>CM063180.1:133811537-135084871 GCA_031835075.1 Saguinus oedipus
CTTAAAATAACAATTACGAACAGCTTGGCTGATGCTTCCATAGCTTCCCTCACATTCAGAAGCACATTCATGGTTTTTATTACATATTTTATATGAATGGGGTCAATCAGACATATTACTTTGCCATTTGCTTTCCAAGTCAATTACATGTCCAAGTTGATAGCTGAATAGCATTCCATACTACAGATGTTCTACAACTTTATGCAGAAGTATTCCCTTTACAAATATTCAAGTTTTCAACTTTTTTGCCACTATAAACAGTATTGCAACAAACATTCTTGTATGCATATCCAGTACATTTTGTTTATAATTATTTCTGTAAGACAGATTCCCAAAACTTAGATTGCTGAGTCAAAGGGTATGAACATTTACAGGTCACTTCCCCAAAACATCGTAATAGACTATTGTAATAATTTACATTTCTATCAATAGCTTTGAAAGTATCTATTTTCCAATATCTTCTTGATCACTGGATGTTATAGCTCTTGAATGCTAGCATTGTAACGGGTGAAAATGTTTTCTTATTGTCACTTTAACATGCATTTCCCTAAATGTGGTTGAACATATTTCTGTATGTTTAACACCTAAATTTTCCCTGTTCATATTTCCGGCTTGTTTCTCTAATGGCAGGTCTTTGCATTCTTTCTATGTTGTCTGTTAAATTCCAAAATAGAGAAATTAAAATCCCCACTACAACTGGACTTTAAGTTCTCTCAGTTTTTAAGAGTGTCTTTTTTTTTCCATTAAGCATTTGTATTTGACTGCTAAGACTGGGGATTCTGTTTGCTAGGGGGTTGTTTTATTTTCTTCCCCATCCTAGACTGTTACATCTTCCTTATGAATCATATATTTTATCATTTCATAATGACCCTGTTTGTTTTTAATGCTTTTCAACTTAAATTCTGTTTTGTGGACTTTAAGTTCTACTTTCTTTTGTTTTTACCTATCTTGCTTGCTTACTTGCATACATTTATACACACACACACCTTTAATTTTAAACTTTCTTTTTCCCTTATCCAGCTGAATCTTACTTGAGGTTTAACCTATATCAGTTAGAGTTCGTTGGCTATAGGCAACTGAAATAGACTCACTAGTTAAAACAGAAAAGGAATTCAGAAGATAGAACCAGTAGGAAAAGTTTCCAGTAAAGAAAGCAGAGGAAATGGGCAGCTGGGAGTTGCAGGTGGCAGAGCAGATGGACAGTCTCCTCATACTGTAACAGCTGGGATGACTCAGTCCGAGTACTCTCCATCTGTATGTCACTATGATTAAGAATAAAAGTCTAGGAAGCAGGCGTCCTCATGGCATAGCTCAGAGTCACATGTCGGTTTCTTGGAGAGCCAAGAACTTTGATGAGCAGTTCCACCAATCTCATCTAGCCAGGGAAATCGACAAATCCAAATCAGGTACTTTACTAAAAGAAAGGGCAATAGATGCTTGTATCAAAAATGATAAATACAGGTTGAATAATCCAACATGATAACCTGTTCTTTCACAGCCAAATTCAGTCCATTTACACTTAGCAAAATATAGAGCTTCCATTCAGTACAATTTAGTTTAATAGCTGATAAACTTCATTTTATACTTTCTATATTTTAAGTGATTTTTTTAAAACTCTGTCTTTATAAAATAAAACATGCACATTAGTTCGAAGCGTCAAACACACACATGGGTTTGCCATCATGTCTTCTCCCTCCCGAATCCACTTTCCCAACAGTCGCTGTCCAGCTGGTTCTTCTGGATTTCCTGCACAGAGCACTCCCACTGAGGCAGGTGAGAAGGCGAGTGTCTGAGCCACACACCTCTTCACTCCTCCCTTTCTCTCAATTTGGCCATGGCGATCATTTTAGCTAGATTGATATTCAACGTGTACATTATTATAACAACCAAAATGCTCATCCACAAAGTCAACTATTACCAGCTGTGACTTCCTTAACATTCTTCCCGCCCCGATAATTAGCAATAATTTCTTTTTCTCTTACTTAGTTCTCTAATACATACTTAACGCAAACTCAAACCCAAAACATCCTGCCAAACGTCTTTATTTTCCCTTGGTTTTTATATTCCTCGTTTATACTATCAACTTCATTTTCTTGAAGAAATTTCTCCTGGTGTCTTTAGACCTGCCCACCCTAGATGGACTGCCCTCTGTGCCTCCGGCCCCCTCTCGCCCTGGGACCGCCTGCCTGCACCTCCTGTGGGGCGTCTCTTATTTCCTACGCAGCCCATATCTTTTCTTATTTGCTCCCTTGTTTAGATGGTGCATGTCCTCCAGTGGTTTGCCAAGAAAAGCTGAATGTGAGGTAAATTTTTAAAGACTATAGGAGTCTGAATACTTTACCTTTGCTCTTACATTATAGTTTCAGTATACAAATCAAGGTCAAAACTAATTCTCCTTCAGAATTCTGAAGGCATTGCTTCATTCTTTTTGAATGTGAACTGCTTTTTATTTCCCTTTCAAACTACGTAGGATCCTTGTCCCCTGTGTTCTTGCTGAGAGTATTTTCATGTATTGTGCTGGGCACTAGATGACCCTTTTCAATCTCCAAGTTCATGTCCTTTTCTTGATTTTGTCACTTCCTCCACCACATTTTCTCTCTTCTATTTGGAGCTCCTATAAGTTGGACGTTGGATCTCCTGAGCTGGTTCTCCAATATTTTTAATTCTTCTCTCCTATTTTACCTATTTTTATCATTTTGACCTATCTTCTGGAAAATTTCTTCACCTTCCAATCTTTTTGCTTTGTTATTTCTAAATTTCAGGAATGCTTTTCTGCTCACTGAATATCCAGTTTTTATAAAACCTGGTCTTTCTCGTGAATGCAATCTCTATTTCCGCATGGTTATTGACGGATTTGTTTTGAGACATTCTTCTCCCATGCATATTTTATCTCCTCCAAGCACTCCTGTCTGATGCACACAGGAGGCTTTCCTTGGATGTTTGGTGAGCCTTAGTTGTCTTCTCATATTTAACACTGAAACAGTAGGAGGGCGGAGCAAGATGACTAAATAGAGGCCTCTACTGATGGTCGCTGCTGCAGGAGCACCAAATTTTAACAACTACACACAAAAAAGCACTGTCATAAGAAATAAAAATCAGGTGAGCACTCACAGTACCTGGTTTTAACTACATACTGCTGAAAGAGGCACTGAAGAGGGTAGGAAAGACAGCCTTGAATTGCCAAAGCCAACCCCTCCTCCAATCCAGCAGTGGCTGTGTGGTGTGGAGAGAAACTCCCTACTTGGAGTAGGGAGAGCACAACAAGTGGGAGACTTGGCATTGCACTCAGTGCTGCCCAGTCACAGCAGACAGCAAAGCTGTGCTGGGCTTAGCCAGTGCACACCCACAGAGGGAGCATGTGGACCAGCCCTAGCCAGAAAGGAACTGCCCATCCCAGTGGTCAAAACTTCAGTTTTTCAGCAAGCCTCACCATCACAGGCTACAGTGCTCTGGGATCCTAAGTAAACTCGAAAAGCAGCCTACAACACAAGAACTGCAATTCCGAGATAGCCCTGGTGCTGGGCTGGTCCACATGCTGGTCTGACTAGGGCAGCCCATGACCAGGCAGAGTGGTTAAGGGAGTGCTTGCACCACCCCTCCTTCAATCCCAGGCAGCAAGGCTCACAGTAAGGAAAGTGACTTCCTCCTTCTGCTTGAAGAGAGGAAAGTGAAGAGCAAAGAGGATTCTGTGTTGCATTTTGGATACCAACTCAGCCACAGTACAATAGAGCACTAGGCACAGTCATTAGGGCCCTATTCTAAGCCCTAGCTCCTAGATCACATTTCTGGATATATCTGGGCCGGAAGGGAACCTGCTACCTTGAAGGGAGGGACTCAGTTCCAGCAGGATCTATCACCTACCAAAGAGCCCCTGGGCCCCAAAGATCCAGGAGTGATACCCAGTTAGTGTGCTATGGGCCTTGGGGAGACTCTGAGACATGCAGGCTTCAGGTATGAGGCAGCACATTCCCAGCTACGGTGGCTGCAGTGAAAGACTCCTTCTGCTTGAGAAAAGCAGAGGGAAAAGTAAAGGGTACTTTGTCTTCCAGCTTAGGTACTAGCTTGGCCCCAGTAGAACAGAGTATCAGGTGAGCTCTTGTGGCCCCTGAAACCAGGCCTAGGCTATTGAACAGCATTTATAGACCTGTCCGGGACAGAGGGGAGCCCGCTGCCCTGGCAGCATTCACCACAAGCTGACTGCAGAGCCTCTGGGCTTTAAGTGACCTTTGGCAGTGGCCTGGCAGAACTCCCCATGGGCTGGTGGTGGTGGTAGCCTGTGGGAGAGTCTCCTCAGCGTGTGGAAGGAGGAGGAAAGAGTAGGAAGGACTTTGTCTTGTGGTCTGAGGGCCAGTTTAGCTGCACTAAAACAACACCAGCTAGATTTCTATAGTTTTTTACTCCAAAAACTTCCCAGATAGCACCTGTGGACCCGCCCTGGGTCTCAGGGAACTTTTCACACTGAAGGTAAGGATACAACCTGGCTGGCTGCCCCCCTACTGATCATAGAGCCCTAGGGCCTTGAGAGAACATAGGCAGTGTCCAAGCAGTGTTTACAGTGGGCTTTGAGAGAGCCCAGTGTCCAAGCAGTGCTTACAGTGGGCTTTGAGAGAGCCCAGTGTCCAAGCAGTGCTTACAGTGGGCTTTCAGAGAGCCCAGTGCTGTGCTGCCTTCAGGTCTCACCCAGCAGAGTCCCAATGGTGCTTGCATCACCCCAACCCCAGCTCTAGGAAGCTCATCAGAGAGATGCCATTTATTTGGGAGAAAGTAACAAGAAAGACAACAACAAGTAACAAAGAACAAGAGTCTCTTCTTGGCAATCCAGAGAATTCTTCCGGATCTTATCTAAACCCACTGAGGCATTAACCACTATGAGTCTGCAAGAACCACAGCATTATTGGGCTAGGGGCGCAAGTTCCTTTGAATATCCAGAAAGCCTTCCCAAGAAAGACAGGCACGAAGACTACAACAAATACCTAACTCTTCAATGCCCAGACACTGATGAACATCCGCAAGTGTCAAGACCATCCAGGAAAACAAAAACTCACCAAACAAACTAAATAAGGCACCAGGGACCAATCCTGGAGAAACGGAGATATATAACCTTTCAGACAGAATTCAAAATGGTTGTTCTGAGGACACTCCAAGAAACTCAAGATAATACAGAGAAGGAATTCAGAATTTTATCAGATAAATTTAACAAAGAGATTGACATAATTAAAAAGAAAATGCAACTGACAAACAGAAGAATGCATCAGTCTCTTAACAGCAGAACCGGTCAAGCGGAAGAAAGAGCTGGTGAGCTTGAAGGCAAATTTGAAAATACATAGTAGAGAAAAAAGAATGAAGCGTGCCTACAATATCTAGAAAATAGCCTAAAAGGGGCAAATCTAAGAGTTATTGGTGGCAAAAAAGGTGGTAAAGAGAGAGAGGTTAAAAAGTTTATTCAAGGGGAGAATGTCAGAGAACTTCCCAAACCTAAAGAAAGAAAGAATTTCAGTATCTTTATTTTGAAATGTAAGAACAAGAAGGTTATAGAACACCAAGTAGATTTAATTCAAAGAAGAGTTCCTCAAACAATCAAACTCCCAAAGGTCAAGGATAAAGAAAGGATCCCAAAGCCGTAAGAGAAAATAAACAAATAACATACAATGGAGCTCCAGTGTACCTGGTAGCAGATTTTTAGTAGAAACCTTGCAGGCCAGGAGAGAGAGGCATGACATATATAAAGTGCTGAAGGAAAAAAACTTACACCCTAGAATAGTATATCTGGTGAAAATATCCTTCAGGTAAGAAAGAGAAAGACTTTCCCAGACAAACAAAAGCTGAGGCATTTCATCAACATCAGACCTGCCGTACAAGAAATGCTAAAGGAAGTTCTTCAGTCAGAAAGAAAAGCATGTTAATGAGCCATAAGAAATCACCTGTATCGTACAAGAAATGCTAAAGGGAGTTCTTCAATCTGAAAAAAAAGCATGTTAACGAGCCATAAGAAATCACCTGAAGATACAAAACTCAGTGGTAATAGTAAGGAAACACACAAAAACACAGAATATTGTAACACTGTAATTATGGTGTGTAAACTCCTCTTATAATAAGTAGAAATACTAAGTGATGAACCAATCAAAAAATAATAACTACAACAACTTTTCAAGACAGAGACAGTAGAGTAAGACAGAAAGAGAAACAACAGGAAGTTTCTACAGTGCAGACTAAAAGTGTGGGGATGAAGTTAAAGTGTGGAGTTTGTATTAGTTTTCTTTTTGCTTGTTTACACAATGTGTTAAATTGTCCTCAGTTTAAAATATGGGTTATAGGATATTATTTGCATGCCTCATAATATCAAATTGAAAAACATAAAATGGATACTTTAAAAATAAAAAGCAAGAAATTAAATCCTACTACCAGAGAAAATCACTTTCAGTAAAAGGAAGACGAAAACGAAAGAAGAAAGAGAAGACTATACAAAACAACCAGAAAACAAATAACAAAATGGCAGGAGGAAGTCCTTACTTATCAACAACAACACTGAATGTAAATGGACTAAACTCTCCAATCAAAAGACATAGTGATTGAATGGATAAAAAAGCAAAACCCAATTATCTGTTGCCTACAAGAAATACACTTTACCTATATAGATACATACAGATTGAAAATAAAGGTATAGAAAAAGATATTCCATGCTAACAGAAACAAGAAAAATGCAGGAATAGCTATATTTATACCAGACAAAATAGATTTCAAGACAACAAATTTAAGAAGAGACACAGAAAGTCATTATATGATGATAAAGGAGTCAATTCTGCAAAAGGGTATAAAAATTGTAAATACATATATACCCACTGGAACATCCAGATATATAAAGCAAATATCATCAGAGCTAAAGAGAAAGATAGACCTCAATACAATAATAGCTGAAGACTTCAGCACCCCAGCACTGGACAGATCTTCCAATAACAAAATCAAAAAGAAACATCAGACTTAATCTGCGCTGTAGAACAAATGGACCTACTATATATTTACAGAACATGTTATCTAATGGATATCAGAATAAATATTCTCCTTGGCACATGGATCATTCTCAAGGACAGACCATATGTTAAGTCACAACACAAGTCTTAAAACATTCAAAAAACTGAAATAACGTCAAGCATCTTCTCTGACCATAATGAAACAAAACTAAAAATCAACGAGAGGAATTTTGGAAAGCATACAAGCATGTGGAAATTTAAAAAACTGCTCCTGAATGACCAGTGGGTCAATGAAGAAACTAAGGGGGAAATTGAAAACTTTCTTAAAACAAATTATAATGCAAGCACAACATACCAAAACCTAAGAAATACAGCAAAAGCAATACTAACAGGGAAGTTTACAGCTACAGGTGTCTACATGAAAAAAGAGAAAAAACTTCAAATAATCTAATGATGCATCTTAGAAAAGCAAGAGGAAACCAAACCCAAAATTAGTGAAAGAAATAATAAAGATCAGAGCAGAAATAAAATTGAAATGAATACAAAAGATCAATGAAACAAAAAGTTGTTTTGAAAAGTTGACAAAACCTTAGCCAGACCAAGAAAAGGTAAGATCCAAATAAAATTAGAGATGAAAAAGGAGACAGTACAACTGATATCACAGAAATTCAAAGGATCATTAGTAGTTACTATGAGTAATTACATGCCAATCCATTGGAATGTCAAGAAAAAAATGGACAAATTCCTAGACACATACAACCTACCAAGATTGAACCAGGAAGAAATCCAAAATGTAAACAGAGCAATAATAAGTAACAAGATCAAAGCTGTAATAAAAAGTCTCCCAATAAAGAAAAGCCCAGGACTTGGTGGCTTCACTGCTGAAGTCTACCAAATATTTAAAACAGAACTAATACCAATCCTATTCAAACTATTCTGAAAAACAGAGGAAGAGGAAATACTTCCTAACTCCTTTTATGGGGCCAGTAGTACCCTGATACCAAGACACATCAAAAAAAGAAAACTAAAGCCAACGTCTCTGATGAATACTGATGCGAAAATCATCAACAAAATACTAGCAAACCAAAATCAACAATACATTAAAAAGATCATTCATGATGAATTTAGATTTTTCAGCAGGTCAACAATGACATCAAGGGACTGCCATCCACAAGCTGACTTAAACGGGAAGACTGGTGCGCTTTCTCTTTGTTATGTAACTTTGCAGTTTCTGCTTACTTTAATTTGCTCTTCATTTCTTCATTTTCTTCTTTCCAGGCTGGTGAAACTTTTATCCCTTCTCCTCCATGTTACTTTGGTAGTTCAGTGGTTACTCTCCCATTTTTAATACTCAGACATGGTTTTCATTGTAATATCAGCATCACACAATACTAGCCTCCACAGGGATGCTTTTTTGAGTAACTTACCCCACGCCAAGGTGAAGTTCTCACAACGTTTTAATCATTCTCTCACTGCTTCCCACCCATGCCCTCAACTCCTGGATCTTGCTGAGATTGCTTTAAAAATATTTAGCTCAAGACTATTGCCAAATTTTTCCTTCAATATGGAAGTTAGAATAGTGCTTGGCACAAATTAGATAATATACAGGTGAAAAATGAACAAAGGAATGACATCTTTGGGAATATATGAACCTTTTTTTTCTTTCTTTTTTTAAGAGACAGGGTCTCACTTTATTTTACTGCCCAGGTTAGACTCGCACTCCTGGGCTCAAGCTTATACTCCCACCTCCCGAGTAGCTGGGACTGTGGGTGCATGCCACCACACTCAGCTGAGTTTTGAATGGCAGTCTTTATTCCTCCCTCACCACTATAGGTACTATTCAGCAACCATAGCAGGTCGCAAATGGGAAACTTGTTGTTCATCTCTGTCTTCTCTGTCTGGAATCTATGTGAAAGTATGTCAGGGCTTTTTCTTTTTCCATCATTCTTGGAATTCAGGAATCTTACATATTAAATCCAGATCTTTTTATTTTCTATTGAATAACCTTGCCTAGGACTCTGTGGCCTTTTAACCTGAACTCAAGTCTTTCTTCAGCTTATTGATATTTTCTTCTATTTTTTATTTATCCATTTTTTATACTTGTTCTTTTTTCTCCTCCTAGATGCCAATTATTTCCATTCAGTATCTTAGCTCTGCCACCCACATCTACTGTTTCATTAACATTTTCCTTCTCTTTGCACTTTTGGTGTGTGATACAAAATAGTTCTTCCTCTTGATTCTGCCAGATGATTAATTCAATCTTCGAAGGACTATATTAGTTTCCTGTTGCTGCTGCAACAACTTACCATGAAGTTCTGGCTTAAAGCAACCCAAATTTGTTGTCTTACAGCTCTGGAAGTGAGAAGTCCTAAAATCAAGGTGCTAGCAGGACTGTGATCCTTCTGGAGACTCTAGGGGAGAAACCCTTCCTTGTCTTTTCCAGCCCCTAGGGCCACCTGCATTATTTGGGTCATGGTCCCTTCCTTGAATCACTCCAACCTCTTCTTCCATTACTAATGTCTCCTTTCTCTGACCGTCTCAGTCTTCACTTACACTAACACTTGTGATTACACGGGGCCCACTACATAATCCAGGATAATCTCAAGATCCTTAACTTCGTCCCACATGCAAAGTCCCTTTTGCCATGTAAATTAACATATTCACAAATTCTGGAGATTAGGACTTGGATGTTAGGAAACCATTATTCTGACTATCACAAGGACTATTTCTTTTTTTAATCTATCAAGTTCTCGGCATCAGTCTTTTTCTGTTCTAAGGACATTTCCTTGGACGTTCTTACTACTTTTGAGGATCAGGTATGTCTCTCCCATTAATTGTTAACTTAAGTGGAAACCACTTGTTCTAGATATTTATCTTGGTCTTCTTCACTCAAGCTTAAACAACTGGTACTTTTTCTCTATCCACCTCTGTTGGTCCCTTCATCTCTAATCATATCAGACACTCTCCCAAACAATGACAAACCAGCAATTCCTATTCCTAGGGACTAGGGACCAACTGGCCAGAAAAACTCATTTAGAAGGAGGAAGCCTCACTGGGTCTGTCTAGGTGCAAAGTGTGGTCCTTTCTCAAAGGGAAAGACTGAAAATAGAATTCGGCCCAACAACACAAGGCCAGCAAGTTCAGACAAACCTTTGCAACACAAGGGCAAATGCGATCTCACTAAGGGAATTCAAAGTCCTCTTTTTCCAAGCCTCTTCAGGGAATCACAAAACTCCAGTCTGATCCCAGGTTTCTAGAAGTAAATCCCATCCCTTTTGTATTTCCTTGCTCACTTCTGCCCATCACTGAAGAGACAGCAATGGAGTACCCTCTCTTTTAAAGAACCTGAGGTCTCAAATCCAACTGAAATGTTATATGGTATTTCCAGAGCTCACGAGTTTAATAATTTTCCTTGTTAATATATAATGGATATATTTATGACAGGAGGGATAAAGCTAGTACAGAAATATCCAGGTAATATGACAAAAGCTACTAAATTTTGATCACAAAATTAGTTTTGAGTTTCTGGCAGCCAAAGCAAAGGGGGAAGCAATTAAGTTACAGAATGAATGGGCATTTCCATACAATGTGATTTACAAAAGGACAGCATAGTTCTGTAAGATTTTCAGGGGGCTCTGAATCAAAGTTTAAACTGTATAATAGTATTAGTAATAAATAATTTTACTTTTATCTACATTCTTTATAATTTAAATTGTGTATATGTAATTAATGCTCATTTAACTTCTATATCTCATTAAATAGAAGTATAATTCCAAACTACATTCATTCCCCGTTCATGGAAAGATGTATTATTCTGGTAACCAGTTGAAGGCTAGAAAAAAATAATCTCATAAGTATTCAGTATTCCTCCTGCCAATTTGAAATTAAGTGAAAAGACATAAATGCCTACTTTGTGGGTATGTTTACAGAGCTCAATACAAATGTCTAGACCACTCAATGTATGATTTTTAAAGGAAAATAACTAAAATGGCATTTCTGAAATGCTGTGCTTCTATCTGCAGGTGATACAACACTAGGCACACAATAGGTAATTAATATATATTGACTGACTTGCATATAAGAATCAAAACCACATTCTTGTTGTCCTCAAATAAATTATACCTTTATGAAATGACTAGATTCATCTGGGATGACACATTATTCAAGGACAAGACCACCCTTTATTATAAGGTGATAGAGCAATACCTAAGGGAGAAATGTAAGCTTTTTGAGTAGAATATTTCATTATAAATGACCAGAAGAAAACAGTGACCACTATAAAAAACTATGACATACTGCAAACAAATACTGAGGTATTATGAGGATGTCAGTTGTACCAAAAATTTAAAATATCCTGAGGAACTGCATTATCATTACTTTATTTCCAAAGGAATCTAAATGTTCAACGTCAGCATTGTCCAGTAAGTCAAACTGGTAGACAAAACATGTTTAGACAAGTCATGAAAAATAAAAAGGGATTCTCCAAGAAAACCACAGAGCAGCTCATTTAAGGTCAATTTAATGGTATTATTCTGTTTTTCTTCCAGCCCCAACATAAGATTTCGCTACCTCAAAGGAAATTGTAAGAGTATCTGTTTGCATTCCCCTTAGGTGATTGGCAGTTCAACACCAATTAGTTCAAAATTACACTGTTACTAACATGCAATAAAACAACACCTTTCATCTTTCTTACATAGGTAAGAATACCTTCCGAGCCAATAACTTTGATCAAATAAGTATTTTTGATCCTGCCCCACCCGTCTCTTTGGATTCAGGAAAACTAATAGCTGAAGGCAACTTTTCCCAGCTTTATTCTTAAGCTGAAAAACTAGTGTGGTATTAAAAACATTTCGCTTCCACGATAACCAGAATTCCCCAAAGTCCAGTATTTATTCAGTAACTAAGCTGTCCTTATAACTTTCTTACTATATAAGATAGCCTACATATAAAAGGGGAGATACTAAGTATTTATTTTTAAAATATAAAATGTATTTTTAAAAACAAACATAAATTTCCAATTAGATATGCAAGCCCTTCAAATAACTGATACAATACAATTATCTTCCAAAACAATTCAATGTCCCAAACTTAGTATCATAATGAATACTATTTGGCAGTACATACCTCTAGCATAAACAGATTAATGTTACATTTAACTTTTAATTTAGAATATAACAAAAAAAAGTTTGATTAGAAAATATTATCCAAGTAGCTCTTTAAAAATTTGATTATACTTATTACTTTAAGTATGACCAAAGTGATCTCTGTCGCCAAGAATGTGAGGTCACTCAAATACTATAAATTATTTCTAATCACTTACACAAACAACGTTGTTAAAGCCCAAAGCTCCTAATAATTCACAGAGCAAACAGTTTCCATCTCTCTAAGCAAACACTACTTACTGTATACCACAGAGCCAATGCTGATGAGGCAAACTCCAGAAAGCATTTGGAAACTGAAGCCAGGACATTCAAATCTCTAATGTATCTATTTCAGCATGGACTAACACTGTTACTATCTACAAAGGAGACAGACAGAGCATACACTCAGAAACTCTATCTCTGTCTGTTCCACTTGTAATGCTATAATTATTAAAAAATAGTTTCTTTTTACTTGTGGCATATCCACAAAAATATGGCTATTGACCCAGTAATGTGAGACTTTTGAAATTCAACACAATTGTGAAAATGCAAATATACTTTCATTATTAATGACTGCAAGATAGAAATTATTAATCAACTTTAGGAACATTATATAATGCTATGTACAATTAAAATAATGATTTGGCTTTTCTTCTACTTTAGATATAAGCTACTAGATTTAAACTAGATCAGATGTTAAGATAATTTTTTAACCTTTATGTTTATATAAGATACTATTAGGAATACCATCATCTATCTAGGTTGTAGGTGAGAAAGTAGCTCGGGTATATTAAATTCATCTTCTACACAAATTTGGATTTTTTTTTTTTTTTTTTTTTTTTGAGGCAGAATCTCGCTCTATTGCCCAGGCTGAAGTACTCTGGCATGATCTCGGCTCACTGCAACCTCTGCTGGCTGGGTTCAAGCAATTCTCCTGCCTCAGCCTCCTGGGTAGCTGGGATTACAGGTATCCACCACCATGCCCAGCTAATTTTTATATCTTTAGCAGAGATGGGGTTTCACCATGTTGGCCAGACTGGTCTCAAACTGCTGACCTGAGGTGATCTGCCTGCCTCAGCCTCCCAAAGTGTTGGGATTATAGGCATGAGCCACTGTGCCCAGCCAATATGGATCATTTTTACAGAACAATTCTCTGTCTCTAGATTTCATAAAATATGTGATATTTAACTCATTCTATAGTTTATTATTCCAAAGTGCTCCTCATTTACTGATTTTATATTAGCATATATCTCTTGCAGTCACCTCATCTCATCTTGCAAAAAAAAAAAAATAATTTCTTTGGGCCACATTTTATTGTCATAAATTGTGATGAAAGGGCCCAAGAAGGTGAATAAATTACAACAAGAAATCTCTGACTATTTCAGATCCTTGGACATAAATAGTTTTTTATTATATTTGATCCCTTTCACACTAATCCCAGACATTTCTCAAAGTGGCCCAGAGTCTGATAAATTCAAAATATTCTCCCTTCAGTGATGTAACTAACAGCAAGTAGTATCTGTAGGACTGTCATTGCCAGAACCTAGAAGAATGCCTAGAGAAAGGCAAGATAAAAGTAATTTAGAGGACATAAGAGAATCTGATGTGAGCTTCCATATATCATTAAGTGTGTTATATGAAAGAATGTAATGACCAAATTAGCATATCACCTTGCCAGTGATAACTGGAAATGCCTCTGACTGAATACTACTCCAAAGAAGCAACCATAAATACCACCCTAAACCTTGGCCCCTTCCTAAAATTCCCTGACAAATTCAACTTGGTTACAGACAGGAAGATTCAAGGACTGATGATGCCACTAAGTGCTTTTGACAGGTCACAAGTTCCATGAAACGGTTGTATAAGACAGGTCTTGTTTTTTTCAATCTCTTTATTTTTATTTTTCAGGATAAAAAGATACTGCAATTTGATACCCAGTAAAAATGAAACAACTATATTATCTGTGCTTTTAAGAGTAATCAAGGACTTTTTAAAAAGACTGGAATCAAATGGGAAAGTAACTGCTACAAAAAGTGACACACTAATTTTTTATCATGAAGATGAAACAGTATATAAAACAATTGAGTTGAATTATTAAGTTCAAAGATGACAATATTTTAAAATAAATTAAAAGAACTCTGGAGGTTTTGAACTTAAACAACAAAAAATAATGTATATTCATTATGGTACTACCTCTAAGGTTACCCAGTACACCCATAGGCTACACAAAGAAGCCAGTTATTTCATTTAATGCTGCTGCACTACTTCAACATTTAAACATGCTGAGAGAGAGTGTGTGTGAGAGAGAGAGAGAGAGAGCGAGCGAGCGAGAGAGAGAGAGAGAGAGAGAGAGAGGAGTGTGTGCGTGTGTGTGTGTCCTCTTAATGCTGGGAAGGAATTACAAAAGGTTTTCTACCACAATTACTGTAATGGGACTTTCTGTTTGGCTTCTCTTTAGGGGTCTTGGAGTAGAAACGGTGTTGGATGACTCATTTTCATAGCCATAACAGGAAGGGGAAAACCACCTTATTTCTGCCTCTTCACTAGCACTCCAGTGCATATGGTCCTCCTGCCTCTCAACCTTGGTCTGTCCTTAGCAGTCTCCTAAGAAATTTCCCCAAGTGATTCTGTCTGGCCTTGTCACCAAATTTTGCTTCCTCTTCCGTCTTCACTTCTATGGTAAAATGACAACTCTCCATCATGTGCATTTTTCATCTGTTAACTTGCTTATGAGACAAATTTACTACACATCCACCACATGTCTAGCAACATTATGGAAGCAGGGTACAGAGGGAAGGAAAAACTAACAAAAATCCCTGCTCCAGCCAGGTGCAGTGGCTCACACTTGTAATTTTACCACTTTGGGAGGCCAAGGCTGGCAGATTGCTTAAGCCCAGGAGTTTGAGACCAGCCTGGGCAACACGGCAAAACCCCATCTCTATAAAAAATACAAAAATTAGCTGGGCATGGTGGTAGGCACCTATAGTCTTAGCCACTCAGGAGGCTGAGCAGGGAGGATCACCTTAGCCTGGGAGGTTGAGGCTGCAGTGAGCCATGATAGTGCCACTGCACTCCAGCCTGGGCGACAGAGTGAGACCCTGTCTCAATAAATAAAATTAAATAAATAAATCCCTGGAGTTTATGTTCTAGTGTGGAGAGACAGGCAATATACAAAAAAGACTTAACATGTGAGATAGTTAAAAATGCTACAGAAAAAAATAACGCAGGAAAGGGGAAACGTAGGGAGAGGTAGGGCTTAGTGATATCCAATCGATATCCACAAGGCTCACTCCAGAGTGTGGGAAAGCTCCACGAAAGGGTACTCAGGTAAAGACCTGAAAGAGAGAAGGCAGAGGGAAACACAATAAAAATGCCCCAAGGGAAGGGGCTCAGTAGGGGGAAGAGCAAAGAGACAGCAGGTATCAGACATGGGGAAGGAATGAGCAGCCACTGCAAGGACCCTTGCTGTTATCCAGACTGAAACAGAAAGCATCATCTGAGGACTTGGAGCAGGTGGGAAGATCTGACTCACATTTTCAAAGACTCTCTCTGACTCGCAAGGCCCAAGACAGATATGCATGGAAGCCACTAGGAAACTCACGCAAAAATCTCTCCAAGGGGTGACTGTTGCCCAAACCAGGGTGGTGGCAGCATGGGTGGTGAGGCCTGGTCAGATTCTGGAGCTACTCCGCAGCTGGAGCTTTGCAGAAGGATTCCATATGGTAATTAAGAGAAAGAGACTCCAAGGATTTGGCCTGAATACCTAGAAGAATGATTTGTCACCTGCACAGATGGGTTGATGGCAAAAGAAGCAAAATCTAGGAGTAAGATCTTGCGTTTATTTTAGACATATGTCTAAGATGCCTATTGGACATCCAAATGGAAACATCTAACAGATGGTTAGATCTTCAATTTCAAAGAGTAGAGGTCAGCAGCTTATAGGTGGTATTTAAAGCCATGAAATGCCACAGGAGTAAAAGCAAACAGAATTTTAAAGATGGAGACACAAGACTTTCCAGAGGAAGAAGTTATATACACAGAAAAGCCAGCAAAGTGGACTGAGAAAAAGCAGCCCATTAACTAAAAGGAACAGGAAAGTATGGTGAACTGAAAACCAAGTAGAATAAAAGATATTTCAAGGAGGAAAGAGAGTAAGATAAAAACTATGAAGTCACAGACCAACTTGACCTGGCATTTCATGGAACAATGGAAGCAAGAGTGAGTTTCAAAACAAAATGTGATGCTTAGAATCGAAACCTGTGAGCACACAACTCGTGAGCTTTGCCATAAAGAGCAAAGGAACGGGTGGTAAGCTGGAAGGGATATGGGGTAAAGGCAGATTCCTTCCCCTGTCTCTTTCTGGGAAAATTATAGCTTATTTTTATGCTGATGTAAAGGATCCAGTTGGGGAAATATTGGATCATAACAGAGAGAGAGAGAGAGAGAGAGAGAGAGAGAGAGAGAGAGAGAGAGAGAGAGAGAGAGAGAGAGAACTGCTAGATTGTGTCCTTAAATCAATGAGAAGAGGAATCCAGGGCACTAGGGGAGGGCTGGCATTAGCCAGGCACACAGACAATTCAGCCACAGCATCAAGGGAAACACAACAGATATGAGGGGAGCTGCAGGAAGGGGGATTGGCATGAAGGAAAAAGCTTGTGAAAATTCTCTTATGACTGCTTCTATTTTCTTAAGAAAATAGAAAACAAGGTCACCAATGGAGAGTAAGGATGGTGAAGATCTGAGGAAAGAAGACAGAACAAAGTGATCCGGGAGAATGTAAAGTTAATTGAAGATATTGGTCACATATATAAAGGAAGGCCAGGCAGGAGGGTCAGTCAAGCCACCCAGGAGTGAGAGTGCAGAACAGGGAAAGGTAAGCAGAATGAAGGCTCTGGTTTTGCTGGATCCAGTACAATACAGTGAGACCACGAAAGGGAGCTAAGAGTGTTTTCAGGGGACTGATTCCAGCAACAGCCCAAGAATGTGAACTGTGCAAGGAAGTCGGGGGATGGGGAAATGATGGGGTGAGAAAAGGTGTTAGGATCAGGGCATGTTAAATCTCTACACTGTATAACTGTAGGAATTGGGAGGACTAGAAGAAGTGATGTGGAAAAAGAAGTGGTAGGTGGATAGGATGCTTGACTGTAAGATTATGCAAAAGAACTCGAGTGGGTTATGTCACAGGCACGAGCGGGTGAGGCAGGCTGCCACAGGGACAGGCAAGGAGTGTCCCAGAGTGATGGGAAAGACACGCGCATGGACACCAAATCACCATGAAAAAGGCACAGAATCAGAGAAGGATTAGAAACAAGGAGCAAAAATCCTCTAGAGGGAAGCAGAAAAAGCCTGGGAGGTGAGCAAATGACAGGAACTGGTGATGCTCTGATGACATGAGATCCACAGTGCTGGAGAGCAGTAACGGGAACAGGAGGGCACCTACTCCAGCTCCAGGACCAGCAAATGATGATGTGGGGAGAAGTGAGCCCTCCCATGAGCGGGTGGCAGGAATGCATGCCAAGTTTCTTTGAGCAAGAAAATGGCAGTTGAAGATACAGGGGTTTTGTTTGTGAGTTAACTCTCAGTTCCAAATGGCACAAGCAAAAAGTTTCAGGAAGTAGAGGAAAGTGGAAAATGAGGTCAGAAATGGGATGTATAGAGACAAGGGGGCAGTCCAGGGTGCAAGGAACCTGGATGTTCTGGGCTCCATGTGCTGACCATGATAAGGAGGAGTGGTGGACAAATCGTACCCATTAGTGCTGAGGGTCCCAAAGCAGAGGGCAGAGGGGAGGCTGCGTGCTGCAGGGCAGGAAGGGGAAGGCCACCTGCCGGGATCACAGTGAGTTCTGTGGACATCTCTCTACTCCTGCCATGATAACAGGGATGTGAGGGAGGCACTGTCTTAGCCAAACGACAGGTGCTCTGGCACTCCTTCCTGTCTCAGGAACACAGAACTCCTTCCTCTCTATACCTTTTTTTCAAGTAGTTAAGTCCTAGATAAAAATCTATAAATTTTTGCCCTTTTTTCTCCTTCTTCAGTCACCTAGTCTATCATCTTGAGACTCAGAGTCTTAATTCATCCTCACAATATCTGGTGCTTAATTAAGATATGCAATAAGCAAAAAAGGGAAGGAGAAAGGGTAGAGAGCAGCTGACAACAGAATGGCTTATTCGGGATACCAACTAAGAGTATCACAGCACACAGCTTTGCTTTACTTTCTGAACATTCCATGAACCAATAATAATACTAACAAGAACAAAACCTCCCAAGAGCTTTACATCCATAGCACCACCAAGCGTCAAACAATTGAGAAGTCAGTCAGGCATTCTAACACACAGCTGTATTGATTATTTTTAAAGCCAGGCATGAAAATTCAATTCCAGTAATATCATAACTACCACAATAACTCATGTTACTTTAAAAAAATAATAGTGTTATTTCTACAGTGAAGCACTTCCTTGGTGCTGGCTGTCATTTTTTTTTTGCATAACGGCACAACTGAGCTCAGAGTAAGCCACACTGACACCCCGAAGATTCCCGTGATGTGCACCACATATTCCAGCACACACTAAGAGAATGCCACTGGGAACTCTGATGAATCAGCAATGGAATCTGTATTTTTTAAAAAGTCTTTTACCCTCTTTATTCTGGAATTCTTTTTAATAGCAAGAGTAAAACAATAAAAACTTTACTTTTGTTTTATAATTTAAAATAGAAAGTAACAGTTCTAAACACAGACCTGCAGGAGTTCTGTGTTCCTGAGACAGGAATTCACTAGTCTTAATACTCGATTAAATCAAATCAGGGGATGATTTCTCTTACTAACCTCCTATTTCTATTTTCTTAAGAAATGGTTAGTCATGATTTTTTTTTTTAATTTTGCTTTCCTACACATATTTATAAGCATCCTCTACTGAAGCTCACAGTTCTTAACCTGTAATAGTCAAAATGGCCATTTTGCCATAGAACTATTTATGTTATAAATATAAATCATTTAGCTCTTTATTATCCACCTGAAATAGTACACAGTGACTAACCAGCAGCAAGCAGCAAAATCATAATTATCCTAACATATCACTTAAGAGTTTCTTCGAGCCCCACGTTGGGTGCCAGGCCAGGCACAGTGGATCACACCCATAATCCCAGCACTTTGGGAGGCTGAGGCAGGTGGATCATGAAGCCAGGAGTGCAAGACCAGCCTGGCCAATATGGTGAAACCCTGTTTCTACTGGTAAAAATACAAAAAATAGCCTGGCATGGTGGCACACACCTATAGTCCCAGCTGCATGGGAGGCTGAGGCAGAAGAATCACTTGAACCCAGACGGTGGATGTTGCAGTGAGCCAAGACTGTGCCACTACACTCCAGCCTGGGTGACAGAGTGAGATTCCATCTCAAAAAAAAAAAAAAAAAGAGTTTCACTGAAAAGATTTTAGACAATCTAGTAAACAGATCATGAATTGTCCACGGCCCAAATGATGTGCAAAAAGTTACATTTTGCATTAGTTATCATACCAGCCTCTGTCCTCTCCAGGTTCAATCCATCTCTTTTCTACAACATTTCTATGCTACAGAGGTATTTTTACTGATTTGGGCTTGGCTTCATTTTCTCACATAATTAGCAAGGGTTTCCTTTTCAATTTCTTTATATATAATTAGCCACTTTTAAATTTAAGGAGCCAAAAGATTTAGAAAGATTCTAGAAAGACTTTTTTTAATTTTCCTGCTGTAGAAGGGAAAAGTGAGAAAAGCTGTATTTTGGGGTTTTCTTTTGTTTTGATTAAAGTGAATTCAAATTCTTCAATTCATGAGACACTACATTTTACCCTTCCTGGATGTGAGTCTCCTAATCTATGAAACAGAAATGGCGTATACCTGAGTTTGAAACATTTCCACACTGCAGGCCACAGCCTGACAAGTATTCTTTATAACTCAGTCATGTTTATCGCACAGCAGCATGATTATCCAAATAAGACAAATTTATTATAATATTTACTGCTTTAAGGGAACATTATAAAGCTGACATTGTTGACTAAAGTTCATAACCCTGAAACTAAATAAATTTAAACATCAAAGTAATTTTTTTTGTTTGTTTGTTTTTGAGACAGAGTTTCACTCTTGTTACCCAGGCTGGAGTGCAATGGCGCGATCTCGGCTCACCGCAACCTCCGCCTCCTGGGTTCAGGCAATTCTACTGCCTCAGCCTCCTGAGTAGCTGGGATTACAGGCACGCGCCACCACGCCCAGCTAATTTTTTGTATCTTTAGTAGAGACGGGGTTTCACCATGTTGACCAGGATGGTCTCGATATCTTGACCTCGTGGTCCACCCGCCTCGGCCTCCCAAAGTGCTGGGATTACAGGCTTGAGCCACCGCGCCCGGCCCAAAGTTTTAATTAAGTTAGAAGAATAAAATACATATGTAGTTCCAGTCTGAAAGTTTATCTGTATCCAACCATATAATGTTACTGACAAGAGTCCTCTAGAACAGATACAAACCTAAATTCTGAGATCTAAGAAAAAAGCTCTAAAATATTATCAACACTTCTGGGTTGACGATTTAAATTTACTATTTATAACTGAAGAAGGGAGGTATCTTTCTACGCATTTCTCAGTGTTTCATAAACTAACCCTGCATTTTATATATTCTCTTGAATTATAATCCTAAAATGCAGTTAGCTATTATCTGATCTTGTTGGTGGAAGACCGGTTTTTCAACATTTGAATATTACTTAAGTAAAATTAAAGAAAATTTACCTACACTATGTCTTTTCTCTGTTAAACTATAGCATTGCCATTTCCTTCACTGGTTCTTCAAAACCAATCAGTAATTAAAAAATAAACTTTAAAGTCATATGCTTAAAACATAAATGCAGTTGGCAGTAGAGAGATGCCAAGGCCCTCAGTGGCCAAAGTCTGAGAAAGAACGGGCCTTCCTAGGTCACAGCTCATCTCAGCCAGGGCCTTCAATAAACCTCTCTTCACCGAAGAAGTTCTTTTGTTACTCTAAAGTGTCCTCCTCTTGTAACAAAGAGCACAAGATACTGAGAGGTTTATATGTTTTCCCTTCAATTATCTATCTTTTGGAAATTAACAAGTTTTTTACCCCAGTCTAAATATGTAGCATATACATACCATTTAGTCGTCTCTGGAGTGCTTCTTCCTCTAAGGTAATGATATAAATTTGTTCATCCAGGTCTTCAAGAATCTAAATTTAAAGATAAAACTACTCAATAATTCAATATTACAAAACAAATGCTTATGAGACCATTTAGGCTATTTGGTCCATTTATTTCATTCAGATCATGTATTCATTCAAATTTCTAAGAACCCAAAATAAAAAAGCTACAACCATTTTACTCACAAATTAAGTATAAATACTTTAGTATATAGTCAAACACATCAAAAGTTACCACAAACCCTATATACATTTAAATTAGGTATTTTTGAAGTTTAAAGGATTAAGCTAAGGAACTCTGTTTTCTCAATGGCAAACACATGTATGAATTTTAGGGTTTTTTAGCAACATTCTGAGATACAGGTACATGTATGAATTTTTTTTTTTTTTTTTTGAGACAGAGTCTCACTCTGTTGCCCAGGCTGGAGTGCAGTGGTGCAATAATCTCAGCTCACTGCAACTTCCACCTCTTGGATTCAAGCCATCCTCCCGCCTCACCGTCCGTAGTAGCTGGGACTATAGACACGCATCACCATGCCTGGCTAATTTTCATATTTTTAGTAGAGATGGGCTTTCACCATGTTGACCAGGCTGGTCTCAAACTCCTGACCTCAGGTGATCCACCCTCCTCAGCTTCCCAAAGTGCTGGAATTACAAGTGTGAGCCACTATGCCCAGCCATGTATAATTTTAAACAGCCAAAAAGCTAACTACAGTAAATAGGTCATTAGGCCCAAGCCAATATTTTAGAGATAGAGGGAACAGAAACCCAGTCCAACATTCATTTCCTCATTTACATTTACCTACATAATGCCTAAAACAAGAAATCCATTAACTACATCAGTAACATGTAATACTTTCCAATTATATCATCTTTATGTACTAAAAACACTCCAGGAATACTGAAGATTGGCATTATCAAAATCATCCAATAGACAGAAATGTAGAGAAGTAGTATGTTTACATATAAACCAAGTCATACAACAGTAGTTAAAAAAAAAGCACACTAATCATTTGCCAATTGTATGGGATATTGTGTGCACTGTTAAAAAACCTAAAATTGATTAAATGCTAGTTTTGTTAACGTAGCTATCTTTCTATGAGAGGATCCTTACTATCTTCCTAGCTGTAGGGAAAAGCTGAAAGAAATCTAGAGCTGATATTAATGTTCCATATCATTCATATCCAAACTACTTATACTCAGCAAAAAAATAAATTGTGAGGAGCTAATGGACAAAAAGATGGAAACCATATATACATCTCCTTTCAAATTTTAAAGTATGTTCAGAAAACAGATTTTCAAAAAATGCATTCCCTATCAGATGTCAAATTTATACAGCTTCTGTGAAACTGATTTAAAGTAATCCAATAATTCCCAGTCTTTCAACAAATCGTTAGGGTCCCCTATGGTCTCGCACTGAACTCATCATGGGTACACACGCCAACTCTATCCTTGAGAAGCCTGACTTGGCAGGTGAGAACAAATAAATATGAAAATAAAAATAAACAATAATAAACAAATAAATAATGACAAAGAGTGACCATTCTAGGAGGAAGAAAGAGGAAGAAAAGGGGAAGGGACACCTAAACGGCCAGGCAGCAAGCCCTCTCCAAGGAGGGAACATTTAGGCTAAAATGAATGGCACGTGCTGGAATGTGTGCTACTCCCAAGGAGAAAGAGGGTACATGGATCTACTGGACGCAGTGGGTCAGGGGAGAGGAATCACAGACGGAACTCATATGTCTGGGACCAGATCCTTGGGGGCCATGATCCGAAGTTCCTTTCCCTTCAACACTTCTCTTCACTTTCTACTATTTGGATCAGAATTGACAGTTTATACTTAAGGTCTAACGCATAAAAAAAGAACTTTCATCTTTCTTATGCAAATTGTCCAAGAATAACTTATCACTACAGGTATGTCTTACTGTGAGTGAGTGACTGATGTAGTTTAGATATTTATCCCTTCCAAACCTCATGGTGAAATCTGATCCCCAATACTGCAGTTGAGACCTGGAGGGAGGTATTTGGGTCATGGGTGGATCTCTCATGAATAATCAGTTTGGTGCTGTCCACATAGTAATGACTAAGTTCTTGCTGTATTTGTTCACGAGAGCAAGTTGTTTAAAAGAGTGTGCACCTCTCTCTCTCCTCCTCCCCTCTCTCTTGCCATGTGATACAACTGCTCCTCATTCACCTCTTGCCACAATTAGAAGCCTCCTGAAGCACCAGCCAGAGCAGATCCCAGTGCCATGCTTCTTGTACAGCCTACAGAACCATAAGCCAAATAAACCTTTTTTCTTCATAAATTACTCAGCCTCAGGTTTATAGCAATGCAAAATAGAGTAATGCAGTGACAATGTGAATAACACACGTATATTTGTGTTAAGTGCTTACGAGCACCATCCTCCTTGATTTCTACAACAATCCTATGAAAAACAGACTGTTCAAATCCCCATTTTATATTCCAAGAAACAGGGTTACCAAAGAAATGTGTGTGCCTTCAAAGCCTATACTCAATGACTACGAGCTAATGGGGGCTTAAATATGAGTAAGACATAGTCCTTGACCTCAAACAGCTTATATTCTAGTGTAGCAAAAGAGATCAGATGAATTTAAAAAATAGAGAATTTGTTAAAACCATAATGGTGGCTGAAATAAAATGTTACAAAGGTTCGGAGAAAGAAAAATTATTCTCAGATGGGGGGAAAAATGTTTTGGCCAGTGTTTTTGATGGTAGTAGCCATCAAATTTAAGATATCTGACACTTAAATTACCAAAAGAAAGAAAGGGATTTCAATCAGAGGAAACTGTAAGCAAAACACAGAAGTGGAGGGGTACAAAGTCCACTCTGCAGGAAAGCAGTTTTACAGCTCTGGAGCTTACAGCAGAATAGAACAGCAGACCAGAGCTTTAGCTCTGAAATCAGCCTCTTGGGTTCAAACTCTGCCCCATCTCCCAGATCTCTGATCTTGTACAAGCTATTTAATCTTCCTGAAATGACATTAGTTTAGCCATAAAGTAAGAATCCCACTATCTAACGTACATGTTTGTCATCAGGAGAAAATGAAACTATGTGCGTAAAACACAGTGTTTACTGCCAGCATATATAATACACTCCATTACTCAGTAAATAATCTTTATTACTGAATGTTACCAACAAGAAAAGCAATGATAAGACTTTGAGGACATTGTTAATAAGAGACAAGTTAAGGAGAAAAACTAGCTTGGGGAAGGGAGCTAAGTAAGTAGTTTGGTTTTATACATGTTGAGTTTTCAGCTCCACGGGTTATTCAATTATAGCACTTAAAATGTACCATAATTTCTTTCCACTGTCTTTTCCTCATTAGAATTAGGCATTTAAAAGTGATGCAGAAATGGCAGAGATGGTTAGGAGCAGAGCATTAATAGAACTTTAGACCAATGACAGAACTTCAAACATTTGCCTTCAGTTAGGAGTCAGGAAGCAGAAAAGGATAAAGAGGACCAAACCACAAGAACAACAAACGAGAAAGTAAATGAAAACAGCGTCACGGAACCTCTTTACAAGGGAAGGAATTCCAAGACCTGACAGCAGGTGTGTGGTACACAAGTGTGTATACAACTTTTATACACTTTTGTAAAATGTATTGATGTATGTGTGTGCTTTTGAGATGGAATCTTGCTCTGTCCAGGCTGGAGTACACTGGTGCAATCATGGCTCACTGCAACCTCCACCTCCCAGGTTCAAGTGATTTTCTTGCCTCAGCCTCCCGAGTAGCTAGGATTACAGATGCACCACCATGCCCAGCTGATTTTTGTATTTTTAGTAGAGACGGGGTTTCACCATGTTGGCCAGGATAGTCTCGATCTCTTGACCTTGTGATCTGCCTGCCTCAGCCTCCCAAAGTGCTGGGATTACAAGCGTGAGCCACCGCGCCCGGCCATGTTTATGTATTTTTATAAATAAAAAATGAAACTTTATCTTTAAAAGAAAATTTAAATATTATGATTTTCATAATTAAGCAAGCATTTATTAAAAGAACGTCCACTATAACACTTCCTCAGTTTTTCCCTAAGTGAATCAGGACAAGGAAGACAAACACAACCATAATGATTTAATAAATGTCACTACTGAGACAGATGCAAAGAAAGGAGTTTGACGATTTGTCCTTGAAGAAGCAAGGCAAGGTTCAAAGATGCATAGACAGTGGAGCTGATACTTGAGCTAGGTCTCAGGAGGCTGCTAGGTGGCTGGAGCAGGTAAGGGGCCTTGGAGGAAAAGACACACTCCTGGAGACCAACCGCATGGAGCCGTTTTAGAGCACGGCACGTATGCTCCTGAGTCAGAGTGGGAGTAAACAGGACAGCTACAGGAGAAGTTAGTGTGGAGCAGGCTGTGAAAGGCTTTGTAAAAGGTAAGTCGTTTACACTTGAGTTCATAGGCAATGAGCATCCACGAAAATAAGTTACAAATTTCCTAGGTGCAGCTAAGAAATTATTTTTATATAATTAAATATCTGACAAAATAGAGACCAAAGAAAGCGACAAATCATTAGAATTACAACCAACCGAAAATCACTTAAAAACTAACAAACAGTATTTCTAAGATTCAAGGTAAACTATGGTTCAATTAATCACGACAGAATATACAAACTTTCAGACACATGACCATTTTGTAAATCAAAGCATACTAAATTTTGAAACATAATAGAGGTACTTTTTGATATTAGGCAATGGATACCTAAAATACCTGTAAATATTTATAAATTTTGTACTAAAATTTGATAGAGGACGTTTTACCTATGCACCTATAGTTAGTATTTTAAAAGCAAAACAAATTTGGTTTCCAAAGATTGAAAATTTAACCTAAGTTCTATTTTTAAAAATTATTAAACAACAATTTGATAGATAAATGTACAAAAAATATTCTTCTATTTCTAAATGCTAGCTCACAATCTAAAAAATGCTCAAATGTAAACAGATTTATTTAATAAACAAAATGATATATAATTAAATACTTACTGTTGGCTTCACTAGCAACTGACCCATCACTGTGAACATACGGGAAAGGCCAACTGGTGTACACACTGCAGAAATAAGATCACCAAAAGACAGAAAGCGACATTAGAGAGCTTGGAGAGAGAAACAACTAGACCGTAAAAATAAGACAAACTCAAAGATTATTCTTAGAACATTCTTTTCTCCAGTTGAGATTCTCAGTGTTTTGTCAGAGGACCCTTCACCTTCATCAATACCGAAGCCAGAGGGGCACGTGAGGAGGACAGGCGTAATTAGTTATGAAAGATGTGTGACGACAAAGGCTTAGAATGACACTCAAGATTCTAGCAGTTGAAGAATAAATACTCTTGCTTAAACAAATTAAACAAAAATGAGCGAAGAATCAGTTAGATTTCAAGTATTAACAGGACTGGGAAACAAACAAGAATATCTAAAGGTGACAACCACATCTTAAGCCCTCTAAACTATATTTATCTATTTATAATACCCCTGAGATAGGCTGTGATGCTTCAAGTGAAAGAAAACAAACTTTCAAAAAGCCACAAACTCATCATACATAATTCTACCATTTCCATTAAAAAGCAGAATCTAGTATTGTGATGGGTGTGGGTTTGAGAGTAGGGCATATGTGTATGAGTGTGCACATAGTTTGTGTGTCAGTGTAGATAACTGTGAATGAGTATGTGAGTGAGAGAGTGTGTGTATGTGTCTGTCTGTCCGTCCATCTCTCTCTACAACCTGGTAGAAGAGGTTTTCCTGAGAGAACAATAAAAGCGCCTTATTATTTCAAAGTTTCCATTTATCAAAATTTATTTTGAATAAAAATAGTTAAGGCAAACTCAAAAAATCTTCAAATAGTTAAAATATCTCATCACAAAACTTTCCTGCAATTTTCCAGAATACAGGATAACTCTACTTTTCTATCAATATTAAGTCTGAAAAATACTTACGGAGAAGTAACAAACACCCCATCAATGAGATACAGGAATATAAATAGGGTAGATAGAACTCCCAGAGATCTATTTAAAAAAGTAAACATATTTTAATAAATCCAAACTACTGCACGTTAAGATACAGTCAGTCTATTTTACAATAAGATAGAGGCTGACTTATACCTCATGTAAACATTGTAATTGCCTATTTGAGTTTATTAAACCATATAATGACTAAATTATACAATAAAAAGATCTAAAATAGAAAACCAAGAAGTAAGCCTTTAGCAAAACCTGTTTGGAGGGAGAAAAAAAAGGTTCTATGGAATCTGAAGAACAAAAACCAATTAACAAGAACAACAAAATCTGAAAAGCTACTTACTTGTTCTTCGCATATAAAAGAAATAAAACTTCATTCTTAGAGATATCTAAAGATTTCTTAATTCTGTAAATTAACATCAAACATCTTTGTTAACCATAAGCAGAATTATTTAAATGTTTTTAAAATGGAATGTGTCGCTATATCCTAAACTATAGTTTCCATTGAAGAAACTGGTGAAGACAAGGACGTCCATACCATATAAAGATTCCATGCTTGCCGCGTCATTGTCAATGAGGGCTGAAGCTACCCACACTATCCCAAGAATGAGTAATGCAAGAAGCAGCAGCATGACCAGAGTCTCTAAAATGCGGGCTCGGATTCCCTGAAAAATACAGCAGAAATAGAATTTTAGTATTTCACATCATTTCATGAACAATAAGGTTTCTGCCTATATGAAAGCATGAAATAATCCCTTGGAAGGAGAGGAAATTTATATTAACAGGAAAAAAACACAAATGCCTATGGTTTATAGTGTTTAGACTGACTTTTCAAAATTACGAAAAATATTATTATTAAGCTTGGATAAAATACAAAAAAAAATCTTCATAAAAAACATCTGCAGAACCATTTTAAACAATTAATTACTTTCCTAACACTTTCCACTAACAAAGCAGATTAATGAATTTCTATCCGTGATTCTAATCAAGGGAACAGAAGGCTAATTATGGCATACAGCCAAGGATTTCACTGAGCACTGAGCTGGGTGCACGCACTGCTCCGAGCTGCTGGAGAGCGCCGGCTCTCTCTAGCACGGACTCTGGCGCTCCTCACAGCCTCCGGAGCCCTCTACTGTGCCGCTGGAGAACTGTCCATTGTAAGTCAACGTTATAAACTGTAGAGATACTGCTTTTACCAATTGTATCTGATGCTTGTCTTCACATTATATAAACTGAGTAATCCATGAGGATGGAATATAATAATATAATCATTATGCACAATTTTGTTTTAAATGTAAAACAAATTCTGAACTCAGGACCAAACTGAAGGCTAGACTTTTAAAACTTAAAAACTGCAGGACAAGACAAAAACGAAACCTCTTTTTACTCCCCAAAAAGTCACCGAATAATTGAATCTGCAACCATAAGTTAAGATTCATACTGATATTTTTTACTGCAATGAACTAACCTACAATTATCTAATACAACCAACAAAATTATAAATACATCCATATTTCTCAATAAATCATATAATCTCATTCCACATTTTAAATAAAGATATGAATTATAGAATTCCAAAACATACATTTATTTCAATATTCTCCTAAGTATTCTCATTTATGAATTACAGGAATAGGTTACACTAAAATCACAGCACCCAGTTCTTCAAATTTAATACAAAGCAGAGGAAATGTCCTAAAACCATGGAGAAGTATACCTAGCCCTAAATGATGACCTCTGAGGTGAAGTGGCTTTTTCTTACCAGTCCTTCAACAATATTGCAAACTTACCACAGGGCTGCACTTGGCAGGTTTAAAACACTTCCTCAAATCTGAGAGTCAGCTCACCTTAAGTGTTCATAGCATGGGAGGCCAGTGAACCAGAATCAATTAGGCTTGTATTTTAACACATGAGATCTCATAGTAAGTAGCTATTAATCACAGGAAATGAAATATGAATAGTCACAAAACTCACTACAACAAAACACACACTACTACTTTACTGAAGAGTCCTTTGAACTTCCACTTCACAACTTTCAAACTATTTAAGATGCTGATATGGTTTGCCTGTGTCCCCAACCAAATCTCATCTTCAGTCGTCATCTCCATATTCTCCCTATGTCATGGGAAGGACCCAGGGGAGGTAACTGAATCATGGGGGCAGTTTCCCCATGCTGTTCTCGTGATAGTGAGTGAGTCCTCACAACATCTGATGGTTTTTTAAGTGTCTGGCATTTTCCCTGCTGCCACTCATTCTCTTGCCACCTTGTGGAGAGGTGCCTTCGGCCATGATTGTAAGTTTCCTGAGGCCTCCCCAGCCATGCCGAACTGTAAGTGAATTAAACCTCTTTTCTTTATAAATTACCCAGTCTCAGGTATTTCTTCATAGCAGCGTGAGACAGATAACAGACTAATACAGATACCTAAACATTATTCACCACCTTTAACAATGATTTCTCTCTTCCTTTCTTCCTCCTTCCCTTCTTTTCTCTCTAAGCATTAATGTTTTTTATTATACATTAAATATTTTATGGAAACCCTATCAATAAACAGATAAAAGGAGATAAAATTATGTATCGCATGTTTATGCAGATTTGCTCTAGTATCTGTGTTATACTCTCAATTCTGTCTTTCCCTGCCTCCAACCAGCCCCTAAGAAATATATGAACTAAAGAGTAGGGCTCCCAAAACAAATAATACATGCATTATACCTATTATGTCAACTAAACAGTGTAGCAGTGTCAGAAGTGTTACATATATGAACTACACAGTGGTGGCTCCTTGGAACCATTTAAAACCCACTGTCCGAAAGAAGTTATAATTGTTATGTTAAACAATTACGACACTATAACAATAAGCACAATATAATTTTTATGATGATAATAAATGTTGGGAAACCACAAATCACCATAAAATTTATAGCCTTCCTCTGTTATTTTGGTAAGAACCATTTCTTAGCAATTAAACTTGTTTTCTTCAGATACGTGCCTATGTGCTGGGAGGCAATGCTCCATGGGTCTCTCACATTTCTATGCATCTCACAAGCAGAGGCAGGGACAGACCTTACTTGAAACTGTCTTCTTAAGGTTTGTACAGCAGACAGCCTTGGGATTTAGAGATAGCATATCTCTGAAGCAAAGGACAGGTTTGTTTATGGTCTAGTAGCACAATGTTCACCTCCAAGCAAAGGTTAGACAGAGTTGCTTGCAGCCCAATATAACTACTGTGGGTTCCCTAGCTGTGATACAGAACCACTGTAGGGCTTGGGGTCTAGGGGAACGGGTACGAAAAGGAAGCTTGTGCACTTGGTTATGTGCTGTGCATAACCAAGTCCTTTGCCTCTGACCCAGACATCTCATGTTTACAACTAGCATCCATGAAACTGGGAGATTAAGTTAGTTTGCAAGCAGGATAAAATCTCAGACCCTTCACAGTTCTTGATGGGTTTTGGTGACAAGGATAGAAGACTAACAGACGGCTTTCTGGAAACGAAAGAGGGGCCGTGCAGATTGGCTTAAGGGATATGCGAAGACTCCTGGATCTATTAATAGTAGTGACTGTGCTCGCCCATCTGGTGGGCAAGCAGGAGGAGCAGGGACCCCAAGCAGTCTTAGCTGCTGGCGACAGTCTGCAGGCCGAGGTAGGTAGTGAGGTTGAACCCACTGCTGGCTAGGTTGTCACTCCTTCTCCTCTGAGCGGAAGCAGGAAGGAATGTTATCATGACGGTGCAACAGCGAGCCTGCAACACCAGCTAAAAGGTCCTGTGGGTACAGCTGCTCTATCAAGGAGTCCCAAAGCTGAATAAACAGTGTCAGGAATGAGGCTGTAGACCTATGCATAAACTGATGTCATTACAAATCTGGCTGAGCCATACGCAGCCACTAGCTGCTCAAAATGAAAGGCGCCTTGCTCAATGGTGTGGCAGTCACTTTTCCCATTGCCCCATCATCTCTCCTCCCCAGCTCTGACCTCAGATGCTTAGGAAAAAAGATGACTGGGGTAAAGTAGGGGTCTCCGTGTCCTTCGGGGGAATAAAAGCCATGCAGACCCACCTGAGCGTGCAGGGGAACTTCAGGAAGGAGAAGGACTGAAACTCATGGCTCTGCTGAGTAAAGGAGCCCATGTCACCATCCTACCTGGTCCTTCACAAAGGACTGGGAGGTGGCTGCACAGAATTGTTGGTGAACAATTACCTTTCTTTTTTTTTTAATAAAGATAAATATGAATAATGATATATATACAGTTATAAACTAAAATGCAATTCCAAAAAATATTTTTGAAAGAGAAGTCATTTAATAATAATTCTTGATTATTTTATACATAAAGAACTAGACATTTAGATGAGAAAAAAATGTTAAAGAAAAAATTCATTTTAAATAGGGGTTATTTAAAATGATACATTTCACTTTTTACTGACAGTAGAGAAATTAAAGTTAAATAATGCTATTAAAAACTTAAGGTTACCACTAATCTTACTGGTATCAAAGTAATAGAATTAGTAGGAGTAATAGTAACTAGTATCAAAAGTAATACTACTAAGATACTAGAGAATAGAACAAAAAAGAAAATATAGTTAAAAATAGAAAACCGGTTTAGCAAAATATTAAACACAACAAAATATATAAAATATGAAAACAGAAAATGATAAAACCAAATATATCTACTCTAATGATATATGCAAATCAGGTCAAAAAACAAAATTCAACTGTGTAAGACCTATGAAAACTAAAGTGATACTAAAAAATAAAAGTGAAAAGTAATGATTAAAAACTTACTATTTAATTTTTTAAAAATATAAGAGTCTGGTTTAAATATAGGAGAGTGCAAAACAAAAAAATGTTAAATGGGACAAAGTAGGACATTTTATATTGATGAAATTTACTATCCACTACATAATTATGTTCTATTCCTTTAGTTTAACTGGTGAGTACATAGAACTTTATTATTATTATTCTTTATAGGATATTTAAATAAATACAAAACTGGGCCAGTCATGACGGCTCATGCCTGTAATCCCAGCACTTTGGAAGGCCAAGATGGGCAGTTCACTTGAGGTCAGGAGTTTAAGACCATCCTGACCAACATAGTGAAACCCTCATGTCTACTAAAAACACAAAAATTAGCTGGGCATGGTGGTAGGTGCCAGTACTCCCAGCACTCAGGAGGCTGAGGCAGGAGAATTGCTTGAACCTGGGATGCAGAGGTTGCGGTGAGCTGAGACTGCATCACTACACTCTAGCCTGGGGGATAGAGTGAGACTCTGCCTCAAAAAAGCCAAATAAATTAAAAAAAAAGAAAACCTTTATTCATTATATTCTGGATGCTTATGCAAATTTGATATTAATTTTAAAAATCATTTAAATTTTTTAAAATAAAAATTCCTAAATACGTGTTCATTTTGATGGGCTGCCACTAGCCAGTGCATACCATCAGCTTCTGATGCAGCAGGTCAGAGAGCTCAGCCTCGACATTAGGAGGGCCTCAGGGGAGGGCCTAACTGGGTGGTTTGGCTTCAGCAGTGGATTAGGAAATAGGGTTTCCCCAGGAGGTAACTGCCACTTTTTCATGTGAAACCTTAATGCGAAGTAAGGCCAGGCAGGTTGGGCTCTAGGAGAGAACATTTTTATTTGGCCAGGAGGTCTGGTAAGCCTCTTCCATTTTACTGGACAATGGAATCTAAGTTGCTCCACCCCAGAAGGGGGATGCCAGGCTAGAAAGTCACATGGCCCACAGGTCAGGCAATCCATTTCATCAAGAGCTGAGCAGCAGATTAACTGCTGTCCTTGCTCAGGAGTCCACTTGGAGGAGGCAGTGGCAGGTAGGAGAGGCACTGCTACTTTAGGCAATGGCCTCTTTGAGTACTAGGAAGCTACTAATTCTCTCACAAAAGCTGTGATATTAGCTTCTCCTTCTGGGGTCCTATATTGTTTATATTGGGCCAAAGGGAGGGCACAGTCCCTGAGCCCAAGCATGCATACTATGATCATGTAAAACATCAACACCAATTTAATATATAGTCAGCAATGCAAGCACATGACAAATGGAATAAGCCCAAAGACCCTACTCAAAAAGTCACCTGACGCCAGGCTCAGTGGCTCACACCTGTAATCCCAGTGCTTTGGGAAGCTGAGGCAGGAAGATCACTTAAGGCCAGGTGTTCAAGACCAACCTGGTCAACCCAGTGAGACTCCATCTTTACAAAAAAAGAAAGTAACAATTAGCTGGGCACAGTGACTCACACATGTTAACCTAGCACTTTGGGAGGTCAAGGTACGACTGCTGAGCCCAGGAGTCCAAGGCTGCAGTGAGCTATGATTGCACCACTGCACTCCAGCCTGGGCAACAGAGCAAGACCCTGTGTCTTAAAAAAAAATAACTGTTTGAGTCTTGTCCAAACCTTATCAGTTGAATTCAGTATTTTTCCTACTCTGGGAATGCTGACCAGGGAATGCCATATGTGCCCAACCCAGGGTCTACAGCAACAGTTGCCAGGAGATTACTCTAGCTCCTGTAGGGAGTGTGAGGCATGCAGGTAGGAAGTGGGTAGCAGGTAAGGACTTATCCTCCTTGGTCCTTTACTCCAAGGTCATTAGATGAGCACCCGTGCTACGTGCTTTGCCATGTACCTATGGTGTCCAGCAAAGGTGTCCGGCTTTGCCACGCACATACGGTGCCCGGCTTCGCCACGTACCTACAGTGTCTGGCTTTGCCCTGTACCTATGGTGTCCAGCTAGCACCCTGACTGTGGGATCTGTTCTTTCTGCCTTGTGCAGACAGCCATGCTCCGCCCTGAAATTCTGATACCAAAACCTGGCTAAGACACAAAAAGAAAAAGAAAACTTCACACCAATATTCTTGATGAACATCGATACAAAAACCCTCAACAAAATACTTGCAAACTGAATCCAGTAGCACCTCAAAAAGCAAATACGCCACGATCAAGTAGGCTTTATCCATGGGATGCAAGGTTGGTTCAACACACTCAAATCAATAAATGTGATTCATCACATAAACAAAACTAAAAACAAAAACCACATGATCATCTCAACACATGCAGAAAAAGCCTTCAATAAAATTCAACATCCTTTCATGTTAAAAAATCTCAACAAACTAGGCTTTGAAGGAACATACCTCAAAGTAATAAGAGCCATCTTTGACAAACCCACAGTCAACATCATACAGAACAGGCAAAAGCTGGAAGCATAGCTCCTTGAGAACAGTAACAAGACAAGGATGCCCATTCTCACCACTCGTATTCAGCATATTACTAGGAAGTCCTAGCCAGAGCAATCCAGCAAGAGAAAGAAAAGGCTGGGCACGGTGGCTCACGTCTATAATCCCAACACTTTGGGAGGCCGAGGTGGGTGGATCACCTGAAGTCAGGCATTTGAGACCAGAATGGCCAACATGATGAAACCCTCCCTCTACTAAAAATACAAAAATTAGCCAGGCGTGGTGGCAGGTACCTGTAGTCCCAACTACTAGAGAGACTGAGGCAGGAGGCTAGCTTGAACCCGGGAGGTGGAGGTTGCAGTGAGCTGAGATTGCACCACTGGACTCCAGCCTGGGCAACAGAACAAGACTCTGACTCAAAAAAAAAAAAAGTAAAAAAGAAAAGAAAAAATAAAGAGAAGTCATCAAAATAGGAAGAGAAAAAGTCAAACTATCTCTGTTTGCAGATGATATAATTTTATACCTAGAAAATCTCATAGTCTCTGCCCAAAAGCTGCTAGATCTGATGAACAATGACAGCAAAGTTTCAGGATACAAAATCAATGTAGAAAAATCAGTAGCACTTCCATAAACCAGTAACATCCAAGAATAGCCACAAAAAAAATAAAATGAAACAAAATACCTAGAAATACAGCTAGCCAGGGAAGTGAAAGATCTCTACAACAAGAATTACAAAACACTGCTCAAGGAAATCAGAGATGACACAAACAAATAAAAAAATTCCACTCATGGATAGGAAGAATCATTGCTAAAATGGCCATAGTGCCCAAAGGAATTTATAGATTCAATGCTATTCATACCAAATTACCAGTGACGTTCTTCACAGAATTCAAAAAAACTACTCTAAAATTCATATAGACCCAAAAGAGCCCATATAGTCAAAGCAATCCTAAGCAAGAAGAACAAAGCTGGAGGCATCACACTACTCGACTTTGAACTATACTACAAGGCTACAGTAACCAAAAGAGCATGGTATTGCTATAAAAACAGACACACAGATCAATGGAACACGTAGATTAATAGAGGGCCCAGAAATAAAGCCATACACCTACAACCATCTGATCATCAACAAAATCAACAAAAACAAGCCATGAGAAAGGGCTCCCTTTTTAATAAATGGTGCTGGGATAACTAACTAGCCATATATAGACGACTGAAACTGGATCCCTTTCTTATACCGTATACAAAAATCAATTCAAGACAGAGTAAAGACTTAAATGTAACACCTAAAACTGTAAAAACCCTGGGGAAAAAAAAAAACCTGAGAAATACCATTCTAGACAGAGGCCCTGGCAAAGATTTCATGGTGAAGACACCAAAAGTAACTAAAACAAAAACAAAAATTGATAAATGGGTCCTAATTAAACAGCTTCTGCACAGCAAGAAACAAATAAGCAAACAAACAAACAAAAAAAACCTACCAACAGAATAAATGACAATCTAAATAATGGGAGAAAAATATTTGCAAACTATGCATCTGACAAAGGTCTAATATCCAGAATCTATAAGAAACTTAAAAAAATTAAGCAAAAAACAACCAACCACACTAAAAAGTGGGCAAAGAACAGGAATAGACACTTTTCTAAAGAAGACATAATGTGTCCAATAAGCATATTAAAAAAAAGTTCAACACCACTAATCATTAGAGAAATGCAATCAAAACCACAATGAGATACCATCTCACACCAGTCAAAATGGCCATCATTAAAAGGTCAAAAAACAACAGATGCTGGTGAGGTTGCAGAGAAAAGGGCATCCTCATACCCTGTTCATGGGAACATAAATTAGTTCAGCCACTGTGGAAAGCTGTGTGACAATTTCTCAAAGACCTTAGAACTACCACTTGATCCAGCAATCGCATTATTGGGTATATATTCAAAGGAATATAATCATTCTAACATAAAGATACATGCACTAATATGTTCACTGAAACACTGTTCACAATAGCAAAAGCATGGAATAAGCCTAAATGCTCATCAAGAGTAGATGGAATAAAGAAAATGTGGTACATATACACCATAGACTATTATGGAGCCATAAAAAAAAAAAAGGAATGAGATCGGCCAGGCGCAGTGGCCCATGCCTGTAAGCCCAGGCATAAGTTGAAGACCAGCTTGGGCAACATGGTGAAACCTCATCTCTATTAAAAATACAAAAATTAGCTGGGCACGGTGGCAAGCACCTATAATCCCAGCTACTAAGGAGGCTGAGACAGGAAAATTGCTTGAACCCAGGAGGCAGAGGCTGCAGTGAGCCAAGCTTGTACCACTACACTCCAGCCTGGGTGACAAGAGCAAAACTCCATCTCAAAAAAAAAAAAAAAAAAAATGAGATCATGTCCTTTGCAGCAACATGAATGGAGCTGGAGGCCATGATCCTAAGCAAATTAATGCAGGGACAGAAATCCAAATATTGCATATTCTCCCCTATAAGTGGGAGCTAAACATCGAGTACACATGGACACAAAGCAGGGAACAACAGACACTGGGGCCTACTTAAAGGTGGATGGTGGAAAGAGGGGGAGGATCTATCTATCTAACAGGTACTATGCTTATAACCTGGGTGACGAAGACAAGCATGGTGGCTCATGCCTGTAATCCCAACACTTTGGGAAGCTGAGGTGGGAGGATCATAAGGTCTGGAATTCGAGACCAGCCTGACCAACACGGTAAAACCCCGTCTCTACTAAAAATACAAAAATTAGCTAGACATGGTGGCATGTACCTGTAATCCTAGCTACTCAGGAGGCTGAGGCAAGAAAATTACTTGAACCCAGGAGGCAGAGCTTACAGTGAGCTGAGATCATGCCACTGCACTCCAGCCTGGACAATAGAGCAAGACTCTGTCTCAAAAAAAAAAAAAAAATCAGCCAGTGTGGTGGTGTGTGCCCTTAATCCCAGCTACTCGGGAGGCTGGGGCAGGAGAATCACTTGAACCCAGGAGGCAGAGGCTATAATAAGCCAAGCTTGCTCCACTGTACTCCAACCCAGGTGACAGAGTAAGACTCAGTCTCAAGAAATAAACGAACAAACCTGAGTGATGAAATTATCTGTATACCAAACCTCACAACACACAATTTATCTATATAACAACCTGCACAAATACCCCCGAAACTAAAAGTTAAAAAAAAAAAAGAAAAATGAAATGAGTAGGGCACACTTTAAGGAAAATGAATTTTTCTAAAGTGTCTAAAGCAAAACCCTTTAAAGAAATTAAAAATATTGAGAAGGAATTTCCCTTCAATAAAAGTTCTTGATACAGATAGTTTTATAAGTGAGTACTTTTAAAGTTCCAAGTTTCCAAAATTCCCATGATAATTGTATTTCAAATATTTAAAAATGAAGATCTTTGGCCAGGCATAGTGGTTCACACCTATAATCCCAACACATTGGGAAGCTAAGGAGGCAGATCACTTGATGACAGGAGTTTGAGACCAGCCTGGCAAACATGGCAAAACACCATCTTACTGAAAATATAAACATTAGGGCATGGTGGTGCACACCTATAGTCCCAGCTACTCTGGAGTTCGACATCAGGAGTTCGAGACTAGCCTGGGCAACATGGCAAACTAGCACTTTGGAAGGTCAAGGTAGGACTGCTGAGCCCAAAAGTCCAAGGCTGCGGTGAGCTATGATTACACCACTGCACTCCAGCCTGGGCAACAGAGCGAGACCCTGTGTCTTTAAAAAAACAACAACAACAACAATGGTTGGAGTCTTGCCCAAACCTTATCAAAAATATAAAAATTAGGTCATGGTGGCATACACGTCTCTACTGAAAATACAAAAATTAGGGGATGGTGGTGTACACTTATAGTCCCAGCTACTTAGGAGGCTGAGGTATGAGAATCACTTGAACCTGGGAGACGGTGGTTGCAGACAGCCGAGATCAAGCCACTGCAATCCAGCCTGGGCAACAAAGCAAGACAATGTCTCAAAAAAAAAAGATCTTTCTAAACAATTTTACCAAATCTTTAAAAAGATCAGCACATGCACACATACACATACAAACTAAACAACCTACATCTCTAACTGTAAAAAACAGATTAATGAATTATGATACTTCTATAGAGTAAGACATTATATCTTAAATCATGGGGAATTTTCATAATATAATTTTACCGCATGCATAGTATAACCTACTTTTAAAAATACATTTAGAAAAATATGTGAATGTGTATAGTTAATAGTCTTATCTCTAGAATTACAATGATAGGGAATAATTGTTCTATTATACTTTATGCTTTTCTTTTTTTCTGAACTTTCTAGAGTGGGTGTGTATGACTTACATAACATGAATACAAACTAATGTTTTAATTTTTAATTTTTTCTTTAAAAAAATAACTTCCAAGAGACTGGTACCCAAAAAAGCTTTTAAAAAATATATCTGATTTCAGTTTATGAGACATACTAAACTAGTTAAGAGCCCCTACACCAACAGTAAATTGCTCGGGTCCATATCCTAGTCCCACCACCGTATAACCTTGGGCAAATGACTACCCTTTGCTGTGCTTCAGTTTCCTCCCGTGTGAAATGAGGATATTAATAAGACCCCTACCTCACAGGGTTGATATAAAGATCAAATGAATTTTAGATATATACACTTTATACATATATAAAAAACACACACACACATATATATAGTGCACATATCATTTGTGTTTCTAAATTAAATTTATGCTACCTTCTAATGCCATCCTATCACCCTCTTCCCAACTTTGTCCCCTCCCATCTACAAACCTACAAGAAGCAGTCCCACCTTTCTCGATGATATGAGCATCTGGTCCACAAGTACTTCTTACCATATCCCCTGCCCTCATGAGTAACACAGGAGCTCATCACCTCAATTCCAGTCAGCTTAATTCTCATTCTACTGTAGCCATCCACATGCATTCAACCTATTCCACCATCTCTCAGCCTCACCCCTAAGATCTCAAACTTTGAAACTGCCGTCTTAGTCTACAACTTCCTATCCTTTTCTGTCCCCTCAGTGCCTAACCCAGCTCTGCCTCCGCATCATCATAATCTCCACTCCCTTGTTCCCACCCAATCCTTCCAGCCAGTCTTCTCTTTCACCAGCCTAAACCCCATGGTTCACTAGTGAATTTTAATGATGATCCAGTATCAACAACATTCTAGAGCTCCATGAACCTCTGGCTTCCACCAGACCAACTTCAACAATCCCTGGCACCTACTCCATGATTCCCAGCCTTGTCAAAAAAAATTGTATTACAGAATCATGAGAATGTTTTACTACTACATTCCAAAGTGGGCCTTCAACGCTACTTGGCAATCTTTATGCTGATCTCTGGCTGACTTTAGCAATTTCCACATTTTAAAAACTGTTTTCCTTTTTATTTTTGATCTATAATCTCATCCACTACTTTCTTCCAACTACAGCTGACTTTAACTCTACCTCAGTAGGACACAGCTGAGTGGGGTCTGTGAGTCCCTCACCTTCCCTCCTCTACACCTTAGCTTCTGTTTCCATTTCTATTTCTTTCATTCTACAAAAGAAAATACTTTGAATCCCTTTCCTCCTGGGGCCCAATCTCAGGTGTTCATTTTCTCCCATGTCGTATCAGTGCTTCTCAAAAGTCAACATGCATCATAATTACCAAGGAGTCTGCCAATTCCTGAGCATCAACCCCAAAGTGGTACCTCAGCTGATTCTGATGAAGATGATTCACAGATGATATATTGCTCAGTTTTTACGTAAGTGATCTTGCCTCTTCCGAGAGCCAATAACTCTGAAGTTTATATCTTTAGTCCAAATCTTACTGCTGTGGCCAAAAACCATGTATATCAACTGCCATCCTTCATTAGACATCTCATCCATACCTTAAACTTAATTCTAAGACCAAACTAATCATTTTATTCTCTATCTCTGCTCCTCCTTCAATATCATATATCTGAATACATTGCATCATTATCCACTTTGTTGTTCATGCCAGATAAACAACCTGGTCACCTCCCTTTCCTGCTGAACCCCATACCCTACCCCCTACCATACAACCTGAACCTCGGTCCAGTCAAACACCAAGTGCTTCTGATTTTACTGTGTAATTTCAACCCAAATTCATCCCTCTTTTCCTCCTGCCACTATACCCATCCAATATGATGACCTTTTTATTATAGATACACTATTAATAAGAACTATCTGAAATATATACTCACATATTTAAGCAGTCAATTCAGAAACATTTAGCCAAAAGAGCTCTCTGTACTCAAATCATATACATTGTTCAAGTTATTTCAAATTAGTCAATATTTCTTTTGAAACCCAGCAAATAACTCACGAAAAGAAATCTGCTCATTTCTAGTTATCGATCTCCATTAAAAGAGTAAATCAGCAATACTATCCTTACAGAAAAGGCTGCCACAGTACAAGCCATCAAAATTGTTTAATGTGATCATGCCTGTCCAATGCAATATTGAAGACAATTGATATAGCAAGAAAAAGCTGTTATTCTGACTTAATCCACTAGGAGGCTAGGAAGTTAAGTTTTCCCTTTTGTTAATTTTACTTTCTTTCTGTGATTAAATGAGACACAATCCATCCAACGTAAAATCAATTAAGTACCACATGCAAGAGCTTTAGCTAAACCTTAAAAAAAGATATACATATGTTCATTAAATGCAACGTGGCAAATTTTTTACCTTCAAAAACTTTGAGCTAGGGAGGAGATGATGGGACTGTAAATAGAGATTTCATTTGTTAATTCAGCTTCCTCTAGTAAATACAAGTACTAAAAATCTATAAGCTGTTACCAGTATCTTTTCTGAGATCATAAAAACATTACCAAGCTTCAAGAACACAGGCTTTAGGGCATGCCATGTGTGAGATTTTTAGACTTTTGGATGCCATTCTGTCCGCAAAGTAATGAAAAGCATTGTGAGCACTTTATCACCACCATTAATCACCAGCAGGACGGCATATAAGCAAAAAATATGCCGACTGCTCATTTTTCCATTAAGGGTCAGAATCAGGAGCTAGAAAGCCCCAAGGGGAAGCTTCCTATCAACTCCATTCTTGCATATACTGAGCTAAAAGATGTACCAGATGTCAGAATAACTTATTAAAATGCCCTTCAAACAACAAAGTGGCAAAACACTGTAAACAAGGAAGAAGGTCTCCATTGTTCCTCTTAATGAGAAAAGTCTCCTGAATACAAGGTCGCAGGACTGTAAGCACTTCTATTTATTCAGTAACTGTACTTCCTTCACCTCGTTTTGAATGCTTAGATTATGTCATATAATACCAGGATTTCATGAACTTCACAATATTTTTATCCTCAGTATGAATATTTGTCCTCCCATCCCCCACAAAAAAACCCATAAGCCTAAATTACTTTCGAAGAACTCCATCCTCCTTATTAAAATTGCAGTATAATAAGCACTCAGTGTATTAGTTAGAAACACCACTGAAATTAAGTACTTTTCTGCCAGTGAAACACCAGTTGTTTTGAGTAACCTATAGAATTAATCACGTTAATTTCATAGTAGCATTTTTTGAAATTACAACCACCTCAATATTATACAAGATTAAATTAGTTGAAATAGATTACTAAACACTTTGATTTCTTTTAGATTTCAATAGGGACTAAATGGATAGTCTACTACACTAAAATGGTTATGATATAATTGCTTCTTGGAATTTTTGTGCTGGTCAATTATACATTTAATTCACATCAATGAAGTGAAAATTACAATGTACTCACAAAAGCTCTATGGAGAAGCTGGTATGTTTCTATGGTGATGAACATTTAAACAAGGTTTTGCCTGGACATCTTGCCCTCCTGTAAGGGATGTAAAAACCACTTCATACACTATGTCTCTACCCATTAGGAAGCCTGGGAAAACTTCTACATTCACAGAACATTCAAAATAAACATCAAGCCATTGTTTTCACTTAACAAAAAGGGTCGCTTAGTAACATTAAAATAAGGTTTGCTCAGCATGGCATCAAGACTGCACCAAATATACACACAGTCATTGGGAAGATCCACAGAAGCACTAATGAAAACAGAAAATAAAAGCAGATACTAACGATTTTACTTTAAGCCATGAAAAAACTACAAACAAGCATACAGAGTCTCAAACATTTCTCCCTTTGCTGCCTAGTAATCATTAAGAGCATACACGAAAGAGCTTTGGTCTCACGTCAAAAGAAAACAGCTTTGTGAAAAGCTTTGTTAGCTCTATAGCAAAAGAGTGAAATGTTTTTTAAATATTAATATGCTATGTAGTCTATTTTATATGCAAATATGCTTAATGTGGTCTATACAAGATGAAAAAATTAAAATTATGAGATGCTCAAGCTGTTAAAGCTGGACAAAATGAAAGTATTTGGGATACGTTAAAATAAAAACACTAATATTGCTAGTTCATTGAATTAAGATGTCTATTGCACTAAAATTTGTGGGCAGAAATTTTTCCATATTAGACAAATAAAAATCCTCCAGATTACAAGCAAAAAAAATACAAGTTTTCAATATGTAAATGAAAGAACTGAATTATAAAAAGACTACAATAACCATATATCAAAATTTTTAAACATAATTCTAAATTTGGGAAAAAAATATTTCTTAGTACATCACATCACATGAAATAATTCACTGGTTAGCCAGTAAGGTTCTTTTCTTCTATTTTTGTTCTAATAATTCTTCAGTTCAAAATTCATGGAAAAGAAGAAATGAGAACTAACATTTGCAAAGCTCCTATTAGTTGCTTTATACTCATTTACTGAATCTTTACAATATATTAAAAGGTAAATTTGATTATACATAACAAAGTTCACACTCAAGAGAGTGAAATAATTTGTCTGAATGCCAGAATTCACTTTCAAATCAGGTCTGTCAGCCCTCAGGGCCCTGTGCTTTCCACCCATACCCTTCATCCCCGCCTCTCCAGTGACAGAAATAAGTCGCAAAAGACCCCACCACATGGAAACAGGGAAGTGGGGGAGAATGTTTACAACAAACAAGACAAACCTATGACTTTCGTAAAGGACCTAAAGCAAAGGACGTCAAGGCTTCTTTTACCAGAACATTAATTCTCAGTTCCATAAAAGCAAGCTCATACTAATGTCAAATGCTCAGTCCTAGAAGAAACCTGTCATGCAGTAGAACATCTTAGCCAATCTCCACTTTCATTTCATGAAACACTCAGGCACAAACTCCAACAAAGATACAACAAAAGAAAGATCATTAGGGTTATTATGTGTTATATTATGATAATGAAATATAAAAGACCTTAAGATTTAAAATATAATAAAAAGCAATGACATATGCGAATTTAGGTAATAAAATTGTTTATGTGGCAAATAATACATTTACACAAAAAGTACTAGAAATTCCAAAAAGAAAAAAAAAAAAGGCTGGGCAAGGTGGCTCACACCTGTAATCCCAGCATTTGGGGAGGCTGAGGTAGGCAGATCAGCCGAGGTCAGAAATTCAAGACCAGCCTAGCCAACATGGTGTAACCCTGTCTTAAAAAAAGAAGAAAAAAAAAAGAAATTTCAAAACACCACAGAAGATTCTTTATGACTCTGAACAAAACAGGAAAGATGTACATGAAAGCTTACATTGCCTGCCCCCACTCCAGACTAGTCCCGTTAGCTCCTTTGGGCCTCATCTCTCCCAGGTTTCCATATCTCCTGCATCTCTCAATAAACAATCGCTACTTTGGGTGGGCCAGTGTGTGTGCACATGCATACACACACATTAGTATTTTATTAACACATTTTTATTGATATATTTTTCCATTGAAAATCAGCAAGTTGGCATTTGGTTTTATGTATCAATCTCTGTTTAGCTGATGTAAGCCAATCACCAAAGGAGAAATCACCCTTTTCCCTTCCTATTTTTAAATAACAAAAGTACAGTATTTAGCTTTACAGGTCATTAAATACCAAAGGATATACCACCCAACTCGAACAAACATTACCATGATCATCCTCCCAACCATCCTCCAAGTCAACCTTCTGCACAAACCTACCCACAGGTAACCACAAAACACTGCCAGGGTTATCATCTATTTATATTTTTTTAAATTGTGGTAAAATATGCGTAACAAAGTTTACCATCTTACCCACTTTTAAGTGTGCAGTTCAGTGGCATTACTACACTCACATTTTTGTGGTACCATCACCACCTGCCATCTCCAGAATTCTTTTCCTATTCACAAACTCCTCCCACCTCGGCCTCCCAACGTACTGGGATTAGAGGCAGGAGCCACTGTGCCCAGCCAACATCTCAATAAGACTTTTTGTTTCCATATATTGTTTCCATAAAGGTTTTAAATATCACTTGTTAGATTTATTTCAACACCTTAGGCTGTCTTGCTATTATAAAAGGTATTTTTAATTAGATTTTCAATTCGTTGCTGGTATATATTGATTTTTAAAAAACATATTAATCCTGTACCCAGCATCCCTGTTAAATTCTTATTTGAATTAATAACCTATTTTTAAATTATACAGGAGTTTCTCTATAGACAATATCATCTGTTAACGACTGTTTTGTTTGCTCCTTTACATTTCTCCTTTTCTTGTCTTTGTGTACAGGTACGGTTCTAATAACACTGTTAATTATTAGATATACAAATGTTTTAAGTGGCATCCCAATTTTAAAGTACATAATTTTAACATTTCTTAATTAAGTATAACATCAGTCATAGGCTTATGGTAGATGTTATAAGCAGATAAGGAGGGTCTCCAGGGATTACACAAATTTAACCAACTTGAGCAATCATCCTATTCTACAGCCTCTTGCCTGGCAGCCTGCTTTTTCCCAAACGTTGTGTGGAGTGTGGTCTTCCAGTCAGCTGGAACCAGCTTCTGACAGACCCTGGCCACTTACAGATGAACCTGGGTGAACCTTCCTCACTGCCACGGTAAAGCCTGGACCCCAGGAGAGCTATAAGTTCAAGGCCACAACGGGCAACCTATGCATTGGCATGACCACCCACTGCATCCACACCACTGGCGCCCTCCTCTCCATGTGACAATGTGCCTTCTCCCCTCTCCAACAGCCCATGAAATCCTCCTGTCACTTCCCCTCAGGAAGACACTGCTTTGGAGAAAAGTCCCAGTGCTCTCCTTCCTTGTGCCAAGTAATAAAATTCCCATGGATCATAATTTGCGTTCTTGTTGAAAGGACTTTGTTACTCACCAGGTGAAGGAACCCTGGCTTTTTTCGGGTAAGAATACCCATTATCAGGTTAAGAAAACTCCCATTTGTTCCTACTTTGCTTTTTGATCATAAATGAATATTGATTTTACTGAATGTGTCTCTTTTGAGGTGCTTGATTTTTTTTTCTCATTTACTGTCCTAATATGAATGCTAGTCATAGGTTTTCTAATGTAAAACCAATCTTGCATACCTGTGATATGGTCTGGATCTGTGTTTCTGTCCAAATCTCATGTTGAATTATAATTCCTAGTGTTGGAGGTGGGGCCTGGTGGGAGGTGACTGGATCATGGAGGTGGATTTCTCAAGAATGGTTTAGCACCAACCCCTTGGGGCTGTCCTCCAACAGTGACTTCTTACAAGATCTGGTTGTTTAAAAGTATTTGGCACCTCCCTGTCTCTCTCTCTCTTGCTCCTGCTCCCACCATGTGATGTGCCTACTCCCCATTTGCCTTCCACCATGACTAGAAGCTTCCTGAGGCCTCCCAGAAGCAGAGGTTGTTATGCTTCCTGTACAGTCTGTACAACTGTGAGAAAATTCAACCTCTTTTCTTTATAAATTACCCAGTCTCAGGTATTTCTTTATAGCAGTGCAAAAATGATCTAATACAACCTTAAATAACCTTTTTGATGACGATCTTTTGTGTACATGATGTATATTAGCTTAGTATTTTCTGATTCAAAGCATTCACAATTAAAAATGCACTATAGTGTTCCTTTCTCATAATATACATGTCTGCTTTCAGCATTGAGATTAACTAGTATCATACAATAAAACTGTGAGTGGTCCATCTCTAAATCTCCAGACAACTTTGTATAAAATCAAGTTACCTGTTTTTTGAAATCTGATAGAAATGTCATGGAAACTGTGTGAACTTGATTTTTTTGTATTGTGGGAAAACTTTTAAGTTCTGAATCAATGTCAATAACACTTACAGACATATTCAGACTTTCTATTTCTTCTTGAATCCATTTTAGTAAGTTATAATATTCTAGAAATTTGTCCATTTCATCAAAATTTTCATTTGTAAAAAAATTTGATTAGAACTTAAACTACTACGTCATTAGATTAAAACCAATTAAATAAATATCTTTTATCTAACAAGAGTTTTTAAATCTTTTATAACAAATTTTTCCATTTATTTCATAAAAATTTTTTAACTGCGGTAAAAACATATAGCATGATATTTACCACCTTAACCATTTTTAAGTGTACAGTTCAGTTGTGTTAACTGTAGTCACATTGCTGTGCAACAGATCCCTGGAACTTTTCATCCTACAAAACTGAAACTCTAGATCCACTGAACAACTTCCTCAGCTCCCCTCCCAGCCTCTGACAACCACCATTCTACTTTGTTTCTGCAAGTTTGACTTCAGATACCTCATGTAAGTGGAATCATACAAATTTGTCTTTTTTTGTGACTGGCTTAATTTTCCTCTGTATGTTTTTATACTTGGGAAACTATTTTTAACAGATTACACATGAAATACACACACACACCCCAGACTTTCAGTGAAGCTTAACTTTCCAGTTTTCTTGACCACTACACAGTTTCATTAGGACACGCGCAGGTACTGGATGAACACATTCCTACCCCTCTAGATACTGCTCTTACCCAAACAGGAAAGAAAGAAGCCAGCTCCTTTGGGAAGCTCAACAGTCAGTGGTGTAAGAGATCAGGCCATGTCAGCTCATCAGTTTCATCATCAAAAAGTGTATGTGTAGAATCTATTTCAGAAATGAAAGTCTTTTTCTTTGTCAGGTAATACCTTTGTAATTATCACTCTTGCTGTGCATTTTGTTTATTTTTTTATTATTATTTACAGTATAACACTATAACACTAGCTTCACCATGAGGTGACAGCAAACATTATATAATCAGGCCCAAATAAAGCCTGATATAGAAAATACAAAGACCAAAATTTCTCTTTGTATGATAACTGACAACATTTTTGAAACTCTGATCTTTGAACTTTTAAAAACCTGATTTATTTTTCATGGTTTTCATGTTAATTCTACATGCTCAAAGAAGAAAAGATTTCAAGGAGTTGTTTTCTAGTAAGTGACAAATATTTCTCAATAAGTAACATCCCAATGTCTAAGTTGTCTATTTTCAATAAATAAAGTCAAATTGGATATAATTAGTACTCTATCTTCTTCTTTTTTTTTTGAGATGAAGTCTCGCTCTGTTGCCCAGACTGGAGTGCAATGGCACAATCTTGGCTCACTACAACCTCTACCTCCCAGGTTCAAGCAATTCTCCTGCCTCAGCCTCCTGAGTAGCTGAGATTATAGGCGCCCACCACCACACCCGGCTAAATTTTGTATTTTTAGTAGAGACAGTGTTTCACCATGTTAGCCAGGCTAGTCTCAAACTGACCTCCGATGATCTGCCAGCCTTGGCCTCCCAAAGTGCTGGTATTACAGGTGAAAGCCCCCACGCCTGGCCTACTACTCCATTTTCTCTGTTCAGCATTAATTTTAAAGTTTTAGGGCCATCCTGATGTGCTATACAACAGTTTTTCATAAGGCTGGGTACAGTGGCTCAAGCCTATAATCCCAGCACTTTTTAAAGTCAAGGTGGGCAGACTGCTCGAGGCCAGGAGTTGAAGACCAGTCTGGGTAACATAGCAAAACCCTCTTTCTTTAAAAAAAAAAAAAAAAAAGTTTTAATGAGCCAAATACAGGATTCTAGTGAAGATTAACTTGGGCAGATCTTTAGAATTATTATCTGTATTCTTAATAGTAGTATGCTCTTCATTACCTTGTATTTAAACATCAATGTACCTTTTATTTATGATATTTAACCTATTATCCATTATAGGCATTAGTTAAGCAATATATGACTAAGATTTTTAAAAATGGAAAACAGCTTAAAACCACGCCTATGGCTTGTCCAGTTCAGCTGAGTTAAGCACTAGAATCATAAGCATGCTCCCCTGACCTCTACTAATACCTGGCACACTCACCAAACCCATGTTCACAGGCTCTCAGCATATACTGTTTGAAAGAAAAAATATATATAATACTCATAAATATGTAACATTGATTTTGATAAGAGATAGAAATAGTATGAGGTATCTTTATAGAATTAAACTGCAGAAACCCTTCTGCAACTTCTGGGATGTCTGAGAACCATTTGGTACAAACATCAACAAAGAAAAGAATTATTCTTTGGGTCCCACTACCAGATCTGCCACTGACTGTGTACACTGGAAGCTTCATGAGAAAGCCAAAACTCCAAGACATTATTTACAAAATATATGCAAAAAAATGCCTTGGTTACTTTAGATATTTAAAATATCAAATGAAATACATGAAAATACTTTAAATACAATAATATACTAAACAAACATACGTCTTTAATAATACCTATGTGCAGGGAAAAAAGGTTATAGTTCCTATTTTATGTAAGAATTGGATTTGACATATAAGACATTAGGTTGACAATATTAACACTATTCTCAAACTACACCTTTTCACCAATTTATATAACAAAAACTACCAGCTAACATCACAGCCTAGAGGAACACCAGCCCATGAGGCCTGCTAAACCTCAGTTAACAGAGCCGTGAAGAAGAAAGAAAACTGGGAAAATGAAGCACTATTCACAGGAGAAAACAGCCCTTGAAGGGGTGGCAAGAAGGGGAAAATGCTAAGCTCCACCAAGGCTGCAATCAGGCTGAGCTCCAACACAAGGGAACTAACTGATGCCACCAGTCCCATGAAACAGGCAAACATACTAGGAATTATGAGAAACGGCATGCCCCATGGCTCACCTGAGACATGAAATCCTAGAACTAAACAGCTAGCTAAAGAACTGGGGGCTGGTGGGGAGGGCTTGGTACTGGAAACGAAGCTCAGGATGGCCAGGTAAAGGTTCTGAACTAGCAGCCTAGGCCGCACCAAAGTAATGCAAAGTCTGTGTCTTCTTTTGTGTTGAGGTTCTAAAGAGGTTCTGAAAATATCACATCTCAAAAGGTAACAGTGCAGAAAGCCATAACCACCCGTTCACACAGGAGCACATAAGGTAGTGAAGCATTCTCAGATTCTCCTCTCTGACAAGTCAATGGGACCTGAAAGAGTACTTAGCGTCTGTGCTGCATTTTCCTTGTATAAGCACTCTATCTGTGGTCTGGGAAACACAGTCTTGCATCACTTAACAATGGGGATGCATTCTGAGGAATGTATCAGGAAATCCTGTCATGGTGCAAACATCATAGGGTGTACTTACACAAGCCCAGATGGTCTAACCTACTACACACCTAGGCTGTACAGCATGTTACCATAAGGAACACTATAGGCAATTTTAACACAATAGTATTTGCGTATCTAAACATATCATAACATAAACAAAGAAAGGGTACAGTAAAAATATGGCATTATGATCTTATGGGACCACCAGAGCAGCAGTCCATCATTGACCAAAACGTTTTGCGGCACATGACTATATATACATGTTCAGTAATACCAAGGGAAATAAGAAAGAAAGATACGTCAACAACCACAATGTAACTGTGATCACTACTGTGGGAAGAGGAAGCAGGTTACAATTAAAGAAGGTCCTCTGGGCTGGGAGCAGTGGCTTATGCCTGTAATCCCAGCACTTTGGGAGGCTAAGACAGGAGAATTGCTTGAACCCAGGAGGCAGAGGTTGCAGTGAGATGAGAGCACACCACTGCACTCTGGCCTGGGTGTCAAAGTGAGACTCTATCTCAAAAAAAAAAGAAGGCCCACGGGAGAGACAGAAAGGATCATCCCAGAGGTGATCTTAACACTTAATTGTTTATTAAGGCTTTTGTCAGGCAAGGAAGTAAAGAAAAGATTTCCCGGCAGAGGAACAACATGCTTGAAGGCAGGGAACTGTCAAAGAACATGGTATGTTTTGGGTTGAGGTGAGGAGGGGGAACCTAGGGAAAGTGAGGCTTAAAAGATACATGCAGCTGGACATTATGGCTCACACCTGTAATCCCAGCACTTTGAAAGGCCAAGGTGGGTGGATCACCCAAGGTCAGGAGTTTGACACCACCCAGGCCAAACGGCAAAATCCCCCTTCTACTAAAAATACAAAAAATAGCTGGGTGTGGTGGCGCGTGCCTGTAATCCCAGCTATTCAGGAGGTGGAGGCAGGATAACTGCTTCAACCTGGGAGGCAGAGGCTGCAGTGAGCCTAGATTGCACCACTGGCACTCCAGCCTGGGTGACACAGCAAGGCTCTGTCTCCACAAATAAAACAAAACATATGTGAGACACGTTTTCAAAGGGTTTATATGTAATGTTATAGATTTTAGACTATTTTGTGTGCAGTTAGAAGCCATCAAAGATTTTGTCGAGGTGAGTCACATAAACAACTGTATTTTTAAGAAAACAGTGCTAGAAGGAGAGATAGAAGTTACAGAAATAAGACCAGAAGCAGAAAAACTGAAAAAACAGTCAATCAGGAATTTAAATAATCCAAAAAATTATGAAGCCTGAACTTGATTAATGGCAAAAAGAAAAGAAAAGTCTTATTCTGAATACTGAATCCATTTTGTTTGTTTGTTTTTGATTCTGTGCCTTGCTCTGTCGCCCAGGCTGGAGTGTAGTGGAATGGTCCTGGCTCACTGCAGCCTCCACTTCCTGGGTTCAAGCGATTCTTCTGCCTCAGCCACCTAAGTAGCTGGACTACAGGCGAGCGCCACCATGCCTGGCTAATTTTGTATTTTTAGTAGAGACAGGATTTCATTATATTGGCCAGGCTGGTCTCGAACTGCTGATCTCATGATCAGCCCACTTTGGCCTCCCAAAGTGCTGGCATTACAGGTGTGAACCACCAGCCTGAATCAAAGTATTTTTAAGTCATCTAATGCAATAAGTTCTTATCACAACATATTACTTCATTAAATCTTTTCTTTAAAAATTACACCAGAAATATAAGTTAATTGTTGGTATTTAAGGATACAAAAATCACTGAGATTAATAAGTCTTTCTGATACCTAAAAAAAAGTCTGAAAATCTTTTAAGCCCTTAAAAGTCTGTTTAAAAACCAATTGCTTGTAAAAATTAATACTTATTAATATGTAATGAAAACATTAAATAAGAAGTAATCACAACTAAAATAAGAAGGTATAAAAATATTTAAATCTAGCATTATAAAACAACTTAAAATTTCTTCTTCCTCTGTGCTAGAAATAGAAGAAATGATTTCTATAAAACTGATCATTTCAATATATTGACTCCTAACTTTTTCTACGTTAGTATGTCCTTATTTTTTCAGTTTTTACCTGTTGATCTTATTTTTAATACCTAAAAGAAGATACATTCACATATATATTTTTTAATGTTTGGTTGCTTTAGAATTTAATCACTTCAGAACAATACAACCTTGTCTTTCTAGATGAGAATTTCCTTTAACAGAAAATGTGCAAACCAGTAAATCTTTAAGTCATATCACGTTAGTGACTTAAGTTTTAAAGAAAAGGAGATTTATCACAGGCTAAAATATTACCTCTAATGTCAAACTATCAAACAATCTTACTGCCTTTGATGTGTCTAAATACACAACTTCTATTTCTGGTATACTAAATGACAAATAAATGGACTGTAAGTTAATACACCAAGGTTCAGCTATATATTGGCAACCATTTCATAGATCAAAGATTAACATTGTGACCTGCTGAATAAATGATTTTATAGATGAGTAAATATGAGCTTAAGTGCCAAATAAATCTAAGATTTTAACAATTCAACCTCTAGCTCTTGTCCTGCAGGCCTGTGGTATCCTAATGACTTCAGAAGCTGTCTAGTAGCACTAAATCTGACATTGAATTTTACTTTCAAATAAAGTTTATTCCATTCCCCCAAAAAAACCTTTAGAAAGATACCCTAATTAACAGTGACTATTTCTATAAAACTGTTTCATGAGTATTGGAAGTATTAGGGCCAGTTTAATTAAAAGTACTTTCATTAAAATTACTTTAAAATCTGTACTTGGTAACTCTTTATTTCCTGCCAAAGTTTTTCTTCATTTAACAGAGGCCTGAACTATGAAACATTACGAGACATTAGTTAGTAATTTAATCATCATATAAAAGGGTTTGAAGTTTAGTTATATATTAAACATAATACCTATTTTGTACAACCTGTTCAATACAACAGTTTGTATTTTGAACAAACTGTTCTAAAACAGATCCTATTTTAAAAAGTAAATGAAAGTTGAATATGTCAATACCAACGTAATTTCTTACGTCACTTTGATGTTGGAGATAAAAAGTAATCCTATACAGGTTTTCCTGATGCTTCATCACCAGCTTTTACACAGTTGCTACATTTAAGCACCTAATAATAACTGCTACTTAAAAATCTGTCTTGGGTACTTTACAAACCTTTTAGGTGAGGGTACAAAATCCCTCAGCAACTCTAGTAGACAGGTACTGTTAGACTCATTTTATAAATGTGGACACAATGAAATATGCCCTAAGTCATAATCGTAAGAAGAGTAAGATTTCAGTTCAGGTATTCGGAATTCCAAAGTTCACATTTTTTGCCAATGTTATGCAAATAAAGATAATCTAGCCTTCAAATACAGGAATTTCTCATTTTTCGATAATGAGAGGCAAAGATGAACATAATATAATGGTCCAATTCAAAGTATCAAACCAGCACAATGTATATGGAAACTGAGTGACTTAAAAAAACCTCATATTTAAAACAGATACTGTAATTAAAGCTATGATTTAGTGCCCTCGTATAAGCAATTGTATTAAGAACAGTGACAAAATTAGTCATTTCCTGAGCTAAATGATTTTCAATTCAAAACTTTTATAAACTCAAATAATTTTTAAATGAAATAAATTACTCTTTTCCTCAAAATAATACTTTCCTATTTCTTTCAGATTTGATGTTTCAAATGCTCACTTTACATGGGTATAACCACACGTTTACGGTAAAACAATTCCAAAAGGAAGCTGAAGTATAACTGCATTATCAGAATAGAATGTTTTGAAAATAATCGTTCTGATCCATAACTATTTCTAAGGTAAAAACTAGTGTTCCCAATTGGAGGCTGGTAGAGGTGTATTAATAAACTGCTCTATGATTTTTTTCTTGAAGGTGCTGGGAAAATCAAATTAACACATAGCAATAGTAGTGAGATATGACTTCATTTTCTGTACTAAACGCTAAGATCAAAACATGACCCGAGTTAAATTTCCTTGCAGGGTTCCCAGCAGGGGTTTCCCTTTTGTCTGTGATTTCCTCTCACCCACTAGAACCAGGCCAAATATGCGCATGTGCCACTAACACTAAGCAGCACTTCCTCAATCACTCATTTCCAACAATTTATGGATCATCAGTGGCAAAAAACGAGCAAAAATAATGAAAGAATGCAATGAAAGCTCGTGGAGACAGAGGCGGGACTTCCTACTCACTCTGTGTCTCTTTAAGATGGAGGCCTGATACAAATTAGCCACTGTGGGGAGAAAAGTCATCTGGTCATAAAATACAGTACAAGGTCACTTTTATGTAAGTTTGCCAAAAGGGACATAAACCAGGACAATTTCAAACTGTGACACAGGATAGAAACATATTAAACAAATCTTTGTTCCTCCTCCATTGTGCTGTCATGGTGCTCAGCTTTATAGACATTCCAAGCACCAGCACACAGCTCTTCGCTTCCACCTGGTCAGTCCAATTCATTAAGAAAGGAAGTTACCTAAAATTTTCTACTTTTTGCTTTTATTATCAAGCACTTTGTTTGAAGTTATAGGAGTTAACCTCTTAATCCTACAGACCGTGTGCTATGTTCTGGACATGTGGGGATGTCTGGATGGCTTGGATAATTGCTCAGGATGTTGCCATTGCTTATGTTAAATTTTATGCCATGACTTCAAATCAAAGATAGGCATTAAAGTGAAGTACAATATAAATGTATTCCCAGAAAAATCTTGGGTTTATGAATTAATCTGTCATAAAATTTATATAACAATCATATGGAGATACTTTCTCCCACTTTCTTTATGTCGTTGAATTTTTTCCTCATAACATTTTAATTCAAAGTAAGATGTTAAGATATAATATGAAACAAATATATTCCTAACTCCCATTTAAACAATGGCCAGAGGTTATATCTTCAGAGTTCATTACAAATTCAGAAAACATCTCTGACATTAATCCAGATAACCTGGAGGTCTTTTCTGGAGTGCAGAGGGAGACAAATCATACAGCCAATCTGAGGTATGATAAGTACAGCAGTGATCTCCACCCTAAGATATTCCCTGAGCCCTAAGATCCACAGACCGCAGAAAAAGCAACCCTACTGCAAAATGAAACAAAAACCACCAAATGGAACCTTTTTCGGAGTTGAAGAATTAATTTATAAACAAAAGTCACTTTCAAATACCTATAAACATACCTAAAGCTCAATACAATACACATAGGTGACAGCAAAATAATCTAAATTTGGTAATTTAGATTACCAAACATTTAACTGCAAACAGTAAGTCTGAATTCCATGATAAAATTTAGCTGCTGTTCTATCCCTTACACTTGAGAATTATAAAGTGTGGGAATCACAAGGAGATGGTCCTAATAAAATAAAAACACACACCACTGCCACCAAAAGAAGAGAGAAGAAAAGCTATTTAAGGCCCTTAAAAGGACATAGTCAACCCCCCAGGCCTAATATGTCCTGTTTGAATTAACATAGTGGTTTAATTAAAAACTAAGTAGAGAATTCTGCTTAATTTGATTTTCAATTCAAGCTCTGCATCCGCCAGTGGCCAATTTCCGCATCTCGGCACAATATGCAAGAAGCTGTTTTAACATCGATTGCCCAGGGGAATCCATGGGAGTATAGTGGGGCCATATGCCACTTAGGGATACACCAGACTTAGACATAGTAAAACAGCACCAGGAGGGTGGCCACAGGGAAAAAAAAAAAGGAAATTTAACTTAACCATATTACAAGTTTGTCATTACTCAGATTATTGTGCTGAATCTACCAATTGGAAATGTTTCTAACCTCTCTGCAGTATCACTTCAGAAACTAGATGTGTCAAATGTAACCAATGAGCAAACAGCTTTAAAGGAATATACATAAATATACGTACTTGTTAGCCAAATACGTTCAACATTTAATGACTGATCAATCATAACAATTTCAATAAAGCAGCAAAGTTAGTAATTCTAAAAGAACTGTGTAAAGAACCATGTACCTTAAATAATGTTATTTAGAACTTACACAGGTAATTACCAAATGATTCTAGACTACAGAAAGATACAACATTAAAAGGTTCCATGTATATTTAACACATTTAGACATAACTACACAATATTAACAACCTTTCCAACTTACATGTGACTTATTTTAAAACTGAAAAATATTAGTATTTTTAAATAGCATGCCTTTATTGGCTTAATTTTAAAACTTTCTAGACCTTTCTACTAGGGTCTGGAACACACCTTATTTTCAAACAAGTTTGCTTCAAACTATGCTAGGTTTAATGCTCAAGCTGATTTATTCTGCTTCAGTACATGCCATTTCAAAATAAGAAACATATTTTGGAATTTTAAAACTGCCTGAGATAATAACTTGTGAATAATTAAACGATGACTATACTATATTCAGTTGCTTGCTTTGAGTCCCATATTTTATAGACTATTTAGTGAGAATAAGTATTCTAGAATACTTATTAGTGATTAGTGATTACTGAAATTTTATAGAATACTTACTAGTCAAATGTATTTAAAGACTACCTGGAGGATAGAGGTAATTTAATAATAGCTAACATTTGCTAAGTGAAGTCCTGCATTACATGAATAACCACATCTCATTTAATCACCAAAATAATACAATAAAGTAAATATTATTGTGACACCCATTTTACAGAAAGAAACCCTGAGGTTTAGATGAAGTTACTTACTTGCCCAGGCTGATGCCAAATGTTTTCTCGGTTGTAGCTTCACTATTTTCCACTGACCTCTTTTCCTCGACATATCTGTATAGTCAGACTCTCCAACTTTGAAATTCTTCCTCCTCTGCCTTCAAGCCGTAATCCCATCTCCCTCCTTCCCTTAATGGCATTAACAACCGAATTCTTTAATTTGGTTTTCTACAGCACCTATCACAACTTCACAAGTCAAACAAACGGCAGTCTTCCTGGGCTCCACCTTATTGCTCTCGTTTTAAGTCTTCTGCTCTGTTTGGGAATTAATTGGATTCATAGTTGCCTGTATCCTACAATCATTCAACATTTCAGTCCCATTTGAGGTCACCATACATAGCTAGTGACCCTCGGGGGATTTTCAGAGGACCAGCATAGTCACAGATGTGCTAAGACAAGGATATTATTTTAATCATGTATAAAAAGACTAAAAAACTTTTTTAAATAGAGGAAATAAGTGCTGTGCAATCGCAGGTGTAAATTATCTTTATTTACCTTCTAGGATCCCTCCTCAGCTGATTCTGCCTTTGCCCTTAAGTCTATAAGAGGGAACAGGAGAAAAGTGACATGTCACTGGGCCTTTCTGTCAGGTTTCTTTTTGAAATTCTGGAGATTGTTGCTAATTCTTGTACTCCTTTCCTTTGTGACCTGCATGAAGTCTAAAATGCGTATTTATCTCTAAATATACTCAAACAGTAGATGAAAACATTATTTTCAAACATCGTATCCCGGCTTCTCTGTTGCCTACAATGTAAAATTCAAAGTACCAGCCAGAGGACTCTAGGCCTCCAGAATTTGACCCTGACCAGCCACTTGTGCACCCTCATCTCTCCCCATTCTCCAGTATCTAAGTACGGCCATTCCCGCAATTCTATCAGAGCTCCGGGCCTCTGCTCAGGCCTGGAATGCCACAATCTAGCAAACCCCTGCTCATCCTTCAAGTCCCAGCCCAAGTCCAGGTTCACTTCCCCTGCGAAGCCAGCTCAATTCCCCAAGCACATCAAGATATCCATTCCTTTTAGGGTTTCCCACAGGACTTCATTATATAAAAGGGCTTCAAACTGCATCTTATTTCTTTACCTCTATCACTTCTCCCACTGTCTGACCCTTGAAGGCAGGAGCTCCATCTTTCCATCTGTGTCCCCAGCAAGCTCCTATGAGTAGCATAATAACTGCTACTTAAGGAATTGCTTAGTAAAACTCTGAATTCTCAATAAAATTCATTCTCTATTGAATGAATGAATATCCATCAAAAGTTATGGTTCTAAAATTCCACAGAAATTGCCTTCTCAAAAGTCTTCAATGACCTCCTTTCTTCTTGCTGTTCATTCTTGGTTTTTGTTGACTTCTGAGACAGGGTCATGCTCTGTCATCCAGGCTGCAGTGCAGTGACGCCATCACAGCTCACACCACAACTTCAACCTGCAGACTCAAGCAATCCTCCCACCTCAGCCCCGAGAGCAGCTGGAACGACAAGTGCCCATCACCATGCCCAGTTAACTTTTTTATTTCTAGTACAGACAGGGTCTCACTATGTTGCCCAGACTGGTCTCGAAGTACTAGCCTCAAGCAAGCCTCCTGCCTCAGCCTCCCAAAGTGGTGGGATTACAGGTGTGAGCCACTGCACCGGCCACTGACTAAATTTTAATTGCCAGTCTTAAGAATACATCATGATTTTTTAAATTCCAACATATAAAAGCCAGTTTTCTTAATGTCAGGTTTGACCACCAGAGTCATTCATTCTGACCCTGGTACATTTACTAAATGTGAAATCAGCTGTCAGTTTTCAGCCGCAGACTATTAACGCATGGAATAACAGGTAGACAACAGAAAGGGGAGCCCATGGAAATAACACTTTAACTGCCAGTCACTTCAAACTAAGTAAGATACCCTAAGAAAAGAAAAAAAGCTATTATATCAGGTTCATCCATGACACTAAATGTACACATATTGTAAAAGCACTCACAGGTCTAAAAGATGTCTCTCTCTCATGGGCACGCAAAATAATTCAACATGTAGACTTATTCAAGTTACTGTGAACAATGTTAATATTACTTATTATTCATTTAATTTTTTTATATTCCATTTAAATAATTTAAGTCTGCTTATTCTAGTTCAATGTGAATGATACTAAATTCCTCACTTAACAAATCTGATTCCAATACTAGATTCACTTACTTTTTTCAGGCCAGCAAAGCCTTCTGATTCCAGAAAGAAAAAGGCAAAGGGCATCAATACAAATAAACAAAGGTTGGAAAAAAGGGAAGCAAGATTCCACAAACCTATAAAGGGAAAAGAAGAAAAGCAGGTTAGATATTGAAACTGTGATCTTAATCAAGATCCATACTTTCAAAAAGCAGGTTAGATATTGAAACTGTGATCTTAATCAAGATCCATACTTTCAAAAAGTAAAAATAAACATAAGTAACAAATGAGATAAACTTAGAAATCATAAAAGAATTATAGTACATATTTATTTAAATTTTTTTTTAACATTGTAACTTATACCAATTGGGAAAAGTCAGTATAGAAATTAATGTTTTTTCCCATGCCCTAAAATAAGTTCACTAAAAATATGACGTGTACAGGGATCCAAAGAAACAGCCTCTTTAGACATATAGGCACCGGAATATTTAAATTAGAGTCACTAGCGTTTATTGAGCCCTTAATAAATGCCAGATACTCTACTGAGCATTTTACATGCATAATCCCATTTAATTTAAGCCTCGTAAAAACTCTAAAAATAATAATTAGCATTTATTGAGCCCTTATGTGCCAAGCACTATTCTAAGTGATTTACAGATATTATCCAAACTCATTTACTCGCCCAGCAATCCCACGAGGCAGGTAACATTACTGCCCCAATATGACAGAAGCATGAGCTGGCTATGCAACTGGCTAAAGCTGTATAGCCTGCAAGTGGCAGAGCTGACTCTTAATTCCTGGGATTTAAAAAAATCACTACATCACAGAAATTTTGGTAAACAATTCCAAGTGGGAAAGAGAAAGTCACAGAGACTGGAAATCTCAAAGTGACCTTTTCTTCCTTTGGCACAAAATGGCAACTAAAATAACAAGAAAAGATGTAGTTAAAAAACAGAGCCCTGTTATATATGTCATTGGGAGGGTATTTGGCCCAACATATCATATCACATTTTTTACAGGTAAAAAACTAAAATTTAAAACTGAGTTTCAAAATGATGATGAGGATAATCATTACAAAAGTATATAAAATTAAGAGTCAAAGATAAAAATTATGCCAAGGATAAAATCAACTAACTGTATGCAATTATAATTTGATGTTTTTGAAAGTAGGCAACTGATGCTTTGTCAACACCTTTATTTCCAAACAGTGCTAAAAGCAGTGAAGATCCAGTGATGAACACACACCCACCTCTGCTCTCACTGCTGTCCCCGCTATAGATACGCATGCAGAGACTAACTCTGCTCTCACTGCTGTCCCGCTACAGATACGCATGCAGAGACTAACTCTGCTCTCACTGCTATCCCGCTACAGATACGCACGCAGAGACTAACTCTGCTCTCACTGCTACAGATACGCATGCAGAGACTAACTCTGCTCTCACTGCTACAGATACGCATGCAGAGCCTAACTCTGCTCTCACTGCTGTCCCGCTACAGATACGCATGCAGAGACTAACTCTGCTCTCACTGCTACAGATACGCATGCAGAGTGTAACTCTGCTCTCACTGCTACAGATACGCATGCAGAGCCTAACTCTGCTCTCACTGCTGTTCCGCTACAGATACGCATGCAGAGACTAACTGAGCTGGCAGTGAGTACAGGGAGCAGAGCTGTCCCCAACTACTGCAGTTATGAATAAACATAAATGTTTGTACCTGTCCTAATGCCCTTTGGAATAGCATGCAGTATAAACAAACAATTAATTTAGCACTTAATATGGGTCAGCTGGGGAGATTCACTTCCTTTAGTAGACAAGGTAATATAATAAAATCAACTCACAATTTTGTATTCAAAAATCTATACAGATGTAACAAATTTACAACATACATTTATCTTTGTAGAAAGTAAAAAATTTCAGAAAATAATACCTTAACATCTTTTAGTGGAAAAACTGCAATTTGAACTATTTAACTTTTTTTTAATTTAAATTTTAAAAAATTTAAACACTTTTATACTTTCCAGCCTTAAAAAAAAAAGCCAAATATTCTGTTTTCTTGATTTAAAAAGAGTATAATTAGAGTCAATTATTTTATTGTGCTAATAACCAGAAGGGCACATGGAATGATGGCTGCATGCATACAACTGAGTTCCAGGCAGCCCTGGGTTCACATCCTGTCTGCACTTCCACGTGACAACTTTCAACTGTAAAATACGGCTAATGATGGCTCTATAGATGTTGTTAAGTATTAAATAATGCACATACAACAGCTGGCACAATGCCTGTCATAAAATAAGCATTTAATGAATTTTTGCTTTGATTAACAGTTACAGCACCAGAGGCTACTAGGAACAGTGCTGTCAGCTCCCACACTAACTACCATCCTTCCTCAGACTCCAGGCTCACTTGCTAGTTTTCCCTTTCATCTTCCTTTCTACCAGGTACATCAGCTCCTGGTTTCTGTTCCTAGAAATGAGCGTGTGTCCAGCAACAACCTCCTCCCTCCCCCAACAGGCTATGGGTAAAGACATCATATTTGCAACTTTTAAAAATTATATCTAAAGAGTAAATGGATCAAAGCTGCACCTTCCAGGTCCAATTCATCACCTACAGCGCATGGCCTTTGGCTTCTCTTTTGCCTGCCCAAGAGCATTTTCTCTTCTTTACAGTTTCCAAGTAAGTTACTTGCAGACCCGTGAGGTATAACAGTAATTAGTATTCTGTAAGTTACATAATTACTATTATTTAGTAGGCAAGAGAACCATGATTGTTACTCTACTGCTTAGTTCCGGCATGGTGAAAGAAATGTCAGTTTCATCATTTGTGTTATAAAAGATAAAGGTAGTGTGTCAAGAATTATACTCATTTTACACAAGATAGTTTTAATCCAATTACACATTTCGCAGTCCTTTTTAAAAAAGCATTTTTAAAAGTTATGTACTGCAGGTACCCACATAGTAGATAACTGTGTAGTCAGTTACTGGGGTCTGGTTAAAGTGGACTGCATGCTTTACTGTGCTTCGCGGAAACTGCGTGAAGGGTTGTGGCAACCCTGTGGTGAAGTCTATGGGTGCCATTTTCCCATTACCACATGCTCACTTCATTTCTCCAAGTCCTATTTTGGTAATTTTCACAATACTTCAAGCCTTTTCATTATTATTACATCTGTTATGATCTGTGGTCAGTGATCTTTGATTATTAATTACTATTTTCATGTTTTGGGGCACATCAAATTGTGCCCGTAACAGATGCCGAACGTAATCAGTAAATGTGTGTTGACTACTCCTCCGACGGGCCATTCCCCCATCTCTCCTCCACTCTTAGGGCCTCCCCATTCCCTGAGACACAACAATATTGAAACTAGATCATGTAATAACCCTACAATGTCCCCTAAGTGTTCAAATGAAAGGAATAGTCACCGATCTCTCACTTTCAATCAAAAGCTAGAAGCTTAGTGAGGAGGCATGTCAAAAAACAAGATAGGCTGAAAGCTAGGCCTCTTGTGCCAGTTAGCCAAGGTATGAATGCAAAGGAAAAGTTCTTAAAGGAAATTCAAGTGCTACTCCAGTGAACACACAAATGATAAGAAAGCAAAACAGCCTTACTGCTGATACGGAGAAAGGTTTCATGCTCTGGATAGATCAAACCAGCCACAACATTCCCTAGAGCCACAGCCTGAGCAAGGATGTAACTCTTCACATCTATGAAGGCTGAGGGAAGTGAGGAAGCTCCAAATCAAAAGACTGAGGCTACCAGAGGTTGGTTCATGAGGTTGAAAGAAAGAAGCCGTCTCCATAGCATAACAGTTCGAGGTGAAGCAGCAAGTGGGATGGAGAAGCTGCAGCAAGCTCTCCAGAAGATCTGGCTGAGATCATCAATGACAGTGGCTGCACTAAACAACAGATTTTCAAAGTAAACAAAAAACAGCCTTACACTGGAAGAAGATATCATCTAGGACTTGCTAGCCAGAGAGAAGTCAACGTCTGACTTCAAACCTTCAGTCAACAGGCTGACTCACAGTGTGGCAATTTCTCAAGGACCCAGCAATCCCATTACTGGGTATATATCCAAAAAATTATAAATCGTTCTATTATAAGGACACATGCACAGGTATGTTCATTGCAGCACTGTTTACAATAGCAAAGACTTGGAACCAACCCAAATGCCCATCGATGATAGACTGGACAGGGAAAATGTGGCACATATACCCCAGGGAATACTATGCAGCCATCAAAAACAGTAAGTTCATGTCCTTTGTAGGGACATGGATGAACCTGAAAACCACCATTCTCAGCAAACTGACACAAGAACAGAAAATCAAACACCATGTTATCACTCATAGTCAGGTGCTGAACAGTGAGAACACATGGAAACAGGGAGGGAAGCATCACACACTGGGGTCTGTGGGGAGGGGCACTAGGAGAGGGACAGTGGAGGGTAGGGAGTTGGGGAGGGATAATATGGGGAGAAATGCCAGATACAGGTGATGGGGATGGAGGCAGCAAACCAGCTTGCCATGTATGTACCTATGGAACAATCCTGCATGTGCTTCACGTGTACCCCAGAACCTAAAATGCAATTAAAAAACAGATAGATAGATAGATAGATAGATAGATAGATAGATAGATAGATAGACACTCTAAAATGGAATTTAAAAGATATATAGAGAGAGATATAGAGAGAGAGAATATTTGTGATTCATGGGAGGTCAAAATATCAACCTCACCAGGAATTTGGAAGAAGTGATGGGTTTGAGACCAGTGGAGGATGTCTCTGCAGATGTGCTAAAAACAGCAAGAGGACTGGAATCAGAGGTGGATCCTGAAGATGTGACTGAATTACTGCAATCTAATGATAAAACTTGAATGCATGAGGAGCTGCTTCTTAGGGATGAGAAAAGAAAGTGGTTTCTTCAGATGGAATCTACCCTGCTGAAAGTGCTGTGAACACTGTGGAAATGACAATAAAGGATTTAGAATATCATAAACTTAGCTGACAATTTTGAAAGAACTTCTGTGAGTAAAATGCTGTCAAACAGCATCACATATTACAGAGAAGTCTTTTTGTGAAACAAAAAGACTTTTTTATATTCTTTTTGTGAAACAAAAAGTCAATCAATATGGCAAACTACATTGTTGTCTTATTTTAAGAAATTGCCACAGTCACCCCAATCTTTGGCAAAATCAATGCAAGACCTTCACCAGCAAAACGATTACAACCCGCTGAAGGCTAAGATAATTGTTACCATTTTTTAGCAATAAAGGCATGTAAACATATTGCTATTGTACACTTAATAGATTACTTTACAGTGTACGTATAATTTTTATATGCACTGGGAAACCAAAAATGTTGTGACTCACTTTATTGCCACATTTGCTTCATTGCAGTAGATGGGAACCAACTTGCAGTATCTCCAACGTATCCCTGCAATTATTAGTATGTAACATAGCAGGCGTTGTTCTGGATGCATTAAGCTGCTACCTTTTTCTCTCAGACTGGGTCTCACTCTGTGGCCCAGGCTGCAGTGCAGTGGTGCAATCATGGCTCACTGCAGCCTTGACTTCCTAGGCTCAGGTGATTCTCCTGAGTTAGCCTACCAAGTAGCTGAAACTATAGGCGCATGCCACCATGCCAGGCTGATTTTTGTATTCTTTGTAGAGATGAGGTTTCGACATGTTGTCCGGTCTGGTCTTGAACTCCTGGGCTCAAGCAATCCACTCACCTCGGCCTCCCAAAGTGCTGGGATTACAGGTGTGAGCCACTGCACTGAGCCAGGTACCACCTTAATATTTTATGACAAGGTAGGTCATAAAATTTAAGCCATTCCTTCTAATATGCTGTAATGTTTTTAGGCAATATAAATTCCCTCATTTCCTAAACAACTATTTTTTTCTTTTGAGATGAAGTCTCACTCTGTCACCCAAGCAGCAGTGCAATGGTACGATCTCAGCTCACCGTAACCTCTGCCTCCCAGGTTCAAGCGATTCTCCTGCCTCAGTCTCCTGAGTACCTGGGATTACAGGCACGTACCACTGTGCCAGGCTAATTTTTGTATTTTTAGTGGAGATGGGGTTTCGCCATGTTGGCCAGGCTGGTATTGAACTCCTGACCTCAGGTGATCCACCCACCTCAGCCTCCCAAAGTGCTGTGATTACAGGCGTGAACCACTGCGCCTGGCCCCTAAACTTCTTATATTCTTTAGAGATGCTTGCAAGTGTATCATTATAAACTCTGGATCAAAGGTCCATGAGGCATGAATATATTTCTCCTCATTTTTGATTTCCCAATGTCTGCTAAAGTTCTGAGGAATCAATAAAAATGGGTTCCACAAACAAACAACATTACAACCTGTATAGCTAAATGTTAACAGGAAAAGACTCTCAGGAAAAAGGGTCACAGGCTGAACTAAAATAGTCTAAGAATTAATTCTCAATTGTCAGTACAAAATGAGCAAAATCATATACAAAAATAAGAAATATTGATTTTAACAGCCTTATTGAGCTACATAAACTAAACAAAGTATACCATTTGATAAGTTTTGTCATGAGAATGCACCAATGACACCATCACCACAATTAAGCTAATGAACATAAACACATCCATCGCCCTCAAATTTTCTCATATCCTTCTAATCCCTGCCTCCTGCCACTCCCCACCTGCCCGGATACCTGGTCAGCCACCGACTCTACACTTTAGAGAAGATGGATTTTCTAGAACATTATACAAATGGATTGTGTGACATATGCTCTTATTTTTTTCTGGCTTCCATTATCTAGCACAACTATTTTGAGATTAGACTGAATCGCTACTGGATTGCATCCATTCACCTGCAAACAATTTATCTATGTTGTTCCCAGTCTGAAGCTATTAAAAATAAATCAGTCATAAATGCTCATGTACAAGTCTGTGTGGATTTATGTGATCATTTCTTTTGGGAAATATTTAGGTCATATAATAGATACATGTTTAACATTTTAAGAAAATGCCAAATGTTTTCCAAAGTGGTTGTATTTTAAAGTCTCTCACTAGCAGAGATCAAGTTCATCCACATTTTCACCAAAAATAATATTTTAACCATTCTGGCAGGTGCACAGCGATATCTTACTGCTGTTTTAATTTGCATTTCTCTAGTAATGATGTGAACATCTGTTCATGAGCTTATTTGCCATCCATTTATGTCTTTTTTAGTTAAGTGTCTCTTAAAATCTGTTGCCCATTTTTTCATTTCTTTTTTTTAATGACTGAGTTTGGCAAGTTCTTTATATGCTCTGAATACAGGTCTTTTATCAGGTATGTGATTTGTGAGTATTTTCTCCCAGTTTGTAGACTCTCTCTGTTCTCTTATCAACATTTTTAAAAGAACAACATTTATTATAAGTCCAACTTCCAATCTTTTTCTTTTATTGATTGTGCTTTTTTTAATCCTATCCAAGAAATTATGGCCTAGTTCAATGTTGCAAAGACTTTCTCCTATGTTTTCTTCTACAAGTTTTATAGTTTTAGGATTTACATTTAAGCCTATGATCCCTTGAGTTACATTTTGTGAATGGTGCTAGGTATGGACTGAAGTTCATTTTTTGCCTATAATTAACCCATTGTTCTCACACCATTTGTTTAAAACATAATTATCTTCCCGCTAAATTCCCTTGGCACCTCTGTCAAAAAATCAATTGACAATATATGTTTGGATCTACCCCTGGACACTCTATTCTACGGATTTGATCTGTTTATCTTTATGCTAATACCACACTTTTTTTTTTTTTTTTTTTGAGACGGAGTCTTGCTCTGACACCAGGCTGGAGTGCAGTGGTGTGTCTCGGTTCACTGCAACCTCACCTCCCAGGTTCAAGTGATTCTCCTCCCTCAGCTTCCCAAATAGCTGGGATTATGGGAGGGTGCCATCACACCCGGTTAATTTTTGCATTTTTTGGTAGAGATGGGGTTTCACCATGTTGGCCAGAACTCCTGATCTCAAGTAACTGCCCACCTCAGCCTCCCAAAGCTGGGATTTACTATAGCTTTAAAAAAAGTCTTTAAGTCAGATCTTCAATCCTCTTAGTTACCTTTCAAGGTTGTTTAGGCTATTCTAAGTCCACAGAGTTTCCATCTGAATTTTAGATCAGCTTGTCAATTTCTACAGAGTGTGCTGAAATCTTGACTGGCATGGTGTTGAATCTATAGATCAATCTGGGGAGAAATGACACCTTAATATTGCTGTTACACACTGAATGCTTCTGTCTCCACCCCCAAATTCATAATTGAAACCCTAATCCTCAGCATTAAGGTCGTTAGAGATGGAAGCCCATAGGAGGCAGTTAGGTCACAACGGGGCAATCCTCATGATGGGATGGTGCCTCTATAAGATGAGACAGAGGAGAGCTTGCTTTCTCTCTCTCTGCTCTCAGCCATGAAGGATGCAAGGAGACTACCATCCAAGAACCAGAAGTAGGGTCGTCACCAAGAACCTAACTATGGTGGCACCCTGATATGGGACTTCCAGCCTCCAGAACTGTAAAAAACATTTGTTTCATAAGCCACCCAGTCTATGGCATTCTGTTATAGCAGCCCAAACTGATAAAGACAAGCATCTTCTAATCCATGAACACAGTATCTGTCTCCACTTACTGTGGGACTCGAATTTCTCTCAACAATTTCTTCGAGTTTATAGTACTAAAGTCTCACACATCCCTAAGTATTTCATATTTTTGATGCTACTGCATATAAGTGATACTGGGTTGTAAATTCAATTTCCAAATATTAATTGCCAGTATATAGAAATACAATTGGATTTTGATCTTCTATCCTGCAACTGTGCAAAGTTTACTTATTGGTTCTAATAGCCTTTTTTTTAAAAAAAAAACATCCAGCCCAAAATGTCATCTAATATTTTTTATAACAGATTCCGTCAGAATTTTTGCACAGAAAACATCATCTGTGAAATTCAGTTTTACTTTTTCCTTTCCAACTTCAGTGACTTGTTTTTAAAACAAAACAAAAAAAAACCTCAAAAATGTGTCAGTCATGTAAGTACTGTGAAGTGGCAAAAAAGAAAAAGACAAAAAAAACCCCTCCAAAATGTTAAATGGAAGTGGTAAGAACAGATGTTCTTGCCTTGTTCCTGATCTCAGGGGGCAAACATTCATTCCTTCACCGTTAAGTAGGATGTTACCTGTAGGTTTTTTATAGATGCTTCGCTTTTTTGAGGCAGTCTCGCTCTGTCGCCCAGGCTGGAGTGAAGCAGGGCAACCTCTCAGCTCTCTGTAACCTTCACCTCCAAAGTTCAAACGATTCTCCTGTCTCAGCTTCCCAAGTAGCTGAGACTACAGGTACACACAACCACGCATGGCTAAGTTTTGTATTTTTAGTAGAGACAGGGTTTCACCACATTGGTTAGGCTGGTCTCAAACTCCTGACCTCAGGTGATTCACCTACCTTGGCCTCCCACAGTGCTGGGATTGCAGTTGTGAGCCACCACACCTGGCCTGGTGCATTTTAAAGGGGATGAGAACATCCCCTCTAAGGCCTACTTCACTGAGAGACTTTATCAGAAACGGATACTGAATTCTGTCATATGCTTTTTCCGCATGAATTGTGAGAACTATATGACTTTTTCTATCGTGTTAATCAAGTCACATGGATCGGCTTTGCAAAAGTCATGATGTATTCTCCTTTTTATACAGTATTACATTTGATTTGCTAAAATTTTATTTAGAACTTAAGCATCTATGTTTGTGACAATGGTCTGCAGTTTTCAGTTTTCATGTACTGTCTGTCTGGTTTTGATATCAGGGTAATGCTGACCTCAATGAATTAGAAAATATTCCCACATCAATTTTCTGGAGGAGCCTGTGCAGAACTGCTGTTATTTCTTCCTTAAATATATGGAACTGAAAATAAATCCCCTTGGCCTAAAGCTTTATTTGTGACAATGTTCCTAACATTCCCAGAATATTTGAGATGGCTTTAATAGTTTTTGCCTTTTAAGGAAATTTGTTCATTTATCTAAATTGTTGAATTTGTTGGCATAAAGGTGTTCATAACATGCCATTATTGGCCAGGTATGGTGGCTTAACTTATAATCCCAGCACTTTGGGAGGCCGAGGCGGGAGGATCATGAGGTCAGGAGTTTAAGACCACCCTGGCCAAAATGATGAAAACCTGTCTCTACTAAAAATACAAAAAAATTAGCCAGGCACAGTGGTAGGCGCCTGTAATCCCAGCTACCCAGGAGGCTGAGGCAGGAGAATTGCTTGAACCCGGGGGCACGGGCTGCAGTGAGCTGCTATCACGCCACTGCACTCCAGCTTGAGGGACAAAGCGAGACTCTGTCTCAAAAATAATAAATAAATAAATAAAATGCCATTATTATCCTTTTAATTGCTGTACCATGTATAGTGATGTCACCTCTCTCATTCTTAATACTAACAATTAATCTCTTCTTTTTTGCTGATCAGTCTGGCATTGCTTATCAATTTTACTGTTCTCAGTGATTTTCTCTGTGTTTTATTTCATTGGTTTCTTCTCTCACAACTTTTTAAAAAAAATTTCGCATTTGTTGAATCTGTGGAAACTGATTTGAGACCTTTTTTCTATTGTAACACAGGTATTTCTTGTTATAATTTTACCTATAAAAACTTCAGATATATCCCACAAATATTAAAATGTTTTTTCATTTTCATTCAGTTCAAAGCACTTTCAAGTTTTTCTTTTGATTGTTCTTTGACCAGTGAGTTATTGTAAAGTATGTTACTAACTACCAAATACTCCGGGATTTTCTGGATTGTTTCTAGGTAAGTTTTCTGATACTTATCACTTAATTTCGTTGTCCTTACAGAGCCTATCTTGTATGACTTGAAATCCTTCTAAATGTATTGAGACTTATTTTATAGCAAAGAATGTGATCTCTCTTGGTAAATGCCCCCATAGTACTGGAAAAAAAACACGTATTCTATTGTTGGGTGGAGTGTTCAGTTGATAGAATATTCAAATCTTCTATATCCTGTTTTTTTTTTTATGTTCTATCAATAATTGAAAGAGGGGTATTGAAATATCTGAATGTAATTATGGATCTGACTATACTTTCTATTTTGCTTCATGTACCTAACAGCTATGTCATTAGACAGATACATGTTGAGCATTGTTAGGCTCTTCAGGTGAACAAAGTCCTTCAACATCATGAAATGATCTTCTTTATGACTGGTAATGTTCTTTGCCTTGTCTGATAATCATATAGCCACTCCGACTTTCCTCCGATTAGAATTAGCATGGTGTATCTTTTTTCTCCTATTGCCGTTAACCTAGTTTTGTCTTTACAGTGGGTATCTTGCAAGCAGATATGCTTCATTGTTTCTTTTATGTTCAATTTCATAATCTCTGCCTTTTAGTTATAGTGTTTAGAACACTACGTTTAAAGTAATTATTGATAAAGTTAGGTTCCAATCTATCAACTTGGTTTTTGTTTTCTATTTGTCCCATGTGTTGGCCTCCCTTCCCATAGATTAAGTATTTTTTATGATTCTATTTTATTTCCTTTATTTATTCACAATAGCTTTGTTGGGCTATTTCTGGTTTGTCTTCAAGTTTATCATATATGCCTTTAACTTATCACAGTCTGCCTTCAGATGATTTTATAGGCTGCTCTGCCTGTGGAGTAGCCATTCTTTCATTTCTTTACTTTCTTAATAAAACTTGCTGTCACTTAAAATAAAATAAAAAAAGATAACATTTCACATAGAGCATGAGAACTTCACAACAGTGTACTTCCATGGCTTACCTACTGTATTAAATTATTTTTGTCACATAATTTACTTGTACATATATAGTAAGACTCATAATACATTGTTACTGTTTTTTAAACAGCCAATTATCTTTTCTAAAGAAACATAATTTTTAAAAGCTTTTCTATTTACCTATAAAAAATGCCCCTTCTAGTGCTCAATTCATTTCGTAGAGCTAGGAGATAAGTTAAGACATAACACTTAGGTTTGTTTAGCTCACAGTTCCTAGACATCTATCTCCTACCAACTTCCTACTGCATGAAGGACAATCTTTAACATTTTTTGACGTACAGCTCTGCTGGTGATGAAATTTTATCTTTTGTGTATCTGACACTGTCATTATCTTGCCTTTGTTTTAAGAAACGTTTTCACTGGGTAGAGAACTAGATTGGCTGGGATGTTTTCTTTGAGTACAATCCTCCCTCAGTGTCTATGGAGGGATTGGTTCCAAGACCTCCCACAGATAGTAAAATCCACAGATGCTCAAATCCCTTATATAAAATGGTGTGGTATTTGCACACAACCTATGCACATCCTCCTACACACTTTGAATCACCCACAGGCTTCTTATAGTACCTAATACAGTGTAAACCTATGTACTATATCATTAGAGAATAAGTAGAAAGAAGTCTGTACATGCTCACTACAAACAACCATCTTTTTCTCAAGTATTTGTGATCTGTGGTTGGTTGAATCTACAGATCCAGAATCCATGGATCCTGAGGGCTGACCATGCTACACTGTCACACTGTCAACTGGCTTGCACTGTTTCCCACTAGAAACACGCTGTGAGTCTTATTATTGCTCCTCTGTACTTAATGCGTCTCTTTTTGAGATGCATTTAAGATTTCCTCTTTATCCCGGATTTTGAGCAAGCGCATTATGTGCCTTGGTACAGTTTTCTTCATGTGTCTTATACCTACAGTTCTCATCAATTTTGGAATTTTTCTATCATTAACTGTTCAAATATTTTTTCTTAACTCCCCGCCTTTAGAAACACTAACTACATCACTGATACCCTGTGTGTTAGCCCATTTTGCATTGCCATCAAGGAATACTTGAGGCTGCGTAATTTATAAAGAAAAGAGGTTATTTGCCTCACAGTTCTACAGGCTGTACAAGAAGCTTGGTGTCCACATCTGCTCTGATGAGGGCCTGAAGCTGCTTCCATTCGTGGTGAAACACGAAGGGGAGCTGCCATGTGCAGAGATCACAGGACAAGAGAGGAAGCAATGGTGAGGGGGTGGTGCCAGACTCTTTTTAACAACCAGCTAGCTCCTTGAGAATAAAGAACTCATTCACCCTACCTCCTGGTAGGGAATCATCTATTCATGGGGATCTGCCCCACTGGCCCAAACACCTCCCACTAGATGTACCTCAACACTGGGGATTAAATGTCTTTTTTTTTTTTTTTTCTGAGATATTGTCTTCCTTTGTCCACCTGGCTGAAGTTCAGTGGCACAATCTCAGCTCACTATAACCTCCACCTCCCAAGTTCAAGTGATTGTCTTGCCTCAGCCTCCCAAATAGCTAGGATTACAGGCATGTGCCACCATGACTGGCCAATTTTTTATATTTTTAGTAGAGACAGGATTTCACCATGTTGGCCAGGCTGGTCTTGAACTCCTGGCATCAAGTGATCCACCCGCGTAGGCCTCCCAAGGTGCTAGGAATACTGGTGTGAAGCACGGTGCCTGGCTCTGGGAGTCAAACTTCAACATGCGGTATGGGGGAATAAACATCCAAACTATAGCACTATTGTCACTTTTCAGCCATTTTTTTAATGTTTCACATTTAAACTGTTTGTTTTTTTAAATGGAGTCTCTCTCTGTTGTCCAGGCTAGAGTGCAGTGCCATGATCTTGGCTCTACAACCTCCGTCTCCTGGGTTCAAGCGATTCTCCTGCCTCAGGCTCGTGAGTGGTTGGGACTACAGGCATGCGCCACCACGCCCAACTAATTTTTGTATTTTTAGAAGAGATGGGGTTTCGCTAAGTTGGCCAGGCTGGTCTTGAACTCCTGACTTCAGGTGATCCGCCCACCTTGGCCTCCCAAAGTGTTAGGATTACAGGAGTAAGCCACCACACCTGGCCCACTTTGGAATAGTTTTCTATAGCTATGTCCTCAAATTCATTAATCTCCCGCAATGTCTAATTGGCTATTAATCTACTGTTTTATATACCTTCACATCATACGCTATAGTTTTCATCACTAGAAGTTTGGTGGTTTTTTTCGTTTTGTTTTGTTTTTCTTACGTCTTTTACATCTCGGTACGTTCAACATTTCCTCCAAGTTTCTGGAACATATGAATACAGTTGTAAGAACCGTTTTCATGTATTCATCTAATTCTGAGGTCTCAGTTGCAGACTCGGGGTAGGCACAGTGGGCAGGATCCCCAGGCCTCAATCCCCAGACTTCTGTGAATACGGTGCATGGTGCACTGGTTTTCTGGGACTGCTGTAGCAAAGCACCACAACCTGAATGGCTTCAGGCAACAGAAATCTATTCTCTCACAGTTCCAGGGACTGGAAGTCTGAAAGCAAGGTGTTAGCAGGAACATGCTCTTTCTGAAGGCTCTAGGGAAGAACCCTTCCTTCTCTCTGCAGGTGGCTGCCTGCAATCTTTGGCATTCCTGGGCTTGTTGATTCATTATTCCAATCTTAGCCTCTGTCTTCACAGGGCCTTCTTCCCTGTGTGTCTGTCTTCTCTGCTTTATGTTTTTAGGGAGGAAACCAGCCTTCGGATTTGGGTCTTCACTAATCTAAGATGACTTCGTCTTCACTAATTATGTCTACAAAGACTGTCTTTCCAAATAAGATCACATCCTGATGTTCTGAGTGAACCTAAGGACTTTGCAGATACAACTAAGGTTATGGACCTTAAAATAGGAGGATAGCAAGACCATTTGGGGTTATCCAGGTGGGCATAATCTAACCACATGAGCCTTTCATGTGATTTTTAAACACACACACACACACAGAGACAGAGAGAGAGAGAGAGAGAGAGAGAGATATGAGTGCAGAGAACTTTCTCCTTAGCTGGAGTCAGAGAGATGCAGCAGAAGGGAAGTCAGAGAAGAACCTGACCCACCTTCGCTGTTGGCGATCACATGGAAGAGAAGAGAAATGAGGCAAGAAGCCTCTAGAAACAAAGGCTGGCACCTGACTGACAGACAGGTGGGAAGCCCTAAAACTACAAAGAAACAAATTCAGCCAACAGTCTGAAAGCAAATTCTTTCCCAGAGCTTCCAATGAGGAAGGCAACCCTGCAAACACCTTGATTTCAGCCTATGAGACTACACAGACAGCCTTCATTTGCCAGAAGCAGAACATCAGTTTAGTGAAGTTTTCCTACGGGAAATGTTTGAACTGAGAAAATGATATCCCATTAATTCTACCCAGCAGTGTAAAAGCAGATGCTTCGCTGTGCAGCTCTCTCCTTCCCCGTACTCTGCCTGGTAAACTCCAGCCCCATCTTGGTCTCTCAAAACTCCTGGATTCTCAACCCAGAATACTGCTCAGCTCCACCTGGGTTCTCCCTCTCTGTACTGCAGTCTGGAAACTCTGTCAAGGCAGACCTTGTTTGCCTCCCATCTCTGGAGATTAGTGTCCTTCTCTGCCTGTAGTTTCTCGAAAACCTAGTTGTTTCAAGTGGGAGGGTATATGTCTAGTTCCCCTTACTCCACTTTAGTCAGACTATTAAGCGTTTAAAGTATTTTTCTACCAACACTTGAATAGTGGCTTTTCGTTGTTTATAGATACAGGGTCTCACTTTGTTGCCCAGGCTGGTCTTGAACTGGCTTCAAGCAATCGTCCCAACTTGGCCTCCCAAAATGTTGGGATTACAGGTTTACCATGCCTGGCCTAATTTTTCATACTCCCATGTCTGAGCCTTAGTTCTCAATAATACAGGAAAAGCTCTGGGTATAAAACAGCAACAGCATGCTTATACGTTACTACCTAGCTATCCTAATGGATTTGTTGATCATAGAAAATGTTTTAAAACTGTAGTTACCTACTGTATTTCAAGCTGACCTCCCTAAATATTTACTGATATCCTTGCCCTTTGTTTAATTCTTTCAACATACAACTCAACAACAAAACAAAGTCTGTTTATTACTAAAAGAATAAGCCTCAACTCCTATGTCTTAGTTTTCTCGTATTAGATGGAATATTGCTCCCTATTATGAAATATCCATTCTCTTCATTTTCTTGCCCCAAATTCCTAAAACTTACCTATTCCAGTATACATTGCTACAGTGGGACTCCAGGGTACTTCACCAATATCATCAAGCTTATTCTTTTTCTCCTTTTCTATACGTTCTTCAATACATTTAGAAAATAAAGTCTAGTCAAATGATGTTGTGTTAGAAAATTCTAAACATAATAATGAAATAACTGCAATGCCTCACTTTGGTTAAGCTCCTTTACACTATCCAATGCCTGCTACTTTCAATTCACATTCAGAAGAAACACCATCACTCGAAGGAAAAAAGGTACTAGTTTTTTTATCTTCTCTGAAGAATTGTTTTAGATTGAAATAACCTCTGTCCTGTTTCTAATGAACTAAAATACATATTTATTTCAATACTTAAGCAGAAGTGATACAATTGTAAGAATCTAAAATTAAAATTTGTCCAAAATAAATAAAAGCTTGCTCTTAGGACACCAAGAAAAAGGTACAGAGCAGAAGAGAACCAAAGACATTTTCTTAAATGAGACTCAATAAATTCCTCACAAATTTCATAATTTACAAATGGCAGCCCTGGAATTAGATCCCAGGTCTGTTGCTCTTTCTACATTACTGATGATGTCTCCTACTTAACATTCTGGGTGAAAAATGAACAATGTTTTTAATTTCCTTAATATTATCTGAGAAAAATAATGTATCAGTTTAACAAGATTTTACTAAAGGAAATAATGACTATGATATTCCATTAATTCTATCCCTCAACATAAAACAACATGCTTAACTGAGCCTCTGATCAGCTTTGTAAAACGGAACAAACATGTCTGCATTTGTGTTCTCAGCTGTTTACATGTACAGTCGAGGCTTCTTTAAACAAGACATCTTTCAACCACAGAAAAGTTTTTAAAAATCTACCTGATAAAATATTGAATATACTTATCAACTTAGCGTACTATAAAGTACTCTAACAAAAAATCAAGGTATTCACACAATTTGTGATTTTAAAAACTTCACCAGTTCTCATGGCAGACAGCTAAATGAGCAGCACTTTACATCATCTAACAAGCCTAGATTTGCACCTATCACAAATATGATCCCTTGAAGAGGGACTGCAACTCTGTCACTCAGTTTCCTTAGGTATACAATAGGCTATAATTCACAGGCCTCTTATAAAGAACAGAAGATAAATTAACACCCAAAATGTTAAACAAATGTCAGTGCCTCTTCCCTGCCCTGTCTCAACATCACAAAATTGGTACAAGGCCGGACTCAGTGGCTCATGTCTATAATCCCAGCACTTTGGGAGGCGGAGGCAGGCGGATCACCTGACAGCAGGAGGTCGAGACCAGCCTGAATAACATGGAGAAACCCCGCCTGTGTAACAAGAGCAAAACTACATCTCAAAAAAAAAAAAAAAAAAAAAGGAACAACAGCCTGGGGAGAAATGCCAAATGTGGGTTAAGGGGAGGAAGGTAGCAAAACACACTGCCATGTGTGTACCTATGCAACTATCTTGCACGTTCTGCACATGTACCCCAAAACCTAAAATGCAATAAAAATTAAAAAAAAAAAGGAACAAAGAAACTAAGAAGTTCTCTCCTACACCAGCATTTAGACCCTATAAAGACAACAAAATGATGCTAGTTACAGCTAAAATTAGCTCTCAACCCTTTCCTTAAAGAATTATTTCTCATTTTCACCAAAAAAAATTTAACCAGCAAAACCTATATACATAGGTGACATTGAAAATATTTTAAAATGACAATGACAGAAACTAGGTATAGAAAATCAACTGCAAATAAATATACCAACTAATTAACAACATAAATATAGCACAATTGTGGGTAATTTTTTTTCTGGATATTCTTTCTATAAGAAGCATATGAAGTCCTCTAAAATTCACAAAGTATACATTTAAACACCTTTGTGAAACTCAAATTTCTCCATATCCCTGTATCACATAATTTTCCCACGAAGTAAACAAAAAGGGGAGAAAATAACAAAGCTAACTGAGATGAGGATGCTGGTTAGACCCACTCACTAGCCACGTGACTCACTTTCTAACTGAGATGAGGATCCTGGTTAGACCCACTCACTAGCCACGTGACTCACTTTCTAACTGAGATGAGGATGCTGGTTAGACACACTCACTAGCCACGTGACTCACTTTCTAACTGAGATGAGGATGCTGGTTAGACCCACTCACAAGCCACGTGACTCACTTTCTAACTGAGATGAGGATGCTGGTTAGACCCACTCACTAGCCACGTGACTCACTTTCTAACTGAGATGAGGATGCTGGTTAGACCCACTCACTAGCCACGTGACTCACTTTCTGAGATGAGGATGCTGGTTAGACACACTCACTAGCCACGTGACTCACTTTCTAACTGAGATGAGGATGCCGGTTAGACACACTCACTAGCCACGTGACTCACTTTCTAACTGAGATGAGGATGCTGGTTAGACACACTCACTAGCCACGTGACTCACTTTCTAACTGAGATGAGGATGCTGGTTAGACACACTCACTAGCCACGTGACTCACTTTCTAACTGAGATGAGGATGCCGGTTAGACACACTCACTAGCCACGTGACTCACTTTCTAACTGAGATGAGGATGCTGGTTAGACACACTCACTAGCCACGTGACTCACTTTCTAACTGAGATGAGGATGCTGGTTAGACCCACTCACTAGCCACGTGACTCACTTTCTAACTGAGATGAGGATGCCGGTTAGACCCACTCATGAGCCACGTGGCTCACTTTCTGAGATGAGGATGCTGGTTAGACCCACTCACTAGCCACGTGGCTCACTTTCTAACTGAGATGAGGATGCTGGTTAGACCCACTCACTAGCCACGTGACTCACTTTCTAACTGAGATGAGGATGCCGGTTAGACCCACTCACGAGCCACGTGGCTCACTTTCTGAGATGAGGATGCTGGTTAGACCCACTCACTAGCCACGTGGCTCACTTTCTAACTGAGATGAGGATGCTGGTTAGACCCACTCACTAGCCACGTGACTCACTTTCTAACTGAGATGAGGATGCTGGTTAGACCCACTCATGAGCCACGTGACTCACTTTCTAACTGAGATGAGGATGCCGGTTAGACCCACTCACTAGCCACGTGACTCACTTTCTAACTGAGATGAGGATGCTGGTTAGACCCACTCATGAGCCACGTGACTCACTTTCTAACTGAGATGAGGATGCTGGTTAGACCCACTCATGAGCCACGTGGCTCACTTTCTGAGATGAGGATGCTGGTTAGACCCACTCACTAGCCACGTGGCTCACTTTCTAACTGAGATGAGGATGCTGGTTAGACCCACTCACTAGCCACGTGACTCACTTTCTAACTGAGATGAGGATGCCGGTTAGACCCACTCACTAGCCACGTGACTCACTTTCTAACTGAGATGAGGATGCCGGTTAGACACACTCACTAGCCACGTGACTCACTTTCTAACTGAGATGAGGATGCCGGTTAGACCCACTCACTAGCCACGTGACTCACTTTCTAACTGAGATGAGGATGCCGGTTAGACCCACTCACTAGCCACGTGACTCACTTTCTAACTGAGATGAGGATGCCGGTTAGACACACTCACTAGCCACGTGACTCACTTTCTAACTGAGATGAGGATGCTGGTTAGACCCACTCACTAGCCACGTGACTCACTTTCTAACTGAGATGAGGATGCCGGTTAGACCCACTCACTAGCCACGTGACTCACTTTCTAACTGAGATGAGGATGCTGGTAAGACACACTCACTAGCCACGTGACTCACTTTCTAACTGAGATGAGGATGCCGGTTAGACCCACTCACTAGCCACGTGACTCACTTTCTAACTGAGATGAGGATGCTGGTTAGACACACTCAGCCACGTGACTCACTTTCTAACTGAGATGAGGATGCCGGTTAGACCCACTCACTAGCCACGTGACTCACTTTCTAACTGAGATGAGGATGCCGGTTAGACCCACTCACTAGCCACGTGACTCACTTTCTAACTGAGATGAGGATGCTGGTTAGACCCACTCACTAGCCACGTGACTCACTTTCTAACTGAGATGAGGATGCCGGTTAGACACACTCACTAGCCACGTGACTCACTTTCTAACTGAGATGAGGATGCCGGTTAGACCCACTCACTAGCCACGTGACTCACTTTCTAACTGAGATGAGGATGCCGGTTAGACCCACTCACTAGCCACGTGACTCACTTTCTAACTGAGATGAGGATGCCGGTAAGACACACTCACTAGCCACGTGACTCACTTTCTAACTGAGATGGGGATGCCGGTTAGACCCACTCACTAGCCACGTGACTCACTTTCTAACTGAGATGAGGATGCCGGTTAGACACACTCAGCCACGTGACTCACTTTCTAACTGAGATGAGGATGCCGGTTAGACCCACTCACTAGCCACGTGACTCACTTTCTAACTGAGATGAGGATGCCGGTTAGACCCACTCACTAGCCACGTGACTCACTTTCTAACTGAGATGAGGATGCTGGTTAGACCCACTCACTAGCCACGTGACTCACTTTCTAACTGAGATGAGGATGCTGGTTAGACCCACTCACTAGCCACGTGACTCACTTTCTAACTGAGATGAGGATGCTGGTTAGACCCACTCACTAGCCACGTGACTCACTTTCTAACTGAGATGAGGATGCCGGTTAGACCCACTCACTAGCCACGTGACTCACTTTCTAACTGAGATGAGGATGCCGGTTAGACCCACTCACTAGCCACGTGACTCACTTTCTAACTGAGATGAGGATGCCGGTTAGACCCACTCACTAGCCACGTGACTCACTTTCTAACTGAGATGAGGATGCCGGTTAGACCCACTCACTAGCCACGTGGCTCACTTTCTAACTGAGATGAGGATGCCGGTTAGACCCACTCACTAGCCACGTGACTCACTTTCTAACTGAGATGAGGATGCCGGTTAGACACACTCACTAGCCACGTGACTCACTTTCTAACTGAGATGAGGATGCTGGTTAGACACACTCACTAGCCACGTGACTCACTTTCTAACTGAGATGAGGATGCTGGTTAGACCCACTCACTAGCCACGTGACTCACTTTCTAACTGAGATGAGGATGCTGGTTAGACACACTCACTAGCCACGTGACTCACTTTCTGAGATGAGGATGCTGGTTAGACACACTCACTAGCCACGTGACTCACTTTCTAACTGAGATGAGGATGCTGGTTAGACCCACTCACTAGCCACGTGGCTCACTTTCTAACTGAGATGAGGATGCTGGTTAGACCCACTCACTAGCCACGTGACTCACTTTCTAACTGAGATGAGGATGCTGGTTAGACCCACTCACTAGCCACGTGGCTCACTTTCTGAGATGAGGATGCTGGTTAGACCCACTCACTAGCCACGTGGCTCACTTTCTAACTGAGATGAGGATGCTGGTTAGACCCACTCACTAGCCACGTGACTCACTTTCTAACTGAGATGAGGATGCTGGTTAGACCCACTCACTAGCCACGTGACTCACTTTCTAACTGAGATGAGGATGCCGGTTAGACCCACTCACTAGCCACGTGACTCACTTTCTAACTGAGATGAGGATGCTGGTTAGACCCACTCATGAGCCACGTGACTCACTTTCTAACTGAGATGAGGATGCCGGTTAGACCCACTCACGAGCCACGTGGCTCACTTTCTAACTGAGATGAGGATGCCGGTTAGACCCACTCACTAGCCACGTGACTCACTTTCTAACTGAGATGAGGATGCCGGTTAGACCCACTCACTAGCCACGTGACTCACTTTCTAACTGAGATGAGGATGCCGGTTAGACCCACTCACTAGCCACGTGACTCACTTTCTAACTGAGATGAGGATGCCGGTTAGACCCACTCACTAGCCACGTGACTCACTTTCTAACTGAGATGAGGATGCCGGTTAGACCCACTCACTAGCCACGTGGCTCACTTTCTAACTGAGATGAGGATGCCGGTTAGACCCACTCACTAGCCACGTGACTCACTTTCTAACTGAGATGAGGATGCCGGTTAGACCCACTCACTAGCCACGTGACTCACTTTCTAACTGAGATGAGGATGCCGGTTAGACACACTCACTAGCCACGTGACTCACTTTCTAACTGAGATGAGGATGCCGGTTAGACACACTCACTAGCCACGTGACTCACTTTCTAACTGAGATGAGGATGCCGGTTAGACCCACTCACTAGCCACGTGACTCACTTTCTAACTGAGATGAGGATGCCGGTTAGACCCACTCACTAGCCACGTGACTCACTTTCTAACTGAGATGAGGATGCCGGTTAGACACACTCACTAGCCACGTGACTCACTTTCTAACTGAGATGAGGATGCCGGTTAGACCCACTCACTAGCCACGTGACTCACTTTCTAACTGAGATGAGGATGCCGGTTAGACCCACTCACTAGCCACGTGACTCACTTTCTAACTGAGATGAGGATGCCGGTTAGACCCACTCACTAGCCACGTGACTCACTTTCTAACTGAGATGAGGATGCCGGTTAGACCCACTCACTAGCCACGTGACTCACTTTCTAACTGAGATGAGGATGCTGGTTAGACCCACTCACTAGCCACGTGACTCACTTTCTGAGATGAGGATGCTGGTTAGACCCACTCACTAGCCACGTGACTCACTTTCTAACTGAGATGAGGATGCTAGTTAGACCCACTCACTAGCCACGTGACTCACTTTCTAACTGAGATGAGGATGCCGGTTAGACACACTCAGCCACGTGACTCACTTTCTAACTGAGATGAGGATGCCGGTTAGACCCACTCACTAGCCACGTGACTCACTTTCTAACTGAGATGAGGATGCTGGTTAGACCCACTCACTAGCCACGTGACTCACTTTCTAACTGAGATGAGGATGCTGGTTAGACCCACTCACTAGCCACGTGACTCACTTTCTAACTGAGATGAGGATGCTGGTTAGACACACTCACTAGCCACGTGACTCACTTTCTAACTGAGATGTGGATGCTGGTTAGACCCACTCACTAGCCACGTGACTCACTTTCTAACTGAGATGAGGATGCTGGTTAGACCCACTCACTAGCCACGTGACTCACTTTCTAACTGAGATGAGGATGCTGGTTAGACACACTCAGCCACGTGACTCACTTTCTAACTGAGATGTGGATGCTGGTTAGACCCACTCACTAGCCACGTGACTCACTTTCTAACTGAGATGAGGATGCTGGTTAGACCCACTCACTAGCCACGTGACTCACTTTCTAACTGAGATGAGGATGCTGGTTAGACACACTCAGCCACGTGACTCACTTTCTAACTGAGATGAGGATGCTGGTTAGACCCACTCACTAGCCACGTGACTCACTTTCTAACTGAGATGTGGATGCTGGTTAGACCCACTCATGAGCCACGTGGCTCACTTTCTGAGATGAGGATGCTGGTTAGACCCACTCACTAGCCACGTGACTCACTTTCTAACTGAGATGAGGATGCTGGTTAGACCCACTCATGAGCCACGTGGCTCACTTTCTGAGATGAGGATGCTGGTTAGACCCACTCACTAGCCACGTGGCTCACTTTCTAACTGAGATGAGGATGCTGGTTAGACCCACTCATGAGCCACGTGACTCACTTTCTAACTGAGATGAGGATGCTGGTTAGACCCACTCATGAGCCACGTGGCTCACTTTCTAACTGAGATGAGGATGCTGGTTAGACACACTCACTAGCCACGTGACTCACTTTCTAACTGAGATGAGGATGCTGGTTAGACCCACTCATGAGCCACGTGGCTCACTTTCTGAGATGAGGATGCTGGTTAGACCCACTCACTAGCCACGTGGCTCACTTTCTAACTGAGATGAGGATGCTGGTTAGACCCACTCATGAGCCACGTGACTCACTTTCTAACTGAGATGAGGATGCTGGTTAGACCCACTCATGAGCCACGTGGCTCACTTTCTAACTGAGATGAGGATGCTGGTTAGACACACTCACTAGCCACGTGACTCACTTTCTAACTGAGATGAGGATGCTGGTTAGACCCACTCATGAGCCACGTGGCTCACTTTCTGAGATGAGGATGCTGGTTAGACCCACTCACTAGCCATGTGGCTCACTTTCTAACTGAGATGAGGATGCTGGTTAGACCCACTCACTAGCCACGTGACTCACTTTCTAACTGAGATGAGGATGCTGGTTAGACCCACTCACTAGCCACGTGGCTCACTTTCTAACTGAGATGAGGATGCTGGTTAGACCCACTCATGAGCCACGTGACTCACTTTCTAACTGAGATGAGGATGCTGGTTAGACCCACTCATGAGCCACGTGACTCACTTTCTAACTGAGATGAGGATGCTGGTTAGACACACTCACTAGCCACGTGACTCACTTTCTGAGATGAGGATGCTGGTTAGACCCACTCACTAGCCACGTGACTCACTTTCTAACTGAGATGAGGATGCTGGTTAGACCCACTCACTAGCCACGTGACTCACTTTCTAACTGAGATGAGGATGCTGGTTAGACCCACTCACTAGCCACGTGACTCACTTTCTAACTGAGATGAGGATGCTGGTTAGACACACTCATGAGCCACGTGGCTCACTTTCTAACTGAGATGAGGATGCTGGTTAGACCCACTCACTAGCCACGTGACTCACTTTCTAACTGAGATGAGGATGCTGGTTAGACCCACTCACTAGCCACGTGACTCACTTTCTAACTGAGATGAGGATGCTGGTTAGACCCACTCACTAGCCACGTGGCTCACTTTCTAACTGAGATGAGGATGCTGGTTAGACCCACTCACTAGCCACGCGGCTCACTTTATTTTCCAGTCTCTCTGAGTGCACAATTTAGATTTTAGCCTCAGCAAAATTACAAATTACCACGTGTTAGGAAGCCTCAAATATTGCTCTCATATTGTTGTAATCATGAATATACATCCTTGAAGGCTAAGCGTCCACTATGATTTCATATTCAGAAGAAAAAAAGTTTAAAACCTATTTTTAACTTTTGACATCCCGAGAAGGATTTGAATTTTACTGTATAAAAGGGACATGTGCAATTAGAAAGATAAATTCTGAAGCATAAAAGGAGACTGTTTTTATTGTTATTGATCTATAAACATACATGCTTCCAGACTTTATCCTTCTAATCACACATGTCCCTTTTATACAGTAAAATTCAAATTCTCTGGATGTCAAAAGTTAAAAAATTAAAACTTTGCCCTAGGCAGCAAATGCTCCCAAGTCAGTAAAAGGTATCTATTCTGACTAACCAATACACTTATTTAAAACAAAGATAGTTTATCAAAAGCTAAATGAAAAAGTCTTTTTTCTTTCTTTTATCCTTTTTCTGAGACAGAGTCTCACTCTGTTGCCCAGGCTGGAGTACACTGGTGCAGTCTTGGCTCACTGCCACCTCTCCCTCCTAGGTTCAAGCGATTCTTGTGCCTCAGTCTCCCAAGTATCTGGGATTACAGATGTGCACCATCACACCAGGCTAACATTTGTATTTTAGTAGAGACAGAAGACGGGGTGAAGAAATCTTTATCAGCAGATCAAACAAGCAGCAATGTCTGTTAGACAACTGAAGAAAACGATTCAGTACCCTGAATCCAGAAGAGTTCCAAATACAAGTTAATTTAGTTTGTCAAGAAATTTAGATGCCTTTTTCATGTACTGATCAACAAGCTTTTTTCAATCTAAATAATTAAATGCAAAATATTAAGTTTGCTAACTTAGTATTTTAACTTAATATTAACTTAACACCCAAAATGTTAAACAAATGTCAGTGCCTCTTCTCTGCCCTGTCTCAACATCATAAAAATGGTCAAGGCCGGACATGGTGGCTCACACCTGTAATCCCAGCACTTTGGAAGGCCGAGGCAGGCAGATCACCTAAGGTCAGGAATTTTAGACCAGCCTGAACAACATGGAGAAATGGGTTCTCCATGTTGTTCAGGCTGGTCTCGAATAAATAAATGTGAGAATTTCAGACACAGCTTATGCTAATCTAATAATAAAATTTGCAATTATAAGAAAGTATGAGAAGAACATCTAATACATAGATATAATATTGTATCTAACATATATTGCTACGTAGTGATTATATTCTTGGCAATTTTGCAAAGTTTAGTAAATTTCTAATATTTTATAAATATGCGTCAACATATACACATACATATTCCTTAATATTCTATAATTTTGATAAATCATTCTTAAAAATTACTAAGGCCAATGCATATATTTCATTATACATTATTTCATTATTAATTTGTAAGATAAATATTAATCAAATCTGTCTGCTTTAGAAAGGTAAAATTTTATACTTCCATATAGTAGTAAAACCCTAAAAATTCAGCCACAGTATAATGGCAACCTCTATTTGAAAGATATCCAGTGCTCATCCCCAGAAAAGGTACTTGAATTTAAAGTTATTTAATCGTGGTTTAAAATAAAACAAGACCAAATTTCCAGATCACCATAGGATGCATTAACTTCTAGCTCCATCTGCTGGAGTCACAAAATATTTCAAAATACAATATACAATACTATGGAGCAAATAATTTATCGTTTTTTCTCATACAGACAAAAACCTTCATGAATTTAAATTTAAAAAACTAATCAGAGTTCAGCCATATTCAATAATTTCCAAAATGACAAAAGTTCAACCATTATTTCAGTAGAATTGAAGATCTAATCCAATTATCAAAAAGTAACATACAATTTTTTTAAATTCTACCAACAAAGCATAAAGCCTTCTAAAAGAGTCTGTAAGTCTGCTTTCAAGTAGTGTGAGGACTTCGGAATTATTAACCACTGTTGATTTGGGGTTAAAAGAGAGAGAGAGAAAACTTCAGAATTAGAATAGCCTCTGTTTATTTAGTTAGAAGAAAAATAAATAACAATTTGTAGAATTTTATCTTAATGTAACTCTTATCTTTAAAAAGAAATAATATGTCCATTGTACAAATGCAGACACCAAATGCAATGTAAATGTCAAAAAAAAAGAAAATATATATAATCCTACAAAAACAGTTAAACTCTTTGTATTCACCCTTCCAGACATTTTTCTGTGCAGCTACCTACACATGTACTCTTTTTCTCTTTCTATAAAATAGGTATTGGATCATAAATATGAACTTTTTTCTAATATCTTTATATATCAACAAATGCTCACCTAAATTATCATCTATAATGGCCAAAAAAGCACTCCACTGCATCTGGCAAGATTTAATTAATTTCCTATTCCAAACATAAGGATTTTTGTTTTTAATGTTATAAACAATACCTCAACATCCAGTAACTATTTTGATACACATTATGATAAATGACTAAACTATTGAGCCCAAATGACTAGTAACATTTAGTGAACGACAGTACATTAAAATTTATTAGGGACTCACTTCTGACTTAGCATCTATTCATAAATAAATGTAATATTTTCTTAACTTCAGTCGTTTATACACTAACAGTTTGATTGTCTGGATCTTCTGCGGAACTTAAAAATGAATTTTAAAAGGATGGATTTTGCATTTTTTCTTCATGTTGTCCAAACAGTATATTGGCTACTCCTGATGACAAATGAAAGCACAGCACGCAGTCCTTACAGCGACTAGTCAGACTCACTGTGGTTATACTTTAACAGACAATCTCAAACTGGGCAATCATGTTACACATGGATGTGAGTGCCACTCTTAAGTCAGTGGACAGCTTAGCCAAAATGGGACTCTACTGGGGAAAAATAACTCAAAATTTCCTGATTTTGTTCAAGGGTACAATCTGATTCCATAATTTTCCTATCTCCATATTTTTATTATTTGGCTCTTATTTTAATATTAAACTCATATTACTTAAAATTAGCCATTTTAAAGTGAGCAGTTCAGGGGCATTTGTACTAAAGTGACCACCTTTACTTAACTCCAAAACATTTTTATCACCCCAAAAGGTTACCCTTTCCAAAACGAAAACCCAGGAAGTAGCTATATCACTGTTTTTCACCTTATGGAAATGAAGAGTTTCACATTTCCTATTAGTTTTTTAACAGTACAAAAGATATGGAAAATGTACACAAGTGGATACTTTATTTTTTCTGTCCATTTTTACCCTTTTTCCTATTTTAATTATAACAAAACAAACTTCCACTACCATTTTAATTTGTCATCTCTGCCCCATCTACTACAGTTGCTGGCATGTCATGGTCCACACTGACTGAATGACGGAACACATCTCACAGCATCACGCTGACAAGTTATGACAACCACCAGCCAAAATCCAATGGCCGGAGGGTCACCAGCAATTCTGCGTCACTCCAGTACTCCAATGTCATTTTTGTATCTCACAGTTTTCAAACTGTTTTCTCACTGCAGGCAGAGATACATCTTTTTTACATGACACACAGTTTACTAAGGTTAATATTTTACTTATTTATGTTACAAAATTCCTGCCCAGAAAAGCAAAGAACATTCCAAGGTAATATGGTTAACATGTAACATCTCAAACCTGTGTCCAAAATCTAAATACTGTATTCAAGCCAAACTAAATATACCTGCACATAAAAAAAAGCATTATCAACACATCTAGCCTCTATTCCGTATGTGATTTACACATTAAAGGCACAATCAAAAACATCCACACTGACAATTTTATAAGATAAGCTATTAAATTTCTCTCAAATTAAATTCACTTTTACCAAAATATTCCTAATGACATAATTATAAAGACTTTTATTCCTTCAATCAATGAATATTATTGAACGCTTTCAGCATGAAAGTACTAGAATAGATGCTCCATGGGAGATTAAAGGAATCTGAACATTTCCTGAGTATTCACCGAATCCCATAAATGTCACAAAACTGTAAATGACAGATTGACAAATGAACATAATGATACAACTGTGCTTTGGGGAAAAGGAAATAATCAGAGTGTTTGTAAACTTCTAGACACTGACTCTGAACTGAGGCTGACTCCAGGAGACCTTCACTGTGGCTCTTCAGTCAGTGTAGGGGCTTATGGAGACCAGGTAATCAGTGGAATTTTAGCACAGGCGCAACTCAGAGTGGGTCCCTGAGCCCATCCTTTGGCTGTCGCCTCACTTCCAGAAGGCATCAATGGAATGGAATGGCTAGCTGAATCCCCACACTGATTCCCTGACCTGTGGAGTGAGGGCTATTATGATGGTAAAAACCAAGGGGGGCTACTAAAATTGCATCTACGTAGGAAAACAATAACCAAAACCAACACTGCTTTCTCGGAGGGATTTCAGAGATTACCGCCATCATCTACGTGGGAAAACAGTAAACCAAAACCAACGCTGCATTCTCGGAGGGATTTCAGAGATTATCGCCACCATCTACGTGGGAAAACAGTAACCAAAACCAACGCTGCATTCTCGGAGGGATTTCAGAGATTACTGCCACCATCTACGTGGGAAAACAGTAACCAAAATCAACACTGCATTCTCGGAGGGATTTCAGAGATTACCGCCACCATCTATGTGGGAAAACAGTAAACCAAAACCAACACTGCTTTCTCGGAGGGATTTCAGAGATTACCACCACCTTCTACGTAGGAAAACAGTAACCAAAACCAACGCTGCATTCTCGGAGGGATTTCAGAGATTACCGCCACCATCTACGTGGGAAAACAGTAAACCAAAACCAACGCTGCATTCTCGGAGGGATTTCAGAGATTACCGCCACCATCTACGTGGGAAAACAGTAAACCAAAACCAACACTGCTTTCTCGGAGGGATTTCAGAGATTACCGCCACCATCTACGTGGGAAAACAGTAAACCAAAACCAACACTGCTTTCTCGGAGGGATTTCAGAGATTACCGCCACCTTCTACGTAGGAAAACAGTAACCAAAACCAACGCTGCATTCTCGGAGGGATTTCAGAGATTACCGCCACCATCTACGTGGGAAAACAGTAAACCAAAACCAACGCTGCTTTCTCAGAGGGATTTCAGAGATTACCGCCACCATCTACGTGGGAAAACAGTAAACCAAAACCAACACTGCTTTCTCGGAGGGATTTCAGAGATTACCGCCACCATCTATGTGGGAAAACAGTAACCAAAACCAACACTGCTTTCTCGGAGGGATTTCAGAGATTACTGCCACCATCAAGGACTTGAAAGATGCAGGGGTGGGGATTCCCACTGCACCCCCATTCGACTCTTACCTGGTCTGTGCAGAAGACAGACAGAGCTTGCAGAATGACAGAAGATTATCGTTAAGCTTAACTAGGTAGTGAGTCCAATTGCAGCTGCTGTACCAGATGTGGCTTCATTCCCTGAACAAATTAACGTGTCACCTGCTATCTGGTATGCAGCTACTGATGTGGCAAATGCTTTTCTCTGTCCCTGTTAGCAAAGACCACCAGCAGCAGCTCGCTTTCAGCTGACAAGTCCAGCAATACACCTTCACTGCCCTCCCTCAAGGGTATGTAAACCCTCTCAAGGGTTCTCTAGCCCTGTGTTATTATTTAGTTCACAGGAATCTAGATCACCTTTCCTTTCATAAGATATTAATATCACACTGGCCCTTACGTTGATAATATTTTGCTGACTGGACCTAGTGAGTAAGAAGTAACAACCACTGTAAACTTATTGGTAAGACATTTGTGTGTCAAAAAGTGGGAAATAAATCTGACAAAAATTCAGGGGCCTTCTATCACAGTGAAATTTCTAAGGGTCCTGTCCAGTGATGTGGGGTATATGGAGATATCCTTTCTAAGGTGAAGGATAAACTGTTGAATCTGGCCCCTCCTACATCAAAAAATAGGCATAACATCCAGCAGGCCTCTTCGGACTTCAAAGACAACACATTTCTCATTTGTGGGTGTTGCTCCAGCCAGTTTACTGAGTGGCCTGAAAAGCTGCTGGTTTTGAGTAGAGCCCAGAATGAGAGAAGGCTCTGCAGCAGCTCCAGGCTCTGTGCAGGCTGCTCTGCCTCCTAGGCCATGTGACCTGGCAGATCCAAGGGTGTCTGAAAGGGTAGAGGCAGAGGCACACAGTGTGGAGCCTTTGGCAGGCTCCTCTCTAGGTGAACTGCAGCACAGACCCTTAGGATGTTGGGGCAACGCCCAGCCATCCTTGTGGATAACGACTGCCTTTGAGAAACAGCTCCTGGCCCACTATCCAGCTTTAGTAGAGATTGATGCTTAAACATGGGCCACCAAGTTACCATGAGACCTGAGCTGCCCATCATGAACTGAATGTTTTCTCACCCATTAAGCCAGGAGGTTGGTTGGGTGTGCACAGCAGCATTCCTTCATCAAATGGAAGCGCGATGTGTCTGGGCCTAAGTAGGCCCTAAAGGCAAGAGTTACATAAAGAAGTGGCCCCAATGCCTGTGGTCCCCACTTGCACTACACTGCCTTCTCTCTTCCAGCCTGCACCTACAGTCTCCTGGGGAGTTCCCTGAGATCAGCTGACGGAGTAAGCCCTGGGCCTGGTTTACAGATGGTACTGCATGATATGCAGGCACCCACATCAGTGGACAACTGCAGCAATACGGCCCCTTTCTGAACATCCCTAAAACACAGCAGCGAAGGAAAATTCTCTGGTGGGCAGAACTGTGGGCAGTACATCTGGCTGCTTACTTTGCTTGGAAGAAGAAATAGCCAAATGTGTTATTATTACAAATTAGTGGGCCACGGCCAATGGTTTGGCCAGATGGTGAGAGTCTTGAAGAAACATAATTGGAAAACTGGCAATAAGAAAATTGGGATGAGGTACATTAATAAACCTCTCTGAATGGGGAAAAAAAATATTGAAGTATTTGTGTTCCATGTGAATGTTCATCAAAGGGTGACCTCAGCAGATGAAGATTTTAATAATTAAGTGGATAGGATGACTGGCTCTGTGGATACTAGTCAGCCTCTTTCCCCAGCCACCCTTGTCATTGCCCAATGGGCTCATGAACAAAGTCACCATGATGGTAGAGATGGTAACCATACACGGACCCAGCACCATGGACTTCTACTCACCAAGGCTAGCCTGGCTATGGCCACTGCTGAGAACCCAATCTGCTCGCTGTGATTTTTATTTTCCAAATGTCCCGCCAAATATGTATTCCTTTAAACACACAAACATGTATATACATTTCCCTAACACAGACAAAATGATTAAAAGACAAATTTCCACAGCATTGCCATGTCCCATATTGCATAAAATATATGTCTTTGCTTATGAAAACCTTCATAAAATATATGAACTTTTCAAAACCTAGTAGGAGCAAAGTTTCCAAAACTATAGTCTTTAAAACAATATGGCACTGGCATAGGAATAGACAGACAAACCAGAGGGAAAAAAAAACAGGGAAGTAAAATTCAGCATTTATTTCCTGCTTACTCTGGCCCAGGCAATAGACTGGTACTTTATACTATATATATATATATTCCACTTACTACATATAACAATTCTATAAACTAGACCTTGATATGGTTATTTTATACATAAAAGACTGAGACTTTGAAAGTGTAAACAATTTGCTCAAGGTTGTTCAGGGTTTCAGACAGATCTGAAATTCAAGCCCAGGTCTGACTCCAAAACCTATGCACCTGAGCCCAGAAACAGACCCTAATGTAATATTTAGCTACTGAAGATGAAACATAAAAAAATCAATAGAGAAAAGAATAAATATTCAATTAATGGTATTGAGACAACTAGTTGTCATATCTCAATTTTCTAAACACAAAAACAATTAGAGACACCAAAGAGAAAAAGAAAGGCAAAATATTATAAAAAATATTCAAATTCCAGAAAAAAACACAATTAAAATTAAAAAGTAAAATAACAATCAGAAAAACAAGTATAAAAATTGAATGAAAAGCTGATGTGTTCACACATAAAGAGATCATAAATTAAATATGAAAAAAGCAACAAGCACAAAAAGGGGCAAAGGACATGAATCAAATAAAATTATATATGGGATGGGTTTGGTGGGTCACACCTGTAATCCCAGCCCTTTGGGAGGCTGAGGAGGGCGGATCGCTTGAGGTCAGGAGCTTGAGATCAGCCTGGCCAACATGGTGAAACCCCATCACTACTGCAAATACAAAAATTAGCCAAATGTGGTGGCAGGTGCCTGTAATCCCAGCTACTTGGGAGGCTGAGGCAGAAGAATCACTTGAACCCAGGAGGTGGAGGTTGCAGTGAGCCCAGATTGTTCCACTGCACTCCAGGCTGAGCAACAGAGCAAGACTCCATCACAAAAAAATAAAAATAGGCCAGGCAAGGTGGCTCACGACCTATAATCCCAGCACTTTGGGAGGCCGAGGCGGGCAGATCACAGGGTCAAGACATCGAGACCATGGTGAAACCCCATCTCTACTAAAAACTACAAAAAACGCACCTGTGGTCCCCAGCTGCTCGGGAGGCTGAGGCAGGAGAATTGCTTGAACCCAGGAGGCAGAGGATGCGGTGAGCCGAGATCACACCACTGCACTCCAGCCTGGCGCCTAGCAACAGAGCAAGACTCTGTCTCAAAAAAATAATTATTATTATTATAATAAAATGACATGTATTATATTTCTATATTTTGTAAGTTAAAATTAAAATTCCTATCTCACTAAAAATTTTTTAAATTAAAATTACAATAATGAGAAACTCCTTTCTATCCATGAAAATGGAGTAGATTTTAAAGACATTAATATTCATTGTTGTTAAGTTTATGGCTAAAAACAAGAGGCACCTTCATGGTCTGTAAAAAGAATATAAACAAGTAATTCCAGAAAACAGTTTAGCAATAATACTCATTAGCCTAATAATTTTCATGTAAAGAAATTGTCAGAAACCCAAATAATAATTAAAATCTAAAAATCCTCTAGAGGCTCAACAACAGTTACTGGTTAAGTGAAAGGTTCCACAAAGAGGACAGAGTGGGTTTGGTACCTGCGGAACAACTCAGCTATTTCTTATGGCAAATCTGAAAAAAATCCAAGTAGCAAGTCACTAGTGGGATAAATGGTTCCACTCTCAAAAATAACAAAATTGCCTTTGAAAGCCACTAGGCTAATATATTGCTATGTACATGGCTCAGGGTACAGCCACTAAAATGATTTCAAAGAACATAAAAGGTATGGAAAACACAGTATTAAATGTTTTAAAGGTGTAAATTGCATATGCTATATATGATATATACATGCAGATGCTGAAAAAGAAGTGTGGATTTTTTCTTGTTTGTACATTTTAGTATTTTCCATATTCTGTATAGTGACCACACCCTATTTTTATGAACAGGAAAAAAATAAGGTTGTGTTTGGTGTTGCTGTTTTTCATATATAGGGCCACAGTATCAGCAAAAGCCCAAGGGATTGCTAAGGTAGCATCACCTGCAAAAACTATCTTCTACACTTTCTCAAACAGGAGACAGGAAATATACTCATCTTACACATAAAACTAGTAACCTCTTAAATTTCAACTTGCTCTTTCCTTCCACTGGATTACAGCACCACGAACATAACAGCAATGAAAGAACATATATTATTAGTCTAAAGAGCCACAGCCTTCTACAGCAACTCCAGTAAGCACATGTTACACCTAACAGGTGACATCTTGGCAACACCTGTAGTCTCAGCATTTTGGGAGGCCAAGGTGGGAGGATCACTTGAGCCCAAGAGTTTGAAACCAGCCTGGGCAACATGGCAAAACCCTGTCTCTACAAAAAATACCAAAAATTAGCTTGGCATAGTATCACACACCTGTAATCCTAGCTACCTGGGAGGCTGAGGTGGGAGGATGACCTGGGCCCAGGAGGTGGAGCCTGCAGTGAGCCATCATTTCACTATACTCTAGGATTGGGTAACAGAGTGAGACCCAGTCTAAAAAAAAACAGTGATGTTTCCTAAATGCAAAATGCCAACTATAAAAACTACAGCATACACTGTAACAATACTAAACAGGCAAGTTATTCCATTTTTTTTCCTTGGATTTGAGATCTCAACACCTCTTTATGTTAACTCAGAAACAAATTCACTAACCTATAATACAAATTTAATGTAAACAAACTTTTCCTTAAAGCTTGTTTTCATTAAATTTGTATTTAATGAAATACAAATACAATCAAATAAATATGTATCTCTGATACATTTTTTTTAGGTCAAATGGCAACTTGGCTTAAATATTGTCAAAGGAGGACATTTTACCATTAACTCATAAGGTTCTTACTAAAAAAAAAAAATTATCAAAAAATTTTACCTTAAAATGAGAAATTAAAATAACCATTAATACTGATAACACCAATAACTAATAACATTAACAAAACAATAATTAATAACATAGTTACTGCTAACACAAACCAACACTAATAAAATGAGGGCATGATGAGCAAGAAAGATATCCACATTTCTAAGAGCTATAATTCTAACACATAATTACAAAATCTTAACAAAGGATAAATGCTTGAGGTGATGGACACCGTTTACCCTGATGTGATTATTCTGCATTACATGGCTGTATCAAAATATCTTATTAGCCTATAAATACATATACCAACTATGTACTCACAAGAATTAAAATTAAAGCATTAAAAAATAAAAATATTCTGTGAAAGCAGCATATGAAAAGAAACAGAAAAAAAGAAAAATGAAAAAAATTAGGACTCCTCAAAAAAGAATTACACTAGCAGATTCTATGAGAGACAAGAGTTCAGTTTACATTCACTGAATTGATGTGTAAAAACAGGAAGATTCTTCAGAAAGAAGAGAAAGAAAACACCCACAACCTAAATAACTATCACAATAGCTCCCACCTATTAAGTGCCTACTAAAAGACAGTTACTTAACATACATCATTCCTACTCCAAAAACAAGCCAGCAAGCTGGGTTTTATTTATCCTCCCAATTAAGACAACAGGAAACTACGGTGAGAGGACAGTGGCTTGCACAAAGGCTTCAAAGCAATACATCATGGTACCTATTTGTACTTGACATAGAGTGTTTTTCCCCTTCTAGCATATATTTCGAAAAGACTAAAGAAACTACCAGCCAATAAATAAAATGGCAATGACAGCTGCAGTTTTTCAGTTCCTTTTTTGTTTTTTTGAGATGGAGTTTCACTCTTCTTGCCCAAGCTGGAGTGCAATGGTGTAATCCTGGCTCATTGCAACCTCCACCTCCCAGGTTCAAGTGATTCTCCTGCCTCAGCCTCCCAGGTAGCTAGGATTACAGGTGCTTGCCACCATGCCCAGCTAATTTCTGTATTTTAAGTAGAGATAGGGTTTCACCATGTTGGTCAGGCTGGTCTCGAACTCCTGACTCAGGTGATATGCCCACCTTGGCCTCCCAAAGTGCTGTGATTACAGGTGTGAGCCACCATGCCCAGCCAGTTTTTTAGTTCTTAAATGGAAGTTGAGTTCTGACAAGTTCAGATAAACCAAAATTCTCTTGCAAAATACTGAAATGAAAATGTATTTATCAAAATCATAGTAAGTATAAAAACTGCTTCTTGACTAAGAGAAAAGTCCTTCACAACTAATTAAAAATATAAATGATAAATAGAATCTGGTTTTCTGACATTACTAAAGACTCAAATAGTTTACTGGAGGAAGTCACAAATTATGAAGAAAACTAAGGAAGGAAAACCTAAAAATATGGTGCAGTACAAAGTTAAAATATTGTGATTACATTAGGCAATATATACTAACCATGAATCAGGGAGCCATTTAGCCACTGAATATAGTAGCTCTGAGGAAAAGAAAGCAGGATTTCATTGCTGATAATTGAGAAGGGTAAAAGCAAAACAGCCCCGGCTGACACTGCAAGAGTGAACGTGCTCAGAAACAACCTGGAAGAAAGGAGAGTCATCATCACAGGTGAGCTGAAAAAGCAACAAGCATGAAAGCAATCAAAAAGAATTAATGTTTTCCTCAAAAAAGTATTACATTAAGAACTGTATTAAATAGATGCAGTTGGGAGACAAACGACACACATGTGTTCCCAGAAGGTAAACTAGATGAACTCTGAGACGCCTTACTCTATGCAAACGTCAGTAAGTCTAACAAGCAGTACCTAAAAGATAAACATACACTGAAGAGCGAGTACTCCACGTATTTTACAAAAAATAATTGTAGTTCATTCCTCTTGTAAATATTTCTTTCACAACTGCATTTAATTAAAAACTTTGACAATATATGCTAATGGCAATGCAACAACTGTTTAAGTGAAAAAATTACTTGTGAAACCAGTATAAAAAACAAATTAAAATATTTCAGAGGAAAAAAACTTACAAAGCCATTGGCCTGACATCTATTTAATGGGTAAAGATTAAATAAATTAGAGTAAATAGAAACTATTAAACAATATTGTACTATTAATATTTAAAACATTACTTAGTCATTTAAAAAAATAAGATGGCTTTAATAGGTACTAACACCGAAGAATATATAAGTCAACAAAAAAAATGAAAAGCATGGACAGTAAATGTGAAACATGCTCTGCCCCCACAAAATGCACAGAGAGAGAGAACGGTACAAAAAAATCCCGCATAATATGTAACAATCCCATAGGAAAGAGGGATTATAAGGGGCTTTCACTTTCTCAGTTATACATTTCTGAAACATTTTTATTTTTTACAACAAACATTTAACTTTTTTAAAGATTTTAAAAGAATAAATTGGCAAAGGAAAAAGGAACTTCACTAATATTGGAGATAGAAAGAATATTAAAGTTAATATTGGAAGAAATTAAAAATAAATATAAGGAAGTATTTTTAAAACGTAAGAAAAAAAATCATACCACACACACAAAAACAGAGTAACTGTGAGGCCAGTGCCATCTTGTGGCAACCAACAGAAGTGTATTCCTACTTAAAAGCCCAAAATAGTACCAGGAAACCTCCTTGGCTCAGTAAATCAATGATAAATTTTAAATGTAGACCATATAATACATACCAAAAATACAACTGCAATCAGATACAGAATTTTTGTGAATTAGTTTTTCTGAATAGACACTGCGTTTCCTGGGAGAAGCCCTCTGACAAGTGCTGTCCCAGGGTCCGCGGCCAACTCTGGCAGCGACCAGCCGGCAAGTGATCTCTAGCAAGCTTCTCCAGTCACGGGAGGAAGCTATCCTGATTGCTATCATTCCTTCCAATGCTAAAATTAATATCAAATCCAAAATCTCACCATTCCAGGTCCTGCACAGCTATCCCAATACAATTTTCCAGGCTTGTCTCTTACCATGACCCATTTCAACATACACTTAGACTCACCTAACCCCCTCAGAGCCCAGACATGAAATGGATTCTCAGGATTCCTTCTTGCCCTCTGCACAGTCTATTCACTCCCTAGAATACCCTTTAAGTTGCATGGGAAACTCACACATGAGCTTCAAGACAGACCTCAAACATCACTTGCCCTGTGAAGCATTCCTCAACTTCTCCCCTCTTGCTCCCCTCAGCAAAATGACTTCCTCTCTTCTCTTGGCTCCCACATACTCTGACCACATACTTAGCAATTAAGGTCAAATAAAGTTTCCAAAGCAAAATCTGGTACCTATGATTTGACAAAACAAGTAAGCTTATGGGGGCAAATAAAGTATTTAAAGTCACAAAGGACCCAGAAAATTCTGAATATATGGTCATCTTAACTACAATGCTTGCTCTTTCAACAACAAAAAAACTAGTAGAACCTATTACACTTTAGGTATTGTGACTGGCCCTGGAGATACACAGAAGATAACGGCATCACCGGTGACTGCCCTTGAGTAGCTCTAAGGACAGCTACTCCTAAGAGGGTGATGTGACGGAGCTCCATCCTGGCAGGGAGTGTGATAGGCCCTGAACTAGAAAACTGCAGCCAGGCGCAGTGGCTCATGCCTGTAATCCCAGCACTTTGGGAGGCCGAGGTGGGTGGATCACGAGGTCAAGAGATCGAGACCATCCTGGTCAACATGATGAAACCCCGTCTCTACTAAAAATACAAAAATTAGCTGGGCATGGTGGCGCGTGCCTGTGATCCCAGCTACTCAGGAGGCTGAGGCAGAAGAATTGCCTGAACCCAGGAGGCAGAGGTTGCGGTGAGCTAAGATCGCGCCATTGCACTCCAGCCCGGGTAACAAGAGCGAAACTCCGTCTCAAAAAAAAAAAAAAGAAAACTGCAGCAGTGCCCCTGCTCTTGTAACTACAGAAAGTGCCCTTCAAGAATTAAAGGACAGTTTCAGAAAATTCACCTTCTAAAATGGAGCATTATTTTTAAAAATTACATCTTCAGAGTAATGCATCTTTTCTAATTCTGGTAGTAATAAGACAAGTGCTTTCCCAAATATCTGACACTTGTGACTATCTTCTTAATCCAACCGGGAAGGCAGAACCTCCCTTGTCTAAATAAGGTGATGACAGCACATACTCAGATGCTGAATATAACTAGTGTGAAAAAAATAAGCCGTATCTATAGATCATATTGTAAAGTGTGTTTGCAAGGTGATGGTGAATTATAAACCACCTTAAATCACTTTAACACTCCACAAAGCTTTAAAATGCTTACAGTTAGCAAACAAAGACCAGGATCCTTGAATTATGAGTCTCTAATCTCCCGTTCTTAACCCCCATCATCAGTGATGTGGCTTGGATATTTGTCCCCACCAAATCTCATGTTGAATGTGATCCCCAATGTTGAAGGCGGGGATCTGCCTCATGGGAGGTATTGGATCACAGGAGCAGATCCTTCATGAATGGCTTGGCACCTTTACTACGGTAATGAGTGAGTTCTCATTCTGTTAGTTCACAAGGGAGCTGGTTGTTTAAAGGAACCTGGCACCTCTTCTCTCTTTCTCTTGATCCCCCTTCACCTTCCACCATGAGTTAAAGCTTCCCAAGGGCTCACCAGAAACCAAGCAGATGGTAGTGTCATGCTTGTACAGCCTGTACAAGTGTGGGCCAAATAAATCTCTTTTCTTTATAAACTACCCAGTTTCAAGTGTTCCTTTATAGCAACACAAAACAGACTAACTCTTCCTGAGCTTTCTACTATGGCCCTGCAAATGACTGAACCTCATTTCATTCCCAGCAAACGACTGAATCCAGAGTGGAAAAAAAGGGGTACAATCCCTCCACACTTACCACCTGACAGAGCTGTCAACGGACAATTGTCATCCTATCTGTCAAAGGAGGAAGTCTTTCTCCTGCTTATCTTGCCAATCTCTATCTCAGCCATCTCCAGGGGCCCTGCTTCACCAGTCATCCTCCCTCTAGCTGCTCATCAGCCAAAAATAAATATCCTCAGGTGCTTCTGCTCTTTCAAAACGCTTCTTAAGCAGAACTCACATATCACACCTCTACTTCTTTATCCTCAACTTCTTCATTAGTCCACTGCAGTAGGACTTCTGCTCCTCATCTAGTACTAAAAAGGTTCTCCTTATGGTCAAATCCATCATACTTTTTCACTGCAATCTGAGTATGACCTTCTGTGACATTTCAAGTTGATGAGCACTACTTCCTTCTTGAAACTCTTCCCCCAACTTCTACAATATTCCCTTCTTCCTAATTTTCAGCCCCACACTCACTGTGACACTCAAGTCGCTTAAACAAAGAATAAATGCTTTTGTATTTATTCGTAGTTATCAACAAAATGAAAGACCTCACATTTTTAAAACTCCACTGCAAAATACAAGTTACCATAACAATGTATTTCATGGGTTAATATCTCAATATATATTTTTAATTAAAAAACAAATCATAAGCAAAACCTGCCACTTTACATCTTAAACTTTAACAGGTTGATAATATCTAATCAAGAAGTTTATGTGGAAACAAGATTTTATCATAGTTGAATTTAAGTCATTCAAAATTATTCAGTAAGATGTATATGGTGGGCCAGGTGTGGTGGCTAAAGCCTGTAATCCCAGCACTTTGGGAGGCCGAGGTGGGTGGATCACGAGGTCAGGAGATCGAGACCATCCTGGTCAACATGGTGAAACCCCGTCTCTACTAAAAATACAAAAAATTAGCTGGGCACGGTGGCGCGTGCCTGTAATCCCAGCTACTCAGGAGGCTGAGGCAGGAGAATTGCCTGAACCCAGGAGGCGGAGATTGTGGTGAGCCGAGATCACGCCACTGCACTCCAGCCTGGGTAACAAGAGTGAAACTCCGTCTCAAAAAAAAAAAGATGTATACAGTGTTGATGACAAATAAAATTTCGTATTCAGCATCTGGCTCACACCCTCCAAAATATCATCAAAAGGTCTGATTCTCTGGGCAATAGAAAAGTAACAAATTGAGTGACATTTTACATTCATCTGTGAAATGTTGGCATACCAGCATTCAATCTTAAGTCTCCGTCTCAGCTAATCATTAAACATTTGCTGCATGAATCAGGCTTCCTAATACATCACTCAAAACCAGTGGTTCTTAAGCAGCAGCACTGTCAGGATCACCCGTGGAGCTTTTGTTAAAGCCCGTCTCAGAGATTCTACCTCAGTGGGTCTTTCAGGTGGGCTCCCTCACTAGACAAGTATTTGCAGAGTGCCTACTCCCCTGTACCAGGACTGTGCTAGGCACCTGAGAACAATGAACCAACAAGCCAACATTCTTGCTTGAGGAGGGCTTATCCTGGACTGGAGAGTCAGGCAATAAACAATAAAGCATTAAATATGTAAATATATAATATACTAAAGATGGTAAGTGCTACAGAAAAACATTGTAAGGAGGATTGCAAATGGGGAGGAGGACACACGGGTTTCAATATTAAGTGTGAGACATTAGGGAATATTAATATTCAATATTAAGTGTGGGCAGTAAGTGTGGGGTATTTCAGTGAGGCCTTAAGGAAGGCCTCACTGAAAAGTTGAGACTTGGGGAAATAAAGCAAAACAAAATGGAAGAAGGTGAGAGAGTTAATTCCGTGGAGTATCTGACAAAAAGAATTCTAAGCAGACAAAACAGGTCAAAAATCCTAAAGCGGAGGAAACACTAGTTTCACACCTACTGTGCATCAAGCACACACCCTAGATTTTATTTTTTAGCAAATGCTATTTTAATCCACACCACAGCACTACAAAGCAGGTGGGAACTCTGTTTTACATACAGAGAAAGCGAACGTTCCTCAGTATCTTCTGGACTCAAGTTAATCCTGGATCCAGAATTCGAAGCCAGATCCCTCTAACTCCTCAGTTCTCACTCATTCTACAGCAGCAAAAGACAAAGAGATCAATAGAGACAGGGAAGAAAGATGGGAGAGACTAGGTCAGACTCCTTCTCTCAGGTGACCCTCTTCCCCCTGCAGCTCTCCTAACTGTTTCATCAGCATTTTATATGAACCCACTGCCCCTCAGGAAGAGGATTTCTGTACACATCCGCAGAATACAGAAACCACCTGTGACTGGTAAAACCCAAACCCCTCGCACGTGCTGTGCCAGCTGCCCCGAAAGCAGGTAAAGATGCTCCTGGGCATCTACCATAAGGACACGGCACCTCACACTAATGTCAGTCAATGTACTTTTAGGGGTAAAAGACAAACTGATGTGTTCCTTTCCATTTATAAAGTGTGGATCTGTAAGTACATTTAAGTCGATTTACCACCACAGGTGGTACACAGACTGAATGGAGAGGAGAAAGGTACATACCTCACTTGCCCTTCACACAGAGGTCTCACATGGAGAGGATATCTACCTTTATTCAGTCTGTTATTCATTGTAGCTTCTGCAAGGTGGCAGAAGTAAAGTTTTTAAAAAGCAGTAATTTACATAGAGAAAAAAACGATTCACTTAATTTTCACAAATGACACAGGGCTGAGAATAAAATGAAAACCCCTAATACTGTAAATTTAAAACATCAAGTTTTGGGCCTAGGTTTTAAAGCTAGAGAGTAAGAATTTCCATCATAAAGTTACAGCTATTTTTATTTCTTATCTAGCTTCCCTACGTCATTTAAAATAAACTACCAAATCTAGTAAATCATAGTCCATTTGTATTCATTTTTCAGTTATGAATCAAATCAGGCCTAGTCATTTATTAGCTGGGAGTTATTAATTTTTTATTGAGGTGAAATTCACATTACATAAAATTAACCATTTTAAGGTGAACAATTCAGGGGTGTTTAGTTCATTCACAATGTTGTAAAACCACCTCTTTCTTTCATGTTCATCACCCCAAAAGAAAATGTCATGCCCATGATCCCCATTCTCCTCTCCCTCAGCCCCTTGCAATCGTCAGTCTGCTTTTGATTTATCTACCCTGGACATTGCTTACAGATGGAATCGTACCCTATGTAGCCTTTTGTGTCTGGCTCCATTCACTTAGGATGGTCCATCCACATTACAGCACATCAGTACTTCATCTATTTTTATGGCAGAATACTATTCCATTGTATGTAGAAGCATGTATTTGCACATGTATACAAGTATGTGAAAGAACATAGAATCCTTCTCTTCCTCTTCCCCTTTTCTTACTTCCCTCATCCTCCTCAGCAAAGGATGCATAATCTGATACTAATTATGAAGAAAGATCAGACAAAACCAAATAACTATCCAATAATCTTCAAGAGCATCAAGGTCAGGAAGGTCAAAGAAATACTGAAGAAGTGTTTCAGTCTGAAGGAGACTGAAGGACATGACCCACAAATGATTGTGTGATTCTGGACTGAAGAAGTGTTTCAGTCTGAAGGAGACTGAAGGACATGACTCCCAAATGATTGTGTGATTCTCTACAGCAAGGACATTATTGGGGTAAGCGGGGTAAGCGGTAAGTTTGAATGGGGTATAAGTGGAACTGTTGTCTATGCTAATTTCACTATTTTGATGGTTGCATGGTAGATACCTAGGAGAATGTGCTGTTTAGAGGAATTATACACGAAACTATCCTGAAGAAATGAAGCATCAGATGAGCAACTTCTGAACAGTTTGAGTGAAAAAAAACTTTGTTTTCTATTTCCACCTTTTCTATAAATTTGAGATTTCAAAAGAATTTTAATGTATCAATTTAAAAAATCCTGGAATACAGAACTTTCCTACATAGGTGCATCTGTGCAATTTCACATTTAAACAAGCAAAAACTAACAGAAAGGAATTCACTGCTTTCCATTAAGTATGATACTTCAACAAAATTACAGGACCTCCCTATCATACCTCACCAGTGTACATAAGGAATCTGAAGAACAGTCTGGGCCCACCTTCCTGCTCACAGCAGGCAGGTTTAGTTAACCAGAGGATAGGTCTGCTGCCTGGTTCGAGAGCATCATGGTCTTCTCAGCAGACTGTTCAAACAGCAAAGAGTCTTCTTTCTTATGACCAGGCAATTTTCTCAAACTGAAGGCCATTTCCTCATTTAATCCCCTGAAGATAAAATCTGTTAGCTCCTTAAATATGCGGATTTCAATAGGAGATAATCGGTGCTCAATTATCCATACATATTTGCTTACATATGCTTTCCAAGAACAGGATTAACATGTTAAAGCTTTTGTAATATGAAATAGGTATATGAAAGAAGAAAAGGATGATACAAGCTGTTGTAATGTGCTGCATGAATATTTTCCATATTTCTGTTCAAAAATTAGAATTGGATTTTGACAATTTATGATTTAAGAATCAGAAACAGAACAAAAGAACTTTAAAATACATACGAAATCCTGTTGACAATGGCATCTTCATCTTCTTGTTCATCTGCAAAAATGTTTTAGGTATTAATATTCCTTTATCTTCAAACAAAATGTTTCATTAATTTATTAAACACTATAAATATAAACTTACAAAGTCAATTATTGAACAGAAACCATTTTCAAAAAGCACCATATTTGTTTCAGCATAGATCCAAATTTAAATCTCATTAAATCAAGTAGCATGGTATATAGAGAATGGGATGTTTTGATTAACAAAATCCTAATTAATAAAACTACTATATGTAAATTAAAATTGTCCAAGAAAATAAAACTTAGTAGAACCTTAGTACCACTATGAAGTAAACTGTTACACAATGTTCAATAAAACGGCTAATAAATAAAATGTTCTGGGTTGATAATAGCCAACAAAAATCACTATAAAATTAAAATTCAGAAACAAAGAATTCATCTAACTTTCTATAATTTGAGTTTGTCACTAATAATAGTAGCAAGGAGTCTCTTGAACCATCCTAAATAACCCTGGATACTACTGCATCAGTAACTCATAATTATTGTTGAAGTTACAAACAGAAATTGGCAGGGCACAGTGGTTCACACCTGTAATCCCAACACTTTAGGAAGCTACGTGGACAGATCTCTTGAGCCCAGGAATTCAAGACCATCTTGGACAATATAGGGAGACTCCATTTTTACAAAAAAATTTACAAAAAAATCTAAAAATTAGATTTTTAGCCTGGACATTTAGCCTGGACATGCCTGTAGTCCAGGCTACTCAGGAGGCTGAGGTTGGAGGATCACTTGAGCCTATGAGGTTAAAGCTACAGTGAGCCATGATTGCCCCACTGCTCTCCAGCCTAGGGGACAGAATGAAATCTTATCTCAAAAAATATTTATATATATATATACATATATATATTTCTACACCACATATAGTGTCTTAACTATTTATGTAATTATATATATTGCATATATAATTCATTTTATATAGTATATAAATGTTCCACAAAAGAACATAGTTACAATTACTTTTTATACACTGTTGTGCTCACATCCAATTAATCATCAAGTCTTGGCCAGGCACAGTGGCTCACACCTATAATCCCAGCACTTTGGGAGGCTGAGGCAGGCAGATCACCTGAGATCAGGAGTACCACACCAGCCTGGCTAACATGGTGAAACCTCATTTCTACCAAAAATACAAAACTTAGCTGTGCATGGTAGAGCATGACTGTAATCCCAACTACTAGGGAGGCTGAGGCAGGACAATCACTTGCACCAGGGAGGTAGACATTGCAGTGAGCCAAGATCATGCCACTGTACTCCAGCCTGGGCAACAGAGTGAGACTGTCTCAAAAAAAAAAATCAAGTCTTAAAGAATGTTTTACTATGTCCATATTCATTTCACTTCTATTCCCAACCCCAGCACTCTACCAGCTAGGTGCAGAGTCCCCATCACTCTCCCACCACTCCTGCACTACTCTAAAAATCATCTCATACATCTCCAGTTTCCCACTCACCAACCTCTAATTTCATGTAGAATGACCCATTTACATTCATTCATTCTCTCTCTCTCTCTCCCCTTTTGTGTCTATAGTCCATGAAACCATGCCAATGAATTTTTTAAAATCGCTAAGATACTATTTTGAATCTGTAGCTTCAAAATGTTTAGAGGTTATAGAATCCACTGAGTACTTCACTGCAGTCACAGGGCCAAGTAACAATACTAAAGTAATACACTAGAGCAAGCACTATCACCTTATTTCTCTCAAAAGTCCTACAGTTTAAACTGATAACACAGTATCAAGAAATCATTAACTATTCATATAGCACCTACTATTAGCCCAACATCACAATAGTCCTGTGATTTTCAGAAAACATAACAAAAGACAGCAAGGCAATTGCTTAAGTACTTATAAAACCCTGACCTAAAAAGGCTGAATTAATGAGCACAAAGTTCATTAAAAAAGAGTAAAGATATAGTAGTCCCTCTGGCTGGATAAGGATATATATGAAAGAATAAAAGGAGAATACAAGATGCTAATAACTGGATACTAAATAGTATTATGGAGACTTAAATATCTACTATATGCTCTAGTAGCCAGAAAGGGTATGGAATGTGGATGAGTAAAACGTTCAAAGTCAGAGCTGCTCACAAGGAACCAAATATGCTCGTAAACTTGAGAGTTTCCCAGATACTCAACAGCCTAGCACTATTCTTAGTTGGACATAAGAATTGTGATAAACAAGGTCTCTAGACTAAGGGGATGACTCTAAGAGTAGTCAAATTCCCTGGAGGTTATTTTTAGTTCTCTTAGAAGCAGACAACTGCTTACTTCAATTACCAGCAAATTCAATATACTATGACACTGAGGTGTACTAATATACCCCATAAACCATGCCTAGACCACTTGGCATTCTAATAAAGGTTTTAATTGAAATGTTTCCACTTGCCTGATTTTCTCTTGTATCTTGTGATGATGAAGTAGGAAACAACATAGAGAATGGCAAAAAGAAGAAAACATATCTGAAACAAAACAAAGTTAACAGATCATTTACTCTTTTGCATATCTTTTTAAATAATAGAAGATCTATCTGTGACATTTACAGGAAAAAAGGATTTAAACTATTAAAAAGTTAAAATGTTGGACATTTTACTAAAGTTTTAACAAAACACAGGCAGGTGCAGTGGCTCACGTCTGTAAGTCCAGCACTTTGGGAGGCCAAGGTGGGAGGATAACCTGGGGTCAGGAGTTTGAGACCAGCCAGGCCAACATGGTCTCAAAAAATACAAAAAAAAATTCAGCTGGGCATGGTGGCATTCACCTGCAATCCCAACTACTCCAGACTCCGAGGCAGGAGAATCACTTGAACCCAGGAGGTAGAGGTTGCAGTGAACCAAGCTCACACCATTGCACTTCAGCCTGGGAAACAAAAGCAAGACTCCATTTCAAAAAAAAAAAAAAAAAAAGTTTTAACAAAATATTCATTTATATGAACTGATCAATTAACCCCATTTAATATCATTTAAAAAAAAAGAGGCCCAATGGAGACTTTTCTTTCCATAACTTGATCAAATGTTTTTCAAAATCATGTGGAAGTGTGAGGAACTAGACTATCATCACTGACAACTCTGAAAAATAAAGTCGATTAGAAACTACTAAGCCTATAAAATACTAAAACATTATCAAAAGCTTCAATTCATTTAAAGAATGTACTGGCCCCAAAAGTTGACAGATATATTAAACAGATTCCATTATATAAAATTTAACATACAAAAGGAATCACAAATCAATGTGGGTAGAAAATAATTATTCAATAAATATACTCCATATCAAACCAAAAGGCAGTTGAAGAAGAGACTTCTTTATTATTAAATTCTGTATTTTTAATTTTGCTTTATTTATTTATTTATTTATTTATTTATTTATTGGAGACAAGATCTGACTCTGTTGCCCAGGCTGAAGTACAGTGGCACAATCTTGGCTCACTGCCTCCCGGACTCAAGCAATTCTCTCACCTCAGTCCACCAAGTAGCTGACTACAGGTGTGCGACACCAAGCCTGGCTAATTTTTATATTTTTTGGTAAAGACGGGGTTTAACCGTGTTGGCCAGGTTGGTCTTGAATTCCTGACCTCAAGCGATATGCCCACCTCAGCCTCCCAAAGTGCTGAGGTTACAGGTGTGGGCCACTGCAACCGGCCTAACTTACTGACAAATAAAAGTTACACATATTCACTGTGTACAAACATGATGTTTTAAAATAAGATACACTGTGGAATGGCTCAAACTAATTAGCATACTTATTACCACAAATATTTATAATTTTTTATGATGAGAATACTTCTACTTCTTAGTGATTTTTAAAATATAATACATTGTTATTTATCATAGTCTTCATGTTATACAATCAATTTCAAATTTATTTCTCCTACATAACTGAAATTTTGTACCCTTTGACCAACATCTCCCCAAGCCCCCACCCCTAGTCTCTGGCATCCATCATTCTACTCACTATTTCTAAAAGTTCAACATATTTAGATTTCGTATAGAAGTGAGATCATGCAGTATTTGTCTTTCTGTGTCTGGCTTATTTTACTTAACATAATGTCTTTCAGGTTCACCCATGTTGTTGCAATTAACAAGATTCTTTTTGGCACCTGAATAGTACTCCCTTGTGTAAATACACCGTATTTTCTTGATCCATTCATCTGTAGGCAGACACTTAGGTTGATGCAACAACTTCACTATTGTGAGTAGTGCTGTCGTGAACATGAGAGGGCGGGTATCTCCTCAACATACTCATTTCATTTCCTTCGGACATATACCCAGTAGAAGTAATACCGGGTCGTATGGTAGCTCTATGTTTTATTTTCTGAGGAACTTCCACACTGTTTTTCCTAATGGCTGTACTAATTTACATTCCCATCAACAATGTACAAGCTTCCCTTATCACCACATCTTCGTCAACCCCTGTTATCATTTGTGTTTTTGATTATAGTCACTCTAACAGATGTGAGGTAATAGTTCATGGTGGTTCTGATCTGCATGTCCCTGATGATTAGCAATGTTGAACGTATTTTCACATACCTATTGGTCATCTTTATGTCTTCTTTTGAGAAATATCTATTCCAGTGCTTTGCCCATTTTTTCTTTTTCTTTTTCTGAGACACAGTTTCACTCTTGTCGCTCAGGCTAGAGTGCAATGGTGCGATCTTGGCTCACTGCAACCTCCGCCTCCCAGAGTTCAAGTGATTATCCTGCCTCAGCCTCCCAAGTGGCTGGGATTACAGGCCCACACTACCATGCCCAACTGATTGTATTTTTAGTAGAGATGGGGTTTCATCATATTGGTCAGGCTGGTCTTGAACTGCTGACCACAGGTGATCCACCCACCTTGGCCTCCAAAAGTGCTGGGATTACAGATGAGTCACTGTGCCTAGCCGCCCATTTTTTAATCAGTTTAGTTCTTTAATTTCAATTTAATTTCTGTCAGATCTGAGGAATGACAGACTGACCAAAAAGGATGGGTCAAGGAACAGGAGATCTCATCACAGTCAAGGACCAAGTCTGCTACAAATAAAGGTTGCCACAGCTTGTTGTGGAATGTGGGGTTAGGGTTGTGGAATGTGGGGGGGAAATGACTCAAATGAAACCACTCTAAGTGATGATAAAATCTAGGGAATATCCCATGTGTGGATTTCTGAAGAAGTACTGGTGGCTATATGACTGAGAACAACTTTGGACCAGGATAGCGGACATTCCCTGCACATCATCATGTAGGAATGACAAACTGAGAATGAAGCGGAGGACTACAAGCTGTGTGTCAACGCTCTGCCAGTACACAAGAGAGAAGAACAGAAGACAATACTGACAGCAACCCAAAGGAGCAAAGGGCATCAAAGATCACCTGCCACTGGAAGGCACGGACCTGTGAGGAACACTGACTAGACAAGAAAATGTTAACAGCATCACTACCTTCTCCCAAAATTATCTGGAGTGTAGGAGATGGTCCAAAGATGAAAACCAGTTCTTGGTGAATAAATGTAAATGAAGGGGGTCTTCTAAGAAGTTGAGAATAATGGGGAAATGGTTTACAATGGAATGGAAGTCTGAGTAAAGCCACAGGAGCAAAGAAAAGAAGAGTGATTGGTCAGAAACAGTGAATTATGAGGTTAAAGTCAAGGAGAACAGATGACCAAGGGAATGAATATTTAGGTCAGATGATTTAAATTCATTCTGTGAACAGTTATCTACTGTGGGCTTGCTAGATACCAGGCACTCTTCTAGGAACTGGGACACAGCAATGAACCAAGTTGTTGCCCTCATGGAGCTTAGAGCACACTGCGAGGAAAAGACAGTAAATACATATAAAGTATGTCAGAGGATGCTTAGGGCAAGGTTAGAGGAACAGGAAGTGCCAGCGGGGCAGGGGGACATGTCTCACTAATAAGGTGACATCTGAGGAAAGAGCTGTGGGACAAGTGGGGCCAAGACATGCAAAAACCCAGAGGAAGAGGGGAATATTTGAGGCAGAGAGAACAGCAGTGCCAAGGGTCAGAGGTAATAATGGCTCAAACAATGAGGGGGCAGAAGTCAGAGACAAGGTCAGAGAACAATGGGAGCCCATTATTGAGGTCATGCAGGACTCAGGTACTAAGTGTCGATTTTTACCCTGAGTGAGCTAGAATTCCATTGCAGGATTCTGAGTAGAGGGTGACAGGACCTGACACAGTGCAAAAGGCTCACTATAAGTGCTACGCAGAAAATAAACTGGAAGCAGACCAGGGCAGAGGCAAGGATAGCAGACGACAACGAACTGCAGGAAGTCAGAGAGCAGCCACTCAGACCCGTGCTAGGAGGTGCTCAGACAAGATGGAGTCCTGGGTATGTTTTGAAAGCGGACATGGTAAGGTTTGCTAGAATAAATATAAGGTTCTTTGCCTGAGGAACTGGAAACACAGCGTTGCCATTTCAGGACTCAGGAACGATTACAAGAGGAGTTGTTTTGAGGGAGAAGTAAGTATAGCTTACACTGTTGAATCTGACATACACATAATTCACTCCGGACAACAGGATGGATGGGCAACTGGATGAAAATCTGTACGATTAAGAAGAAAGAGCCAGGCCATAAATTTTTTAAAACCTTAGAATCATCAGCACATGATATTTAAAGTCCTGAAGCTAGATGAGATTTCCATCCCAGGGAATAAGTATAGCCAGAGAGAAGTCTGAGAATAGAGACCTAGAGCTCTGAAATATTTAGAAATCAGCTTGACAGAAGGACGCACAGAAGCTGACTGGGAAGCAGCAGTCAGCAAGGGAGGAGGCAAATCAAGACACTAGATGCCTTGAGAGCCACATGAAGAAAGTTTATTAGGAAAAAGGGATTATCAACAGTGTCAAATGCTGCTGACAGGCCAAGGACGATGAAGACTGAGAACTGACAACTGGACTGAGCACCGTGGAGGTCACTGGTGACCTTGACAAGAGCTGTTCTGATGGAGTAGTGGAGGTACAATCCTGATTGCAGTCGATTAAGAAAGGAGAATACCTGGCAGCAGAAATGCAAGTACACAGAACTTCCCACAAGTTTGATTACAAAGGGGAGCAAAGAAAATGTGAAGGGCAATGCGAAGTCAAGGGTTTTTTTTTTAAATGAAAGGCATTACAAATGACTACATGAATAATACAGTAGAGAGAAAAATTACTGATGCAAGAGAAAAAAGAAATAATTGCTGAAGCCATGCACTCAAGTTGTGGGAGTGACATAAAATATATCCATAGAAAAAGGAGAGAAGAGACGGAATATCTGAGTTCAGTTGCAGGTGGTTAAGTAAATGTGTGGTGGAAGCAGAAAGGCATGATGACATGTTTTGGTGGCTTCTATTTCCCCAGTGCAACAGAGGCAAGTTCATCAAATGAGATACATATGGAGAGTGAGGGGAGAAGAAGTATGTAAACCACGTGGGAGAATAAATGGAGCAAATATAATAGAAATGAGAGGCAAGGTAAGATTAAATGGCCTCTGAAAACCTTCAGCAGTGCTGGCAGCCTGATGATGCTGTAAAACACGAAAGCCTGATTCCTAGATGCTGAGGCAGATGCAGGTAGAGCCCCCCCAGAAACATTAGAAGCTTGATGTTTCTAACAGATATCCCAGCCTCTCTCGTCCCCTTTCCAGCCAAGCTCTTCAGAATCATAGCCTGTCCTTGTAGACTTCTACCTTTCTCCACTCACTCAGTCTTCCAGTCACTCACCGGACTTCACGCTCACCGGCCAACACTCAAAAGTGCCCTGGTAGTGGTCAGTAACCCTAACAGGAAAATTACGCTTCATGATTTTAGCTGAGCTCTATGCAGCAACTTCTGTCAGTGCTCTTTCTCCTTCTCTGTTGTTCTCCCAGTCTCTGTCACAAGCTTCCCTTTTCCTGCCTGCCTTTAAATATTCTTCTTCTCTATAATTTCTGGGGTGAGCACCTGTCTATTCTTATTCCACAAGCTCTTCATAGGTAACATCTACTCCCAGGGTTTCAACATCAATCCCGAAGAGGCACCTGACCACAGTGTGAGAAGCCCTGGGTTAGGGTATTAGCAAGAGTGAGCGAAATCACTGGCTGTGACACCAAAGTAGATAAGGAGAAAACTGAAACTAAGGGTAAGCTGATGGACAGGAGAAGCGGAAACATCCATCTGCTGATGTTCACGGTAGAGAAGTAGCTGCAACAAAAGCACTTGACCAAGAAATCTGTAAGAAGGGAAGGTTTTGATCAAAGGATGTTTCTGAATTTTTTTATAATAGTTTTTAAAGGTGAAACACAATTGTGTCATAAAATCCAGGGAAGGCCGGCATGGTGGCTCACATCTGTAATCCCAGCACTTGGGAGGCTAAGGCAGGTGGATCACTTGAGGCCAGGAGTTTGACACCAGCCTGGCCAATATGACAAAACCCTGTCCCTACTGAAAATACAAAAATTAGCCAGGCATGGTGGCGCACACCAACAGTGCCAGATACTCAGAAGGCTAAGGCATGAGAATAGCTTGAACCTGGGAGGTGGAGGTTGCCATGAGACAAGATGCGGCCACTGCAGTCCAGCCTGGGCGACAGAGCAATACCCTGTCTCAAAAAGAAAGAAAGAAAGAAATGATCCAGGGAGTTAGTGCAAAAGTGGCAGGTGAGAAAGCATGAAAGTTAATGGAGAAAAGAAAATCAAGTAACCAAAATGCATAGGATGAAGACTAACAGAAAATAATTCACATAAGAGTAGAAGTAAGGCCAATGATTTAAAAACAAATTTAAGTATTACTACTGAAATACAAGCTACACACTAGGGCCAGGCATGATGGCTTACACCGGTAATCCCAGTACTTTGGGAGGCCGAGGTGAGTGGATCACCTGAGGTCAAAAGTTTGACACCAGCCTGGCCAACATGGAGAAACCCCATCTCTATGAAAATTAGCAGGGCACAGTGGTATGCACCTGTAGTCCCAGCTACTCAGGAGGCTGAGGCAGGAGAATCGCTTGAACCCGGGAGAGGCAGGTTGCAGTGAACCAACATCATGCCACTACACTCGAGCCTGGGTAGCAGACAAGACTCTGTCTCACAAAAAAAAAAAAAAAAAAAAAAAAAAAAACTACACACTATGAAAATAAGAATACAACTACAACAGACCAAAACAAAAATCACAGAACTCATTAGACTGTTTTTCTAGTTTCAAAAGTAGGATGAGGAGTTGGTTCTACTCTAAAGTAGTAAGTCTCTTCCTGAGACAGAGGGATGAGTGAAATAAAAGAAAGCTGTAATGATGCCTATTCTCACTATGTCCAGGACAAAAGGAAATTCCTAACCAAAAAAAAAGGAGAAAAACACTCCAGCTTCTCACCACTAAAAGTAACATACATCTAATTTAAAAAAAGAAAAAAAGATGAGCTCTGTTCTAGCATCTTGTGGTACTGTGAACAGAGTGAGCTTTCCTCCTGGTCAGGGAAGGAACAGCCATGCCCTGTTGGAAAGCTCACAGCAAAACACCCACTACGGTACATGTCCTACTATGCTGGCTAGCCCAGAAAGAAGGCAATTCAGCCTGGAGGGTGGGGGCAGCATGGCTTTAGTCCTGATGCTGATCAGGAATGGCTAGGCATTTGAGAGGTGACACAGTCGTAAGTAACTGAGTAACACATTTAATATACATTGCTAAAAACTAATATTTTTAAATTCCAGGTATCACACCTGAATCTAAATACAGACTGGTGCATTCTAATCATATTGTACCACCCAACTTTTCATTTAAAGCCTATGGGCTTCGACTAATTTCAGGTGAAGAATAAGTATCATAACAGAGTGATGAGTACAAAGTGGGTTCAAGGACTGCTGTCACAACACATGGCTAACAAAACCCATGATGGGTATCCCAAGTGCCCTGATTATACGAATGTGTACCCCAAGAATACATACATCTAATACATATCAACAGAAAATTTAACAAAATCCTGAGAGAGAAGACAAGTGAACTATTTTTGAACCAATAATCTTATATTCCACAGCAGCGAGGTCACAGATAATGCAGCCTGGGTGATGGAGCAAGAGTCCATCTCCAAATAAATAAATAAATAAGCTACCCACTAAAAGAACTAAAATTAAAAGTACACTTCTTTGAAATTACACTAACAACAACAAAAATAAAATAGAAAAATACAGACTGTGTAGTAAAAGACAGGAAGATAAAAATAGTTATGAAGATGATAATGTAACAAATTAAAGATGAAACATATTTAAATCAATAATTGTAAACAGGAAAAACTATCAGAAGAAAACACTGATAGAACGATACATATCTTAAAACAAAATGACTCGGAAGGGTTGAAAACAAAAAGATAAACAGAGACACACCAGACTGATGCTAACAAAAAAGAAAGATGGGTGGCAAGTTTTCTTCTCTTTTGAGCGACAGGGTTTTGCTCTGTCAGCTAGGCTGAAGTGCAGTGGCACAATCATGGTTTACTGCAGCCTGGAACTCCTGGGTTCAGATGACCCTCCCACGTCCACTCCCCTGTAGGTGAGAGATCACAGGTGTGAGTGACTGTGAGCAATTCAGTTTATTTTTCTCTCAGACAAGGCTGAATTTAAGGCAAAAGTGTGAAGGAAGACAGAGAAGGGCACTTAAGGAAGAATGGTGTAGGCCACAATGGGAAAAAGCTGTCATGAATCTTCATGTACCAAAAAGCATAGCACCAAAATACCTACAGAAAAAAAAAAAAAAAAAAAACTGGCCAGGTGCAGTGGGTCATGCCTGTAATCCCAGCACTTTGGGAGGCCGAGGCAGGCAGATAACCTGAGGATGGGAGTTTGACACCAGCCTGACCAACATGGAGAAACACTATCTCTTTTTTTTTTTTTTTGAGACGGAGTTTTGCTCTTGTTACCCAGGCTGGAGTGCAATGGCGTGATCTTGGCTCACCGCAACCTCCGCCTCCTGGGTTCAGGCAATTCTCCTGCCTCAGCCTCCTGAGTAGCTGGGATTACAGGCACGCGCCACCATGCCCAGCTCTTTTTTTGTATCTTTAGTAGAGACGGGGTTTCACCATTTTGACCAGGATTGTCTTGATCATTTGACCTTGTGATCCACCCGCCTCAGCCTCCCGAAGTGCTGGGATTACAGGCTTGAGCCACCGCGTCCGGCCACACCATCTCTACTAAAAATACAAAATTAGCCAGGCATGGTGGCAGGTGCCATAGCCTCCAGCTATTCAGGAGGCTGAGGCAGGAGGTGGAGGTTGTGCTGAGCTCAGATCACACCACTACACTCCAGTCTGGGCAACAAGAGCAAAACTCCACCTCAAAAAAAAGAAAAAAAAACAGGAACATTGGCTCACACCTATAATCCCAGCTACTCAGGAGGCTGAGGCAGGAAGATCACTTGAGATCAGGAGTGATCACTTAAGACAGCCTGGGCAACCTAGAGAGATCCTATCTCCACAAAAATAATTTGCAATTTTAAAAATTAGCCACATGAACCCGTAGCCCCAGCTACTCAAGAGGCTTAGGCAAGACGGTCACTCAAGCTCAGGAGTTCAAGGCTGCAGTATGCAGCTACTGATCACGCCACTGCACTCCAGCCTGGATGACAGAGAGAGACCCCATGTTTTAAAAAACAAACAAAGGAGCAGCACCATGGCAGCTGGCAAGAACAAGGGCCTTACGAAAGGCAGCAAAAAGGGAGCCAAGAAGAAAGTGGTTGATCCATTTTCTAAGAAAGATTGGTATGATATGAAAGTACCCGCTATGTTCAATATAAGAAATACTGGAAAGTCACTAGTCACCAGGACCCAAGGAACCAAAATTGCATCTGATGGCCTCAAGGGTCGAGTGTTTGAAGTTAGTCTTGCTGATTTGCAGAATGATGAAGTTGCATTTAGGAAATTCAAGCTGATTACTGAAGATGTTCAGGGCAAAAACTGCCTGACTAACTTCCATGGCATGGATCTTACCCGTGACAAAATGTGTTCCATGGTCAAAAAATGGCAGACAATGACTGAAGCTCATGTTGATGTCAAGACTACCGATGGTTACTTGCTTCGTCTGTTCTGTGTTGGTTTTACTAAAAAATGCTACAATCATTTTATCCATAAGAGGATACAGAAGACCTCTCATGCTCAGCACCAACAGGTCCGCCAAATCTGGAAGATGATGATGGAAATCATGACCCGAGAGGTGCAGACAAATGACCTGAAAGAAGTGGTCAATAAAGTGATTCCAGACAGCACTGGAAAAGACATAGAAAAGGCTTGCCAATCTATTTATCCTCTCCATGATGTCTTCGTTAGAAAAGTAAAAATGCTGAAGAAGCCCAAGTTTGAATTGGGAAAACTCATGGAGCTTCATGGTGAAGCTCTGGAAAAGTCACTGGGGATGAGACAGGTGCTAAAGTTGAACAAGCTGATGGATATGAACCACCAGTCCAAGAATCTGTTTAAACTTCAGACTTACAATAGTGGCAAATAAAAAGTCTTATTTGTGGCCAGGTGTGGTGGCTCACGCCTGTAATCCTAACACTTTGGGAGGCCAAGGTGGGTGGATCACCTGAGGTCAGGCTTTCATGGTGAAAGCCCATCTTTATTTTTAAAAATAAAATAAAAAAATAAAAAATAAAAAAAAAATGCCAAATATGCAAAGATAAAGAAAACACTATTTTAGTTAGAAGACTTAAATTTACCATGAAAGAAAAAGTAAACTAAAGCCAAATAAACAAAAATAAATGTGAATGTTTTTTAAGGAATAAGATTTTAGAAGGGAACTTCTTCAACTTGATAAATATCTACAAAGAAAACCTACAGCTAGCATACTTATTGGTAAGATGCTTGAAGCTTTCCCACTAAGATCGGAACAAGGCAAGTGTGTCCCTTCTCACCACTCTTTTCCAGCACTATACTGGGAGTCCTAGATAATGAAAAAATACAAGAAAAAGAAAAAAGTATACAAAACGTGAAGAAAGAAACAGAACTATCTGTTAACAAATGACAGGGTCATCTGTGTAGATAATCTGAACAAATCAACAAAAACCTCCTGGAATTAATAAGCAATTGTAGCAAAGTTGTAGGACACAAGGTTGACATTCTAAGTCAATCACTTTCCTATATACTAGCAATGAACAAGTGAAATTTGAAATTAAAAACACAACACCAGGCCAGGGTACAGTGGTTCACACCTGTAATCCTAGCACTTTGGGAGGCCAAGGCAGGAGGACTGCTTGAGGCCAGGAATTTGAGACTACCCTGGGCAACAGAGCAAGACCCCATTTCTACAAAAAATAAAATGTTTTAAAAATTAGTCAGGCATGGTAGTATATACCTATGGCCCTAGCTCCTCAGGATCACTTGAGCCCAGGAGGTCAAAGCTGCAGTGAGGCATAATCATCATAATACACTCCAGCCTAGGCAACAGAGTGAGAACCTGTCTCATTAATTAATTAAATTAATGTAAATAAATACATAAATGTAAAATACCATTTACATTAGCATTCCACCAAAGCAAAATACTTAACTGTAAATCTAACAAAATACATACAGAATCTACATGAGAAACCTACAAAACTCTGAAAGAAATCAAAGAACTTAATTAGTAGAGAGATAGTCCATGCTCATGGATAGGAAGACTCAATATGTTCAAGATGTCAGTTCTTCCTAACTTGATCTGTACATTCAATGTGATTACAATTACAATCCCACCAAATTATTTTGTAGTTATCAACAAACGGATTCTAAATTTTATATGGAGAAGCAAAAGACCTAGAACGTCAACACAATATCAAAGGGAAAAAAAACAAAGTCATCTATTACATAGTAGGGTGGCTACAGCTATTAACAGTATATTGTATATTTCAAGACAGCTAGAAAAAAATATCTTGAAAGTTATCATCATAAAGAAATGATAAAAGTTTGAGGTAATGGACATGTTAACTACCCCATTTTTATCATCATACAATAATCATACATACATGCACTGAAACATCACACTGTACCCCATAAATGTACAATTATGCATATGAACAAAATGGATTTTAGAAAGAAGAAAGAGAACTGACAACACCCAGCTTCAAAACATATTATAAGGCCACAATAATCAAAACAGCATATTGATGGAATAATAAAGACAAATATAGATCAACAGGACAGCACAAAAATATAACCACATAAATACAGTCAACTAATCTTTGATAAAAGCAGAAAAGCTATATAATGAAGAAAGGATCACCTTTTCAACAAATGATGCTGAAACAACTGGACATCCACAGGTACAAAAATGAATCTAGACATAGACCTTATACACTTCACAACAATTAACTCAAAATTGATGATAATCACAAACCTAAATGCAAAATACAAAACTGTAAGACTCCTAAAAGATAACAAAGGAGAAAATCTAGATGGCCTTGGGTTTGGGGATTGCTTTTTAGATATAGCACCAAAGGCATAATCCATGAAAGAAAGAATTGATAAGGTGGACTTTATTAAAACTTAAAACTTCTGCTCTGAAACAGATACTCTCAAGGGAATGAAAAGAGAATCACAGGCTGGGAGAAAACATTTGCAAAAGACTCCTTTTTTTTTTTTTTGAGACAGAGTTTCGTTCTTGTTACCCAGGCTAGAGTGCAATGGCACGATCTCGGCTCACCGCAACCTCCGCCTCCTAGGTTCAGGCAATTCTCCTGCCTCAGCCTCCTGAGTAGCTGGGATTACAGGCACGCACCAGTATGCCCAACTAATTTTTTGTATGTTTAGTAGAGACGGGGTTTCACCATGTTGACCAGGATGGTCTTGATCTCTTGACCTCGTGATCCATCCGCCTCGGCCTCCCAAAGTGCTGGGATTACAGGCGTGAGCCACTGTGCCCGGCCCAAGACTCCTTTTATTAAAAGACTACTATGTAAAATATATAAAGAACTCTGAAAGTTAAGAAAACAAACAGTCCTATTGAAAAATGGCCAAAGACCTCATGAATGAAGATATACAAATGACAAATAAGCACATAAAAAGATGCTCCACATCAACACAAAGTAAAATAACAAGATACCTGCGATGACACCCTATTAGAATGACTAAAATCCAGAACACTAACACCACCAAATGCTGGTGAGGATATGGAGCAACAGGAACTCTCATTAATTGCTGGTAGGAATACAAAATGGCACAGCCACTTTGGAAGATAACTTGGCAGTTTATTACAAAACTAAAAATACTCTTACCATATGATTCAGTAATCCCATTCGATTTGGTATTTACCCAAAAAAGTTGAAAACTTACATCCACACAAAAACTTGCACAGCAATATTTATAGCAGCTCTTTTCATAATTGCCAAAACTTGGAAGGAATCAAGATATCCTTCAATAGGTAAATAACTACAATGTAGAAGATCATTCAACACTAAAAAAAAAAATTCAGAAGACTGAAATGAGACCCCTTCCTTATTCTATGTGCAAAATCAATTCAAGATGGAGTAAAGACTTAAATGTAAAACTGTTATAAAAATCTGGAAGAAAACCTAGGAAATACCATTCTGGACATAGGCCCTGACAAAGACTTCGTGACAAAGACACCAAAAGTAACTGCAACAAAAGTAAAAATTGACAAATGGGAACCTAATTAAACTAAACAGCTCTGTTCAACTAAAGAAACTATCAACAAATGACAACCTACAGAATAAAAGAAAATATTTGCAAACTATGCATCTGACAAAGGTTTAATATTCAGAATCATTAAGGAACTTCAACAAATTAACAAACAAAAAAAAAAAGCAACCCCACTAAAAAGTGGGCAAAGGACAGGAACAGATACTTTTCTTTTTTTTTTTTTTTTTTTTTTTTTTTTTTTTTTTTTTTTTTTTTTTTTTGAGATGGAGTTTTGCTCTTGTTACCCAGGCTGGAGTGCAATGGCGCGATCTCGGCTCACCGCAACCTCCGCCTCCTGGGTTCAGGCAATTCTCCTGCCTCAGCCTCCTGAGTAGCTGGGATTACAGGCACGCGCCACCATGCCCAGCTAATTTTTTGCATTTTGAGTAGAGACGGGGTTTCACCATGTTGACCAGGATGGTCTCGATCTCTTGACCTCGTGATCCACCCGCCTCGGCCTCCCAAAGTGCTGGGATTACAGGCTTGAGCCACCGCGCCCGGCCGATACTTTTCAAAAGAAGACATACATGCAGCCAACAAGCATATGAAAAAAATGCTCAGCATTACTAATAATTACGGAAATACAAATCAAAATCACAATGAGATATCATCTCACACCAGTCAGAGTGGCTTTTATTAAAAAGTCAAAAAATAAGGCCCAGTGCGGTGGCTCACGCCTGTAATCCCAGCACTTTGGGAGATCAAGGCAGGCAGATCACAAGGTCAGGAGTTCAAGACCAGCATGACCAATATGGCGAAACCCTGTCTCTACTAAAAATGCAAAAAAAAAATTAGCTGGGCATGGTGGCGCGTGCCTTTAATCCCAGCTGCTCAGAAGGCTGAGGCAGGAGAATTGCTTGAACCCCGGAGGCGGAGGTAGTGATGAGCCAAGATCAGGACACTGCACTCCAGCCTGGGCAACAGAGCAAGACTCTGTTTCAAAAGAAAAAAGAAAAAAACAGATGCTAGCAAGGTTGCAGAGAAAAGGGAATGCTTATGCCCTGGCAAGAACTTAAAAGATAAACACTAGCTGGGAGTGGTGACTCATGCCTGTAGTCCCAGCACTTTGGAAAGCCAAGGTAGGTGGATCACTTCAGGTCAGGAGTTCTAGAACAACCTGGGATCATGGTGAAACCCCATCACTACTAAAAACACAAAAGTTAGCTGGCCATGGTGGCAGGGGTCTGTGGTCCCAGCTACTAGGGGAGCTGAAGCCCAAGAATCACTTGAACCTGGGAGGTGGAGGTGGCAGTGAGCCGAGATCACACCATGGCACTCCAACCTGGGTGACACAGCAAGACTCTATCTCAAAAAAAAAAGGCAAAGCAAAACAAAACAAAAACAGAACTACCATTTGACCCAGCAATCCCATTACTGGCTACATACCCAAAGGAATGTAAGTCATTCTACCATAAAAACATATGCACATTATGTTCTTTAGAGCACTATTCACAATAGCAAAGACATGGAATCAACCTAAATGACAAACAACAGTAGACTAAAGAAAATGTGGTACATATATACATGGAATACTATGCAGTCATAAAAAAGAATGAGATCATCTCCACATGGATGGAGCTGAAGGCTATTATCCTAAGTGAACTAATGCAGGAACAGAAAACCAAATACCACATGTTCTCATTTACAAGAGGGGGCTCAATATTGAGTACACATGGACATAGGGAACAAGAGACACCAGGGCCTACTTGAGGATGGGAGGGAGAGGACAGAAAAACTACCAATCAGGTACTATGCTTATTACCTGGGTGACAAAATAATCTGTACACCAAACCCCTGTGACGTGTAACAACAAACCTGTACCTGTGCCCCTAAACCCAAATAGAAGTTAAAAATTAAAAAAGCTGTCACAGCAATGAAAAGTCATAGAGGAAACTTAAATGCATACTGCTAAGTGAAAGAAGTCAATTTGAAATGGCGACATCCTGTTCGAGTCCAACTATATTCTGGAAAAGGCAAAACAAAACTCTGGAGACACTAAAAGGATCAGTTGTTGCCAGCGATTGAGGGGAGAGAGGAATGAATGGGCACAGTGGCACAGAGGACTTTTAGAGACAGTGCAATGATTCTATATGATACTATAAGGTTAGATACATGTCCTTATAAAATTTTCCAAACCCATGGAGTGTACACCAAGAGTGAACACTAATGTAAACTACGGAATCTAAGTGATAATGATGTTCCACGCAGGGTCACCAACTGTAATAAATTTTCCAGTCTGGTGGGGGATGCTGATAATGGCCAAGGCTGTGCATGTGTGAAGCAGGGGAATATATGGAAAAATCTCAGTACCTTTCACTCAATTTTGCTGTGAACCTAAAATTACTCTAAAAAGTGAAGTCTAATTTTAAAAAGTAATAAGATTGCATTAGTGCTGTGGTTTGTGTATTTCCCAAAGTTCATGTGTTTGAAATTTAATTTCCAATGCAACAGTGTCGAGGTGGGGCCTCATAAGAAGTGATGAGGTCATGAGGATTCTATCCTCATAAACTGACTAATGCTATCACAGGAGTGGTTAGTTACGGTGAGAGCAAGTTTGTTATAAAGCAAGTCTGGCCCCCTCTTGCTCTCTTTCTCACCCTCTCTTGCCCTTCTGCCTTCCACCACGGGATGACGTAACACAAAGAGCCTTGGCCAAATGCCAGCCTCTTGATCTTGGGCTTCCCAGCCTCCAGAATCATACACCAAATAAATTTCTGCTCATTATCTATTATCCAGCCTGTAGTATTGTTACAATAGCACAAAACAGACTAGGACACCTACTAAACAAATATGTTTATTAAATTCAGTATTCTACACTACACCTACCCCGCCTAGACTCTCATAACCACCAATCTACTTTCTGTTTCTATGGATTTGCCTATTCTGAGTATTTCATATAGATACAATCATACACTACGTGCCTTTTCGTGTCTGGCGTCTTTCACTTAGCATAATGTTTTCAAGATTCATCCACGTTGTAGCATGCACAATACTTCATTCCTCCAGACAGTTTATGAGAAAAACCTCTATTTGATTAAAGACACAATGGGTATTTCTTTTATTTTGCTTGCAGCTGAAAGCATTCCTTTCAAGTACATTTGTACAGCCATACAAGGATGTATATGTAAAGATGTTCAGTTTTCCATTCTTTGTAATTGCAGCAAATCATCCTTTAAAATGGTTTGGATGTGTGTCCCCTCAAAGTTTCATGTTGAAACGTGATCCCCACTGTTGGAGGTGGGTCCTAGTGGGAGTGTTTGGGTCATGGGGGCGGATCAGTCATGAATGGCTTGGTGCCCTCCCCTTGGTGATGAGTAAGTTCTCTATTAGTTCACACAGGATCTGGTTGTTTAAGGAATTTGGCACCTCATTTCTCTCTCTTGTTCCCTTCCCTCTTGCTCCCTCTCACCATATGACACCCCCACTTCACTTTCTCTCATGACTGGAAGCTTTCTGAGGCCCTCACCAGAAGCAGATGCCAAAAATATGCTTCTCAAAGAGCCTGCAGAACTGTGCCCAAAATAAATCTTTTCCTTATAAGGTCTCAGGTATTCCTTTACAGCAATCCAAAATGGACTAACATACCCTCAAAAGAGAGAAGTAAACAAAATTACCAATGCCCTATCTCTAGAACAAGTAATTCGAATACAAAACACATGCTGATACATACTCTTCTCATAGTTACTAAATTGTCATAATAAATTGCCCTGTGTTTTTCAACTTGTGCTTCAATAAAGGCAAAGCGACACTTCCTCATAGAAAGCACTAAGACCTTTAGCAAGGGGTAAATAGTCAGTTTTTCAAGATTATCACAGAAAATGTCAAGTTCATTAATGTCATCAATAACATTATACTTTATTACAACATGCTGTGGAATATTTTAGACCCAGTAACAAGAATGGGCAACTATACACCAGAGTGGTCTTCCTATGTTTTCCTGAAAAAAAAATTAAGTTGGGGGGCTGGGGAGTTGGGAAAGAAGAGGATAGAAAGAAGTCATGACTGTGAGCCAAAAACAACAGAGAGAGAAACAACTAAACATACTACCACATAAAAACAGTAAACATACAATGTGACTAATATAAATTATTTCAGTCGTACAGATATACATAGAGAGAGGTATGAAACAATGTGCTTATTTCAGAATGGTAGAATTTCAGATTATTTTTACCCTTTTAGCTTCCTCCTTATTTGTATAAATAAATTAAAGTTTCAATAATAATGACGTATTTACATAGTTAGGGGAAAAGCACTATTTTCAAAACGAATACAGTAAAATTTATTCTAATAACGTTTCAAGAAAGCAATATGACAGCACATGTATGTACTCTGATTCAATACTGCTATTCATGGGAATTTATATTACAATAAAGAAGCATTCTCCACTTTTAAATAATTAGGTTACCATGACTACTACTGGCAACAAGAATAACAATAATAGCAGCTGCCCCTCAAGAATTTAAGAGCACACCTCTAGGAACAAAGTAATGTAACAAGTAATGAAGATTTTCATCCAGGTCTCCAAAGGGTAAGCAAGAGAATAACAAAGAATAATAACACAACAATAAACACCAGAGGGAATGGGAGAAACAAAGCATGTGGATACTCACCACCGCAGTAGAAGTGCTATCTGAAAGCTAGTGGTTAATCCTCGGTGTCTGCACTGGGAAGTCAGTGTACGTGTTCAATGTTGGTAAGCCAAAAAATACCACCAAGCATTACAGAAATGACTTAGAAAAATTGTAAAGAAAAATAAGAGATCGCCTATGGAAAATAGTTGGATAGGAGCCTTACTCTTCTTAAGGTTTGTTATACAATCTGATAGATAGCATAGTATATTTCTATGCTATCTGACGCATGCATTAGATTTAGAAAATTATAGGTTCTATACCCTGACACAGTAATTGTCAAGTAATCCTTTGAGATTTATCTAAGATTCCTTCACTTGGAGTTTTACATTATTTGGAAAAACAACACCAAATAAAATCTTTACATTATTGCCTTTTGCTAAATATGGTTGAGACCTATGGTTCTCAAATGAGGGTAACAGTGTCCCCCCAGGAGACATGTTGCAATGTCTGGGGACAGTTCAACGAGGTGAATCGTGCTACTAGTATCTGGGGCCAGAGAACAGAGATGCTATTAAAATCCCATGATGCACAGAATAGCCCCCAACAATAAACAATAACCTGTCTAGAATGTCAACAGTGCCAAGGTTGAGAAACTGTTTTAGATTAACTGCCAAAAAGGTACAGAAGATAAGCACAGAAGTAATTACATATACAACATAACCTGGACAGTCTATTACAAATAATGCTTATTTTTTATTGTAAGTTGCCAGAGTAGAAAATGTCAAAATTTCACTAATATAATATGCAAATTCCCTTCTCTTTATAATATATATATATATATATATATATATATATATATATATATGCCAGAAGAGATATATTATCCAGATTGAGGGACAGATCATTCAAAAGTACTTAATGTTATAAGAAAAAGCAATATCCCTTATTATCTCACACCGTGTTTTAAAAAGATTTTAACTAATTTTTGCCATGTCATCCAAAACTGTATTGAAAATTAAAACAGAACCACTTTCTAAAAGTCCTAAAACAACTCCTCTGGATTAAATCTATGCAGAAACCAGATATTAAATGAAGATTCTCAAGAAGCTGCCACATGATGACTCCAAAGGAAGTCACCACATAGAATATAGTTTGTGTTTGTTTTTGTTTTTTGAGACAGAGTCTTATCCTGTCACCGAGACTGAAGTGCAGTGGCGTGATCTCAGCTCATTGCAACCTCCACTTCTCAGGTTCAAGGAATTCTCCTGCCTCAGCCTCCCAAGTAGCTGGGATTACAGGCACCTGCCACCACATCCAGCTAACTTTTGTATTTTTAGTAGAGACGGGATTTCACCAGGCTGATCTTGAACTTCCAACCTCAGGTGATCCACCCACCTTGGCCTCCTAAAGTGCTGAGATTACAGGTGTAAGCCACTGCGCCTGGGCCACCTAGAATAAATTTAAAAAGGGCCGGGCGCGGTGGCTCAAGCTTGTAATCCCAGCACTTTGAGGCCGAGGTGGGTGGATCACGAGGTCAAGAGATCGAGACCATCCTGGTCAACATGGTGAATCCCCGTCTCTACTAAAAATACAGAAATTAGCTGGGCATGGTGGCGCACGCCTGTAGTCCCAGCTACTCGGGAGGCTGAGGCAGGAGAATTGCTTGAACCCAGGAGGCGGAGGGTGCCGGAAGCCGAGATCACGCCATTGCACTCCAGCCTGGGTGTAACAAGAGCGAAACTCCGTCTCAAAAAAAAATTAATTAATTAATTAAAATTAAAAAACAACCCTATATACATCATATACCATACATTAAAAGTAATCCTCAAGTAAATCAAAGACATAAAGGGAAAAGATAAACCCATAAAAGACAACATAGTGGCTTCTAGCTTGCAGTTTAATATGAAAGGAGTTTGGAAGTCATCTCTCCTATCCTCATAACAAAAACAAAAAAACTGAACAAACTGAAAATCAACAACTCTTCTTAAATTCTTAAAAGAAGTAAAATTACAGCCAAACTACTCTAAAAAGTGGAGAGACAAAAGATCTTGTACAGAAGCCTGCTGGTAAAGCCAGTACTGGTACGAACACATCAACTGTAATTGATGAATTACTGGAGGATCAGTGTATAGAGAGAAAAACTCCAGAAGTCTAGTCTCAGGGCCACTCCCACACTTTTTTAAAGTTTTACCTTCAAGAGTCCTATCGGGTTCTCAGAGTAAAGATTAGGGGCACTGTTAAAAAAAATTCCTTCAAGCTTACATCAGGAAAAGGAAAAAGTAACCATTCTGAAATATGCCCAGAGCATGCTGTTTACCTCAAGAAAGGCCTGTGTGCAAGAGAAACTATTTTTACCCAGGGCCTAACCTATTTGGATTTCATCAGAGCCCAATCAACCTGAAAGAAAAGAGATGCCCAGCTTCAGCACCTCTAGACTTCTTCACCTAAGGAAGGAGGTCAGAAGCCGAGTAGCACCTGTGAAGGTCACAGACCAGGGGCATCAGCTCAATAAAAGACTGAGACCTAATCACAAGACTACAGAATGTTCCTCTCCCAGCACCTCTTAACACCATACCAATCAGGCTCCAGTATAATAGGATATTACAGCTAAAAGAACTGCAAGGCTCCAATTCTATTTAAGAAGTAGTTTCTAGGGGAAAGCAAAGAAAACAGAAGAGATAAAAACAAGAACACTAGGGGAAATTATGCGCTCTGAAACCTGTAGCTACTTCAAACAGTAAGCAACCTAACTCACACACACATAAACATAAAATCTAACATTAAAGGCCAAATAACCTCAGTCCCTTTTACTTACGTTGTATCTGGCTTCCCACAAAAGATTACAAAGCACGCTCAAAGGCAAAAAACACAATCCAAAGAGACAATGAAAGCATCAGAAGCAGAGATATGACCCAGATTTTGGGATTCTAAGAGCCTGAATTTAAACTAATTATTAATATGCAATGGGCTCGAATGGAAAGTAGACAACATTCAAAAATATACATGTAATGTCAGCAAAGACATGGAAATGTTAGGAAAAAAAATTTCAGTGGGAGAAATCAAATATACTGTAACAGAAATGAAGAACGCTTTGATGAGCTCATCAGTAGACTAGACACCTGTGAAGGTCACAGACCAGGGCCCAGGCTCAACAAAAATCTGAGACCTAATCATAAGACTACAGAATATTCCCCTCTCCCACCTCTTAACACCATATCGATTAGTCAACTAGAAGATATGTCAATAGAAACTTCCCAGACTGAAAATAGAGAAAAATAACAATTCTGAAAAGAAACAGAACAGACAAGAAGTATAGAACAATTACTTCTTGTAATAAGTTATGCCTTGCAAAAAAGGCATAACTTACAAAACAGGAATACCTGCAAAAGACAGCAACATATGAAATATTTCATGTAATAGCTGAGAATTTGCCAAAATTAATACAAACACCTAACAACAGATCCAGAAAGCTCACAGAACACCAAACAATATAAATACCAAAAAAAAAAAAAAACTATCTGTGTAGGCATATCATAGGCAAGCTGCAGAAAATCAAAGATAAAGAGAATATCTTGAAAGAACCTACAGAAATTAAAATGCCTTACAAATAGAGAATCAAAGATAAGAATTATATCAGACTTCTCTTAGAAACCATGCAAGCAAAAAGAAAGGAGTAAAACATTTCGAATGTTAAAAGGAAATAATGAAAAATTAAAACACCAACCCAAAGTTCTGTATCCAGCAAAATGATCCTTCAAAAATAAAGGAGAAATAGAGTTTGTCAGACCAATGAAAACTGAAGGAATTTGTTGCCAATAGACTTACTTAGCAAGAATTTTTTTCTCTTTTTTTTTTTTGTTTTTACTGGAGACTCAGGTGGCTTAGCAAGAAATTTTAAAAGATCTTCACAAAGGAACATGACCATAGGACAGAAACCCAAATTCATGTAAAGAAAGATCATTAGGCCAGTGTCGGGCGTGGTGGCTCATGCCTGTAATCCCAACACTTTGGGAGGCCAAGGAGTGTGGATCACTCGAGCCCAGAAGATCGAAATCAGCCTGCCCCAACATGAAGAAACCCCATCTCTACTAAAAATACAAAAATTGGTTGGGCATGGTAGCATGTGCTTGTAATCCCAGCTACTTAGGAGGCTTGAAGCACGAGAATCACTTGAACCTGAGAGGCAGAGGTCGTGCCACTGCACTCCAGCCCAGGCAACAGAGCAAGACTCCATTTCAAACAAAAAAAGAAAAAGAAAAGATCATTAGAGAAGAAATAAGTGAAGCTAAAATAATGTGTTTTATTTTCCTTTCCTTAATCTAACAGACAACAATTTATTGAAAGTAATAACAGCAGTAATATATTTGGTGATTACAGCTTCTAGATAAGTTAAATGAATGATAGCAAGAGGGGAATTAGGAATATTCTCTCCTAATGTACCTGCACTACTCATGAAGCAATATAGTGTTATGTGAAAGTGGAGGTAGATTGGTTGTAAATGTAAATTGTAAACTCAAGGGCGACCACTAAAAATATTTTAAAAGAAGTATAATTAATATGCTAAGACAGAAAAGAAAATACACTCATAAAATGCTCAGCTAGAACCAGAGAAGACAGAAAAAAAGACTCAAAATCTCACAAAGAACAAGGACAATAGAAAATAGTTAAAACTATGGGAAATATTAAACCAATAATATCAATAATCACTATAAATATGAATGGTCTAAATATACCAACTAAAAGAGAATGAGTGGATTAAAAAAACAATATTCAACTATATGTTGTTGATAAAAAATACACTTTAAAAATAAGACAGATTAAAAGTACAGGGAAAGAGAAAGACAAACCATGTTAACACTAATCAAAAGAGAACTACAGTGGCTATATTAATTTCAGACAAGGCAGACTTCAGAGCAAGAGAATTATCACGACAAAGAGGGGCAATACATGGTAATAAAGGGTCAATTTTCTAAGAAGAAATAATGAAACATCAAAATACATGAGGAAAAAGTAGATAAAAATGTAAACAGAAATAGATGAATCTGCTATTATAGCTGGAGACTACAACATCCTTCTATCAGTAATTCACAGATGTAGCAGGCAGAAAATCAGTAAGAGTATATAGTTGAACTGAAAGGCATCATCAATCAACTGGATCTAATTGATATTTATAGAATATTTCATTCAACAATAGCATAATATGCATTATTCTCAAGCTCACATAAAAACACTCACTAAGACGTACCATATTGTGGGTCATAAAGAATATCTTAACAAATATAAAACTATATACTTCCTAACAACTATGCTCTCAGATCACAATAGAATTAAACTATAAATCAATATCTGGAAAAAAAATCAGTATCTGAAATATAGCTGGAACACTTCTTGGGTATTAAACAACAAACCTCTAAACACATCATCTTTCAAAGAAGTCTCAAAATAAATTTTAAAATATTTTGAACTAATGAAAATGAAAATACACCTTATTAAAATGTGTGAGATGCAGCAAAAGCATGCTTAGAGAGAAATTTATAGCACTGAATTGCTACATTAAAGAAGAAATATCTAAATTGAATAAGCTTCCACACCTCAAGAAACTAGAAAAAAAAGAGCAAAGTAACTCCAAAGTAAGCAAAAGAAAAAAAATAGTTTTTTAAAAAAAGCAGAAATTAATGAAAACAGGAAATCAATTTTAAAAATCCTCAAAATCAAAAGCTGGTTCATTGAAAAGAAAAAAACACAAATTACTAATACTTGAAAATGGAAAAGGGGCTATTACTCCTGTTTCCACAGACACTAAAAAAAAAGAAAAAAAAAATACTACAGGAATATTACAAACTCCATGCCCACAAATTTGAAAACTCAGATGAGCAAATACCTTCAAAGACACAAGCTACCAAAATTACAAGTCAAACGAATCATATTACTAATTCTGTATGTATTAAAGAAACTGAATCAACAATTATCTTCCAATCACCAGTCCCAGATGGTTTCACTGTTAAATTCTACCAAATTTAAAGAAGAAGTGATACCAATTCCACAAAATACGTTGCATATAATAGAGGCAGACAGAGGGAATACTTTCTAACGCACTCTATGAGGTCAACATTACCCGAGTACCAAAATCAGATATGCACTGAATTAAAGGAAAACTACAGACAAATCTCTCTCATGAGCACACATGCAAAGTTCCTGAACAAAATATCAGCAAACCGAATCCAACGGTATATAAAAAAAATTATATACCATAATCAAGTGAGAATTATCTAGTTATATAAATGTGATTTAACATTCAAAAATCAATTAATGGAATCCATCACACCAGAAGGCTAAAGATAAAACATATCCTATCAATAGATGCAGGAAAAGTATCTGACAAAAATCCAACAGCCATTCATGATCAAGACTCTCAGAAAACTGGGAATAAAGAGAAATGTTCTCAACTTGATAAAGAACATCTACAAAAACCCTAGAGCTAACATCACACTTAATGATTAAAAAAACTAGAATCTTTCTCCCAAGGTTGGAATCAAGACAAAGATCAAAGATATCTCCTCTCAACACTCCTATTCAGTATCATACTGAAGGTCCTAGCTAATAAGACAAGAAAAGGAAATAAAAAAAATACATATTTGAAAAAAATAAATAAAACTATCTTTTTCTCAAATGACAAGATCATTTATGTAGAAAATCCTAAAGAATCAATAAAAATTCCTGGTACTAATAAGCAAGGATGCAGGATAAAAAGTTAATGTCTAGAGGGGATTTCCAAGATGGCACCGTAGAAACAACTCAGGATTGCAGCTCTCAGTGAAGGCACAGAGGGTGAGTCCTAGCCGCATTCTCAGACGGACCTTTGTTGCCCACAGAATGGGGAAATTCCCAGGTGCAGGAGAGACACGGGACACCAGCGCAGCCGGTGTTTTGGCTCGCGCAGCCGGTTCGGCCGGTGCCGCATCGCAGCGGCACCCGGCACAAAACTCACTGGTCTGGGTGCCCTGCTAAACCAGCAATCTGAGATTTGGAAGGGCAAATTGACATGCCCATCTGATTAAATGGGGCTTGGACAGTGAGCCAGACCAGGAGATTCCTGGGAAGCGTGATTTGAGCCAGTGCAGTGGGCAGCAGCATGGGAGATCGCACGGATCCCAGTGTCCTATCAGCAGGCTACTGGGGCGCCAGTGAGAGAGTAAACCGTTCAAATTGGGGAGAAAAAGAGAGAGAGAGAGGACGGACTCTGAGGCAGAAAGCCAGGTGATTGGGCTCGGCAAGTCCCACCCTCACAGGGACAAGCAGGGCGGCGATTGGAGGCGCTCGGGGTTGAGAGTTTTGCTGCGAGTGCAGCTGAATCCAGGACGGTGCAGCCCAGTGAAGGAGGGTGGTCTGCCACTACGGACGCAATCCGCCCCTACTGAGGTACATGCCCAGTGCTGACGTAGCCTCCTGTTGCCGAGGCAACCCGCCATAACAGAGAGACGCCGCCAGCAGGGTGGAGCGCACCACAGAACGGAGCCCCGCAGCAGTAGGGCAGACCCACGCTTGCAGGGCAGAGCCCTGGCAGGCAAATAGTGAATAGACTACCTCCTAGCGGGCAGGACAGTGCAACAGATACTCATAAAGAAAGCCCCAACTCCCTGACACAGAGCATCTGAGGGGAAAAAAAAGGGGGAGGGGTTTATAAGCTTTGCTGCAGCAGACCCAAACACACCCGCCCAACAACCCTGAATGAACAACGGAGCTCAAAGCTCAGCACTGGAGCTCCTATAAAGTACAGACCGTCTCCTCAAGCAGCTCCCTGACCCCTGTATATCCAAAGAGTCACCTCAAAAAAGGACTAATCAGACTGACATTTGGCGGGCATCATTCTGGGACAAAGATAGCAGAAGAAGAAACTGGTAGCATTCCTCACTGTTCCACAGCTGCTACAGGTGTACCCCAGACAAGCAGGGCCTGGCATGGACCTCAGCACTCATACAACAGAGGGGCTAGACCATTAGAAGGAAAACTAAGTAACAGAAATACTTCCTCATCAACAATCTGGGCATCCACTCAGAGACCCAATTGAAAAATCAGCAACTACTAAGAAGACAGGTGGATAAATCCACAAAGATGAGAAGAAACCAGCGCAAAAAGGAGGAAAACACCCGAAACCAAAACACCTCACCTCCTACAAAGGACCTAAACTCCTCACCAGCAAGGGAACAAAGCTGGACGGAGAATGAGTGTGACAAAATGACGGAATCAGACTTGAGAAGGTGGATAATAAGAAACTTCAGTGAGCTAAAAGAACATGTTCTAAATCAATGCAAAGAAACTAAGAACCTTGAAAAAAGATTCAAGGAAATGATAACAAGAATGGACAACTTCGAGAGGAATATGAATGAATTGAAGGAGCTGAAAAACACAACACGAGAACTTCGCGAAGCATGCACAAGTTTCAACAGCCGAATTGACCAAGAAGAAGAAAGAATATCAGAAGTCAAAGATCAACTCAATGAAATAAAACGAGAAACCAAGATTAGAGAAAAAAAGCGCAAAAAGGAATGAACAAAATCTCCAAGAAATGTGGGACTATGTGAAGAGACCCAACCTACGTTTGATAGGCGTACAAGAATGTGATGAAGAGAATGAATCCAAGCTGGAAAATACTCTTCAGAATATTAACCAGGAAAATTTCCCCAACCTAGCAAGGCAGGCCAATACTCAACTCCAGGAAATACAGAGAACACCACAAAGATACTCCGCAAGAAGAGCAACCCCAAGGCACATAATCGTCAGATTCACCAGGGTTGAAATGAAGGAGAAAATACTAAGGGCAGCAAGAGGAAAAGGTCGGGTCACCCACAAAGGGAAGCCCATCAGACTCACAGAAGATCTCTCGGCAGAGACTCTAAAAGCCAGAAGAGAGTGGGGGCCAATATTCAATATCCTTAAAGAAAAGAACTTTCAACCCAGATTTCATATCCAGCCAAACTGAGCTTCATAAGTGAAGGAAAAATAAAATCCTTCGCGAACAAGCAGGTATTCAAGAGATTTTGTCACCACTAGGCCTGCTTTACAAGAGCTCCTGAAAGAGGCACTACACATAGAAAGAAACAACCAGTACCAGCCATCCTAAAAGTATACCAAATGCTAAAGAGCATCAACAAAATGAAGAATCTACATGAACCAATGGGCAAAACAGCCAGCTAGCATCAAAATGGCAGTATCAAATTCACACATAACAATATTAACCCTAAATGTAAATGGGCTAAATGCACCAATCAAAAGACACAGACTGGCAAATTGGATAAAAAACCAAAACCCATCGGTGTGCTGTATCCAGGAAACCCATCTCACATGCAAGGATACATAAAGGCTCAAAATAAAGGGATGGAGGAAGATTTACCAAGCAAATGGAGAGCAAAAAAAAGCAGGAGTTGCAATTTTCATCTCTGATAAAATAGACTTTAAAGCAGCAAAGATCAAAAGGGACAAAGAAGGTCATTACATAATGGTAAAAGAATCGATACAACAAGAAGAGCTAACGATCCTAAATATATATGGACCCAATGCAGGAGCACCCAGATATATAAGGCAAGTTCTTAATGACTTACAAAGAGACTTAGACTCCCACACAATAATAGTGGGAGACTTTAACACTCCACTGTCAATATTAGACAGATTAACCAGACAGAAAATTAACAAGGATATCCAGGACTTGAACTCAGACTTGGAACAAGCAAACCTGATAGACATTTACAGAACTCTCCACCCCAAATCCACAGAATATACATTCTTCTCAGCACCACATCACACCTACTCCAAAATTGACCACATAATTGGAAGTAAAGCACTCCTCAGCAAATGCAAAACAACTGAAATCATACCAGTCTCTCAGACCATAGTGCAATCAAGTTAGAACTCAGAATTCAGAAACTAACTCGGAATCGCACAGCTTCATGGAAACTGAACAACTGGCTCTTGAATGTTGATTGGATAAACAATGAAATGAAGGCAGAAATAAAGAAGTTCTTCAAAACCAACGAGAACGAAGACACAACATACCAGAATCTCTGGGACACATTTAAAGCAGTCTGTAGAGGAAAATATATAGCAATAAGTGCCCACATGAGAAGAGTGGAGAGATCCAAAATTGACACCCTATTGTCAAAATTGAAAGAGCTAGAGGAGCAAGATCAAAAAGCTCAAAACCTAGCCGAAGATAAGAAATAACTAAGATCAGAGCAGAACTAAAGGAGATAGAGACATGAAAAACCCTTCAAAAAATCAATAAATCCAAGAGCTGGTTTTTCAAAAGGATCAACAAAATAGACAGACCACTAGCCAGACTGATAAAAAAGAAAAGAGAGAACAACCAAATAGATGCAATAAAAAATGATAAAGGGGAAATCACCACAGATTCCACAGAAATTCAAACCATCGTCAGAGAATACTAGAAAACAACTCTATGCACATAAACTAGTAAACCAGGAAGAAATGGATAAATTCCTGGACACCTGTGTCCTCCCAAGCCTAAACCAGGAGGAAGCCGAAACTATGAATAGACCAATAACAAGGTCTGAAGTTGAGGCAGCAATTAAGAGCCTACCACACAAAAAAAGCCCAGGTCCAGATGGGTTCACAGCCGAATTCTACCAGACACACAAAGAGGATCTGGTACCATTCCTTCTGAAACTATTCCAAACAATCCAAAAAGAGGGAACCCTTCCCAAATCATTTTATGAGACCAACATCATCCTGATACCAAAACCCGGCAGAGACTCAACAAGAAAAGTAAACTTCAGGCCAATATCAATGATGAACATAGATGCAAAAATCTTCAATAAAATACTGGCAAACCAATTGCAACAGCACATTAAAAAACTTATCCATCATGATCAAGTAGGATTCATCCCGGGGATGCAAGGCTGGTTCAACATACGCAAGTCTATAAATGTAATTCACCACATAAACAGAACCGAAAACAAAAACCACGATTATCTCAATTGACGCAGAGAAGGCATTTGACAAAATTCAACAGCCCTTTATGCTAAAAACCCTCAATAAACTTGGTATTGATGGAACATATCTCAAAGTAATAAAAGCTATTTATGACAAACCAACAGCCAATATCATACTTAATGGGCAAAAACTGGAAGCATTCCCTTTGAAATCCGGCACTAGACAAGGATGCCCTCTCTCACCATTCCTATTCAACTAGTACTGGAAGTTCTAGCCAGAGCAATCAGGCAAGAAAAAGAAATAAAGGGTATTCAAATAGGAAAGGTGGAAGCCAAATTGTCTCTATTTGCAGACGACATGATAGTATACCTAGAAGACCCCATCACCTCAGCCCAAAAACTCCTGAAACTGATAAGCAACTTCAGCAAAGTCTCAGGATATAAAATCAATGTGCAAAAATCACAAGCATTCCTATACACCAATAACAGACTTAAAGAGAACCAAATCAAGAACGAACTGCCATTCATAATTGCTACAAAGAAAATAAAATACCTAGGAATACAACTAACAAGAAATGTAAGGGACCTCTTTAAGGAAAACTACAAACCACTGCTCAACAAAATAAGAGAGGACACAAACAGATGGAGAAACATTCCATGTTCGTGGTTAGGAAGAATCAATATCGTGAAAATGGCTATACTGCCCAAAGTAATCTACACAATCAATGCTATCCCCATCAAACTACCACTGAATTTCTTCACAGAACTGGAAAAAACAACCATGAACTTCATATGGAACCAAAAGAGAGCCCACAAAGTCAAGTCAATTCTAAGCAAAAAGAACAAAGCAGGAGGCATCACACTACCAGACTTCCAACTATACTAAAAGGCTACAGTAATCAAAACAGCATGATACTTTACCAAAACAGAGATATAGAACAATGGATCAGAACAGAGGCATTGGAGGCAACACAACATATCTACAACCATATAATCTTTGATAAACCAGACAAAAACAAGCAATGGGGAAAGGATTCCCTGTTTAATAAATGGTGTTGGGAAAACTGGCTAGCCTTGTACAGAAAGCAGAAACTGGACCCCTTCCTGACACCTTACACTAAAATTAACTCCAGATGGATTAAAGACTTAAACATAAGACCTGGCACCATAAAAACCCTAGAAGAAAATCTAGGCAAAACCGTTCAGGACATAGGAGTAGGCAAGGACTTCATGATCAAAACACCAAAAGCATTGGCAACAAAAGCCAAAATAGACAAATGGGACCTAATCAAACTCCACAGCTTTTGCACAGCAAAAGAAACAGTCACTAGAGGTGAATCGGCAACCATCAGAATGGGAAAAAAATCTTTGCAGTTTACCCATCTGACAAAAGGCTGATATCCAGAATTTACAAAGAACTCAAACAGATTTACAGGAAAAAAACAAACAAGCCCATTCAAAAATGGGCAAAGGATATGAACAGACACTTCACAAAAGAAGACATACATGAGGCCAACAAACACATGAAAAAATGCTCATCATCACTGGTCATTAGAGAGACGCAAATCAAAACCACATTGAGATACCCTCTCACGCCAGTTAGAATGATGATCATTAAAAAATCTGGAGACAAGAGATGCTGGAGAGGATGTGGAGAAATAGGAACACTCTTACACTGTTGGTGGGAGTGTAAATTCGTTCAACCATTGTGGAAGACAGTGTGGCGATTCCTCAAGGACCTAGAAATAGAAATTCCATTTGACCCAGCAATCCCATTACTGGGTATATATCCAAAGGACTATAAATCGTTCTACTATAAGGACACATGCACACGAATGTTCACTGCAGCACTGTTTACAATAGCAAAGACCTGGAACCAACCCAAATGCCCATCGATGATAGACTGGACTAGGAAAATGTGGCACATATACACCATGGAATATTATGCAGCAATCAAAAATGATGAGTTTTTGTCCTTTGTAAGGACATGGATGAATCTGGAGAACATCATTCTCAGCAAACTGACACAAGAACAGAAAAGGAAATACCGCATATTCTCACTCATAGGCGGGTGAGAAAAATGAGAACACATGGACACAGGGAGGGGGTCTACTACACACTGGGGTCTATTGGGGGGAATGGGGGAGGGACAGCGGGGGGGAGCTGGGGAGGGATAGCCTGGGGAGAAATGCCAAGTGTGGGTGAAGGGGAGGAAGACAGCAAAACACACAGCCATGTGTGTACCTATGCAACTATCTTGCACATTCTGCGTATGTACCCCAAAACCTAAAATGCAATAAAAATTTAAAATTAAAAAAAAAAAGTTAACGTCTAAAAATCAACTGCTTTCCAATACACAAGCAATTAACAACTGGAATTCGAAATAAAAAAAAAAAAACACAAAATACCATTTACATTGGCAGCCCCCAAAAAAAATTACTTAGATACAAAACTGATTTTTAAAAATCTAAATTAATGGAGAAATATTCTACATTCACAGAAGGAAGATTTACTGTTGTTAACATGTCAGTTCTACCAAACCTACTCTATAGATTCATACAACCCCAATCAAAATCCCAGTAAGTTATTTACTGGATATCAAGAAAATAATTGTCAAACTATATGGAAAGGCAAAAGACCTAGAATAGCAACATAACACTGAAGAAAAAACAATATTGGAGGTCTGACATTACCTGACTTCAGAAGACTTAAAGACCTACAATAATCAAGACTGTCATTTTGGTGAAAAGAATAGAAAAAGATCAATGAACCAGAATAGAAAGTTCATAAATAAACCCACAAAATATGGCCAATTGATCTTGGTCAAAGAAGCAATGGAGAAAGAATAGTCTATTCAACAAATGGTGCTAGAACTGGATATCCACATACAAGAAAATGAATCAAGACATAGATCCTATAGCATTCACAAAATTAACTCAAAATGGATTGCATTTGTTCATTTTCACGTTGCTGATAAAGATATACCAAAAACTGGGCAATTTACAAAAGAGGTTTAATGAACTTACAGTTCCACGTAGCTGGGAAGGCCTCACAATCATGGCGGTAGGCAAGGAGGAGCAAGTCACATCTTACATGGATGGCAGCAGGCAAAGAGAGAGAGAGCTTGTGCAGGGAAAACCCTCTTTATAAAACCATCAGATCTCATGAGACTTACTATCACAAGGACAGCACAGGAAAGACCTGCCCCCATGATTCAATTACCTCCCACTGGGTCCTTTCCACTACACATGAGAATTGCAGGAGCCACAATTCAAGATAAGACAGGGGACACAGCCAAGCCATTATCATTGCACCCCAGTTCCTCCCAAATCTAATGTACTCATATTTCAAAACCAATCATGCCTTCCCAACAATATCTCCAAAAATCTTACTCACTTCAGCATTAACTCAAAAGTCCATAGTCCTCATATTTCAAAACCAATCATGCCTTCCCTACAATATCTCCAAAAATTTTAATTCACTTCAGCATTAACTCAAAAGTCCATAGTCCAAAGTCTCATCTGAGACAAGGCAAGTCCCTTCTGCCTATGAGCCTGTAAAATTAAAAGCAAGGTAGTTACTTCCTAGACACAATGAGGGTACAAGCATTGGGTAAAAACACAATGAGGGTACAAGCCATTCCAAATGGGAGAAACTGGACAAAGCAAAGGAGTTACAGGCCCCATCAGTCCAAAGTCCAGCAAAGTAGTCAAATCTGAAAGCTCCAAAATGATCTCCTTTGACTCCATGTCTCATACATATCCTGGTCACACTGACACAAAAGGTGGTCTCCCACCGCCTTAGGCAGCCTCGCCCCTGTGGCTTTGCAGGGGACAGCCTCCCTCCTCCTGGATGCTTTCACCAGCTGATGTTGAGTGTCTGCAGCTTTTTCAGGCGCATGGCTCAAGCTGTCAGCAGATCTACCATTCTGGGGTCTGGAGGACAGTGGTTCTCACAGCTCCAGTAGGTGGTGTCCCAGTAGAAACTCTGTGTGAGGGCTCTGCTCCCACATTCCCTTCCTTACTGCCCTAGCAGAGCTTCTCCATGAGGATCCAGCCCCTGCAGCAAACTTCTGTCCAGATATGCAGGCATTTCCATACATACATCCTCTGAAATCTACACAGAGGTTCCCAAACCTCAGTTCTTGACTTCTGTGCACCCACAGGTTCAACACAACATGGAAGCTGCCAAGGCTTGGGGTTTCCACCCTCTGAAGCAACAGACCCAGCTGTTGTTTGGCCCCTTTTAGCCACAGCTGGAGCAGCTGGGACACAGGGCACAAAGTCCTGAGGTTGCACAGAGCCCGGGGGGGGCCTGGGCACTGCCCACAAAACTATTTTTTTGTCCTAAACCTTGCAACTTGTGATGGAAGGGACTGCTGCAAAGGTCTCTGACATGCCCTGGAGACATTCTCCCCATTGTCTTGGGGATTAACATTCAGCTCCTCATTACTTATGCAAATTTCTGCAGCCAGCTTGAATTTCTCCTCACCCAATGAGATTTTCTTTTCTACTGCACTGTTAGCCTGCAAATTTTCCAAACTTTTATACTTTGTTTCATTGTCAGCCTGCAAATTTTCCAAACTTTTATGCTGTTTCCCTTTCAAACCTGAATGCCTTTAAAAGCACCCAAGTCACCTCTTGGATGCTTTGCTGGTTAGAGATTTCTTCCACCAGATACCCTAAATCATCTCCCTCACGTTCAAAGTTCCACAAATCTCTAGGGCAGGAGTAAAATGCCACCAGTCTCTTTTCTAAAACAACAAGAGTCACCTTTGCTCCAGTTCCCAACAAGTTCCTCATCTTCATCTGAGACCATCTCAGCCTGGACTTCACTGTTCATATCATTATCCGCGTTTTTGTCAAAGCCATTCAACAACTCTCTAGGGAGATCCAAACTTCCCCACATTTTCCTGTCTTCTTTCGAGCCCTCCAAACTGTTCCAGCCTCTGCCTGCTACCAGTTCCAAAGTCACTTCCACATTTTCGGGCATCTTCAGCATCGCCCCACTCTCCTGGTTGAATTTACCGTATTAGTCTGTTTTCAGGCTGCTGATAAAGACATATGGAAAATATCTTTATAAATACTTAACAAACTTTTTCTAAGGGACTGTACTAATTCATACTCATACCAACAATGTATGAGAGTTGTGGTTGCTTCCCATCCTTACCAGAACTTGGTATTTTCCTTTATACAAAATTTTATTTTGGCTATTCTCTGACTTAATTTTTCTCCTAAAATAAATACATTCAGTATATTTGCCATTGTAGCAGGCTATATACAGGATTAACAAGGCAGGAGCTTTTTAATTTTACTATGAAGCAAAAATATTAATAAGTCTTATTAATAGCTAGAGAAGGCCAGGTGTGGTGGCCCATGCCTGTAATCCCACCATTTTGGGAGGCCAAGATGGGTGGATCACTTGAGAGCAGAAGTTCAAGACCAACCTAGCCAACATGGCAAAATCCTGTCTCTACTAAAAATACAGAAAAAAATTAGCCAGGCATGTGGAATGCACCTGTAGTCCCAGCTGCTGAGGAGGCTGAGGCACAAGAATCACTTGAACCTGGGAAGCAAAGGTTGCAGTGAGCAGAGATCACACCACTGCACTCCAGCCTAGGCAAGAGTAAGACTCTATCTCAAAAAAAAAAAAAAAAAAGCTGCTGAAAAGAAAATCAGTATCATTTACAAAGCTCTTCTAACCAAGTGCCTCCAAAAGGAGTTTGTTTCACAATCTTAACTCTTGTTTATAAACATAATTAGAACCAGTTGTAATAATCTGTATTGGTTTTGTCAAATTACTGCACTTTAAGTAACAGCAGCCTGTATGATAATTATAAGTCAGTGAAAAAAGTCTTATCATCTTATTCAAATTTCACTCTATACTATTACTATGTTTCAAACAATAAACCTATGATGATATAATTTTAAATTCATTCACACTGCATGCCTTGAAGGATGAAGACAGGGTTCATAGGAGGTTACGAGTGAAGACTCAACAAATGTTAAATAAGGCAAAGAAAAGAGGTTTTAACAGAAAATAACATATTTTCATATGCCTCTATAAACTTGGAATAAACCAAATAGAAATCCTAACACCTGATTTGTGCTCTAAAAATCAAAGAAGATGTCTTAATTTTCTAAACACTAGCAATAAGCAATCTGAAAATAAAATTTAAAAAGCAATTCCATTTCAGCCAGGCAGAGTGGCTCATTCCTGTAACCCCAGAACTTTGGGAGGTCAAGGCAGGAGGATCACTTGAGCTCAGGAGTTCAAGACCAGCCTGAGCAACATAGTGAGACGCCATTTCTACAAAAAATATAAAACTTAGCTGGGCATGGTGGTTCATGCCTGTAGTCCCAGCTACTATGGAAGCTGAGGTGAAATGATCACTTGAGCCCGGGGGGTTGAGGCTGCAGTGAGCCATGATCATGCCACTGCACTGCAGGCACAGAACAAAGTGAGACCCTATCTTAAAAAGAAAAAAAAAATTCAATTTTAAATAGCATCAAGAATAATAAAATGCTTAGTAATAAATTTAACAAGAGAAGTAAAATTTGTACTATGAAAGCCACAAACTATTATTGAAAGACATTAAAGAATTTCTGAATATAGAAAGATATCACATGTTCATGGATTGGAGAATGTAATATTGATGGGATAATGCTTCCCAAATTGATCTACAAACTCAATATAATTGCTATCAAAATTCTAGTTCCTACTTTCTTGCAGAAATTGACAGGTTTATCCTAAATTCACATGAAAATGGAATGGATCCAGAAAAATCAGACAACTGTGGAAAAAAACAGCCAACTTGGAGGACTCACACTTCCCCAATTTTAAACTTAGTACAAAGCTGCACTTATCAAGACAGTGTAGTACTAGCATAAGGATAGATATATAAACAAAGGAACAGAATTAAGTGTCTAAAAATAAATCCTTACATTTATGGTCAATTGATTTTCAATGAGAGTGTCAAGATAATTCAATTGAGGGCATGGGAGAAATCGCCTTGGTAACAAATCGCGCTGAACAACCAGATGTCTATATGCATAAGAATGGAGATGGGACCCCTCCTTACATCACACACAAGAGATAACTATAAAATGGAACACAGATCTAAACAAAAGAGCTAAACCTATAATATTATTGGAAGAAGGTACAGAAGTAAATCTACATGGCCTTAGGTTCTCAAGGTCTTCTTGCACATGACATTAAAATCACAAAAGACAAAAAAATAGAAAATGAACGTCAACAAAATTTAAAACTTTTGTCCTACAATCAAGAAAGTCAAAAGATGACCCACAGAATAGAAAATACTTGCAAGTCATATGTCTGATAAGGGACTTATGTCTAGAGTATCTCAACCTAAAATAATGACAAAGAAAAAAACTCTTCAAAAGAAAATTTTATTTGGGAGGGACAGGTGATTGCAATCCAGGATATATTTGCTATAACAGATGAAAGGCATATCCAGATAGGATGAAGGAAGGCAAAACTTCCCAAAGGCAAAGAGAAGAGGTCTACATAAGCTATTGTGAAACAAAAATCATTAGTTACAGGGGCCAGGTGTAGATGCTGGTGCTAACTGATTGCTGGAGACAACCATTGCTATGCACCGAGCCTCAGCTGTCTTTAAAGGGCTTTCAAAGATAAATTCTGAACATCAGACTCCCACATCTATTTTTCCCAAAATGCCTTAAGTTTCTTAAATTATCTTACTACTAAGGTGTTCAGGAAATTAACCTGCACTATTATAAATGGATATAATATCCAAAACCCTAAGATAATCATGAATTAATACCTACCAATATCTACTACAGACATTTGAAGAAGGAAAGAAAAGCTTAAGGCTCTTGGAAACTTTATATTCTATCTTATTGCATAACTTCTGCTTGGAAACAAAAGGAAGACTAACACCAGAAATCATGCTGAAAGACCAGAAACATCCAGCCAGGCACAGTGGCTCACGCCTGTAATCCCAGTACTTTGGGAGGTCGAGGTGGGTGGATCACCTGAGGTCGGGAGTTCAAGACCAGCCTGACAAACACGTAGAAACCCCAACTCTATTAAAAATACAAAAAATTAGCCAGACATGGTGGTGCACGTCTGTAAGATCCCAGCTACTCGGAAGGCTGAGACAGGACAATCGCTTGAACCTGGGAGGCAGAAGTGGCAGCAAGCCAAGAACACGCCACTGTACTCCAGCCTGGACAAGAGCAAAACTCTGTCTCAAAGAAAAAGAAAAGAAAAAAGACCAGAACATCCTTTGGATGTCTAATCTCTCAGGTGATATACTTCCAACTGTAATTTAACAAGGAAAGAATATAACATAGGTAGAGAAGTTACCCAAAGGAAAAAAGAGAAAAGAATCAAACCCTATGAATACAAAAACCAGCAAAACCCAAAGGCAGACAGCAAGAAAGGGTAAGATGACAAACAAAAAAACTTTAAGACTAACAAAAACCAACAAAAAGGCAATAGTAAAATCATTCCCTATTAATAATTACTTTAAATGTAAATAGATTAAACTCTAGTAAAAGGCTGAATAGATTTTTTTTTAAGTCCAACCATGTGCTATCTTCAAATTTAAGGACACACATAGGCTGAAATTAAAGAGAGAATTAAATATTCCATGCAAAGATAATCAGGAGAGAGCAGAGGTAGCTATACTTACCTCAGACAAAAACTGTCACCATCATTTCTCAATATAAAAAGGACAAGTTTTTGTTTACAAAAGTCAGAAATAAAAACAAAATTTAAATAAAAGACATTTTACAACGATAAAAGGATCAATCTACCAGGGAGATATGACAATTATAAGTATACATGCACCCAAAATCAGAGTTCATAAATATATAAAGCAAACACTGACAGAACCAAAGGGAGAAATAAACAACAAGAGAGTAATGATTGGAGACTTCAAGATCCCATTTCAGTACCGAACAAAACATTCAGAGAGAAGATCAATCAGAAAACAGGTGGCTTCAATAACAGTACAGACCAAATGAATCTAAGAACATTCTCCTCAGTGGCAGCGAATGATACATTCTTCTCAAGCAAACAAGAGTCCTAGGAGACATCACAGGTTAGGTAACAAAACAAGCCTTAGCAAATTTAAGAAGACTGAAAGCATACCACATGTATTTTCTGACTATAAAAGAATGAAAACTGAAAGACTTACAAATACATGAAAACTAAACAACACATTCTGGAATGACCACTGGGTTGAAAAAGAAAAAAAGAAATTAGAAAATATCTCAAGACAAATAACAAAAACACAGTATAACAAAACTTACAAAAGCATCAGTAAGAAGGAACAATAAATTTATAACAATAAATGCTGACATTAAAAAAGAAGAAAAATCTCAAATAACCTCACTTTACAGCTTAAGGAACTAGAAAACTAAGCCCGAAGTTGGCAGAAGGAAGGAAGTGGCAAAGCTAAGAGCAGAAATAGATGAAATGAAAAATAGAAAAATGGGGGAAAAAAACTGAGTTGCTTTTCTGAAAAGATAAAACTGATAAACCCTTAACTAGACTAAGAAAAAAAGAGAAGACTCAAGATCAAATAAGACTCAAATAAAAAATGAAAAAGACATTACAACTGATGTCTCAGAAAAAAAAAAAAGATCAGGCCAGGTGCAGTGGTTCACACCTGGAATCCCAGCACTTTGGGAGGCTGAAGAGGGAGGATCACCTAAGGTCAGGAGTTTGAGACCAGCCTGACCAACATGGAGCACCCTTGTCTCTACTAAAAATACAAAATTAGCCGGGTGTGGTGGGGCATGCCTGTAATCCCAGCTACTCAGGAGGAGGCTGAGGCAGAGGTTGCGTTGAGCAGAGATTGTGCCACTGCACTCCAGCCTGGGCAACAAGAGCAAAACTCCATCTCAAAAAAAGAAAAGACATAAAAAGGATCATGAGACTACTAAAAAAAAAAACAACTATATGCCAACAAACTAGATAACCTAGAAGAAATGAATAAATTCCTAGAAACATAATACCCTACCAAGACTAAATCATGAAGAAACAAAAAGTCTGAATAAACCTGTAAGAAGTATGTGGATTGAATTAGTAATCAAAAACCTCCCAAAAAATAAAAGCCCAGGACCAGATGGTTTCATTGATGAATGCTACAAAACACTTAAGGAGCAATTAGCACCAATCTGTCTCAAACACCTTCAAAAAACTGAAGTGGAGAGAACACTTTCATACACATTTTACAAAGCCAGCATTTTCCTAATACCAAAGCCAGACGAAGAGAAAACTACAGGCCAATATCCCTGAAGAATACAGATACGAAAATCCTCAACAAAATGCTAGCTCACTGAATCTAACAGCACATTAAAAAGATCTTAAACCATGACTAAGTGGGATTTCTCCCTTGGATGCAAGAATGGTTCAATATATGAAAATCAATTATACTGTGGTATACCACATTAACAAAATAAAAGATAACAGTCATATGTTTATCCCAAAAGGCAGAAAAAGCACCTGAAAAAATCAGCACCCATTCATGGTAAAATCTGTCAACAAACTACAAACAAAAGGAAATTATCTCAATGTAATAAAGTCCATGTATGAAAAGCCCACAGCTATCCTACTTAATTGTGAAAAACTAAAAGCTTTCCCACTGAGATCAAGCAAAAGGCAGAGATGTACACTGTCACAACTTTTATTCAACGTAGTACTAGAAGTCCTACCTAAAGCAATTAGGCAAGAAAATAAAATAAAAGGCATTCAAATCAGAAAGGAAGAAGTAAAACTGTCCATTTGCAGAAAACATAATATTAGATATAAAAAACCACTTAACAACTTTTTAAAACTATTAGAACTAATAAATTTAGCCTTGTACAGTATCGTAGCCAGTCAGGGTTAGATGAGATGTGATTATTGCTAATGGAAAACTTTTCCTGATACCCTGCCATGCTGACTTGCAATATAGTCAGCACTGGTAATTTTTGACAGTCTCTATGGAGATTGAATTTTAAAGAAAAAAAATAAAGAACTAATAAATTCAATAACGCTGCAGGATAGAAAATCAACATCCACTAATAAACTATCTAAAAAGGAAATTAGTAAAAGAATCTCATTTACAATAGCACAAAAAAAGAATAAATTACCTAAGAATAAACTTACCGTAAAACACTGATGAAAGAAATTAAAGGCTGGATTTGGAGGAAAAATGGCGGATGGGAGGCAGGACTAGATTGCAGCTCCCACTCGGACAGACAGTGGATGGTTCACATCACAGGACTCTATGCAGAGTACAAGCCCTGCCTGATAGACCTGCTGTGGCTACATCCAGAAGAGAGGTAACAATCACTATAGCTCGGCTAGCAGAAAGCCACATCCTTAGAAAAAGGGGAGAATACTACATCTTTGGAATACCCTATGAGACAAGAGTCCAAACAGCAACCTTGAGCCGCAGGCCTTCCCTACCCAAATGACACAGCCTACCCAAATGAGAAGGAATCAGGAAAACGATTCTGGTAATACGACAAAACAAGGTTCTTCAACACCTCAAAAACAAAACTGGCTAACCAGCAATGGATCCACACTGGCTAACCAGCAATGGATCCAATTCAAGAAGAAATCCCTGATTTACCTGAAAAATAATTCAGAAGATCAGTTATTAAGCTAATCGAAAAGGTACCAAAGAAAGGTAAAGTTCAATTTAAGAAAATCATAAAAATGATACAAGAAATGAGGAAAGAAATCTTCAGTGAAATAGACAGAATAACTAAAAAACAATCAAAACTTCAGAAATTAAAGGACACACTTAGAGAAATGCAAAATTTTCTGGAAGGTCTCAGCAATAGAATTGCACAAGCAAAAGAAATAACTTCAGACCTCGAAGACAAGCTTTTTCAATTAACCCAAGCCAAAAAAGACAAAGAAAGAAAAAAGAGTAAGGATGAATGAAGGCAAAGAAAATAAGAAAAAAATGAACGCCTTCAAGAAGTTTGGGATTACCTTAAGTGACCAAACCTAAGAATAACTGCAATTTCTGAGGAACAAAAGAAATACAAAAGTTTGGAAAACATATTTGGGGGAATAATCAAGGAAAACTTCCCTGGCTTTGCTAGAGACCTAGATATCCAAATACTAGAAACTCAAAGAACACCTGGGGAATTCATCACAAAAAGATCATCTCCTAGGCACACTGTCATCAGGTTATTTAGGGTTGAGATGAAGGAAAGAACCTTAAGAGCTGTGAGGCAAAAGCACCAGGTAACCTACAAAGAAAAACCTATAAGATTAACAGCAGATTTCTCAGCAGAAACCCTACAAGCTAGAAGGGACTGGGGTCCTAACTTTAGCTTCCTTAAACAAAACAATTATCAGCCTAGAATTTGGATCCAGTAAAACTATGCTTCATAAATAAAGGAAAGATACGGTCTTTTTCAGACAGACAAATGCTGAATCTGCCACGACCAAGCCAGAATTACCAGAATTGCTAAAAGGAGCTATAAATCTTAAAACAAATCCTGAAAACACATCAAAACAGAACCTCTTTAAAGCATAATTCTCACAGGACCTATAAAACAAAAATACAATAAAAAAAAGATATACAGGCAACAAATAGCAGGATGAATGGAATAGTATACCTCACATCGTAATACCAGTTGGATGTAAATGGCCTAAATGCTCCACTTAAAAGATACAGAATTGCCAAATGGATAAGAATTCACCAACCATGTGCTGTCTTCAAGAGACTCACCTAACACATAAGGATTCACATCAAATTAAGGTAAAGGGGTGGAAAAAAGACATTCCATGCAAATGGACACCAAAAGTTAGCAGGTGTAGCTATTCTTATACCAGACAAAACAGACTGTAAAGCAAGAGCAGTTAAAAAAGACAAAAGGGGACATTATATAATGATAAAATGCCTTGTCCAACAGGAAAGTATCACAACCATAAACATATATGCACCTAACCCTGGAGCTCCCAAATTTACAAAACAATTACTACTAGACCTAAGAAATGAGATAGACAGCAACACAATAATAGTAGGGGACTTCAATACTCCACTGACAGCACTAAACAGGTCATCAAGGCAGAAAGTCCGCAAAGAAACAATGGATTTAAACTATATTCTGTAACAAATGGACTTAACAGATATTTACAGAACATTCCACCCAATTACTGCAAAATATACATTCTATTCATCAGCGCATGGAACGTTCTCCAAGGTAGACTATATGACAGGCCACAAAACAAGTCTTAATAAATTTAAGAAAATTGAAATTATACCAAGTACTCTCCCTGACCATAGTGGAATAAAACTAGAAATTAACTCCAAAAAGAACCTTCAAAACCATGCAAATACATAGAAATTCAATAACCTGCTCCTGAATGATCACTGAGTCAACAATGAAATCAAGATGAAAACTTAAAAATTCTTCGAACCGAACAATAATAGTGACACAACCTATCAAAACCTGTGGAGTACCGCAAAGGTGGTGCAAAGAGAAAAGTTCATAGCCCTAAATGCTTACATGAAAAAGTCTGAAAGAGCAGAGACAATCTAAGGTTACACCTCAAGGAACTAGAGAAACAAGAATAACCAAACCCAAACCCAGCAGAAGAAAGGAAATAACCAAGATCAGAGAAGAACTAAATGAAATGGAAACAAACGAACAAAAATACAAAAGATAAATGAAACAAAAAGCTGGTTCTTTGAAAAGATAAATAAAGTGGATAGACCATTAGCAAGAATACCCGCAGAAAAAAAGAGAGAAAATCCAAATAAGCTCAATTAGAAACAAAACAGAAGATACTACGACCGACACCACAGAAATGCAAAAGATCTTTCAAGGCTATTATGAACACCTTAGGCTCATAAACTAGAAAACCAAGAGGAGATGAATAAATTCCTGGAAAGATACACACTCCTAGCTTAAATCAGGAAGAATTAGATAACCCGAATAGATCAATAACAAGAAGCAAGATTGAAATGGTAATAAAAAAAATTACCAACAAAAAAAGTCCAGGACCAGACAGATTCACAGCTGAATTGTACCAGACAATTAAAGAAGAATTGGTACCAATTCTATTCCACAAGACAGAGAAGCAGGGAATCCTTCCTAAATCATTCTATGAAGCCAGTAACATCCTAATACCAAAACCAGGAAAGTATATAACCAAAAAAGAAAACTTCAGACCAATATCCCTGCTGAACATAGTTGCTAAAATTCTTAACAAAATACTAGTTAACCGAATCCAAAAGCATATCAAAAAGATATGATGTTGGATGTAGGGATGGTTTAACATACACAAGTCAATAAATGTGATACATCGCATAAACAGAATTAAAAACAAAAATTACATAATCATCTCATGATCTGTGTCAAAAAACACAGAAGAAGCATTTGACAAACTCCAGCATCCCTTTATAATTAAAACCCTTAGCAAGACCAACACACAAGGGACATATCTCTATGTAATAAAAGCCATCTATGACAAACCCACAGCCAACATAATACTGAATGGGGAAAAGTTGAAAGCATTGCCTCTGAGAACTAGAACATAAGAGAGAGATGCTGACTCTCACCACTTCTATTCAACATAGTACTGGAAGACCTAGTCAGGGCAATCAAACAGGAGAAAGAAATAAAGGGCACCCAAATCAGTAAAGAGGAAGTCAAACTGCTGCTGTTTACTGATGATATGACTGTATACCTAGAGAACCCTAAAGACTCCTCCAGGTAGTTCCTATAACTGATAAATGAATTCAGCAAAGTTTCAGGATACTAAATTAATGTGCACAAATCAGTAGCTCTCCTATACATCAACAGCGACCAAGCAGAGAATAAAATCAAGAACTCAACCCCTTTTACAATAGCTGCAAAATAAATAAATAAAACACTTGGGAATATACCTAACCAAGAAGGTGAAAGTCCTCTACAAGGAAAACTACAAAACACAGCTGAAAGAAATCATAGATGACACAAACAAATGGAAACACATCCCATGCTCATGGATGGGTAGAATCAATATGGTGGAAAATGACCGTACTGCCAAAAGCAATCTACAAACTCCAAATGACTCCCATCCAAATACCACCATCATTCTTCACAGAACTAGTAAAAACAATCCTAAAATTCATTGGAACCAAAAAAGAGCCCACATAGTCAAAGCAAGTCTGAGCAAAAAGAACCAATCTGGAGGCATCACATTACTTGATTTCAAACTATACTACAAGGCCATGGTCACTAAAAAGCATGGTACTGGTATAAAACAGGCACAAAGACCAATGGTACAGAGTAGAGAACCCAGAAATAAACCCAAATAGAGCCAAATGATCTTCAACAAGGCAAACAAAAACATAAAGTGGGGAAAAGACACCCTACTTAACAAGTGGTACTGAGATGATTGGCAAGCCACACGTAGAAGAACGAAACTGGATCCTCATCTCTCACTTTATATAAAAATCAACTCAAGATGGATCAAGGATTTAAATCTAAGACCTGAAACTATAAAAATTCTAGAAGATAACATCAGAAAAACCCTTCTAGATATTGGCTTAGGAAAGGATTTCACGACTAAGAATCCAAAAACAAATACAATAAAAGCAAAGATTAATAGCTGAGACTCAATTAAACTAAAGGGCTTTTGCAAGGCAAAAGGAACAGTCAGCAGAGTCAACCGACAACCTATAGAGTGGAAGAAAATCTTTACAATCTATGCATCTGACAAAGGACTGATATCCAGAACCTACAATGAACTCAAACAAATTAGCAAGAGAAAAACAAACAATCCCATCAAAATTGGTCTAAGAATATAGACAATTCTAAAAAGAAGATACACAAATAGCCAACAAACCTATGAAAAAATGCTCAACATCACTAATTATCAGGGAAAAGCAAATCAAAACCACAATGTGATACCACCTTACTCCTGCAAGAATGATCATAATCAAAAACTCAAAAAGTAATAGATGTTGGCATGCATGCAGTGAAAAGGCAACACTTCTGCACTGCTGGTGGGAATGTAAACTAGTAAAATCACCGTGGAAAACAGTGTGGAAACTCATTAAAGAACTAAAAGTAGATCTACTCATTAAAGAACTAAAAGTAGATCTAATCAATGGGCATAAAGCTTCAGTAAAGCAAGAGTAAGCTCTAGAAATTGATGTACAACATTGTACCTATAGTCAACGATATGATTGCACACTTAAAAATTTGTGAAGAGGGTAGATCTCACATTAGGTATTCTTACTGCAATAAAATCAAGTTTAAAAAAAGGAGGACGTAGCCAGGCACAGTGGCTCACACCTGTAATCCCAGCACTTTGGGAGGCCAAGGCGGGCAGATAACCTGAGATCAGGAGTTCAAGACCAGCCTAGCCAACAGGTGAAACCCGTCTCTACTAAAAATACAAAAATTAGCTGGGCATGGTGACACACACCTATAATCCCAGCTACTCAGGAGGCTGAGGCAGGAGAATTCCTTCAACTCAGGAGATGGGAGGCTGCAGTGAGCTGAGATGGTTCCACTGCACTTCAGCCTGGCAACAGAGCAAGACTCTGTCTCAAAAAAAAAAAGAAAAGGAAAAGGAGGACAGAATAGGAAGATAGGAAAAATTATCACAAGTGTAATTAAAATGTCCAGTTTTCTTTAATCTCAAGTACAGAACTAGGGAGTGGTAAGACATACAGGGACAGCTGTGAAAGTCAAAGCCTCCTGACAAAGGAGTAGGAATCTCCTGTGGCTGCTATAACCAAATACCACAAACTTAGTGACTTAAAACAACACAAATGTATTGAGTTTTACTGGGCTAAAATCAGCATGTGAGCAAGGTCCAATCCTTCTGGAGAATCTAGGAAAGAGTCCATTTCTTTGACGTTTCTAGCTTCTGGAGGCCACCCACACTCCTTGGCTGGTGGTTTCTTCTCCCTCCTGAAAGGGCATCACTCCAAATCTGCTTCTGTCATCACATCTCCCTCTCTGACTCTGACCCTCCTGCCTCTCCTGTAAGGACCCTGTGATCACACTGAGCCCACCCAGATAATCCAGGGTAATTCCCCTTTGACGTACTCACATCTACAAAGTCCCTTTACCGATGTAAAGTAACATAAGACAGGCTCCAGGGATTATCACATGGATTACCAATTTCAGGGGCCATTATGCTGCCTACCACAGAGGGGAAGCTGATTTAACCCAGGTTAGAAAAGTCTAATACAAATGAAACCTCCATACCTCTATCCTATTCCTTTTTGTTCTATGTTAGGAAATCACTTCAATCTATGTGGGCTATTGGATTTGTTTCTAATACACCATTCCACTAGAAGACTTCACAACAATGTGAGGAAAGGAAAAGCAACCCCTGCCATCTGGGAGCTGGCGGGGCAATATCACAGTTGGGCCTTGGTGTTGCTGTAAATTGGCAAGCGACTCAGAGCAAGGCACATGCCTGGGCCTTCACAGCAGAAACAGTTCAGAGAACACCAGTATCAGACAAGATCATTGTAAGGCCATGATAGATAAAGACTAAACACGACCGGCTGGGCACGATGGCTCAAGCCTGTAATCCCAGCATTTTGGAAGGCCGACGTAGGCGAATCACAAGGTCAGGAGTTCAAGACCAGCCTGGCCAATATGGTGAAACACCGTTTCCACTAAAAATACAAACATTAGCCAGGCATGGTGGTGGGCATCTATAGTCCCAGCTATTCAGGAGGCTGAGGCAGGGGAATTGCTTGAACCCGGAAGGTGGAGGTTGCAGTGAGCAGAGACAGCACCACTGCAGTCTAGCCTGGGCGACACAATGAGACTTCATCTCAAAAAAAAAAAAAAAAAAAGCAAGAAGACCACTCTGTAATCACTCCTCAACACAGGCAAAAAAACATGAACATTAGGCCAGGCACAGTGGCTCACGCCTATAATCCCAGCACTTTGGGAGGCCGAGGCAGGTGGATCAGGAGGTCAAGAGATCGAGACCATCCTGGTCAACATGGTGAAACCCTGTCTCTACTAAAAACACAAAAAAATTAGCTGGGCATGGTGGCGTGTGCCTGTAATCCCAGCTACTCAGGAGGCTGAGGCAGGAGAATTGCCTGAACCCAGGAGGCGGAGGTTGCGGTGAGCCAAGATAGCACTATTGCATTCCAGCCTGGGTAACAAGAGCGAAACTCCGTCTCAAAAAAAAAAAAAAAAAAAAAAAAAATGAACAATGTCCAAATCACAAAAATGAGCATCTCTCTATCCTGGCTAACGTGAATGACTGTTGCTTCTTTACCAGTTACAGCTTTAGCATTATTCCAGTCTTCTTTCCTTCTAGAAAAGATTTCTTAAGCTATCCAATCATAGAATTATTCCAGCTTGCTAACAGCATCCCAGACAGATCAAAGCCTCACTTCCTTAAACTCTTCTCAAACTACCTAGTAGAAGCCCAAATCCTATCTGAAAAGTTCCTTTTGAACGCCCACCTACTGCAACACCACACAGTTTCCCATGAAACTCACTGCAATATGCAACAAGCCCAATTTGTCCAACTACAGCAGGGTTCTGGGTAGTCTTTGGCTGGAGGGCAATGACAAAGGTCAGAAAAGACTACAGACTCCAAGATAACTGCATTCTGAACTTACATGCAAGATTCATGACTGGTTCCCATCTTCTGCCCAACTGCTATTCTCAAGTGGGAAGGACTACAGTTTTTTTTATCTCCCGAACAAAGGGTAAGCTATAGAGTTGAGGGTAAGACACTGGTAGAAAACAGCAGGTTTGTAAACCACCGAGAGAGGCAGAAGGTGAAGGATGATTCCTTCTATCTCCATTATCTCCTCACCTCCTATTTGGCCTAAAAGGAGCCAACTAACTGGAAAGGTCCTAAAATCTCTGTTGTAAAAGTCCCAGTCTGGCCAGGCATAGTGGTTCATGCCTATAATCCCAGGACTCTGGGAGGTCGAGGTGGACAGATTACCTGAGGTCAGGAGTTCGAGACCAGCCTGGCCAACTTGGCAAAACCCCGTCTCTACTAAAAATACAAAAGTTAGCCAGGCATGGTGGCAGCCACCTGTAATCCCAGCTCCTGGGGAGCCTGAGACAGGATGATCACTGGAACCTGGGAGGTGGAGGCTGTATTGAGCTGAGATCACACCACTGTACTACAGCCTGGGTGACAGAGCGAGACTCTGCCTAAAAAAAAGAGTCCCAGTCAACCCCAGAATGATTACAGCCAAAATATTACAGCCAAAAGGGGTCCCAAAAATATTACAGCCAAATGGGGAGCTTAAGCCATACCCAGGATAAGGAAGAATTTAGACTGTGCAGCCAGGCTAGGCATGGTGGCTCACACCTCTAATTCCAGCACTTTGGGAAGCTGGAGCAGGAGAATTACTTGAGGCCAGGAGTTCAAGACCAGCCTGAGTAACACAGCAAGAACCTGTCTATACACATATGGACAGGCGCATTGACTCACGCCTGTAATCCCAGCACTTTGGGAGGCCAAGGCAGGCAGATCACTTGAGGTCAGGAATTTGAGCCCAGCCTGGCCAACATGGTGAAACCCCATCACTACTAAAAATTCAAAAAAATTAACCAAGCATAGTGGTGGGCGCATGTAATCCCAGCTACTGAGAGACTGAGGCAGGAGAATCGCTTGAACCCAGGAGGCAGAGGTTGCAGTGAGTTAAGATCGTGCCACTGCACTCCAGTCTGGGCGACAGAGTGAGACTCCATCTCAAAAAATAAAAAAAATTAGCCAGGTGTAGTGGTGGGTACCTGTAATCCCAAGGACTGGAGAGGCTGAGGCACAAGAATTGCTTGAACCTGGAAGACAGAGGTTACAATGAGCTGAGATCATGCCATAGCACTCCAGCCTGGATGACAGAGTGAGACTCTGTCACCAAAAAAAAAAAAAAAAAAAAGACTTGCAGTGGCTCACATCTGTAATCCCAACACTTTAGGAGGCCAAGGTGGACAGACAGCTCCAGCCCAGGAGTTCAAGACCAGCCTAGGCAACGTGGTGAAAGCCAGTCTCTACAAAAAACACAAAAATTAGCCAGGTGTGGTGGTGTGTGCCTGCAGTTCCAGCTACTTGGAGGGCTCAAGCAGGTAGATCCCAGGTTGGACCTGGGAGGTAGAGGCAGCAGTGAGCCATGTTCGTTCCACAGCATTCCAGTTTGGGTGATGGAGCGACACTCTGCCTCAAAAATACTTTTAAAGAGTTACAGCCTACAAGGTGGCAATCCTAATGGCTGAGCAGCATTCTATCGCAGAGCACAAAAACAGACACCTCAAGAGAGGACAGAACAGGGATTTATGCTGAACAGGTTGGCCAAGTATATACGTTTAACATGTTATAGGAGGAGCTATGAACATGCACAAAGTGGGGAAGGTCATTCACATGCAGGCTGAATAACATGTATGTTACATACTGTCCGTGTTCACCTGGGGGTGAAGACTTAACATCTAAATGCATTACAGTTAGGCCCTGCAGTCAGGTGGTAAAGCAGTGATAGGAAAGCACTCAAGTGCACACCTCTGTAAACTGGCCACAACCAGTTCATGGTCAGTGCTCTAGTCAGGAGAAAGTTACTGAAATCAGCCTCTTGTCCAATCAAAGCTGTGGTTATGGCTTGTGGAACAGGGGAGTGCGGATCAGCTAGTCAGGGTCTAGCAGTGGGTGAGCTGCAGTTATCTTAATATTGCTTACCTGGAGGTCTGTGCTTGTTTAGCTGCTAGATAAAAAGAAACACCGTGAGCAGTAGAACCATGTTCATTAAAGTGTAGGGGTGCTTTACTTAACCTTTGCCTGGCAAGGCCCTACATCTTGTTTATAGTTTGGTATTTTATTGCCACAAAGAGTCTGTCCCCTCAGTCTTTTTTTTTTGGGACAGTCTTGCTCTGTCGCCAGGCTGGGGTGCAGTGGCGTGATCTCGGCTCACTGTATCCTCCACCTCCCGGGTTCAAGCGATTCTCCTGCCTCAGCCTCCTGAGTAGCTGGGACTACTGGCGCGTGCCACCACGCCCAGCTGATTATTGTATTTTTAGTAGAGACATGGTTTCACCATGTTGGCCAGGATGGTCTCGATCTCTTGACCTCATGATCCACCCACCTCAGGCTCTCAAAGTACTGGGATTACAGGTGTGAGCCACAGCATCCAGCCTATTCCCTCAGTCTTAAGATCTCTATTTTAACATTAATGCTGGTTAGTTGTTGTATTTAAGCCACAAAAGGGAGTGGGTATAATGAGGCATGTCAGATCTCCCAACCCATCCTGGCTGGGAACTCAGTTTTTAAGACTTCTGGAATCCCGTTAGCCAAGAGAGGGTCTACTCAGTCAGCTAGCAGTCTTAGGATTTCATAGTTAGCCCTCAAAAGAAAGGAAATGGATCATTACTACTTGATATTAATAGAAAAAGTCAAATATGATGACTAAAGCAACAAGAGAACTATGAGATATTCATTATTAACACAAAACACAAAATCATTACATGATTAACTCAAAATGGATCAAAGACCTAAACATAAGAGCTAAACTATACAACTCTTAGAGGAAAACCTTCTAAGGTTTTCCTTAGAAGGAGTTGATTAGTTCTTGGATATGACACACACAAAAAAACACAGGCAACAAATGAAAAAACAGACAAACTGTACTTCAAAATTAAAAACTTTTGTGCATCAAAGGACACTATCAATAGAGTAAAAAGGCAACCCTATAGGATGGCAGAGAAGTGTTTGTAAATGACATGTCTGATAACGGGTTAATATTCAGAATATATAAAGCACTCCTAAAATTCAACAACAAAAATCAAGCAACCCAATACAAAAACATGCAAAGAACAGACATTTCTCCAAAGAAGATGTACATATAGTGAATAAGCACATGAAACGATGCTGAACTTCACTAATCATTAGGGAAATGCAAATCAAACCCACCATGAGGTATCAATTCACACCCATTTTTAAAAAAAGAAGAAAAACAGAAAACAATGTGTGTTGGTGAAGATGTGGAAGAACTGGACTCTGGCTCGTTGCTAGTGGGAATATAAAATGGTACAGCCTCTGTGGAAAATGGTATGGCAATTCCTCAAAAAATCAAACACAGAATTACCGTACAATCCAGCAATTCTACTTTTGAATTGAAAGCAGAAATTCTAACAGGTATTTGTACACCCATGATCACAGCAGCATTATTCACAATAGCCAAAAAGTGGAAACAATCCAGGTCAATTGATGAAGAAACAGATAAGCAAAATATGGTATTCACAAAAAGAAAGTATTATTCAGCCTTAACGAATTCTGGGCCAGGCACAGTGGCTCATGCCTGTAATCCTAGCCCTTTGGGAGGCCAAGGTGGATGCATCACTTTCGGCCAGGAGTTCAAGACAAGCCTGGACAACATGCTGAAACCCCATCTCTACAAAAAATACAAAAATTAGGCCAAGCACAGTGGCTCACACCTGTAATCCCAGCACTTGGGAGGCCAAGGCAGGCAGATCACCTGAGGTCAGGAGTTCTAGACCAGCCTGGCCAACATGGTGAAAACTGTAAATACAAAAATTAGCTGGGCGTGGTGGCACACGCCTGTAATCTCAGCTGCTCAGGAGGCTGAGACAGGAGAATTGCTTTAACCAGGGAGGCAGAGATTGCAGTGAGCCAAGATCACGCCATTACTCTCCAGCGTGGGCAACAGAGCAAGACTCATTGTCAAAAATATATATATATACAAAAATTAGCCAGGCGTGATGGTGCATGGCTGTAGTCCCAACTGCTCGGGAGACTGAGGCAGGAGAATCGACTGAACCAAGGAGGTGGAGGTTGCAGTGAGCTGAGATCGTATTACCACACTCCAGCCTGGGCAACAGAGACTCTAGCTCAAAAAAAAAAAAGAAAAGAAATTCTGACATGTTAAAACATAGATGAACCTTATCTTGAAGGCATTATGCTAAGTGAAATAAGCCAGATACAAAAGGGCAAATATTGTATGGTTCAACTTGGAATAGTCAGATTCACATAGGCAAAGCCAGCAGCTGGAGAGAGAAAGTGGGGAATGGAGAGCTACTGTTTAATGGGTATCAGGTTTCAGCTGATGAAAAAGTTCTGGAAATGGATAGTGGTGGTGGTCGCACAATGCAAATGTATTTAATGCCATTAAACTGGTATATTTAGATGTGGTAAATTACGTGTCATGTATATTTTATTATGATTAAAAAGTTAATTATAGCATTATGTAGCAAAATCAAAAGAATTAAATAATTTTTTAAATTGGCAACAAGTCTTAGAGGAAAAGCAAGTATTTACATTTACTCTAAATATAAATAATTTGAGAAAGAAATGCAAAGACTGGGATCCCTGAGCCTGGTCACTGTCTCCACTGGTTCCATAGAAGACGGAGTAGACTCAACCAGCCAGGGGTGCCGGGTTGAGGGAAAGAGGGGTGAAGAGAGTCAGAACTAAAAGAACTCTATCATCAGTACAAAAACTGTGTTGTTTTCAGGTGTAGACAGAGAAAGCTCTGGACTATTTTAACATGAGCCCCCTTCTCAATCCAAATTCTAGAATATCTAATTAATTAAAACCAAAGCCAAAGAGCAGGAGGATCACTGGAGCCCAGGAGACAGGTCTGGGCAACTTGGCGTGACCTTACCTCTACAAAAAATTTTAGAGTTAGTCAGGTCTGCTAGTGCACACCTGTATGATTCATGCCTACAGTCCCAGCTACTTGGGAATGTAGGGCTGCAGGACCCCACAGGGTCATAGGGTGTCCCTTGTGCTGTGCTGAGGTGCAGGATCCAAGAAGGAAAGAGACAGGACACTGAAGAACTGGTGAAGAGCATCTGGACTTGGGGAGGCCATGCCACAAGTGAGCAGAGATCAGCGAGAGCCCCAAATGCCCAGGAGCATCTGTATTTATTAGGTACAAGCAGGGGGCAGGGTCATGAGAGAGGTCATCATCCATAGGCTTAGTAATAGGACATATATAATCACATGAGTTACAAGCGAAAGTGCCACCCCATTATGTCACTTGGGCAAAGAGGTGGGCCATGCACAGTAGGGGGCCATGCCGTGCGCAGTAGTAGAGTCATGTACAGAAAAGGGGTCCACCCCCATTAGGTCACTGAGGCAAGGCGGGGGCCATGTGCAACAGGTGTTGTGTATAACACTTCTTATCTAGGGGTTGGAGACTTCAAAGGATTCTAATAAAAGGATACTGTAAGCCAATGCAGTGGGAGCTGACAGACCTGTGCTCTTCTCTTAAGATATTTATGGGAGGATGATTTGAGCTAGCACAGAAGTGAGAAAAGACTGACAGGATGTACAGCGGCCGTGGCTGGTCATACCAGAGGGGTTCTTCTTCCTCGGTTATTTCCAAGATCTCAGGCCTGAGGCTTACTTTCCACAGGAACTGGATGCAAGGTACTATAACTCCTTTAACAGAAGAGGCTCTTGCTCCAAGCCTGCCGTACAGTGTATGCCCTTTTAGGCAGGAACGCCACCGCCTGGGTCTTTGGTTCTTGTCCTGATTTCGCTGTTTTCCCATGTACTGCTTCTGTTCTGTGACCGCTCTAGGCATTCCTCCTACTACAGAGTACTATATAGTTATATAAAAGGATTCTATAAATCAGCACTAAATGTGTCAGTACAGCTCCAACTACAATACCTATCTAATTATATAAAAAGATTATATAGAACTAAGTATGCTAGATATAAGCGCTAGATATATGTAAGCAGTAAGTTATACTTCAGGCACTAATTCTATAAACGAATACATAATTACATATAAAGGATTATATAAAGGAAATAGCTAAGTAATAACACTATAAGATATTCTTCAGGCACTAATTGTGCCTGGGGTCTAAACAGTTCTCCTTCCATCAGTGCCCATGGGCAGTGTTACCCACAGGGAAGCTGAAGTGGGAGGATCACCTGAGCCTGGGAAGTCAAGGCTGCAGGGAGCCATGATTGCACCACTACACTACAGCCTGGGATACAGAGTGAGACCCTGTCTCACAATAAAAATTAAAACCAAAGACAAATACACAGATAAAATGGCACAGACTGTAAAATTAAACCCGACGAATATAGTGTTACCTATCTATGACAAAAATCATAAATAGTGCTGGAGCAATTGGACATTCCTGTGGGCAGAAAAAATGACTCCTACCTTGTACCATACACAAAAAATAAATTCTAGATATACTGCAAATTTGAGAAGAGTAATTCAATAAAGCATTTAGAGAAAAGCACAAGACAACATCATAGTCTTAGAGTAAGCAGAGACTTCTTAACTGGGATATAAAAAGTACTCAAAAAAGGCCAGGTGCGATGGCTTACGCCTGTAATCCCAGCACTTTGGGAGGCCAAGGCGGGCGGATCACCTGAGGTTGGAAGTTCAAGACCAACCTGACCAACACGGAGAAACTCTGTCTCTACTAAAAGTACGAAATTAGCTGGGCATGGTGGCGGGCGACTGTAATCCCAGCTACTCGGGAGGCTGAGGCAGGAGAATCACCTGAACCAGGGAGGCAGAGGTTGCAGTGAGCTGAGATTGTGCCACTGCACTCCAGCCTGGGAGACAGAGCGAGACTCCATCTCAAATATATATATATATATTTATAGCCAAAACCTATAAACTACCGAAGTGCCCACAACTGCAATACTGAGAATGAATTGTAACCACAAACAATACGGAGAAATTTCACAAACATTGTAAAAGAAACTGGATACAAAAGAGTATATACTTAAGATTCCATTTACATAAAGTTCAAAACTAATCAAAAACTAATCTATGATGTTAGAAGCCAAAGCAACGTTTACCCTTCATGGAGGAGAAAGTTAACTAGAAGGGGGAAAGGAATGGGTTTCTGGGATGCCAGTAAAATTCTGCTTCTTTTTTCTTTCTTTATAATGGTAGAGATGAGGATTCACTATGTGGCTCAGGCTGACCGGTCTCAAACTCCTGGTGGATTCGGGAGTACACAGGTGTGTTTAGTATAAAACGATCTGAAGGGTATGTTTATGATTATATGAACTTCTCTCTGTGTATTTTAGCCGCAATTATAAAAATTAAAACTAAATTTGTACCAAATTCCACTAACTCAAATTCCACCACCTCAGACTTTATATTGTCCTCTTTATTCAAAGTACGACTTCCAACGTGATTCTCAATTTTCAAGATCAGTACGTACACAAATTAGACAATTCTAAAGCAGAATTTTTTTCACCTCGAACCAAGAGTGTGACTGAATCGTAGAGAACTTAGGAGGGGTAAATACAAATATAAAAAATGGATATATTTTACAACAGTTATGAAAACACAGATAAACCCAATTAAAATATATTCTAGGTGCATCATGAAGATGAAAACATCAAAGCTGACTTTCCAAGGTCAAGTCTGCTTCTTAACCCTTGCCAACAGCACACACATGGGCAAAAAAGGAAGCTGCTTCCATAAGTTGCTTCCAGAGCAAAATGGACTTTTGCTGAGGTCCTCACTCCCATAAATAACCAACATTCTCACCCCACATGGGAAGGTTTGGAATTCAATCCACGTGGGGACTGGGGAAGATGAAAGAGGCACGGAAACGTGAGGCGCCGGGGGGCCAGGAGGTGTTGACCCGGACAAGGTGCCCGGGTCCAAACGCGAGAGGCGAGCGGGCTCCGCACAGCCCTGTCCTTCCCGGACCCACCGGGCCCACCAGGCTCCGCGGGACGCCTGCGCATCCACCTGCCTACCTGGCCCGGCGGCGGAGCGCGGGGGCGCGCACCGGAGGGGCCGCAGTCCACACCCCGAGGTGCAAGCCCCACGCCCGCCCATGAAGGAAGCCCTCGGGGTCCCGGAGCGCCGCGGGCAGGGAAGGGCAGGAGAGGGGCCGCGGGGAGGGGCGGGGTCGGGGGCGGGGCAGGAACCGCGGGAGCGGGAGGGGGCAGGAGAGGCAGTTGCTTAACCAGAGGAGGCGGGGGCAGAAGCAGGGGCAGGAAAGGAGCAGGGAAGGGAAGGGGAGCGAGAGCCGTAGAGGCCGGGGCGGGAGGCATGGGGCGCGGGGCGCAGGCCTGAGGGTGAAGGGTCCCGGGGCGGGGACGGAGGGCCCGGGCCGGTGCGCGGGGCTGTCAGTGCGGCCTCGGTCCCCACGCACCGTGGACTCCCGCACTTGGCTGTGGAAGTGCTGCTCCCGCGCCGACACCTCGTCCTGCCCTTCCATCCTCCTTCATGCCCGCCGCCGCGTCCGCGCGCTCCGCCGCACCATCGCCCGCCGTCGCAGGGTCTCAGACGGCCGCGCCGGGGACCGGGGCCGACACGGGCCCGCGAGCCACCGTTGGAGCAGGGACCGCGACCTCGACCCCGGGCGCCGCCTCAGCAGCTTCAGGCGAGCCGCTCGGGCTGAGGGAGGGCGGGCGCCGCGCAGCCGGGGGCGGGGCGGGGGCGGGACAAGGAGAGGGGGCGGGGCCGGGATACGTCAGACGAAGGGCGCCGACGCGTCACAGAAGCGCGCCTCGCGGTCTTCCGGGCGGGTCTCTGGTCCGGGAGGTGCCGAATAGGCGGGGCCTAGATGCCGCGGGGCGGAGTTTCGGGCCACGCCCTCAGGGGCTACCCCAGCCAGGGAAGGCGCAGTCCTGGCGTCCCATGGGGTGAGTACCGCGGCGAGGGCCCTGAGACCTCTGCCACGTGGCCCGGCCGTAGTCTCGGAGTTCCTGCTCCTCACAGGAGCTAATTATTTATGACAGCTGCATGGTGCCCCTCCGTCAGGACTCAGTGCTTAGCACCCAGCACCCCTTACTCAGCACTCAGTACCACACTCAGCCTCAGAGGACCTGGGCAGAGGGAAGCCAGGAGTACCCCACCGAAACTCTCGCTCTGCCAAAGTAGGTTGAAAGGTCGGAAATCGGTGGTTTGGGGCCGGGCTTTGGGCGGAAACCCGACTTCTCTGGGTCTGATGAGGGTCTTGGGCTGCCCCACCTGGAAAACAGATAACCGAGTTCACGAGGCCCTTGCCAAGTCCTTCAGGTAGCCCCGTCACTAGGGTCGGTCTTCTGACCCTCAGTGGACCCTAAACAGCACGTAATATATGTATTTAGCACCGTCAAATATGTCACAGTAATTCACTCTCCATTCCCCATCATCTTTGTTTTTGTTCTAAAATTTGAATTTAAGGGAATCTTTATCATTTTACTTTGGGATTTATTTGGCGACGAAGAAGTCACTTAAATTGCTGGTGGCTGTGATTTTTGTTTTTGGCATCTTTGAGAATTGTTAGGAAGTGTGAAAATCTACAAATTGCTTTCAAATGTCATTTAGATTTTTTTTTTTTTTTTTTTTTTAACTGAGTCTCACTCTGTCTCCCAGGCTGGAGTGTAGTGGCGCGATCTCAGCTCACTGCAGCCTCCGCCTCCCGGGTTCAAGTGATTCTTCTGCCTCAGCCTCCCGAGTAGCTGGGATTGCAGGCATCCGCCACCACGCCCAGCTAATTATTGTATTTTTAGTAGAGACAGGGTTTCACCTTGTTGGCCAGGCTGGTCTTGAACTCCTGATCTCAGGTGATCCTCCCACCTCATCCTCCCAAAGTGCTGGGATTAGAGGGAGGCATGAGCCACGGCGCCCAGCTGTCATTTAGATTTTTATGAATAAATTTAACAGTTAATGACGTTGGTGCAAAGTTCTTCAAAGACAAATATATGTGAATTTAAACGTTGCCATTTCTCTTCACAATTTTGAGTTAACATTTCATACAACTCAAACTTGTTATGGTGCTTGGTGAACTCTGAGGCCCCAACACGTGGTTTCTATGAGTTGACTGTACCTGGACGTCATGGTGGGAGAACCTAGAGAACCTGAGGCTTGTTCTCAGCACGTGCCCTGCTGCCACAGGCTCATTGGTCATCATCCAGGAACGATTTTCAACTGGCTAAATTCAATGTTCACCTTTATTTTGTAGAATGTTTGGAGCCCTAAGGAACCTGGATAATTTCTGCATTAATTCTCTCCAAATCAGAGGGCAAACACATTAGATTTTAAAGTGTATGGCATTTACACAGGGATTGCAGAAAGTGAAGGCATGCAGTATTTCTCGTCTTTGGAATGCAACACTCCAACCATCGAGACCTTTTAATTTTCTTTGATGCAGTCACCCCTAGAGGTTTACCCACCACTGGTGGTTGTAACACCCAGGGTAGTAGACTTCAAGAATGGCCACGCATTCACCACTCCCTAGACACTCGCCCCTCTGCTGTCTGGCTCTGTCCTTCCTCCCAGCAAGAAATGGACTCTGCTTTTCAGTCCTAGAATCAGCCTGGCTGGGTGACCTGCTCTGGCCAGTGGGACATTAGAAAATACAAAGCTATAGGAAAGTGCTTGTGCATTAGAATTTGCCCTTTCTTACAGCCCCTAGGAACGCTCAACAGCCATAGGCCACTGCATCATAAGTCCCAGCCAGCCCAGCTGAAGACAGGTGACCTGGTCACCTCCATCACCCCTGGTAACACCCTCTTTTCCACATCCCTAAACACAGTTCTCCTATAAGACCGCATGGGCCATTGTAGGCCTTGTCTTTTACTCTGGGAGAGGTGAGGAGCCACTGTGGCTTATTGACAGGTGTGATGTGATCTGACTGCTGCTGAGGGCCTGGACAGCAAATGAGGAAGACTTGTTGCAGGAATTCAGAGCCTAGTGACCTGGACGAGGGTGGAGGCAGCAGAGAAGGTGAGAAGTGGTCAGATTCTGAATGCATTTGGAAAGGAGGATTTCCTATCACACGGGGGATGTGATCAGAAAAAGGGCAAGATGGGGAGAGCTCCAAGGCATGTGGCCTTGCCTCACCAAAGAGGGGGAAGGCTCAGTTAGAACAAGTTTTGGGGAAAAGACACACAGTTCTTAAAATGTGATGATGACACCTCCTGGCCACCAACATATGCTGTATGGATATGAAGTTTCATTTCATATCAGAAGAATATGGCTGGCAATAAACATTTAAAAAGATGTTTTATCTCATTAATACCCAGGACATGCAAACTGGAACCTAAATGAAGTACCTATTCATTGGGTGGGCAACATTTTTTTAATTTGACAATATTGAATGTCGCAAGAATGTGGAACAATAGAAATTCTATGCCACTGGAGGTGGTGTGAACCAACATAATATCTCTGTAAGTAATTTGGCATTATCCCGTAAAGCTCAAGATAAGCAATGAGCAGTTGCAGTCCTACCCACGTATCCTAGAAAAGCTCTTGAGCATGTACACCAAGAGATGTGAACGAGGATCCCCACAGCTGCACCACTTGAAGGAGCAGATGTCTACAAATAGCCCAGCTGTCTGTCCACAGTGGAACTGGTAAATAAACCAATACGTTCATGCGACAGAATGCGATTCTGAAAAACTAGTGAATAATAGCTGCAACCAGCAATACAGATGAATCTAAAACCAAGTGTTGAGCAAAAGAAAATATCAGAAGAAGACACACCGTGACTTCATTCAGGTAAAGTTCAAAACCACACAAAACAATATACTATTACTCCTTTCTCACACTGCTACAAAGATACTACCCAAGACTGGGTAATTTAGAAACAAAGGCAGTTTAATTGGCTCACAGTTCCACATGGCTGGGGAGGCAGGCATGTTTTACATGGTGGCAGGTGAGGCGGGGTGTGGGGGAAGCAGGGAAGAGAGGCAGGGAGTGGTGAAGCGGAGAGGGAGGGGGGGTAGAGGGAGGGAAGGAGGAAAAGAGGGAGAGAAGGGGAGAAAAGAGCAAGTGTCAAACACTTACAAAACCATCAGATCTCATGAGAACTTACTACCATAAGAACAGCATGAGGCAAACTACCCCACGATCCAATCATCCCCCTCCCTCGACATGTGGGTATTACAGACCCCTTGCTTGGTGTTTAGGCGAACATGCTCCATTCAGCAAGGGGTCAAGATGTGGTAGAGAACCCACAGTGTAGGCACCAGGAAGTGGCAAACCCTCCACACATGGGGATTACAATTTGAGGTGAGATGTGGGTGGAGATACAGAGCTAAACCATATCAACTATTTGGGGATACAACCGTGCAGTAGAACCATAAAGCAAAGCCAAAGAATGATAAAACTGTAAGAGAGAGGTCAGAGGAGGGATTGGGGAGAGGCATTCAAGAGCCACAAAGAGAACAATGCTCAGCCAGAGGAGGTTCACAACCCTATCTTGTATTGTTATTCTTTATACTTGTACATTATCTGTCATGCATAAACAGCATCTATTTGATAGTTAATAAAGTAACTGTTTCAAGAAGCACCACTTCCTGGTGCTTAAACCGTGGATTCTCTACTGCAGCTTGACCCCTTCCTAAATGGAGCATGTTCGCCTAAACACCGAGGGATCTGTAAACCACGTGCCAGTTCTGCAGTAAACTGCTGTGTGGCCTTCCAGGGCTCTGTTCAGTTAATGATTCCTGAGGTTCCTGCCAGCCCTAATGCCATGTTCGCTGTCTTAAAAATTAACTGGGAAACTTCCCATTCAAATGCACGTTTCTGTGGCGTTTTCATGGATTGGAAGGGAAGAAGACAGTCACGTGCATCAGTTGCTTAGCGCCAAACCTGAGAGTCATCCTGAATTCCACTTTCCCTGACAACGCACACCCCATCCATCAGCAAGGATTTTTTTACTCTTCCACCAAAACGTGTCTGGAATTCAGCCACTCCTCCACACCACCTTTGCTACCCTCAAATTCCCACTGGCCTCATCCCTCAAGTGGCCTCTGGGCTGGTCTCCCTGCATCTGCTCTTCCCAGGCCTTCACCATCTTCTCCCTCCCACCACCCATCCGGAATGATAAGCATGTAAATTAATTGTGTTGCCCAACCCCAAGACTTCCCATATCACTTAAACTCAGACTGCGACCCCCTAACCAAGACCTGCAGAGACCACAGACAGCCTCTGCCCACTTCTCCAACCTCATCTTCTGCCATGCCCCCTACTGCCTTTTTACCTGCCCAGGATGCTTTCCCCAGGATCACGGCTGCCTCCCTCTCCTTACTCACAATGCAAAGGTGAGTGCTGTAGAGAGGCCATTTTGGACCCAGAGCTAAGGCCCCGCCTGACCCCAACCCAGCCATGCCAGCTCACTTCACCTTGTGTGGTCTTCAAGACAGGACCATAGACGTTATTAACACATAGGTGTGTTTTTTGGCTGCCCTAGTCATGGCAAGGACTCTATCCTGTTTACTATTTTTCCAACACCAAGCACAGTGCCTGACACATGACAGGAGGTTGATATGCCTTTTGCTGAATAAATAAAGAGTGATACATGTGAACACGGTGGTAGTGGGGAGCTAGCTTTTGTGGAATAACTACTGTATTCCAGGCACTTCCCATGGATTGTTTAATTCAACCATCACAGTAGCCTGTGGGGTAGGGACTGTCAGCTCCATATTACCACTGAAGACATTGAGTCTCAGAGAGGTTAAACAACCTGACCTGGTTTACACATCAAGATTTGAACCTAGATTCATTGACTAACACCTGCTGCTTTTCTCACAGTTCCATTGCTCTCTGCCATGCAATAAAACAAAAACAATGGCCTCACCATGCATGACACGTAGTAAAACCTCCAGGTCCCTCTGCTGGAGATTCTGCCCCCGACAAACCACCTCCCCTTGCCCCCTGAATTCTGCACTCCTGAATGTGCTTGAATATGTGCTTGGAGTATGCAAGCAAGCATACAAATAAGTACAAGCTCCCTCTCTGCCCCTCAGGTTCCAGGAATGGTGCATTAAGGCTCTCCAGAGGAACAGAACTAATTAGGGGGTGCGGGTGTAGAAAGAGAGTGGGAGAGAGATGTATTATGAAGAACTGGCCCACATGATTCTGGAGGCTGAGAAGCCCGAAGATTTGCAGATGGCAAGCTGGGGACCACAGTATAAGTTCCCGTTCGAAAGCCGGCAGGCTCAGGACCAAGAAGAGCTGATAGTTGAGTCTGAAGCCAAAGGCAAGAAAAGACCAACATGTCAGCTGAAGCAGGAGGAGTTCCCCTTACTCAAGGGAGGGTCAGTCTCTTTGTGCTGCTGAGGACTTGAGTGGATTGGATCATGCCCACCCACATTGGGAGGGCCATCTGCTTTGCTCAGTCTACCAATTCAAACATTAATCTCATCTAGAAGCACCTTCACAGACATACCCAGAATATTGTTTGACCAGCTATGTGGACATCCATGGCCCAGTCAAGTTGACACATAACAGTAACCATCACAGTAGGGACCCCTGTTTTTATTCTACTCTTCTTAATAGACATGGAGAGAAATTGGCCTCTTGGTCTTCTAACTCATCAGCTGTTGCCTGTGGGAGCTACTACCTACTCATCACCACTCAGTGTACTGCATCACCCTTTCCAGGTAGTTACACGAGGTACTCCTTAGGCTTAAGCAAACTAAGGGATGGTTTAGCACATTTTCTAAAGGTAATATCATAAATAAACATGGATTCCAATCATTTTTTTTCTTTTGAGATGGAGTCTCTATCACCCAGGCTGGAGTACAGTGGGGCAATCTTGGCTTACTGCAACCTCCACCTCCTGGGTTCAAGCAATTCCCCTGCCTCAGCCTCCCAAGTAGCTAGGATTACAGGCGTGCACCACCATGCCTGGCTCATTTTTGTTTTCTTAGTAAAGATAGGGTTTCACCATGGTGGCCAGGCTGGTATTGAACTCCTAACCTCAGGTGATCCACCTGCCTTGGCCTCCCAAAGTGCTGGGATTACAGGCATGAGCCACAGTGCCCAGCCTTGATTCTAATCATTTTTATTGACTCATCATACATCACCTTCAGTCATACATCATCTTCCTAAGCTTTATTTACCTATCTTGACTCTTTTTCTTCCAACTTCAACACATAATTTAGGAGGGAAATGAGTCAAAATAGGGCAGAGCAGGAGAAGGAACAAGCCATCAAGTTAACCCCTTTGTGTCACAGAAGAAGCAAGAATGTCTGTGGACCAGTCAGGAATCACAGATGTGTGATACCTAAAGGACACGGCATCTCCTAGCCTGTTGCAACCAAGCCAGAGAGAAATTTAGAGACTTTCCTAAAGAAACACACATTAATGACCAGGGTAACCCAGACTTAGCGACTTCCAGCCTGTCCTCCTTCCCATCATTTCCCATTCCTACTAGAGAACTTAGCGCCTTCTGAGCCCATTCCTTCTACCAGGTCTCCTCACTGTCCTGGCTTCACTCTCCACTGGAGACTCATCCACACAGCATCACAATTGCACTTTGTTGGAAGGAAACAGCTTGAAATGAAAATTCCATGTGTTACACTCCTGCTTAGTGTCATGCCTGCTTTCATTTCTCAATTTTTGTTTTACCACCATGTTTAAGGCCATAAAAGCCTTTCAAGCTTGTATCTTTTACTTAAAATGACAAATATTCCTGAGCATGTAGTATTTGCCAGGCACTGTTCTTTTCTTTAATTTTTAAAAATATTTTGTGTAGACATGGTTTTGCCATGTTTCCCAGGCTGGTCTTGAACTCCTGGGCTCAAGCAATCCTCCTGCCTTAACCTCCCAAAGTTCTGGAATTACAGGTGTGAGCCACCACACCTGGCCTTTTTCTTTTCTTTCTTTCTTTTTTTGAGACAAAGTCTTGCTCTCTTGCTCGGGCTGAAGTGCAGTGATGCAATCATAGCTCATTACAACCTTGAACTCCTGGCTCAAGCAATCCTCCCAGCAGGCACTGTTCTAATTGCCTTACATGTATCAACCAATTTCACATTTACCATCATTCCATATGTAATTACTGATTATGCCCACGTTACAGTTTAGAAAATTCAAGGACAGAGAGGTAGTAATTTCCTTAAGGTCACACAGCAAGTAGATGAAAGAACTAGAATTGAAACCCAGGCTGTCTATTTCAACACTTCTAACCACTATGGTACATAGCCTCTTAACACGTAATGCTCCCTGAGTTAAGAACTGTAAAGCAACAGAGATTATGAGCTAACTCAACGCTCATTTTCTTGCTGTAGACTACATGTGTAACCACCTCATTTTTACCGAGGATTTGAGGCACTTGGGCTGCAAGTGAAGCAAGTGTCTAGCATTTTCAGCTTCTGTTGTGGGATGGAGTCCCTGCTTCATCAGATGGGGATTCCCTTGACACACAAAGTGGCTTCAGGTACAGTTCAGCCAAAAAGAGTTACATGGTCCACATACAAAGTTCTGTGAGGATCCAGCATAATCCAAATATAAAACCTAGACTCCCTAAATAAATGAATGGACGTTCAGAATTTGGTAAGTGGTAACCAGTCAGTGCCATGCTAGAGACCACTTGTACTGGCCTGTGAGAAATGTGCATTAATTTTTAGGAATTTTGCAAGCCAGTTGTTAAATATAACCATTTTTCCTTATTTTTCAGATGCAGTCTAGCACTGTTGCCAAAGCTGGAGTGCAATGGCACGGTCTTGGTTCATTGTAACCTCCACCTCCCAGGTTCAAGTGGTTGTCCGGCCTCAGCTCCCTTAGTAGCTGGGATTACAGGTACACGCCACCATGCCCAGCTGATTTTTGTATTTTCAATACAGACGGGGTTTCACCATGTTGGCCAGTCTGATCTTGAACTCCTGACCTCAGGTGATCCACCTGCCTTGGCCTCCCAAATTGCTGGGATTACAGGCATAAGCCACTGCACCCAGCCAAATAGAACCATTATTTAAAGTTAAATTATACAAACCTACACATAGGTTTTTTCGTTTTGTTTTGTTTTTGTTTTTGTTTTTTTTGAGACAAAGTCTCACACTGTCGCCCAGGCTGGAGTGCAGTGGCGTGATCTCAGCTCACTGCAACCTCCACCTGCCGGGTTCAAGAGATTCTCCTGCCTCAGCCTCTCAAGTAGCTTGAATTACAGGCATGCACCACCACGCCCAGCCCGTTTTTATATGTTTGATAGAGATGGGGTTTCACCATGTTGGCCAGGCTGGTCTCAAACTCCCGACCTCAAGTGATCCACCTGCCTCAGCCTCCCAAAGTGCTGGGATTACAGGCATCAGCCACCGTGCCCGGCCTTCATTTATATTTTTAAAAGGCAATAAATGCTCCAACTCCATCATCACTTTACTCTTGAGGACACTTTCTTCAGCTGTATAATGGCGTTCCGCTCCACACTCAATATCAGCACCTTTGGTAGGCAGAACTGGCCACAGAAGGAGCATTTACAGGATGGAAATCAGTCAGTGATACAAATCAGGGCCCCTTTCCCCTTCTTGAAGAGCTGTTTATTAAATAATCACAGCACACCCTGGAAGCCAGCAGCTGTTTTAGAAAGAGCCTCAAGTGAAAATGTTCTACTGTGGCCTAATGAACAACCAGATGATAAAAGGTGGAAATTGAAGAGACTGGACAGGACTGTCACCTGGTGTCATCCCAAGTGTCTGCAGAGGCAAATCAAGGGGATTATTAAAGGGGAAACAGGAATATTTGTCAGGAAAACAGTTCTAGGTTCATGAAAATACAACTAAGTTCAGAAACATCCTTTACACCAAGCAGAAGCTCTTGCTAGTCATACACACATTTGTCGATTTCAGAAAGGGGTGTGATAAGGTGTGTCTGTGTCCCACCCAAATCTCATCTTGAATTGTAGCTCCCGTAATTCCCATGTGTTGTGGGAGGGACCCAGTGGGGGATAATTGAATCACTGCGGGGAGTTCCGACATACAGTCCTCGCCGTAGTGAATAAGTCTCACAAGGTCTGATGGTTTTATAAGGGGGTCCCAGCACTGCACTCCAGCCTGGGTGACAGAAGGAGAATGTCTCAAAAAATATATAAACAAAAAATAAACAACATAATCCACAAAGTGCAATGACACTGTAGAAGTTGGCTGTTGGCCGGGCACGGTGGCTCAGGCCTGTAATCCCAGCACTTTGGGAGGCCAAAAGGCGGGTGAATTATGAGGTCAGGAGATCAAGACCATCCTAGCCAACATGGTGAAACCCCATCTCTAGTAAATACAAAAATCTAGCTGAGCATGGTGGCCCACGCCTGTAATCCCAGCTACTTAGGAGGCTGAAGCAGGAGAATTGCTTGAACCCAGGAGGCAGAGGTTGCAGTGAGCCGAGATTGCACCACTGCATTCCAGCCTGGTGACAGAGCGAGACTCCATCTCAAAATAAAGCTGGCTGTTACTAGTAGTATCAACGCTATCATCACCATTATTGTTATCATCTAAAAAGCCAGGATCTAATGGCCAGGCACAGTGGCTCATGCCTGTAATCCCAGCACTTTGGGAGGCCAAGGCGGGCAGATCACAAGGTCAGGAGTTTGAGACCAGCCTGACCAATATGGTGAAACCCCGTCTCTACTAAAAAGACAAAAAGTAGTTTGGAGCCCAGCTACTCAGGCGGCTGTGGCAGGAGAATCACTTGAACCTGGTAGGTGGAGGCTGCAGTGAGCCAAGATCGTGCCACTGCACTCCAGTCTGGGCAACAGAGCAAGACTCTGTCTCAAACAAAAAAAAAAAAGCAAGATCTGAGCATGGATTATGCTAATATTTACAAATTGGGTTATGTATCTATACGATGCTTACACATTTCTAAGGAGTTCATGACAAACTTGTAACTTTTACACAGGGGATTAAACTAAAAGGATACTTAAAATGCAGGAGACGTCCTTTACTCACAAAGAAATTCCGTGGCTGTCCTGTCCACGAGTCGAGATTTATAAGAACCAGTCAGAGGGAATGGATAGATGTGAACGTGGAATTCGCTTGAAAATGACAGGGTTTCACGGGGAATTTAAGTCCACACATAAAAATAATATCACCCTCCTGAATCCTTCAACCTTTTCCCACCTATCACCACTTCGACCTTTGCTGGCAGTTTCTGACTTTAACAAGATTTTATCTTTGGACTGATGGTATAAATTTTGCCCGTCCCTGTCCCTGACTAACTCTCATTGAAATATAGAGAAACAGATGATCAAGCCTCTGCTAGCAGAAGAAAGAGAGAGGAGAGGTGAACCAGTCACGTGTGACCAGAAGCTTATGAGCCTGTGTGCTGTTGGCTTAGTCTAACGTTTACAGCAGGTGATAGACCCCTGAATTGTGTTCAGATCACACAAGAAGGTATCAAATGACCTCACGAGAGCAAGACGGCACTGAACCCCAAGGAAAGAGATTTATACGGACATCATTTAAAGGTTTGTGTCCCTGCTTGGCAGTGCAGACCTCAAAATGCCTTATCTGGGTGTGACTCAGCTACCACCCTGGAGGAGGCTGACTTTGTAACTCGGGAGTGCACACAATGGCAGGAAGCAAAGCAACATTCGGAGGAACAACCTGGGCCAACATGGCATGAGATCAAAGAGGAGAACAGGACGTGCTGAGGCCAGAGGGGCTGAGTCAGAAAGAGAAGAGGATGTTTTCTCCCGGTCACTGCAGACATAGGTTTTGTTATGAGCACTAGATGGGCTGGAAAGCCCCCATCCTAATTCCAGGTCCGCACGCCCAAGAAGATGCGGCAGGTCCTCGCAGGGCTCAGTCTACAGAGACCTTGTGTGAGCCTTGGTAATGAGAGACCCAAAGCCAGCATTTAGATAGTGCTGCTCTGGAAAAGGGAATTAAGGGCTTGAAAGATGGATGCTGAATCGCTTGAACCCAGGAGACAGAGGATGTAGTGAGCCAAGGTTGCGCCACTGCACTCCAGCCTCGGCAACAAGAGCACAGCTTGGTAGCTGAGGCCAGGCTCACTGCAGCCTGTTGTCCCAGCCGCTCGGGAATGAGGCTGGAAGACAGCTTCAGCCCCGCAGTTCAATGCCACAGTGAGCTGTGATTGCGCCACTGCACTCCAGCCTGGGTGACAGAGCCAAACCCTAACTCTAAAACAAAAAACAAACAACAAAAACAAAAAAAAAACAACAGAGAATGGTCCTGAACTTACACATTTTTACACTAGCTCTTATTTTTATTTTATTTACTTATTTTTTTGAGACAGGGTCTTGCTCTGTCACTCAGGCTGGAAGGCAGTGGCACAATCTCGGGTCACTGCAACCTCTGCCTCCCAGGTTCAAGTGATTCTCCCACCTCAGCCTCCTAAGTAGCTGGCACTTTGGAGGCACGCGCCACCACACCCAGCTAATTTTTTTATCTTTAGTATTGATGGGGTTTCACCATGTTAGCCAGACTGGTTTCGAACTCCTGACCTCCAGCGATCTGCCTGCCTCAGCCTCCCAAAGCTGGGGTTGCATGCGTGAGCCACCGTGCCTGGCCACCACATTAGCTTCTAAAAATACTTTCTAGAGGGGACATGATGGAAACAACGAGGAAGGCATAGTTAAGAAGTTCATCTCTCTTTCTCCCTTCACAGTTCTGTTCTCTAGATGCAATCAGGGCTAAGGGTTTCTAGCCATTCTTCTAGAATTGTCTACACCTATATAAGCATTTTTAAAAGTATACAACTGAGATCTGTTTTGCCACTTGACATTTTTACTTAATAATGTATCTTGGCTATCTGACCACATGACTACTTACAGGACCATATGATGACTTACTTACTTTTACTTATTATTAAGTAAAATCCCTTCCTTTGCTCCTCGGTGACTAATCCCTGACTAGTGCATGCTGCATTTACTGAACCAACCTTCTGTGAATGGGCATCAGGTTATTTAGAGCTTTGTGTTCTGCGGCCCTCTTCTAACAATGCTGTCACCTACATCCCTGCATGTATTTCTTTGCATGTTTGTGCAGCTTTTAGGGGTGGGGACAAGCCCCCAGGGATGAGGCTGAAGCAGCCGGATCTTTTGGAAAAGGCTCCACTGTGCCCAGGGCCACAGCAGGGCAGCAGCCCAGGGTTCACAGAGGATTCCAAGAGCTACCTGCTAGGGGCAGAGTCAGAGCTGCTGATGAAAGCAGTGGGTGGTACTCCCTGTCTCAAGTGACACCGGGCCAACTGGGAAGAAGCAGTGCCTGTAAGGACCTCAGGAAACTCACCCAGGAGAACACGAGCCTCCTCCAGGGCTCCCCTATGACTGCTCACCAGAACCAAGCCTAGAACAGCCCCCTGCACTGAGGATCAACCCAGCACCCTTGGGAGGGGCGGGGCCGGCTGGGAGTCTTCCACAGCCCTGGGCACTTTAGAAAAAGAGGAATGTGACCTGCCTAAGGCCCAGGCCCTTTGCTGGGTGGTTCAGGGATTCCAGGCCTGAGCACCCCACCCAGAAATGGGCAGACCAGAGGCGGAGGGGCAGCTGCCCAGGTGGGGGGTGAATCCACTGAGCATCTCCCTGGTCCTCAGGTCAGTTTCCTGGTTACTCCCACAGGTTTATTTTTCCAGATGAATTTGCATCATCTCTCATCACCTTACCCACTGCTCGCCCCACATCCTCTTGGTATTGGATTGGAAGTGAATTAGGGAGAATTGACATTTTTACAACATTTGAGTCTTTGTAGCCAAAACAAGGCATGTTTTTATTTAAGTGAACTGACATTTTTTTATTTAGTATTATTATTATTAAGACAGTGTCTTTCTCTGTGGCCCAGGCAGGACTATAGTGGTGCAGCCTCACTGCAGCCCCGATCTGGGCTCAAGCAGTCTTACCCCCAGCTTCCTGAGTAGCTGAGAATACAGGTGAATGCCAACAAGCCTGGCTAATTTTTTTCATTTTTATTTGTAGAGAGACAAAGTCTTGCCATGTGGTCCAGGCTGGTCTTGAAGACCTAGCCTCAAATGATCTTCCTGCTTCAAGCTCCTGAACTGTTGGGATTACAGCCATGAACCACTATACCCTGTGACTTTTTTCCCTTCCTCCCTTCCTCCCTCCCTCCCTTCCTTCCTCTCTCTATCCCCCTCTCTCTCTTTCTTGGCTGGAGTGCAGTGACATGATCTTGGCTCACTGCAACCTCTGCCACCCAGTTTAAAGCGATTCTCCCACCTCAGCCTCCCAAGTAGCTGGGATTACAGGTGCTTCGCCTATGCCCAGCTAATTTCTGTGTTTTCAGTAGAGACGGAGTTTCACCATGCTGACCAGGCTGGTCTCAAACTCCTGACCTCCAGTGATCCACCCACCTCAGCCTCCCAAAGTGGTGGGATTAGTATCTTTTTTAAATCAGCTCTTGGCTTTGAGTTACAAGCCAAGCCAGTGGACGAAGTATCGGAAGAGTTTCTCTAGGAACAGGATTTCTCCCTCTCTCCACAAGTAGGAACAACAGTTCATGCCTGTGGGAGCAGCTTTGCCTCCTACCTGCCACCCGGACTCACTGTCACAGCAAAAGGCTGCCACAAAAGAACCAGGTCCCGGCTCCTGGTCGTGTCCTCCCAGGAATGAAGCAGGTGCCTCTGTCAAGTGATACTTAAGGAGCTGGAAGGGCTCATGGAGGCAGCGTGTAAACCGTGGCAGGGCGTCTGGGCCCCTCTGTGCACTTTGGTGCTGTGCTGTGCCCAAACACTCTGCTGCTAATGCTCCTTTTTTACAGCATTTAAAACTAATTTTCCAGTGAGTTTCATAAAATCACTCTATACAGGAAGTCAGCTCCGTAATCTCCATGACACAGACTGTAAAAGCAAGATGGAAAATGCTGTTGGGATGCTCTGACATGCTTTTACACTGCGCTCGTTTGTAAGTTTCTTAGCAAATCATTAGGATATAAAAATACACATCCGGGATCTGAACCGAAGAACTGCTCACCAACTGTAGTAGGGACATGGTAGGTTTTGTGACTTACCAGGATGCAGAACAATCATTCAATCTTGCTAGTTTCGTAGGCATTTGCTTTCTGGGAAGGTTTCCCTGACAAACCAACCATTAGCCTGAGAAGTGGTGTTACTTTGTGGTTTAATACGCTGTAGGTCACAGTGAGAAGGTCCTATCCTTGCGTCTCTTTTTATGTAGATAGCTTGTCTTCCTAAGCATAGCATGATTCTCCGAGGGCAGAGACCACGCACCGTGATTTCTTCCATGCAGCTCCGAGCAGCTGTCAGTGGTTCTCAGGAAATACTTCTTGCAGACAACTGTGAGACAACAGTTAACAGACTCATAGAAATGGCTTCTGTGGGCTGGGCGCGGTGGCTCGTGCCTGTAATCCCAGCACTTTGGGAGGCCGAGGCGGGTGGATCACCTGAGGTCAGGGGTTCGAGACCAGCCTGGCCAACAAGGTGAAACCACATCTCTACTAAAAATACAAAAATTAGCCAGGCACGGTGGCCTGCGCCTGCAATCCCAGTTACTCGGGAGGCTGAGGCAGGAGAACCACTTGAACCCAAGAGGGGGAGACTGCAGTGAGCCCAGATTGTGCCACTGCACCCCAGCCTGGCGACAGAGCAAGACTCCTTCCCCCCGGACCCCCCAAAAAGACTTCAAAAACCATGCCAGGCCCGCTTGCTGGCTTTGCCAACTGCGTGTGTCTGGTGTGAGCAAGAATTAGCCTGGACTCGCAGTGTTTAAAAAAAAGCTGAACAGAAGCTGGAGGTGTCGGGACAAGGGCCGCGGTCACCTGTTCTCTAGTCACTCTGTCTGCTGGAGGGAAGGCGCGCCTGTGTGTTTCCGGAAAGTTCCCGGAAAGCAGCTGCAATGCAGCCTCGGCGCGAGCAGGGCTGGGGTGTGCAGAACGCACGCGGGTCACACACCCCACCCTGCGAACGCGCGCGGGTCACACACCCCACCCTGCGGAACGCGCGCGGGTCACTCACCCCACCTCGCGGAACGCGCGCGGGTCACTCACCCCACCCCGCGGAACGCGCGTGGCTCACACACCCCACCCTGCGGAACGCGAGCGGGTCACTCACCCCACCCCGCGGAACGCGAGCGGGTCACTCACCCCACCCCGCGGAACGCGCGCGGGTCACACACCCCACCCCGCGGAACGCGCGCGGGTCACACACCCCACCCCGCGGAACGCGCGTGGCTCACACACCCCACCCCGCGGAACGCGAGCGGGTCACTCACCCCACCCTGCGGAACACGCGGGTCACTCACCCCACCCTGTGGAACGCGCGTGACTCACACACCCCACCCTGCGGAACGCGAGCGGGTCACTCACCCCACCCTGCGGAACACGCGGGTCACACACCCCACCCTGCAGAACGCGAGCGGGTCACTCACCCCACCCTGCAGAACACGCGGGTCACACACCCCACCCTGCGGAACGCGCGTGGCTCACACACCCCACCCTGCGGAACGCACGTGGGTCACGATTCCTTCTCGCCTGCTCCTGGGGCCTCAGAGCCATCTCCGGGTCTTGAGTGCCATCATGAATTCGAGTATGGGATATTTGGGAGCAGAGGTGATGTTATTCATCCTGCTTAACTTTATGCTTAATTTTTCTTTAACCCTGGGATGATTTAGACGTGAAACAATCTCAGGACTATGGCTTTTTTTTTTTTTTTTTTTTTGTAAGATGGGGTTTCACCATGATGGCCAGGCTGGTCTTGAACTCCTGACCTCAGGTGTCCACCCACCTCAGCCTCCCAAAGTGCTAGGATTACAGGCATGAGCCACCGCACCCAGCCAGGACTATGTCTTTCAATGTCACCCATGACAGTATCACAAATGAGAAAACTGAGCCTCCTGGGTCCCCGTCAGTGATCCACAGATTCTCTCTGTGGAGCAAAGCTTAACAAAGGACAGTCCTTCTCTGGGGTCTGGGCCTTCAATGAGAATCTACTCCAATTTATTATCACCTCCCAAAAATATCACCGGACCTAAAAATATCACTGATCATGTGTGACTTTTATGTGGTATTTGATAGACCGCAAAGTACATGTTGCCCACTGTTTAAATTCACAGTAACCCGGCCGGGTGCGGTGGCTCAAGCCTGTAATCCCAGCACTTTGGGAGGCCGAGGCGGGTAGATCACGAGGTCAAGAGATCAAGACCATCCTGTTCAACATGGTGAAACCCTGTCCCTACTAAAAATACAAAAAATTAGCTGGGCATGGTGGCGCGCCTGTAATCCCAGCTACTCAGGAGGCTGAGGCAGGAGAATTGCCTGAACCCAGGAGGCGGAGGTTTCGGTGAGCCGAGATTGCGCCATTGCACTCCAGCCTGGGTAACAAGAGCGAAACTCCATCTCAAAAAAAAAAAAAAAAATTCACAGTAACCCAGCAAGATAAGCAAGGGTTCTCATCCCTGTTTAACAGAGGAAACTGAAATACAATTAGGTTCAGAGCTCACTCATTTTCTACTCCGCATAGCCACTCCAGCAGAGAGAGATAAAGTTACAGATACAGATGTACAGATGCAGTTAGAGACAGAGACAGATGTAAACACATAATTATCATTACAGATATGGGGCAGAGTGCAGTGGCTCAGGGCTGTAATCCCACTTCGGGAGGCTGAGATGGAAGGCCAGGAGTTCAAGACCAGCCTGGGCAACAGAGTAAGACCTCATCTCTCCAAAAAAAAAAAAAAGTATAGATATGGTCCAGATGTTATAAATATGTTTATTGCTGTGGTTATAGATACAGATGCATAGTTATTGATACATGAGATATAGACATAAGGACAGAGACATATAGATACCGAGATAAATACCTAGTACCCCTTCGAGTTGGCCAAATTAAAACTCTAATATACAGCTGGAAAGCCCCTGTCCACACATTCCAGCTCCTGGTTATCCCCCTGAGCCTCAGAAGGTCTTGTTTAAGGGAGATGATGGTTTGATGATAGCAACGATCTCTACAGTGCTGGGGAGTTCTGTGATTGCTGGTTCCTAGACTGAAATGGTTGACAAAGCTTCCCTTTCTCTTGTTCATCAAAATCAGCTTTTTATGTAATTAGGAAGTTTTGGAGCTTCCTGGGACAGTCTAGGATATTAATATATAGACAGTCTTGCTTTGTCTTTATATGCATGAAGATAAAAGGTAAAACTCAACAAAATTAATGCTAAAATTGTTTCTTTTGTCTTTTACTATTATAAAATTAAATTACAATTTAGGAGCTCCAATACGTCTCCAACTGTGGTAGATTTTAAGGTAATCATGTGTCTCTTCAGTAATGTATTTGCAATCAACTTATTGCATAAAGGGATTGCTTGTGAACTCAAGATTATTTGTAGATTTATAGCCCTTTCAAGTGAAAAGGGGGTTTTTCAGAAGTACTTCCAATTTCCAACGTCTGGTGAATCTTCCATTTGCCACCTATAATGCCACCTACAGAAATCCCCTTTCATATAAATCCAGCTTGACATTCCCATAATGCACACAGCAAAGGAGGGCTCTGAGGGAAGAAATATCTGTGTGAGTTATATTGAGCCTGCATGTGGAAAAACATTCATCCTGCAATTTATGAATTCAGAATGCTCCTAGAACATGTTTTGGTATTCTAAATACAGGTAGATTTTTTTTTAATTACATGGCTATCTTTATAAATGTTTATTGCAGGCACTGCGAAAACTGCTGATTTGAAAAAATATTTTATAATTTTTTTTTTGGCCTGCCTCTAATGTTTACTAATCCCATTATTAAAACTATATGGCCCTATTATCTGTCAAAGGTTTTTTGTGTTGTTTTTTCAATGTAAAAACTATGTCAATGGCATCAATTCAGAATCTGGCTTCATCTATAATCATGCTGAGCACCTCAGTGTCAGTGTGCCTCGTGGTACTGCTTGACTTCAGTCTGTTAAGGAAGATTTGGAAAGGGTCTGAGGAGGCAGCAGAGATCCAGCTAAGGACATCATATTATATTTCATTAGAATGTTATGTTATGTTGAATTGTATTACTTTATGTTGTGTTGTGTTAGTGTGTTACATGTTGTGTTATGTTACATTGTTTTGTTGTTGGTTTTTTTTTGTTTTCTGTGTTTTGTTTGTTTTTAAGACGGAATTTCGCTCTGTTGCCCAGGCTGGAGTGCAGTGGCACAATGCTGGCTTACTGCAACCTCTGCCTTCCGGGTTTGAGCAATTCTCCTGCCTCAGCCTCCCAAGTAGCTAGGATTACAGGCATGTGACACTACGCCCGGCTAATTTTTTTTGTATTTAGTAGAGACAGGGTTTCACAATGTTGGTCAGGCTTGAACTCCTAAACTCAAATGATCCACTACCTTGCCTCCCAAAGTGCTGAGATTACAGGCGTGAGCCACCAGGCCAGCCCTGCTACATTGTTATATTATATATATTTTATCGCCTAAGACCGCAGAGCTATAGTTGCAATACAGGCAAATAATGATTTTGTCAGAATTGCACTGTAGATAACTAAGAATGGAGTAAGTATCCAGGCGAAACGATTCATTCTGTTTACAGTGTCTGACGTCACTGGCTAATTACCATTCTCTCAGTTTCTATCCTAATCCTTAAAACGTGGTTTTTAATTTTTCATTTGGCTGTTTTACAAGTTAAAGGTTGAGACTGCAAAACTTACCCTCCTGCTTTCAGGTAAGTGTGTGTGGAACGTGTGTGTGTGAGTGTGAGAGTGTGTGTGTGTTTACAGGTCTCCAGGAAAAGAGATTCAATTCACACAACAAACCTTAGTAACCAGTCCTGGCATCATCGGCCTTTACTGATCCAAGCATTGAAGGCACGGATGCCCTTACGTCTCCTCCCAGGCAGTACCTTTAATTCTAAGAGTGATGTCTGCATAGCTTAGCGCCTGATATGAGTCTAAGGGTAGACTTTAATCTGAAATTTGAGTCATAGTTACAAGGAAAAGCATGCAAATAAACATGTCGCATTAACTGAGGCATCATTTCTGAAGTCACTGAGTGCACTTCTGTATTTAGATCATTGAAAAGAAACCATGCACCATTCTATTTCTGAAAGGTTTCTTTCAGAAGCATTAAAAATCCTAGCAAGTACAAATCAGATTAACATGAGAATTAGCAGGGATAAGCTTTATTCTGAAATCATGAGTCTTCTATTCTGATTAAATTCAAATGTGGTTAATTCCTCTTAGGCATGTTACAGTAATAAGCAGTGGGCTTGACGTGGGGTGACCATCCTTGATCCCTGTCAATAATTAAATTGTTGGCATAATGTCTAACATTGTAAAAACCCCAAGCTTCCACTTCTGTCTCATTAGCAAAAATAAATAGGCTGGTGTTAACCACACAGACCGAGACAGGCATTGAGCACTGTTCACGGACACACCAAGGAAGGTCCAGGCGCTTGCCGGCCGCCAGTTGTCTATGCAGCTTGGCTTTCTTCTTCCCAAAAAAGGAGTGAGGAAAAGGGGTGAGATTAGCAGCTCTCACACATTCACACTGCTGGGTGACCTGGTCACTCGCCAAGGGCCAGAGGTAGGAATTGGTCCTGTGCAGCGCGGGCAGGCTGGGCGACAGCAGCCTTCAGTGTCGTGCAGACCCAGGCCAGGCAGGCCCACGCTCACCCACTCCCAGGCTGCAGGCAGAGGCAGTGCGTCAACCCCACAGGTGGCTGGACCCCTCACACTCTCCTCATTGTATTTGCAGAGTCGAAAGGCACATTCCTCCAACAGTTAATGAATGCCCGCCTGTACTCGGGCATGAGAGAAGAAGCAAGTTTGTCCTGTGGGCAAACAGTCACACTCACCTGATATATCCCAGGAAATTGTTCTCTCTTCTGTACTAAATAGGGTGACTCAATATCTTGTTTGGGGGTGAAGACATCTCCATTCACTCCCATTTTCTCCTTCGGTTTTCATGCACTGACTTAGCTCACCCTCACCAGGACCAGCCTGCCCTGCACCCACCCCCACTCTAGGAGCTGAGAACACTGATGCAAATAAAGCTTACACATAAGCCAGGAATCAAGAACAGTTCGTACAGGCCTCAGCTATCTTATGCATGCAGTTTAGGAGGAAAGACAAATATAATTAGTTAATTATTAAAACATCAGGCAATTGATCAGCGCTATGGAGATCATCGGTCGGGTGGTGCTATCAAGTGCAGTTGAGGCAGCCAGGAAAGGCATAGGGGAACTCTGAAAAGCAGAAAGAGGAAGACAGACGTGTTGAGAACCCCAGATTGAAGCAGCAGCCCAGTGGCAGGATGCCTTACAACTCCCCACCCACAGCCCAGGTGACCGGGCCAGGCATCTGCTGACCTACAACCTTGAACAGAAGGTTGTCTAGGTAGGCTCACTCCTCCCTCACATCAGACAGGAGTTCTGCCAAGAGCACCAGGCAAGCCTGGCAACACTGGTGAGAGGATTGCCAGGGACCTCACTGACACCAGGGCCAGGGGACCACACCACCCTCCCCCAGCAAGAGGACCCAGAGCAACAGGAGGGGAAGCCCCACATGACCAGCACTTAAGGCCCAGCCCGCTTGGAGCAGTGGGTGGCCTGGCCTGGGAAAGTCCCTTGTGCCCCTTGTATGGCACCAGGAGTTACCCATGGGAGCTTCAGCAGCACCAGACAAAGCAAGCAGACCCAATAGCACCATGAAGACTCTGAACACCAAATGGTCTTCGAAAGCACAGCCTGCAAAGTGGGCCACCATCCCCACACTAAACCTAAACAGGGTGACCAGCTGCATGAAGAAAAGATTTCAATAGGACCCAGAGACCTTCCTTTTCATCATGAGTTTCCTAAACCATACTTGATTGAAACAAAAATGACAGCACCATCTGAGACTCGGGACAACAATATTTCTGAGCAGGGATGGCATAGAACTTAAATGCAGTAAGTGGTAAAAAGGCCACCGCATGCAGAGACTCACTGGGTGGTCACCAAAAGAAACCAACTCTGACTATAACATGGCAAGCTAATACTAAATTTTGGAAAAGCATATACATTGAAATTTGCATATTGGTGCTATTATAAAGACCTAATGCTTAAAATGTGTGGGTACTTAAACACATATTCTGAAAAAACTCCTCTTGCTTCTTCTTTCTCTGATTGAACATTACATAAACCTGCCAATGCACACTCTGCATCCCCCTGTAAGACTGTGGTCAGAGCCCAGTAAATCTACATTTTACATGGGATAAAGTGATCACAAAGATGGCGCTCTGGATAAAGGAGACTACCTGTATTAGCAGTTGTGACTTTTTCTGTTTTCTTTTTTTTTGAAATGGAGTCTCACTCTGTCGACCAGGCTGGAGTGCAATGGTGTGATCTCGGCTCACTGCAACCTCTGCCTCCCAGCTTCAAGCAATTCTCCTGCCTCAGCCTCCTGAGTAGCTGGGATTACAGGTGCCTGCCACCAATACTGGCTAATTTTCTATTTTAGTAGAGATGGGGTTTTACCATGTTGGCCATGCTAGTCTCAAACTCCTGACCTCAGGTGATCTGCTTGCCTCGGCTTCCCAAAGTGCTGGGATTATGGGAGTGAGCCATTGCGCCCAGCCGTGACTTCTCAGATGTGATCTAATAAGCCGCCATACTAAGAGGCAGGCACATCCAAAGGTGTGTGGCAGCGCCGCCTCTGTTGTCTGCTCTTCATTCCAATTGTGCTGCCATCTGAAGAGAGAATGGATTCTGCTCAGCTGGAACCGAGAAGCAGACTTGCTGCAAGAAGTGGGGAACCAGAAAAATAGGCCACACTAATCAGAAATGAGACCAGGGCAGCAGCCCTCCAAATGGCACTATGCTTAATCAACACAGAAATGCTCTAGGATAACATTCCAAACAAAGTAATGTTGAACAGCAGGAGAAAGGAGATAGAGGAAGGGGCTGCTCAAGGGGCTCACATCTGTAATCCAAGCACTTTGGAAGCCTGGGGCAAGTGGATCACCTAAGGTCAGGAGTTCAAGACCAGCCCAGCCAAAATGGTGAAACCATGTCTCTACCAAAAAATATAAAAGTTGGGCAGACATAGTGGCAGATGCCTGTAATCCCAGCTGCTCAGGAGGCCAAGGCAGGAGAATCGTTTGAACCTGGGAGGCAGAGGTTGCAGTGAGCCAAGACTGCACCGCTGTACTCCAGCCGGGTTAACAAATTAGCCCAGAAACAGCAACAAAGACAGAAAGAATCTCCTTGTCTGGGTGGGGCATTGTGGTCTTGCATGGAAGTCTTTGATGTGGCAGAGCCTTTGGGGCTGACGCCAGGTCATGAATGACAGCAAGACAGGGTCTGTGAAGACGGCCATGTTTAGCTGGTCAGGTCTTGCTTGTTCACGGGCTTGGAGCCCTCTGGTGAGGATAACAGTGGAAGAGCATGCTTGGTTACATCTTATCTGGTTGGATGCAGAGTTTATTGATCAGGCACAACATTTGGTTCCTGTTGACAAAGTGCCTTTTGAAATGTAAGATGGAGTCTTTTTTGAAGATGGAGTCATTTATGCCAAGGTGCTCTACACATGGGGAAAATTTCAATGGAGAAGATTGAGAAATAAAAATAAAATTTTGGCCAGGCATGGTGGCTCACACCCGTAATCTCAACACTTTGGGATGCTGAGGCAGGCGGATCACCTGAGGTTGGGAGTTCAAGACCAGCCTGGCCAACATGGTGAAACACTGTCTCTACTACAAATATAAAATTTAGCCAGGCATGGTGGTGCACACCTGTAGTCCCAGCTACTTGGGAGTGTTATAAGTAAATTTTAGGTACTGCAAAAGAAGTAGCACTTGAATATGAATTTCCTCAGCAAGGCAATTTACTTCTATAGAAGGGTGTGTCTCACAGGTAGAACATGGCGAGCACACACCTGGACAAGGGAGGGGAAGGGGTTCTTATGCCTGATGCAGGTAGCCCCTACTGCTACTGTGTCGTTCCCCTATTGGCTAGGGTTACATGCAAGTCTAAGCTAATTCTGAATGGCTACCTTAAAGAGAGCAGGGGTATGAGCCTGAGTGGTAGCATTGGGTAGTTTCGCAGGAAGGACAGTTACAGAACAGGTCAGAGCAGGTGACCTGAGCAGGTGACTGGAGAAGGTGACCAGAGCATGTGACCAGAGCAGGTGACTGGGATGAGTCAGGACAGAGCATGGGACCAGGGGAACAGATGTGAACAACTGATTAGAAGGGGTGAAAAAGGTTGTTTACTGAAACTACAAGGAAGTTAAACTGCAAAATGGAGAATTAAAGAATAAGAGAGATGAACATACTGACATACTGATTCTTTGAAGAGAAACTTGGAGTTCACTATATCTAATAGGAGGAGGCTGAGGCAGGATAATTGCTTGAAGCCAGGAGGCAGAGGTTGCAGTGAGCCGAGATTGCACCACTGCACTCCAGCCTGGGTGAGTGAGTGAGACTCCATCTCAAAAAAGAAAAAAAAATTCTGGCCAGGCGCAGTGGCTCAAGCCTGTAATCCCAGCACTTTGGGAGGCCGAGGCGGGTGGATCACGAGGTCAAGAGATTGAGACCATCCTGGTCAAAATGGGCATGGTGGCGCGTGCCTGTAATCCCAGCTACTCAGGAGGCTGAGGCAGGAGAATTGCCTGAACCCAGGAGGCAGAGGTTGCGGTGAGACTCCATCTCACCGCAAAAAAAAAAAGAAAAGAAAAGAAAAAAAATTCTAAGCTTGCATCTGACTGAACAGCCCCTGTCTTGGCAAACAGGAGAAGACTTGGAAGCCATGACAGTTTGAGAATTGGTGCCTCTCCCTCACTCACTGTCCTCAGCCTCCCTTCCCTAAGGGCTAAAAGAAACGGATCCTTTCAAAAGGCTCCTCCCTGACTGGATTGATTTCTGATCTGCCCAGGTACAGAACAACCGGGAGATGAGATCAGTTGTGACTTCATCCCTCCCTGAGCCGTCCCTCTTCTTCAAATGTTTGCCTTATGTTGTGTAAAATGCAGACTAACCACAGTCTCACAAGCATATAATCATTCGTCACACTGCCAACCCCCACAAGCATCTAATCACTCATCTCACTGCCACCCCTCACCTTTTAAGGAAACCGTAGAAATAGGAAACCTCCTGAGAACCTCTCTGGGAAAAGCAGCCACAAATGTGTCTGTGGTGGGTGTCCTTCCTGGGAGTGCCCCCAGCTGGCTCAGTAAACCCGGAGGGTCTGAGACTTCCTCCTCAGTCGCTCCACCTGTTTGTCAAGATGCAAACAGCTCTGGAGACGGACGGAGCTGATGGTTGCTCAGCAGTAAGAATGGATTTAACATCACTGAACTATACACTGGAAATGGTTAAAATGATAAATTTGATATTATGTATATTACCACAATTTAAAAATGTAGCAACAACATCTATCTGTAGCATACTGAACTATTTCTGGGAAAAAATTCTATGTCAGAGATTTTGCTCCAAAATAATCCAGTGGGAAAGGGCAAGATGGAGGGGTGGGTGGGCTGTGGATGAAGCTGGACGGGTTGATCGTTGGTTAAGCCGAGCGGTGGGTACTATGTGTGGCTATTTGTATGGTTCTCTCTACTTCTGTATGTTGTAACATCTTCATAATAAAAAGTTAATAAATAAAATGAGTCTATCAGTTGTTTTCCAGCTATAGAAGGTTTCTGCTATAATTCACCCTTGCCCTGGGGCCTGAGGTTGCACAAGTCTTAAACCAAGTGTTTTATTTGTAACAATCTTACCTATAGCAAAAAAAAAAAAAACAAAAAACAAAAAACAATGTATTAGCTGTGGACAAAGGATACTTGTCAGAGAGTGGGGGCATTCACTTAAAAATTTGGAAATTCAGGAAGTGAGATTTCCCTGTCAGAGTTAAACTGCAGAATGAATGCCGACTGATTGGAAAACAGACATCCAGAGGACCCAAGCTGTTCTGGCACTTGCGGCAGAAAATTCAGCCTGCTCTGGGTGGTGGGAAGGGCTAAGACCAGGACAGACCACAGAGGTCTCGGCAAGCACCGACCTTCCTCCGAGAGCCTTGGGGGTTTGGGAGTGTCGGGGGTGCTCTCTGTGGCTGTGCAGTGAGTGGGTCTGTGTCTGCTCCTGAGTCCTCCTGGAGGGCTAGGAGGACTCAGGTGGAGGAGAAGAAGGGATCCTCTGGAACAGGTAACTATAAACTAATTGAATATATTAATATATCTAATAATCAATAATCAATGCCTTATGAACCCAAAAGGGATTCATAGTCAAAAAAGCTTAGGAAAGGCTGCCTAGGCACTGCCCACATGCTGCCAGCTCACCCACAGGCTCTGGGTCTTACTCAGAGCCCGTCCTCATGTCCCTCATCCTGTAGGGACAGGGGAGCCAGAGGCTGCAGGTGGTGGATGCAGGCACTGTGGGGCCACTGGCAAGGCCTTGCCTACGGCAATCCAGATCCTCCTTTCCCCAAAGTCCATGCCTTCCAAGCAGCCCTTAGGGCTGGCAAACTTCCCACAGAGACCTGCACACAGACCAGGCGTGGTGGCATGTGGTCCCAGCCACTCAGGAGGCTGATGACGGAGGATCACTTGAGCCCAGGAGTTCAAGGCTGCAGAGAGCTATGATCACACCACTGCACTCCAGCCTGAGCAACAGAGGAGACCCTGACTCTTAAAAAAAGAAGAAAATCAACAAAATAGAGACCTGCACACAGCAACACAGGAGTTGGTCTTGGACGAGATCCAACCACCTGTCTCTCCAACCATTTCGCTGTGTGGAATAAACCAACATTCTGCGCTCACCACCGCTTCCATGAACTTGGCTACAGGGCATGTGTCCCTGAACTTACTTGTGTTAGGTCTTCTGCTTAAATAGAAACCCTATTCTGGGGACATTAGCAAAGCACCCCGCGTCTCCAGTCTCGGCCCAGCTAGCCTCCCTCAGACTATGGTGAAACCTGTCAGTAGGTGGGGGCCCAACTCCCCCAGTACCACCCCCAGTACCTTCTCTTGCTGGCTTTCAAGCCCATTGGCCTACTGTACATGGCTTGCTTTTTATCTGTTTGCATATAGAGGTAATGCCGCAAATAAAACGCTAAACAGCAGCGTTTCAGAAAGGAAAGTCACATCCAGAATATTCCAAGCCATTTAAATGTTCTGGAAAAGTGGAAGAGACAAGCATGAACGTGAGAGCACATTGTAAACGCCAAGCTTGTATGTGATTGTGAGATGTACATAAGCTGAGGAATTATCGTAATTCTATCATCAGTTACGACTTCACCAAAATAAACTGATAAGATAAATGAGTACTGCTGCTAATGCCCAATTGACTAATATGACCTAAATAGAAATAAAATACTGGATGAGCTTGAGATACCAAGATGAAACCAGAGTAGTGATGGAATCTCAGTGCACTGTTCCGATATAATTAAAGAGGTGATTTAATGTGTCTTTAGCTCGGAATCATTGTAAGAGGTTTTTTTAGTCACAACGCAGAAATGAATACACACTCATCCAAGCCACAGAGGAATAAAAGGTTGTCATATTTTTGAGTTCCGCTGGCAGGATAATCCATTCTCATCAATCTCACACTCCGCAGGGGAACAGAAGGATGTTTTTCTTCCAGTCATTCGCAGTCATTATTTAATGTAGGGTAACAGCCACAGTCTTCATTAATATATTAACCTATGGCTCACAAAGGCCTTGCAGTAAACCAAGTGACAGCTCCTCGTGACAGGTTTATATCATAGGGCTCAGCGATATTTGCCATCTGAAATGCTGACCTCTGGGATAAGCTTAATGTTGACATCCAAGTTAAGAAGCTAGCCAGCAAGAACAAGGAATTCAAATGCCGGGCTCGTGGATTGCTACTCACTGCTATTCGAGAGGAGCTGGTCAGAAACACGTCTCTTGCCACGATGGATGGAAGATTTTACAACTTCCATAGGACTGAGGCGGAACAAACGCAAATGCAAATATACAACGGCGAGGACAAGTAATCAGTTCTTATTTGCTCAGCACCCTGGCATTAAGGGGTCTCCAGATAAATGACTGACCCCTGTCTTGATCACCCCAAAGCAAAACACACCCACAGCTCCTGAAAACAGAGCACAGCTCCTCCATGTCCCAGCTTTGAGTCATTATAAAGGCAATCATGGACTCTCATAAAAGTGTAACTGGCTTGTAAAGCATGTGTTTATGGACTTTATTTATTCATTTATTTGAAACAGAGTCTCACTCTTGCTGCCCAGGCAGCACCAATCCTGGGAGCCAGGTTCCGTGGGTCTGTCTGCACCTGAGCTGCGCCTGGAGGCATCCTGCACCCGACTACTGTCAATGAACAGAGTCAAATTTTTAAATATTTGAAGAGATTTATTGTGATCCAAATATGAGTGACCAATTCTTACAGTGGGTAGCAAGCCAGACATGAGCAGACAGGAGAGGGCCCCCTCCAGGCAGGAATGTCAGGAGACCATCAGGTGATGGTCAGGTGGCTGTCAACTGGCTCTCTAATTAGTTGTAGCTGGCACCAAGGAACAGCAGCTTCCCCATAGATAGAAGCACCTGGCACTGGTGATTGGCAGCTCCCTGATAAGATCTCAGGAGTTGGGCAAGTGGGCTTGCACCTGTGCACTGAGAGGCAAAGCTGGAGAAGGACCTCCCTCCGGGAACGCGACTGGTAAGGGAAGAACACGCGCACAGCTCCAGGAAATGCACCGAGTATGCAGCCCTGCCAAGTGCTGGCAGGCCACCGTGCATGCGGACAGCCCACCCCAAGGGAAGGACCAGGGAAGAAGGGATGCAGGACCCCGTCCCCCAAGTCAAAGGTCAGACCATGGACTCGATCACTCGAGTCACCCACTTGGCCCTCTTCCAAGTGTACTGTACTTCCTTTCGTTCCTGCTCTAAATGTTTAAACAAACTTTCATTCCTGCTCTAAAACTTGCCCTAGTCTGTCACTCTGCCTTATGCCACTCGGTTGAATTATTTCTTCTGAGGAGGCAAGAACTGAGGTTGCTGCAGACCCATACAGATTCCCTGCCGCCAACACAAGGGCCCATGCCACAGCCCTCCAGAGATCCTGAGAACATATGTCCAAGATGACTGGGCTGCAGCTTGGCTTTGTACATTTTAGGGAGACAGAAGACATCAGCCAATACATGCAGATGTATGTTGTTGGGTTTGGAAAGGTGGGATAATTGGACGGCACAGGGGCTTCTGGGTCACAGGTGGATTCAAAGATGTTCTGAAGGGCAGTTGGCTGAGTTATTACCTAAAGACCTGGAATTGATAGAAAGAAATATAAGATATGGGGTTGTGGAGACCAAGATTCTTATTACACAGATAAAGTCTCCAGGTAGCAGGCTTCAGAGGGAGAATAGAGTATCATTGCTTATTATCAGACTTAAAAAGGCATCAGATTGCCAGGTGTGGTGGTTCATGCCTGTAATCCCAGCACTCTGGGAGGCTGAGGTGGGCGGATCACTTGAGGTCAGGAATTCAGGACCAGCCTAGCCAACATGGTGAAACCCTGTCTTTACTAAAAACACAAAAAATTAGCCGGGCATGGTGGCGGGTAACTGCAATCCCAGTTAGTTGGGAGGCTGAGGCAGGAGAATCGCTTGAACCCAGGAGGTGGAGGTTGCAGTGAGCCAAGATCACACCATTATACTCCAGCCTGGGTGACAAGAGTGAAACTCCAGTCTTAAAAATAAAAAAATAAAAAAAAAAAAGATTTCGGATTGTTAGTTAATTGTCTCTTGGATCAGAAAAACGGTCTGGAAAACAGAAAGGAGGTTCTCTACACAATGGATTTTCCCCACAAGAGAGTACTTCGCAGGGCTATTTCAAGATACGCAAGGAAACATATTTGGGGTTAAAATATTTTCATTTCCTTCCTTCTCTCTCATGTGATATTATGCCAGAGTCAGGTTGGAAAGCAAGCCACATTATACAGGGTTAAATAAAACCCTTCTGATGAGACTGGATGGTTTGTGGTGTGGACTCTCCAGGCCCTTTAGATAGGAATTTGGGCAAGAGAAGAAAAAGGTCAGAGTTGAGAACCCGCTGCTCTGCTCCGGAATGTGGGCAAAACGTTGTCTGTCCCACCTGCACAGGGGCAGTGACATGCACACAGACCATGGCTGGGAAGAGCAAATGAGAGCATCACTGAGGGCTCTCACCCTGCCCGGCACACAGAGAAGCCTCAACACACAGCACGATCGGAGTTACGGCCACTCCTCGGAGAGAGGAAATTCTGCAAGGCTGAGCAGCCTGAGGACCGTTTCTGGGCATTTCCCAATCACTGGTTCCTCCTCACCCCATGATCTAAAAACTCCCCGTGCCTCAGGGCTCCTCTGGGCAGGTTTTCCATCTGCCCTCCCTCTCACGGGGAGCTCATTCCTGCTCAGGGTTTTAAATGTCATCTACCTGCTGATGACTTCATCTCCTGCCCAAGCCAAGCCCCTGAAATCCACACTGTTTATCTGAGGTCTCAACTTGGATGTTCAATGAGCCCCAGGGGAATGAATGAAACCATCCAACAGAGACCCGGGAGCTCATTCCAATCCCACGACCACAATCCTGCAGGACAGGACCGTCTTCCTCCCCTTCTCCCAGTAGGAAGCACTGGGATTTCAGGAGTGAACCACTGTACCCAGCCTAAATGCAGTTTTTAAGTTTTATCTGTAAAACATCATATAATTAAAATGACTTTTTCAGAAGACAGTTCTATGAATTTTAATACATGTACAGGTATGTGGGACCACAACCATCAGAACAATTATGCTCAAATAAATAAACAAATAAAACAGGCTGGACACAGTGGCTCACGCCTGTAATCCTAGCACTTTGGGAGGCCAAAGTCAGCACATCACTTGAGGTCAGGAGTTCAAGACCAGCCTGGCCAACATGGTGAAACCCCGTCTCTACTAAAAATACAAAAAAATTAGCCAGGCGTGGTGGTGGACACCTGTGGTCCCAGCTACTGAGGAGGCTGAGGCAGGAAAATCACCTGAACCTGGGAGGCGGAGGTTGTAGTGAGCTGAGATTGCGCCACTGCACTCCAGCCTGGGTGACAGAGCGAGACTCTGTCTCAGGAAAAAAAAAAAAAAAGGAAACAAAACGACATCCCTTGGGTGATCCTTTGTAGCCCCTCCCTCCATCCCTAAGCCTCGGAAACGTCTCCACCACTAAAGTGTTGTCTTGAGGATGTCACATAAATGGAATTATACCATTTATAATCTATTCTTTCCCAAAATTTCAGAGTTTATTTACATGTTGCATATGTTGAAAAGTTTGGGGAAAAACACGAAGTTTCAGTAGGAAGTTAGCAAACGCTCATACCCCTGCCTGTCTCCAGCATTTAGTGGAGATGAATGCTTGGCATCTGGCTGGCAGAACTTCAAATGTGCCAACCCCTTGCCCAGGAAAAGCCGCGCCAGCCCTGCTCCATGATTGCATTCACTGAAGATGATTGTGATTCCGCTGTAATCTGGCTTCCTCCATGTGCAATGGAAAGAACAATCAGTTTGTGAAATTTACAGCTTCTCCATCACAATGCTGTCTAACAGCCATGAGAGAGTTTAATAATTTCGAGAGCAAGAGTCCTGTTTTTAAATTCTTGAAAAGCAAACTAGGTTTGTGGTTTTCTGTCTGGCGCCCTCTGCAATATAAACCCAATAAGTGTAGCTTCTGAGAAACCTGACCCCAAGCAATTCTCCTGCCTCAGCCTCCCAAAGTGCTTGGATCACAGGCATGTGCCACCGCGCCTGGCCAGTACTTCTTGACATTACCAATATCATGAGTTCAGCCCTTAAACAGGGTTGCTTAGCATGATCGATTTAGATGCCAGGATTGGTCTGACAAGACTACCTATTTTGGCGTTGGTTGACGTAACTAATACTTTGCTGTTTCTGTTGACAGTGGGTGACCAGCAGGTTTAGTTGCTCCTTGAGACCTACTAAGAACTTAGCCATGGTTTTATATCAACAGAGAGGATCATCTCTTGCTTACTCAGTTTTAGAAGTCACATGACCAGATTGGCAAAGAACCATTCCAAAATCTTTAGATGTACAGGCTGTGTAGGTCAGAGTCATCCTAACATAGTTACACATGCAGTTTGATTTCAGAAGGCTATTCCTACCTGCTCTGATTATCTTGGTGACATTATGATAAAGGCAAAAGGTACATTAAAAGCTTTGGATCTATACTGGGGTCATGAAGCGTCACCCACAGACAGTTCCCGTCTAGGGATTCATTTGCCAGACAGATCAATAAATGCTATGAAAAGTTCTACAGTGAGTATTCCCAACCAAATGCTCTGCAAGCACCCCTGTGTGCTAGTTGAACAGTAAGATGTTTTGGTAACTTCAGTATGAAATACATATAGAATAAATTAGTTTTCAAGAACTGTAATTAAGAAATGGTGTGTTAGACTTGCCTTGTTTTCTAGATAAAACCCTGGTAATTATCACTGCTCAAGCCAGCCCTAGAAAGGCAGAAGCTGGAGATTTTACTCCTCTGCATGGGAGCTAAAACTTGCTATCTAGTGGTGGTGCAGCATCCGCACTGAGGAATGCCTTTATCATCGGAAGAACACAGGTATTTCCAACTCACCAGGAAGAAGACAACATCAGCACATGTGTCTCCGTAGATGTTTACCCTTTTTTTTGAGATGGAGCTTCACAGGCTGGAGTGCAGTGGCACGATCTCGGCTCACCACAACCTCCACCTCCTGGGTTCAAGCAATTCTCCTGCCTCAGCCTCCCAAGCAGCTGGGATTACAGGAATACACCATTACACCCAGCTACTGTTATATTTTTAGTAGAGACAGGGTTTCTCCATGTTGGTCAGGCTGGTCCCAAACTCCCAACCTCAGGTAATCTGCCCATCTCAGCCTCCCAAAGTGGCTGGGATTACAAGCATGAGCCACTGTGCCTGGCCTACTCTTTGAATATCAGTAAGAATTTCACTCTGAAAGACAGAGCGATGTACAGGTTTCTGTGGACCTCAGATAGCAGCAGACAGCTGGGTCAGGAGCCGTGCTAGCGAGTGAACCCAAGGTGAGGGAACTTTCAGATCCACACTCAATCTCTCCAACAGGAAGCATCACTTCCCTGGCAACAGAAAGATTAATCATACATTGCACCAGGCAGAGACCAAGCTTGGTAATGTGAGACCGTGATTTACAATGATCTCCTGATTTATCGTTGTGTATTTTTAAGCCATATTATTTAAAATGCAGCTAATTTAAAAGCTAGTGTTCAGCACCGCATGACTGCTGCTAAAGATCTACCCTCCCGCCATGTTTTGTCCACTTACGCCCAGGTCCCCATGGCAGACGGAACCTCTAACAAAATCATGTGTCAGGTGATGAATGTTGGTTTTCTTTGAGGAGTTATTATTTCTGTGTTTTTGTGTGTGTTTCCAATGCAATTTATTTTTATTTATTTACTTATTTTTTTATTTTTTTGAGACAGAGTCTCACTCTGTTTCCTGGGCTGGAGTGCAATGGCACGATCTTGGCTCATAGCAACCTCCGCCTCCTGGGTTCAAGCGATTCTCCTTCCTGCCTCAGCCTCTTGGGAGCAGCTGGGATCACAGGCACCCACTAACACGCCTGGCTAATTTTTGTGTTTTTCGTAGAGACAGGGTTTTAACATGTTGGCCAGGCTGGTCTCGCACTCCTGACTTCAGGCAATCTGCCTGCCTCAGCCTCCCAAAGTGCTGGGATCACAGGTGTGAGCCACTGCGCCCGGCCTTTTGTACAAATTTAAAACATCTCTGATCAATGGAAAACCACATGTTTTCTGAAGGCCCTGAAAAGATAATTTCCAAGCATAGGGAGAGTGAAAATTGGAAGAAAAGACTCCAGGGGGTTCCTGTGTGAGAGCACTGGCCATATGGAAAGGGTGGGAGTCACGCTGGGGATGCTGGGCTGGCAGAGGTGGGCACAGGTGTGGACCCCGCACTGGGAGGTCAGGGCTGCAGGAGAGGAGAAGGAGCCTCAGGAATCCTGCAGCGATGTCTCCTGGCCCCCACCCCTTCCTCTGGGGAATTCCTCTGCGTTCAGGGCATGGCTCCCACCTCCCCACCTCACAAGGCAGGAATCCTTAGGGAGCCGTCACCTTCCCAGCACCCACCCTCCCAGCCTGAGGGCTTCTGGAAGACAGTAAGAATGGAGGATGATTCCCTCCTCCCCTTTTATTCTCCAAAACTCTGTGTGTTGACAAAAGAACCTTAGGCTGAGGAGGAGAAATCCAGCTTGGGTTCAGAAATAGAGCGAGCCGGGAGCAGTGGCTCATGCCTGTAATCCCAGCACTTTGGGAGGCCGAGGCAGGTGGATCACCTAAGGTCAGGAGTTCGAGACCAGCCTGACCACTATGGTGAAATTCTGTCTCTACTAAAAGTACAAAATTAGCCAGGCATGGTGGCACATGCCTGTAATCCCAGATACTCAGGAGGCTGAGGCCTGGGAATCACTTGAACCCAGGAGGCGGAGGTTGCGGTGACAGAGCCAGACTCAAAAAAAAAAACCCCAAAAAAACAAAAGAAAGACAAAGTGAGAACTGTGCATGGCTTGCCTCTGAGGAGCCACTGGGTATTATTAGAGTTTCGCTGTTTTGCTTGTCAGATTCTTTTGCACACAGAGACAGATGTTCCTGCGCATCATCTAGCTGGGAGCGGGGCCTGAGAGGTCCTGCATTGAGCTGGCTCGAGACAGGGAGGTAAAGCCTGCAGTGAGGATGCGGAAGGGCAAGGCCACCCTGTGGGCAGCTGGGACCTGGCAGGACACTTACAGCAGCCCTCGAGTGGGCCAGGCCCAGCAGAAGGGAAGAAGCTGGACTGCTCATCATCGATGCCCAGCTGTGCTGTTCGGGGCTGGCCCCACTGGGCCCCTGGGACCCAGGGAGAAAGACACTTGCTCTGGTGTCACAGGCATGCACAGCCAGAGACAGCAAGGCACCCACGGAAGCACCTTCTGTGGCTTTCTCTTTTAAACTTTTTTAACGGTCTGCACTTTTTATTCTGAACTGTTTTTCTTTTTGAGACAGGGTGTTGCTCTGTCGACCAGATTGGAAGGCAATGGCCCGGGATCGCAGCTCACTGTAGCCTCTACCTCCTGGGCTCAAGTGATCCACCCGCCTCAGCCTTCCAAAGTGCTGGGATTACAGGCGTGAGCCACCGTGTCTAGCCTCTTTTGAACTTTTTATAATAAGAAAAACCTTTTCCATCTACAAAACAGAAAGACACTTGAGTGTTGCATTGCCAGGATGTCCATGTGGAGGAGGGCCGTGTTTGGACTAGGTTTGTGGTCTGAGTAACACTGAAGGGGAGGTGGCCTTGGCCAGTGAGGATACTAAGTCATGGCTTGTGCAATTTGAAAAGGCTGCTCTCAAATTCTACTAGTTTGCTCTAGGCCTGAGTAACGTGGCTGCATAGAAAGATAGGGCTGTGGGTTCGTTTGTTTGTTTGTTTTGAGGCAAACTCTCGCTCTGTTGCCCAGGCTGGAGTGCAATGGTACGATCTTAGCTCACCACAACGTCCACCTCCCAGGTTCAAACGATTCTCATGCCTTCTCCTGCCTCAGCCTCCTGAGTAGCTGGGATTATAGGCAGGAGCAACCACACCCAGATAATTGCTTTCTATTTTTAGTAGAGAAGGGTTTCATTCACAGCATTGGTCAGGTGGGTCTCAAACTCTCCGCCTCAAGTGATCCACTCACCTCAGCCTCCCAAAGTGCTGGGATTATAGGCGTGAGCCACCGTGCCCAGCCGAAATAGAGTTTTATAAGTCCTGTAAAAGCAGCAGACACCCTCAGTCCAATGTTGGCTGACCCGGCAGCAGATAGAAGGCATCAGGCCGGTTCTTCTCAAGCAAGAACGTGCTTGGGAACCCACGTGCATCTCAGACTGCTGCGAGAGCACAAAACTGCCTGGCACAGGAACAGCAACGAAAAAAGAAAGTAACAAAAAATAACGAGAAGTCTTACGTAACTAACAAAATAGGCATGATTTTTTCCTGAGGCAGGGTGTTGATCCGTTCCCCAGCCTGGAGTGCAGTGCTGTGATTTTGGCTCACTGCAGCCTCCACTTCTAGACTCAGTGCATCCTCCCACGGCAGCCTCCTCAAGTAGCTGGGAGTACAGGCGCATGCCACCACACCTGGCTAACTTTTGTATTTTTTGTAGAGACAGGGGTCTCACTATGTGGCCCAGGCTGGTCTCAAACTCCTGGGCTCAAGTGAACCTCCCATCTCTGCCTCCCAAAGTGCTGGGATCACAGGCGTCAGCTACAGCGCCCTGTCCAATAGGCGTAACTTTTATCCAGAAGGTAAAGCATACAGATGTCAAAAATGTAGCAATCCTTGAGGGCATGTAGGTACCATTCACTACAAATGAGGGGAGCACCTCTAGAAAATAGAAAAACATACTACAAAGGAGGAAAGAGAAGGAAGAACTTGTGACAATGCGTGATGCACCTGAAATACAGCCAGCACTGGACGTAGCATTATGTTAGCCAAACGCATAGCACCGGCCAACGAGGCCTGGTCAAGGAACAAAGGTTTCTCGAGGACTTTGGTAATCGGGGTGAGATTGATAACCGTAATGAAAGCCACGACATTAATAATAAAAGGATCAATGACACAGACAAACATATTTATAGATCATTGCCTCAACTGGAGGCCCGCGAAGGCCCAGATGTATCACTGCTTTCAAATTTATTTATAGATCGATGTCCTAATGTGATAAACGGTGGGCTTGTAAACTAAAAATACTGAAAACCACAACATAAAGCCATGAATTTTTCCTTTCCTTTACTGTGTGAGAGATGTCAGCACAGGTCCATGGTCCGGGGACAACTCCTTACTCATCTGATGAATGGGATGAAGCATGTCAGAGGAGGAGCTAACCCTGCCCAGAGATTCTCATAAACAACAGGCTCAAGACCCTGGCAGACAAGCTCAGCCCCGTCGGGGTCCGGCACATCTGCCGGTGGCTACTGCAGTCCAGACTGCAAAGTTTCACTGGAAGCGTCTCCCACAGACATGGCCTTCTCCACGTCGAATTCGACCACACTGCTACAGCCTGGTGCCGTCCAAGCTCCGGGTGGGGAAACCTGAACCTGTCAGCTGTTGGCTCAGCCATCCATAGACAAAGGAAAAGACAGGCTATGGGGCCTCTGAAAGTTCTTTTCTGCCCACACATATCTGCCCTGAGTGTTCTAAGGTGCTCACTCATTCATTCGTTCATTTGTTTGCTCACTTGCCTGGCAAATGTGAGTGCTGCCTTCGTGCCAGGAGTTGAAATAGGCCCTGGGGTAGAAACAGGAGCTGCAGTCAGTTGAATCGGAGTCGGAGGGCTAGACTCAGTCTCGTGCAGGAGACAGGTGAGCACAGCTGTGTTCCACACAGAGTCCCATATTGTCAGGGTCCCCATCAGTGTACCAGGCACGGGGCGGAGGACAGAGGAGGCCCCTTGCCTCAGGAAGCAGGGAATCCATCACCCAGCAAAGCAGAGGCAGAGGGTGGAGAGGGTGCTGGCTCGGGGGCAGATAAGGCGCCAGTGTGAGTGCTGCTGTGGCAGCGTGGGGTCCCAGCTACTGGGAAGACTTGAGCCCAGGAGTTTGAGGCCAGCCTGGGCAACATGGTGAGACCCTGTCTCTTAAAAAAAAGTGAAAAGGAAGTATTCAGTGTGTGTGCTGGGTGCAGGGGGGAAGGGGAGGGTCCAAAATGGGCTTACAGGTGGAGCACGAAGGAGCCCTGCACGCCATGAAGGACTCGCCCTGGGCTCTGCGGAACCACTGAATGAGCTGAAGCAAGGGAATGGCACATTGAAGAAGGGGAAGGTTGGGGACGTGGGGACAGTGGAGTCAGGGCTTCTCCGCTCTCCAGGAGGCTGAGTTCATGTGAATGGGAAAAGAAGAAACCGCCTGACGGCCGGGCGCGGTGGCTCAAGCCTGTAATCCCAGCACTTTGGGAGGCCGAGGCGGGTGGATCACGAGGTCAAGATATCAAGACCATCCTGGTCAACATGGTGAAACCCCGTCTCTACTAAAGATACAAAAAATTGGCTGGGCATGGTGGTGCGTGCCTGTAATCCCAGCTACTCAGGAGGCTGAGGCAGGAGAATTGCCTGAACCCAGGAGGCGGAGGTTGCGGTGAGCCGAGATCGCACCATTGCTCTCCAGCCTGGGTAACAAGCGCGAAACCACCTGAGACTGCTGGGTAGAGGGAGGGTAGGGGGTGGGTGCTCACTCTCCCTGGGAGTGCCAACCGGCACAGCTCTGGAGCTGGAAGTTTGGTATTATCTGTTCAATTTAAATATAACACTCCTACCTTGCCCTAAGCAACTTCTAGAATAAAATCCTTGTGAAACTTGCACAACCCTGCAAAATACACAAAGGGAAGTTTACCACAGTTTTTTTTTTTTTGAGACAGAGTTTCACTCTCATTGCCCAGGCTGGAGTGCAGTGGCACAATCTCTGCTCACCGCAACCTCTGCCTCCCAGGTTCAAGCGATTTTCCTGCCTCAGCCTCCTGAGTAGCTGGGATTACAGGTGCACACCACCACGCCTGACTAATTTTGTATTTTCATTTTCATTTTATTTTTATTTTTTTTTAGAAATGGGGTTTCACCTTGGTCACACTGGTCTTGAACTCCTGACCTCAGGTGATCCACCCGCCTCGGCCTTCCAAAGTGCCAGGATTACAGGCATGAGCCACGGCACCTGGTCCTAATTTTGTATTTTTACTAGAGATGGGGTGTTTCTCAATGTTATTCAGGCTGGTCTCGAACTCCCAATTTCAGGTGATCTGCCAATGCCTCCCAAAGTTCTGGGATTACAGGTGAGCCACCATGCCCAGCCAGCATTTTTTTTTTTTTTTTTACTTTTTATATATTTTTTGAGATGGAGTCTCACTCTGTCATTCAGGCTAGAGTGTAGTGGCCTGATCTTAGCTCACTGCAACCTCCGCCTCCCGGGTTCCAGTGATCCTCCTGCCTCAGCCTCCAGACTACAGGCATGCACAACCACGCCTGGCTAAGTTTTGTATTTTTAGTGGAGATGGGGTTTCACCTTCTTGGCCACACTGGTCTCAAACTCCTGACCTCAGGTGATCTGCCTGCCTCGGCCTCCCAAAGTGCCTGGATTACAGGTGTGAACCACCACACCCAGCCTACCATCGCATTTTTTAATAGTACAGAGAAAGTATGTTGTTAAAAGAAAACAATCAAATATTCACCATTACCAGATTGGTTACATAAATCCACCGAAGAGAGTGAGGAATCCAGTCTTTCAGACTCCAAGCGAATCACCGAGGGAGGCTGTGAGGATGTCAACTCTGACTCAGGGTCTGGGGAGGGCCTGAGGGGCTGCACTTCACACAGCCTGCAGGTGCCCGGCTGCTGCCACCCTGGGGCTCCTGCTGCAGGTAGCAGGACCCAGATGACCAAGAGCAAGCGGAAACATGCAAAACAGTATGTCCCATTTTGGTTTAAACAATCATAATGCCAAGTTAATATACACATTACATATCCAGAAGGATATGTATTTCTGGAAGAAGAGCTTATGATGGACTTTTCTCTCTACATTTTATACATTTTATATACATAACGGTAACATTTCAATTTTTATAATAATCACGAATTATGTTTACAACCAGAAAAAAAAATTCAATAGGTGAAGATAACCAATAAATCGATGCATTAAAACAAAAGAAATCTGTGAACCTGAGTCAAAAGTTACACTTCATTATTATTTTATATATATATATATATATATATTTTTTTTTTTTTTTTGAGACAGAGTCTCTCTCTATTGCCCAGGCTGGAGTGCAGTGGTTCGATCTCAGCTCACTACAACCTCCATCCTCCAAGTTCAAGCAATTCTCCCACCTCAGACTTCCCAGTAGATGGCCCAGCTAACTTTTGTATTTTTAGTAGAGAGGGACTTTCACCATGTTGGCCAGGCTGGTCTCAAACTCCTGACCTCAGGTGATCCGCCCACCTTGGCCCCTCAAGTTGCAGGCATGAGACACCATGCCTGGCCAAAAGTTACACTTTAAATCGCATATCATATTACTCTTAATAGGTCATTTGGGCCTTTATTTATTTATTTGAGACAAGGTCTTGTTCTGTTGCCCAGGCTGGAGTGCAGTGGTGTGATCTTGGCTCACTGCAACCTTTGCCTTCTGGGCTCAAGTGATCCTCCCACCTCAGTCTCCCCAGTAGCTGGGACCACAGGCATTTGCCACAACACCTGGATAATTTTTGTATTTTTTTTTAGAGATGGGGTTCTGCCAATGTTGCTGAGGCTGGTCTCAAACTCCTGGGCTCAAGCGATCCTCTTGCCTCAGCCTCCCAAAGTGTTGGGATTACAGGCATGAGCCTCCCAGCCTGGCCTGGTCTCTTATTTTTAAAGAGCTGTTCTAGGCAAAGCCCAACGTACCCTTTTTTCCAGGCTGGGGCATTCTTGTCTCCCACGGCCTTCTGTCTACCCGCATGCACTGCGAGGTCCTGCAAGCTGCAGGGCAGCCCGCTCGAAATGCAAAGCCGTGACTGTCTTTCTCACCCTCACCCACCGCCACCCAAAACACGTCCATGCTTCCCACTGCTCCCGGAATGAATGCAAAACACTCCCAGATCAGCAGAGCTTTCATGCCTGGCCCTGGCCACCTCGCCAGCCACATGTGTCACTCACGTCCCCTCATGCCCAGCACTCTGGCTGCCCTTTGGACCCCAGTGTGCGCCACCTGCCCCCAATAAGCCGACGTCGTCATCATCAACGCCCTGGTCCATGTTTGTCTCCTCACCTGTCTAGCCGGGTAGCAGAGCCTCCCTTACCCAGGACCGTGGAAATAAGACTCTTCCCTCCGCGACTGAGTGAGGAGGCGCGCTGGCTGTCCGCGGGGTCACAGGTGCAGAGGTCTTTCGGGTGGGCGAGCCGAGATGCCTACATTAGGCCTCCCTCCTGTTAGGATCTTGGGGTTACAAATTCCCCCATAAAGTGTTAGAAGTCCTGGCTTCAAAGCAAAGAAACCTCTACCCCTAGGAGGTCAGAACTAGTACAGATGGCCCAGTAGCCACCGAACGCAGCTGAGAGAGCCAGCGCAGACGGAAAACCCACGCAGGCCCCGCCTCGGGGAACCCACGGAAAACTCACGCAGGCCCCACCTCGGGGAACCCACGGAAAACCCACGCAGGCCCCGCCTCGGAGAACCCACGGAAAACTCACGCAGGCCCCACCTCGGGGAACCCACGGAAAACCCACGCAGGCCCCGCCTCGGAGAACCCACGGAAAACTCACGCAGGCCCCGCCTCGGGGAACCCACGGAAAACCCACGCAGGCCCCGCCTCGGGGAACCCACGGAAAACCCACGCAGGCCCCGCCTCGGGGAACCCACGGAAAACCCGCGCAGGCCCCGCCTCGGGGAACCCACGGAAAACCCGCGCAGGCCCCGCCTCGGGGAACCCACGGCAAACTCATGCAGGCCGCGTGCCTCGGGGAGGCCACTCCCGACCACTGGGCAGTTCCGTGGGCCGGGCCCAGGCGCAGCACTTGGCACAGTGCTGGAATTTAAGTCACGCGGCTCCTGTCACGCCGGGCAGCTACAGGGCTGCGGGCTCCATCTCCCCAGTGAGGCCCGAAGGAGGGGCCTGGGCTCCGGGGGGAGCAGCAGCAGGCGGTCCCTGGCGATGCCAGGCCCTGGTCTAGGGATGTGGGTGCAGCAGGCAGCGGGGTGAGGATGGCGCGAGCGAGGAGAGCTCTCCCACTCATCTCACTCACCTGGCGGCCTTGAGCGCGGCCACACAACAGGCCCCAGGTGAAGGTGTGGCGGGCCAGGCCCCTCCCCCGGGGCTGGGAGCTGCGGGCATCCTGGCTCCCCTGAAGCTCCCTCCAGGAACTGAGGGGCAAAGCGCTGTGGGGTGAGTACGTGGGAGGTGGCTGGGGCGCCCTTCAGCCTCTGAAAGACTCACGGTCAGACCAAGGAGCTGATTCGTGCGCAAGAGGACGCACCCTCAGGAGCCCGGGTCAGCAGATGTCTGAGGACAGCCGCCCCCAAGAAGACCCCAGAGAGGGCAGCCAGCAGCGTGGGAACAGTGAGGGAGGCGCGGGCCCGCAGACCCGCACGGAGGGTGGGCCTAAGTTCCAGCTGAAACAAGTGTTTCTGTAGCAGCCCCAGGGGATCGGCCCTTTCACCACGTCCCATTCCACGGGAGAGAGGCGGAGACTGGAGAGGAGAGCGAGGCCCCGCTGCTGGAAATGGGGCGGTCAGGGTTTTGCCCCAAGCCCGAGAGCCAAGGGCCGCGCGGCTGCCTCCTGTGTTCACACGGTGCACGTGGCAGCGCCCCTGGGCCTTCCTGGACCTTCCCGTGCCTGGCTCCGAGGCGATTACTCCCCAGCTTCCTGGCTCAGGCTCCTGGCGGGCGCTGGCCCTGGGCCATCCCTGGGAACTCCCCACCGCAGCCCGGTCTCCCAGCAGCCTGAGCCCGCCGTGGTCAGCGGCTGACGGTGACCCAGCTCTGATGCTTTGTTCCAGCACAGCCAGGGTGCAGGTCCGGCTCCCACCCGCAGTCCACAGGGAGGGGCAGGAGGGGGTGGGGTGGGGTGTGCAGAGCGCAGGAGGGCAGCTCCTGAATGGTGACAGCTGGGGAAGGGATCAGGGCTGCAGACAAAGACCAGCAGGACAGGGGCATAACCAGCTCTACAATGATGCCTCACGGGCTGGGAAAGCGACTGACTCCCGACTCCTGTGTCACACACACCATGCCCAGAGGTGGGGAGCCCAGCCCCTGCTGCCGCCAATGCAATGCTCACTTCTGGACAGCGCCCAACACACTGGGGGCCTCTGCATTTCATTTCTACACACCACAAAAAAAAGCGCAGCTGCTGTTTTCAGTGAGAAGATGCAGGGCTGTGGTGTCTGGGCGTCAAGTGGGAAGAGAAGGTGTGAAGTTTTCAGAGGAAACTGGCACCTGGCACTTTGAATGGGGAACTATGAACTTTTGTTTCCCATTTCCCATGCCAGTGCTTCCTGCCCACTTCTGGCCAGCACCCAGATGCCTCTCAGGGCTTTCTCCAGTCACGTTCGAGCTTTCCAACTGCACTCTGCAGATTTTTAAAAACCTTCCAGCTAGATTTCAATCAAAATTTCATCTTTCCACCAGTTCAGACCTCACCTCAGTTCAGAAATCTGCCAGGAGGAGGGCGGCCGTTCTCACTTCCCCACCTTTGCTCATCCTCACACCACTGGGGGCTGCAGGTGCAGGGGGCATGATGCCATCCTCCCTCTCAAAGTTCCTCCACGCAGGACATTCTCCAGACACCTCCCCTCCCCTGGGAGTGGGTGAGAAAGCCATGCCCACCGCCCCTGCCACACTCTGCCTCCTCTTCTCTGACAGGGAAGGGTCTCGGGGCCTCCCCAGCCTCTCCTGGCAGATCCTGCAGCTGTGTGCCTCTCCCGGACGAACATGGGGGTCCTCATCACCTACAAACCTCACCAGAGCTCCCAAGAAACGGAAAAAGCCCCCCTTTTCCTGGTCCCTCCACAACCCTCTTTCCTTCTGGATCCCTTCCCTGCTCCAGACACCCCCAGCTCCCTTGAGACTGACCTGGACCTCAACAGACCACAGACAGACAGACACCAGGGCCCGCCTTCAGGCAGAATTGTGCTCATCTGTGCTTCAGAGCCCTTACCTGCAACATGAAGGTGCGGCCCTCGCCTCACATGGTGGCTCCCTTGAGGTGAAGGGTGAGGCTTAGAAAGCCATCTACACAGCTTCTGCCCACCGTGGGTGGTACACGTGCTCTTGCCGCCCAGCTTGGCTTTCCTTCTGCCTGACGCCCATCCTCCACTCCAGCCAGGCAAGCTCACTGTCCCATGTGCCAGGCCCATTCGGATCCCTCACCTCCTCCCACATTCCCCGAGGGAAGTCCCGCATCCTCTCAGGCATCTGAAATGTCCCTCTGAACCAGGGTTCCCCCATCCCCCCAACTCTGCCATCCTTTTCCAGGCCACGCCCCTCTCCCTCCTCCTCCAGACAGCGAGCCCAGGACACCAGGACACTTACCCGGCAGGAGTTATGGAAGCAATTAAACAGGAGAAAAATGAGACATATTAGTTGGAAAGGAGAAGGTCGGGACAGGGAGATCCGATTGTCCCCAATGTCTGTTCTTCTCACATGCTCTAGGAGCAGAGGCCCAGAGTTTTGGATGAGCACACAGCCTTCATACATGTCAGAAGATGGAATGATCCCATTGACAAAAACAGAGTGATAAGACACTTAAGAATAAATTCTGCAAGAAACGTACAGACAACCTATATGAAGAGAACAGAGACTGTCTGAATGAATGGAAGGCATATACTGTCCTTCCAGAGGAAGATTTAACAGCATAAATATTCCAGTTTTTCCCAATTTAGTCTACAAATTTAACAACTCCAGTTAAAAATACCAACAGGATTTTTCATGGACAGACGTTGATCCTAAACTTCACTTTTTAGGTTGAGTGCAATGGCTCTCACTGGTAATCACTGCACTTTGGGAGGCTGAGGCAGGAGGACTGCACTCAGGAGTTTGAAAGTAGCCTGGGCAACATAGGGAGACCTCCTCTATACTAAAAATAAACAATAAAATAAAGTAGCCAGACTTGGTGGCACCTGTAGTCCCAGCTACTTAGGAAGTTGAGAAGGGAGCATCACTTGAGCCCAGAAGGGTGAGGCTGCAGTAAGCTGTGATCGCGCCACGGCACTCCAGCCTGGGCAACAGAGCAAGACCCTGTCTCCAAATCATAAAAATAAAGATAAAATTCACTTTTTAGAAAAAATCAATAGAAAATAGGATGATATTAAACTACGTTATAGAGCCATAATAGTAGAGCGGTAGAGCACTGAGGCATATACACGCAGGAAGATTCGGAAAAAGAATAGAGAACCCAGAGATAGCCTCAAACACACTTTAAAAACTTTGCTGGGGGAACGATCCAAGATGGCTGACTGCTAACATCTCAAGATTGTAGCTCCCAGTGAAAACGCAGAGAACGAAAAGACGCCACACTTTCAGACAAATTTGGGTCGCTCACAGAACAGAAGATTCCCAGTGGAGGAGCTGCACGGGTCGCCAGCGTGACTCTTGTGGCCGGCGCGGCAGCTCTTGGAGCAGAGTAAACGGGACTGGTTCCCCTTCTGACCGAGGTTTGGAGCTCCGGGAAGGCGGAGTCACCTATACGGACTCAAGAAGGAAGTCAGACTGGAGATTCCCGGGCAGAAAAGCACCATCAGTGTTAACGCCGCTGTTTTGGCCAGCGCAGTGGGTTGCTCATAGATCGGCCCTGGGAACTAACAACTTGGACGTCTACTCAGAGACCTAATTTGAAAGGTGGTAATTACAAAGATGACAGGTGGATAAACTTACAATGATGGGAAGAAACCAGCATAAAAAGGCTGAGAATACTCAAAATCAGAATGCCTCTCCCTCTACAGAGGATCACAGTTCCTCATCAACAAGGGAAGAAGGCTTGATGGAGAATGAGCGCATCCCAATAACAGAATCAGGCTTCAGGACATGGATAATAAGAAACTTCGGTGAGTTAAAAGAACATGTTGTAGCCCAATGTAAAGAAACTAAGAACTTTGAAAAAAGGTTTGATGAAATCCTAACGAGAATAGACAATTTAGAGAGGAATATAAGTGAATTAATGGAACTGAAGAATACAATACGGGAACTCCGAGAAGTATGCACAGGTTTAAACACTCAAATTGTTCAAGCAGAAGAAAGGATATCAGAGGTCGAAGTCCAACTTAATTAAATAAAACGAGAAGACAAGAATAGAGAAAAAAGGATAAAAAGGAATGAGCAAAGTCTCCAAGAAATGTGGGACTATGTGAAAAGACCAAATTTACGTTTGATAGGTGTACCTGAATACGACGGAGAGAATGAATCCAAGCTGGAAAATATTCTTCAGGATATTATTCAGGAAAATTTTTCTAAACTAGCAAAGCAGGACAACATTCAACCCCAGGTAATACAGAGAACACCACAAAGATATTCCTTAAGAAGAGCAACCGCAAGGCACATAATCGTTAGATTCACCAGGGTTGAAATGAAGGAGAAAATACTAAGGGCAGCCAGAGAGAAAGATCAGGTTACCCACAAAGGGAAGCCTATCAGACTCACAGCAGATCTCTCAGCAGAAACTCTACAAGCCAGAAGAGAGTGGGGGCCAATATTCAACATCCTTAAAGAACACAACTTTCAGCCCAGAATTTCATATCCTGCCAAACTAAGCTTCATAACTGAAGGAAAAATAAAATCTTTTATGAACAAACAAGTACTCAGAGATTTTATTACCACCAGGCCTGCTTTACAAGAGCTTCTGAAAGAAGCATTACACATAGAAAGAAACAACCAGTATTAGCCTTTCTAAAAATATACCAAAAAGTAAAGAGCATCAACATAAAGAAGAATTTACATCAACGAATGGATAAAACAGCCAGGTAACAAAAAATGGCAGTAATCCTAAATTTAAATCGACTAAATCCCCCAATTAAAAGATACAGCCAAAACCCAACGGTATGCTACATCCAGACCCATTTCACATGCAAAGATACACAAAGACTCAAAACAAAGGGTTGGAGAAAGATTTACCAACCAAATGGAGAGCAAAAATAAATAAATAAATAAATAACAGGAGTTGCAATTCTCGCATCTGATAAAATAGATTTTAAAGCAACAAAGATATAGTGGTAAAAGGATCAATGCAGCAATAAGAGCTAACGATCCTAACACCCAGATACATAGAGATTTAGACTCAATGAGACAGAAAATTAATAAGGATATCAAGGACTCGAACTTAGATTTGGAACAAGTAAACTTAATAAATATTTATAGAGCTCTCCACTTTAAACACACAAAATATACATTCTTGTCAACACCACATCACACCTACTCATAGGTTTAAATGAAATGTTGATTGGCCATTATTAATATCCATTTCTTTTGGAATAAAGCAACATTTCTGTTCTCTCTCCCTTTGTTTTTTCCTCTTTCTTCCTCTCCTTCACTCCTTTTTTTTCTTTCCTTCTCTCAAAAAAAGAAAAAAGAAAAAAGAAATCAACTTGTAGACCTCTAGATCCAGGTCGGCAATGTCTCTCTCATTGCCTGATTTCCTTCCTTCTTTTCTCTCTCCCTCCCTCCCTCTCCTTCCTCCCTCCCCCCTCCCTCCCTTCCTCCCTTCCTTCCTCTCTTTCTTTCTTCCTCCCTGCCTTCCTTCCTCCCTCCCTTCCTCCTTTCAAAAAAAAAAAAAAAACTTTGCTGTATTATCAAGATGGTGTTCGAAATTGGTGGAGAAAGGCAGATTTTTCAATAAAATATATTGGCATTAACATTTTCTGGGGGAAAAAAGTTTGTCCTTACCTTGTTTTATATATCAAAATAAGAAATATGTTGGTCAAAGATTAAACATTTTAGGAGCCAGGCATGGTGGCTCAGGCCTATAATCTCAGCTACTCAGGAGGCTGAGCCAGGAGGACCACTTGAGGCCAGGACTTCGAGACCAGTCTAGGCAACACAGCATCCCTTAAAAAATAAAAATAAAAATAGCTGGGCATGATGGCTGAGGTGGGAGGATCACTCGAGCCCAGGAGTTGGAGGCCACGATAAGCTATGATCCTACCTGTGAAGAGTCATTACATTCCAGCCTGGGCAACATCGAGAGAATCTCCATCTCTAAAAGGAAGGGGAGGAAACTTTAAAAAAAAATTTGAGTGGGGAAGGGTTTTCAAAGTATAAAAAAACTTTAGGAGTCATAAAAGACGATAATTTAGACAATGCAAAAAGATTTTTAATCCTAGATAGCAAAAAATAAAAATAGTCAACTAGAGAAAAATACATATTTGCAATATGTCATGAACAACAGCCAATTTCCTTAATACGTAAAGAGCTTCTGTAAGAAAAAGTCATAAACCATCAAAAAATGGGCAAAGGATACGAACCACAATTTTGCAGAAATGAAATGGAAATGGCTTATAAGCATCTTTAGGATGATCAGCTCCACTTTTACTAAGGAATATGCAAATTCAACTTAATGAGATGTTTTTCTTCCATCCTGTTAAGCTTCATAACTTTCATTCATTGACACGACTTCCATGGATGGTCCTTAAGCAACATTTATCAAATTTACAAAATACACACCATCAGTTTCAGAATTCACATACTTCTAGGAATATACCCCTCAAATTATACTCTCACATGGAACGCTGTGTATGGAAAGCCACTCGTTGTAGCATCATTTTTAGTATGTGTGGGAAATAAAAACTATCAGCAGGGGCTGCGTCACTAAATGACGGACGGCCTCTCCATCACTGACTCTGCAGCCAGTAAGAAATAAAGCATCCATTCATTCACGTCTATTTACCGAGTGCCACTAAACCTGGGGACAAATCCACAGACCAGAAGTCGTGCCCTGGTGAGAAGGAGACAACTAACACATAAGTCAAATGGGGAGGGAAGTGCCAGGGAAATAGGGCTAAGGGGTCAGCTGCTGCTGCAGCCTCAGACAGGCCGTCAGGATGGACTCACCAAGGCATCTGAGCTGGAATCAGAAAGCACCAGGAGCCTGTGTGCACCGGGGCAGGGGGAAGCAGGGGGAGACAGACAGCATCAGGAGATGAGGAGGTGAGGGCGGATCCAGCAGGACCACCGGGATTCCTGGAGAGTGAGCTGGCATGCAGCCATGTAATCCTATTTTCATATTTTAAAAGCACGCCTGGCCAGGCACGGTGGCTCATGCCTGTAATCCCAGCACTTTGGGAGGCCAAGGCAGGTAGATCACAAGGTGAAGAGATCAAGACCATCCTGGCCAACATGGTGAAACCCCATCTATACCAAAAATACAAAAAAATTAGCTGGGCAGGGTGGCACATGCCTGCAGTCCCAGCTACTCGGGAGGCTGAGGCAGGAGAATCACTTGAACCTGAGAGGTGGAGGTTGCAGTGAGTCAAGATCGTGCCACTGTACTCCAGCCTGGCAACAGAGCAAGACTGCATCTCAAAAGCAAAAACAAAAGCATGCCTGTGGCTGCTATGCTGAGGGAAGACTGAAGGGTAGAGGGGATGAAAGTGGGGAGATGAGACAGAGGGCTTTGCAATAATCCAGGCATAGATGATGGTGGAAGGTCCATTGGTTGCTCCCTCTGCTGTAGGATGTTCTACAAGATACACTGTTACATGAAAAAAGTAAGATGCGGAACAGTGTTTTCTAAACTAGCACCCATGAGACACAGCACACACCCGTATTTATGCTTCACTGAGTATATAAAGTACTGGGAAAACCAGTTGAGAATGAGATATTGCTGCTTCATGGAAGGAGAACTGAGTGGCTTGTGGACAGGGACAGCATGGAAACTGACCTTTTCATTTATCTCTTTTTGCGCCTTTTGAATTTTAGACTGTACATAGAGTATATTGCTTATTAAAAATTAAACTACTGATTTTTTAAAGTACCTTAAATATTTGAGAGAAAAATATCTGAACATAGGAGATACAGAGGATTATTCAAAATTGTTTATTTGTAAAGAATTGCTCCCTGGGCGCAGTGGCTCATGCCAATAACCCCAACACTCTGGGATTTGAGCTTAGGAGTTTGAGACCTGCCTGGGCAACACAGGGAGACTAAAATAATTTTAGAGACATATATTAAATTTTATATTTAAAAAAGAAATCCTAAAACCTGTAAGGAAAATGGACGATGGCCATAACAGAGGAGGAAATTGAACAGTGACACCCACTCTCGTCAGGAACTAAAGGAGAAGATGCCATTATAAGCTGACGAATTGGCGAAAATTAAAACATTTTAAAGGCAAGGAACGGGACGGTGCAGTGTCTCACACCTGTAATCCCAGCACTTTGGGAGGCCAAGGTGGGCAGATCAGGAGTTAGGAGTTTGAGCCCAGCCTGGCCAACATGGTGAAACCTCATCTCTACTGTAAAATACAATAGTTAGATGGGTGTGGTGGCGTGCGCCTGTAATCCCAGCTACTAGGGAGGCTGAGGCAGGAGAATCGTTTGAACCCAGGACGGGGGTTACAGTGAGCTGAGATTACACCACTGCGCTCCAGCCTGGGCACTCGAGTGAGACTAGGTCTCGAAAAATAGTAATAATGACAAATTAAATCCGTAAAGCCAAGGGCGGGAACTCTGAGGAAATGAAGGTCTGAAGCTGTCTGGAAGGAGAAGCGGCCCCGAGAACCGTCCGGCAGCAGCCCCGCCCTCCCCCCCCACTCTGCTAGGCCAGGCCGCTCCTGCAGCTCCGGGAGCAACATCCAGACGCAAAAGGCGCGGCCTGAGTCCGCTTCCCGCTCCAGGTTACCCAGGAACGAGGAACCGCAAACGCTCTGCCCCCGGTCGGGACCCAGCGTCCAAACCCAGCCTGGGCAGGGCAGGGTCCTCCATGGTCCTCGGCCGCCTGTGGCCACGGGCGTCTCCCGGGTCCGACTCCAGAGCGCGCTTCTCGGGAGAACGGCGGGCACGGGCTCAGGGGCCCGTCCTAAGCCAGCGAGGCGTCGTCTCAACCACATCTGCCTGCAAAGGCCCAATTTCCAAATGAGGTCCCGTTCCCGGGTCCCAGCGGACACGAACCCGGGACCCGCGCACCCCAGCGCCGCCGCCGACCCCCGGCACTGCGCGAGGCCCACGAGGCCGCAGGGGGCGCGCGCAGCGCGGGCTCCTCCTCCTGCAGCGAACGGAGCTGGCCCGCGCGGAGCCTCTCCTCCATCATCCGCGAGGATTTCCCTTTTAAACGCGAAGGTATCGCTCGCCTGACTCCACGCGACACCCGCGGGCGCGCCTGCCCCAGGCGCCACCTGCCCCGTCGCCCCAGCAGCCCGAATCTCCGCCCCGCGCAGCTCTGCGTGCTGCCGCCCTCCTGCCAGCAGGGGGCGCCGCCCGCCCTCCCCGCGCAGCCACCGCCCTCCCCGGAAGTCCCGCCCGGGCCGGAAGTGGGACGTCCATGCGTCTGGAAAGATGGCGGCGTCCAGGAACACTGTGGAGGCCAGGCTGGATGGATCCCGGGGACGGGTGGTCCGCATGAAGCGCCGAGGCTGCCGCGGGTCGCGTCGCGGCCCTGGCGGAGGTGGGGAGAAGGTCCTGAAGAGGCTCAAGCTAGCGGTGGAAGAGTTCGTGCAGGCGACCTCGGAGGGCGAGGCTCCCGTGAGCTGCGGGGGGCGCGGCGCCTCGGTGCGCTTCCGCCCGGGAGGGAGGAAAAGCCGTAAGGAACTGAGGAAGGAGAAGCGGCACCTGCGGAAAGCACGCCGGCTGCAGAGGTCGGCGGGCCCCAACCAGGGTCCCGGCCCCGGAGGCGGAGCCGCAGAAGCGAGTGGTCCCCGACGGGACACAGAGGAGCGCGCCCGCCCAGCTCCCAGTTGGGACCCCTCGCCTCCCAAGGAGCCGCGGCCGTCCCGGTCCAGGGCCAAGGCCAAGGCCCAGGCCCCTCCCGGGAAGACCAGACCCTCCGCGGCCGCCACCGCCGCTGCCCGGAAACGGGCGCTTCTAGCGGCCAACGAGGAGGAGGACCGAGAGATCCGAAAGCTGGAGCGTCGCCTCGGCTTGAACAAGCGCAAAAAGAAGGACGGCGGCAGCTCCATTCCGCTGAGCTTTGCACGCGACGGGCTCGACTATATTCTGGGAGCCCTGGAGTCTGAGAAAAATAGCGGCTTGTACGACAGCAGTGGTGAGGAGGAGGAAGATGCCGGACAGACACTCCCCGAAAGTGACTTGGAGAGTGACTCCCAGGACGAAAGTGAGGAGGGCGAGGAAGAGGAGGACATAGAAAAGGAAAAGAAGGCGCTGCAAGCGGAGAGCGAGGACGACGACGAGGATTTAGAACAGGAACGGGGGAAAGAAAAGGAAAAGGGAGCGCAGGAGAAAAGGAGGGGGAAGAGAGTCCGTTTTACAGAAGATGAAGAAAAGAGTGAAAATTACTCGGAGACCGGTGACGGAACCGATCAGGTATCGTGTGAACACTCTCTAGGCCCTCTGAGATTTCCTTCAAAATAACGGGGCGGGGAGGGAGCGTGGGACGGAAATGACGCAGCTTGGTGTATTAATAATGGTTTCAGCCGAATGGAGTAAATCAAGTAAGTTACTCTTTTGAGTCTACTTTCATGGTTTTAAATTTTCGTAATGTAGAGTTTAGGGGAAAAGCCATACAGAGACATTTTTATTCCGGGGACTTATGGGCCATTTCCACAATGCGGCATCTTCATTCTGTGTTTACCGGTCCAGGTCTCTAAACCTGTTACCCCCAACCCGGTCTGTTCAGGCCTCTTTCAAATATCCGAGGACATCTGCCGGTCCGACTTGCTTCTAGAGTGAATTTTCTAAAACACAAAGCTGATTTGCAGCATTTCCTTGGATAAAGTCCAACATTGAATTAAAGATAAAGTTCACGCCTGTTATCCCAGCACTTTGGGAGGCCGAGGCGGGCGGATCATTTGAGGTCAGGAGTTTGGGACCAGCCTGGTCAACGTAGTGAAACCCTGTCTGTACTAAAAATAGAAAAAATAGCCGGGCATGGTGGCGCGCCCCTTTAATTCCAGCTACTCGGGTGCCTGAGGCTGAACCAGGGAGGCAGAGGTTGCAGTGAGTCGAGATTGCGCCAGTGTCTTCCAGCTTGGGCGACAGAGCAAGACTGTTCCAAAGAAAATAAATAAAGATGAAGTTAGGAATTCAGGATGTAGCTGTCAAGGTCTTCACGGGCTGTCTTCTTGCTTATTTTGTCTCAGCTTTCCTTTACCTGTAGCTCATGGTTGGAGTCAGCTGTCTAGAATTGCCTGCGTTTCCTTTTCCCCACATCGCACTAGTTTATTTATGTAAATATTCTTTACTGAACCAGGTTTAAACTACCTAGCAGGGAGGATCCTGCCTTAAAAATGTCTGTGTCCTCAATAATGTGCCAGCACCACCAACCACCTTGGTAACCTAGGAAATAGCAGTGAGTTGGTTTTGATTTTGATCATATAAACTTAGAAACTACTTTTAAGCAAGTTTGAAATTATTTTTAGGACACTTTCCCTCCGAAACTAGCGGTATGTCTAATTTAGGTGTTTGTATGCTACAGTGCCAGCAGTAAATTAAGGCTGAGCAGCAGCGCAGTAGATGGGGCTGTGCTGGAGCTGGACGGATACCAGAGGTGCACAGCCAGGTCTGAAGAACTACAGGGGGAGCCACATGATGAAAGTGTTATTAATAGCAGTAATGGAAAGAATGACAGGCACAGCCTGCTGAGTGGATTGTTTACCCATGTGCTAAGCACTCAGTAAATCGGCTGTTTTTAAGCAGCAGTGATCAGTAGTAGCTTCCACCAGTTCTTGCGAATTTAATATTTAAAAGCACATATGACAAAGAAAAAAGGATTTGGGCAGTGTAAATTTTTTGTAATCTATTTCTCTTTTCAAGCAGGGTGTTTGTGAAAGTGGTGAAAAGTATGTCCCACCTCATGTGAGGCGAGCTGAGGAAACAGTGGACTTCAAGAAAAAGGAAGAACTAGAAAGGCTAAAGAAACATGTGAAAGGTCTACTTAACAGGTGAAGTTGCAATATTGTTAGGTTGTGTCACTTAAAGAGGTTGTCTGTTTTCTAAAAATGTAGGAATCATCCCAGCAATTCAAATAGAAATGAAAGGGACAGTCGGTTGGATCCTTTGTGTCCTTGTGTTGATGCACCCAGACCCATGCCTTGAGAAGGAGAAGACGCCCAGCTGTTGGATACTCTGAATCCCTGCAGGGTTTGAGAATCCCCAGATGCTCACATTGTTATTCTAAGAATCGGAAAGGAATGGGGCAGAGGTTCTGTGTCCGTCTAAGGACAGTGATGGAAGGACTGGCCTGTGTCCCCTCTGAAGGGGACAGAGGAGGTCTTTACCTGGTCTTCCCTCCCCCTTACTCATTGCTCATGTCTATATTTTGTTGTTATAAACTGATTGGAAACCATACAGGCGAGGCTCTGTCAGTTGCGCCTGCCCATCAGCTCTTTGGTTTTGAGGGTGTGTGTGTGTGCATCTCCGTGTGTGTGTGTGCATCTCCGTGTGTGCATGTGATTCTGTGTAGTTTTATCGCATGATGATTTGAGGCACCAGCATCTCTCATGCTGGCCCTCCATGGGCTGACCCAACCCCCTTCCCCCTTGTATTGCTTTTGTTTCCTGTTATTCTGGAAATGGACTGTAACCCTCCATTTGAATGTTGCGCAGTGTTAGCGCAGGTGCACGATGAAGAACCTTCCACGTACGTGTGTATGCGGCCTTCCCCCCACTACCCGTTCAAACAGAGCAACGTTTTCCAGTGTTAGGAACTAAGGATTTTTGTGCTACCTGAGAAATGAAAAAGTTAGCATTTTTCCAAACAACACATCCTAAGGCTGGACCTGCCTATGGGGATATCAGATCAGGATATTCAGGGGAGTATCCTCAGCTACTGAAGAGAATCTAGGGTGTGCCTCAGTATGGCCACATTTCATCTTGTGAGGACAGCAGTTACATGTTTGGCATTCCAGATATTATGTGGTTGCGAATGATACAGGCTGGGTTGTTGGGGCAAGATAAGAACTGTTAAGAGGTCAAAAGTGTACATAAAAATAGAATACATTGGCCAGGCATGGTGGCTCACACCTATAATCCTAGCACTTTGGGAGGCCGAGGCTGGCAGATCACCTGAGGTCGGGAGTTTGATACCAGCCTGACCAACGTGGTGAAACCCTGTCTCTACTAAAAATAAAAAAAATTAGCCGGGTGTGGTGGCTGTAATCCCAGCTACTCAGGAGGCTGAGGCAAGAGAATCCCTGGAACCCAGGAGGCGGAGTTTGTGGTGAGTCAAGATTTCACCATTGCACTCCAGTCTGGGCAGTAAGAGTGAAACTCTGTCTTGAAAAAAAGAAAAAAAAAAAAATATATATATATATATATATACACACACACACACACACACACACACACACATAATTGAGGGTATGTGGGTGTGCATCTTAGATATATAAATACTTATATTTTTGGTATTGATAACTCTTAATTTTTTTTAATTGAACTGGAAGTTCCTAATTGGAAACATTGTTGCTTTCTGTCTTTACAATTCTCTGCAGGCTGAGTGAACCCAACATGGCTTCCATCAGTGGGCAGCTGGAGGAACTCTACATGGCCCACAGCAGGAAGGATATGAATGACACCCTGACCTCCGCCCTCATGGGTGCCTGCGTCGCTGCCTCAGCCATGCCCAGCAGGCTGATGATGGAGCACGTTCTCTTAGTCAGCATCCTTCACCACACGGTTGGAATCGAGGTACTCTTGTACCTTTTCTCCAGACTGTCACTATGTCTCAGGATGATCATTCTAATGATAGGCCTGATAAGTGCATAATTGTGTGCTGTGGGTGATTTGCTTGTGTTAATTCCTTTTTGTTCTGAATAAATACTACATTGTCTATGTTATGTAATTGTAAAAAGCATCAGGAAGTACTTGATTTTGCTTAACTTTGCTTTTTTTTTTTTTTTTTTTGAGGCAGAGTCTCACTTTTGTCCAGGCTGGAGCTCAGTGGCTGCAGGCGCAAATGATCTCCCACATCATCCTCCAGAGTAGCTGGGACTGCAGGCCCACACCACTACGCCTGGCTAGTTTTTTTGGTGGTGGTTGGTGGGGCGGGGCGGGGGGGGCAGAAGTGGAGTCTCACTGTCTTGTCCAGGCAGGTGTCAAATTCCTGGGCTCCAGCGTTCCTCCTGCCTTGGCCTCCCAACATGCTGGGATTACAGGCAGGAGCCGCCATTCGCATTCCTGTTCTGTCCAGTCCAGCGTGTCTCGATATGTTACAGCTCAGGCCTCATTCCCTTTGCACTTCTCCTTTAACACCGATTTGTTCCAGATGTTTGGAAGGTCATGGTGTGGTCTCGCCTCTGAGGTGTTGGTGTTGGTGGGTGCCGTGAGAGCTCTGGGGTACAAAGCTGCCCGGCGGCCTGGTTCTCTTTCTGTGTCATGACCCTTTCTCGTCAGTGAAGTGGGCTTTTGTTGGGATTGAATTGAACAGCATACAGGAAGCATCCGGCACTCGACAGGTGCTAAGTGAATGTCCTCCCCACCCCATATCCCTTTCGTAGTCTTCCTTGCTGAATGAACCCTGGTGTTTAAAGCCAGGGAGGCTCTTTGGTGATGACCCTGGTTCCACAGTCATTGCCCTCCTCTGCGCCTCTTCTCTCTAATACAGGAAAGTCAGAACCCTTCTAGTTAGTATCCCAGTTCCCTCAGGTAGCTGATTTCAGGTGTGTTGAAGGAAGTCAGTCTGCTGAAAGGAGTTTGTTCAGAGGTAGGTGAGCGAGTGGATGGTTGGGTCCGTACAGGATTTACATGCAAATGCAGTATTTAACCCATTTGGATCTTTAAATTATACAGTCTTTTTTGATGGTGGTTTTCTCAGTTTTTTGCCTTCTGACAGCTGGACTCCAAAAAATAGTCCATAGCAGCGCAGTGTCCGTAAAAGGCTGATTCCTGGGTGCATGTTTATGTACTGTGTATCCTCCTCACTGTTGATCCCACAGTGTCTCGGTGAGATCAGGGCAGACGGTTACTGAACCCTGCTTTGTGGTGCAGCAGGCAAAGCCACTGAAGCGCTGTGTGAAATTCCTAAGATCACACATCTTGCTAAAAGTACACAGAACTGGCTGGGCCCAGTGGCTTACACCTGTAATTCCAGTGCTTTGGGCGGTGTGATCCGAGGTGAGTGGATCACGAGGTCAAGAGATGGAGACCATCCTGGCCAATGTGGTGAGGCCCTGTCTCTACTAAAAATGTAAAAATTAGGTAGGCCTCGTGGCACATGCCTGTAATCCCAGCTACTCGGGAGGCTGAGGCAGGAGAATCGCTTGAACCGGGGAGGTGGAGGTTGCGGACTCCAGCTTGGGCAACAAGCAAAACTCATCTCAAAAAAAACATACACAGACCTTGTTTTCTGGACTCCTAGGCAAGCATGTTTTCTCCTGCAACGCTAGTCACATTCGTTTCGTTTTTATATTATTTTCTCTCAATTCTAATCTTAACAATTATTTAGTCTTACATAGTGGGACTCTCCAAAGCTTGCTTTAAATGCGCAGATTTGCCGAAATGAATTTGCCTTCTTGTCACTGGGGCTTCCTGAAGGCAGTGTGGTTGGGGGAGGGGGGCGGGGAGCACTGCCTGAGTGCAGAAGGTGCTGTGCCGTGGCATGGGCTGTTTCATTTTGAGGAGCTCGTGCCTCACCCAGTCGTTAGGTTAATGACTTAGTTCATGTCAGGTGTAGAAAAGAGCCCGCAATAAGTGCTCATTGAAGGCTCGTTGCTCTTTATGTACAGAGAGGGATTTTCCTGTTGAAATTCTGCTCCTCCTCTGGCTTGTCCTACCACTGCAAATCTCCTTGCTGTTCCTGGGTAATTTTCTGATCCACATTTTTCCATATCTAGCAGTAGTCATATGGCCGCTTCTTGAAAGGTGGTGACTCTAAGGCCTGTGGGGCATTATGAAACTGAGGGCAGGAGAGAGGGGCACAGGCCCGAGTGTCTGAGTACAGGACTCTTCTCAGCCACATGGGTCATCTCAGATATGAAAATCTGCACCTGCTACTTTGGGAACACTCTTGTTATTTTGTGTTTCTAAGAGCTGTCCTCATTTTCATGTATGAGAACATGAGAATCTGTTTTCTTGCCATTACAAAGTGATGGAATCACCGGATGCCATTCCTGGGCCCTGTGATTACCGTAATTGCAGCCCATTCTGTGACTTTCTTGGTATCTCCCTATCCCAGAGGACACTGGTATGCTTCAGCTGACTTAATCATCAGAATGATCTTAGTGCAGGCAGTATATCGGTGAGTTACAGGAAAAGCTGTAGACCCTGACCACCCACAGCACATCAGAAATTGACTTGATTGGAAAACATAAAATTACTGGGCCGACTTTCATTTAAACCTTTGCTAATTGCATGAAGGACAATGAAATGGCTTGTTCTGAGGGGAAGTCATTATCGTGCTTTAGTTAATGACATCCACGGAAGTTTCTGCCAGTATGTGCTGAGTCCTCAGGATCAGCTGAGCTCCATTCAGCTAACTTCAGTGCTGGGCGGAGGAAAGCATTCTGTGTTAGAGACGGTGGTGGCAGCTGCGGGATTCCAGCCTTCCGTGTTAGAGACGGTGGTGTCGGCTGCGGGACTGCAGCATTCCGTGTTAGAGACGGTGGTGGCAGCTGCGGGACTGCAGCCTTCCGTGTTAGAGACGGTGGTGTCGGCTGCGGGACTGCAGCCTTCCGTGTTAGAGACGGTGGTGTCGGCTGCGGGATTCCAGCCTTCCGTGTTAGAGACGGTGGTGTCGGCTGCGGGACTGCAGCATTCCGTGTTAGAGACGGTGGTGGCAGCTGCGGGACTGCAGCCTTCCGTGTTAGAGACGGTGGTGTCGGCTGCGGGACTGCAGCCTTCCGTGTTAGAGACGGTGGTGGCGGCTGCGGGACTGCAGCCTTCCGTGTTAGAGACGGTGGTGTCGGCTGCGGGACTGCAGCCTTCCGTGTTAGAGACGGTGGTGTCGGCTGCGGGACTGCAGCCTTCCATGTTAGAGACGGTGGTGTCGGCTGCGGGACTGCAGCCTTCCGTGTTAGAGACTCTCGGTGGTGTCAGCTGCGGGATTCCAGCCTTCCGTGTTAGAGACGGTGGTGTCGGCTGCGGGACTGCAGCCTTCCGTGTTAGAGACGGTGGTGGTGGCTGCGGGACTGCAGCCTTCCGTGTTAGAGACGGTGGTGTCGGCTGCGGGACTGCAGCCTTCCGTGTTAGAGACGGTGGTGTCGGCTGCGGGACTGCAGCCTTCCGTGTTAGAGACGGTGGTGTCGGCTGCGGGACTGCAGCCTTCCGTGTTAGAGACGGTGGTGGTGGCTGCGGGACTGCAGCCTTCCGTGTTAGAGACGGTGGTGTCGGCTGCGGGACTGCAGCCTTCCGTGTTAGAGACGGTGGTGTCGGCTGCGGGACTGCAGCCTTCCGTGTTAGAGACGGTGGTGTCGGCTGCGGGACTGCAGCCTTCCGTGTTAGAGACGGTGGTGTCGGCTGCGGGACTGCAGCCTTCCGTGTTAGAGACGGTGGTGGCGGCTGCGGGACTGCAGCCTTCCGTGTTAGAGACGGTGGTGTCGGCTGCGGGACTGCAGCCTTCCGTGTTAGAGACGGTGGTGGCGGCTGCGGGATTCCAGCCTTCCGTGTTAGAGACGGTGGTGTCGGCTGCGGGACTGCTTCTGTGAGTCATATAAATCCCAAAGACACACTCTATACAGATTCATGTTAGAATTTCCACATCAGAGTTAATGTACAGTATCTGCTTGGATATCTTTACCAACATGAATTTTACTTAATATTCTTAAATGTTATGCTGTTATAGTTTATTTTGAAGACACTACATGGAACTTCAGATTTAGAATTTTGAGAAATTTGCATGTAATTGAAAACATACTTGAATATGCTTTATGGCTGAATTTTTCTTGATGTCTGCAGAATTCTCATTTCTTTTAAAACTTATATTTGAATATAACATGGTAGCCATAATAGACTATATCTTTCCATTTCTCTTCATTGAAAGGGCTTGAATTGGAAAGTGCATGTGGACTTGGTTACATCTTGGGTCTTTCCAAACTGAAGGGTATATCAAGTCCATCAGACCCGGCCTCTAAGAAGTCCCTGTGGCCCCTGCAGTTCTGTTGGCCTTTCTTTGGATTCTTCTAGCATTGAATTTTTGGCAGTCCAGCAATGATGTGTGTGTACTTCCCATTACACTCAAGCCTGAAGGTGGAGCTCGCCCTGTGATTTTCACTGACCCACTGCACATCTCCGTCCAGTCCTGCCTGGATGGCCCTGTGGAAGCTTTAGCAACCCCTAAGCTGGTTTTGTCCAGCCCCAGGAGCCTGCTGCCCCTCATATAGTTCCTGGTTACCCAGACCAGAAACCTGGGAGTCACAGACCCTTCAGTTTTACAGGCAGTGTCAGGCATTGCCATGTGCCCCTGTGGTGGCCAGCCCCTACATCCCTGGTCCAGCGCAGCTGCTTCATTTAGGCCATCACCTCCTGCTAGGCTGTGGGTGTCACTCTGTGTCCCCACCATGTCCCTGCTTCTGCCTTCTCCCTCCAGTCCAAGCTTAAGTTGAGATTTGAGAGAAAATGATGACATGATAGCTATGCCAGCGAGATTGAAACCACTTTCTATCCTCAAGTGTTGTTATCTTTGTTTTATTTTACACGTGAAGAAACAGAAGTCCAGGAACTTGCTAGAGACCACACAGACCCATGTGCAGGTCGCCTCATCCTGCAGTACCCGTTATGGAGTTTGGGATAGAATATACCACGTGCATGTCTTCTCATCCTCCAGTCCATGGTTATGGAACCTGGGATAGAATGTACCAGAACAGCATAAGGAGAACGCTGTAGACCTTGCGTAGCTCCGCTAGCCTGGCAGTTCCTGGCCCCAGTTCTGTCCCTCAGGGCAGGGTGTGGTTTGCCACCTGGTCCCCATCAGGGCCTGGTCAGTGCCCCTCAAACCACTGGCTGAGCCAAGCGAGTGTATTCACAAGCTGCTTTAGTGCCAGAGACTGAACCCTGGCAAAGCAGGGCCTCCTCCACGGCACCTGGGTCCTTTCTAGAGGTTATTAAGTATTTGACTACTTGGCAGTCTCTCAGAGTACGTCAGAATGTGTTGCGTTTATCTGTCTGCTTTATTGCTTCCTTGAAAGAAATTAATTTTGGGGTAAAAATCTGCAAAAAATCTTTCAAGAAATGATTAGGTAGTGGAACATTTTTAGAGCTGTAGACGTGTTTTTAACATTTTTAACAGTTTTATTTTTCCAGGGAGTCAGAACAGTTGCTGGCCAAACCATTCCCCTTCATTGTTGATTTTAATGAGAGGAAGGTGCCCTCGTGTCCACGCTGGGACGCTGTGGCCGGCGGCTCTGGGTTGCCGAGGGGTGCCTTGTTGAAATGCTCTGCCTGATGCTTTGTTGGTTTAAACAGTGCCAGTTCTGTTTGTTGAAGTAGAAACGAGGGTTTCTAGGAATAGTGTAACGACCCTTTTTCTGTACGGCTCCTTCAGGTCGGTGCTCACTTTCTGGAGGCGGTGGTGAGGAAGTTCGATGACGCCTATAAACACAGAAGCGAAGGGAAAGAATGTGCCAACCTGTTCACCATTATTGCCCATTTATACAACTTCCACGTGGTGCAGAGTCTCCTCGTCTTCGACATTTTGAAAAAACTTATTGGAACTTTTACCGAAAAAGATATTGAACTGATCTTGTTAATGCTGAAAACTGTGGGCTTTTCACTGAGAAAAGATGATGCTTTATCACTCAAGGAACTGATCGCTGAAGCCCAGATCAAAGCCAGCAGCACAGGCGGCAAGTTTCAGGACCAGACCAGGGTACGCGTGCGACATTCAGTCTGCTTCCTGAGTCCCTGAGCTCACACACTGGCCAGAACTTAAAATCAGTATCTGGGTGAATATTACACTTCTTTCCTCATGATTTCTCCTGTCTCTGTCTCATCCGGTTTTCTGGCTTTAATATGTGAATGAACCTTATTCCTTTACTAAGAACTCAGAAAAATATTTTGTGAATTTAAAAATTGATTTATTTAACATTCATCCATTCAAAACATGTTTACTGAGGAGGCCACAGGACATGGGGCTCTAGGGTCAGCCTGGGTTGGACTTCAGCTCTGCCACTTAATGGTAGCATAAGCTGGATCTTCTGAGCCCCAGTCCCCCTCTGTAAAACAGGGACCGATGACAGCTCCCACTTTGTGTGCTGTTCAGATGACGAGATGTGTGGAAGCCCTTTGGGGAGGAATGTGAAAAGGGTTAGTGTGAGAGCCGTGAGGGGACATCACAAGAGAAAAAGGCAGAGTCCAGGTCTCTGGACCCTTGTTAATGACTGCAGGGACCTGAGGGTTTCATCCTAGAGGCATCTGAAGGGTTCCGAGCAGGTGAAAGACAGGTTGGAGTTTTCCTTCTGCTGGTCACTTTGACTCCAAGTAGAAAGAGACGTGAGGCAGTTGGGGAAGGAGGGAGTTTTGCAGGAGCTGGGGAGTGGGTGGTGGCAAATGCTGGGATCGTGGCAGCAGGTGTGGACGTGGACCTTAGAAGTGACCAGACCTCATGTGGATTGGGGTGAAGGGAAGGGGAGGGCACAGGGGGCTGTGTATAGGAGGTGAGGATTTAGAAGAATGGGCAGCTTCGTTTTTGAAAGACTGAAATTAAAGCTCCTGAGTTAGCTGTGAACAGAGTGGGCTGAAGGGATTCGGGGCTGCTCTCATAGAGGGGATCCTAGGAGCAGCGGAAGTGGGGGGACTCGCCTGGCATGGGATGGGCTGTGAAGAGGACTTTTAGCTGTGAACAGAGTGGGCTGAAGGGATTCGGGGCTGCTGTCATAGAGGGGGTCCTAGGAGCAGTGGAAGTGGGGGGACTCGCCTGGCATGGGATGGGCTGTGAAGAGGACTTTAAGGTTAAGGAGCACTGACATTTAGCTACAGGGAGGAGGAAGAGCTGGCAGGTGAGAACGAGAAGGCATCAAGAGGGAGGAGGAAATGAGGACAGTCCCAGGAGCTGGGGTTCCCCTAGTGTCCCCAGGAAGAATTCATGCCCTTTCAGGATGCTAAGGACCAGCAGGAGGAAGAAGGGATTTGCATTTTGGGCCAAATAGTGACAGTGGTCCCTACTGGCCTGTCCTGGTCACCGAAGAAGCCAGTCCATAAAGGAGAGGCTGGAGAATGGAAGGGGAGCGGTGGGTTAAAGTGGAAAAGAGACAAAGTAGATGAGGGGCTGCCTGGGGCTGGGGAGTTGGGGGCACTAGGAAGCAGTTCGGAGTTTCTCTTCTGGGGTGATGAGAAAGTTCTGAAATTGACTGTGGTGATAGTTGCACAACTCTGAATAGACTAAAAGCCACCTGATTATATACCTTAGATGGGTGAGTTTTATGGATGTGAATTCTGTATCAATAAGTTGACATTTGGGGTTATCTCAGAGGGTATGGGGGAATTCTTTGTACTGTTCTTGCAATTTTTCTGTAAGTTGACATTATTTGCAGTTTTAAAGTTAAAATCACAAGGCCAGTGGTAGGGAGAGGGTGTCCACACAGGTCGCCAGGGGCTAGGGTGGGTGCAGGAGCACAGGAGGGGCCGAGATGGCCAAGGTGGGGTGGATGGTGCGGACAGGTGAGGTGTGTGGTAAGCAGAAGGACAAAGTGAGATTGAGGTTGAGAGGGACACATTCTGTTATAAAATGTTACGTAACGCTGAGTAAGTGGTGAGGCTGGTTTAGACCATCTCTACCTAAAGACCGTTCTGACTGTATAGTAGCACTGGTGGCCAGGTGCATCAGACATGGTAGATTTCTTGCCAACTTGAGCAGTTTAGACTGTTTGAAACGATGGACTTTTAATTTGTTTGTTTTTCTTGAAGATTCGGTTTATGCTGGAGACGATGTTGGCCCTGAAGAACAATGACATGCGGAAAATTCCAGGCTATGATCCCGAGCCTGTGGAGAAGCTGAGGAAACTGCAGAGAGCTTTGGTGAGCCAAGGAACTTGCAATTCTGCTTTGCTCAGAGCTTCTATGTTAACATGAGCCACTGTGAAAATCAAGGAACAGTCAGACCTGCCAGTCAGGGCAGTGTCTGGTGAGTGAGAGCGCTCGGAGGCAGCACGAAGGCTGCCCGGTTTTCCTTGGGGCTCTCCTGGTGGTCTGGGCGTGCTTGCTCCTGCAGAATGTCCGTGCGTGGGGCAGCCTGTGATGGGAGAGCATCCTCTTCGCCTCACCCCGGGTGCTAAACTGGGGCTGCACCATTGGATTATCCGGTGCTTTCAGAGAAGGCCAAGGCCCCACCTGGATCAAGAAAATCAGGATGGTTTTTTTTTTTTTTTGAGACGGAGTTTCGCTGTTGTTACCCAGGCTGGAGTGCAATGGCGCAATCTTGGCTCACCACAACCTCCACCTCCTGGGTTCAGGCAATTCTCCTGCCTTAGCCTCCCGAGTAGCTGGGATTACAGGCACACGCCACCATGCCCAGCTAATTTTTGTATTTTTAGTAGAGACGGGGTTTCACCTTGTTAACCAGGATGGTCTCGATCTCTTGACCTCGTGATCCACCCGCCTCGGCCTCCCAGAGTGCTGGGATTACAGGCGTGAGCACCGCGCCCGGCCGACTTAGGTTTTTTGGCTGTCTCTGACGTGCAGCCAGGATGGAGACCCAGCAGCCTCCCTGTCAGAGAGAGTCTTTCAGCCCCTGTCACCCCAAGTCCAGATCGTCGTTGACTCGGGCTCTTCCAGGGGTATCCTCTGCCTGCCACTGAACCTGAGGCAGCTCTGTCACCCTCCCCTGTTGGGGCAGCTTTCCAGACACATGTTTCAGGTGATGGACTCTCAAACACAAAACACTGAGTTTACCGCTAGTTTTGGCACCGTTCTAAACGGGCTAACCACCCCAGTGAATCATTCCAGTCTTCAAGCACCAGAAATGCCATGGTCAAGAAACAGAAAGCCGCCAGTGATGGAAGTACGGGATTGAGCCAGTTAAAAGCGTTTCAGTAGCTCTTCTCTCCTAAACAGGTCCGCCATGCCGGCTCAGGTTCTGAGACTCAGCTTCGCGTCTCCTGGGACAGCGTCTTGAATGCGGAACAGACGGGTCGCTGGTGGATTGTGGGGTCTGCCTGGAGCGGGGCCCCAATGATTGACAACAGTCAGCATATGCACCTGCAGAAGCAGCCAGCGGGGACGGTAGGGACACCTGTGCTCCAGGCTGCCACATGGCAGCATCTCCCTGTGTGGTGTGTGGTCACGGCTTCACCTGGAGCCGCTCCCTTACTGTTCTTGAATGGTTACTGAAATCTGCAAGGTTTATTTGGAGGCCTTAGAGAAATTGCCGTTGATACTACATTGGGATATAATTATTCCGTTTCTGTTCTTACTGGATTTTAAGAGTCCCAAAACACAAACGAAAAAGATCTGAAAGTTGAATGGCAGGGGACAGGGGAGCTCACGAGGATCTGAATGCTCGCTGAGCAGTCGTCCGTTCCTGAGGCCGCTCATGCTGCCTCCCGCGCTGTGCGTGCCGGCCCACAGACCATGGATTTCACATTGTGGAAATTCAAGTCCATATCTAATCCAGACTTCCCTCGTTCTTCCCCCACGTCCTTCCCCGTCCCAGGATTCTGCGTCACTCGTGGTGGGCATGGTTCCCCAGGCTCTGCCGGTGACCGGTTCTCTGTTTTATTTCATCCCCGCTTAACCCTGAGGTTGAACCACTACTGAGAGGTCTCCCACATTGAGTGGTTTTCTCCAGTGGCTGTGGCTTCACTGTGCTTTCCCCTGGCAGGGGTTGCCCAAGAGTGGACTTAGTGCTGACGTTCAAACGCTCGTGTAGACCTCACAGTTGGACTTCAGTTACGCTGAATTACGGTGTGGCATCTCTCAGGAAGCAGTTTGCGTGGAGACATGCATTGACTTGTTCATTGATCATGCCTTTCAGGTCAGCTCAAAGATCCTAGAACTCGCCCGGAAGCAGAGGATGAACACGGACATCAGGAGAAACATATTCTGCACGATAATGACAAGTGAAGATTTTCTGGATGCTTTTGAAAAGCTTCTAAAGTAAGCCTTTGTGTGCACACTTTGACCCACCAATGAGATGCTGTAAAAGAAATGATGTGTTTTTGAGTTTTGAATGACTGAGTCCAGTGCTGCTTAGGGAGGACTCCGGTTTTCTTCTCACCATCTGCTCACCCTGTTAGATCTGTGCATCCCTTATCATCTTCCTAGTAATTTGCCTCTAGTGGTTCCCCATTGGAACAGTTTATAAAGATTAGGGGCTTGGGGGTTTTATTGAGACAGGGTCTTGCTATGTTGCCCAGGCTGGAGGTTGGGGAGTTTTGACTGAAAGAATTAGATGATCTTCTCAGTGGCTGTTGCTGGCCATGAATTGCTTAAACATACATAAATCTTCATAATAAAGTTGTTCTGATTCTTCATTTAAAAATTCCTGGTATAGTTTCTGTAATTAGTTGTAATAAGATTTTAAAGATCCTGTAATCCCAGCTACTTAGAAGGCTGAGACAGGAGGATCACTTTAGCCCAGGAGTTCCAGACCAGCCTGGGCAACATTCTGAGACCCTATCTCTTTAAAAAAATAACCTGTAAATGTACCGGTATAGTTTTATGAGGTACTTCTAAACACTTTAATGTTAATACGTTTTATTTTATTTGCTTCAGACTAGGATGAAATACAGGGAGAAGACGGTTCATTTTACGGTTCTGATAATTAGGGTTTTCTTTTCTAAACTGGGGTGCCTAGTTGAAGCTTCCTTTGCCTGTCTGTGGCCTTGCTGTTGTGCCGAATACATCCTGCCTCACCAGTTACTCTTTGTCTCTAAAAGGGCTCTTTTGAGGAGGGCTCTTATTCACTACAACGGGTCTAGCTTATCCTTTGTACTCGGAAGGATTTTTACTTTGTCTCTGGTTGACTTCGTGTTTTGAAAATTTTGGCCTTTCAAACTACATTTATTAAACAATAATTTTTCCCATTGTTATTTATCAAAATCACCAGTTACGAATCTAAGTTCTTAACGTGAATCGATAATAAGTGCAGCAAAAATCACACGGCTCTTCAGGCTGCCTGCACTACCTGCAGGTCAGTGCTCTCCGTGGGGCTGCGCCCTTATGCTGTGTAGCTGATGCTTCTCTCCTAAGGTAAAGAGTGTCTGCCTCTGTGCAGAGGTGGCAGCCCCAGCCGCATTCAGATCTCACCAGAAACTGCATACGGCCCGTGTGCCCCTCAGCTGGGGAAAGGACATACCGGGAGACCTAGTCCGAGGGATACTAATTACTCTTGGCATCACAAGGGGCAAACTCCCAAGGCCCCGACAGCACGGTGACTCCCAAGTGCATTCTGCCAGTGCTGAAAGCCACCCTACCCTGAATCTGTGTGACAGAGGCAGAGGCAAAACCAGAGGGACAGAAGCAGATCAGTGATGGGTGGCTCCCGGCCCAGGGTTCTCACAGGTGATGGGGAGTTATGTTTCGGCAGTGGTGGTGGCCTGACCGTATGGGCTTACCCACGCTCACAGGACTCTACTACAAAGGGTAGCTTTTACTGCGTGTGAGCTCCAACTCAAGTTTTCTGGGGTGGTTTGTTTTTTTGAGATGGAGTCTTGCTCTGTTGCCCAAGCTGGAGTACAGTGGCTCGATCTCGGCTCATTGAAATCTCCGCCTCCTGGGTTCAAGCAATTCTCCTGTCTGTGCCTCCCAAGTAGCTAGAATTACAGGCATGAGCCACCATACCCGGCTAATTTTTGTATTTTTAGAAGAGACGGGATTTCACCATGTTGGCCAGGCTGGTCTTGCACTCCTGACCTCAGGTGTTCCACCCGCCTAGGCCTCCCAAAGTGCTGAGATTACAGGCGTGAGCCACCACGCCCGGCCCCTAACTCAAGTTTTAAAAACGAAAACGTGGCTAGGCGCATCACAACCAGAGAGCTTGTGACAGGGCTGGGACCCTAGCTGGTGTCTACTGCTGCCTCCACCTCCTCTACCTGGCTCACCTCTAACCAGACCCTTCCAGGCAGGAAGGTGTTCCTCTGAAAGGTATCAGCCATTCAACTTGGGAAGCTGAGTGACTTTCCAGTCATTGCTATTCTGTTTTTAGGCTTGGACTTAAGGATCAGCAGGAGAGAGAAATCATTCATGTTCTCATGGATTGCTGCCTTCAAGAGAAAACTTACAATCCCTTCTACGCTTTCTTGGCTAGCAAACTCTGTGAATATGAAAGGAGATTTCAGGTAACAGTGCACAGGCACCAATTTCATCTGCTCTGCTGCTTTTTCTAAACATGCTGCCTGGCTCAACCCACCTGCAAAAGAGTTTCCCAAGTCAGAAGGCCCCTGAAGTCCCAGTCACATGGTCCACCCTGGCTGCCAGGGCCCGTTCCCTGAGAGTGGAAGTGGGATGGCTACAGGGGAGTGTCCAGTGTCCACCATGTCCTCACGTCGCCATCTGCCACAGATGTAGGCAGCGTGTGGCCAGCAGCAGGAGCGCCTCACCAGTTCATGCTGCACCAGCCTCTTCTGATGTCACTCGCTGTGGCCTTTGCCTTAGAATATTCTGTTGGTGTCTGCTGATGTGAGGGAAAAAACTGCACCAGAAAGAGATTGTTGAGAAGCTGTTGGGAATGGTGGTCTATAGGAAGGAACAGTGAGGTCGCCACTAGGTCTTGATGTTTAGAATATTAAAAAGAAGATAATAAGAAGGAGGATACCTTTAGGTTGTGTTCTTAGTGACCTATCATGATAATTTGCAGCCAGTTACCTTTTTTTCTGCTAACTACACTACTAGATGACCTTCCAGTTCAGCATATGGGACAAATTTCGGGACCTGGAAAACTTGCCAGCTAAGAAATTCTCCAATTTGGTTCATCTGGTGGCCCACTTGCTGAAGACAAAATCACTTTCACTTTCCATCTTAAAGGTGCGTATACTGTGTGAAAATATTTAAAGCGGTGGAAACGAGGGTGCAGTGGTTGACATTAGGTCTGTTTTACCAGTGCGTTTTCTTTGGTTCTTGTTCCCCTGGAAAGTGCTTGCTTTATCCCAGCCAGCATAGAAAATGGCCACACTAACCTACGGTACAAATGGCCCTGATAAATTAAGGCGCAGTTACAGTTCTTCTGCTAATCTGAGTGAGTCTGTTTTTGGGTTTGAGGTTAATGTGCTGGTGCTAATTATAAAATCCTGAACTGGTCACTGTTAGTGAGAAGGGTGGACAAGGCAGGGCCTGGTCTCCTTAGAGGTGAGGCGCGTTTGCTCACTCTAATGTAAGTTGTTTTCAAACTGTAGGCTTTCTCCTACCCTGCCGTATTTTGGGACTTTGCAGTGGTCCATGAAACCTAGACATTTTTTTTTTCTTTTGAGACAAAATGTTGCTCTGTCACCCAGGCTGGAGTGCAGTGGCACGATCTCAGCTCACTGCAACCTCAGCCTCCTGGATCCAAGCGATTCTCCTGCCTCAGCCTCCTGAGTAGCTGGGACTGTAGGCACCCGTCACCATGCCCGGCTAATTTTTGTGTTTTTAGTAGAAACGGGGTTTCATCACATCAGCCAGGCTGGTCTCAAACTCCTGATCTTGTGATCTGCCCGCCTTGGCCTCCAAAGTGCTGGAATTACAAGCATGAGCCACCACGCCCATCTGAAACATAGACACCTTATCAGATGTAGTGGGTGTTCGAAGTGGGCTTGTAAGGCTCACATGGTGGGACCACCAGACCCTGAAAAGCCTAAAAAATTTGGAGAGCCTGAGGGGCAAAGGGAAGTAAAAAGCAGAGATGGTTCAGGGGCATTGACCCACGGTGGCCTGATCTGCAAGACAGCCACTGCCACAGGTGCTGTGTGTTTCCATGTGTCCTGTGCACTTTCAGGTGTGGACACTGCACTGAAAACGGGGGTCCAGAGCCTCATGCCAAATTCTGACAACCGGAATAACTTAGAACATGGAAGAGGCATCGTTCCCCTCCGCCCCACTTCAGGCATCACGCGCATCCTGGAACAGCATGAGTGCTACCGCGGATGAGTGGGAGAGGCGTGGCCGGAGTTCATCCTTCGGCGCAGAGCTTTAGAGATGCCTCTCCCAGCCTGGCTGCCCTCATTCCAAGTTTCTCTGGGTTTTGGCCATGCTTTTGTGGTCTCACTGTGCCCTCGGGTCTGCAAGCGCCTGTGATGGTGTTGGCTGCGGACCTCCCAGTGGGCAGCATTCCTCTCAGTGAGCCAGAAGAGGAAGCTGATGCCCTCCTCTAGCTCACTGACATTCAGCTGAGATGCAGTCCATCCGTATTGGCGTGAGTCTGTTCCGGGTAGCATCTTGCTGTGTGCGTTTGCAGTTCACACGTTTATTGTGCCTATCTGTGTTTGAGTTACTTCTGATTTTTTGACAGTTTTCTAGGAGAGAGAGGTACATGGATTAGTCTTCTGGAAGTACATTTTATATATGTATAGTTTTAATTAGGGGATGGAGATAATTTATGTTTCAGTTCTAGATACTAAATTTCTGATTCATAAGGTGTATGTCCCGGGAATTCGCTGAGTTGTTTTCGACGGTAGCTGCAGGCGGCCACACCTCTGCCAGCGGTGTATAGGGATTCCCAAGGCCCACATCCTTGCCAACAGCTCTGGAAATAGCTTCTTAAATCAGGGGTAGAGTGGGGTGTGGGGTGGGGGAGAATAATTTTTACTTTAACTATGTTTACAAATCATTGAAAAAGTTGGCTAAATCCATGTAACATTTTCCCCTATGTCCTGACCATTAGGTAGTTGAATTCAGTGAATTGGACAAACCCAGAGTCCACTTTCTACGAAAAGTGTTAAGTATCCTGTTAATGGAAACAGAAGTTGAAGACCTTGGTTTAATTTTCACAAGGTATGTGCCCCACTTGTTCTGATGAGATGTGGAAGACAGATGAGGTTTGTACTTGTGTTGATTTGTAAACACAAGGTTGTACTCTGTGTAGCTTAATAAGTCATTTCAGTTTTATTTTTAAGGAAGCGTGCATTATTAGATTTGGGGAATAGAAACTTGTCCACTAGTAAACTGACAACGAACAGTGGTTGGTAATAATAAAATAAGAAGTTCTTTGTGTTTTTTGTTTGTTTGTTTTTTGAGACGGAGTCTCATTCTGTCACCAGACTGGAGTGCAGTGGTGTGATCTCGGTTTATTGCAACCTCCGCCTCCCGGGTTCAAAGCGATTCCCTGCCTCAGCCTCCCAAGTAACTACAGGCACACACCATCATGCCCAGCTAATGTATATATTTATTTTTTTTTTTTTTGTACTTTAGTAGAGACGGAGTTTCGCCATGTTGGCCAGGATGGTCTTGAACTCCTGACCTGGTGATTTGCCCACCTCGGCCTCCCAAAGTGCTGGGATTACAGGCGTGAGCCACCGCACATGGCCAGGAAGTTCTTAATTGAGAATTCTGTTTTTAAAAGAAACTGGTTATGTCTCACTATCCAAGATAAAAATTACTCTCTCCCAACCCCACCCCGCACCCCCGACCCTACCCCTAATTTAAGAAGCTATTTACAGAGCTAAGAAATGAACACCTGTTGACAAGGATGTGGGCCTTGGGAATCCCTGTACACTGCGGGCAGATCCAGGAGCGGCTAGCTCAGCCCTGACGTGTTGATGCGATTCCCTTCCAGAGTGTCTGACAACCCGAAGCTGGGGATACTGCGTGAGGGCTTGAAGCTGTTCATCAGCCACTTCTTGCTAAAGAGCACAGAGGCCCACAGAAGCACCGAGGAAGCCAGCGTGCTGAGAGCGAGAGCTGACCTGGCTACAAAGGCTCTGCAGGGAAGAGCCGCCCTGAGAATGTAGTCAAGGAAAAGGAGCACAGGTGGCCCTTTGACTGTAAACCGTCCTACTCTGTTGGCTGCGTGTGGAAGTTTGCTAGAGCTGTGTCATTGCCTGTGATCGTATTACGTTTTGAGATAATTTTTTTATCTAAGGTTTTGTAGTTTGTATTTCAAACCAATTTCAAGTAACTATACCTTGGGGGTGAGAGGAGGAGGGAGGGAAGGAGGTGCAGGCACACTGGCCAGTGAGGCTGGGATGTGATCGTCTTAAAATTTTTCAGTAGATATGGCCAAACCTGACGGCTCACCCCTGTCATCCCAGCACTTTGGGAGGCTGAGGCAGGCCAGGAATTTGAAACCAGCCTGGGCAACATGGCAAAACCCCATCTCTACTAAAAATACAAAAATGAGCCAGACATGGTGGCACATGCCAGTAATCCCAGATCCTGGGGTGGCTGACACACAAGAATCACTTGAACCCCAGAAGTAGTTGCAGTGAGCGGGGATTTGAACCCCAGAAGTAGTTGCAGTGAGCGGGGATTTGAACCCCAGAAGTAGTTGCAGTGAGCCGGGATTGCACCACTGCACTCCCCCCTGGGGCTGGACAGTGAGACTTTGACAGAGACTGTCAAAAAAATTAATAGATAAGATAGGCCACTAGAGGGTGCAGTTATAAAGAAGTTGATGAGTTTCACCTCTTTAAAGTATTGAGACAGAGTCTCACTCTGTTGCCCAGGCTGGAGTGCAGTGGTGCGTGATCTTGGCTCACTGCAACCTCTACCTCCTGGGTTCAAGCAATTCTCCTGCCTCAGCCTCCTGAACGGCTAGTACTACAGACACACGCCACCACGCCTGGCTAATTTTTGTATTTTCAGTAGAGACGGGGTTTCACCATGTTGGCCAAGATGGTCTTGAACTCCTGACCTCAGGTGATCCACCTGTCTCGGCCTCCCAAAGTGATGAGATTACAGGCACGAGCCACCGTGCCCGGCTTAAATGTGATCCTTGATATTTTAAGTATTTGGGATGCAGCTGAACTTTGGAAAAATCAGTTGACATAAGCCCTGTGGATGTGGTCTTATGTACAATATAGTACAGACAGGCGATTTTCATCGTCTCTCATGTAGCATTTTGACAGAGTAGAGGATATTCATCTCACTAATTCCAAATTGCAAATGTACCTTCTTAAGGAACTCTGAGGACACCACATAGTAGTTATTTGACTCTGAACAGGTGCTGCTTGTTTGCAAGGATTTGGAGATGTAAACATGAAGAAAACACAATGATTACTGCCTGCAGACAACTAACTGACATTTACCTAGTGAGGGAAGCAAACACACCCCACTTGCTAAGTCTGGAAAACCAATTCTGTGAGGAAGTAGAAAGGGTCCTGGACACCCAGCCTCTCTAGCAGATACCCAGATGTTGAGTGTTTCCCAGCACTTACATTTTCCTTTTCTCCCTCAAATGCTACAGACTTAACCTTTGATTGTTGAAAAAGTCACTAAGATGTGGATATAGAATAGACACTGAGAAGTTACTTATGTCCAGAACCCATCTGTCCAGCTGCTCCTGTCCTCTTCCAAGTGGGCATGTTGGGCAGATGGGCACAGGTGCTGCTGATGTCACTCCCATGCAAAACACCCCCTTTGTGGCACTTTCAGATTTTTTTTTTTTTAAGAGAGAGACAGGTTCTCACTCTGTCACCCAGGCTGGAGTGCAGTGGCGCAATCATAGTTACCACAGCCTCAAAGTCCTGGACTGAAGCAGTCCTTCTGCCTCAGCCTCCTGGGTAGCTAGGACCACAGGCGATAGAGACAAGATCTCCCTGTGTTATACAGGCTGGGCCTGAACTCCCGGCCTCCCAAGCACGGGGATCATAGGTGTGAGCGCATGCCTGGCCTCAGATTTTATTCTAACTCGGCCCCGTGGCAGTTTATGTTTCACAGTCATAACGTGCAGTCGTAAGTCTCTATTATCCCTAAGCGAACGCTTTAATCTTTGAAGCATGTGCAAGCAACAAGAAAATGCAGAAAGTAGCTGTAAAGCAGCACAGACTGTCCTCCACCTACAGACGTCCTGTCCCTGCCTTCAGCACTGTCATTCGACCCCAGGGCAATGTCTGTCTTCTAGCAGGTTCTGAATTCAGGGGCAAATACGGTGACAGGTACGGAGAGGAGTGAATTAAGTGAAAATCTTCCCTCTGTTAAGGAGCTTTTTAACAAGAATGTCTTTGCTGGGTGGTGATGGGGACATGACAGATGAGCTCTACTGGATGCGTAGCTTGACAGTAAGATAAGGAGCTTGGGCTGGGGGATAAATGAACACACTGCTTCCTTCCTCAAGAAAGTCGTGCTGTGAAGAAAACAATGTCAGTTGAACTAAATTGTGCCTAACGCCACACTCGATTTGCATTCTGATGCAAGCCCCCAACTCACAGACCAAGAGGATCCCTGGCCGCCTGTGAATAGACCACATTGGAGTAGCATTAACATAACTGATGTTGGCCGAGGCGGGTGGATCACGAGGTCAGGAGATCGAGACCATCCTGGCCAACATGGTGAAACCCCATTTCTACTAAAAATACAAAAATTAGCTGGGCATGGTGGTGCGCGCCTGTAATCCCAGCTACTCGGGAGGCTGAGGCAGGAGAATTGCTTGAACTCAGAAGATGGAGGTTGCGGTGAGCCGAGATCGCGCCATTGCACTCCAGCCTGGCGATAGAGCGAGACTGTCGCCAAAAAACAAAAGCATAACCGATGTCAATAAGAATTAATTATGGGTGGAGCTACTAAGATCAGAAAAAAGTATCACAACAGCAGCACTGTCTGAGTTCATTATGTGTCACACGCAGTAACCCTTATTTGAGGTAGAGATGAACCGAAGCTGATTTTCCTGCAGAAGATAAATTTCTATAAACAATTCCATTTTTATATTGTCTTTTATTATTAAAACAAAAATACCTCTCTTTGCTATAGGGTATATAATTATGACTTAAATTATTAGCTAAGGTTTGCATTTCATATATGGTAGATTACCTGTAAGTCTGCACATTTTAACAACATATGGGCCAGGTGGGTGGCTCACATCTGTAATCTCAGCACTTTGGGAGGCTGAGGTGGGTGGATCATGAGCTCAAGAGTTTGAGACCAGCCTGGCCAACATGGCAAAATCCCGTCTCTACTAAAAATACCAAACTTAGTTGAGCGTGGTGGCAGGCACTTGTAATCCCGGCTACTCGGGAGGCTGAGGCAGGAGAATCGCTTGAACCTGGGAGTTGGATGTTGCAGTGAGCAGAGATGGTACCATTGTACTTCAGCCTGGGTGACAAGAGGGAAACTGTCTCAAAACAAAAAATCAAACATATATGGGCTGTTAAATAGTAATTATACTTTAGTAAAAATAGTAAATACATCTTGACTAAAAGCCATGAATTCAGAATTGCTTTTAAATATATAGGTTTTTAAAAATTTATTACAATTCAATTAAACATACACTTAAACTACTGCAGGATGCTCGGACAGTGCTCAGTGTTACGTGTGAACCTGTGGACTGCGGTGTGGTTTGAGGACTGCTAACGTAGGGGATCTTGTTTTTAGGGGTATAAGGATCAAACTTTAATGTATTGAAGTGTGTAAATAAAATTTATTTTTTTATATTTTGTTTAGAGTAACAGTGAATGTTTATTTTGAAAGATGAGCTTGGCGGGGTACAGTGGCTCATGCCTGTAATCCTAGCACTTTGGGAGGCCGAGGCAGGTGAATCGCCTGAGGTCAGGAGTTCGAGACCAGCCTGGCCACATGGCAAAACAGTCTCTACTAAAAATACAAAAATTAGGTGGGTGTGGTGGCTCACGCCTGTAATCCCAACTACTTGGGAGGCTGAGGCAGGAGAATCACTTCAACCCACAGGGGAAGATTGCAGTGAGCCAAGATTGTGCCACTTCACTCCAGCCTGGACGAAAGAGCAAGACTACTCTCAAAAAAAAAAAAAAAGAAGGAGCTTTGCTAGTATACCTTTTCTTTACCTTTTAAAGACAACTATTTAGCTGTATGATTTAGGAAAAAAGATTCATTCTCTCCACCCCCAGAGAGAGCGAGCTCAGGAAGTGAAGCGTTAGCCACTGGAGAACTTGGGGGAGGTTTATGCAGGTGAAGTGCGTTCGTCATGTAACTTTCCTGTAAGCATGTAATTGTTTCAAAACAGATGTTTGAAAGCACTCATAATTCAGAACCCATAAAGATCTAAAATACACTATTTTACAAAAAAAAACCAACAGACTGATTCAAATCACCTTTACCTCCTTCCTAAAAAATTGCTCAGGCCTTGGAGTAAAACTGCTAAGATTTACCTTAACCTGAGGGCAAGTTGGTTTCCTTCAGCTTGGTCTGGTGAGTGCCTGGGCTCCCTGTCACACTGCCTGCACTGGCAGGGGAGGAGGAGAGCTGGAGAACAGAAGGAGGGAAGGTCCTGTCATTGGCCGCATTCAGGGGCTTCAGTATCAAGTGCTGCACCGATGGGCTTGGTGTCAGTGGATGTTCAAATTACCCAAGCACCTGCATCCCTTTAGGGTTGAACAGCGTGTAGAAGGTTGCCAGCACCCTTCCCTGCTGTGGCAGGTGTTGCAAGGGCCAGGTCAGTTCATTCATCCTCTTATAGGTAGCTGGGCCCAGATTCTTTCTGAACCACTTGGAAGTTGCAACATCAAATCCCTTCACGCCTAAATGCTTTCCTACGTCTTTCCTAAAATCAGGATCATTTACTTTTGTAACCACAGTATCATCAAAGTAAGGAATTAACGTTGACAGAATACTAACAATGCCCCTCGAGTTTTTCTGCTGCCTCTCAAGTCACCCCACAAGTTAATTGTTTAGGACAATCATTTGTCTCCAGTTCTGTGCTTACATTCAGGAGCAGTTCTGGGTAGGTCAGGATCAGGGTTCTGAAGACAGGCCCACTGTCTTCTGAAGCTTCCCTGGGGCCGGGGAAGCCACTTCCAAGGTGGCCCCTCTTTACTGCTGGGCAAGACAACCACCAGCCATGGAGGGCCAAGGGTGGGCTCTGTGGGATGGCTTGAGGATCCTTACAACATGGCTGCTGGCTGCCAACAAGGAATCCCCGCTCAACACCTGTGACTTAACTCAGGGAGCCACACTCACTCAACTCCACAGTATTCTTGGCACAGAGGTCAGCCTGATCCCAGCGGAGGGGCCTGCAGAATGGCAGGAAAACCAGGAGGTGGGCTTAGAAGCTGCCCAAGCCTCAGGGTTATATGTCAAGATCTGACTCTGAATATCCTGTTCCTCACCAAACTCACCCCCCACTTTCAGCATCCGGGAGCACTAGTTGAATTACCACAGTGGTCGGGTGGTAGTCTTTTCTAACTCCATCATTCCTTCTACATTTATTAGCATTCAGCAGTAAGAAGCCTTTCATTGGTTTACCCTCAGTATGGACTCATAGATTGTTATTTTATTCAATAGGTCATATAATTTTTAAAAGCCACTTTATGGACATCTGATTGGCATGTGAAAATCCATACATATTTAATGTGCACATGTGAAATCACCACCACCATACCCATCACCTCCCAGAGTTTCCAACTGCCCCTTTCTTATCCTCTTAGCAGGTTTTAAGTACAAAGTGCAGTATCGTTGGCAGGCCCATGCTGTATAGTAGCTTACCAGAACTTAGTCATCCTGCGTCACTGAATCTGTGTACCCACCATTCCCCTCTCTCCATAGCCCCTGGCAGCTATCCTGCTCTCTGCTTCTGTGAGTTTGACTGTTTTAGATTTCACTGTGAGATCATGTGGCAGTTGTCTCTCTGTGCCTGGATATTTCACTTGACAATGTCCTCCAGGTTCCTTCATGCCATCACAAATGACAGGATCTCCTTCCTTCTTAGGGCTGTATAGTATTCCATTTTATACATATACCACATTTTCTTTTTTCTTTTTCTTTTGAGATGGAGTTTCACTCTTGCCCAGGCTGGAGTACACTGGTGCAATCTCAGCTCATTGCAGTTTATGCCTCTTGGGTTTAAGCAATTCTCCTGCCTCAGCCTCCCAAGTAGCTGAGATTATAGGCCCGAGTCACTACACCCAGCTAATTTTTGTATTTTTAGTAGAGACAGGGTTTCACCATGTTTGCCAGGCTGGTCTTGAACTCCCGACCTCAAGTGATCTGCCTGCCTTGGCCTCCCACAGTGCTGAGATTACAGGTGTGAGCCACCACGGCTGACTCATGTACCACATTTTCTTTATCTGTTAGGTTGATGCTGTATCTTGGCTATTGTGACTAGGGCTGAAATGAACATGGGAATGTGGATATCTCTGAAATAGTGACCTTAGCTATTTTAGGTGTATACCCAGTTGTGGGATTACTGGATCATATGCAAGTTCTGTTTTTAACTTTTTGAGGACTTCCCTACTGCTCTCCGTGATGGCCATACCAATTTACATTTCCACCAACCGCATGCAAGGAGAGAGGTATGGCTTCCCTTTTCTCCACACCTTTGCCAACACTTACCTTTTGTTTTCAATAATAGCCACTCTAACAGGTGCCAGATGATACTTCATTGTGGTTTGGATTTTCATTTCCCTGATGATTAGGGATGTTGAACATCTTTTCATGTACCTTTTGGACATTTGTGTATCTTCCGTGGAGAAATGTTTATATGCAGCCTTTGCCCAATTTTATCAGCTTTTGGGGAGTTTTTGATTTGGTTTTGTTATTTGTGGGTTTTTGTTTTTGTTTTGCTGTTCCGTCGTGTGAGTGTGTTGTGGATGGTAACCCCTCGTTAGATCTGTGGTTCGCAAATGTTTTCTCCCACCGTGTAAGCTGCCCTTTCAGTTCGTTTTCCTTTGCTGTGCAGAAGCTTTTAGTTTGATGTGATCCCATTTGTGTATTTTTGCTTGTGCTGCCTGTGTGTTTGCGTTCACATCCAAAAAGTTATTGCCTAGACCAGTGTTGAGGAATTTTTCCCTGTTTTCTTCGAGGAGTTTGATGAGTTCAAGTCTTAAGGGATTTGTCTTTAATGCATTTCCGTTGATTTTTGTATATGGTGTAAGATAAGTGTCTAGTTCCATCCTTTTGTGTTGGACATCCACTTTTCCCACACCATGTATTGAAAACACTATCCTTTCCTCATTGTGTATTCTTTGCGCCCTTGTCAAATGTTAGTTGACTGTTTATGTGTGGGTTTATTTCTGGCTCTCTGTTCTGTTCCCCTGGTCTGTGTATCTGTTTTTATGCCAGGACCACACTGCTTTGATGACTAAAGCTTTGTAATTTATAGTCACGTGCCAGATAATGACATTTTGGTCAATTAACGACTATATAACAGTGAACGCATAAGATTATGGAGCTGAAAAATCCTTTTTCTATGTTTAGATGCACAAATATTGTGTTATGAGTGCTTAGAGTATTCAGTACAGTAACTGCTGTGTGGGTTTGTAGCCAAGGAGTAACAGGCTATGCTGTACAGCCAAAGTGTGTAGCAAGGTATACTGTCTCGTGTAAGTGCACTCTGTGATGTTCGAACAGTGATTAAATCACCTAACAGCACGTATCTCAGAATGTATTGCTGTCTTTAGCGACACTTAACTGTAGCTGTTTTTTGTTTTTGTTTTTTGAGACAGTCCCGCTCTGTCACCCAGGCTGGAGTGCAGTGGCGCAATCCCGGCTCACTGCAACCTCCGCCTCCTGGGTTCAAGTGATTCTCCTGCCTCAGCCTCCCAAGGAGGTGGGACTATGGGCTGGCACGTGCCACCACGCCCAGCTAATTTTTTTAGTTTTAATAGAGACAGGGTTTCTTTACATTGGCCAGGCTGATCTCAAACTCCTGGCCTCAGGTGATTCACCTGCCTCAGCCTTCCAAAGTGCTGGGATTACAGGCGTGAGCCAACGCACTGGCCAACTGTAGTTCAAAATCAGTAAGTGTGATGCCTTCAGCTTTGTTCTTTCTCAGGATGGCTTTTGCTCTATGGGGTCTTTGGTAGTTCCCTGTGAATTTTAGGGTTGGTTTTGGTTTTGGTTTGGTTTGGTTTGGTTTGTTTGTTTTTCAGACGGAGTCTCACTCTGTTGCCAGGCTGGAGTACAGTAGCGCAATCCCGGCTCACTGCAACCTCCGCCTCCTGGGTTCAAGTGATTCTCCTGCCTCAGCCTCCCAAGGAGGTGGGACTATGGGCTGGCACATGCCACCACGCCCAGCTAACTTTTTTAGTTTTAATAGAGACAGGGTTTCATCATGTTGGCTAGGATGGTCTTGATCTCTTGACCTCATGATCCACCCGCCTCAGTCTCCCAGAGTGCTGGGATTATAGGTGTGAGCCACCATGCCCGGCCATTTTTTTCTATATATGTGTAAAATGCCATTGGAAGTTTGATAGGGATTGCATTGAATCTCTAGATCACACTGAGTACTGTGGACATTTTTAATCAATGGTTTTTTTTTTTTTTTTTGAGAGAGAAAGAAAGGAATGAAGGAGAGGAATAACGAGGAAGAAAAAGAGGGAGAGAGAACAGGAATGTTGTTTTATTCTAAAAATGGGTATTGAAAACCCCTTTTAGGCCAATAATTGTGCTTAATAATGGCCGATCAATATTTCATTTAAACCTATGAGTAGGTGCGATGTGGTACTGACAAGAATGTATATTTTGTGTATTTAAAGTAGAGAGCTCTATAAATGTTTATTAAGTTTACTTGTTCCGGATCTGAGTTCAAGTCCTGGATATCCTTATTAATTTTCTGTCGCATTGATCTATCTAATATTGATGTTGAAGTCTCCCACTATTATTGTGTGGGAGTCTGAGTCTCTTTATAGGTCTTATGTATCTGGGTGCTCCTGTATTGGGCGCGTATATATTTAGGATCGGCTCTTCTTGTTGCATTGATCCTTTTACCTATATCTTTGTTGCTTTAAAATCTATTTTATCAGAGGTGAGAATTGCAACTCCTGCTTTTTATTTATTTATTTATTTATTTTTGCTCTCCATTTGGTTGGTAAGTCTTAATGAATGCTTTTATATAGTTGTCAGTACACACATCTTTTACCTTGGTTAAGTTTACACTGAAGTATTTTGTTCTTTTTGATGCTAGTGTAAATTTGTTTTCTTAACTTCTCTTGGGTAGTTTTGTGTTAGTGTTTAGAGACACATTGATTTTTGTATGTTGGTTTTGTGGCATCACCAGGGCTGAACTTGTTTATTAGTTCTGGCCGGTTTTTCATGGCGTCTTTAGGGTTTTCTAGATATAAGGTTATGTCATTTGCAAACAGAGAGAACTTAACTTCTTTTCCTGTTTGGGTTTTTTGTTTTCTTATCTACTTGCTTTGGCTAGGATTTACTGATTTTTCTGTCTGGATGATCTCTCTGTTATTGAAAATTGATAAAGTCTCCTATTATTGCACTGCTGTCTATTTTTTCTCTCTTTTCTGTTAATATTTGCTTTCTGTTTGGGTGCCCCAATATTGGGTGCATGTGTATTTATAATTAATTGTCATATCCTCACGATGAATTAGCCTCTTTATCATTATATAGTGACAGTTCTTTTTTTTTTTTTTTTTTTTTTTTTTTGAGGCAGAGTCTCGCTCTGTCGCCCAGGCTGGAGTGCAGTGGTGCAATCTCAGCCTATTGCAACCTCTGCCTCCCGGGCTCAAGCGATTCTCCTGCCTCAGCTTCCCGAGTAGTGGGGATTACGGGCATGTGGCAACCCTGCATCTACTAGCCGGGCATGGCGTGCGCGCCTGTAGTCCCAGCTACTCGGAAGGCTGAGGCAGGAGAGTCGCTTGAACCCGGGAGGCCGAGGTTGCAGTGAGCCGAGATCACACCACGGAACTCCAGCCTGGGTGACAGAGGAAGACTGTCTAAAAAAATCAAAGAAAGAAAAGAGAAAATACGTTTACGGTTAGGCCCCGCCCCGCACAGCGCGCGCACCCTGCGGAGCCGCGGCCCCGAGGCGACCGACCGCGATGGACGCCCCGCGTGCCCCTCGGCAGCCATTGCTCGACCGGTTTTGACCGGGCTGGTGTTGGCGGGTCCGGGCGCCACCAGGATTCCGCCCGCGCCCGCACCCGCACCCGCCATGGGCTTCTCCGCGGCTCTTTGAGCCGGCCGCCATCTGCGCCAGCGCCACCTCCCTCAGGGCCCAGCTGTCAGTCTGCTGTCAGCTTGACCCCAGCTGCGTCTCCCAGCACCAGCCCCGGCTCCGACCGCTTCTCTGCAGGAACTGACTTGAACTCGGGTCGGAGGATTCAGGTATGCATGAACTTCCCAAGAATGAGGGCGCGTGACTGCTGCAGAGCCAGGGTTACCGTGAGGACTGTGACAGAGCTGCGTCACCAGCAGGACTCGCGGGGCGCCCGAGGCTGCAGCCCGGCTGCGTCACTCCCGGAGGCCGACACCTGCCACCAGCAGGTGCGTGGTGACCATCCTCCGTCCTCTTCTGAAGAGGATGCAAGGGCGGGGAACGCCCCCCGTCCGGCCGGGACAGTGCAGCCTCGCCCGCTGCCGCCTCCAGGAGCTCCCGGGGCCTGTGCTCTCATCCTGCCGCCTCCTCTTCGGTGTCCTCATCTTCATCTTCCTCCCCTTCTCGGCTCAGTCGCTGAGCCCTCTAGCCAGAAACGCGTGCTCCTGGGCTTGGCGGGGCCGCGATCGCCAGGCCCCGCTCTGGGTCCAGCTGCTGCTTTTCCTGGTCTTCGCGATCTTCCTCTTCTTCGCTGACTGCTTCATGCAGGCCGAGGAAGGCTGCCCCGTCGAGGGAGCCCTGAGGGTCTGGGCTTCAGAGCTGGCTCTTCTGGGGAAGTCCTGGCTGACTGCCTTGGCGGCGGGGGTGGGGTGGGGGCTCTTGTGTGTGTTCTCGCTTGGAGGGCGCTGGCCTAGCCCAGAGTGTGCTTGCTCCCCTGCCTCATCCCACCAGGGAGGCAGCAGACTCAGGCCCTCCATGGTCTGAGAGGCCCACGTGTGCTTTCCTCTGCAGCCTGCTGGCCCTGCCTGCCTGTAACCCTCACGGTCCAGGAGGGCAAGAGAACATGGTTGCTCCGTCAGAGAACCTGGTGCTTGTCATGCAGGCCTCCTTGTTGTGGTCATCTTGTTGGGAGGATTAACCAAAGGCCACCCTGACTTTGTTTTTGTGGACACACAATAAAAATTCCATTAATTTTTTTAACAATATGAATGAATACACACACACACACACACACACACACACACACACACACACGCTATTTGTTAAGTAAAAGTGGATCATCATAAATGTCATCGTCCTCACATTAAGTAGTCTGAGGAAGTAGTCTTGCTGTCTCAGGGATGGCAGACGCAGAAAAAAATTAGCTTCCAAATCGACCTGCACAGTTCAAACCGTCCTTGTTCAAGGGTCGACTGTATAAACTTGTAACTTGAATTGCCTACAAAGACTCTGTACTTTTGCCCCTCCACCCCACATGCATTTCATATTATTGATGTCGCAGTTTACATTTTTGTGTGTGTCTGTCCATTAACAACTTATTTACCTATAGCTCTTTTTGATTTTATGCTAGAGTTAAAAGTGACTTACACATAATCATTAAATATTAGAGAATTCTGAATTTGACCATATACTTACCTTTATCAATGAGTTTTATACCTTCATATGTTTTTATGTTGTTAATTCAGGTCTTTTTTTTTTCAAATTGAAGAACCCCTGTTAGCTATTCTTGTAAGACAGGTCTACTTGTGATGAACTCCCTTAGCTTTTGTTTATGTTAGGAAGTTTTGATCTCCCCTTCAGTGCTGAGGGACGGCTTTGCCAGGAGAGTATTCTTTGTTGGCAAGTTTTGTTTTTTTTCTTTTGGCGCTTTGAATGTATCCCATTCTCTCCAGGCCTGCAAGGTTTCTGCTGAGAAATATGATAGTCTTATGCAGGGATAAGGGGGGATTATTTGAAAAGAGTTGCTTTTCTCTTGCTGCCTTCAAAATTCTCTCTAGCTTTGACTTTTTGGCAGTTTGATTATAATGTGTCTTGATGAAGACTTTATGCTCAATTTATTTGAGGTTCTTTGGGCTTCATGGATCTGGATGTTCACTTTCCTCTCTGGTTTTGTGAAGTTTCCTGTCATTATTTCTTTTAATAAGGTGTTTGTCCCTTTCCCTTTCTCTGGTTCATCTGGGATTCCCATAATACATATATTGTTTCACTTGATGATTTTCCTAATAATTCCCTTAGGCTTTCTTCACTCTTTTTCTTTTTGTTACTCTCCCTGGATAATTTCAAATGATTATGTTTGAGTTCACTTTTTTTTTTTAATCAGAGTTTTACTCTATCACCCATGCTGGAGTGCAGTGGCATAATCATGGCTCACTGTAGCCTTGACCTCCCCAGGCTCAAAAGATTCTCCCTCCTCAGCCTCCTGCATAGCTGGGACTATAGGCCGTGTTACCATGGCCACCTAATTTTGGACGATTTGTAGAAACAGAGATTTGCCATGTTGCCCAGTCTGAAACTTCTGAACTCAAGTAATCCTTCCACCTCAGCCTCCCAAAGTCCTGGGATTACAGGTATGAGCCACCACACCTGGCCGAGTTCATTAATTTTTTTCCCATTTCGTCAAGTCTGCTATTGAAACTCGCTATTGAATTTTTCAAGTCAGACATTGTATTCTTCAGCTCCAGAATTTCTGTTTGATCCTCTTTTATAGTTTCTATCTCTTTATAACTTTGCATTTTGTTCCTGTATCATTTTCCTGGATTTTGCTTGTTGTCTGTGTTCTCTTGAAGGTCACTGAGCTTCTTTAAGAGTCGGTCATCGTGGCTTGTGCTTCTAATCCCAGCACTTTAGGAGCCAGGGCAGGAGGATTGCTTGAGGCCAGGAGTTCGAAACCAGCTTAGGGAACAGAGTGAGACTCTGTCTCTACCAAAAAAAAATCAAAGATGATTATTTTGAATCCTTTGTTGGACAGTTTATGAGTCCCCATTTCTTTGGGGTCAACTATTGGAGCGTTATTTTGTTGCTTTAATGGTTTCATGTTTCCTTGATTCTTTGTATTTTTTAAGACTCGCGCTGCTATCTTCACATTTGAAGAAGCGGTCACCTCCTTGAGTCTTACTTTCTTTTTTCTCATTAAAAACTTTTTTAATGTCTTAATTTTTTAAGAGATGGGATCTCACTATGTTGCCCAGGGTGGTCTCAAACTCCTGGCCTCAAGTGATCCTCCTATCTCAGCATCGTAAGTGCTGGGATTACAGGTATACGCCACTATGCCTGGCTCTCCTCCACTCTTTACTGACTGGCCTTGGGAGGGAAAGACCTTCATCAGTCATCCTAAGTGAGGATTCAAGGGGTCTCTCAGATATTTTCTTTTTTCTTTTTTTTTTTTTTTTTGAGATGGAGTCTTGCTCTGTCTCCAGGCTGGAGGGCAGTGGCACGATCACAGCTCACTGCAACCTCACCTCCAGGGTCCAAGTGATTCCCCTGCCTCAGCCTCCCAAGTAGCTGGGACTACAGGCACATGCCTCCACTCCCGGCTAATATTTCTGTATTTTAGTAGAGACGGGTTTCACCCTGTTGGCCAGGATGGTCTCAATCGCCTGACCTTGTGATCCGACCGCCTCGGCCTCCCCAAGTGCTGAGATTGCAGCATGAGCCACCACGCCCGGCCCACTCTCAGATATTTTCTGTAGATAATACAGAAAACCACTCTACTCCTGTTGTTCCCTCTTAGGGAGAGAAGTCTTAGGTTATAAACCTTCTCTCAATCCTCCAAAGCCAGGTCTACACTGAGCATCTTCTGTTTGCCCTAGTGCAGTGCTCTGAAGCATTCAAGGCTGGGTAGCTTCTCCCAGTCCAGCAGTCAAGCCAGCTGCTCAGATTTGCATCTGCCGTTGACATCTGTGCACTGTTTGGGAGGAAGGTGCATGAGACTCCACATGCTAAGGGGTGTGTGTGGTGCTGGGGCATGGATCAGTTGGGGGGTCTGCAGGCAGGTTGTTCTGTGGGTTCACGGGCAGGCCTCCTGGTGGAGTCTGTTAGCTGGTTAGTGGGATCCATGGCCTTCCCTTCTCCGAGCAGTCCCCAGATGACTCAGCCATGCTGATTCCTCCGTGCTCTCGGAGAGAGACAGGTGGGCTACTGGGCAGCATTCCATAAGGTTGGGGAAGCTGGTGCTCACTCAGCTCTCCCGTTCCCCGATGGGAGAAACCACAGGCCCGGGTCCTCACTGGGGAAGGCCTGGCAGAGGTAAAGTGAACCTTCTTAGCCTCTTGAGTGTGTTTACTTTGCCCTACGGGGTGCCAGAACCTCAGTGTTTCTGTGAGGGCATGAGGGCTGGAACCTCCATTCTGTCATCTTCCTGGCTCTTCCTACAATGATTTTTATGCTCAAATTGCCCCCGATGTGGCCAGTGGGAGAGCCGTCAGGTTGGCTCCTCTAGCCCTCTGACATGTCCCCAACATTGTCAGCATTGCCTTGTTTCGGACACTAGACATTCTGGGCTCACCCTGCAGTCTCCACTCTTCCCTGGAAATAGTTGTTTCTCCAAAGAGCTCTGTTCCCTTTGAGTAGAGAATGGTATTTAAGAACCACAAATTGGACTTGAGGTGTGCCATTGCGGTGGACAGAGCTGGGAAAGGAACTGTGTGTGTTCATTGTATGTAATACCTCTGCACACATGTGCCTCTGTGCATTAGAAACCAAGTTCGCACAAACCACTCCGATTCTCACCCAACACTTGGGGCTGTGGCTAGCCTTTCCCAGCTGTAAGAAACTTGTCTTTCAGCATGATAAACGCATTTACTTATTTGTTCAGTCCTGTAATATGCAGAAAGTAGTTTTAGAATCGCCAAAACCATGCAAGTGGGAAAAACCAGCATGATTAGCTCAAGATGTGTTCGTAGTTCCTTCTGTCCTGGCGCTGGACGTGGAGGGAACGCACAGACTGTTCCACACTTCATTTCTCCCCTTTCTCTGAAATGCAGAGAGCGTTGTTGGTTTCCGTGTGTATTTCACGTGGGTCCTCCCTCTAGCCCTATTCATAAATTTGTAAATTATCTTTAACAATCTGTCATATTTATGATGTTTTACTGAGTGCTGCCTGTGAAAATGTTTGCTGCTTCTGACGTGATCCAGAACAACTAGCCTTTTAAATCCCAAATATTCCTGTTTCACATAAACCAGATGAGGATCTCTGCTGTGCCACGGCTCTAGGAATGTGGCTTTTTACCAATGGAAGTGGCTGTGTGACTTGTTACGGTTTTAATTACAGGTGAGTAGCAACCGGAGGCATTCTGTGTCAGGTGCCGCTGATCAAGGCTGGCTGAGAGGGACAACACTGTCCCGGGCAGGCGTCTCACACAGCCCGTCCCGGCTGTCTACCACTTCTGCCCATTTCAGAGCGCTTGGCTGAGATTAAATGGAGTGAAGCGCTCCGAAAACTTCAGCCCTAAAGAAGAGCAGTTATACCGGTTTTGTATTGTATTTATCTATTCTTCTTGTTAATATCGTGGTTTTAATGTTCACTGTTCTCTTGAGATCCCATGACAGTGAGTACCTGAGGTCTGGGATACTCCCACTTCTCCCAGCAGCCCACTCTCCCCACTGTGCAAGTGCCTGCCAGGGACCCTGCTGACCCCGGGAAGACTCGCTGTCCCCAGCACTGGCTCTGCTCACACAGGCAGCAGGCTTTGTGTCCTCCGGCCTGGCTGCACTGACTGGACCGGGGCAGGGGAAGGGCCCCAAAGCACCCCACTTCAGGTGGCCGGCCAGTCATGGCTGAGGCACTCCATCCAACAGTGGCACCCAGAGGGACTGGAGTCTCATAAAGCTGGTCACACGCTCCCTCTGGGTTGGCGTGTAGGAAGCGGCTGTGCAGCCAGGTTCCAGGGTGTGAGCAGGAGCCCTGGGGTAGAGGGCCAGGAGAAGACTGGGCACAGGGCCATCAGTGTGCCTCCTTCCCACACCCCTGCTGCCCCTGCATCTGCTGCTGCTGCAGGACCACGACGTGCTCAGCCCATCACTGGAGAACTCCAGATGTGGCAGGGCTGCACAGGCACATCTGGAAGTGGAGACAGACGTGCCTGCCATCTTCTTGCCTGGCCAAAGGTTGTGGGCATGCAGAGCTCCTCTGTGGCAGGCCCAGGCAGTGCCAACTGCCTGGAGAGGCATTGGGGGTGGGGCCTCACGTGAGGGGCAGATTCTCCCACCCAGCCAGTCCAGGCCCAGCGGCTGGAGCATCCAGTCCAGCAAACTGTCCTGCAGGTCGCCCTGGAGGCCTGTGTATCTCGTCACATCTCACTCCCCTGCCAGGTGCCTCTGCAGCAATAATAATGCCTCTGCCTTCTGCACTGAACACCGCGGTGACTGGACCACAACATGGGTTATGCAGCGCCCTGCTTGATATTCCAGTTCCCCAGGGAGCTGCTGGAACGATTTTCTTTTTTCTTTTTCTTTTATTTATTTATTTTTTGAGACAGTATCTCTCTGTTTCCCAGGCTGGAGTGCAATGGAGTGACCTTGGCTCACCACAAACTCCGCCTCCTGGGTTCAACTGATTCTCCTGCCTGAGCTTCCCAAGTAGCTGGGATTAGAGGTGCCTGCCACCACCACCCAGCTAAGTTCTGTATTTTTAGTGGAGATGGAGTTTCACCATGTTGACCAGGCTGGTCTCGAACTCCCGACCTCTGGAGATCCGCCCGCCTCGGCCTCTCAAAGTGCTGGGGTTACAGGCGGGAGCCACTGCGCTGGCCGATTTTCTTTTGCTTCACTTCTCTAGTTGCCCCACCTTTGTCATCACGTCCTGTTAAGAGGAACAGCATCAAAGTGAGATTTTCGTAGCAAAAAGACTACTGTGGGTGAGCTTGCAGTGTCGGCTGTGTCAGAAGCCGGTGGCGTCTTTCTCTGGGCTCTCACCCTTTCCGTAATTTGCTTTTGACTGTAATAAATGTGCCGTGAATGTGCGTGTGGGGCCTCTGAGTTACATCGGCTCAAGGCCTCTTTTAAGGACCCAAATGAGCATGGGGATTGATTTGTTCGACTGGGAATCTGCTGTGGGCCACCATGGAGTGACACTCTGGAGCAGGGGGTAGACGCCCTGCCTGAAGTGTTGAGAAGCCCTAGGCCAGCCAGGCCCCACAGGGCAACTATGCAGCAGTCGGGCTCTTCCTGCTGGCGCAGAGACAGAGCAACAGGGAAAGCTTTTCCAGAGGCGACGTCACTGGGACTGGCTCTTCTGGAAGGAGCTGAGGGGACACGCTGGGCAGAGCTGACCTCTGTGTGAGATCATCTCCCGATAATGGGCCGCGAAGGCAGGAGATGGACTTGAAACCTGACCTTGAAGGAGAGAGGAGGGAGGGCCCTCTTCTCCACGGGAGGAAACCGTCAAAGACGTTGCATAACCGAAACTATGTTGCTGAAAATACTGCCGGACAGCGATGGGGGCTGGTCCGGCAGGTGGGAATGCTGTCAACAGAAGGTCATTTCGGCAGCTCTTGGACCTCCCAGGCCAGGAGGGAAGCCCGCAGGCCAAGGTGGCAGGCTGAGAAGAGAGATTTCGAAAGTCACTTCTAATGAAGGCTCATCAGAACATGGGGCCTTTATTTACTTTTTTATTTTTTTCTTGAGACAAGAGTCTCGCTCTGTGGCTCAGGCTGGAGCAGTGGCGCAATCTCTGCTCACCGCAACCTCTGCCTCCCGGGTTCAGGCAGTTCTCCTGCCTCAGCCTCCTGAGTACCTGGGATTACAGGCGCCTGCCACCATGCCCAGCTAATGTTTGTATTTTTGGTGGAGGTGGGTTTTACCATGTTGGTCAGGCAGGTCTCAAACTCCTGACCTCAAGTGATCTGCCCGCTTCGGCCACCCAAAGTACTGGGATTACAGATGTGGGCCACTGTGCCCGGCCAGAATGTGGTGCTTATAAACGAGGAGGTGGGGGTGGAGGTGGAGGCTTGGAATGCCTCTGAGAAGGGGGCTGGCTGAGGCTCATAGATTTCAGAGGAAGAGGATTTCGACCTGGGGCTGGTGGCACCTGCAGGAGTCAGGGCGGGGGATGTAGACACCACCTCTGGGTAGCAGCCTAGGAATCCAACAGAATGTGGAGTCCCTTGAGGAGATCGAGGTATGAGAGGAAGGACCCCCAGAACAGAGCAGTATGTGAGTCCAGCAGGTGGAGAGGGACCCCGTGAAAGCAGCCACAGACCAACCATGGAAGCATCTAGAGTCAACTCAGACACTTCCAAGGGAAGGCAGTTACATGGCTTGGAGCTGGCACCACGCAGAGACGGAACATGAACTGAAGTGTGTGGGCTTCTGGAGAGTCGCTTTCTGCCTCCCTGAGCCGGGAGGATTCCAGATGTCCATGTGGATGCTCGCATGTAGAGAGTGTTATCCAACTTCTATAAAACTTTGATTTCCTAGTGACAGTAACATTGGCCAGGGAATGGGGAGCTTTTCTTGTTCTCAGCCTGACCTGTTGTATCCCAGGCTGCACTGATGAAGCCGGGGCGGGCGGAGGGGGTGCTGTGCAGAGGTCGAGTTCACCAAAAGGTGCCATTTATCTTGAGTAAGCCGGACAATGATGAAAAATGATGTTTGCATGTAAGATGAAAGGGAACAGGGCCAGTTCGGTATGTCCTGAGGATGCAGGGGGTTTTGGAGCTCTGGACCGTGTGTTTGGAGAACAATGCCCCTTGTGTGTCCACAGGCACGGCAGTTGGGCCCCAGAGCTAAGCAGCACTGACCTTGACATGTCCAGATGAGGATGCAGGGCCCCAGGCCTTCGGTGGCCCCTCCCACTCTCCCCAGTAAGGGTTGGTCTTTCTGAGCATGACTGGCCAGGCCACCATGGCGGAGCTGTCAATCCCTCACTCACCCAGGGCCACCAGGGCTGCTCCTGCCCACGGCTCACACTGATGGAGCCTGCAGAGCCAAGTCTCAAGCCCACGCCCAGGTACCTTCAGCGCTGGTGGAAGGAAAAATGATCAAGAGCAGCTTTTAAGGTATTTTCTATAGAAAATCACCGGGAATGGGCCAGGCGAGGTGGCTCATGCCTGTAATCCTGGCACTTTAGGAGGCTGAGGAGGGTGGATCACCTGAGGTCAGGTGTTCGAAACCAGCCTGGCCAACTTGGCAAAACCCTGACTGCTAGAAATACAAAATTAGCCAGGCATGGTGGCACATACCTGTAACCCCAGCTACTTGGGAGGATGAGGCAGGAGAATCACTTGAACCTGGGAGGCGGAGATGCAGTGAGCCGAGATGGCACCACACTCCAGCCTGGGCAACAAGAGCAAAGCTCTGTCTCAAAAGTGAAAGTAAAAATCATTGAGAATGAATTATTTTATTTTGTCAGACGTGTTTCCAAAGAAACAGGGCAAATCCTTCCACTTTTATGATTATTTTGCTTACCAGTTAACGTTTGACCACGGTTGCTTTTCCTCTGCTTTTTCAGTACACATGTGGGGACACATTTATACCCACGCATGTTCTGATGGGATTGTCTGAGTACAGACGTGGCGCCGTTTCTCCCAGTAGCCTCGGCCTGCAGCCTGGGAATGAGAGCGTGGGAGCGTGAGAGCGTGAGAGTGTGGGAGCGTGAGAGTGTGAGAGCGTGGGAGCGTGAGAGCGTGGGAGCGTGAGAGCGTGGGAGCGTGGGAGCGTGAGAGCGTGAGAGCGTGGGAGCGTGAGAGAGTGGGAGCGTGAGAGCGTGAGAGCGTTCTCCGTGGCACCGCAGCACCACTCAGGCGGCTTCCAGTCCCGTCATTCTTCATTAAAAATAAGACCTCCTGTGCCCCCTCCCTTTCCTCCACCCCACAGAGATCACTCTGCCTGTCTTTAGGCCGCAGAAGTAGCCACACTGGGGGCCTGGGGAAAAGTTCTGACCTCTTCATCCATGACTCTCAAGGGCTCTTCACGCGCTGTGGCGAGCGCAGAGGACGCGCCCTTGGCAGTGCCTGCGGAGAGACGTCGCTGGCCCGGGTGCCCGGTGAGCGGGGTTCCTCAGGCTTCCTGGGCCCTGGTCCTCCCAGGCTGGTGGCACTGTGTGCCTGTCGGCGGTGGCCAGGCTGCGGGGAGGCCCAGCTGCGGCTTGCGGGCCTCTACTGCCAACGGCACCACCTTGAAGTTCCACTCCAGCAACTGTGGCCCCATTGCCAGGTTTGGGGTAGTTTCTTATGACACCATCAGCCCTGTTTTGTTGCCTTGTCCACAGGCTATTTAAAAAACAAGTAAAACGGCCGGGCGCGGTGGCTCATGCCTGTAATCCCAGCACTTTGGGAGGCCGAGGCGGGTACATCACGAGGTCAAGAGATCGAGACCATCCTGGTCAACGTGGTGAAACCCCGTCTCTACTAAACATACAAAAAATTAGCTGGGCACGGTGGCGCGTGCCTGTAATCCCAGCTACTCAGGAGGCTGAGGCAGGAGAATTGCCTGAACCCAGGAGGCGGAGGTTGCGGTGAGCCGAGATCACGCCATTGCACTCCAGCCTGGGTAACAAAAGCGAAACTCCGTCTCAAAAAAAAAAAGTAAAAAGGTTAAGGGTCACTTGCGCAGTCCCTAGGTGACGGCCCCTCTGTCAGCCATCAGTCAGTCACAGGTCTTGGGGGTTCCATGCTCACTGGACCTGGACAGCCTGGTTGACCGTCAGCCACGGTGTCACCCACTCGGAGCTGCTGTGGCCCATGACGTCAGCTTAGCACTTCCTCTCTCTCTAATTGTTCAGGTAGTCCTGTGAGTCCACAGAATGACAACTGCGAGCTCTGGGCCTCAGGGCAGGTCCCCTGACCAGGATCTCAGTTCTTCTCTCCACTGATCTGTCATCCTGATGGAGAAGCAGAGGGCAGGCAGCTGGCCAGCTGTCGCAAGTTCTGTGAAATCTGTGGACTGGTGCTGGGACAAGAGAACACGGCACTGGTGACGCCCAGGGCCTCAGGGCCATACGCGCAGCGACCGCTGGTGCCATGACCAAGTCACAGCACCTGTCTCTGTCCTCAACTCTTCCTCTGTCTTTTCAACTCGGTTTGAGGGGCAGGAGTCCTGCTAGGTTTGCCGGCAAGCTCACATTGATAAGAAAAAGGGCCCTTCGAGCTGTCAGATCCCGGGATTTTAGGACATACGACGGGTTTTGTGGCCTTGGAAGGACCGAGGACTGTGTCTGTCTTGGGTTGGTTCTTAGCTAGTCAGAGCAGGTGCCTGTTTATTGAGCAGACCGGGTCCCTTCCCATGGAACGGCTCATACGGGGGTCTCGGGATCCGCTCTGCTGTCTCATTCCCCGCTGTGCTGTGAAGATCGTTGCAGCGTCCACATTAGTATCCATCTGTGCTGTCTCCGGGATAACTGTCCTCATTGAGACATGGTGGCTCATGCCTGTAATCCCAGCACTTTGGGAGGCCAGGGTGGGAGGAGTGCTTAAAGCTAGGAGATGGACGCCAGCCTGGGCAACAAAGTGAGACGACACCCCCGTCTATACAAAACTTAAAATATTAACCAGACATGGTGGCACCTGTAGTCCTGGCAACTCAGGAGGCTGAGATGGAGGCTCCCTGGAGCCCAGGAGCTTGAGGCTGCACGGATTATGACCACACCACTGCATTCCCATCTGGGCAACAGAGTGAGACCCTGCGTGTTTATTCCAAAAAAAAAAAAAAAAATTGAAATAGAAAGTCAAGCAAGGCTTGCAAAGTACAAGCTGAGCCCGAAGGCTCTGAGAGCTCAGAGCCCCACACTGCACGGCAGGCCCCGCAGCCGCCTCCATCACACAGAGGCTGTGACTTTGTGACCGTTACTATCAGCACGATTGCTGTTGCTGCTCAGCCGTGGCCAAATCTCTGATTGCCTAGGAAGACTCAATCCCAAACAGATGAGTCCAAAGGCCTAATTCTCAGACAGGCTGCGAAAGCGAAGCAGGGCAAACCCAGGCTTCCTGGTAAGTCTTCGTCCGCACTAGCTGCGTGTGGAAAAGCAAGCTCGTACAACCCGGCGTAAAACACGCTCACTGAACTCATCAGAAATGCGAGCTGATTATTTGAGATTTATTTTATCCTCGCCCTCAAACTTCTGATTGGTGAAGACAGTGCAAGTCAATCCGCTCCCACGCCAGCTGGATCAAACCTCAGATCGCCAGCACTCACCCTTTCTGAGTTCAAGAGTTTTAAGCCCCTCTGTTTTCTGAATCAGACTTAATAGGGCCGATGGAGTCTGGTTTCCTACTTTAGCAACGGTGGAAATAACACAGATAAATCAAGTCCTGGTGGTGTTTGAGCCTCACAGTAGGCAGCAGAGTTTGGCAGGGAGCCTGTGGGGGTGTGCTGCGCTGGCCTGGCTGTCCTGCCGCACCCATGGGGCACTCAACGCAGAGCTCAGAGACTGCAGGTCTATCTCATGGACTTCCAGAACCGTTCCTCTACCCACTGTGTGTGTGAAGGAAGCAGTGTTCTTTTTTTCCTATGCAGTGACACTGTTAAAATAGCTCACACGAAGGCCAAAGTAGCTTATGCCTGTAATCTCAGCACTTTGAGAGGCCAAGGCAGATGGATAACTTGAGGTCAGGAGTTCAAGACCAGCCTGGCCAACATGGTGAAACCCCGTCTCTACTAAAAATACAAAAATTAGCTGGGCGCGGTGGCGCGTGCCTGTAATCCCAGCTACTCGGGAGGCTGAGGCAGGAGAAGTGCTTGAACCCGGGAGGTGGAGGTTGCGGTGGGCTGAGATCGCGCCGCCATTGCACTGCAGCCTGAGCGACAGAGTGAGACTTTATTTAGATAGATGATAGATAGGTAGATAGATAAAAAGCTCACACGGACAGGCAGAAAGCTTTTCCTCCAGAAGGTTCTGGACGGCTCTGGTATTCCTCAGAACTCCATCCGAGGCATCACGGGCGAGGCATCAGGAGAGAGTGGGACTTTCACTTTGCTGTCTGTCACTCCAGGGCTCCTCTCCACAGCCCCTGAGTCAGGACTGGGTGAATCTGAGCTGCAGCAACTCCCTAGGGACAGCTGGAGCACCCGTTCTACCCCTGACCTGCAGGGACCCACATCTTCACACAGAGGCAGGTGGGTGCCACGGCCTCCATGGCCCGCTGGCTGAGTGCTCGGGAAACACCCAGAGCAGCAGAAACAGCCACTCACTAGTGTTGAGGAGTCAGGAGGGAGGCAGGGACGAAGGGGCTCTGGCTGCCCACGCAGATCCCACAGCCAAAGCAGGTGGTCTGGGTGTGGTGGGAGCTGGGCCCTGATGGCCGCAGGCTGTGCACGTGGTCAGGACTCCGGGGAGCACCTGGGAGCTGCTCCTCTCCTGCCCTGCTTCCCTCAAATCGCTGTGTTCTGGTTCCTAAGGCCTTGGGGGCTCTGAGGGAAGCAACTCTGCACACGGATGGCAGGGAGGTCTGTGCCCTCAAGCCTGCCACCCCTGAGAGCTTCCCAGGGCCTGGAGCCCACAGTGCCATTGAAGCCGCAGTGGGAACCCCTTGCTAACCTGAGGTGCTCCCTCCTAATGGGGTAATAAAGCACTTTGTCACCCGTGAGTGAGAGGTCTGATAAAAGCAAAATATTATCACACCGCCTGTGATTAGGAGGCAGCTGCAAAACGGAGACACAGCCACATTTATGAGTAAATAGAATTTGTTTCTGTGCTTTGATTATGAAGGTCACCGTGGTTTAACCCTGTTGCGGAGGCCTCAGATACATTATCTGCCCAGATAGAACTGGGAAGGAAAACACTGGCGGTCATTAAAAGGAAATTACTTTGTTGTGCAAAGATAGAAGGGAGAAGGCCGCTGAAATCTTGAGGTGTGGGGGGCCCGGGGGTGCCACGGAAGGGCAGCATCTCTGCAGGCACCTGCAGGCGGGAGCTGGGACCCGGGAGTGACCCGCCAGTCCACCGGCAGCCAGAGATTCAAACAGACCAAGAGCTCCCTGCAGCTTCCTGGAAAGCTCTCGGGATATTTTTAGGCAATTTTGGAAGCTGCGTAGACGGCAGGAGGTGAGGGTGCCCATGCCTTCTTTCCTGTGAAAACAAAAGGAAGGGTTTCTTCCAGGTGAAATTGGCCCATGTTTCTGGTTTATTTATTTATTTATTTTTTGGGATGGAGTTTCTCTTTTTTCCTAGACTAGAGTGCAGTGGCATGATCTCAGCTCACTGCAACCTCCACCTCCCAGGTTCACGCAATTCTCCTGCCTCAGTCTCCTAAGGAGCTGGGGTTACAGGCACCTGCCACCATGCCTGGCTAATTTTTTTTTTTTTTTTTTTTTGTATTTTTAGTATATATGGGGTTTTGCCATGTTGGCCAGGCTGGTCTTGAACTCCTGACCTCAGGCGATCCGCCCATCTTGGCCTCCCAAAGTATTGGGATTATAGGCATGAGCCACTGCACCCGGCCATGTCTCTGGTTTTAAATGTTTCTGGTTTTGCTTGTGTTTTGATTCACTGATGCATTGGCTTTATTTTCAAAGTGAAATCTCTGGCCAGGGGCCTCTTTGGAGGAGGGCTGGCACAATGCCATCTCTACACCGGATACTCAGGGAAGTTTAATAAAGAACCAAAAACTGGCCAGGCGCAGTGGCTCGCACCTGTAATACCAGCACTTTGGGAGGCCAAGGCGGGTGGATCACTTGAGCTCAGGAGTTTGAGACTAGCCTGAACAACACAGCAAAACCTCATCTCTACAAAAAAATTAGCTGGGAGTGGTGGCGGGCGTCTGTATTCCCAGCTGATCTGGAGGCTGAGGCAGGAAGATTGCTGGAGCCTGGGAAGTCGAGTCTGCAGTGAGTTGTGATTGCATCACTGCGCTTCAGCCTGAGTGATAGAGCCAGACTATGTCTCAAAAAAAGAAAGAAAAAAGCCTATCTGGAATAGGCAGATTCATAAATGGAGATGACCAGGGGCTTGGTTTAGGGGCAGAGGAAGTCATGCTTTAATGGACGCAGAGTTTGTGCGGAGGTGATGAAAAAGTCTGGGGTGTAGCTGGTGGTGACAGCTACATCGCGTGTCAAGTGTATCTAACACCACTGAATTGTACACTTACAAATGGTTAGGATGATAAATGCTGTGATGTATATTTTACCACAATACAAGAAAAAAGAACTAGTTAGATACAGTGGCTCATGCCTGTAATCCCAGCACTCCGGGAGACCGAGGCAGGAGGATCACTTGGGTCCAAGCATTCAAGACCAGCCTGGGCAACATGGCGCAACCCCATCTCTGCAAAATTTTTAAAAATTAGCTGAGTGTGGTGGCATGTGCCTGTGGTTCCCAGTTCCTTGAGAGGTTGAGGCAAGAGGATCACTTGAGCCCAGGAGCTTACACACTGCACTGCAGCCTTGGTGACAAAGTAAGACCTGTCACTAAAATTAAAAAATATTTTATTGCTAAAAATGCTAAGCTTCGTATGATGCCTAGGCTGGCCTTGAACTCCTGGGCTCAAGTGACACTCACCCCAACCTCCCAACGTGCTGGGATTACAGGCATGAGTTGTCATGCCTGGCTGTAATTTCTTTTTTTTACCATGAACATATATTTTATTTAGTCATTTTTCTTTACAATTGAAATTCTGGAAGGCTGGGTGCAGTGGCTCATGCCTATAAACCCAGCACTTTGGGAGGCCAAGGCGGGTGGACCACCTGAGGTCAGGAGTTCGAAACCAGCCTAGCCAACATCTCAAAACCCTGTCTCTACTAAAAATACAAAAATTAGGCAGGTGTGTGTGGTGTGAGACTGTTGTCCCAGCTACCAGGGAGGCTGAGACAGGAGAACTGCTTGAATCCGGGAGGCTGAGGTTACAGTGAGCCAAGATCACACCACTGCACTCCAGCCTGGGTGACAGTGAGACTGTATCTCAAAAAAAGAAAAAAAAAGAAAGAAAGAAAAGAAAGAAACGGGGAATTCGGCGAGGTGTGGTGGCTCATGCCTGTAATCCCAGCACTTTGGGAGGCCAAGGTTGATGGATCACCTGAGGTCAGGAGTTCGAGACCAGCCTGACCAATATGGTGAAACCCCATCTCTAAACAAAAAAGAAACTCTGGGAATTCAAAAGTAACATCCTTGCCTGTGAGCTTCTTATACACACCAGAAAAAGCTTCAACCTTGCGTTCCACATTGTTCTGCTGTGTTTTGTCCAAATGAACCTTTATGAGCCGCTGCCATCCAGTTTCACGTGGATTCTCTTGCCCACAATTTCACTTGGGAAGACCAAGTCCTGGAGGATTGCTTCGTGCACAGCTGTCACCGTACTGCTCCTGGGACAGTTTTGCCTACTTTTTGTATGGCTTTCTCGAGTCGGCTTAGGCAGAAGTCTCTGAGCGATAAAGACAACATGTTTCCCACTGAACTTTTTTCCAGTCGCGGCATGCTAGCTGGATTTGGATTTTCTGTAAAGATTTCAGCTGAGGAACGGGAACAAAGATGATGATAGCTTTCCAACCACACCAACTTCAGTTTCCTTGGCTGCCCTAATATTCAGCTCCCTGAGCTGAGCCTTGAGGTCCAAGTTTATCTCCAGCTCCAGAAGAGCCCGGGAGATGCCAGACTCCATCTTGTCTGGCCTCTCCCCTTCTAGCTTCATGGTCTTGGCACTCAGACTGAACATGGCCTTCTCCTTGCTGAGCACTGGCTTAGGAAGAGACCCAAATCTCACCAGAGTGCATCAAAATCCCTGTAATTTATTAAAATAAGACAACAATGCACTTTCACTTTGGGAGGCTGAGGCGGGTGGATCACGAGGTCAGGATATCGAGACCATCCTGGTCAACATGGTGAAACCCCGTCTCTACTAAAGATACAAAAAATTAGCTGGACATGGTGGCGCGTGCCTGTAATCCCAGCTACTCAGGAGGCTGAGGCAGGAGAATTGCCTGAACCCAGGAGGCGGAGGTTGCGGTGAGCCGAGATCGCGCCATTGCACTCCAGCCTGGGTAACAAGAGCGAAACTCCGTCTCAAAAAAATAAATAAATAAATAAGACAACAATGAAATTTGTCACATTGATTGACTTTTCCTTTCACACCAGATTTCTCAGTAGCATGCAATGCTGTTCGATAGCATTTTACCCACAGTAGAACCTCTTTCAACAAATTCCTCAAATTTGTGGAATATTCTAAATCCTTTATTGTCATTTCCACAATGTTCACAGCATCTTCACCAGAATAGACTCCAGCTCAATGAACCACTGTCTCTGCTCATCCCTAAGAAGCCACTCCTCACCTGTCCAGATGTTATCCTGAGATGCAGTAACTCAGTCCCCCCTTTGGGCTCCACTTCTAAGTCTCATTCTCTTGCTGTTTCCCCCACATCTTGCAATCACTTCCTCCACGGAAGTCTTGAACCCCTCAAAGTCATCCTTGGGGGTTGGAATCAGTTTCTTCCGAACTCCGGTTGGATATTTTGACCTCCTCCCATGAGTCATGAATGTTCATAATGGCATCTAGGTTGGTAAACCCTTTCTCGGAGGTTTTCAATTGACTGCACCCAGATCCACCAGAAGAATCACTATCTATGGCACCTACAGCCTCACAAAATGTATTTCTCAAATAAACTCGAAAGTCAAATTTACTTCTTGATCCATGGTCTGCAGAATGAGTATTTCATGCCTGTGTTAGAAGGCATGAAAACATTAACCTCCTTTTGCGTCTCCATCAGAGCTCTTGGGTGACCAGGTGCATTGTGAATGAACAGTAATATTTTCGAAGGAGTCTTCTTTTAGATCCCAGCTTGGCTTAAACCGTTCAGTGAGCCACGCTGTAAACAGATGCCTGTGATCCAGACTTTGCTCCATTTACAGAGCACAAGTAGAGCAGGTGCAGCTTCTTTCTTTCCTTCCTTCCTTCCCTCCCTCCTTTCCTTCCTTCCTTCCTTCCTTGACACAGTCTTGCTCTTGTTGCCCAGGCTGGAGTACAATGGTGCCATCTCGCTTCACTGCAACCTCCACAACCCAGGTTCAAGCAATTCTCCTGCCTCAGCCTCCCAAGTAGCTGGGATTACAGGCATGTGACACTATGCCTGGCTAATTTTGTATTTTTAGTAGAGATGGGGTTTCTCCATGTTGGTCAGGCTGGTCTCGAACTCCCAACCTCAGGTGATCCGCTGCCTCAGCCTCCTGAAGTGCTGGGATCACAGGCACGAGCCACCATACCCGGCTATTTAGCATAAACATTAAGGGCCCCAGGATTTTCAGAATGGTAAATGAGCATCAGCTGCGACTTAAAGTCCTCAGCTGCCTTAGGCCTCACTAGAGTCAGCCCGTCCTTGGAAGCTTTGAAGCAGGCACTAACTTCTCCTCTCTAGCTATGAAGGTCTTAGAGGGCATCTTCTTCCAATAGAAGGCTGCGTATGAAGCCACCGTCATCAAATACCTTAGCTGGGTCTCCCGGAGAGCTTGCTGCGGCTTCTCCATCGGCGCCTGCCGCTTCACTTGCACTTTGAAGTTACGGAGACGGCTTCTTTCCTTCGACTTCACGAACGACCTCTGCCAGCTTCCAGCTTTCCTTCCGCAGCTTCTTCACCCCTCAGCCTTCCCAGAAGGCCTTTGGGGTCAGGCCATGGCTTAGGGACTGCTGTGGCTGCTTTGATTTCCTGTTTAGAGCGCTCAACCTGTCTCCATATCAGCCATCAGGCTGTTTCTGTCATTATTTGCATGATTACTGGAGTAGCACTTTTATTTCCTTAAACAACTTTTCCATTGCATTCACAGCTTAGCGAACTGACACAAGAGGCCTAGCTTTCTGCCTGTCTGTTTTCACCAGGCCCTCCTCACTAAGCTTAATCATTTCTAGGTTTTGATTGAAAGTGAGAGATGTGTGACTCTTGCTTTCACCTGAACATTTAGGGGACATTGCAGGGTTAGTACATGGCCTAATTTCAGTATTGTTGTGTCTCAGGGAATGGGGAGGCCCCAGGAGAGGGAGGAGAGAGACAGAGGGTAGCAGTTGGTGGTGCAATGAGAACACACACATATTTATCGATTAAATGCACCATCTTATACGGGCAAGGTTGGTGGCACCTCAAAACGATTAAAATAGTAACATCAAAGGTCACTGATCATAGATTGCATAACATAGAATAATTAAACAGTTTGGTAATTGCAAGAATTCCCATGTCATAGACATGAAGTGAGCACATGCTGTTGGATAGATGGTGCTGACAAACTTCCAAACTATCCATTTGTAAAAAATGAAATCTCTGTGAGGGTAAAAAAGCACAGCACAATAAAACGAGGTCTGCCCGTGCTTAATCTGATGACCTGTGTGTATCTAAAGACCTGGAATAAATTAATCGTGAGAATAAATTGTCCAGGTGGTAAAAGGCACACACATATTGCAGACCGAAGAAAAAACACAATTTGCCTTGCATGTCCTCACTCATTTGTGGGATCTAAAAGTCAGAACAAGAGATAGGCTGGTTACCAGCGGCTGGGAAGGGGCGTGGCGGTGGACGGGTGGGGGGCATTTGGGGGATAGGTGGGATAAATGGGTACAAATAAATAGAAAAGAATGAACAAGACCTAGTATTTGATAGCACCGCAGGGTGACTGTAGTCAGTAATAATTTAACTGTACATTTAAAAATAACTAAGAGTCTAACTGGATTGTTTGTAACACAGAGAGTAAATACTGGAGGGGATGGGTGCACCATTCTCCATGAAGTGATTATTACCAGTTGCTTGTATCAAAACATCTCATGTACCCCAAACATATATACACCTACTATGTATCCACAAAAATTAAAATTTAAAGAAGAGGCCGGGCGCGGTGGCTCACGCCTGTAATCCCAGCACTTTGGGAGGCCGAGGTGGGTGGATCACAAGATCATGAGTTCAAGACTAGCCTAGCCAACATGGTGAAACCACGTCTCTACCAAAGAAATACAAAAATTAGTGGGGCACGTTGGCGTGCACCTATAGTCCCAGCTACTCCGGAGGCTGAGGCAGGAGAATTGCTTGAAAACGGGAGGTGGAGGTTGCGGTGAGCCAAGATGGTGCCACTGCACTCCAGCCTGGGCGACAGAGCAAGAGTCTGTTTCAAAAAATAAATAAGTGAATAAATAAAGAAGAGATAATGATCGTATGTGGTAAAGTTATTAGGACCCCCCAATTTGCATTTCCTTTACGGATTTATCTATTATTAAAGAAACGCTGCAAGTCTCCTGTTACAGGGCTGCCCCCTGCCCTGAAGAGCCAGAACCCTCGGCCTCGTGGGTGCGGCGCTGCCCGAGGCAGAGACCTTGACAGACGCATTTCGCAGGAGCCAGCTAAGCCTGAGGCTTAACGGGCCGGAGCCGCCTCTTCGGTGCCTGGCCTGTCCGAGCTTTCTGGAAAAGACTCTGGGCGCTGTCGTGCTCCCCACGACTTCCCCTGCCTGGGAACTGATCCTTACGCTTTTTTATTTTATTTTCTGTTTTTCCCTTTTCCTTCCTTTCTTTTTTAAATATCACCATGGAGAGGAAATTTTTTGCTTGGCAGAAAGGATGCTAAGCCGGAAGGTGAGCCGCGATGTTCCCAAAAAGCAAATACAAAACTACAGGCTTTGAAATAAAAACCGGTTGTTTCTTCCACCTTCTCTGGGTAATAAAATATCTGAAATAAGACATATCAAGACTTCGTTTATTTAAAAAAAAAACGGGTTCACTTGTAGCATGAAGCACAGGCACCGGTTCCAGGACACCAGGGTCCCTGTTCTTTGGCGTCCAGCGTCCACTTCAGCAGCTTCTTCCCGACCCGAAAACCCTCAGGGCGGCTTCGGGGGTGACACGCCCCGGGCTGAGACCCTGGGTCATCGCGTCCTGAGCCCACCCAGCAAACCCCAAGCCCAGCCCAGCGCCGCGACCCCGACCGGTCCCGGGCTGCAGAGGCCCCGCCCGCGGCCCGCGGCCTGACCCCGGCCCGCCCCGGCCCGCGGGCGATAAGGCCGCGCCTTTGTTCCTGCCCCCAGCTGGGTAAACCGCGCCCCGCCTCGCTGGCCGCCTCTGGGGCACCTTTGTCCGGCCCGGGGCGAGCATTGTCCGCGCGGTGTGTACACGGGGAGGGGCGCCAGGTGCGCGGGCGGAATGCAAGGTCGGCACGGGGCCGGAGGGCGGGCCCGGAGCTGGGGGGTCCCTAGGAATCCCCGGCCGGGCCGCTGCTCGGGAGGGTCCCCTGCGGCCGCGGGTGGGGGAGCCCGGGGGGCGGAGCGGGGGGTCGGGCCGGGAGACCCCTGCGCGGGACACACCCGGGGCTGCCGCGCGTTCCCGTCGCGTCCAGCTTGAGACACACCTGGCGCGTCGTAAAGTGATTTACGAAGTGAAAGTGTGAAATCAGGCCACCAGCTGGAGGCCCGGCCGGCTTCACGAGTTTTATTAGGTGCCCTATTACGGAAAATCAACTTTAATCCCGCCATAAAAACCAAATCTGAAAAACATATTTGCCCTCGCTGTCCGGAACGCTGCGGCATTCCTGGAGGAGGTCGCACCTCCGACGGGATTAGTTTTATGGAGGGGGACAGAGCTCCACAGGACTTTGATACGGGGGGTTGGGGGCTGCCCCCGCGGATCCCAGCTTCTCTCCGCGCCGCACTCCCCGCCCCGGGACGGGCCCGCCTGGCAGCCCCTGCAAGCCTGGGGCGCACCGGGGCGGGGTTGGGGGAGGCCACAGGTCAGTTAACCCAGAAACCTGAGAGGAGCTGCTTCGCAAGGAGGGGCTGGGGTCAGAGGGGAGGACAGGGAGAATGGCAGAAAAAAACGCACAATTATTTTTACAGTCCTTGCAATCATTCACGTGTTCGTACCCGAGGGTTAACCATGTGCATTATGCTAGGACTTTCTCATCTTCCCAAACTGAAACTCAGTCCCCAAGAAACACTGACTCCCCGGACCCGCTCCTAGCAACCACCATTCTGTGTCCTGCGAGCTTGGCCCATCTAAACTGCTACTGCAGACGATCTTGCAGTATTTGCCTTTTCTCTTTATTTGCCTGCTTATTTATTACTATTATTTTGTAGAGCTGGGGTCTCACGCTGTGGCAGTGCCATCATGGCTCACCGCATCCTGCCACCCCGGCTCAAGCCATCCTTCCGCAGTAGCTGGGACTGCAGCAGGGCACCCCCAAGGAGGGTCAGTATTTGTGTGTTGTGATTGGGTATCTCACCCAGCATAAAGTCCTCAGAGGTCACAGTTATAGAACGTGACAGGATTTCTTCCTTTTAAAGGCTGAACAGCACTCCATCGTGTGTGCGCCACAATCTCCTCATCCATTTCTCTGTTGATGGACGTAGGCTGCGCCCACCTCCTGGCAGTTGTGAATACTGCTGCATGAACTCGGGTGTGCAAATGTCTGAGATCTTTTTTTTTTTTTTCCAATTCTTTTGTATATATACCCAGAGCTGAGACTGCTGGATCAGATGGTGATTTGATTTTTAATTTTTTGAGGAAAGTTTTTGAGGAAATTCTGTGTTATTTTACATAACGGCCACACCATGTCACATTCCCGCAACAGCTCCAATTTCCCACATCCTTGTTTGTTCTATATTGGCCATCTTAACACGTGTGAGGTGACATCGGTGGCTTTGATTTGCGTTTCCCTGAGGCCTGCGGTGTTGAGATCTTTTCATGTGGTTGCCGCCATTTCAAAATCTTATTTGGAGTCAAGTCATTTGCCCATGTAGTTTGGTTTTGTTGAGAGTGCTGAGAATTACCTACTCTGGATATTAACCCGTTACCAGATTTGTTCTGCAGATGGCATCTGCCACTCCCAGGCTGCCTTTGACTCTGGTTGATTGTCCTTTGTGGCGCGGACGTTTTCAGTTTGACGTGGTCCCATTTGTCTATGTTTGCTTTGGTTGCCTCGCGTTCGGGGTCCGAGAAGGAAAGTCACCGGATGGGGGAAGGGACAGGTCCACCTCCTCTCCCTTCGAGCTGTTTCTTTACTCCTTGACACCAGGCCTTAGCCGGGGTCTCCAGGCTGCCTCTCACCCGGCAGCCTGAGCTCCAGGAGGGGCTGGAAAGGAGCCCCCGGCCGCCCTCTGGCGGGCGCGTGTCAACCGTTTTCTCCCGGCACTAAAAGCCTTCATCCACACGCTTTTCCACGCCCATCAGAACTCGCCCACGGCAAGGCGCCTTTTTCTAAGAACGGAGGAGAACCCACGCTGGAGCAAAGAAAATGGTGGGCGAGAGGTGGGGCCTCGGTGGGGCAGGGAGGCCAGGCTGGGGTTCCAAACGACAGAGTCAGCTTTGGTTGGGGGCCCTCCGTGGGAACCCAGCGCCCTGGGTCGCAGAGACCGCCGCCGCGGGGGTCTTCCCCGCCTACCTTCGCTTCCGTTGCAGGCGGTGAACTCCGCAGGCCTCCGGGACAGCCACAGGACATCAGAAGAGTCCCGTGGCGGAGGCCTGGGCCTGTCTGAAAACACCCAACGCCGCCTCAGCTCCCTCGGGGCTCCCCCTGCGGAAACCGTGCTCCAGGCCCTGAGAACCCGATTCCTGGGGGCCGCAAAGACTTTCTCCCCCATGCGCGGGGTCAGCTGGCGGCTCGGGTGCGGTTGGAGGGCGGGGCCCCGAGGGGACCCCCGCTGCAGGCCGAGCCGAGTCGGCGACCCCGAGCGCGTGGTCTAGGGGTGAGGAGTGCGCCTGCGAGACGGGCAGAGCCCGGCCTCCCGACCGTTCATTAGGCAGAATGAATTGTGCACCGTGCCCGGAGTGGATGAGGACGAGCCAGTGATTATATTTAAATTTGCTATAATTGATTTGGGGAAGAGCTACTGTGACAAGAACGAATTGATCATTAAATTTATTAACGAGATAAATTCCGCCGCGATTGAGCGGCCTGCAGGCGCAGGGGCCGGCGCAGGTCCCGGGCCTGGCTCTGCTGGAGGACGGGGGAGGGGCGGCCCTATTAACAGCACCTTCTTTCATTGTCGCTTTTCCCCGCATCCCAGAGGAAGCGCCTGCACCCTGAGGGTAGAGGGACAGACCCTGGGGCGCCCCAGCTCCGGGCGTGAGACCCCTTTCCAGGCCGAGCCCCCCCTTCCCTGTCTGCCCACTGCGGGTGGGGGCGCTGAGGCTGGGCCAGCTGAGCCCAAGGGGAACATAATCCCCAGATGTGAAGCCAGCCGGGGAGAGATTGCTGCAGGCTGAACCTCACCAATGTGTTAGAAATTAAAAAGAAATGTACAGATTGCAGATATTTTCAAAACCAGAAAAAAAAAATCTGTCTTCCCCTTGCCCCCTCCCCCCGGTTTTCCCACTCCCTTTCTCTGGGCACCCTTCCTCCTCCACAAGTGGCAAACCCTCTCCCAGTTCCCTCAAAGCACCTTTGGACCCCAGGCGGCGGAGCCCGGCCCCAGTGCCAGCGCCCAGCAGCTGCTTCTGCCTGGACTCCCAGCAGCCGCGCCCCGGCCTTGGTTGAGGTTGATTTTATGGAAGGGGCCCGGGGTGATAATGAGTTGCCAGAGAGGATATTAATCTCCCCGAGCCCTGAGGCAGAGGAGTGGCCGCGCTTGCCCCGCGGTAATCACCCAAATGAAACTCCAGGCCCTTCTGAACTCATTTTATCAGCTGGGATTGGGGCGGGAAGGAGGGAGGAGAAGGGCACTCGCAGGTGCTGCTGAGAAAGTGACAAACAGAAGGAAGGAGGAAGGCCCGGGAGGAGGGAGAGGAGCGGCGTCCACGGTCGCCCATCTCCTCCAAGCCTGGAGAGGCCACTGGGTCAGCGATGGGGGAAGGGGACGGGGGGCGCGCCGGGCTGGGTGGCCGCGGGCCTGCGCTCCCGGGCGGGTGAGAGCGCGGGCTGAGCCCTCATGTGCGCAGCACATGGCGCCTGCGCTGGCCGCGGTGAATGATGGCGCGCGCTGCAGAGGCTGATTAACCCGGAGCCGCAGCAGCAGCGGTGCGGAGCGCTCCCACTGCTGTCCTCGCGGACGAGGTTTGCACTGGGCCAAGAAGACCGAGCCTGGCCAGCCGAGGAAGGTTCTGCCAACAGAGAGGGCCGGGGTCGAGGAGGACAGAAGCACTGCGCAATTCGCTGCGTTCCAGGAAATGTGCCTAAGCAGCGCCTGAGGTCTCACGGACCCCACACGCCACTAACGCCTAATCGTTTGAAGCTTATTTTCTGAAACGCCCAAATAATGTATTTTCACTTTTGGAATGCCATCGAAACTAGAGCCCGCGAGGAAATAGGAAAATAAATAGAGTCCCCAGCTCTGCTTCTGAGGGGCACCTGTATCGGGATGGGCGTGGGTCAGGCAGGCAGGCACGCGCTGACACCTGGCCACAGGTATTTTTGCCAACACTTCACACTGCGACTCCCCAGCAGCAGGCGCGGAGGTGGTCTTGACACCCACTTGAGACTCCGATTTCCACCCTCAGCTGCCAACCGCAGAGTAGACACCCTTCCCATCATTTCTACAAACAAACCCTAAAGCCGCAGGCATAACCCCCAAAACGGGTGCACGCTGATCCAGTACAAAAGCAATTTATTTTACATCTCATCGTGGGCGACGGGAGAAGCTAAACAATAATTTAGCATGCATACGTAGACGTTTCTTTTTATATATAAATACAATATATAAAAATAAAGACAGTAAAGTTTTGAGATTTTCAGCAGTTTGAACGCTTGTGACACAATCCCCCGACCCCAGAGACATAAGCATAAACCCTTTTTCTTTCCCAATGCTCTGCAGAAGGCGGCTCCAGAGGCGGTTTCAAGTTTCAGAAGTCAGGTAACACTGTGGGGTTCCGCCTTCTCCACGAGGAACGAGGGGAGACGGGAGGGTCCCCTTGGGGTGGAGGGTCGGTTCTTCTCACAGGCACCTCGCACCTCCACCAACACCAACCAAACTTAAAAGAACCAGAGTTCAAGTTTCACCCCCGGGTCTCCCTCTCGCTGTTTCTTGAAGAGAAGGCGAGGCACCCTGGCTTAAAAGGGAAGCGCCCAGGACTGGAGGCCGAGGCCGATCCCTCCAGCCCGGCCTGGGCTAGGGGTCCACCAGGCGGCGGCCAAGCCTGCTCTCCCGGCCGGGCTGGGCCGAGTGGGCGCGGGCGCCAGGGCCTCCGGGAGAAGCTGCCGGCCTGGGTGCTCCCAGCGCGCCGCACCTGCTGGGCCGCAGTACTCCTACTGGGGCGCGGGCTGGTGGCTGGGCCGCGGGGGCGGCGAGTCGTCCTCGGAGGAGCAGTCGGAGGAGGCGGCGTGGGCGCTGGCGCCGTTGCTGTAGGGAAAATGGTCCTCGTCGTCCTCGTCCTCGTCCTCCTCGGGGTCACTGTCCCTCAAGTCCCGCAGGCGGCGTCCGCTGCCCTTGTCCACGGGCGCGGGCGGCCCCAGCATCTCCTCGGCGCCCGGCTCCTCCGCGCCGCCCTTCCCGGAGCCCCCGCCGCCGCCCTTCTGTTTCTCCGCTTCCTGCGCCGCCTGCTCTTTGGCTTTTTTGCTGCGTTTCCATTTCATCCGCCGGTTCTGGAACCAGATCTTCACCTGTGGGCACAAGCGGCCGTGAGAAACCAGCCGCCGCCATTCAAGCCTTCCTGTCTGGAGTCCCCCGCCGCGAGGGCCTGGGCCGCAGCAGGTCGGCCCTGGAATGGCCTCTGGGTAGGACGACTTAGAAGCGGAATGGGGAAGGGGCCCGTGGCTTCCTCCTCCTACCACCTCCCACTCAGCAGCAAACCCCAGAGCTGGGCTGGGGCTCCGAGGGAGCTAGGACTGTGTCCCTGGCGCCCCAGGCCGGGGACTTTTCTCCCCGCACCCTCCGTCTCCCAAGGGTCAGGGCAGGGCGCTACACCTGGTAAAACTCAGGATGTTCCCTGCTCTCTTTCTAGAACAAGGGGATCACCTTCTTCAGAAAAAAGGAGGGGTCCTTAAGTGCAGATTCTTGGGCCCTACCCGAAGCTGCTGACGCTCTGGGCTCCTTAGATAAACCCGTGCGCCCGCCTGCCGTCTGAACCGTCGGGGGGCAGTGCCAGGAGCCCAGGACCGCCCGTGGGTCACGAGTGCAGAGGTGACAGTGTCCCCCGGGAGGCCTGGGTGTGCTGGGGCGGGCGGGGCGCACCTGGGTCTCCGTGAGCATGAGCGCCGTGGCCACCTCGAAGCGCTTGGGCCTCGACAGGTACTTGTTGAGCTTGAACTGGTGCTCCAGCTCCAGCAGCTGCTGGCTGGTGAAGGCGGTGCGCGGCCGGCGGCACTTCCCCAGGAGATTCGACTGCGCCTGGGCTGGGGACCAAAGGGCAGTGAGGCCCACAGCCCGCCGGGTCCTCGCCCCCGACCCTCCCGTGGCTGCTGGTACCACTACTGCAAGGCCCCAGCATGGAAGTTTCCTGGCACTGCAGAGGGTGAGGCTGTTCCCTCCTCATCAGTGCCCCCTCTCCAAGGAATGGGGACTCAGGACCCAGACAACCAAGTGCAAATGGTTTGGGCTTAATGAGACCAGTTTTTTTTTTTTCTGGTCTGGGAGACGTCTAAGTGTCCCTGTTAAGCAGGGTCCATCGCTGGATGCACCTCTCCACAGGAGCTGGCATTGGTATGAGAGGACTGACCCAGAGGCAAGAGAAGTGAGGTCAGTCGGGGGCCCAGATGGAAGTTCCAGGAAGCCCAAGAGTTCGAGGCTGCAGTGAGCTAGGACTGCACCACTGCGCTGTACCCTGGGCGACACGGCAAGACCCCGTCTCTCAATAAACAAAGATAATAACACAATAAAGGAGCAGTGCGTGGTACAACCAAATCTCTCCCCCCCCCCCCGCCCTCACCGCACCTTCCTAGAGGTTAGCGCTCAGACCCAGACAGGCCTGGGAAGAGCTGGTGCTGCTGTGGCAGGCCCGCCTCCTCTCCCTCCTTCAGACAGAAAAGGAGGCTGAGGGAGGGAGGGAGGGAAGAAAGGACTGAGGGAGAGAGAAAAGGAGGGAGGGAGGACAGAACAGTACCAAACCCAGGGTCCAAGTCCGCGTGTTCATCAGAGAGCCTCCCACCTTTCAAAGCTTTTTCTTGACAAACCCCCTCCTGGGGCAGGCGGTGGGGGGAGGGGGAGGGCAAGTCCTGGGGAGACTGGAAGCCTTTTCAGGACAATTCTCATTACGCAAATTACAGGCAGAGGCACAGGCAGGATCCGGTCCTCTGTGTGTTTGAGGAGGCCTGCCCGGCTTTATTTACATAATTTCGCACGGTTACATCACAGAGAATTTTATGACCTCAAAACGAGACTTCCCTTGATTTCCCAGGAGCCTGACAAGTGTTAGACAATAAAAGAAAGAAAGAAAAGGAAAGAAAGGAGGCCAGCCCCAGGCCTGGATGAGCTCAGGTCCCCCGGGATGGGCAATTTGCTTTAGAGGATGGCCCACGCCCCCTGCTTTAGTCAAACAAGGCCCCGAATTCCCAACTTGACAATACATTAGAACTTTAATTAAAACACTGGCTCCGGAGGGACCATTTGGGAAATACCATCCAACGGGCAGAGACAACCAATTAAAGAAACCAAACAGGTTTCCTGTGACCAGCGAGGAGGGCTTCTCAGAACACAGGCCGCTGTCCTTGGCGAGGTTCTGCCTGCCCCGCTGGATTGCTGCTGCAGATTCCTCTCCTGAGCTTAAAGCCAGCTGTGTTTGAAATTTGGCCAACTCTAGGTCAACATTCGAAATCAGAAATGGCAAGGTGTGTTGGGAAAGGTGTCTCACTCATAAATGTTTTGAGTGACCTTGGGATACAAGCTCCAGGAAACGCAAATTGGGGGTGGCCACGGAGCCCAAGGCCCTAGGAGGCCTAGGACCACTGCCCCCTGGGCTGGCCAGCCCACTCAGTGGGCAACTTCCCATCCCTGGCTCTAGGAAATGCAGGTTATAGTGGTGGCTTTCTATCAGAAAGGTTGGGCCCTGGGTTGGCAGCCAGGCCTTGGAGGGTGCTCTGAGTTTTAAGCCCTGGCTGGCAGGAGATCCACAGTCACAGAGGAGTCTGAGGTGAGAGGCAGCTTTCCCTCTTCCAGCTGGAGTCAGTAGGGCTGACTCTCCCAGGGAGGGATGGGTGGCCAATGGGGCCTTCTTGGAGCTGAGCTGGGAAAGCCTGGGGCAGCTGCGGGCAACATCGAGCTGCAGGGATTTTCTCACCCCCTTGTGACTTCTCCAGCCTCTGGGGTCCTAGATTTTCTCTGTTTAGTCACAATCACGGCTTCCAGCAAAGGAATCTGAATTCTGGAATGTTTATTTCTGTTTTCTTTTTTGCTTTTCCCCTGCTCTGCCTGCATCTCCCCAGTCTAAACAAACCCACTCAGACAGAAACAATGGGGTCTCTTTGTTTGGGTGTTCTGAAAGCGTGGAGAGGTATACATCTTCTGCTCCAGCCCGACTCAAAAGTAGCTGACCCTGATGGGGCGAGCGGGGAGAGCCAGAGCCCCCAAGCCTCAGCCTGGGGAGTCCGCGTGTGCCAGGAAAGCCTGAGGGTCCCAGGCCTCTCTCGAGGTGTCCTGCCCGGATGGAGAGGAAGCTGCCTGAAGCCCAGCAGCTCTGGGGTGGGGGGAACCGGGGCTCCCTCAGCCCCACTTTGGAGAGGCATTTTGCTACCTTGCTGGGCGCCTGGGATTCCAGGCCAAGCATCCACTGTTTAGAGTCCCCGTATCGCTGGTTTAAGCCAGGCCATCTTCTTCGGCCATGCACCCCCGGTCCAACGCCCTTCCAGAAGAGGGCAGCGCCCTGGTAAGAGCCGGGAGGTTCCCTGGGCCCTGGCCTTGCCGCCCCGGGCCTCCGAAGCCCATTTCTCTTGTTTGTTGCTCCTGAAGCACTCTCTCTCCCAGGAGGGGCTGCGGGTCTCTCTAGCGCCCAGAATGGGGGACCCGGCCCAAGTTCCTTTCCCCGGTGATAAGACCTGACTCCCATTCCCAGGCCTGCCTAATTCGGGGCGCTCACCGGCTCGCCTTCCCCGCGACTTCCTTTTCCTGCAGCCTGCGGGTTAATCATTAGATCTCAGTCTCACACCTCCAACTGCCCATTCCCGTTAAGAGAGGAAGAGAAGGCAAGGCCTGCGCATAGCCATTTTAACAATTCGCTGCCCGTCTCACGCCTGGAGGTCTGGGCGAGTACTCGCAGAGCCCAGGCGGCTTCGCAGCGCTTCCCCGGCTCGCTGGGAGCCGAGCACAGAGAGGGGCAGGCGGTGCCGGGTGGAGGATGCGCGAGGCCCTCCCGCCACCGGCCCGGGGGCCGCAGGGTACTCACAGTTGAAGTCGGGCATCTTGGGCAGGATCATGCCCGCCGTGGACGCGCGCAGCCACTGGTCCAGCTGGAAGGTGCCGGCGCCCAGCTTAATTGGGTCTGCGGGGTGCGCCGGGTGCCCGCCCTGCACCTGCGGGTACGAGTAGGAGAGCGCCGGGTGCTGGCCCGCCAGCGCAGCCGCCGCCGCCGCCGCGGAGTAGCCGTAGACCGGGTGGCCGTAGAGCGCCGCCTGCGCCGGGAGGCCCGCGCCGCCCTGTGCGCCCCCCGGGTGCAGCCCCAGCGCAAGGCCCCCTGCGGCGGCGGCGGCGGCGGCGGCAGCGGCGGCGGCGGCGGCCGCTGCGCCCGGATGCGCGTGGTGGTGGGGCCCCCCGTGCCCGCCACCCGTGCCGCCGCCGCCGCCGCCCGCGCCCAGGAAGCCCGGTTTGGGTAGCAGCGCGCACTGCGCGGCCAGCAGGCGCGGCGGCGACGGGCTTTCGGCGCGCAGGCGGTCGGCGGGCGCCGCGGGCGGCTCCGAGGACGCGGGGCTGCAGCTGCCGCTCGTGCCGCCGCTAGCCCCGCCACCGCCGCCACCTCCGGTGCCAGATGCGGCGGCGGCGAGCGACGTGACCAAGGCCAGCGGCGCGCTCTGCGCAGAGGCGGCTCGCGGGGGGTCCACCGCCAGCAGGGCGTCGATGCGGAAATTTTTGGATTTTTCCATCGGCTCGTTTGGGGCTGGCGCTCGGGGCCCGGTGGTGGGCGACGCGGCGGTGTGCAGGCTGCGGAGTGAGTGCGCGCGGTGCAAGCCCGCGGGTTTGGTGGTGTTGTGGTGGTTATTTGCCAATAATCAAAGTCACCGCCGGAAACTCAGCCGAGGGTGACCATGGTCCCGGCGCCTCCTCCGTGCGGGCCCCGCCCCGGGCCGCGCTCGCACAAACTCCCACGCGAGTGCGTCCCCGCGCCCGGGCCGGGAAGCCCGGCTCTCTGCGCTCCAGCCCTCAGGCGACCGCGCGGAGGCCGCTGGCGCCGAGCTGAGGACCCGCGCCCCTCCGCGCACTTGAAGCTGAGCGCAGCCTCCGATTGGCGCGCGCGGAGGGGGGCCCAGGGAGAGCCGCCGGCTCCGCCATTGGCCGAGGGGCGCACCTGTCACCGTCCCGGCCGCCCGCCGCCCCGCCCCCGCGCCGCGGGGTCCTAAGCAGCCCAGGGTGTTGAGCGGCGCTGGCGGGCTGGGACACCGCTGTGGGGTGGATGCTCCCAGGAGCAACCTGGGGCCTCTGCCCTTCCTCCCGTGGGTGCGGAGCCAGGGGGCGGGCACTGGCAACCCTCGGACCCCTGAAGATCCCCGCGACGGCCCGAGACCCGCTCCTGAGACTCCTTGCCCCCTCCGGGCTTGGTCCCTGGAGCCAGCTGTGTGCGTCCTCTCCGGCCTCCTCGCCCGCCGTTGCGTTGGTCACCTCTGCCCCGGGGAGCGCGGTCGTTTCACACTTCGGAGCGCCCAGGCTGCGCGCAGACCTGGCCGCTCTTCGAGGTGAAGGCAGTGCACTGAAGACCTTTGTGTTTCCCAAGCCCTTCCATCTCCCGGTCTCCAGGGCGCAGCAGGGGAGGGTTGTGTCCCTGTGGCCAAAGCTGTGCAGGTCGAACCTTATCTGCTCTGGGAATGCCCCACATTTCAGGTGTGTGTGCAGGGGCGTCGGGGTGTAAACGCGCATGTGAGTGTGAGTTTGGCCTCCACGGATCCTCTCTGGGAGCCCCTGACCCAGACAGTCAAGGCGGAGATGGCAGATCTGGGCGCCCAGGCCTGCAGGAACCCAAGTCGGCTTGCGGATGTCACCCACATGCCTCCTCCGTGGAGCGGATCCTCGGTGACAAAGCTCTTCCTGGCTGCGGAGGGATGCCCGTGGGCTGACGGGAGTCGAGGCCCACACGCCTCGGCCCTGAAAAACCCAGAGGGCCCGGCGTCCTCCGGGAGCCCTGCAGCTGCGACCCCCGCCAGCCGCCTGTAGAAGGTGGGAGATGAGGTCTCTCGTGCGCTGCCGGGGCCTCCTGGGAAGTGGAGAGGAAAGCACTTCCCGTGAGCGAGGCCAGGAGTGAGTCTCCAGAGCTCACCCCCTCCCCCACACGCACACTTCAAATATTTACAGTAAAAGCACTTCCAAGGGCATTTTTGAAGCTGAAAGAATCAACACAGGGGTCGGGAAGTCAAGCGACATCAACACCAGGCTTTGTCAATAGCGCCCTTAGACCCAGTTATCTTCCCCAGCCAGCGTGAGAACCCGGAGGGAGCTCCAGGTTCCAGAACCAAGGCTTCCTATGCAGGTGAGAGGTGAATAAAGAGCCGGCCGGGGCTGTGAGGAGGGTAAGGGCCAAAGGGAAAATCAGTGCCAGATAAACTGATTTTAAAATTAGCAGGCCAGGTTGCTACAAGAGAGATTTTTAAAAGGCAAGCATAGAGACCTTGCTTTTTTTTTGGACCTAGGTGAGAGTTGGCGACAGTGACTTTGTTGGCATCAGTGGTATCTGTTTCATTACAACACAGGGTAGTTCCCGGACGCTCAGGACTCCTTGGAAGGTAGGAGGGTAGCAATGGATGAGTAACAGCAGCTTGGGGTCAGTGTGCTCTAGCTTTGCAGAGCCGACCAGCAGTAAACAGAAATCTCAAGCATTCACCTGGAGTCTGTCATGCCTTTAGATGTCTCTTTGGGCTGATAACATGCATTTCTGCCTCTAAGTGGAGAGAGGAAAACACTTGCATTTCTTGAACACCTACTGTGTGCCATAAGCTTTCTAGAATTCTCATCCTTAATCTTCAATATGACACTGGAAGGAAGATTTTTTTTTTTTTTGAGATGGAGTTTAGCTCTTGTTGTTCAGGCTGGAGTCCAATGCCACGATTGCGGCTCACTGCAACCTCCACCTTCCAGGTTCAAGCAATTCTCCTGCCTCAGCTTCCCCAGTAGCTGAGATTACAGGCATGTGGCACGAAGCCCGGCTAATTTTTGGATTTTTAGTAGAGATGGGGTTTCACCATGTTGGTCAGGCTAGTCTCAAATTCCTGACTTCAGGTGATCTGCCCGCCTCGGCCTCCCAAAGTGCTGGGATTACAGGCGTGAGCCATCGCACCTGGCCTATCATCTCCATTTTCTTTCTTTTTTTTTTTTTTGAGACGGAGTTTTGCTCTTGTTACCCAGGCTGGAGTGCAATGGTGCAATCTTGGCTCACCGCAACCTCCACCTCCTGGGTTCAGGCAATTCTCCTGCCTCAGCCTCCTGAGTAGCTGGGATTACAGGCACGCACCACCATGCCCAGCTAATTTTTTGTATTTTTAGTACAGACGGGGTTTCACCATGTTGACTAGAATGGTCTCGATCCCTTGGCCTCGTGATCCGCCCTCCTCGGCCTCCCAAAGTGCTGGGATTACAGGCGTGAGCCACCGCGCCCGGCCTTATCTCCATTTTCTAGAGTACAGGTTCAGAGAGTTTGAGATTCTTGGTCCCAGCAGACAGTTTGGCCTTAGAGCTGGGAGTGGGACCAGGTATGACAGCAGGGACCACACAGTTCCCACCCTACTGCCCTGGGTCCCCATCCTATCTGTTTTGGGGAGGGAAGGCTTATAAAGGAAACCAGAGATTCTTAGCCACCTGTTCCAGGCAGGAAGCCCTGTCTGTGACCCTGCCTCCCCGGGGTAGAGAGTACAGCCTTGGCCTCCTCCTCCTCCTCCTCCAGGGGTTTGGTGTGAAGGCACCTGCCTTTCTCATCTCATCATCCCCATCTGCTGGGGGCAGGTTGCTTGGTCCTGAGGTCAGTGACGGAGGAAGCTGAGGGAAGGGTGTTGCAGAAGAAGTCTCGCACAGGGACCCTGGAGCACGTGCTGTTCCTCTCTCCAGCCGAAAACAACCACTGCCGGGGTAATTGTAGTTGTTGATGGGGTGTGCAGTCTAGACTCTTCTTCCTCAGCAAGATCACGGGGAGGGTTTTGTGGCTTTCTTCTGGTGACTGCTAGAGGAATTCATTTCACCCCTTTTTGTTCTGCAGTGTCCAAGCTCCAGAGCCCCTTCACACCCTGCCTCGGTTTCTGCTCTGCCTGAGACCTGCTGAGGGCACCTCCCTGGAAACACAGACAGGACGTGTGTGCAGGTCCTTCAGGTGCTGTGCCAGGAGGCCTAGCATAGCAGCTCTGCGCCCTGTTGGACTGCCCGTCTAGCTGTGGTGCCATTTCAGGAGTCTGAAGCTCCATATCCATTGGTGGATTTGTTTATTTGTCTACAGAGCAAGGGCTGGACCCAATGGACTCTAAGGTGCTACAGGACTTTAAAATGATCAGAAGTTCTGTTTATATTTAAGAACATGGTAATAGAAAATTGCAGGTTCTCTGTAGAGTTGCCTGGAGAGAGGCAGGCGTGGGCCAGAGAGGGAGCTAGCTGGAAAGTGTGGATCTTTGTGTGGTTCACATGTGAGGCTGAGGTGGAGCCTGCTGGGTCTCTTCCTGTTCCCAGTATCTCTATTGATCCAGCCCAGCTGGCTTTGGGGCAGTCTGGATCTGGCTTGGGTCTCAGGAAGGGAGACAAAGAGAGATCAAAGGTCTGGTCCTACTAGTGCTCCCAAACCTGTCCAGGTGAGTTTTCCCTCCAGCGGTCCCACGGGCAGAACGCAGCTCCGAGAGTTCCCCCTAGAACACCTGGTTTCTCCAGACAGGCAAAGGAGGCCTGGTGCGCCCTCGTCGGCTGGCTCCCACCACAGCTCCTCCCTGCCACCCAGGCACCTGCTTCCTGCAGATCTTGTGCTAAGGAATGAAGAGTGCCTGCAATTACCCTTCTTTCCACTACTTGGGAAGGAGATGGTGATTTCTGCAAACCATCACCAAAGAAAACACGGTTGTAGTCTGTGTCTATTTATATCTGGACTTACACAGGAAACTGGGAACCTGTGAGGACTGGGGGAAAACCTGTACATTCACATATTCACAAGAAGCGAGGCAGGTATTGTTCGTTTGTCATTTAGATATGCTTTTTTCCACGTGAAATGGAGCAGGTGCTCAGAAGGGCACTGGGTGGCTGAGGCAGGGGCAGCTCTTGCGGTTCCAAAGCTGAAGCCCGAGAACAACGGGCTGCAGAGGGGCCCGGTACATGAGCAGCCTGTCCTGCTGAAACCACATGCTCTTCAGGGATTGACTCAGTTCAGTTTCAGTGTGAACTTTCAAGACTTTCTTCAGGAAATAGGCACGAAGATGCCTTGTAACTGGCCAGAGGTCAGGACTAAGCATGTGTCTGAGATGGGACTTGCCCTGGCACAGGAAGTAGCTGAGTTGGGCTGGGGTGGGAGCTGGACGGCCAGTGTGCAGGAACCGGTGGGAGATGCTCTGACCTCTTTCCTGGAGCTCGGGGGGGAAGGAGGGTCTGCGCAGAGGGCCTACGGTCCCTGGAGCTGGGGGCATCTGCTCAGCTCTCCCCACCCACCCCAGCCCCCTTGGAGCCACAGGGGGCCAAAGGCATCAAGTCACTCGTGCTGTCCTTTGATCTGCTGACCTACTCTCTGATCCCTGGAAGGCCTTAAAGGAGTCTGGAAAGGGTGGGCTCAAAGACACAGCCACACCCTCAAACCGAGGCGGGGCCTGAGGTGGGCGGGGTCTGCTGCGTGCTCCGCTCCCGGCGTTGTCTCCCTCAGCCCCTCCTCCTCAGCCTCTCCCTGCAACCTGGATTTCCTGTTCCCATTTCAGAGGGCACCTTCACCCTGACTCTCCCCAGGTGGCCAGCACCAACCAGGCTGCACTGGGAATTCGAGCCCCCCAGAATACCCCCAAGTCACTGGCGTGACCCTCTTCTCTGGGCCCAGCCCCTGCTGCAAACAACCAGCCCTACCGGGGGCTTGGTGTGAGAAGTCAGGGAGATGCCGCAGGACGTACAGGAGTCAAATGCAGTGACCCAGGGGCCCTCTGTTTTTGGAAATTTCCTCCAGAGACAAAAATCTCCGCTTCCTTTCAAACCTGGGGCAGCTTCCCAACCTCCCCAGACCCTGGAGGGAAGGGACAGGCCTGGCCACCCCGGCTCAGCCGCTGACCAGGTCTCTTTCTGACGTAAGGAGGTGAAACCCTCTCCACCCTCTTCGGAGCTTCAAGTATCATAAAGAGAAAGAAACCTCCGGAGGGAAGGGAGGCTCCTTCGAGCCCCGTTCACTGTGTTAGGGGAATGACGACCCTCCACAGAAATGAAAGCCTTCTCTGGAGTCTTTTTTTTTCTGTGCTACAAACATTTTACTCTGTTTTATTTTAATCCAGATTCATGCAGGGCCCTCTGCAGACGGTTGGCAGAAACAAGGTAGAGAGCAAACATATGCACAAGCTGGACGTTTTCCAGAACGCGCAGAAGCACCCTCCAGAGAGACACCAGCATGGGGTCCTGCAAAGAGGAGATCTTCGCGGTGAGGCTGAGGGCACTGCCTCCAGCCTCCAGCCTCCAGCGAAAATGTGCTTCCGAATCAGCACTCTTTCCAAAGGCTCCACACTGCTCTCTGGTAGCATTGGCCCAGCCACCCCGTTAGAACCCATCTGCCACCCGGAACACGACTCAACACGAGTCACAGAAGGTGGTGTCCATCGCGCCTGGACGGTGACTGCTGCCTCACCGTCTGCTGGGGGTAGGGGGTGGAACGCACGGGGAGGAAGCACACACACACACAGATGTGGCTCAGGGACATCGGAATGCTTCAGGGCGTGACTTTTTAGTGCATTCTGACTGGAAATTATGGCTGAATAGTGGCGCACTAATGTCCAAGCCCATGTTCGATAATGGCAGGAAGTCTGCGCTAATTGGTCTATTTAGTAGTTGCTGAGGTGGCAAAAGCTGCAGCTGCTGGCGGCTGACAGAGACAGAGAGAGAGAGAGAGAGAGAAAGAGAGGAGGGACATCCTCTTATTCCACTTTGCAGAGCTGTGGCAGTGAGGGAGGGGGGATTCCTCAGGATGGGCAAATGGTGTCTGTGGTCAAGTTCACCTCTGGCAACCGTGCCCAAGCACGGTTCTTCTCACAGGTGCACACATTCAAGGCCTGACGAGGCCCCCAGCAGTGTTCCTGTGGGCCCTGGCTGGGACCTGCCTGGGAGGGGCTCCATAGGGCAGTGGACTGCGCATTCTTCCCACTCCTCCGCACCTCCGAGGGCAGCTTTTCTCCCCACACCCATTCCTCTCCCCTTTGCTTTCTAACCGCGTTGGGAAACTAATCTGTCCAGAACCTAAGACTTAGCACAAGGAGTGGCGCGTGCCTGTGGTCCCAGCTACTTGGGAGGCTGGGACAGGAGAATCGCCTGAGCCCACGGGTGGAGGTGAGGCTGCAGTAAGCTAGGATTGCACCGGGGAACTCCAGCTAGGGCCACAGAGCAGGCCCCTGTCTGAAAAAAGAGCCCGCTGCCCACCTCACCATTTGAACTGAGAATATTTTACCAGAGAGAATGCAGGATTGGAGAAGCCACCCTCCCACACAGAGTAAGGGTGTGTGGGGTGGGAGCAGATGGAAAATGGACTCTGGACAGTTCCAAGCCCCTAGCGTGCCCACCCCTGCCTGGAGGCTCCAGTTGCTCTGGCATTTCAGCATCTTCTCCTGCAGCTTATGCCACACCTGGGAACAGCTGGACCGTCGTCGACGTCACGGAGGGGCCACCAGCTGAGGACCCAGGTGCGAAGACTGCCACCTGCTCTGACTGCAGGCCTGTCGTCCAGGGCTGCGTCTATAATCCGGGTCGATGGCGTTATTATCATATTATAACCTCCTCCTCGCACGATTCTAATAACTTCTTTTCCCACTTGCCCTGTGACTGGGCTGGGCTCCTCCCAGCAGAAAACAGTGGGTGTCCTGTTTGCAGCAGAAACGCACCCCGGAATCCCTCCTTGCAGCAGCCGGCCTGGGCCGGCTGGGTCTTTTCTCTTCTCTTCGGCACACAGGCCCCTCTCCGCTGTTTCTGCAGAGACCAAGATGGGAGGGAGAAAGACCCTCCAGCCCCCTGCCCCCACCCTCCCCGCAGTCTCCGGGGCCCGGTGCTGCGGGCAAGATAATTTGGCTAATGAACTCGTTAAACGGCCCCTGGTGACCTGCCCCGGCGTCCCCTCGGCCCATCTGGGAAATTCCACTGAAAGGCTGGAGAGCGCTCCTCTGTCCCGCCGCCGTCTGTCGCTGCTGGAGGCGCGAACCCTGTGACTCTGGGCCCTTTACATTAAAATAATTACCCGGCGGAACAGGTGGCTCACTCCCGGAGCCTGGGAGCATCTGGGCCCCGGAGTCGCAGCCGAGGAAGAGGGGAGCGGTACGCCCCAGGGAGGGAAGGTCAGGCCCGCAGGCCCGGAGAACCGGGGGAGCCGGAGGGTAGAGAGGGGCTTTCCTAGGGATGGACGGTCCCAGGGCACCCAGGCCTCTGCGGCCCAGTGGGCCGAGGCCTGAGCAGGGAGGCCGCCGCCCCTCGGCGCAGGTAAGCGCACCTGGCTACCTGCTCTGCCACCAAGCTTGGGGCATGCGGGTGCCCGAGCAGAACCCATAATTCGCCCGGGCTCCGAGGTTGAAGCAACTCCTAACATTGGGCTCCGAGCTAGGAGCTTGCTGGAGGGGCGCCTGCCGCGCTGGTCCTCGGGGCTCACAGCCGGGTGCCACAGACTGCTGTGAGCGCTTGAGGAGTGTGCGCCCTGTGTGCACGCGTGCCAGAACGCACGTGTAGGGCGGCTTCCTGTCCTCCTTTCCCGCCTGAGAAGCGTCCACGCGGAGTTCCAGGCCGCTGGGGAAGGAGGTCCCCGGGAAGCTGCTAAAAAGAGAGCGACCAGCCCAGGCACGGGGCCAAGCCTATTGCCAAAAACATATTACCCTGCGACATTCTGTAAATGAGATAATGATCCATAAACCCGGATGATAGATGTGGTCTGCCTGCGATGTCTTCTCTAAATGAGCTGTTCGCATCGACTGCTAATAATGGTGAGTTTATGGAAGCGATTTCAGCGCAAACTGCGAGAGGGTCTTCTTACTCTAATCAGCCTGCCTGAGCTAATGGACAGGGGGTCAGGCTGAGAGTTATTGACACGCCCGTGCCCTTAACCTGTTTCCCAATAAAGCTGATTAGTTTTTGTCAATTCATCAGCTCACCGCTCTTGCTGGAACTGCATCAAAGCCTTATTTGCTCAGGGGAAATCAACAAGTCACAGATCAGCTCCATTAAGGGGCCCGGCCTGGCTGGGACAGTCCTGGAGCCCTGGGATGCCCCAAAGGACCTCTGGCCTGCCCGAGCTTCCCAGAGCGGCCGAGAGCGTGGCCCCCCTTAACTCAGCACCACAACCCGGATGCACATAACTGTGTCTGGAAACTTCTCTTTCTCTGCAGGCGGGGCAGCGCCAGTGCGGCTCAGCGCTATGGCTCCAAGGCTGGGGGCCCTGGCGTCTGGGCTCAACTGAGAACAGTTTTCACTCGAGGCAGAGCCTGGCTGGAGGTCTCAGGGCGGTGGAGAGCGAGGGCATGAGGGAGTGTGCTGGGAACCGCGCAGTGTCGGTGGCCACGCATCCCTCCGACGCGACCCCAGGGGAAGAGTGCAGGACCCTGGGACCCCGCCCGGGGCTGCGCAGGCCTAAGCTTGGGGAACATGCAGAAGGGCACCAAATCCACCCCAGCACAGACCCCTACTTTGCTCGGTGACTTCGCACGCTGGTTGGAGGGAGCTGAGGGCGCCCCAGTGCACCTGCACTGAGGTGTTAGTAGCTGGCCCCATCTGCGTCTCAGGTGAGCCGCTGCAGGAAGGGCCCTCCCAGGCATCCCTCGGCTCCAGCTAGCAGGAGTGAGGCCCTCCGGAGCCTGTGGAGGTGACCCCTACGCCCTGGCTCGTGGGCGGCAAAGGAAAATGTGTGCTGTCCCTTTAAGCCCCCGGCCACCGCCACCTCCCGGCCCCATCCCCCTTCAATTTAATTTCATTAAAACAGAGCATGAATATTTCTATTAAACCTAAAATGAAATATGAAGCCATTTAGACTCTGCCTGCACCAATCACCCAGATTTATGACTTTTATTCATCACATCAAGAGCTTGGAAAAATGAATTTTCTTCACCCAGGAAGGAAATAAAACCTCAGGCTTGGTCATTTCCAGAAAGCTGTTAATTTGACCATGTGGTAATTACTTTCACAATTAACTAAAATACAAATCAACTTGACAAATTGGGCTAGTTTATATATTAATTAGCCCCCTTAAATTTATTCATTATGAAAAGACAATTTAAGGGGACCTGTGGTGTCTGTTTTATTGCAATAAATTATTGTTAGGAAATGGGTTTAATAAAATATCTTAATATTTAAGGATATTGTATACGCGGGGGGTATGCTTTATTGACAATTTCATTTTCCAATTAGTAATTTTGTTGTAATATATCTGCGAACCGGGGACTCCCGGGCGGGGAGGCAGGACTCTCCCCGCTGGGGCGGTCTGAGTTGCTGGGTCTGAGGCGCGGGCTAAGAAGAGCAAATTCTGCGGAGGCGCAAACGTTCGGTTCGTAGCAGGAGCCACTCCAGGCGGCCACCGAACCCCGGCCCAGGACTCGGCACTCCCGGAGCCCTCCTCCCCACGCAGGCCTCGGGGGCTGATTTAATAGAATGTCGATAGAATCATTCGATGCCTTTTAGCTTGTGATCTTTATAAATGTCCCTCTATTAAATTAGAAAATGATTCTCTTCTCGTTTAATTGTATTCTTTCGTTTCTTATTTCCAATTAATTAGTCCTATCGACGTTGCAATATTTTAAGTGACTTGAGTCCGTTTCCAGTTAGAATATATGGGTCAGCACATGCAATTTTATACCCGACAGAACTATATAATGTGGGTTTTAACTACTCGTTCCTCATCTGTCTTAAACATCTGGCCAGGATGCACCGCCGGGCCTTCTCGCAGCTCCTTCCTGGGGCAGGTGGGCACCTCGCTGGACCCTCCCCGGGGCTCTGGCAGGCGCCTCTCGCTGTCCAGGGCCAAGGTTCGGGCAGCCCGTAGTGTCCGGCCTGGGCCTTTACTTGGAGTTCTGTCTGTTTAGACTTGGTCCCAGCCCCGTGGCTCCGGGGTAAGAAGGCCCCGCAGAGGCGCCCAGCGCCGCGTCCTGTCCTAGCACGTCGGCTCCAGCCCTTCCCTTCTCGCTGGCCTACGAGACTTTAAAATCCCTTTTTAAGGACAGTGTCTCCTCTCCAGCCCCCCTCCACCTCTTCGCCAGCGCGGGAGCAGCCCCTCGCCGAGGGGCGCAACTTTGCTTTCGGGGGCTGCACTCAGCCCCCACCCCACAGCCTCCCGCCGGTGGGCCCGAGTTTGGCTTAAACGGGAGGGGGCTCCACCTTTCCTTAATTAATTGACGAAGTAACGGATGCCTCCCAGGAGGGTTTGTGGGGCTGCGCCCGCTGCCCCGCGTTTCCGCGACCAGCCGGTGCCGGCCCCTGTCTCCCCACCAGCCCCGAGTTCGGCCCGCGGGGAGGAGACCCGGCCGCCCGTTCCTGCCGCGGGTGAGCACCGGGTCCCCAGGGCCTCGCGCGGTGCCCCCGGCTCAGCGTGGCGCTCGTCCGCCCAGGGTCCGCCGCGATGTTCTGTGACTCAGCCGGGCGTGGAGGGCGCCAGCGTCCGGCCCACTTGCCCGCTCCCTCGGGGCTGCGTCGCCCCGCGTTTTCCTGGCGGGGGATGGCGGCTTGCCCTGTCCGCATCCTCTCCGGGTCCGGCCTTTTCCTCCGGGTTTCCTCACGCCCGGGAGTTGGGAGCCCCTCGGCCTCGCCCTCCCTGCGAACAGCGAGTGTTTCTAAGTAGCTGGTCCTTCGAGGCCCGAGACTCCCACAGTGAAAAGGGGTCCCCCGAACAGGAAGGGCGCTGTCACCTCGGGGTTCTTCCCAGAGCGAAGAGACCCCCACCCCGTTTCACCGAGACCTGCGTCCTAAAATGTGGGACGCTGGGATTCACTGGGAATCGTGAACCGCCCCCGGTCCTCCTGGGGCAGCCTCCTGTGACCAGGGAAGGAGAGGGGAGCCCTTGCCTTCGACCCCGAAGGTTCCTTCCTGCCCCCTAGCTTTGTTCTTTGCAGGCAGGGCTGGGGCTGGCTGCCTTGTGAAGGATTTTACCGTTTTAAATCTGGACCTAGAGGCCAGGTCGGAAAGGTAGAGAAGCCGTGCCTTGCCCAGGGTCCTGTGGCCCGACGAGGGCCTGACTCCTGACTCGCATCCAGCTCCTTTCAGAAATTGTCCCTCGGGGAGAAAGCCTGCTGTTACACAATGGCATTTTTTTTGAGGGGAGAGGAGGATTTCAGGTCACGTGAAGCTGGCAGCCATTCCTTCGGGGCCTCTGGCTAAGATGGGAGGGGAGGGGGAGAAGGTCAGCGACTCCTCAGAAATCTCCAACACTGCCTTTCCCAGCAGGACCTCAGCGGCTACAGTCTCCCTGCAGGCTCCCGAGTTCATCTGCAAGGGAAATCCAACATTTGCTCATGTTCTCTTTCTGAATGCTTGCTAGGGCTGTCTACAGACGGGTTGAAGGGGAAAAGTCCTTGGCAGAAATCTGCCCAGCCTCCCCCCAGCAGCCCCTGGTTCACCCTGGGAAAGTGATGGGCTTTCCTTCCATCTCCCAGCTCCATCTGAATGTGATCAGAGCCAGGGCCTAAGGCCACCCGAAGGGTGACCAGCCAGACTTGCGGGTGTGAGCACCTGCTGGGCTTGTGAGGCGACCCCTCCCCCTGGCGTGAGTGACACTGGCCTGCACTTTTCTAATCTCAAGGCTCCAATGAGCCTATCTAACCTGGTCCAGCTCAGCAAGTGCTTTGTGTGAGGAGGATCACTTGAGCCTGGGGGTCCGAGATCAGTATCCCACTTGATACTGGATCAGGAGGCAGCTTAAAATGCCCTTTCTGTGCTCCTTGCAGGAGGAAAGTGTGCACATATGAAAAACCAGAGAACATCAGCAAATCGTGTACAACAGACACAAATGGGGAAGGAAGCCGTGCTCTGGGAAGGCAGACTTAACCTCCTGTTTACATACAACGGGGTGCTTCCCAGAGTCCTCCAAAAGGAAAAGGAAAACAGCACCAGAATCTTCAGTTTTTCTCTTCTCTATGACAGGACGATGTCCTGCTTCTGGCCCTCATTTGTCATTTTATTAACCACTACCATGTACACAAAGATTATATATATATATATATATATATATATATATATATATATATATATATCTCACATTTTCTTTCCATGCGTTTCTTGGTAGACAGGTTATTTCATGATGTGCTATTGTGAATAATGCTATAACAGTGATGGGAGTGCAGATACATCCTCGAGATATCGGCTTTGTTTCTTTGAGGCATATACCCAGAAGTGGGATGGCTGGGCCATGTGGTAGTTATTGCACATATTTGGCGGAGCCTCCAAGCTGTTTTCCACAATGGCTGCACTCTTTCTACTCCCACCGACAGCGTACAGGTGCCCCTTTCTCTCCACCCTCAGTACTGATCTCTTGTGTTTTCGGTAGTGGCCATGAGAACAGGTATGGAGTGCTGGCTTGTGGGTTTGATTTGCATTTCTCCGATGACGAGTGATTTTGGACACCTTTTTGGGTACTTGTTGGTCTTTGTATGTTTCCTTTGGAAAAATGCATGTTCAGGCCCTTATCCATTTTAACATCAGATTATTACTTTTTTTTTTTTTTTTGCTATTGAGATGTAGGAGCTACTGATGTATTTTGATATCAACCTTTTGTCAGACACTCGGTTTGCAAATGCTTCTGCCATTCCTAGGTTGTCTTTCCACTTGGTTGACTGCGTTCTTTGCGGTGCGGAAGCTTTCTGATGTGATGTCACTGCACTAGTTCATTTTTACTTTTGGTGTCCGATCCAAAAAAATCATTGCCAAGACCGCTCTCAGGGAGATTTTTCCTAGGTTTTCTTCTAGGAGTTTTACCTTTTCAGGTCTTACATTTAAGGCTTTGGTCCATTTCAAGTTAATTTTCGTGAGTGGTATAAGATAAGGGTCAAAGTTTGTTCTTAGGCTTGTGTGTATCTGTTCTCTAACACCATTTACTGAAAAGATAATTCTTTCCCGATTGTGTATTCTTGGTATCCTTGTCAAATATTAGTTAGCCTGAGCCAAGAATGATGTTACAAACCTATAATCCCAGCTACTTGGTAGGCTGAGGTGGGAGGATCACTTGAGCTTAGGGGTTTGAGGTCAGACTAGGCGCTTTTGTGAGACCCCATCTCTTTAGAAAATAAAGTCGAAAAAAATGTCAGTTAACCATGTATGTGTGGCTTTACTTCTAGGTTCTAGATTCTGTTCCATCGGTCTATGTGTCTGTTTTTATGCTAATTTTTATTACGTAGGTTTACAATATAGTTTGAAATCAGAAAGTGGAATGCCTCCTGCTCCGTTCTTTCTCAAGAGTGTTTTGGCTATTTGGAGTCTTTCATGGTTCCATATGAATTTTGGGATTTTTTTCTTTACTCATATAAAAAATGCCATTGGGATTTGACAGGGATTGCATTGAATCTATCGGTTGCTTTGGGCAGTACTGCCATTTTAACAAGATTAATTCTTCTGATGCATGAACAAGGAATGCCTTTCCACTTATTTGTAATCTTTTATTAATTCTTTCATCAGTGTCTTATAGTTTTTAGGACAAAGATCTTTTCCCTCTTTGATTAAATTTACATGGCAGTATTTTATTCTTTTTGATGCTATTGTAAATGGGATCATTTTCTGAATTTCCTTTTCAGATAATTCATAATGTATAGAAAGGCTACTGATTTCTGTATGTTGATTTTGTATCTGTCAACTTACTGAGTTCGTTGACCAGCTCTAACAGGTTATTTTTGTGGAGTCTTCAGGGTTTTCTCTATATAAAATCCTGTCATCTTCAAACAGAGACAATTTTACTTCCTCTTTTTCTATTTGATGCCTTTTATTTCTTTCTCTTGCCTAATTGCCCTGGCTAGGACTTCTGGGACAATGTTGAATAGAACCCACGAGAGAGGTCTCCTTGTCTTCTTCCTGATATTAAAGGAAAAGCTTTCAGCTTTTCACCATTGAATATGATGCTAGCTGCGAACTTGTCATATATGGCCTTTACTGTATTGAGGCACATTTCTTCTATCATAAACCCAATTTGCTGAGAGTTTTTTTAATCATGAAAGGATGTTGAGTTTTGTCAAACCTTTTTTTTGCATCCAATGAGATGACCATATGGTTTTCGTCCTTCATTCTGTTAATGTGGTCTATCGTACTTATTGATTTGCGACCTTGAACCATCCTTGCATCCCAGGGATAAATCCCACTTGGTTACAGGGAATAATCCTTTTGAAATGCTGTTGAATTCAGTTTGCTAGTGTTTTGTTGAGGATTTTTGCATCCATGTTCATCAGGGATATTGGTCTGTCATTTTCTCTTCTGGCTGTGTCTTTAGTAGTCTTGTAAAACGAGAGGGAAAGTGGTCCCCACAAGAGAGATGTTAAGATCTTTGAAATTGCCTCCTCTGGCTTCATCTCATGATGGATCCCAGGAAGGGACAGAGGGGAAGTGACGCCAGCCTTCACACTCCCCTGTGAGAACATCTGACCTGGGTGTGTGCAAGGGACACAGACCCCAACAAGCTGAGAGGGAGCAGACACCAGGAATTGACTTAGACAAGAGGCAGCAAGATCTCAGATAATAGAGGATAGGGATCTCATGGTGGGGAAAGGAAAAAGAGGGTGGAATTCGGGCCAAGGGAATTGTGGAATATTGCCAAATGTGTGATGAGAAGCTTTAGTATTTGCCTCTTGGGCATTAAAATACCATGAATCATTGACAAGAAACCAAACAATGCTGGATCTATCTAACAATTTGAACCCATATTGTCCCAAGTAAAATCAAATTAGAAGCCTTTCTCCAATTAGGTTATGCAAACGCTGACACAGAGTAGAGGTGTGTTTGCTGTACGCATGATGCAGCACCCACCTTACACCTCGCACAGCACAGATACTCTCAAGCACACCCATCTCGACACCCGGGTTGTGTCAACATTCTACCCCTAGATAAGAAATATGAGACGCAGCATGCACTGCTTTTAATTGCATCGATAAACGGGGATTAGCCCCCCAAGTCGGGTTTCACTATTGCAATTAAATGTCCTCAAATAAATTGTTTCCTCAATAAACAAATGGAAGGGGCTGTGTTTACCCTGAATAATAACAGGTGTAATATTTTACTGGCTAAAGTTAAGTATTAAGTGGAATCACTTGCTAGTCCTGATTTATTCCCTGAGATCGGAAAGTCATTTTTCATTCTCCATGTGCTGCTTCAGTACTGTATAAACAGCTAATAATGCACTAAATCAACCTGGCACGACCTTGCATTTCACCTAAAGCCACCAAGCCTCAAAATCCTAGAGCTGGGTGTTCTCACAAAAGCCAAAGAAAAGAGCTGTCCTGCAACAATCACTGGTTGGCCGCTTTTTGGGTTTTTGTCTTTAGTTTCGAAAATTCCAAATGTAAGAATTCCATAAAAACCACCTGAGTCGCTGAATAATCCAGCAGCTCTTCACGGATTTGTTCTCGCTGGTCTTCCGGTTGCTGAAGAAGAAGCCGGGAGGCTCAGCCTAAGGGAAGGTCACCGTGGGAGGCTTTGTCCCTGGGCTGAGTCTCCACCTTCCATGATCTGTCCCCGTCATCGGTGATGACACAAGAAGCTCCTGGAGACACATTTCTCACTTCATCACGGAGATGCTCACCTCATTTTTGACGTGTTTGTGTGCATTGCATAAGTTTACAGGGCTTTCAAGGTACGTAAGTAAATTCAGTATATCAAGGCTGCCCTTTATTTTTAAGGACACAGGGAAGGAAAAAGTGTCCTTGGAGGTTGGAGGTGAATAATATATTAGTTTTCAAATAACTAGGACCCATTCTTTCTCAATAGCACAGAATAACATTCTGTTCTGGAATAGTCTACAGGGTGTAGGCCAGTGTTTTCTAAACGGTGAGTGGAGATTTGCTAAGCTATTAATATTTAATATAAACTATTAAAATTAGCTCATTCCAGATTGTTCATTTTGTTTGGTATTTTCAAATTTGTGGGTTTTCTCCCTTCTCATTTCTTAGCTAGATACTTAGTAATGAGAATCTGTAGCCTAATAGGTTTCCATGTCAATTATAAATCTGTTTTTTTAGATAGAGATAGGGTCTTGCTATGTTGCCCAGGCTTGTCTCGAACTCCTGAGCTCAAACAATCCTCCTGCCTCTGCCTCCTAAAATACTGGGATTACAGGCGTGAGCCACCACACCTGGCCATAAATCTATCTTAATAGACTTATCTGTATATAATCTTTCTAGAATTCATTTGGTTGCTGCTTAAAATTAGCACCATGAAAGACCCCTTTTCTTTTCCCCAATCACCTTCTACTTGCATACCAAACTGTATTTAAAATAGTGCATTGCAAGCTGGACTTGGTGGCTCACACCTGTAATCCCAGCACTTTGGGAGGCTGACGTGGGCAGACCATCAGAGGTGTGGAGTTCAAGACCAGCCTGACCAACATGGAGAACACCTGTCTCTACAAATATACAAAAAATTAGCTGTGCGTGGTGGCGTGTTCCTGTTAATTCCAGCTACCTGGGAGCTGAGGCAGGAGAATCACCTGAACCAAGGAGGCGGAGGTTGTGGTGAGCCACAATCACGCCACTGCACTCCAGCCTGGACAACAAAAGTGAGACTCTGTCTCAAAAAAAAAAGCATTGCTTTAAAAAAAATTCATTAAATCCATATTAAGCTTCTTGTCCACACGAGAAGGAGAACATTTATCCCGTACTGAGGTAAGCCAACTCCATTCCCAAGCAGAGATTCCGAAGATTTGGGCTAAGGCCGCCTGTTGAAGAGAGGGTGCAGGATTTCAGTGATGCTTTTATAAATCATATATGGAAATTCTCTGGAAGACACTGCCCTCCCCTTCCCATGGACACCTTCCTAGGGACACCCTGGATTGGGACTTATTGATTTACTTAAGGAGCAATTTAGGACTCCTTTTATTAATGCTCTCGTCATCCGCATCACTGTCACCTTTCCATCTTCCTGAGTGGTCCCCACACTGCACTTATTGTTAGCAAATCTTTCACACTGAAATCACTAAGGGGAGAATCCACCTGCTGGGCTCCTCTGCAGAGGAATCACGGTGTGACTTCCATTCATCAAATCAGCCTCCTTTTAATTGATGGCCTATAGCTTAAGAGGCAGGGTTTGCTTTCCCCAAACTATTATAAAACATTTTTAGGTGATAAAAGGATCAGATGCAGAAGATAAAATATTTAACACGTAGGACCTCATTCAGACCATGAATATAGATCTGTAGGTGCTTGTAAGCTCCTAGGAATACCTGATGGGAAATATATTGATAATACAGTTTTTCTTTTGAAATGGAGTGTAATCATGGTGGATTTGGTTTAATAATTAAATTAACAAAGACTATTTGATTCAAACATGAGCCTTTTAATGATATACACAGCTAATAATATCTGTCTTGCCAGCTAACGAAGTTTGAGAACACTGCATCGGTGATCCACAGTTGAGCACCCGTCTGCCCTTTATTAATGCAATGTTGGTCTGTATATTAAAGGGCATTTAAGTGTAGTCTCTGAAAATATTAAAGAAAAACAAATGTAAAATCATTCTACAATACCCTTATCTTATAGTTGTGTATAAAAATGTTATATAATTCTCAAAAAAAAGCGACCTTTTCTTTTTTATTAAATTACATTAATAATTTTTTTTCTGTGACAGAGCCTCATTCTGTCACCCAGGCCGGAGTGCAGTGGTACGATCACCACTCGCCTGGGCTTGGCAAACTCACCACAGCTCACCTTGCCCACCTCCGCCTTCCATAGTGCTGGGATCACAGGCATGAGCCACTGTGCCTGGCCAAAATGTGGTTTTTAAAATGTTAGGACTCCATTCAAACTAGAAAACATAAATTACCAAATCCGGGTTAACAAGTCTCAGGAGAGTATCTTAGAAGTTAGTGAGCTGGACGAAGGAGGGGAGAAAACATGAGTCTGTGTGTTCTCTATGGCCTGGGCATCATGCAGCTGCTGCATGGAGCAGTGAAGCTTGGGAGAGGGAGCCTGGCTTTGAGGCCAGGTGGGTCTAGGTCACAGCAGCTGTCACTGCAGGTTGTGATGGGACCTCAGGCAAGCTCGCCAATCCTTCTCAGCATCAGTTTCCTTATCTGTAAAGGAAGGTGATATGTGTCTGTCCTAACGGGGAAGCTGGGAACATGGGAAATACATGGGAACAGCCAGCACATCACGAGATCGTACAGTCGCTGGCTTACCTTGCTCTCTGGTGGGATATCTTCTACTGTTTGTGAATGTATTGTAGCTTATGGTGGTGGTGGGAATCTGTAGGGGCGTGTGTGCTTAAAAACTGACACTGGAAACCAGAAGCTAAAGCTGTTGGTCTTAACTCCATGCCAGACTGTGGTCAAAGCACATTGCCTCATTTACTCATCATGTTTCCATGAGTTGATTCTGTATTGCCCCATTTCACAGATCAAGAGACTGAGGCTCAGAGAAATGAGATGACCTGTCTAAAATCACACACCTGGCCAGGCACGGTGGCTCATGCCTGTAATCCTGGCACTTTGGGAGGCTGAGGCAGGCAGATCACTTGAGATCAGGGAGTTCAAGACCAGCCTGGCCAACATGTTGAAACCCCATATCTACTAAAATTACAAAATGATTAGCTCGGCAAGGTGGCAGCTGCCTGTAATCCCACCTACTCAGGAGGCTGAGGCAGGAGAATCACTTGAATCTGGGAGGCAGAGGTTGCAGTGAGCTGAGATTGTGTCATTGCACTCTGCACTCCAGCCTGGGTGACAGAATGAGACTCAATCTCAATAAATAAATAAAATAATAATAAAATAAAATCACCCGCCTGGCAAAGTGATCACAGCAGTCTGCACCTGACTTGCTGGTTTCTTTCGGGCCACTCATGGTGAAGTGAGAATCAGCTGGGGCTCAGGGTGGGCGTGGGAGGCTCAGCTGTCCTGGGCGGGGCAGCTGCAGGGCTCTGCTCTCTGGAGGTCGAGCCACGTGCTCCTTGGCTTTTGGCTTCAGGAGGTCCGTGGCTTTGCCTGTGTTGTTCCTTCTCCTGGGCAGCCCCTGGGGGTCTCTGCAGTGAGCACACATCTTGGGCTGCTGACTGCTGAGATCCTGGAGGGAGGCAGCTCCTGAATGTTGTCCCGTGGTCACTGCTTTTCACTCTTTCCAAATGCAGGCTTTTACTAGGCACAGAAAGTCACAGAAAGTGGGGCAGGCCCTGGCATTCCCTCAGAGGGAAGCACTTGGAGGGGGACCTACCCAGGGCCACAGAGCTGGGGCGGCAGGGCCAAGATGAGGGCTCACATGTGTCTGACTCCGAAGCCAAGGTCTGTAGCAGTGGCGTCTGAATCTCCTGCAGAGAGGGGCCCAGCCCAGTGACGGCCAACATCGACTGGCAGCTTACAACAACCCAAGCCTGTTTGAAATGGTGGCAGCGCCTGATCTCATTGGAGGTACAGTCAGCATCATTATTATTACCCCGACTTTTCAGATGCGCAAACTGAGAAGGGGAATTGCCCAAGGCAAGAGTTGGCAAGTGGCAAAGCCGGGGCTCAGACCCTGGGAGTCAGGGACCCCGCTATGCTGGGCGTCCGGAGTGTGATCCTAACCAGGCACCAGCTCTGACACAGGCTGGAAAATGACAAGGTGGGTGGCAGGCAAGGCCTCGGTGCTCAGTGCCTGCAGGTGTCTGGGGGTGCTGGTTGGGGCAGAGGGAACCGTGCCAGGCCCCACTGGCCAGGGTGGGGCTTCCAGTGGCCTCGTTGCTGGGCTCCAGGCCTGGCCAGGGCCGAGCCTTCAGCCTAACACCCTCCCCATGGATTAACCAAACATCAGGCCCTCGTTAAGGAGACCCTGGTACATCCCAAGGCCCCTTTCTGTCCCTCTGCGTGGGGATTCTCAAGCCCTCCTCCGTCCTTGTGGAACCCAGATAAGGATGGCAGGTTTTCCGTGGAAAGCCCCAGCTGCCGCAGTGAGTGCCTGAAAGAGCTGAGTCTGGGCTTGCAGGATGGTGGAGACCCCTCGGTGGGACCCTGGCCCAGGACGTGGGGTGGGAGGCAGGAGTGAGCTGGCTGTGGAGATCAAGAGAAAAGCAGCGATGCCCAGAGCCCCAGGCTGGAGGAGAAATCGGAGAGGAGCTGGGACTTGGGGAGCACTCCCAAGCAGGGCAGGATCTGAGGCCAGTTGTGTTGGGGGCTGGATGACTTTTCTCCTTCCACTCCAAACCCCTGCCCATCTACAAGAGTCGGGCAGTGCTAGGTTCTGAAACAGCTGCGGAGCAAATGGGAACATTTCTGGGGTGCTGGACAGACACCCAGGGCTCTGGGCTGACTGACTCAGGCTGTGCAAGGGGGGCACCTGCGGGTCCCTCTAAGAATGGCGGGGCTGTGTTTGCTCTGCAGCAGCTGGAGGAAAGCGTGGGGCAGCACAGTTGTGCCCAGGTGAGGGGACAGCACTGGGACCACACAGGTACAGGTGATGCAGCCATCTCCGTCTTTCCAACTACTAGACAATGTTGTGTAAATAACACTAATTTCCCAAGAGGTTTCTCCGTATTACTCTAATTGCTTTTTCCTTGACTAATTTTGTAAATTGCAATTTTACAAAAAAAAAAAAAACCCACAAATATTTCTAAATGAGAAGTGTCTCAGTGGGAATAGAGCTTTTCAGGAGGGTTTGTAATCCTTCCATCTGGGTTATATAGCACCCCACTATTGAGCTTTTCAGGAGGGTTTGTAATCCTTCCATCTGGGTTATATAGTGCCCCACTATTGAGCTTTCAGGAGGGTTTGTAATCCTTCCATCTGGGTTATATAGTACCCCCTATTGAGCTTTCAGGAGGGTTTGTAATCCTTCCATCTGGGTTATGTAGTACCCCCCTATTGAGCTTTCAGGAGGGTTTTTGTAATCCTTCCATCTGGGTTATATAGTACCCCACTATTGAGCTTTCAGGAGGGTTTGTAATCCTTCCATCTGGGTTGTATAGTACCCACTATTGACACTACTTTTTGATTAATACTGTGTATAACATTCCCTAATGCATCCACAGAATTAATTATGCAGAAACATTCAGGCACACAGACATTATATTGATGAAATGACGTTTTATTGACAAAATGACAGTTTAATACTGAGCCTCCTGAAGCTGTATATCTAATCGATCGCCTTGGTTCTGATAGTGAGGTAAATCTGTCCTGTCTACTCTGTACTTTTGGCAGATCAATCTAGGGCATGTGAGCCACGAACAGTATATTTCTGTACAATATTCTGATTTTTAAAAAATTTTATATTTGAGAGGGGGTCTTGCTCTGTCACCCAGGCTGAAGTGCAATGGTAGGATCTTGGCTCACTTCAACCTCTGCCTCCTGGGTTCAAGTGATTCTCCTGTCTCAGTCTCCCAAATAGCTGGGATTATAGGCATGTGCCACACTCCTGGCTAATTTTGTATTTTTAGTAGAGACGGGGTTTCTCCATGTTGGTCAGGCTGGTCTTGAACTCCTGACCTCAGGTGATCTGCCCACCTCAGCCTCCCAAAGTGCTGGGATTACAGACATAAGCGATCACACCCAGCCCTTCTTGGCCCATTTTTAATGGGTTTTTTAATTATTATAAGAGTTCTTCACATATTCTGGATACAAGTCCCTTACCAGATATATGACTTGGAAATATTGTCTCCCACTGAAAGGATTGTCTTTTTACTTTCTTTTATTTATTTTTCTTGTGTCACTTATGCTTTTACTGTCATATCTAAGAAGGCATTACCTAGCCCTGGTCATGGAGACTTGCTCCTATGTTTTCTCCTAAGAATGGTATAGTTTTGGCTATACATTTTGGCTATACACTTAGGTCTATGATCCACTTAAAGTTAATTTGTGTGGTGTGAGGAAGGGGTCCAGCTTCATTCTTTTGCATGTGCATATCCAGTTGTCACAGCACCATTTGTTGAAAAGACTGTGCTATTCCCATTGAATTGACTTGATATCCTCATTGAAAATCAATTGACCATACATGTGAGGGCTTGTTTTTAGACTCTCAGCTCTATCCCATTGATCCATATAGCCATCCTTAGACCAGTACCACACTGTCTTGATTATTATACCTTTGTAATATGTTTTAAAACTAGGAAGTGTAAGTCCTCCCACTTTGTCCTTCTTTTCTAAGATTGTATGGCCACTGGAAATTTTCCATACTCTTTTGACCAACTTCATACAGTCTACTCCACCCCTTCCCTGAAATTCCTGTCATTACGATCTTAGAGACCACCATGTTGCTAAATCCAATGGCCAATTCTCAATGTGCGTATTACCAAAACGCTCTGCAGCAGCTGACATCGTCGATGACTTCATCTTTCTGGAAATGCTCTCTTTATTTGGGATCCAGGGTATCCCCTTTCCGGGCTTTCTCTATTCTTCACTCACTGCTCCTTAGCAGTCTTCTTTCCTGGCTCCTCCCCACTTTCCCAAGCTCAGAGCTTTGGAATATACCCAGTCTCCATCCTCAAGTCTCTTTTCTTCCCTCCTGGAGGCCTTCACCAAGTCTCACGGCTTTGGATGTCTTACACTTAGTGATAACACCTAGCTTTATATCTGCCCTGGATTTCTCCTTTGGGCTGTGACTCGTGTATCTAACTGACACTGACCTCTCCAGATAGGTACCCCGTGGGCATTTCAAACTCAGAATGCCCAAAACCCAGGCCTTAGCCTCCCCTCTCATCAAGACACACCCTTTCTCTTCCTCAGAGAATGGCAGCTCCATCCTTCCCGTCACTCAGGCTGAAACCTTGGCATTACTCTTGACACCGCCCCTTCTTACCTGCTCTTATCCAATCTGTCCAAGGATTCTCTCAGCTCTATTTTCTCACTAGATCAGGAATCCAGCAAGGGCAGCAATAGCACTCACCTCCCAGGTCCAAGCTCCTCCTTCCTTACTGGAGGAGAGTAAAGCCGTCCTGCCCCCCAATCCTGGTGCAGCCTCTCATCCGGGGCACGGAGAGGCAGTCACAGGCTTTCCTGCTTAGAGCCGTCCAGGGAGCAGAAGCCAGAGCCCCATAGAGGACCCCCCAACCTCCAGGGCACAGAGGACCTGCCTCTCCTCTCTTCCATTCCTGAGCACCTTGTCCTCAGCCCTCATGCACATGCCACCCTCCACAGTGCTTGGCTCCAGAATATTCCAGGCATGCCCCCTTCAGGGCCTGTGCACCTGCTGCTCCCTCTGCTTGGAAGCAGCTTCACCCAGTTACCTGGAAGGCTTGGTCCCCCTCCTTCAGAACTCACATTCAGATTTCACCCTCTCTATGCAGCTCATTTGAACACATGATCCGCCCCCACTACGCAGCACTTGCTGCCTTTGCTACCCCGCTTCGCTTCTGAGCCCTCAACCCTATATGACATACTCGAGTTTATCTTGTTTCTTTTAAAGTATTTATTTATTTATCTATTTGTTTTTGAGACAGGGTCTCACTCTCTTATCCAGGCCGTAGTGCAGTGGTGCAATCATGGCTCACTGCAGTCTCAACCTCCCGGGCTCAAGCAATCCTCCTGCCTCAGCCCCGTCAGTAGCTGGGACTACAGGTGCACACCACCAGGCCAGGCAAATTTAAAAAATTTTTCTGTAGAGATCGGGTCTGCTATGCTGCCTGGCTAGTCTTGAAGTCCTGGCCTCAAGGACTCTCTCAAAGTGCTGGGATTATAGGCATGAGTCACCACACCCGGTCTTCTTTTTAATTTATTTATTTTACTTTAGGTGCATACTATATCTGGCATTTCTCCCCACGTTATCCCTCCCCACCCTCCTCTCCCTCCCCACCCCCCACTGTCTCCCCCCCCACTGCCCCCAGTGTGCGATGCTCCTCTCCCTCCCCACCCCCACTGTCTCCTCACCCCCGACACTGCCCCAGTGTGCAATGCTCCTCTCCCTCCCCACCCCCCACTGTCTCCCCACCCCCCCCGTTCCCCCCCCCACTGCCCCCAGTGTGCGATGCTCCTCTCCCTCCCCACCCCCCACTGTCTCCCCCCCGTTTCCCCCCCACTGCCCCCAGTGTGCGATGCTCCTCTCCCTCCCCACCCCCCACTGTCTCCCCACCCCCCCTGTTTCCCCCCCCACTGCCCCCAGTGTGCGATGCTCCTCTCCCTGGTCCGTATGTTCTTTGTCTTGTTTTTTGTCCATTCCTTGGAACATGTGCTCCCTGAGATCAAGAATCGGATCTGTGTTGTTCTCTGCTGTGGTCCTCGGCATCTGAAAGAGTGCCTGGGGCGTGGTAAAGGCAAAAAAAGGGTCAATAAATGTATAAATGCTTTCATTTGAATAAATGAATGTGTCAGCACAGCGATGACCTCTTCCCCGTCCCAAGGTGTCCATCTCATTTGAACCTGTGCCTGTGTTAGGTTACATGGCAAAGGGGATTTAGGATGGAACTGAAAGTGCTGCTTGGTTCACCTTCAGTAGGGAGGGAGGGTGTCCTGCATCATCAAGGTGGACCCAATGACATCACAGAGGGGAGGAGGGAGGCAGCCCAGCTGTTGACAGGGTGAGGCCACGGTGCAGGGGCGCCTCTCAAGCTGCAGAAGGCAGGAAGCGGGTTCTTCTTCTCTGCAGTCCCTGAAAGACCACAGCCCGCGACGTGCTGATGTAACCCTGGGAGACCACGCAGGACTTCTAACCCGTGGAACTGGAGGAGAAGACATTCACAATATTGAAGCCACTGAGTCTGTGGCGATTTGTGACAGAGGCATGGGGCATCCATGCAGGGACAATGGAAGCAAGTCCTTAATTCAGCAGCTTCCGTGTGGTCTTGCAGGCTTCCACCCCAGAAACGTGTGGCCGGCCAGTGAAACATGCTAATGGGTCCCTTTCTACTCGCCCAGATGTCTGTGGATTATTTTTTTAAAGGATATGCAAATTATGACTATAAAATCTTTTCACCTCCGGGTGTGGTGGCTCATGCCTATAATCCCAGCACTTTGGGAGGCCGAGGTGAGTGGGTCACCTGAAGTCACGAGTTCAAGACCAGCCTGGCCAACATGGTGAAACACTGTCTTTACTAAAATTACAAAAATTAGCTGAGCATGGAGGCAGGTATCCGTAATCCCACCTACTCAGGAGGCTGAGGTAGAAGAATTGCTTGAACTCAGGAGGCAGAGCTTGCAATGAGCCACGATGGTGCCACTGTACTCCAGCCTGGGTAACAGAGAGAAAAAAATTTTTAAATAAAAAGATTTAAAAACAAAGTGAAGCTACATCCACCTGAGTGCTGGTGTCCAGGACGTTCTTCTCATGACCATGACACGTGTGTATGTAGTCCGCCACACCTGACACACGTGTATTGAGGCCACCGTGCATGACACGCATGTGTATAGAGCCTACTGTGCATGACATGCGTGTGTATTGACCTACCATGAATGACACGTGTGTTTTGAGTCCACCATGCATGACACGTGTGTGTATTGATGCACCATGAATGACATGTGTGTATTGAGTCCACCACGCATGACACGTTTGTATTGACCCACTGTGAATGACACGTGTATATTGACCCACTGTGAATGACATGCGTGTGTATTGACTCACTGTGAATGACACACGTGTATTGAGTCCACCGTGCATGATACGTGTATTGAGTCTACCATGCATGACACATGTGTTGACCCACCGTGAATGACACGTGTGAGTACTGACACACTGTGAATGACATGCGTGTGTATTGACCCGTGAATGACATGCATGTGTACTGACTCACTGTGAATGACACACGTGTATTGACCCACCATGAATGACACATGTGAGTACTGACACACTGTGAATGACATGCGTGTGTATTGACTCACTGTGAATGACACACATGTATTGACCCACCGTGAATGACATGTGTGAGTATTGACACACTGTGAATGACACACGTGTATTGAGTCCACTGTGCATGATACATGTATTGACCCACTGTGTGTATACAGTCCACCTTGCAAGACATGTGTGTGTATTGACCCACCGTGCATGACACACATGTGTATTGAGTCCGCTGTGCATGACATGCATGTGTATTGAACCCACCTTGCAGGCCTCCTAAGGCCCTTCTGGGCTTGCTTGCCTTGATACATGTGACCTTGTGACTTTCTAGCCCCAGTTCACCCTTGACCCAACACAGTGTCTCAACCCAAATTCATCACCCATCTCTGGTGCTTCAAAAATCTATTTCCCCTCAGAGAATCAAGTTTTATTACCATTGAGGAAAAACTATTTAAAGGTGCCATGAACTCTGGAGGTGGCTCTGGAGCGGGTTGGAGAGCCTGAGTCAGTGCTGCTGAGATGGCCTCCTCCAGGTCTTCTGCACAGCTGGACGTCTGCATTTAACAGTCAGCTAAGCAGAGCACGGTGGCTCACACCTGTCATCCTAGCACTTTGGGAGGCTGAGGCAGGCAGATCACCTTCACTTAAGAGTTCGAGACCAGCCTGGGCAACATGGTGAAATGCATGCCTATAATTCCAGCTACTCGGGAGGCCGAGGCACAGGAATTGCTTGAGCTTGGGTGGCAGAGGTTGCAGTGAACCGAGATCACTTCACTGCACTCCAGCCTGGGCGACAGAGCGAGACTCCATGTAAAACAAACAACAAAAACAACAAAAGAATGTCAGCAAACAAGGGTCACGCTCCCCACGCGAGTCTGCTCAGCCAGCCAGGACCAGGTGCCAAGACAGAACCTTGGAACAGCAGAAATCTGTTCTCAGCATCTGGAGCTGCGAGTCGGAGATCCAGCTGTGAGTCGGGCCGCCCCCTCCAGAGGTTCTTGGGGACAGTCCCTCCTCCCCTCCCAGCTCCCAGGGCCTCTCGGAATTCCTGATGCTTCTTGGTGGCAGCTACCTGTCTCCAGTTTCTACCTTTGGTGTCACAGGCATTCCACCCACCGTGTCTGTGCTGCCAGACCATCTTCTCAGAAGGACAGAGTCACCAGAACTGGGGACCCATCCTTCCCCAGCACAGCCTCATCACCCACTGACCATGCCTGCAAAACCCTATCCCCGAGTAGAGTCTCATTCTGAGACCCTGGAGCTGGGACTTCACCTGTCTCTTGGGAGACACAATTCAACCACAGCACCACCTGTGAGGAGACTTATGTGTGCTGAACACGCAGACCTCACACACAGGAGGCAGGAGCCACCTGAGGCAGCTCACGGCAAATGCCAGACTCTGTGGCTCAGACCTGTCACAGCCTCGGCAATGGGAGCTCTTGTGGGCTGCATGGGACAGGGACAGGTGGCATCTGGGAGATGTGAAATCCTTCCCGGGGTGGAGACTGTGACAGATGCGTGGAAGGGGCTGTGAGCCGGTGTGCGCTGGGCTGAACACGCACTGCCGGGCCAGGCCGGGAGCTCCGGTGTTGCATGTTGGCTGCTAGAAGCACACAGCAGGGGCCTGAGGCCTGCCCCCTACCCTCAGAGCACAGCTTCCCTGTCCAGCCAAGGCCGCCTTACCTAAGCCCTCGCCCTGCCTGCTCCATGCCTCCTTCTGCAAGGCCTCCTCAAGAGCACACCAGGAAAACTTGCAGGCATCACCTCCAACTCCAGGTTGCTGCAAAGGAAGCTGCCCTTCCACGGGGCGCCTGGTCCAAGGGCACATGTGCTGTTAGGCTATCGAGGAATGGCCCCTTTGGTGACTGACCGGGAGCCTCCAGCTGTTTTTCTACCTTTAAATTCCATGGAGATGGCCGGGTAAGCAGCTCATGTCTGTAATCCCAGTACATTGAGAGGCTGAGCCGGGAGGATCACCTGAGGTCAGGAGTTCGAGACCAGCCTGGACAACATGATGAAACCCCTATCTAACACAATACAAAAGTTAGCTGGGCGTGGTAGTGCCTCTATAATCCCAGGTACTCAGGAGGCTGAAGCAGGTGAATCGCTTGAACCCGGGAGGCAGAGATTGTGGTGAGCCGAGACTGCGCCACTGCACTCCAGCCTGGGTGACAGAGTGAGACTCCGTCTCAAAATAAACAAATAAATTCCATGGACAGGGTTGATGGGCGCCATAGGACATGGAGGTCTAAGATCATTGGGTCGAGATCGAAAACCGGCCAGAAACGGTTTATGTCGTCACTCTGTACTTTGGCCATCGATGTGAACAGTTCTGACTGCAGTGTGGAGCAGTAGCTGGTGAAGGAGCCCACGAGGCGTGGCGTGGCCTCTGGAGCTGCGTGACAGATCTCGGGATGCCGGCATGGTTAGAAGGTCACCACGGCAGACACATGCTTTACCCTGGACCATTAGCCCTCGTCTGCATCTGCAAATGCGGGAGGCAGCTGCCTGGGAAGATCAGCTGCTTGTAAATGTTGCATCAGTGCAAACATCTGACTCCTGGACGGACCCAGCACTGGAGCTCCGAGTGCGATTAGCATAATGTAGTGAGGGAGAATATTGACGTTTTGTGTATCTGCAGCCTGATAACGCTGTATGAAAAGCGATATCTACAATGCTAATGGAAATGTAATTGATGTAAAACCGCAATTCCTACAATGAACTCAGAAGGCAAAGAGCTTACTTGTGAAATAGATAAGCTGAGAGGGAGCATCAGGAATCCCAGGACATTAATCCTCACTGTATTTCTGGTGCCGAGCGCTAATAAGTAAGTGATTGTTTTAATTCACGTAGGTATCACGATATTTATTGTATGCTCCAGATCAAGTTTGCCTGAGGATGGATAAATCAGTAAGTGTCTCATCACTTTATTCCTTCTCCCTCAGCAGTGTCTGTGGCACAAGCACGCCCGCTGTTACGGATGAGAGAAGCAGAGGCAGGTGGCTGCGGGAGCCCAGGAGCGGGCGTTCCAGATGCATAAATGACATGCAGAGACGCGATGCTTTCCGCAGCCCAGCCGAGCCCATGGGGCCAGAGCTGTCAGCCAGAGGCGTTGGTGCTGTGGGTGGATGGATGTCGTGAGACATGATGTTGAGACTGCCGTCTAACATCTAAATTTTGCTCTCAAACTCTTTGTGCTGCTTAGGCTGAGGGCAAGCGTCTGGACTTTGGAGAAACCTAGGACACTGATGGCCACGCTTGGGCAGGCGAGCACTGCAGGCTCCCACACCCTGGCTGTTGTCTGGGGCCCTGGCCTCGCCCTCCCATGCTCTGCTAAAGTCCCAGCTGGCTGACCCTGCGGCTCCGCAGACCACCGGCTTCTGGCTGGATCCTGATAACGAAGGTAAAAGATGGGAGACGGGAAGAAGGGTGATGCCAGGTGTTTTGAGTCTCGGTGACTCAGTGGGCATCCCTGGCAGCTGAGTGGTGGGCTCCCCTGTGGCCCCAGCTGCTCTAGAGTCTGACGCTGAGTACTATAGGCAATTGTCACACAATGGTGAGGATTTGGGCATCCAAACACATCAAACATAGAAAAGGCGCCGTGAAAACATGGCGTTAGACTCTTACGGGACGATGAGCAGGCGCGCCGGCTCACACTTGTAATCCCAGCACTTTGCAAGGCTGAGGTGGGCAAATCACTTGAGACCAGGAGTTCGAGACCAGCCTGGCCAACATGGTGAAACCCCTTCTCTACTAAAAATGCAAAAATTAGCCAGATGTGGTGGCAGGCGCCTGTAATCCCAGCTACTCAGGAGGCTGAGGCAGGGGAATTTCTTGAGCTTGGGAGGTGGAAGCTGCAGTGAGCCAAGATCGTGCCACTGGACTCCAGCCTGGACTACCGAGTGAGACTCCATTTCCAAAAAAAAAAAAAAGATTCTTACAGGACATCTGTTGTCTACGCAGCATCAAGGTGACCGCAGTTCTGTGGCGCGTGACGGCACGCACAGTGCCTTCTGCTCTCCTGACTGGAACCTGACTCCAGGTCCCATCCTAGGTCAGGAGTTCTCAAGGTGCCCTCCCTTGCTGGGCTGTTTGGTAGAACCCAGGGGTAGCTTCTCAGAAGAAAGCGTTTCAGTGACTAATGCAAAATACTTAGGCTTAAGAAGGAGAACGCGGACACTGAAATACACGCCTCGGAACATTCAAACAAACGTGTGAAAGAGGTCTGCGTGCAGCTGTCAATGCACGAAATGACCAGGTCTCTCGGAGGAAGGAAGGACGTGTGTACAACGTTCGAAGACCTCTGTAAAAATGCGAGGCATACGGAGATGTCTGTACCGTGTGAGAGCAAAAATATCTGTGCCTCTGCTGGTGACAGCCACGCAGCTAAAAAATATAACCCAAGGTGCTTTGCACTCAGGTTCATTTCTAAACGGCAGGTCAGATTTTAGTCGGAAATTAGTGAAAATAAAGATATAATTATTTCTCACTCAAGTTCGTGGACTTCTACGTTTTATCCACAGACCTCTTGGGGGTCTCTAAAATCCAGATTAACTATCTTGCTGGAGATAAATTAAATGTTCCTTGGATTTTCAGGCTGAGATCCACACTGTTCTTCTCATGTCAGCTGGGTTTTCTTTTGTTTCTTTGAGATGGAGTCTCGCTCTTGTTGCCCAGCGATCTTGCCTCACCACAACCTCCACCTCCTGGGTTCAATTGATTCTCCTGCCTCAGTCTCCTGAGTAGCTGGGACTACAGGCATGTGCCACCACGCCCGGCTAATTTGTATATTTAGTAGAGACGGGGTTTCAACATGTTGGTCAGGCTGGTCTCGAACTCCCGACCTTGAGTGATTGGCCAGCCTCGGCCTCCCAAAGTGCTGGGATTACAGGCATGAGCCACGGCCCCCAGCCTCAGCTGGGTTTTAAGTGACCATCACTCTCTCTCCCTACCACACAGCCGCCTTCCCTGTGGTGTCTAACTCCTTGCAGAGTTAAAGTTCTTGGTCTTTGAGGCTGAATATTCTCAGCTGAATATTCACAGAAGAGCTGAATATTCTCTTCTGCGCTCAAGAGAAGTTCACGTTTTCCCGAGACAGCCCTTAGGAGGTGAAGGCCTTGGTGGAACTTCCAAAGCCCTTCAGGCCCGTCTTCCCCAGGACGCTGTCAGCCAGTGTGGGCTGGTCCTCCCAAAGCAGAACTCCACTTTTAATATTTTAGGGAAATTATAGAATAATATATTTCCTCCCAGGAGACAGCTTCCTGGCCCCGAAAGCAGCATTAGTCAGCTGTGGCGCAGGCAGCTTCTCTCCTGATGGAGCCCTGTGCATGCATCTCAGGCCCCGCCGGAGTTCTGAATTAGGTCGCAGAGGCAGACATTCGCTCGCAGTGGCTGCCGAGCTCAGACCCGGCGAGATGGTGACGGGCGTGTGCCCACAGCTCCCCTCGGTCACCAGAACCACGGAACCAGGGGGCACAGCAGGCCAAGTGCTGATGGACCTGTCTTCTTTTCCCTTGAATTAAATGGATGGGTCAGGTGAAAATTCTCCATGTGACTTGTGAATATGGACGCTGAGTTGACGGCGTGACGCGTGCGGTCATGGGGTCCGCTGCTTAGTGGGTGGCTGCACACAGTATGTCACTACCTTCCCGGGACTGCCAGAACCAGGTAGCGCAAACCCCGAGGCCTGCACGACGGGAATGTCAGCTCACGGCTCACAGGCTGGAAGGCCGAGGTCGAGCCCTGGGCAGGGCTGGATCTTTCTGAGGCTGAGGGGGAGTCTGTTCTGGGCCGCCCTCCAGCTTCTGGAGGTTGCTGGCAATCTCTGGTGGTCCCGGCTCCTGGAAGCATCACCCCACCTCTTCGTGCGTGCCCACCCCATGCTGTGCCCGTGTGCTGTCTCTCTGTGTCCGAATCTCCCTCATTCATGAGGGCACAGGCACACTGGATTAGGGGCCGCCCTAGTGACCTCATCCCACCTTGATGACATCTGCAAAGACCCCATTTCCCCATGAGGTCACCTTCACAGGCACTGGGGTTAGGCTCTGATGTGTGAATTTTAGGGGATATAATTCCACCCATAACACACATGATCTCTTTGGAAAGTGGAAGCTTCTCAACGCAGGAGCAGGGTCTCCAGGCCTTCTTGCCTCAGACACAGGGTGGAATTTAGGAAGTACCAGGTGAGCCAGATTCCCCAGCGCATTTCCTGCCTGACAGTCCATGCGCAGGTGGGTTGGCCCAGGCCTGGAATGGCCGATGCCGATGGAAATCAATGCTTTCTCTGTGAAATGCTCACACCGCTGCTTCTCTCCCGGCCTTGGAAACCCCCTTCCACCGTGGCCTTGGCGGCGAGCTGTAAACCAGCGGTGCTGGCGCTGATGCCTGTCAGACAGGGCACTTTATCACCACACTCAGCTGATTAATACCCGTCAGCGGGCGTTCGGACGTGCTGCAACGCTGCCCGGGAGTCACAGAGGAGTCTGTGCACGCAGGAAGTGGCAACAAAGGACTCCCCAACTCCCTCTCTGCTGGGCAGACTTGAGGCGGCCCTCGGGTGGGGAGCAGAGGTGCGTCAGGCAGAGGGCACCCCTCGTAGCCTGGGTGCCCCAGGATCGGCCTCTCACCAGCAGCCGTGGGCAGAGTCCTGCCCAGGGGGAGAGCTGGCAAGGCAGAAGGGACCCGGGGACCCGGGGACCTGCCTCCAGGCTTTCCACAGGCGCGACCGCAGCGTGACTCCAGGCATGTGGTTCAGTCTGATGTGTTGCCAACAGTTGTTTTTTTGCTTTTTTTTTTTTTGCTTAAATTAATCAGTTCCTTTTTTTTGTAGTCAAGAACCTCAACTAACTGGATTTAGTGGTAGAATTTTAAGGGCCTGAGTGCAGGGATGCTGGCCATGGATGGCCGAAGAGGCACAGGTGACCCTCCGTGGTCTGTCCTGTGTGGCACCTGTCGAAAGCCAGGGCGGGGCGCCGGCAACCCGGAGGCCTGGCTGCCTTGTTAGATCAGGCGGGGCTGGCCTTGGGAAGGAGGCGGACGCTGCCTCAGCGCCCTGCACACCCTCTGTCGTTTCTTTTATGCTGCCTGTCTGCTGCAGTCAATGATTAAGCTGCGTAACTTAAATATTTATTCAGTGCATGCCTTATACTAAGCCAAGATGAGCCCTTGGCCCAAGGTGCTGCTAAAAACAAGTACGATGAATGCCCTTATAAAGGTATTTTTGGCCAGGCACAGTAGCTTATGCCTGCGATTCCAGCATTTGGGGAGGCTGAGGTGGGAGGATTGCTTGAGGCCAGGAGTTACAGACCAGGCTGGGCCACATGGTGAGACCAGGGGGAAAAAACATGGCCAGATGAGGTGGCGAACACTTGTGATCCCAGCTACCTGGAAGGCTGAGGTGGGTGGAAGAATTGTCTGAGCCCAGTAAGCTATAGTCACATCACTGCACTCCAGCCTGGGTGACAGAATGAGACTCCATCTCAAAAAAGAGAAAAATATATGTAATGTCTTTGTGTGTGTGTGTGTGTGTGTGTGTGTGTGTGTGTGTGTGTGTGTGAAGATATGTTTCCAAGGATATTTACGGAGGACTTCTTGAGGCAGAGGATATTCATTTAAAGTTTTTATAGATAATACCAAATTGCCCACCAAAGAGATTGGGCTTGTTCTCCACCTCCTTACCCCAAACTTTATCATCTTTTCCAGTCTGGCAGGTGAGAAATAGTATTTCAAGTTAGTCTTTCTGATTTTGTTTTTTCTTTTATTGAGACAGAGTCTTGCTCTGTTGCCCAGGGTAGAGTGTGGTGGCACGATCTCGGCTCACTGCAACCTGTTTCCCAGGCCCAAGTGATCCTCTTGTTTCAGCCTCCCGAGTAGGTGCAATTACAGGCATGCACCCCCAGATCCGGTTAACTTTTGGGTTTTTGTTGTTGTTGAGACAGAGTCTAGCTCTGTTGCCCAGGCTGGAGTACAGTGGTGCAATCTCAGCTCACTGCAACCTTCGCCTCCCAAGCTCAAGCAATTCTCAAGCCTCAGCCTCCCGAGTAGCTGGGATTACAGGCACCTGGCACCACGCCCAGCTAATTTTTGTATTTTTAGTAGAGACGGGGTTTCTCCTTGTTGGCCAGGCTGGTCTCCAACTCCTGACCTCAAGTGATCCGCCTGCCTCGGCCTCCCAAAGTGCTGGGTTTACCAGGCATGAACCACCAAGCCTGGCCTAAATGTAGTCTTAACTTGCATTTATCTTTTTCTATGAGTGATGATGGGGATGTTTTCATAAAATCATTTGTGTTTCTTTTCCTGAGAATCACCTCTCAGTTTCTGCCCTTTGTCCACGTTTTTCTCTTAGGTGCCTGGCCTTTCTCATGCTGAGCTGGAGGAGTTCTTTGTAAATTGACAAGATTAGCTCTCAGTGTATCATATGTGTTATAAATATTTATTCTCAGTTTGTCTCTATAATGGTTTGATTTATGCATTTTTCTTTAAAAAAAAATGGTGACTTTTTATTTAGTCAAATTTATCCATACTTTCCTTTATGGTTTCTGGGTTTCATGATGCCTTAGAGATGCCATTCCCACCCTGAGATTGTTAAAAGCACTCGGTCTACTCCACGCCTGAGTGTGGATCCACACACGCAGGAACAGCCTCCTGCTTTGGTGACCGGCGGCCACTCCCTGTGCTCCGCGTGGCTCTCCCCACGTCCCGCGCCCAGGCCACACCAGCTCTGGAACATTCTGAACACCGCCCCTGTTTGATTGCTGCTGTGTTTTCTTTAAAGACAATGAAGATTTTTAGAGTGGGGAATGGACATGGTCAGATTCACATCTAGCAAAAGCTGGAAGATGATTCTGGAAGACACCGGGGCAATCCGGCCACGAGGTTCCAGAGACGGTGGTCTCTAGGGGAGCAGCAGGAGCAAAAGAACCAGGATGAATTTTTCTCTTATTTCTAGGAAAGGCACTTTTAAGGATGTAGAACTTATTTTCTGATAGAAAGTAAGCAAAATATTTAAGTATTGTCCCTACCTAATTCAGTCGAGATCTGTACACCCCTCGCACCCCCAGTTCACGCCGCATCGCTGAGGATGTGCTGTGGACTCTCCCGGGTTCCTTCACGGTGTGCACACACACGGCTCTGCTTCTGTCCACGCACAGGTTAGCATGTGTACATAGTTATTGAGTACAGGTTAGTAAATACAGGTACATCTTCATTGCAATAAAAAATGCCTCATTTCCCCCTTCAAATCCACTGCTTCACAGTTAGCAGTTGATGATAAGTTAATATAAAATATATGCAATTTGACATCATGTAAATAGTAAGCGTCTGTAAGTAATATAAAGTCACATGTGCCTCGCTATGCAAGCTGCGGAAGGCCGGGTCCCCGTCCCACCTTTTCCCTTCGTTTGCTGCCAATACTTCTGCCAACATATCTTGCTCCAGTTCTCGCCTCTTGCGAGGGAAGAGGAGGATGCTAAGACTCTGCCTTCCTTTCTGCTCTTCTTCGCTGCTCTCCCCTCGTCTGTGTTCGTCGCCATTTGCACACTCCCAGGTCCTATGCTTACGTTCCGTTTTGTAATTATCGTCAAGCCTTCCACACTTGGTGGTTCTATGACTGGAAAATGCAGTAAAAGGCATTTGCCTTATTGGGGAACCACTAGTCAAAGCCACAGTGAGACCCCCGCTTCACGCCCACTAGGATGGCTGTCATCAAAATCGTGGCTAACAACGAGTGCCGGCGAGACGTGGAAAAATTGGACCCTCATACGCCGCTGGCGGGAATGCAAGATGGTGCAGCCACTTTGGAAACAGTCTGGCAATTTCTCAGACACTTAACCATAGGCCAGGCGTGGTGGCTCATGCCTGTAATCCCGGAACATTGGGAGGTCAAGGCGGAAGGATCACTTGAGCCCAGGAGTTTAAGACAAACTGTGGGCAACATAAAGAGACTAACTCTACAAAAAATTTATTTTTCTCTCTCTCTCTCTCTTTTTTAAATAAGAAAAAGAAAGAGACCTTAAACCTCCCCCTCTCCACAGGAGGCCAAACAAGAGGCCATGTGAGCACATACAGAAATGGTGGCTGCCTACTGGCCAAGATGAGAGGCCTCAGGATGAAACCTGCCATAGATGGGCTGACTTAAACAGTAAAAGGTTTTGTTTTTTTTGTTTTTTTTGTTTTTGGAAAGAAGAAAAGAAAGAGAAAAAAAGGAGTGAAGGAGAGGAAGAAAGAGGAAGAAAAAGAGGGAGAGAGAGCGGGAATATTGCTTTATTCTAAAAATGGGTATTAATAATGGCCGATCAATATTTTGTGTATTTAAAGCGGAGAATGTATGTTTTGTGTGTTTAAAATGGAGAGCTCTATAAATATTTATCAAGTTTACTTGTTCCAGATCTGAGTTCAAGTCCTGGTTGTCCTCCTCAATTTTCTGTCTCGTTGAGTCTAAATCTCTTTATGGGTCTTATGTATCTGGGTGTTAGGATCGTTAGCTCTTATTGTTGCATTGATCCTTTTAATTTTTAAATTTAAAAAAAAATTTAAAAATTAGCCAGACATGGTGGTGCATACCTGTAGTCCTAGCTAACTGGGAGGCTTAGATGGGAGGACCTCTTGAGTCCAGGACGTTGAGGTTGCAACAAGCCATTATTGTGCCACCGCACTCCAGCCTGGGTAACAGAGTGAGACCTTGTCTTTAAAAATGTCATTGTTTTGAATTTAAAAAAAAAGGTAAACAGGGCCAGGCATGGTGGTTCACTCCTATAATCCCAGCATTTTGTGAGGCCAAGGTGGGTGGATCATTTGAGGTCAGGAGTTCAAGACCAGTCTGGCCAACATAGCGAAACCCCATCTCTACTAAAAATACAGAAATTAGCCGGGCCTGGTTGTGCACACCTGTAATCCCAGCTACTCAGGAGGCTGAGGCACGAGAGTAGCTTGAACGTGGGAGGTGGAGGTTGTAGTGAGCTGAGATTGTGTCACTGCACTCCAGCCTGGGTGACAGAGTGAAAAAAGTTGCACACACAGTTGCCGTATGGGCCACTCCTAGGTATATACCCAGGAAGAATGAAAACACATTCACCCAAAATCTTGTTCACGAATGTTTACAGCAGCATTATTTATGCTATAGCCAAAAAGTGGAGACGACCGAAACATCCAGCAACTGATGAACTGATGAATGTATGCACAAAATGTGAACTATCCATGCCACAGGACGTTATTCAGCAATGAAGAGGAATGAAGTATTGATACACCCTGCAACGTAGATAAGCCTTGAAAACTTTCCGCCAAGCACAGGCAGCCAGTCACGAGAGACCACCTGTCATATGACCCCGTTTACGTGAAACGTTCCTGGCAGGGAAATCCGCAGAGGCAATGAATAGATGAGTGGTTGTCTAGGACTGGAGGGTGGAGACGTATCAGGGAGAAATGGGGAATGACTGCAACGGGCAAAGGGTTTCTTCTTGGTATGATACAAGAGTTCTGAAACTGCTCGTGGTGACGGTTGGCCAACTGAATGTGCTAAATCCTACAGTCTCAATTGATGGTGCGTGAATGACACCTCAATCAAATTGTTTAAAAATACACTTGTGATTTTATGATTATGGGATTCCCTCTGGAGCCAGACGGTACGACTGGACCTATAAAAAGAATCCTTGGCTTCCAAAGCTCTGCTGCTCAAAGTGGACTCTTCCAGGCAGGAAGGTCCAGGTGGCTGCCTCTTAATTAATCTTTTCCAGCTTTGCACTTACTGTCGAATAGACTCGTGCTTTGCTTTGCTTGTATTTTTGTTTTTATAATTTTTTTGTGATGTGTGTGTCTGTACATTCTCCTTGTAAAATTTAAAATATTGCTGAAAGGTCTGAAGTCACTTTGACCACTCCCTCTTCTCCCAACCCCAACTTCCTCCCACCACACCTGTGCCTACTCCAGACCTTCACATTTGAATTTTCCTAAATCTTCATGTATCTGTAAAAGTGTATGATATTTTGCACCTGCGTATGTGTGTGTTGAGCATAAATAGTGTCCCCGTCATGCTACAACTTGTCCTGCCCACCCAGCAATGTGCATGTTGGTCTCTCCTGATTGTCCCCATTCTTTTCAGCTACTGCTGGGTTTTCCGTCACGTGCCAACGCCATAGTTCCTCCAGTCACTCCACTGTGGCAGATCCCTAGGTGCCCCCGAATCCTGTATTTCAGGCTTTTCTCTTTTTGCGAATTCCCTTTTCACTCTGCTGGAGTACCCCCTGGAGTAATTTTGTCAGGCCTTGTGTGGCATATGGACATCCTTTTTTGACCTCACAGGTGGCTAATCGTTCATGTACTCTGGAAGTCTAGGTTCAGCAACTTTTCCCTCTGACTTTTGGACACTTCACTTCATTGTATTATCACATATTATTGCCAAAAAGAAATCTGACGAGTTGTCGCTGTAGAGCTGCCTTCTCTCCTCCCAGAAGCTCTTAGGATTTTTTTTTTTTTTTTTTTTTAATTCTACAGTTTCATCAGAGTGTGTCTTGGTGTGCGACCGTGTTTTAAATTAATTCTGCTGGTATTCTCTAGGTCTTTGTCATCCAATAATATGACTTTCTTCTGCTCAGAGAATTGTCTTTGATTATTTCTTCCGTGTTTTTCTTTTATTTCTTTGAAATTCTCTTCCCCTCTGTAGTCTCTTTGCTGTAACTCCTATTAGATGTCGAATCTCTGCGGTGTTTTTTGTTTTTTTGGTTTTTGGGTTGGAGTCTCGCTCTGTCACCCAGGCTGGAGTGCAGTGGTGCAGTTGTGACTCATTCCAACCTCCACCCCCCGGGTTCAAGCAATTCTCCTGCCTCAGCCTCCCGTAGAGTAGCTGAGACTACAGGTGTGTGCCACCACGTCTGCCTAATTTTTGTACTTTTAGTAGAGATGAGCTTTCACTGTATTGGACACAGTGGTCTCAAACTCCTGACCTCAGGTGATCTGCCTGCCTTGACCTCCCAAAGTGCTGGGATGACAAGTGTGAGCCACCGTGCCCCGCCCTCTGTTTCTTAGTGTTTCTCTGATAGTTCCCATCTCTTTGTTGCTTTGCTCTATTTGAAGGGAAGATTCCTTCCCATTCATCTTTCAGTGTATCAGTTGAAGCCTTTCATTTCAGCAATTCTATACTTCTTCCCGAAGATAGTTTTGATTTCTCCTGTTCTTAGGAACTTACTCTTTTTTTATGAAGCCACCCACTCTGCTGAACGTCTCCAAGGACGCTAAGGCTTTTCAGAAGTTTGATTCTACCCTCCCGGTTATCAGCCATTCCGTTGTTTCCTCTTGGGTCCTCTTTCACATACTGCGTGTTCAGGGATGCCTGGTGGGTTGTGTGTTCCCTGTGTTTATGAGACAGGGGCCGTGTGGGTCAGTGTCGGTCTTTGGAGCTGAGTTTAGTTTAGTTCTAGGGTTTCGTTCAAGAAAAGGACTTACTTGTAGCAAAGCCTGGCTCTCTATCTCTTCAGATGTCCTTCGACTTCCCTCTCAGATTTCCTCAGCCTCAGCCTCAGCTCTGCACAGAACTTCCCTTCCCCAGACCCTGCAGCAGAGGGTGCAAAGGTTTCTAGGAGTGGAGTGCCGTGTGGTGTAAACACACTTACATAAAACCCCAATGAGAGATGGGTCTAAACTCCAGGTCAGAGGAGCTGCCCCCAGAGATTTCACTTTACTTCCAGATAGAAGAGCTACTATCATGAAATCCCAAGGAATGCACGCTGGCCAGGCCCGGCTCCGTGCCAGGTGTCCGTGTGCGTTACTCAGTGAGGGGCACAGACGCCACAGTTGCCGCCCTGTTGTGTAGGTGGGAGGTAGGTACCCTCATCGTTCCCAGTGCAGAGAGCGGGAGGCGGCCGCATGGAGAGACTGGGGATCTGAGGCTGTGGGGGAGCCGCAGACGGGGATCAAACCCGGGCCTGAGCTCCAGCCTCTGAGAGTGTACGGCTGTGGGGCTGCTTCCCTCCCACATGTAGGGGGAGACCCATGCCCATCCTGAAGGGGCACAGGCAGAAATGGAAACTCGGGGCTGCTCTCTTACCAGCCATGTGGCCGCAGACACGTGGCAGAACCTCTCCACAGCCCGCTTCTTCAGCAATACAACGGTAATGTATTGGAATACGGAGCAGCTGCTGGGTGCTCGTGGGAATTCAGCCGGGGTGGCGTATGCAGCAGCTGCTAAATACGTGTTCGTTAACCGATGGTCTCACTGGAGGCGTAAGACTAGGGGCCTGTGAAACTATCACAGGAAAAAAGCAAGGAAATATCGCATTTTGCTAAAGATACTCTATCCCATGCAATATGAAAAATGAAACAGCTCTTGGTAAAATGAACTCTGATTCCCTATAGGCTCTCTGGACAGCAAGGTGGCTGGCACATTACATGGCAGTTGACTGGCCGGGCACAGTGGTTCATGCATGAAATCCCAGCACGTTGGGAGGCCGAGGCAGGCAGATCACCTTAGGTCAGGAGTTCAACCTACCAACCTGGCAAAACCCTGTCTTTACTAAAAATACAAAAATTAGCCGGGCATGGTGGGCACTCCAATCTGGGTGCCAGAGTGAGACTCCGTCTCAAAAAAAAAAAAACCAAAGGCAGGGGCAGCTGGCCAAGAGATCCACTGGCATGTGGACGAAGAGCCCTCGGCAATCCGGGGTCCATTCACTTCCCATGGTGGTTCACACCTGGGCCTTCCCAAGGGAACCGACCCCACTCCCTGCCTCGGCTGGAATGCAGGGGACTCCTGGGGAGGAGGGTAGGAACTGCTGGGTGGTCTCTGCTTCCTCCAGAGTGACTTCCTGAAAGTTACCCTCCCTCTGTTCTGCGCCTGGCGCTCCTCCGACCCCTTTCTGGAGACTTCTTCCTTTCTTCATTGGCGCCCTGGCCTGTCTAGCTGGGGCCCCCAGTTGACACCCTGTGTGGTTTTACATGAAACAGAGGAGCTGTGGAAAGAACAGAGTCCCGGCGCCTCCCCTCACACCTCTCAACGTGTGTCTACCCTCCGTGTTCATGCCTCCTGCCCTTCTGGGAGAACCTGTCCTAATGTCCCAGTTGTCAGCAGGGACTCGGTTTAGATTGAAATGATGGCCTTGTCCTTGGTCAAGGTACTAAAGCCGTTCTTCACATACTATAAACAATACCACAAAGGTTGTTTCTGAATAAAAGGGAGGATCTTTGTGCCCTGAGTAACACAGACTGGTCCTGTCCGAGGATGCCTCGACCTGGGTTCAGGCCCTGCTCTCTTGTCCCTCGGTCTCCGAAGGCCTCCTCTGGGAAGTGCCGTGGAGACGCCCTGACAAGAAGGCCAGCTGGGGTGCCCATCCCCTCTGTGGTCCCGCTTAGCTCTGCTGGGGTTCCTGACCCTCCTCCTCCCTGTGGTCTGGCTCAGCTCTGCTGGGCTTACAGGGGAAGAGTGCTCTGTAGAATCAGCAGAGAGGACTCACTTCCCGCCAGGGAGCACTCACGTCCCGCCAGGGGGCACTCACTTCCCGCCAGGGAGCACCCACTTCCCGCAAGGGAGCACTCACTTCCCACCAGGGAGCACTCACTTCCCACCAGGGGGCCCTCTCTTCCCGCCAGGGGGCACTCACTTCCCACCAGGGAGTACTCACTTCCCGCCAGGGAGCACTCACTTCCCACCAGGGAGTACTCACTTCCCACCAGGGAGCACTCACTTCCCACCAGGGGGCCCTCTCTTCCCGCCAGGGGGCCCTCTCTTCCCGCCAGGGGGCACTCACTTCCCGCCAGGGAGCAGGCACTTCCCGCCAGTGAGCACTCACTTCCCACCAGGGGGCACTCACTTCCCGCCAGGGAGCACTCACTTCCCGCCAGGGGGCACTCACTTCCCACCAGGGGGCACTCACTTCCCGCCAGGGAGCACTCTCTTCCCACCAGGGAGCACTCACTTCCCACCAGGGAGCACCCTGGCTGTCCCCTACCCCTGGTAAGGCACGTCCCACTTGAGTTGCTGGAGTGGTTGTGGGGCAACTCGACCCTTAGATCCAAGGTTGTTTACCTCCTCAGGGACACCGGTAGCTTTCCTGAACAATGGCACCCCTCCAGAGTTATCCTGGACCCAAGACTAGTTCCAGAACAATCAACTCTAAGTTGTTTAAGAAGGCTGTGTACATTAAAACAGCCATAAATCACAGTAATGAAATCCATTACACATCTGATACAGGGGGCTATTACTTCAGGACTTGATGCACGCGCCTTTGGGGGCATAAAATGCGGTATTAACAAACTGCCCGTGAACAGAAAACATTGCACTTTTGGGGGTGGAGGGGAGAGAACCCACCCGACATGGAAATGCTTTATTATTATAAAACTTCTTGAGGCCAGCAGTTCAGCAAGGAGGATTTATAAACACATCACTTCGCCTCTTGGAAGGATTTCAGCATAATTAGCTGAGCCCCTTCAGCAAGGTGAAGTGCATCCAAGTCTCGGCAGAGCTATAAAATAGCAGGAAGTGGCACTGGCGTGTGCACATGAATTTGCAGCATCTGAAAATGCTCCCTACTTTTCAGACTAAATGGGTCTGCCTTTGAGATGGGCGGGGATGGCAGGGAACGTCCTGAGCCTTACCAAAAAGCCCGGGCGCTCTGAGCAGAAGTATCGGTGCCAGGCCCGTGCCTGCCAGGCAGCCCAAGGTCAGCTGTCTTCTGAAATCCTTGCAGTTGGAAGTGAAAATGCTGATGCATTTCGGCACAGTCCTCATTTGATTTCCATTTGCAAATGAACAGGAATGATTTCTTCCACTTACCCTTGGTGATTAACTGTTGGCAATCAACATCACACAAACAAATGAGTTTGCCCCAGTTTTCAACTTCGTAAATTGGACGCTTCAGAAAAGCCACATCTCAGGTTTCTGGGTCAAGTGTGAACAAGCCCAGGGTAAGTCTACAAGTCCTTAATCTGTGTTGGGCCTGGCGGGTTTCCGTCTTGAGCCTCTTGCTTTCCATTTTCAGTCCTGCTTTGGGTTCTTTCGAGTGGGAGGTCACCAGGGACAATCACCTAGTGACCTTCACGAAGGGCACTGTGACATGTGGGCGAGGAAACGGCGGGGCTCATTCCAGGACCGAGACGCCCCCAGGATCGTTCCAGAGGATCAACTCACTTTGGCAGTTTGGGAATTCTGGTTCCCCACTAACCCTGGAAGTTTTCAGAGCGGTGTCCATGGTGGTCCCTGGGTGGATACCTTCTCCTTGAGATGCCCGCAGGGAGGGCGTGGGGCAGATGTGGAGCTGCTCCTCCACACTCCCTGTGGGCTTCCTCAGCAGGGGGGACGTCCCAGGCCTGCTTGGGCCACAGCCAGGGGAGGCAACCACTGAGACACTAAAGGGCCTGTGTCTGTGAAGGAGGAACAAAATCCATATCTGCAAGACAAAACTTCCGGGTCCACACATTTCTCTTACTAAACAAATGTGACCACAGAAAGTCTGTTCACAGTATTTGGGCTGGAACAAGCATTCCATCATCACCTGGGTCCCCCAAGGGGAAAAGGAGCTAACTTAGGACAGAAATGTGATGGATGCGAGGTCGTTAGAAGAAAGGAAAGGATATGTGTCCCCCCCCAAATCTCATCTTGAATTGTAGCTCCCCACGAGGGGATCCTCGTGTCGTGGGAGGGACTCTGTGGGAGGCAATTGAGTCACGGGGAGAGTTTTTCCTGTGCTGTTCTCGAGATAGTGAATAAGTCTCATGACGAGATCTCGTTTTTGTTTTCTTTACTTGCGATCCAGTAAGAGCTCTGATGGTTTTATAAAGGCTGTTCCTGTGCACACGTTCTCTTGCCTGTCGCCATGTAAGACGTGCCTTTGTTCCTCCTTCACCTTCCGCCACAACTGTGAGGCCTCCCAGCCATGTGGAACTGGGGGTTCATTAAGCCTCTTTTTCATTATAAATTAACCAGTCTCAGGTATTTCTTCATAGCGGGATGAAGACAGACTCATACAGTGGCAACTCTAAGACCTAGAGTTTTTACGGAAGAGGACAGTTTTATTCCTGAGTGTCTCCTGGTTGTCCCCCTTTCTCTCTGGTGGCTCCTGCTCCCCTCTATCCTGAAAACCCAGCAGGCCCTCCCTCAGTCTGCATGCCCCACCCACATGCACAGAACCTTCCCCCAAATAGTCCCTGAACCTGTTGCTCTCTGTCCCTCCCTGGTCTCAGCCCTCATCCACACCTGCCTGAGCTTTTACAATAGCCTGCGGGTCTTCCTGCCCTTATGAAACGTGGATTTTTCTCAAGGTTCAGGCCTTGATCTCGTCTCATTCTAAGATCTTCCTGTGCAACTAATGTAGTTTCATGGTTCTGACTCCCAAATCTACATCTGTACCCAAAACTTCTTTTTAGAGCTCTGGATGGAAATGTTCAGCTGCCTATTTGATGTCTCCACGTGGATGTCTCACAGGCCACTCAAATTCAGCATGTCCCCAGCAGGGCGCCTCCTTACTCCTAAACCTGTTCCTCCTCTGGTGTGGTGTCCGGGGTGCCATCCTCCAGCCGGCTAAGAGGCCAGACACCCCGGAGTCACGCTGGTGTTCTCCCTCACAGTCAGCTTCCTCGCCCAACCCACCACCGGGATTCGTGGAGTCCTCCCTCCCAATGGCTCCTGAATCTATTGCTCTTCCCCCTACCATGGTCTCTGCCTTCCTCAGTAACTTCCTAAGCTTTGGCAACTTCTTTCTGGGGTCCCGGTATTGATTTTAGCTTTCTCCAACCCGTTTCCCAAACTTTTCAACAACGACAAAGTCTTCTGATAGTTTCCTGTGCACATGCAATCAAATCTGACACTTGTAACGTGGAAGACAAAGTTCCGTGTGATTTGGCAACAACAGAATGGACAAATAAGTCACGATGTTGTAATTCAGTGAAACATCATACAATGAAGAGAACGAACCAGCCATGGCTAAACACAACGATGTGGACAGAGGTCGCAAACATACTTCGAAACATTTTCCTTAAAAATGGATTGTGTCAGGCTGGGCGCGGTGGCTCATGCCTATAATCCCAGCACTTTGGGAGGCCAAGGCAGGTGGATGACCTGAGGTCAGGGGTTTGAGACCAGCCTCACCAGCATGGCGAAACCCTGTCTCTACTAAAATATAAAAATTAACCAGGTGTGGTGGGTGCCTGTAATCCCAGCTACTAGGGAGGCTGAAGCAGGAGAATCGCTTGAACCTGGGAGACAGAGGTTGCGGTGAGCCGAGACTGCACCACTTCACTCCAGCCTGGGCAACAAGATCAAGACATCATCTTTAAAAAAAAGATTGTGTCTACCGAAGCCTAGCAAATAAAAAAATATAACAAAAATATATGAAAAACACAAAGGAAGAAGAAAAAAAGTAGGAAAAAAGAAGAAATGAATTGTAGACTGGGCAATATGGTGAGATTCCATATCTATGAAAATTTCTTTTAAAATTAGCCAGACACGGTGGTGTGTGCCTCTAGTCCTAGCTACTCGGGAGGCTGAGGCGAGAGGATCACTTGAGCTCAAGGTTGGGGCTGCAGTGAACCAAGATCATGCCACTGAACTCCAGCCTGGGTGACAGCGCAAGACCCTGTCTCATCTCCTGCAAAAAAAGAAAAAAAAATTGTGTTTGATAGTGGAAGAGACCGTGCATATGTGGGAATGCAGTTTTATAAGAAATCTCTCTACCTTCTGCTCCATTTTGCTTTGAACCTATTTTCTCATTGCTGGAGTGCAGTGGTGCAATCTCCCCTTCTGGGTCCAAGAGGTTCTCTTGCCTCAGCTTCCCAAGTAGAGGGAAGCTGAGATTACTGTCGCCCACCATCACGCCTGGCTAACTTTTGTATTTTCAGTAGAAACTACAAGTCTCTTTAGTAGGGTTTCACCATGTTGGCCAGGCTTGTCTTGAACTCCTGACCTCAAGTGATCCTCCCACCTCCGCCTCCCAGAGTGCTGGGATTACAGGTGTGAGACACCACGCCTGGCCCTACCCCTTCTAATATCTTTTTTTTTTAGTTTCCTCTATTCTTTTTGTCTCTTTATTCTTTCTTTTTATCTCTGTCTTCATATTAGAGGCTTTCATCAAATGTCTTGTGATCCTTAGCTATCAGTTCGCATTTGAGAATGAGTTACTAAAAACTCTTGAAAGCTTCACCTGTGTGGTAGATTAAGAGAGCCACAGGTTATTTCTTCAGCTCCTGGCCTCAAGCGATCTGCCCACCTCCGCCTCCCAGAGTGCTGGGATTACAGGCGTGGGCCACTGCGCCCAGCCTGCCACAAATTTTTCCTTGTCTTACTGAGAGGTGGACCCACTCTCCCTTCCCTTGAACTTGGGCTCACCTTAGTGACTTCCTTGACCAATGGAATATAGTAGAAGTGACTTCCAAGGCTTCCAAGGCTAGATTGTAGAAAGTCTTGTGGCTTCTGCCCAGGCTTCTTGGCATTCTGGCTCATAGAGATCAGCTACCACGCTGTGAGGAAGCCCGAGCGGTGCCCTGGAGGGGCCCATGGCAGAGAGGCACCAGTGCTACTGGTCGACTTCCTGGATTGCACTGCCAGCCTGCAGCCAGGTGACGGAGCCATTCTGGAGGCAGATCCTCCAGTCCCAGCCAAACCACTCCAGATGACATTGTGTGAAGGGAAAACGAGCTGTCCTCACTGAGACCTGCCCAAATTCTCGGTTTCTATGGAAAGTAAGTGATTGTTGTTTTAAACCGCTACATTTTGAGGTGGCTCGTTACACAGCAAAATGCAATTGTCCATCTCCTGCCTGGGTGCCAGGTGGAAGATGGCAAAGCACGTTGCCACCCCTGGCCTGGGACTCATCTGCTCTTCCCACCTCCTCCTGCCCTCGGTGTCCTCACGTAAGCCCCTTTAGTTCAGTTTCTCCAGAGATCTCCAGTTGCCTGCAGAGGGCATCGCAGGTCTCACATCGATGCATCCAAATTTCCAAACCATCCTGTGTTTGAGGTACAGGTGACAGGCACATGAGGAGTTGTTCAACATTGTCCTCCCTCCGAGACATGCAGGTGATAACCACCATGGGGCATCACTGCACATCTGTCAGAAAGGCCAGAATCAAAACAGTAACACAAATGCCGGCAAGCGTGCTGGGAAACCGGTCCACTTGCCCACGAGGCATCACTGCACATCTGTCAGAAAGGCCAGAATCAAAACAGTAACACAAATGCCGGCAAGCGTGCTGGGAAACCGGTCCACTTGCCCACGAGGCATCACTGCACATCTGTCAGAAAGGCCAGAATCAAAACAGTAACACAAATGCCGGCAAGCGTGCTGGGAAACCGGTCCACTTGCCCACGAGGCATCACTGCACATCTGTCAGAAAGGCCAGAATCAAAACAGTAACACAAATGCCGGCAAGTGTGCTGGGAAACCGGTCCACATGCCCACGAGGCATCACTGCACATCTGTCAGAAAGGCCAGAATCAAAACCAGTAACACAAATGCCGGCAAGCGTGCTGGGAAACCGGTCCACTTGCCCACGAGGCATCACTGCACATCTGTCAGAAAGGCCAGAATCAAAACAGTAACACAAATGCCGGCAAGCGTGCTGGGAAACCGGTCCACATGCCCACGAGGCATCACTGCACATCTGTCAGAAAGGCCAGAATCAAAACCAGTAACACAAATGCTGGCAAGCATGCTGGGAAACCGGTCCACAAGGCATCACTGCACATCTGTCAGAAAGGCCAGAATCAAAACCAGTAACACCAATGCCGGCAAGCGTGCTGGGAAACCAGTCCACTTGCCCACGAGGCATCACTGCACATCTGTCAGAAAGGCCAGAATCAAAACCAGTAACACAAATGCTGGCAAGCGTGCTGGGAAACCGGTCCACTTGCCTACGAGGCATCACTGCACATCTGTCAGAAAGGCCAGAATCAAAACAGTAACACAAATGCCGGCAAGCATGCTGGGAAACCGGTCCACAAGGCATCACTGCACATCTGTCAGAAAGGCCAGAATCAAAACCAGTAACACAAATGCCGGCAAGCGTGCTGGGAAACCGGTCCACTTGCCTACGAGGCATCACTGCACATCTGTCAGAAAGGCCAGAATCAAAACAGTAACACAAATGCCGGCAAGCATGCTGGGAAACCGGTCCACTTGCCCATGAGGCATCACTGCACATCTGTCAGAAAGGCCAGAATCAAAACCAGTAACACAAATGCCGGCAAGTGTGCTGGGAAACCGGTCCACTTGCCCACGAGACATCACTGCACATCTGTCAGAAAGGCCAGAATCAAAACAGTAACACAAATGCCGGCAAGCGTGCTGGGAAACCGGTCCACAAGGCATCACTGCACATCTGTCAGAAAGGCCAGAATCAAAACCAGTAACACAAATGCCGGCAAGCGTGCTGGGAAACCGGTCCACTTGCCCACGAGGCATCACTGCACATCTGTCAGAAAGGCCAGAATCAAAACCAGTAACACAAATGCTGGCAAGCGTGCTGGGAAACCGGTCCACGAGGCATCACTGCACATCTGTCAGAAAGGCCAGAATCAAAACCAGTAACACAAATGCTGGCAAGCGTGCTGGGAAACCGGTCCACGAGGCATCACTGCACATCTGTCAGAAAGGCCAGAATCAAAACCAGTAACACAAATGCCAGCAAGCGTGCTGGGAAACCGGTCCACTTGCACGTTGCTTATGAGCTGTAGGGACATACGAGCTTATGAGCTGTGGGGACAGCTGCTGCGGACTATAGGTTGGCAGTTCCTTTTAAAACTAGCAGTGGACTCACCATGTGACCCAGCTGCTGCCCTCCTGGACTTATATTCCTGAGAAACGAAAACTGGTAGAAACTTGTGCATGAATGTTCATAGCAGCTATAGTTGTTAAAGCCCCTAACTGGAAACTACCCACATGTCCTTCAATGGATGAATGGTTAAACAAATAGTGGGTCATCCCTACAAGGGAACGGTAGCCAACAACGAAAAGGAATGAGCTATTGATATGTTCAACTTGGGTGACCCTCAAAGAAATCGGGTGGCATGAAAAAGCAAATCCCTAAGGGACACAGACTGCATTCAGTGTTAACGTAAACAATTATCGGGTTAGCGGTTGCCAAGGGCTAGGGATGGGGCAGAGGGGGTGGGTGTCTGGGGAGCACGGGGGACTCTTGTTGAGTTCAGTTGAATACCTGATTGTGGTGGTTCCATGGAGTTATGTGTGTTGTAAATTCTTAGAGCTACACACATGCACACACACACAAGTACATGCCTAGGTGATGAAATCTGAAAAAGATCCGTGGATCGTACCAGTTTCCTGGTTCTGATATTATACTATAACTGGGTAAAAATTTAACACTGGGGGAGGCTGAGTGGAGAGCGTGTGGAAACGTTCCATACATTTATTCACAACTTCTTGTGAACCTGTAATTATCACAAAAGTAAAAGCTGTAGCCAGGTTCGGTGGCTCACCCCTGTAATCCCAGCACTTTGGGAGGCTGTGGTGGGCGGACCACTTGCATCCAGGAATTTGAGACCAGCCTGGACAGCAATAGTGAGGTCCCATCTCTTAAAAAAAAAGTAAAAGTTATTTAAGAAATAGTCTTGGCTTATGGACAATGACAAATAAATAGTAACTTTGAAGAAACACGTGGACAACCCTCCTGTAAAATCAAAGTCTCTCCTGTCAATCTTTATTCTCCTCACCCAACACTCTCCAGTTCCCTGGAAAGAGCCGCACCCTTAATCCTCCGAGGCAGAGATGGCTGCGTCTCCCCCAGCAGCTGATTCCTTTTCCTTCTTTAGTGACAGAACCTCTGATTCTTAGCTAGGTATTTTCCCACCCAGAATAAAGGTGACTTTCGGCCTCTCTGGGACCTACGTGGGTTTGTAAGGTGGGCTATCTGCAGTCTCTGGAACAGACTCGATGGGAGGGAATGTGTCCTTTGCCTCTTTCCCTTCCTGGAAAAGAGGCGATGGCTGGAGCTCAAGCATCCTCTTGAATCAAGGAAGTAGGAGCCGCTGTTATTCTGGATTTTCCATCCTCAGTTAAATTCCAGCTTCACTTACGCACCATCTCAGGCCTCTAAACACACAGCCTCAGCCCAAAACTCTTCTGTCTTGATACGGTTTGGCTGTGTCCCACCCAAATGTCAACATAAATCGGATCTCCCGGAATTCCCACGTGTTGTGGGAGGGGCCCGGGGAGGTAATTGAATGACGGGGCTGGTCTTTCCCGTGCGATTCTCGCGATAGTGAATGATCTCACGAGATCTGGCGGGTTTATCAGGGGTTTCCACTGTGGCTTCCTCTCATTTCCTCTCGCTGCTGCCACGTGAGAAGTGACTTTTGCCTCCCGCCGTGATCCTGAGGCCTCCGCAGCCATGTGGAACAGTGGGTCCAACTAAACCTCTTTTTCTTCCCAGTCTCAGATACGTGTTTATCAGCGGCATGAAAACAGACTAACGCATCTCTCTTCCATCTTTCGGCTCAGATAATGCCTCTTCGCTTTTAAGGTCTTGGATTCTGCCTCCCCCAGTAAGCCTTCCCTGAGCTGAAACTCAGATGAGTTCTAAGCCCCTGTTGGGGTGACTTCCCTTTTTATGGCAATTTCCCTTCACTGAGAACTTCCAGCTCTCTGGAAACAGACAGAATTACAGGGAGGACCCCAGGAGCCATGTCTGTCTGTCATGGCTCACGAGGGATGGATGGACCTTGACCCGCCGGGGCCTCGCAGACTCCGCCCCAGGAGCCTGGGTTTGTGACCCAGCCTGGGCCTCGCAGACTCTGCCCCGGGAGCTTGGGTTTGTGACCCAGCCTGGGCCTCGCAGACTCTGCCCCGGGAGCCTGGGTTTGTGACGCCAGCCTGGGCCTCGCAGACTCTGCCCCGGGAGCCTGGGTTTGTGACCCAGCCTGGGCCTCGCAGACTCTGCCCCGGGAGCTTGGGTTTGTGACCCCGCCTGGGCCATGCAGACTCTGCCCCGGGAGCTTGGGTTTGTGACCCAGCCTGGGCCTCGCAGACTCTGCCCCGGGAGCTTGGGTTTGTGACCCAGCCTGGGCCTCGCAGACTCTGCCCCGGGAGCCTGGGTTTGTGACGCCAGCCTGGGCCTCGCAGACTCTGCCCCGGGAGCTTGGGTTTGTGACCCAGCCTGGGCCTCGCAGACTCTGCCCCGGGAGCCTGAGTTTGTGACCCCAGCCTGGGCCATGCAGACTCTGCCCCGGGAGCCTGGGTTTGTGACCCCAGCCTGGGCCATGCAGACTCTGCCCCGGGAGCTTGGGTTTGTGACCCCGCCTGGGCCATGCAGACTCTGCCCCGGGAGCTTGGGTTTGTGACCCAGCCTGGGCCTCGCAGACTCTGCCCCGGGAGCTTGGGTTTGTGACCCCAGCCTCCTCAGTGGGTCAGGCCTGTGAGCCTCGACTAACTGGGGTGCTGTGGAGGGCCACACTGTGATACACAACCCGAGGGGCAGGAAAAGCTTGTTTGCAGAGAGAAGAGAGTGAGGCTGACCCAGAGGCGGAACAGAAACAGGGTCTGTGAAGAGCGGGTGCTTCCACTCCCTGGTTCCATGTCACCAAGATGGGTCTCTGACTCTCTCCTTGGTTCACTCAAACAACGCTGTCGCCTTAGTGTCATGGTGCTGTGTGCTACCCTGCTTTTTCTCTCCTCCACACCCGAATTGGGGCCAAGCACACACAGCATAATAGTTACCATCTTACTGGTTAAGGTCCGGTTTGGAGGCGTTGGGTACGTTCACATTGCTGTGCCATGCCCACTCCTGTGCACCCACAGAACGCTCATCGTCTTGCAAAGCCGGCATTCTACTACCTTGCTTAAATAAAACGCTGGCTTCAGGTGCTTTCCATGACTTGCAGATAAGAGTTCTAAGGTAGGCCGGGTGCGGTGGCTCACGCCTGTAATCCCAGCACTTTGGGAGGTCGAGGCAGGTGGATCATGAGGTCAAGAGATCGAGACCATCCTGGTCAACATGGTGAAACCCCATCTCTACTAAAAATACAAAAAATTAGCTGGGCATGGTGGCGCGTGCCTGTAATCCCAGCTACTCGGGAGGCTGAGGCAGGAGAATTGCCTGAACCCAGGAGGCGGAGGTTGCGGTGAGCCGAGATCGCACCATTGCACTCCAGCCTGGGTAACAACAGCGAAACTCCGTCTCAAAAAAAAAAAAAAAAAAGAAGAGTTCTAAGGTATGTGGGATTCTGCAAGACGTGGTAAACTCATGAAGGTCTTGAGTTCCGCAGTGTTTCTGTGAGAAGCTGTGGGTGAAAGGCGGGTTTGGATGGAACTGGGCGGGTTTAAAGTTGGACTAAGTTAGCATGTTACTTCCTTAATGATAAAAAGGTGTGGAGTGTTTCTGAACAGGGGCAGCAAGTGTAAAACTGTGTCTTGGAAAGTCGGACTCAGCACTGATACTCAGTAGTACAGATTAAAGAGGAATATCTAAAAATGTTTTAATTGATATGTAATAATTGTACATGTCAATTAATGTATGGGGTACAGACTGATTTTTTTTTTTTTTTTGAGATGGAATCTTGCTTTGTTACCCAGTCTGAAGGCAGTGGTGTGATCTCCGCTTACTGTAACCTCCACCTCCCGGGTTCAAGTGACTCCTGTGCCTCAGTCTCCCAAGTAGCTGGAATTACAGGTGTGCACCACCACACCCAGCTAATTTTTGTATTTTTAGTAGAGATGGGGTTTTGCCATGTTGGCAAGGCTGGTCTTGAACTCCTGGCCTCAAGTGATCCACCCACCTTGGCCCCCCAGAGTGCTGGGATTACAGGATAGAAAGATCTCAGTTTTTCCCTGTTCAGTATTATGTTAGTTGTGGGTTTGTTATTTATGGCCTTTCCTCTGCTTAGGTACTTTCGTTTTATGCCTGCTGTGTTGATTTATCACGAAGGAACACTGAGTTTTATCAAATGCTTTTTCTGTGTCTACGCAGGGGATCATTTGCTTTTTGTCCTTCATTCTGTTAACATGACGTAGCATATTTGTTGATCGGTCAAACCATCCTTTCATCCCTGGGATAAATTCCGCTTGATTATTATAATCTTTGTGTTTGGTTTGCTAGTATTTTGTTGAACATTTTTGTACCTATGCTTGTCAGGAATATTGGTCTGTAGCTTCCCTTTTTGAGTGTATGTCCTTCTCTGGTTTGGTATCAGGATAGTGCTGGCTTCATAGAGTCAATCAGGAATAATTCCCTCCTCTTCAATTTTTTGAAGTAGTTTGAGAAATTGGTGTTAGTTCTTCTATAAAAGTTTGGTAGTCTGGGTGCGGTGGCTCATGCCTGCAATCTCAACACTTTGGGAGGCTGAGGTGAGACGATCACTTAAGGTCAGGCGTTCAAGACCAACCTGGGAAACATAGGGAGGTTCTGTCTCTACAAAAAAGTAATTTAAACAATTAGCTGGGTGTGGTGGTTGTTCTGCACTCCTGTACTTCCAGCTACTTGTGAGGCTAAGGTGGGAGGACTGCTTGGACCCAGGAGTTTGAGGCTGCAGTGAGCTATGACCGTGCCATTGCACTCCAGCCTGGGGAACAGAGAGATCCCTGTCTACAAGAAAAACGAAAAAAATGGTAGAATTGAGCAGCAAAGCCATCTAGTCCTGGGGTTTTTCTTGTTGTCGTCGTGAGACTTTTCAAAACTGATGCAATCATGATACTCATTATTTATCTGTTCAGGCTTTCTGTTTCTTCCTGGTTCAGTCTAGGTAGGTGAATGTCCAGGAGTTTATCCATTTCCTCTAGGATTTCCCATTTGTTGGCATACAGTTATTTATAATAGTCTCTAATAATTCTTCGCATTTGTATCATGTCCTTTTTTTGATTCTGATTTTCTTTGAGTCTTCTCTTTTTTCTTAGTTTGTCTAGCTAATAGCTTCTCAATTTTGTTTACCTTTTCAAAAAACAAACTTTTCATTTCATTGATATTTTGTATGTTTTGTTTAGTTCTGTTCTGATTTTTTTTTTTAAACAGAGTCTCGCTCTGTCACCCAGGCTTGAGTGCAATGGTGCTGTCTCAGCTCACTGCGACTTCCGCCCCAGTCTCCCAAGTAGCTGGGATTACAGACGTCCAGCACCATGTCTCGCTAATTTTTGTATTTTTAGTAGAGATGGGGTTTCTCTGTGTTGCCCAGGCTGGTCTTGAACTCCTGACCTTCGGATAATCCACCCACCTTGGCCTCCCAAAGTGCTGGGATTACAGGCGTGAGCCCGTGTCTGGACTATTCTCGTCTTCATTGTTTCTTTCCTTCTACTAATTTGGGGCTTTGTTCTTGTTTCCCTGGTTCCTTCAGGTGAATTACTAGGTTGTTTATTTGAAACCTTTCTCCATTTTTGATGTAAACATTTATTGCTGTAAACTTCCCTCTTGGTATTGCTTTTTCTGTATCCCGTAGGTCTTCGTATGCTGTATATATATCCTCATCGTTTGAAGAAACTTTTAAATTTTCTTCTTAATTTCATCATAGACTCATCGGTCATTGAGGAGCAGGTTAATTTCCATATATTTGTATCATTTCCAAAATTCCTTTTGTGACTGATGTCTAGTGGTTTTCCATTGTAGTCTGAAGATACACTTGATATCATTTTGATTTTTAAAAATTTGTTGAGACTTGTTTTGTGGCCTATCATATAATCTATCCTGGAGGATGTTCCACGTGCTGATTAGAAGAATGTGTATTCTGCAGCTACTGGATGAAATGCTCTGTAAATGTCTGTTAGATCCGTTTGGTCTAAATCCGTTTAACTCTCATGTTTCTTTGCTGACTTTCTGTCTACACAATCTGACCAATGGTGATAGGAGGGAGGTCTGTTTCTTCCTTCAGCTCTAATATTTCCTTTATGTATCTGGGTGCGCTGGGATTAGATGTAAATATGTATTTGTAATTGTTGTATCCTTTTACCGAATTCATCCCTTTATCATTGCGTAATGGCCTTTCTTGTCTCTTTTTACATTTTTTACTTAAAGACTGTTTTAGCCAACTTAAGTGTAATTCATGCTAGCTTTTAGTTTTTGTTTGCATGGAATAAATGTTTTCATCCTTTCGCCTTCAGTCCATGTGTGTCTTTACAGGTGAAATGAGTTTCTGGTGGGCAGCTGTAGTTGAATCTTATTTTTCTATCCATTCACCTAATCTACATCGTTTACTTGGGAGATTTAAATTGTTCATAAAGTTGTTATTGATAGACGGGGACTTACTCCTGTCATTTTAACGGTTTTCTGGTTGTTTTGTATGCCTTCACTTCCTTTTTTCCTCTTTCAGTGTTTACCTTTGCGATTTGATGATTTTCTACAGTGATGTTATTTGACTTCTCTTTCTCACGTGTGTATCTGCTTTACTTGTGAGTTTTACATTTTTGCGTGTTTTCATGATGGTAGATATTGTCTTTTTGTTTCCAGATGTAGGACTCTCTTAAGCATGTATTGTAGGATCAGTCTAGTGGTGATGAATTCCCTTAGCTTTTGATTATCTGGGGGAGACTTTCTCTTTCATTTTTGAAAGATAAGATTTGTTAGGTATAGTATTTGTAACAGGCAATTTCAATGATCGTCATTGAAATTGACATATCTATCATCCATCCATTTATCTATCTATCTATCTATATTTATTTATTGAGACAGAGTCTCACTCTGTTGTCCAAGCTGGAGTGCAGTGGCACAATCTCAGCTCACTGCAACCTTTGCTTCCCAGGTTCAAGCAATTCTCTGGCCTCAGCTTCCCTAGTAGCTGAGACTACAGGCACATGCCACCACCCCCAGCTAATTTTTTGTATTTTTAGTAGAGATGGGGTTTCACCATGTTAGCCAGGGTGGTCTTAAACTCCTGACTCAGGTCATCTGCCCTCTTCAGCCTCCTAAAATTAGAGGCATGAGCACTGCTCCCAGCCTGTCAATATATCTTAATAATGTATACTCAGTGCTTTGAATAAATCATCCCATTCTCACCTGTCCTATAAGGTCGCTACTGAGAAATCCACTGTTAGTCTGATGGAGATTTCCTTATATTTGACTTAATGCTTTCTTCCTTGCTTTATATTTTCTCTCTTTGTCTTTGACTTTTGACAGCTTGACAATAGTGAGCCTTGGAGAAGGTATTTTTGGGTTGAACCTGTATGGAAAATTTTGGGTTTCCTTTATTTGGATGTCCATATCTCTCCTATGATTTGGGAGATTTTCAGTTATTATTTAATTTGCTTTTCCTATCACTTCTCCTGTGGAACTCCCATGATGGAAATACCTTTTCACTTAATGGTGTCCTGTATGTCCCATAGTCTCATTATTTTTTCTTATCTAACTGTATTATCTCAAAAGGTTTTTCTTGAAGTTCAGAAATTATTTCTTCTTGATCTAGTCTATTGTTAAAACCCTCAGTTGCATTTTTTCTTTCAGTGCCAGTATTTCTGTTTCATTCCTTTTTATGATAACTCTTCGTTAAATTTCTCATTCAGATTATGAATTGTTTTCCTCCTTTTGTTGAATTATCTATGTTCTCTTAAATCTCATTGAGTTTCCTTAAGACCATTGCTTTGAATTTCTTTTCAGGCTTTTTATAGATTTCTTTTTCTTTGAGGTCAGTTACTTCAGTTACTGGAGAATTAATGTGTTTCTTTAAAGATGATATTCTGGTGTTTTTTTTGTGTTTTTTTTTTTTTTCTTTTTCAGGTTTCTTTTGTCCCTACATTGATACATGCACATCTGGTGGAACAGTCAGTCCTTCCAATTTTATGAAGTAGCTTTTGTAGGGAAAGAATTTTCCCGTAGCTGTGTCCAGTGGTGTCAGTTGGGGAAGGTATTTTGCCTTTGGTTCCGGGTAGCCATAGCAGTATCATTTTTATTTGATTTCCTCAACCATAGTAAGTGTCAGTGGTGTCTGTGAGTGCCTTGGTGGCCTAGGCTGCAGTTGTTTGTGAAAGCTTTAGCATGGCTGAGTTGGGAGCAGGAAAAATGCTGGGCAGGCCAGTCCGCAGGCCCTGCAGTGGGTGTGTGCAGGTGTCTGGTGATTCCACCTCTGGAGGGGGCAGAGTCACTAGTGGGAGCAGCAGTGGGCTCCAGTCAAGCAGTTCCAGGGAGCAGGCACATGAGCTTTCACTGTCCTGGAGGCAATCTCCTCACTGTGTTGGACTGTCTGTGCCTTGGAGTGCAAAATGGTGCATGGGCTCAGGAGCCAGAGTCATGACTGCACTGCTGGGTCCAGCTGGTATTGTAATGCTGCAGCCCTCTGTGTAGATGTGGGAGACTGCACTGCTGGGTCCAGCTGGTATTGTAATGCTGCAGCCCTCTGTGTAGATGTGGGGGACTGCACTGCTGGGTCCAGCTGGTATTGTAATGCTGCAGTCCTCTGTGTAGATGTGGGGGACTGCACTGCTGGGTCCAGCTGGTATTGTAATGCTGCAGTCCTCTGTGTAGATGTGGGGGACTGTAAGTGGGGTCCCAGAGATGTGGTGATCCAGGGGCTATTGGGACTCATGGCAAGATGCACTCAGGTAGTGTCTCTGCTCTCACAGTGATGACATGCTGTGGTGTCCCAGGGGTCAGGGACCCAGTCTGAATTTCCTACAGAGGAATATTAAAGGAAAGGAGATGAGATTATTAATTCAACAAGTATTTATTGAGCTCCTGCTATATAATGAGCCCTGAAAATACAACAAGGAATATAATAGACAAAGTAATTGCCATCATTAAATTGACATTCTGGAAAGATACGTAATGTATAAGTCAGGCTGGACATGGTAGCTCACACCTATAATCTCAGCATTTTGGAGGCTAAGGCAGGCAGATCACCTGCCTGAGGTCAGGAGTTTGACCCTAGCCTGGCCAGCATGGTGAAACCACATACATTTCTACTGAAAATCAAAAATTAGCCAGGTGAGGTGGCACATGCCTGCAGTTAATTCCAGCTACTCGAGAGGCTTGAATCCAAGAGGATCACTTGAACCCAAGAAGCAGAGGTTGCAGTGAGTCAGGATTGTGCCACTGCACTCCAGCCTGGATGATAGAGTGAGAGTCCATCTCTAAAATAAATTAATTAAAACAATAAAAATTTTTTTAATAAAAGAAGAAAACAATAGGGCCAGGAGCAGTGGTATTCATGCCTGGGATTCACGCCTATAATCCCAGCACTTTGGGAGGTGGAGGCAGGCAGATTTCTTGAGCTCAGGAGTTCAAGACCAGCCTGGACAACCTAGCAAAATCCTGCCTTTACCAAAAAAAAAAAAAAAAAATTAGCTGGGTGTGCCAGCATGAACCTGTAGTCCCAGCAACTCAGAAGGCCGAGATGGGAGGATTGCTTGAGCCTAGGAGGAAGAGGTTGCAGCGAGCCGAGACCGTGCCACTGCATTCCAACCTGGGTGACAGAGTGAAACTCTGTCTAAAAAAAAAAAAAAAAGGAAAAGACATGTAATGTACAAGTCAACAAATGCACAAGATAATTTCAGATAGTAAAAATCATTTTTAAAGCAATGAAATGAGATGTTGTCTGAGTCTGTTTTGTGCTGCTATGAAGGAATGCCTAAGTCTGGGTAATTTACAACTAAGGGAGGTTTCTTTGGCTCCTGGTTCCGCAGGCTGCACAGGAAGCATGGGTGCTAACATCTGGTCAGCTTCTCCTAAGAGTTTTCTGTTGCATCAAAACGTGGCGGAGAAATTCCAGTGGGAAGCAGTCATGTGCAAAGTGGAGCCAAATCTACGGGATGTCCTGGCTTACAACCCACTTTCACAAGAACTAATCCGTCAGCTCGAGAACCAGTCCAGTTTCTTGAGAGCAAGGACTCAGTCACTACCATGAGAACAGCAGCAACCCATTCATGAAGGATCCACCCCATGACCCAACGTCTCCCACTAGGCCCCACCTCCCAACACCACCACACCGGGGATGAATTTCAGCATGAGATCTGGTGGAGACAGACAAACCATAGCAGATGGTAAGATAAATAGTGCCTGGAGAGGGTCTGTTTTAGGTGGGTGACCAACCAAGGCTGCAATTACAGTGGGGAATGGAATTTATAAACAGAAAACATTTTGGCCAAGAAAGAGTATGAATCATTCCAGTTAAACCCATTATGGTTCATCTACTTGCCTTAAAGCTTAATGGTGTTGGGCATTAAACCAGCTTATAGTCCAGTGGACAGAGACAGGAGATTGAATAGGAGGCGGGGGTTGGGCAGTGCTGTGGTGCAGGCAGCATTAGAGATGGCCGAACAAGGAAGCTAGTGGAATCAGAACATCTGAAGGAGAATCAGTGTTGGAGGAAAGCTGATTTGTTCTGTTTGAACTTCGTGGTTTTGGTGTGTTCATGGAATAGTGAAGTGGAAATGTCCATCAGGTCCCACGCTCGAGCCTGGAAACCTCAGATCCAGGAGCATACTCAGCTCCTCCTTCTCCTGGTCCCTCCTCACCCACATGGTCACCCAGTGCTGGCATCCCCCTCTTCTCAAGCCAACTTGTGTCCTAAACCTCCATCCCATGGCCACAGCCCAGAAACTGGCCTGGGATCCACGCTGCCCTGCTGCCTTCTCTGACGTCTCTGGGGTGTGAGGCACACAGTAGGTCCTTTATAAATGTTGGCTTTGAATGAAACGAAATCAGTAAATTATGAAAAGAGGGGAGTGTCAAGGTGCTGAGTTAGGAGTTGGCAGCATTTTTATTTATTTTTAATTTTGTTATTAAGAAAACAAAACAATAAAAGAATGACTACTTCCTTGGTAGAGCAGACAGCATTTTTATTTTTATTTTTCTAGGCTGGTGAAGAGAGGAAGCCGATGGGTAACCAAATGCCAGCACAGCAGGGGCATCTTAGCACCTAGGGTCCCTAAGGCCACGGCCTTCTGCTGTCTACGGAGAGGGATGGAGAACATGGTGGGGATAAAGGACGGTTGGGGCTGTAAGGAGAGGAGCAGCAAGTCCTGAGCAGCCCACGTCCATGTTCTGCGGCCGTGTTCTGCTTGAGGTTTGGACCCCGCTCTCCTCTCCGGCCTCACCACCTTCCTCATTATTTAACAATAATCTGCTGACCCTTAAATCATTAAGCAATTAGCGTGGTGTCAGGGAAAGTCATCGCTGAGTGAGTGAGCTGCGGCAGGGAAGGAGATTGAGGCTCAGAGATTGAAAGTCACTTGTCCAAGGTCACACGGTGGGTTAGGAACGGCAGGTGACAGGCTGGGGTGTTCGCTGTTGGTAATCACATCGTCGTGCTTCAGAGTCTGTAACGGTCGGTTTGACAGCTCTGGGGGTGTCTAAGCACTTGTACTGCTAATCCATCCCAGGGTGAACCCCCTCCTTCCCTCCCTGTACCCGCTTCAGACAAGATTTACTGAAGTCAAGTGAACCTTGGTTCAACCTTGTTCATAGGTTCTAAGTGGTCGTTTCATTTAAGACATTTAACTAAAAGCCCTTTCCATGGAACCAACTCCTGCAGGCATGCTGCCAGCAATTAATGAAAGATGATAAAATAATAAAAGAAGTAATACATTAACTGTATTATCCTTGCACATTTGGGCAGTCCTTTTCATTATATCCTCTTTATGGACGCTCTCCAGCAGCATTTGAAGAGCTCCTTTATTGCTGTTCTGTGACTGTTTGGGTTTCCAGACATTAACAGGCTCCTTAAATGCTAATGCTCTGCTGGCTCTCCGTCCCTTCTGGGTGGGTTGGATGCAAACCCTCGGTGGGTGCATTACGTCTGTACCTTCCCTTCTCTCTGCTTGGAGAGGGAGCTGGAAGAGAACTTGGAATGACAGATTTCATTTTTGGACTCTCAGCCTCTGAAAGAAATTGGTTTGTTAATTAAGAGAAATGATATAATTGGCCTCTGTCTGTAATTTGCTTAAAGAACAATTTGGTCTAGGAGCTGAGCGTCCCCGCGGGGACTTCCGATTTCCAGGTCACGGTCTGTCACGGGCATGACTGAGATCTTTCCTGCCCGGAGCAGCAAAGCCCATGGGAGCCTGCGTGTCCAGCCCTCTCTTCCATGGAATCGGCCCTCCCCACCTTCCACCCCAGCTTTGACCAGATTCCCCAGCACCAGTGGCTGAAATTCTAGTCTTGTATGTTGCACCTGAGGCCTAAGCGCTTCCTTATTAAAGGAACTCTGATTCTGGAGGAGGGGAACTGTGCCTGACTAAAATACATCCTGCCAGAGACTCAGCTGCGGAGGCCACGTCTCGCCGTTCTGACCGCTGGGATGGGAGGTGAGGTCTGGGACAGTTCGGGTGACCGTGTAACAGCTGTGACCAATGGGACATGAATAGAAAGAGGTGCGATGTCCGGGAAGCTTCTGCTCACCTGGTACAGGAAGCACTCCTTCCTCCCCTTCTTTTCCCTGTCTGGAGCCTGGGCCCGTGGAACTCCTGGAGAGGCAGCCTGTATCTCTTTTTTTTTTTGAGACAGAGTCTCACTGTGTTGCCCAGTCTGGAGTGCAGTGGCACAATCCCAGTTTACTGCAGCCTCGACCTCCCACGCTCAAGTGATCCTCTCATCTCAGCCTCCCGAGTAGCTGGGACTACAGGCTCACACCAACATGCCTGGTTAAATTTTAAAATTTTTCTGTAGAGATGGAAGCTTGCGATGTTGCCTAGGCTGGTCTTGAACTTCTGGGCTCAGGCAATCTTCCTGCCTCAGCCTCCCAAAGTGCTGGGGTTACAGCTGTGAGCCACCACACCCAGCCCAGCCTGCTCCTTGGAACCACCAAGTGATGTCCATGAGGGTGGAAGCTCCTTCACCAGAGGACGGGGCAGAGAGACAGAAAGGGCCTCAGTCCCTGGCCTCATTTTTGAGCTGCTGCACCTGCCATGGGTCACCAATATCAGACCTTCCTGGAACGTGATGCAAAGGAGCTGCAGGTGTGGAAGCCACTGTCAGAAAAGCTTTCTGCTACTTGCAAGGAGTTGCATTCCTCACGGATACAGGACCTCCTGAGTGAGCATGGGCTGCACCAGTGCAGTCACCCCTCTGTAAGCCTGCAGAGGACCGAGTATTGGCCATGGTCCACTCTGTCCAGAGCCCGCCTCCTCTGCACTTCTGCTGGCTACACTTGACTCTCATGCCTCCTCAACTCATGTCCTGTCCCCATCGTGCTGAACTGTTTGGGCAATGACTCTGACCTCTGCCTCCCTGGCCTTGGCCAGGACAGGGACTCTCTCTCCTTCTCATTCCTGTGTTCCCACCGCGGCCGTGGCTTCCAGTCCTGGCTGTTGATAAGGGGGGTCCCAGCCCTCACTTCTGCCTCCAGCAGACGATGGGTCATCAGAGGCAGAGCCTGTGGCCTGAGTGGGCCGAGGGTAAGACAACAGTCCCAGAGAGCAGCAGTGCGCGTTCTGATGCCCGCAGTGGGGCCACCGAACACGGAGCACACTCGGCAATTGTCCTGTGCCTGCCTGCCTTCTCCAAATCCTCAACACAGGAGCTAAGCAAAGGAAATGAGTGAGCCTGAAAAAAAGTACCTTGGGAAGAAGAGAGGGTGTTGGACTCATACTGCGGGACTCACTGGCGGTCTCACATGAGTGCTGTAAGAATAGGAGAGTCTCTAGTAACTCATCACATGTTTTATTTTATTATTTATTTATTTATTTTTGAGACAGAATCTTGCTCTGTCACCAGGATGGAGTTCAGTGGTGCGATCTCAGCTCACTGCAATGTCTGCCTCCCTGGTTCAAGTGATTCACCTGCCTCAGCCTCCCAAGTAGCTGGGATTACAGGCACACGCCACCACACCCAGCTAATTTATGTAGTTTTAGTAAAGATGGGGTTTCATCATGTTGGCCAGGATGGTCTTGATCTCCTGACCTTGTGATCTGCCCACCCCAGCCTCCCAAAGTACTGGGATTACAGGCGTGAGCCACCGCGCCCCGCCTATTTTATTATTTTATTGGGAGACAGAGTCTCACTCTGTCACCCAGGCTGGAGTGTAGTGCAAAAATGGCTCACTGAAGCCTTGAACTCCTGGACTTAAGTGATCCTCCTGCCTCAGCCTCCCGAGTAGCTGGGACTACAGGCATGCATCACCATCCCCAGCTAATTTTTAAAATTTTTGTAGAGATGGGTTCTCACTACATTGCCCAGGCTGGTCTGGAACTCCTGGGCTCAAGCAATCCTCCCACCACAGCCTCCCAAGCCCTGGGATTACAGGGCTGGGATTATGACCTCCCAAACTCTGGTATTACACTGCACCTGGCCTCCCACCTGTTTTGGGACTGTCTTTTGTCATTGTATTTTCCAGCTATTTTTGGGGGGATGGGGAGGGGATGGAGTCTCACTCTGTCTCCCAGGCTGGAGTACAGTGGCGTGATCTTGGCTCATTGCAACCTCTGCCACTCGGGATCAAGTGATTCTCCTGCCTCAGCCTCCCGAGTAGCTGGAATTACAGGTGCACGCCACCACGCCCGACTAATTTTTTGTATCTTTAGTAGAAATGTGGTTTCACCATCTTGGCCAGGCTGGTCTTGAACTCCTGACCTCATGATCCACCTGCCTCAGCCTCCCAAAGTGCTGTGATTACAGGCGTGAGCCACTGCACCTGGCCATTTTCCAGCTATTTTTAAAAAATGTTATTTTATTTTACTTTTTTATTGCATTTTAGGTTTTGGGGTACATGTGAAGAACATACAAGATTGTTGCATAGGTACACATAGGCATTGTGATTTGCTGCCTTCCTCCCCATCACCTATAACTGGCATTTCTCCCCATGCTATCTCTCCCCATCTCCCCACCTGCTGCTGTCCCTCCCCTATTTCCTCCCAACGGACCACAGTGTGTGATGCTCCCCTCCCTGTGTCCATGTGTTCTCATTGTTCAACACCCACCTATGAGTGAGAACATGCGGTGTTTGATTTTCCGTTCTTGTGTCAGTTTGCTGAGAATGATGGTTTCCAGGTTCATCCATGTCTCTACGAAGGAAACAAACTCATCGTTTTTGATGGCTGCATAATATTCCATGGTGTATATGTGCCACATTTTCCCTGTCCAGTCTATCATTGATGGGCATTTGGGTTGGTTCCAGGTCTTTGCTATCGTAAACAGTGCTGCAATGAACATTCGTGTGCATGTGTCCTTATAGTAGAACGATTTATAATCCTTTGGATATATACCCAGTAATTGGATTGCTTGGTCAAATGGAATTTCTATTTTTAGGTCCTTGAGGAATTGCCACACTGTATTCCACAATGGTTGAACTAATTTACACTCCCACCAGCAGTGTAAAGTATTCCTATTTCTCCACATCCTCTCCAACATCTGTTGTCTCCAGATTTTTTAATGATCACCATTCTAACTGACGTGAGATGGTATCTCAATGTAGTTTTGATTTGCATTTCTCTAATGACCAGTGATGATGAGCATTTTTTCATGATTGTTGGCCTCATGTATGTCTTCTTTTGTAAAGTGTCTGTTCATATCCTTTGCCCATTTTTGAATGGGCTTGTTTGTTTTTTTCTTGTAAATCTGTTTGAGTTCTTTGTAGATTCTGGATATCAGCCCTTTGTCAGATGGGTAGATTGCAAAAATTTTTACCCATTCTGTTGGTTGCCAGTTCACTCTAATGACTTTCTTTCACTGTGCAAATGATAAAGGGGATATCATCACAGATTCCACAGAAATTCAAATCACCATCAGAGATTATTGCAAACAACTCTATGCACATAAACTAGTAAACCTGGAAGAAATGGATAAATTCCTGGACACTTGCCTCCTCCCAAGCCTAAACCAGGAAGAAGTCGAAACCCTGAATAGACCAATAACAAGGTCTGAAGTTGAGGCAGCAATTAAGAGCCTACCACCCAAAAAAAGCCCAGGTCCAGATGGGTTCACAGCCGAATTCTACCAGACATACAAAGAGGAGCTGGTACCACGCCTTCTGAAACTATTCCAAATAATCCAAAAAGAGAGAGTCCTTCCCAAATCATTTTATGAGACCAACAGCATCCTGATACCAAAACCCGGCAGAGACTCAGCAAGAAAAGTAAACTTCAGGCCAATATCCATGATGAACACAGAAGCAAAAATCTTCAATAAAATACTGGGGAGCCGATTGCAACAGCACATCAAAAAGCTTATCCACCATGATCAAGTAGGATTCATCCCAGGGACGCAAGCCTGGTTCAACATACACAAGTCTGTAAATGTAATTCACCACATAAACAGAACCAAAGACAAAAACCACATGATTATCTCAATTGATGCAGAGAAGGCCTTTGACAAAATTCAACAGAATTTTATGCTAAAAACCCTCAATAAACTAGGTATTGACGGAATGTATCTCAAAATAATAAAAGCTATTTATGACAAACCAACAGCCAATATCATACTGAATGGGCAAAAACTGGAAGCATTCCCTTTGAAATCTGGCACTAGACAAGGATGCCCTCTCTCACCACTCCTATTCAATATAGTATTGGAAGTTCTAGCCAGAGCAATCAGGCAAGAAAAAGAAATAAAGGGTATTCAAATAGGAAAGGAGGAGGTCAAATTGTCTCTATTTGCAGGTGGCATGATTGTATATTTAGAAGACCCCATCATCTCAGCCCAAAATCTCCTGAAACTGATAAGCAACTTCAGCAAAGTCTCAGGACACAAAATCAATGTGCAAAAATCACAAGCATTCCTATACACCAATAACAGACTTAAAGAAAGCCAAATCAAGAACGAACTGCCATTCACAATTGCTACAAAGAGAATAAATTACCTAGGAATACAACTTAACAAGTAACATAAGGGACCTCTTCAAGGAAAACTACAAACCACTGCTCAACAAAATAAGAGAGGACACAGACAGATGGAGAAACATTCCATGTTCATGGTTAGGAAGAATCAGTATCGTGAAAATGGCCATACTGCCCAAAGTAATTTACGGATTGAACGCTACCCCCATCAAGCTACCAATGACCTTCTTCCCGGAAGTGGAAAAGACCACCTTAAACTTCATATGGAACCAAAAGAGAGCCCGCATAGCCAAGTCAATTCTAAGCAAAAAGAACAAAGCGGGAGGCATCACACTACTGGACTTTAAACTATACTACAAGGCTACAGTAATCAAAACAGCATGGTACTGTTACCAAAACAGAGATACAGACCAATGGAACAGAACAGAGGCCTGGGAGGCAACACCACACATCTACAACCATCCGATCTTTGACAAACCTGACAAAAACAAGCAATGGGGAAAGGATTCCCTGTTTAATAAATGGTGTTGGGAAAACTGGGTAGCCATGTGCAGAAAGCAAAATGAACTCCAGATGGATTAAAAACTTAAACATAAGACCCAGCACCATTTTCCAGCTATTTTTTATCAAGAACCTGCTGTTTCCCTCCGCTGAACTGCGGGTCCCTTTCCCTGGGTGGGCGTCACTGGGTTCCTGGAAGCCCAATCCCATTGCCAGTGCGGTTCCAGTATCACAGTTTCGGGGCAAATGCCCGGCTGGTTTCGCTCCTGCCCTTCGGCGGGAGATGAGAGCGCACCGCCCCGCCCCGGCCCCTTTTAGGGTCCTCCTTCCTCCCGGTAGAACCAGAGCAGGAGAGGCTGGGGAGGGACAGGCGCAGCGCACGCTGAGGTCGGGACTCCAGGTCGGAGCCGCTTCAGGCAAGCTCGGGAGCTCGGCGCAGGGGCGGGGAGCGAGCCCAGGAGCCGGAGAGGGCAGGGGGCGCCCCAGATCCGAAGCTATCCCCTCCTCCCTTCTCCACGCGGCTCTCCCGGCGCCGCTGTCCGTCTGCGGGGTCTCCAGGCTCTGCCCCGACGTGTGGCCCAGCGGGGCGCTCGGGCTTCCTCCTCCCAGGCCCGGGGCGGCTTCCCCACCCCGCAGGGCGATGTCACCCCGGCCGGCCGGACAGCGAGGACTTTAGACTTGGCCCTGACTCCGCGAACGGCCCGAACGCCAGAGGGAGGGGGTCCCGACAGCGGCCTGGAGCCCCTGAGAACCGCCCGCTTTGCAGACAGGGCTTTGAAGGCCACGGAGAGCTCATCTCTTTTTAATACTGACACACACAGGACAATCAAATTTCGGGTCATCTTCTAAGCTCTTGGCCGTCAGGTGTTTAAAATTCATGACCCCTGCGGAGAGAAGCGACTGAAGAACGGAGCGCGGCAAACACCCCAACATTGCCAAGGAGAAAAGGTCCTCACTTTCACAAGCTGCCGCTCTACCGAGCAGTGAGATTGATTTGCTCGCCATTGAAAAAAAAAAGGGCCTGTATTTCCCATATCCATATTTTGTGAGTGTTTTTTCTTAGTATCTTTAAACATTCTTTTTCATTGTGAGCTTGGAAGAAACCCTCATAACCTTTCAATGTTGAGATTTCATATTATTCACTGTGGAAATCAAACAGCTTTGCCAGATTGGAACCGAAATGTCAATTAATTGTCAATTCTTCACATCGAGTAATTGATTAATTGGCACAACGTTAATCTCTAAATCAGTGGTAATAAATTCCTTGGTTTTTAATCGACCTTCAGAGTGCTAAGGCTCTTCAGATCGCTGCTTCCCGCGGGAGATGACTGATGAAGCTGCACTGCTCCTCGTTCCTGTTGCTCCTAAACTTTCCGCCTAATTGCGAGTCGCAGGAGTGCCTGGAAGCCGGCCTGCCAGGGCGCCGGCCTTGCCCAGATGCCAGGTGAAACCGGGCCACTGCCCCAGCTACAGTGACTTTCGGCTGATGATTTTTTTTCCTGCAAACCTAATCACTTTAACATCACATAGAGTTAATTTAATGGGTGTCCTATTTATCACAAAATTTATGGCTAAACACTGGGAAAGTGTTCTTTTCCCCTTTCTTCATTGGCCAGGCAGAACACGGAGTGAGTGGCGACTGTTTCCTGCCGGTTTTGACGCCTGATTTCCCAGTGCTTCAGCGGTCACTTTTACTCACGTTTACGTAGCCCGTGTTCTCCTTGAGCAGTGACCGCGTATCCTTAGATAAATGCCTTCAGCCTGACCCCAGATGGCTTAACGGGGTAACATTTTTATGGGGAAGCTTTGGAAATCACCCTGGTATTCCCTCCTAAACAGGCTTGGCTGGGAACAGTGGCTCACACCTGTAAACCCAGCACTTTGGGAGGCTGAGGTGGGTGGATCGTTTGAGCTGGAGTTTGAGACGAGCCTGGACAACATGACAAAATCCCGTCTCTACTAAAATACAAAAATTATCCAGGCGTGGTGGCAGGTGCCTGTAATTCCAGCCACTCGGGAGGCTGAGGCAGGAGAATCGCCTCAGCCACTGAACCAGGGAGGCGGAGGTTGTGGTGAGCTGAGATCTCGACGCTGCACTCCAGCCTGGGCGACAGAGCGAGACTCTGTCTCAAAAATAGAAAATAATTTTAAAAAGTAAACATAGTCTTGTTCAGGAGTACGCCTGCTTTTGGTAAAAAATAAATAAGGTAGGCTTGGATGTTTGCTTTTGCAGGACGGGCTCGGGGGAAACTGAGGCGAATCTGCTCCCATGCCTTCAGCCTCTACAGCGCCCTCCCGTCCCAGGCCCTCTGTCTTTCCTGATGAGGTGCCACATAGCTAAAATGTGCACAGTGCCAGCTCAGGGCTGCTTGTGAATCAGCAAGTCCCCTTGAAGTCCCACAGCTGTTGCCCTGATGCCCAGGAGCCTCTGATGGGCAGCCCCGGCCCCTCGCCCACCGCTGTGGCCTCTCGTGTCACACTGCTCCACGGGCACCGTCCACAGACTGCCTTGGGACTGGAACAGGAGCCCCTCCGGGCAGGAGCAGTTCCTTTGTCAGCTTACACCCTTCAGGGCCAACTATGAAAAAGCTGCATCATTCAGCCAGTTACTCAGTCATTTAGAGTTTCTCTATTTGATTCCTTTTCAATTAGTTGACATAAGCTGGGAACAGTGACTCACGGTTATAATCCCAGCACCTTGGAGGCGGAGGCAGAATTGCTTCACTCAGGAGTTCAAGACCAGCCTGGACAACACGGCAAAACCCCATCTCTACTACAAAATACAAAATATTAGCTGGGGCCAGATGCAATGGCTCGTGCCTGTAATCCCAACACTTTGGAAGGCTGGGGCGAGTGGATCACCTGAGGTCAGGAGTCCAAGACCAGCCTGGCCAACGTGGTGAAAATCCATCCCTACTAAAATACAAAAAAAATTAGCAGGGCAGCCGGGTGTGGTGGCTCACACCTATAATCCCAGCACTTTGGGAGGCCGAGGCGGGTGGATCACGAGGTCAAGAGATCAAGACCATCCCGGTCAACAAGGTCTCTACTAGAAACCCCATCTCTACTAAAAATACAAAAATTAGCTGGGCATGGTGGTGCGCGCCTGTAGTCCCAGCTACTCAGGAGGCTGAGGCAGGAGAATTGCTTGAACCCAGAAGGCAGAGGTTGCAGTGAGCCGAGATCGCGCCATTGCACTCCAGCCTGGGTAACAAGAGCAGAACTCCATCTCAAAAAAAAAAATTAGCCAGGCATGGTGACTTGTGCCTGTAGTCTCAGCTACTCAGGAGGCTGAGGCAGGAGAATCACTTGAGCCTGGGAGGCAGAGGTTGCAGTGAGCTGAGATTGTGCCACTGTACTCCAGCCTGGGCAACAAAGCTAGACGTCATCTAAAAACACAAACAAAACAAATTACAGACCACCATGCCTGTAGTCCCAACTACTCTGGAGGCTGAGGTGGGCGGATCACCTGAGCCCCGGAGGTCGAGGCTGCAGGGAGCCATAATTGCATCACTGCACTTCAGCCTGGGTAATAGAGTGAGACCCTGTCTTAAAAAATAAATTATTTGACATATTTTGATGAACTTTGACTAAGGGTCAAGATAAGCATAAACACATCAGTAGGTCCACCTGCCTTGCTAACACAAAGCAATGGCCGAGGAGCACTTGTGAATGTGCCCATCATCTAGAAACCCCCGCGGTCTCCTGAGAGCCTGGTGCGCTGTCAACGCAGCAGGTGTTGACAATGAGCAGCCACCACCCTTGCGGAGCGGACACTTACACCATCCAATCTAAAGCTGCCAGAAAGAGCTAGAACCGTCTTCCTCCTGTCTGCATCTGGGCAGACTCAGGAGGTTGTTGAGTGAACATTGTCCGACGTCCAAATACCCAGGTTCTCACCACCCGAGTGCCGGTCACTGTCTGTTTCTGAAAAGTCACACTCACCTCCTGAGCGTGTCCCATTAGCAAAATGAGGACGATGTAGCTTACCTCAGAGGGCTGTTTTTGAAAATGAGATAGTATATGCAGACATGTTGATAAAACGTTGTATTATGAACGTGTTAGGTTGAGTTGTGCTGTTATGTTTCTGGGAGTTCTGGTGGAATTCATGGCTTTCTTTTCAGAGAACCTGCAAGTGTGGGGCTGGGAGGCCTGGAGCCCCTGTTACTACCTTGCAGCTCCCTACAGGGGTCAGTTTGGTGGAATGGGCTTGGCCAGGTCACTGCATGATGAGGGTCACCGCCAGGCCCCTAAGGCACTGCTTCCCAGGCCTTATGACTTGAGTGTGGACTCCAGCCCTCCCTGAATTTGATTCCAGGGGTCCAGGCAGAGAATGTGAAGAGGGAAGTGGGCTGGCTCCAAGAGAATGGGGTGGGAGGGAGAGAGAGCACGTCTGCCCCTTGTACCTGCAGAAAGATGATCTTCAGTGTCAATGTCACCTCTGTGGCACCTGTTGCAGGCATCCCATGGGAGGTGGCTGGAGGCAGAGCCTGAACTCCCGACACACTGGCCCTCTGACCTGTAAGAGACGCCAACAGGACCCCAAGTGCAAAGTACGAATCATGAGTGGATCTTGACATACTAAAAAGTACTTTAAATCATGTGTAGGGGGCAGTTGGGAAAATGTGAATGTGGATAATGACACACTGTGTGATGTTGTGGACCTGCCTGTTGTCTTTGCTGTGACAGTGTGATTGAAGGGATGCAGGACAACGTCCTTGTTTTAGGAGACACCTGCTGGCCAGGGTTTACAGGTGAACAGTCTTGGTGTCTGGCATTGAATTTCAAATGGTTCAGCAGAAGAAAAAGGGCAGACACACAGCTATACCTACGTATACATGTGTCTGTACCACCACACCTGAACCTACATGTATGTACAAATCCACACCCCCACACCTACACATAACAAACCCACTGATATGGTTGGATCTGTGTCCCTCCCCAATGTCATGTCAAAGTGTAATCCCTGATGTCGGAGGAGGGGCCAGTTGGGAGGTGACCGGATCGTGGGGGCAGATTTCTCCCTTGCTGCTGTCTCGATAATGAGTGAGCTCTCATGAGGTCTGGTTAACAGTGTAACACCTCTTCCTTTCCTCTCTGCCTTCTTCTCTTGCCAGGTAAGATATGCCTCCTTCCCCTTCCACCATGATGGTAAATTTCCTGAGGCCTCTCCAGCCATGCTGCCTGTACAGCCTGTGGAACTGTGAGTCAATTAAACCTCTTCTTTATAAATTGCCCAGTCTCAGATAGTTCTTTATAGCAATGCTACGATGGACTAATACAGGAAATTGGTACCAGGAAGTGGGCATTGCTATAAAGATACCTGAAAATGTGGAAGCGACCTTGGAAGCAGGTACAGGCAGAGGTTGGAACAGTTTGGAGGACTTAGAAGAAGGAAGCTGAGGAAAAGTTTGGAACTTCTTAGAGACTTATTAAACTGCTGTGACCAAAATGCTGACAGTAATATGGAGAATGAAGTCCAAGCTGAGGAGGTCTCAGATGGAGATGGGGAACTTACTAGGAACTGAGGTAAAGGTCACTCCTGCTATGCTTTAGCAAAGAGACTGGAGGCATTGTGTCCTGCTTGAGCAATCTGTAGAACTTTGAACTTGAGAGTGATGATTTAGAGTATCTAGCAAAAGAAAATTCTAAGTAGCCGGCTGGGCACGGTGGCTCACTCCTGTAATCCCAGCACTTTGGGAGGCCAGGGCGGGTGGATCACCTGAGGTCAGGAGCTTGAAACCAGGTCAACATGGTACAACCCCATCTCTACTAAAAATATAAAAATCAGCCAGGCGTGGTGGTGGGCACCTGTAATCCCAGCTACTTGGGAGACAGAGGCACAAGAATCACTTGAACCTGGGAGGTGGAGGTTGTAGTGAACCGAGATTGCACCATTGCACTCCAGCCTGGGTGACAGAGAAAGATTCCGTCTCAAAAAAAAAGAAAAGAAATTTCTAAGCAGCAAAGCATTTAAGATGTGGCCTGTCTCCTAACAGCATATGGTCATATCTATGAGCAATATGACCTGAAACTGAAACTTACGTATATTTGTTTATTTTTTGACTCAGAGTTTCATTCTGTCTCCCAGGCTGGAGTGCAGTGGTGCAACCTCAGCTCACTGAAGCCTCTGCCTCCTGGGTTCAAACAATTCTCCTGTCTCAGCCTCGAAGTAGCTGGGACTATAGGTGTGTGTCACCACGCCCAGCTGATTTTTGTATTTTTAGTAGAGACAGGGTTTTGCCATGTTAGTCAAGTTGGTCTCAAACTCCTGACCTCAAGTGATCTACTGGCCTTGGCCTCTCAAAGTGCTGAGATTACAGGTAGGAGCCACTACTCCCTCCCTGGAACTTATATTTAAAAGGGAAGCAGAGCGTGACAATTTAGAAAATTTTCAGCCTGACCATATGGTAGAAAGGAAAAGCCCATTTTCTGGGGAGGAATTCAAGCCAGTTACAGAAATTTGCATAATTACAGGGAAGTCTAATGTTAATAGCCAAGACAGTAGGGAAAATTCCCTGAAGGCATTTTGGAGACCTCAGCAGCCCCTCCCATCGCAGGCTTGGAGTCCTAGGAGGGGAGCATATTTTTGCAGGCCAGGCCCAGGGCCCCACTGCTCTGCTCAACCTTGGAACACTGCTTCCTGTGTCCCAGCCACTCCAGCTCCCCCTGGGGCTAAAAGAACTCCACATATGTCTCAGGATACTGCTCAGAGGGTGCAGGCCACAACGCACAGTGGCTTCCACATGGTGTTAAGCCAGCCGGTTTCCAGAGGACAAGAGTTAAGGCTTGGGAGCCCCTGCCTAGGCTTCATAGGTGCATGGAAAGCCCTGGATGTCCAAGCAGAAGTCTGCTGCAGGGGCAGAGCCCTCATGGAGAACCTCTACTAGGGCAGTGTGGAAGTGAGGGAATGTATTCTCTTTCTGGGTCCACAAGGGGGCATAGTTTCAAAAGCAGGAACTTCCCAGCACCATACCCCACTCCTCCATCTGGGGTCTTAAAGGTCTTTGTTTAAACTTTGGCGCATGCGGGAAAAATCAAAGATCAATCACTCCATTGGAAGTTTAAAGGAACTCCTTTCATAGGCCCAGAAAACTTAAAGGGGGAGGAGATTCCTCCCAGGTTAAAAGTCCCCTTCTTCCACAGCTCTTTGTACTCCGTGTCTGGATCCCCTTCCATGAACTTCATGGAAGCTACTCTTTCTCTTTTCTGTTTCTTTCACCTTTTTCTTTCTCTCTGTCTAAATAAATCACTTTCTGCAAAACTCTTCGGGGTCCAATATTTACTTGCAAGCAGACTGTGCTTGGCCGGGTCCTCCCTCCCGTTCTTGGGCGAGTGAGAGAACAAGGGCCTGGAAGAACATTCTCTTGGGGGAGCTAAGACTCCCCCTCTCCCTGAAATTCATTCACAGAAGGGAAACATGGGGTTGGAGCTCCTATACAGAGTCTCCACTGAGGCACTGCTTAGTGGAGCTGTGAGAAGAGGACCACCATCCTACAGACTCCAGAATGGTAGATCCACTGATAGCTTGTACCATGTACCTGGACAAACCATGGGCATTCAACACCAGCTTGTGAGAGCAGCTGTGGGGGCTGTACCCTGCAAAGCCAGAGAGGCAGAGTTGCCCAAGGCCTTGGGAGCTCACCCTTTGAATCAGCATTGCCTGGATATGAGACATGGAGGCAAAGGAGATTATTTTAGAGCTTTGAAACTTAATGACTGCCCTGCTGGTTTTCAGACTTGCATTGGGCCTGCAGCCCCTTTGTTTTGAGCAATTCATCCCTTTTGGAATGGGAGTATTTAGCCAATGCCTATACCTCCACTCTTTATTGGGAGTAACTAACTGGTTTTGATTTCACAGGATTGTAAGTAGAAGGAACTTGCCTTGTCTCAGATGAAACTTGGGACTTTTGAGTTAATGCTGGAATGAGTTAAGATTTTGGAGGACGATTGGGAAGGCGTGACTGTATTTTGAAATGTGAGAGGGACGTGAGATTTGGGAGAGGCCAGTGGCAGAATGATATGGTCTGGCTCTGTGTTTCTAGCAGAATCTCATGTTGAATCATAATCCCCAACGTTAGAGGTAGGGCCTGGTGGAAGGTGATTGGATCATGGGGATGGATTTCCACCTTGCTGTTATGATAATGAGTTCTCATGAGATCTGGTTGTTTTTTTATAAGCATGTAGCAGATAAAGTAAAATTTTAAAAAAAGAAAATAAAAAGAAAAGTGTGTAGCACTGGCCGGGTGTGGTGGCTCATGCCTGTAATCCCAGCACTTTGGGAAGCCAAGGCAGGTGGATAATCTGAGGTCAAGAGTTCGAGACTAGCCTGCCCAACATGGTGAAATCTCAACTCTACTAAAAATACACAAATTAGCAGAATAGGGTGGCACGTGCCTGTAATCTCAGCTACTTAGGAGGCTGAGGCATGAGAATTGCTTGAAACCAGGAGGTGGAGGTTGCAGCAAACCAAGATCTTGCCACTGTACTCCAGCCTGGGCAACAGAAGAAAACTCCACCTCAAAAAACAAGCAAAAAGAGTGTGTACCCCTCCCACTTTCCTCTCTTCCTCCTGCTCTGGCCATGTAAGATGTGCATGCTTCCCTTCACCGTCCACTGTGATTGTAAGTTTCCTGAGGCCTTCCTGCCATGTGTCCTGTACAGCCTGCAGAACTATGAGTCAATTAAACCTTTTTTCTTTGTAAATTACCCAGTCTCAGGTAGGTTTTTTTTTTTTTTTTTGAGACAGAGTTTTGCTCTTGTTGCCCAGGCTGGAGTACAATGGCACAATCTTGGCTTACTGCAACCTCCACTTCCCAGGTTCAAGCAACTCCCCTGCCTCAGCCTCCTGAGTAGCTGGGATTACAGGCATGCCCCATCACACTCAACTAATTTTGTATTTTTAGTAGAGACAGGGTTTCATTATGTTGTTCAAGCTGGCCTCAAACTCCTGACCCCAGGTGATCCGTCCACCTTGGCATCCCAAAGTACTGGGATTATAGGTGTGAGCCACCGTGCCTGGCCTCAGGTGGTTCTTTACGGCAATGCGAGAGTGGATTAAATACACCCACACCTATATACATACATGTCCACACATACACACCCCTACATACATACATGGCACACAACCATACCTACGTATATGCACACCCACACACACCTACATATATACATACATGTCCACACACACCCCTACATACATACACGGCACACAACCATACCTACATATATGCATGCCCACACACACCTACATATATACATCCATGTCCACACACCCCTATATACATACATGGCACAACCATACCTACGTATATGCATGCCCACACACACCTACATATATACATGTGTCCACACACATCCCTACATACATACACAGCACACAACCATACCTATGTATATGCATGCCCACACACACCTACATACATACGCGGCACATAACCATACCTACGTATATGCACGCCCACACACACACCTACATATATACATACGTGTCCAAACACACAGCCCTACATACATACATGGCACACAACCATACCTACAAATATGCACGCCCACACACCTACATATATACATACGTGTCCACACACACCCCTACATACATACACGGCACACAACCATACCTACATATATGCATGCCCACACACACCTACATATATACATCCATGTCCACACACCCCTATATACATACATGGCACAACCATACCTACGTATATGCATGCCCACACACACCTACATATATACATGTGTCCACACACATCCCTACATACATACACAGCACACAACCATACCTATGTATATGCATGCCCACACACACCTACATACATACGCGGCACATAACCATACCTACGTATATGCACGCCCACACACACACCTACATATATACATACGTGTCCAAACACACAGCCCTACATACATACATGGCACACAACCATACCTACAAATATGCACGCCCACACACCTACATATATACATACGTGTCCACACACACAGCCCTACATACATACATGGCACACAACCATACCTACAAATATGCATGCCCACACACACCTACATATATACATATGTGTCCACACACACACCCGTACATACATACACGGCACATAACCATACCTATGGATATGCACATCCACACACACCTACATATATGAACAGTCACACACCCGCAGCCATATATACACATCCACATGTGCACACCTACATGTATACACGCATGCCCACAGCTCTGTCCACACACCCGCAGCCATATATACACATCCACATGTGCACATCTACATGTATACACACATGCCCACAGCTCCGTCCACACACCCACAGCCATATATACACATCCACATGTGCACACCTACATGTATACACGCATGCCCACAGCTCCGTCCACACACCCACAGCCATATATACACATCCACATGTGCACACCTACATGTATACACGCATGCCCACAGCTCCGGCCACACACCCGCAGCCATATATACACATCCACATGTGCACACCTACATATATACACACATGCCCACAGCTCCGTCCACACACCCGCAGCCATATATACACATCCACATGTGCACACCTACATGTATACACGCATGCCCACAGCTCCGTCCACACACCCACAGCCATATATACACATCCACATGTGCACACCTACATGTATACACGCATGCCCACAGCTCCGTCCACACACCCGCAGCCATATATACACATCCACATGTGCACACCTACATATATACACACATGCCCACAGCTCCGTGCAGCCACACACCCACAGCCATATATACACATCCACATGTGCACACCTACATGTATACACGTATGCCCACAGCTCCGTCCACACACCCGCAGCCATATATACACATCCACATGTGCACACCTACATGTATACACACATGCCCACAGCTCCGTGCAGCCACACACCCACAGCCATATATACACATCCACGTGTGCACACCTACATGTATACACGCATGCCCACAGCTCCGTGCAGCCACACCTACACATGCACACACATCCCCTGTGTGCCTCTCTCTATACCCTGCCCCAGGACTACATCCATTTAGCTGCACATGACTAGGCAGAGGAGCGCCAATGTGGCATCACGTTTACGAGCAGTGCATTCAGGGGCAGCCTGTATGATGATCATTGCACTGTTCTTTAAATTTGCTGGAGATCTGAACATTCTGAAAATAAAAACGAGGTGAATAAAACCCTGTCCAGATATAAGCAAAACACATTTGCGGGTTGCATTTCACCCGCTGCTTACGTAGAGTCAATTTTGGAACGGGAAGGTTCTTTTAAGTTCGATTGAAGCTTTCTTTTTGAGTCTTCCCAGTTGCCTTGACTTTTTAAAAAATATGTATTTGAAAATCAGTAGAGAAATAGTATTTGCTCTAGCTCTTTGCTTTCCTTTTTGTTTGTGGAAGAAAAACTCTGCTTTGACAAAAAGTATCCATATGAAATAGAAGTCGATTTTGATGACATGAGTAGAGAATACAGGGGAGAGGCCAACACCTAGTGAGCAAACAGCCTCCTCTGTGGGGAACTTTGGGTGACACGTGGAGAAATGTCACACTCTGCACAAACCAAGTTGGACTGCTTTCAGAAGTTGAGCTTCCACGTAGCACGGGGCTTTTCTCATGTGCTCTCTGCTGTCTCAGCTGGAGCGGCAGAAATACCTAAACACAGAGGAACCTGTGTGTGAGCCCCCCACTCTGGCCGGTCACAGGGCATGCTGTTGACGGCGAGCACTGCCGGGGCTCCCGAAACTACAGGGCGGTGCTCACAGACAGCGTGGCCCTCGGTGTGCCGTCGGAGGGCAGCCAGCACCTTCCTGTGTTCGCGCTTTGCATTTTCCTTCGTTTCTCTCAGCCGACTTTGCTTTTGTAGCTACTGCTTAGCAAACCTGGTAATCATGAGGTTGTGAGTAACCACTGAATATAGCACTCTGGCAAACGACGCTGAAAGGCTGCTTTTTCTGGGATGACGAAAGACCACGTCGCATTCAGAAATCGAATTACACACAGGACGGTCACAGATCTTCTTGGCCGAAGATCGGCAAAATTTTTCTGCTCAGGCCACCGCAAGAGGTCTGGCTTGAATGTGCTTCAAAGCTAACCTAAGAGTGTTCTAGTCCCGGAGTGACGTGAACAGTCCCATGGCTTCCGCCTGACATCATTCCATTCGCTGAATCCCCAGAAGGGCTGCCCAGTGAGTCCTCAGTGGCAGAATCTGGTGCGAGGTCAAGAGTGCCACGCTCAGCCTTTGCAGCTACAGCATCGCTCACATAGAACTGGTCTGTAACTGCTGGTCACGCTGCCTCATAGGGATGGCCAGGGCTTGCTCTGGCTGGCTGATCAGTGGCCCTGGGAAATCTGGGGTAGACAAGTGCAAGCGGTCTGTCCTCCCATGGGAAATCGGAGTCGCGCCCTCGGAGACTTCTGGACTAAAACCACTCCTTGGATTTGGTAGGGGAGTGTCCACGGCCATGGAAAGGAGCAACAGGGAAGACCGCCTCTGTTTGAAAGGGAGCAGGCCGCAAATCAGTACTGGGGGGAGTGGGGAAGAGGGGAGCAAAGGTCAGAGGCAGGAATGAGGGGAAGATCGGGGAGGCTACGGCCTGCGGATAGGACGGGAAGCGTTTAAAACGAAATCCCAGTTTTTACACCGACAAATATAAAGCTGTCAATTTTCATTAAGCATAAAGCAAATGAAATCTAGATGGTGCCAAATAATTAACGACTTTTAATGACCCTAATAAATTTCGATTTCATCAAAACCATGTTGCTGATCGTTGGCACCGGCTAGCTACAGGAACGGGGAGCTGGGAGGGGCCTCGCACCTGTGTAAAACTGGACGCGGCTGACATCTCTCCCAGGTACATCAATTATCATTAAAGAGTAATAAGAATGCCAAGATGGACTGTTTTAGCACTCGGGACGGAGGCCCTTGCATTTAAAATTAAATCCATTAATTGTAACCACTCTACTTTTGTGATCTGCAGGTAGTGCCCAAACTAATTCACTGCTTTGGCAATCACGCCGGTCTTTGTTCATTAAGGATCTTGATTTATTTCCCGTAGGGAAGTCCGCACGTGTGTGCCCAAAATCACACTGATAAAGGGTCATTCGATCATTTTGTTGCAGACAGTTTTAGAAACTGACCGTGAAATAAGTCTCTGGCAGCTGGAGCAGGGTTGACTTGCGGAAGGTGTGGGAACGGGGCTTCCAGTGCTCTAGGCAGCCAGGCTCGGGAAAGCCCTAGGAAAGGGCAGCGCTCCCTCTTCCCTGTGTGGGAACAACTTATTTTAAAATAGAAGTTTCTTTTTTTTTTTTTTTTTTTTTGAGACGGAGTTTCGCTCTTGTTACCCAGGCTGGAGTGCAATGGCGCTATCTCAGCTCACCGCAACCTCCGCCTCCTGGGTTCAAGCAATTCTCCTGCCTCAGTCTCCCGAGTAGCTGGGACTACAGGCCCATCTAATTTTTGTATTTTCAGTAGAGACGGGGTTTCACCATGTTGACCAGGATGGTCTCAATCTCTTGACCTCGTGATCCACCCGCCTCGGCCTCCCAAAGTGCTGGGATTACAGGCGTGAGCCACTGCGCCCGGCCAATAAAAGTTTCTTAATGGCACTTGGCATTTTTTCTGGCTGTTCCAGGTGGCAGCCTCTTAGATTCATAAGTTTCCATGCTGGCAGGGGCTGGAGGGAGAGAGGAGGAATTGGCCTCTGATGCCCGCAGGACCCTGGCTGGAGGAGGAGAAGGATTTGAGTAACAGCCCCCGAGGCTGCGCTAGCCCAGTGGCACCTGAGGCAGGTGAGGCTCCTGGGCTCCCACATGGTGCTGGGGACTTTCCCAAGGAGCCTGCCTGGCTGACCAGCCCTGTCTTACCCTCCCCCAGGACCACAAGGTCAGGGGCGCCTCTAGACATCACTCTGAGGACTCAGTGCCAACCTTGCAGCCAGCAGGGGCAGGACCAGCCGACTGCATTTTGGGGACATGGGTGGCCCAGAGAACAACATCTCAGGGGACGCAGGCTGAGACAGGACAGGGGCTGTGCAAGGTGGGACACCCCAGGTAAGGGCGGGGACAGCCTGGGAAGAGCTGCCTCCAGGCTGACACTGTGCTTTCAGGTGGCACAGAAGCTGCAGGCATCAGTGGACAGCAGCACAAAGCGGACACTGAGATTCACACGGCTGGACAGGGCAGCTCCGTCACCTGTGACCATGAGAGCGAGCCACGTGCTCGCTGTGGTGGGCTGTGCTGCCCCCTGATTTTGCCAACTGTGGGCTCACGTGAGTGTTCTCAGGTGAGTGCAGTGAAGGTAGGCGAGGCTGAACACGCTGTTCCATAGGGTGGGCATGTTAAATGCAGGTTTGACTTTCCACATTTTAACGTACCGGGGGCTTCCTGGCACCCGTCCCGGTTGAGGAGCATCTGTAGTTACCATCTCTCGTCTGGGGTTTTAGGCATCCTAAGGAAGCTTCTGTGAATGGCATATGAGCAGATAATTCTCAGTTCTAGCTCCTGCAGCCCCTCAAAAACATTCTTCTTTTCTTTCTTTCTCTATTTTTGTATTATTTCATCCACTCAAGCACCTATGTGCTCCTTCAATCTGGCAGTCTCTAAAGTATTTTAAATAAAAGATACGCAGGCTGGGTGTGGTGGTCCCGCCTGGAATCCCAGCACTTTGGGAGGCTGAGGCGGGTGGATCACTTGAGGTCAGGAGTTGGAGACCAGCCTGGCCAACATGTTGAAAACCACTCTCTACTCAAAATACAAAAATTAGCTGAGTGTTATGGCACGAGCCTGTAGTCCCACCTACTTGGGAGGCTGAGACAGGAGAAAAGCTTGAATCCAGGAGGTGGGGGTTGCAGTGAGCAAGATTGCACCACTGCACTCCAGCTCGAGCAACAGAGAAAGACTCCATCTCTAAGTAAATAAAATAAATAAATAAAAGATATGCTTGTGGTAGGCAGAAAATTCCCACGAAGGATGCCACGTCCGAACCCCTGCACTCTGGGACTGCATTACCTTAAACAGCAAAGGGGACCTTGTGGATGTTAAGAAGTCAAGGATTTTGCCAGGGGAGTTGTTCCTGGATTATGTGGCGGACCCAATGTCAACCCAGGGTGCCTATGATGGGGAAGCAGGAGAGAAGGTGACTGAGGACAGAGCAGTGGTTGGCCAGCAGTGGTTGCTGGAAGGGGCCACAAGCCAGGGAGTGCTGGGCAGGGCAAGAACAGCGCCTCCCTCATGTCTGCAGAAGGACCCAGCCCTGTGATGCCCTGGTTTCAGCCCAGGGAGGCCCATGAGGACTTCTGAGCTCCAGAGCTGTAGAGCATTGGCGTTCTGTTAAGCAACTGAATGGGTGGTCCCGTATCAGCACAGCCCCAGGGAACTCACCACGTAGAGGTTCACCCCCTCGCACTGAAAATGCAATTTCCCCCACTCCACAAGAGCAAAGTGCAGAACCCAGAAGCTTGGTCCTAAAGGAAAAAAGTCGGTAAGCAGAGAGTTTATTCGGCCCAGGTTTGAGGACTGCAGCCCAGGAGCACGGGTCCAAGTGCCCTGAATGTGCACTCCGATTAGCAGTTACAAGCGAGTCATAAAAAGAAGCAAAAGGAGAAGGAAGCAGAGGAAAGGAAGAAAGACGGCCCGTGTGGTGGCTCCGCTCGCAATGCCAGCACTTCGGGAGGCCAAGGGGGAGCATTCCTTGAGGCCAGGAGTTTGAGACCAGCCTGGGCTACTGTAGAGATAGTGAGACCCCATCTCTACAAAAAACGATTCTAAAATATTAGCCAGGCATGGTGGTACCTGTCTGTAGCCCCAGGTTCTCAGGAGGCTGAGGTGGGAGGACTGTGTGAGCTATGATGGTGCCACTGCACTCCAGCACCCTGGGTTACACAGCGAGACCCCGTAAAAGGGAGCTCCTAAGTTGTTTACCAATAAGTTACGTTAAAGTAACACGCTGTTGATTGGCTGTACATTGTTCTTTGTGTCACAAACTCCAGGAGCATGAGGACCATGGGTGAGGTTGCTGGTCAGTATCAAAATGCCTTTAAACACTTGCCCCCAGGTGTGGGTCCCCGACTGCTCTGAGCCATTTTTCTTTTCTGCTCAGCTATTTTCAGCCAGTAAGTGGATCTCCCACCAGCCCTGTAGGAGGGGATGAGGGGAACCGCCTGTGCAAGATTATGACCGAGAGAGAAGGCTGGCATGCTGACCTCGTCTTACCTGTCCTCACAGGTGGGCTGTCCTCGTTAGCTCCAGGGTGTGGCAACCATGGGAGGGGGTTAGTTTATAGTTTAACCTGAAAGCAAAGATGATACAATAGTCCCTCCCTAAAACTGCTCCCCTTCTTGTGCGAGACTGAAACTGCCTTTGTGAGAGTAATGAAAGGCTGGAGCGGAGGATGCTGGGAGGAGCCTGGTTCTGCTAACGTGCAGGTGCGCTACACAACAACTTTCTGTAATCTCTTAACACTCGAGTCCTGTGGCCAGAGGTCACAAGATCTGTGACTTCCTCAGTTGCTCCTAGAGATTACGTCACTCTCCTAAGACCTAGGGTTGGTCTTTTGAGATGTTTTGCAGACTTTTGCATTCTGGTGATGGACTGACCCTGCCCAGACCTGTGACTCGTAACTCAACTGTGGCCCCACCCAGAGGTGGGTTCAATGACAAGGACCATTTCCATGCCTCGAAGATTTCATCCCAACCAATCAGCAGCACCCACTCCCTAGCCCTTCTGCCCACCAAATGGCCCATAAAAATTCTAGCCTCTGTGGCCAGGCTCATGCCTGTAATCCCAGTACTTTGGGAGGCTGAGGTGGGCGGATTGCTTGAGTCCAGGAGTTTGAGACCAGCCCTGGTAACATAACAAGATCATATCGCTTAAAAGAAAACACCTGGGCGTGGTGGCATGCACCTGTAATCTCAGCTACTCAGGAGGCTGCGGCAGGAGAATCACTTGAACCGGGGAGGTGGAGGTTGCAGTGAGCAGAGATTATTACACTGCACTCCCAACCTGGGTGACTGTCTCAAAAAAAAAAAAAAAATCTAGCCTCTGAGTTCTTAGGGAGGGCTGCTTAGAGTAAGGATAAACTCCTTTCCTCCCACTTGGCTGTCCTTGTGTTAAACTCGTTCTTTGCTGCTGTAACACTGTCTCAGTGAATTGGTCGGTGAGGACCTGCAAAGCCTCCCCTGCTGGCCGCCTCTTGGGTTTGTGCAGCCCCCTCATTACAGCCTCATGGCCATCCGGTGTCAGCACATTCTGAAGAAGCCCCTCCCTGTCTGGCCTCTGTGGGTTGTTTGTTTGTTTCTTGAGACAGTCTTGCTCCATTGTCCAGCTGGTGTGCAGTTGTGCAATCTCAGCTCACTGCAACCTCCACCTCCCAGGTTCAGGTAATTCTCCTGTCTCAGCCTCCCAAGTAGCTGGGACTACAGGCACCTGCCACCACGCCTGGCTAATTTTTGTGTTTTTAGTAGAGATGGGGTTTCACCTTGTTGGTCAGGCTGGCCTCGAACTCCTGACCTCAGATGATCCACCCACCTAGGCCTCCGAAAGTGCTGGGGTTACAGGTGTGAGCCACCGTGCCCGACCTCTTCTATTTTATTGAAAGAAGTGTTGCCTGATTCTACAATAGCAAAAAAAGCCAATTAAGATCTTCACACTAAATCTGTTGTAATTTTGTCTTTTCACAGGTTTATTCAATTCTTACCCGAGGACCGTCTAGAGCAACAACCAAGTGAGTCTGAGATTGCCTAGTAGGTTAGTAACGAATCACTTAATCCAAAGGATCACAGTGTGGGTGGGCGCCCGCCCTCCGTTTGGACTCCACCATTCTAGACTTCACTGCTTTCGTTTGAATCTGCCTTTGCAGTGAGTATCCTCAGCCACATCATCCAATGCTGGTACTTTCAAGTCCAAGAGAGTGAAAATTTAATCCTGAAAGTTATGTCAGCCTGTTGTTTTAAGACTCTGACATCCCTGGGCTGCGCCAGCTGCGGGCCAGGGTGCTGGCAGGTGCAGGAGATACTGTGCTGGCACAGGGAGGGCAGCTGTCGCCTGGGGCTTGGTTTATGGGCTGCGACACGCCGCTGGTTCTGAGCAGGAAAGCACCGCCCGTCTCCGGCTGCTGTTCTCCTGCTCAGGACGGTGTGAAAAGCCTCTCAAAGCTGTGCTGCCTCCGTGGCAGAAGGCTACTCGCATGGCGGTAAGGTGGGTCTGAACAGAGCCCTCGCCGCGTGGGAGAAGCGGGTGGAACTTCCTGGGGCAGCAGCAGCCCCACGGCCTGGAAGCGGCGCACAGGAGGGTAGGGAGCGGGCCATTTCCAGAGCAGAAAACGGTGTGCAATGCTTGTTTCGGTTTATGAATTTCCTCTCCGGAGCAGGGAATCCTGCTGGGGCCTCCGGCTGGGCCTGCGGACGGCGCTGGCCCCTACGAAGATTAGCTTGTCTCGATTTCATTTCATTTCACAGGCTGAGTATATTTTATGGGTTTTTGTGAAAGGTGTGATTTATGCTTTGAGACTCCTGGAAAAGCTCCTGGCTTTTAAAAATAATCTCTGAAAATGAATTTCTTCTGGGGGTCAGTGACATTGCCTTGTGGCCCAGGAGGGCTCAGGCCTCGACAGCATCAGAGTTTGGGTATTTCCCTCTGCCTTCAAAATTCACTGCTGCTTTCAAAATTCGCTTAGAAAAATCAGCTACATCAAATACGTTCGCCCACTTCTCTCTCCCATGCCTGTGGCCCTCCCTTGGCATTTACCTGCGCTCCTCCTCCGTAGCAGGCCAGTCGTAGCCATTTGTCGATTGAATTTTCAGGAGTGTACAAACACCGCCCAGGTGGAAGCAGGGGCAGGGCTGTGCTTTGGAACTGAGACCCCTGCTGCTGGCCCCGGCTGACCCGCCGCAGGCTCCCTAATCAGGGCTTCTGAGGATGCCTTGGGAGGGGCTGGGCTGGGCTCGCTCCACTTTGTTCTGCTTCTCCCCCCCAGCAGTCGCTTAAAAAGATTAAAGATCAATTCGCCCCTGGCCAGCCACAGTCTGGGAGCGAAAAGCAAAATCAGTGAGGAGGCCGGCGAGGTGGCTCACGCCTGTAATCCCAGCACTTTGGGAGGCCAAGGTGGGCGGATCATGAGGCCTAGAGATCGAGACCAGCCTGGCCAACTTGATGAAACCCTGTCTCTACCAAAAATACAAAAATTACCCGGGTATGGTGGCACACCTGGGAAGGCTGGGGCAGGAGAATGGCTTAAACCCGTGAGGAGGAGGTTGCAGTGAGCCGAGGTTGTGCCACTGAACTCCAGCCTGGGCGACAGGGCAAGACTCCAACTCAAGAAAAGGGAACTCAGTGACGTAATAAAAAAGGAGGAGGGCAGGCAGAAGAGCCCTGTGAGCTCCAGCCACAAGCGGGTGGCGGGTGCTGGGAGGCCCCATGTGCCCCTCCCTGGTCCTGAGGGGAACTGGAGGTAGGGCGGGAAGGAAGGGCTGGGCACTGTGATGAGATGCCTGATGGGAGGTGGCGGGCACAGAGGCCACCAATCTGCTCTGTGGCCTCCTCTCCAATTACTCTCCACACTCCCTCAGGTCCCTTGAGTTTAAAAGTTTATTTTATTGCAATTTTAAGACAGGGTCTCCCTCTGTCACCCAGGCTGGAGTGCAGTGGCACAATCACAGCTCCCTCCAGCCTCGACTTCCTGGGCTCAGATGATCCTCCCACCTCAGCCTCCCTCGTGGGACCACTGGCACGCACCACCACACCAGAGTAATTACTGTATTTTTAGTAGAAACAGCGTTTTGCCATGTTGCCCAGGTTGGTCTCGAACTCCTGGGCTCAAGTGATCTGCCTGCCTCAGCCTCTCAAAGTGTTGGGATTACAGGCATGAGCCACCTCGCCTGACCTAAGAAAAGTTTTAAACTTATTTTTATTTTTAATGATGGTAAAATAAATATATCGTAAAATTGACCGTTTTCACGTCTCTAAGTGTCAGGGCATTAAGCTCATTCGCACTGTGCTCTTCTCATTCTCCCCAGCTATGACAAAGCTCTGTCCCCACTCAGCACCAACTCCCACCCCCTCCCCTCAGCCCTTGGCAGCCACCATTCTATATTCTCTGTTAATTTCTTCTTTAAAAAAAAAAAAAAACAGTTTTGTTCTATCGCCCAGGCTGGAGTACAGTGGTACGATCTTGGCTCCCTAAAATCTCCCATCCCAGGTTCAAGCAATTTTTCTGCCTCAGCCTCCTGAGAAACTGGGATTACAGGTGCCACCACACTGGGCTAATTTTTGTCTTTTTAGTAGAGATGAGGTTTTGCCACGTTGGCCAGGCAGGTCTCGAACTCCTGACCTCAAGTAATCCACCTGCCTCGGCCTTTCAAAGTGCTGGGATTACAGGAGTGAGCCTCTGCCCCCGGCCTGTATTAATTTTACATATATCTTTTTTTTTTCTTTTTTAACTCCCCATCACCTTCCTGGCAGCAGTTTAGATATTTCACATAAGTAGAATTATACAGTATTGGTCCTTGTGTGACTGGCTCAGTCCTTTTCTGACTTGACAGCATAATTGAAACTGCCCTCACAGGGTTAACCAGAATCGCATGCTGTGTTCTCGGTGGAAACAGGTGTCGTGAAGGCTTCATCAGGCTGCACCGGGGCTCACTTCGTTGGTGCTGAGATCCCGTAGCCCCCGCCCGGGACCACCTGCGGCCCCAGTATTCCCACATAGAGGATGGCAGACCTTGGCGTGATGAGGCTTTTGGGTTTTTTTTTTTTTTTGAGATGGAGTTTCGCTCTTGTTACCCAGGCTGGAGTGCAATGGCGCGGTCTCGGCTCACCGCAACCTCCGCCTCCTGGGTTCAGGCAATTCTCCTGCCTTAGCCTCCCGTGTAGCTGGGATTAGAGGCACACACCACCGTGCCCAGCTAATTTTTTGTATTTTTAGTAGACATGGGGTTTCACCATGTTGACCAGGATGGTCTCGATCTCTCGACCTCGTGATCCACCCGCCTCAGACTCCCAAAGTGCTGGGATTACAGGCGTGAGCCACCGCGCCCGGCCGAGGCTTTTGTTTAAGAATTGCCAAGTTCTTCCTCAGCTCCTGGATTCCAGCAAGTGAGCGGACACCGACGAGGTTGAAGACCCCACGGAGGAACGGAGCCCGCCCGAGAATGCAGGTTCTTCCTGTCCCCGTCCTGTGACTTCTCCCCCCGCTCCTCCTCCCATCACCGGTCTGGTCCCACCTCGGCCCCCTCCAACTCCCTGAAATCCCTACTGGCCCCCTAAACTCACCAGGGGTGGATTTGAGGGGTTCTCCTTCTGCTTGCTCGAAGGCCTTGGGATTAAAACTCTGTTGGCCGCAACATGGGTGTCTGAGGACTGACTGGCTGTGCCCCGGGCTGGGGGCCAATTACGGTCACAGTGTCCTCAGGGCTCATCCATCGTTGCCATCTGTGTCAGAATTCCCCTCCTAAGAGTGAATAATATTCCAAAGTTCTTTGACTTTTCAACCCATAATTTGTTGGGTTTTTTGAGTCTTGCTCTGCAGCCCAGGCTGGAGTGCAGTGGCGCCATGTTGGCAACTGGGCCTCCTGGGTTCAAGTGATTTTCCTCGCCGCCCCCCCCCAGGTAGCTAGGATTACAGGCATCTGCTATGATGCCTGGCTAATTTCTGTATTTTTAGTTGAGACAAGGTTTTGCCATGTGGGCCAGGCTGGTCTGAAACTCCTGAGCGCAGGCGATCTGCCCACCTTGGCTTCCCAAAGTGCTGGGATTACAGGCCTGAGCCACCACAACCAAACTCATGATTTGTTCACTTGCTTTTCATTGGAAGAAGACAGGTGAAGCTCTTCAAAGATTGTGAGTCAGGCTGGGAGAGTTGGCTCACACCTATAATCCCAGCACTTTGGGAGGCCGAGGCAGGTGCATCATGAGTTCAAGACCAGCCTGGCCAAGATGGTGAAACCCCGTCTCTACTAAAAGTACAAAAATTACCCGGGCGTGGTGGTGGACGCCTGTAATCCCAGCTGCTTGGGAGGCTGAGGCAGACAATTGCTTGAACCCGGGAGGTGGAGGCTACAGTGAGCCGAGATCGCGCCACTGCACTCCAGCCTGGATGACAGAGCAAGACTCTGTCTCAAAAAAAACAAGAAACAAAAACAAAAACACACAGATTGTGAGTCAAATCTTGCCCCATGCTGCTTAAACCCTCCTGTGGCTTCCCTGTGAAGGTAGGACAGGCCCAAGTCCCAGCCCATCTTCCTGGCCGCCTCTCTCTAGGCAGCCCCAGGCTGGTGCTGGGATCCCAGCTCTTCACGGGGTGCCTTGAAGGGGCTGAGGCTGCTTTGCCGCTGGCCGTCCCGCCTGGCTGTTCCTGTGCCCTAAATACTTTCTTCAAACTCTTGTCATTTGGGTCTTGTGGGAAAAAAAAAGAGGGAAACTGTAAAACAGTCGAAATTTATGCTGAGTCAAACATGCTGAGTCGAAATTTATGCTGAGACCGTGGCCTGAGGGAGGCTCTCAGGAGCTCCTGAGAACACGTGGGCAAGGTGGTCGGGCTACAGCTGGGTTTTATGTTTTAGGGAGACACAGGACATCCATCGGTGCGTGTGAGATGTGCATTGGTTCCGTCCGGAAAGGTGGGATAGCTGGCAGTGGTGGGGTGGGGGCTCCGGGTCATAGGTCATAGATGGATTCAAAGATTTTCTGATTGGTGATTGGTTGAAAGAGTTAAGTCATCTGAAGACCTGGATGACTAGAAAGGCATGTCTGGGTGAAGATAATGGGTTGATAAGGTTTTGGCTGTGTCCCCATTCAAATCTCCGCTTCAATTGTATCTCCCGGAACTCCCACCTGTTGTGGGAGGGACCCTGGGGAGGTCATTGAATCGCGGCACCTGGCCTTCCCTGTGCTATTCCCGTGACGGTGAATAAGTTTCAAGAGATCTGCTGCGTTTCTCAGGGGTTTCCCCTTTTGCTTCTTCCTCATTCTCTCTTGCTGCTGCCATGTAAGAAGCGCCTTTCGCCCTCCGCCATGAGTAAGATCTCCCCAGCCATGTGGAACTGTAAATCCAATCAAACCTCCTTTTCTTTTCTTTTTTTTTATTTTTATGAGATGGAGTCTCCCACTGTCATCTGGGCTGGAGTGCAGTGGCGCAATCTCAGCTAACTGCAACCTCCACCTTCCAGGTTTAAGCAATTATCCTGCCTCAGCCTCCTAAGTGGCTGGGATTACAGACATGTACCACCAGGCCCATCTAATTTTTTTTTTTTAATAGAGACGAGATTTTACCATGTTGGCCGGGCTGGTCTTGAACTCCTGACCTCAAGTGATCTACCTGCCTTAGCCTCCCGAAGTACTGGGATTACAGGCTTGAGCCACCGTGCCAGCTTTTTTTTTTTTTTTTCTTAAATTTTCTTAGGATTTTGCTCTGTCATACAGGCTGTGATGTGAAACCACCTTTGCAAAATTATGATAGTACAAGAAGCCTGCCACAGCTGACTCCATCTTGCATCTAAGCTTTAAGCTGTCTTCACTCATTCCTGGGTATAGGCGAAGCTGACCTGGGGAGGAATTAGTTTATACTTTAACTCGGAAGTGAGGATAATAACACCCCTCCCTAAAACTAAATCCCTCCTTGCCCAGGGATGCAAAACTGCCTTTGTAAGACTAAGGAAAGCCCATGAGATTAGGCTTGTGGAAGGGGCCTGAATTCTGCCAAAATCTCTTCCTGTTCGAGTCATGTGGCCAGAGGTGACAGGATCTGTGACATCCTGAAGTGCTCCTAGAGATAACATCACTCTTATAGAACCTAACATTGGCTTTTTGAGGTTTTTTTTTTTTTTTTTTTTTTTTTTCAGATTTTGGCAATGGACTGATCCCATCCAGACCCATGACTCGTGACTCAGTCCGTCCTGGGGCCCCCCAAGGGGACTTAGTGCATGAAGAGTGTTTTCCACACACCCGTGATTTCATCCACAACCAATCCGCAGCACCACTCCCTAGGCCCCTGCCCACCAAATTGTCCATAAAACCCTCAGCTTTGAGTTCTTGGGGAGACCGAGTTGAGCAGTAACTCTGTCTCCCCCATGGGCAGCCTCCCAGCAATTCTTTTCTGACTGCAATGCTGTGGTCCGGTGAGTTGGTCTGGTTTATGCAGCAGGTGGGAAGAACCAGTCAGACAAGGACAACTGTCTTCTCCTCCTCTGCAGAGGGAAGCTGGCGCCACGTGAATAAGGACCTCGTTTTTCTAGTCTGCAGTTTGGGAGGGCATGGTGCAGGTGCACTGGAGACCCACTGTTACCCTCGCATCTGAGGCTGGGTGAGCCCCGGAGCAGAAGGTGGAGAGTGAAGGGTTGAGCAGGGAGGGTCAAGAGGCGAACACCCCAGTGTCCAAATAAATGCCTCTTCTCACCACGTAGGAAGGAATGTGGGAAGCGGAACCAAAGGCTGTGAGCGTGAATGAAGTCTCGCTTGCCTTGCCTACACTTCGGGAACTTCTCCATGCGCATGACTCCTCTGGCTTTATCAGTGAGCAGGAGGAGCGACAAAGAGGCAGGGCAGGAGAGGGGTTTGCCCTGGACCGAGAGGCCCGGGACTGCAGCGGACCAGGGACCCTTTGCACTGTGATGCCTTGTGTGAGTCCTGCTGAACAAGTGAAGTCTGGCGTTCCTCCTCCTAATCAAAGCGTGTGGCTATCTGCCCCGTTAACACACTCGTCAGTGTTTTCCCAACAAAGAGGCACTGTGTCCGAAGGTACCCAGATTTTTGTATCATTTGAGTAGAGACGGGGTTTACCATGCCCAGCACGGGGGTCACCGAAAACTCACACACTGTCTGCTCTTCAGCACTGAGGCTGAAGAAGGGACTCCGAGCCAATGAGTGCGGCATGGGGGTCACCGAAAACTCACACGCCGGGCAGTCCAGGAGCGGCGGGCTGGACAGGAAAACTGCTGTGTGTGAAAAGCAGTTTATGCGGCATTTCCCCACCTCCATCCCCTGTTCAGCCTGTGTTCCTAGGAGTGGGCCAGGGTTCGAAGGTCCCGCATAGATGAAGAGAACCTCCTGGTTGGACACCCCCCGATTCCTTCGCTCAGGACTCTGAACACACATCCCTGGTTCTCGGGCTGTGCTGAAGTCGCCGCTGTCAGGGCGTCCGCGTCAGCTAGCCCCGTAATGCTTGGCAGCCACCACCTTGACGGTCAGCAATTACAACGTGTATTGTCTAGATCTGCTTTCTGGAGTAAGTTCAGTCATTCACAAAGAGCAAGTTAGTTGTCACTCAGGGAACTTATAAGTGGTTTGTTAGAGAAGGATATCGTGACTCCCAAACTCTCCTGAGAACTCCTGAGGGGTGGTTTGCCCTAGAGTAAGCAAGTGTGGGCGGAAAATAGATAGTTCGGAAGGCTGAGGTTGCAGTGAGCTGAGATTGAGCCATGGCACTCTGGTGTGGGTGACAAGAGCAAAACTCTGTCTCAAAAAAAAAAACAAAACAAAAATTAGCGAGGTGTGGTAGTGCATGCTGCAATCCCAGCTACCCGGGAAGCTAAGGCAGGAGAAATGCTTAAACTGGGAGGCGGTGGTTGCAGTGAGCCGAAATCGCGCCATTGCACTCCAGCCTGGGCAACAACAACGAAACTCCATCTTAGAAAAAATTGGAAAGGAGAGAACCCTTCTAGTTACCCTGCTCACGTGGCCATCACAGCCTTCCTTGGATCTTGCCAATATGAAGAAAATAAAGTGGCTCCCACGTGTTAAGCACCTACTGTCCCTTAGGCAAGCGCTTTCTGTGTATTAACTCGGGTTGCACCACAACCCTGTAAGTAATGATTACTGGAGAATTAAAATGATTACAATATGAGTTTTATTAGCCGTGTGCCCAGTGTTACACAGCTAATGTACCACAGGTGGGATTCAAATCTAAGTCTGTGTGGCTCCCAGGTCAGTCTTGTAAGTAGAAATACCACCCTCACTTAGCAATACAATTTTAGGGTTATCGAAGGACCTCTAACTGAAAGTATGGTCTGAGATCAAGGGTGCAACTGCCTCCCTTAGGAAGTTTGGGGGGAAAAAAAGCACATTCTAAATAATATATATGTTGCAAGATATCATCTATCCTACTAGATTTTTAATTTAAAAAATCTTAACTAAAACTGCAATTTGATTAAAACTATTATTTTAGATCGTTAAAAGCATTTTTAAAATACCAAAACTTAGTTTCTTTATTTTTTATTTTTTCATTTTTTGAGATGGAGTCTCGCTCTGTCTCCCAGGCTGGAGTGTAGTGGTGCAATCTTGGCTCACTGCCACCTCAGCCTCCCGAGTAGCTGGGATTACAGGTGTGAGCCACCACACCTGGCCCTACAGATTCAAGATGACGGGATGACAGCGTTTCTACCTTACCCTCTGTCTGAAGCAAAATTAGAAGGCAAAGTCACAGAAACAGAAGTCTTGCTTGTGGTGAGACAAGACGCCTGGAAGCCTGAACCACAGTTTCAAAGAACAGCAGCAGACCTCGGACCTTAAAATGATGCCCCAGAGGGGAGGAGTGGCCAGTGCTTTCCTCCACATGACCCATGTGAAAGGAAAGTAAAATCTCGAGACCAAACTTGCCATGCCCAGGGGAACGGGGTCACGCAATGCCTGCCTTCCATTTCCAAACAGCTGGAATCCCCATGCCCATATGATCTCATGCTAAACCTACTGAGAGTGAGACGAATGTGTGACTAGTTTTCCCCCAACTAAGTTATTGGTTTTGTTTTGTTTTGACATGGAGTCTCGTTCTGTTGCACTGGAGTGCAGTGGTGCGATCTTAGCTCATTGCAACCTCCGCCTCCTGGGTTCAAACGATCCTTCTGCCTCAGCCTCCAAGTAGCTGGGATCACAGGCATGTGCCACCATGCTAATTTTTTTGTGTTTTAATAGATATGGGGTCTTGCCATGTTGGCCAGGCTGGTCTGGAACTCCTGACCTCAAGTGATCGGCCCACTTCAGTCTCCCAAAGTGCTGGGATTACAGGCATGAGCCCCTGTGCCCAGCCCACTCCATTCTTTACACAGGTGAAGTGTAGATTTGCTGAGCGCTAATCAGCCTCTTGAGAATGTATCCACTCACCTGTTTTCCTACCTCCTTTGCTTCCCTTTTCTCCTTTCTCTTGAAATGCTGAAGTCCTCAAAACCCTCTTTGGAAAAAGCACAGGACACGGATTCCATGGTGGCTTGTGTTTCTTTCTCCTGGGCACCTGCTGAACCTCAGCAAAGTGAATCTCTAAACTGACTGGAATCTGCCTCCATCACTTTTCCTTTTGTTTTTAATTGGCCAGTTTAAGGTCTTCATTGGTCACCGTTTGCTTTACATCCAATGAGGACAAGAGAAGCAGCACTGGACCCCTCGCGGGGTCGGGCCAGGCAGGAGGGTGAACGGCTGTGGTTCAACGTCTGGATAGGGACTGGTTAGACGCCCAGTTCCTAGCCCCTACGGTTAGGCAATCACTCTTTCCCCTTCGTTTAGGGTTTAGAGTTTTACTTTATAAAAACAGAACTGGAGAGATTCTAGTTTGGGAACCAGGCTGATGGGAGGAAGGATATTGAAGCAAGATGTTTCCCGACCTCTTTGCAGGTGGGAACCAAAGTTCATGGGCACCAGCAGGGGCCAACTCCTCTCACTTGCTGCTCTACCCCTCGTGGGAGGGGGACACAGGCGAGCATGTGCAGGAGTCAGGGTGAGCGCTTTTGGGTGCTGGCAAGAGCAATCTCCATACCAGCCCCACAGCAGCATCTAAAGGAGGGTGCCTGCAACCCTTGAAGCCCCAGAGGAAGTGTTACAGTGCCCTTTTAGCTTTGCCACCTGTGGCTTAAGTACTGACGGCTCAGCACACGGCCAGTGTGACAGCTTTTGCACCCACACTTGTAGCACATGAGTTCTTGTCTGGCGCCCAGGAGGAATGAGATTCCGTGAATGAATTGAAGGCGGTCAGTGCAGGAGATTTTGCTGCTGTTAAAAGTGGCTCTCAGTAGTAAGAGGAGCTGAAAAGCGGATGAAGTGGGAAGGTAATATCTCCGAAGCTACGCCATCAAGCTGTTCCTCTGAAGTCAAGTCACTTCTCTCTGACGTCCAACCACAGTCTGTAACGTCCAGCTGTTTCTCCTCTCCCTGCCAGCGGAACCTGGGGTTTTTATGAGCACAGGACTGGGGGCAAGGCAGGCCATGAGTGGTTTTGGAAAACAGGGATGTGTGTTCTCACTTTGGGCCACAGTGCCAGGTGTTTAGGTACTTCCCTGTCCCCTGTCCTTATCAATATTTGATGAGTTAAGTATTGGGTGTGATAATGGAATGGTAGTTATGGCTTACCAAAAACCCAGCCCTTACCTTTTATCCTGAAATGTTTATGGGTGAAATTGCACAATGCGTGGGGCTGGCTTCATTCAAAATAAGCTGGTTGGGAAGAGGGTGCAGGTGCAGGGAGAAGGTGGCTGTAGAGGAGACGAGCTGAGGGGTGCATTGGGGGCTGCTTGGCTGTGAGAATTTATTAAGCCCATCTCTCTACTTCTGTAGATGTTTAGAATTTTATCCAATAAGATGCTTTAAAAAATTAAAAGTGATGGCCTAGTATGGTGGCTCATACTGTAATCCCAGTACTTTGGGAGGCTGAGACAGGCAGATTGCTTGAAACCCAGGAGTTTGAGACCAGCCTGGGCAACATGGTGAAACCCCGCCTCTACAAAACATACAAAAATTACCCAGGCATGCGGCTACATGCCTGTAGTTCCAGCTACTCAGGAGGCTGAGGTGGGAATATCAGTAGAGCCTGGGTGGTTGAGGCTGAAGTGAGCTGAGATTGCACCACTGCACTCCAGCCTGAGTGACAGAGTGAGATCCTGCCAAAAAAAAAAAAAAAATTAAATGATGTCACCTGGGTAAAACAAAACAGTAACCCACAGAACAGTCATAGAGGTGAGGGACCTGGGGAAGCGGAATCCAGACTGGTACCTTCGACAGAGAGGCCTTACCCAGTGTTACCTGAGGAGGGGTGGACATCAACTGGGGCAGGGCTGGGCCAGGACCTGTGCAGCGGCAGGGAATTCCACAAAGGAAGAAAGAGGTTCTGTAAGGGAGGGAGGAGGGGGGAGGACACGGCCAACAGATGGCCAGCGTGGCCCCACATGGGTGTGCTTTGCTCAATGTCCTCCTCATCTTGAAAAGGAAGGAAAAAGGCTCTTTTTGAAACATGACTGAAATAATTTTAGGGCAATAACAAGGCATCGTGATATTAATATAAAGAAAGAGAACTGGAAATTGTATCCACCTGCGTAATTTTCTATCCTCTCTGAGATCAAATTTTCTAATTTGTAAAATGAGGGGGTTGGACAAGGTCCATGCTATCAATCTCCCTCCTACTTCATACTGAGGTATTTACTATCCGTATGTCAGTGTTTGCACCTCAAAAATACATAAAATACCTTAGAGTAATCATATTTCCTCAGGAAACATATAATCAAAAACCTACTTAGCAAATTTAATTTGAAAGATGATGAGGCAGGAGAATCACTTGAGGCCGGGAGTTTGAGGCCATCCTGGTCAACATAGTGAGATCCTGTCTGTACCAAAAAATTTAAAAATTAGCTGGGCATAGTGGCACATGCCTGTAGTCCCAGCTACTTGGGAGGCTAGGGCCGGAGGATCGCTTGAGCCCAGGAGTCCAAGGCTGCAGCGAGCTATTATCATGCTACTGAATTCCAACCTGAGCGACAGAGTGAGACGGTGTCCTCACCCACGTCGCATGTTGAATTGTAGGAAGGATCTGGTGGGAGGTGGTTGAAACATGGGGCAGCCTCTCCCATGTTGTTTTTGTGGTAGTGAGTAAGTTCTCAGGAGATCTGATGGTTTATAAGGGGCTTCCCCCTTCACTCGGCTCTCATTCTTCTCCCTCCTGCCGACGTGTGAAGAAGGACGTGTTTGCTTCCCCTTCCACCACGATAGGTAAGTTTCCTGAGGCCTCTCCAGCCATGCTGAACTGTGAGTCGATTAAACCTCTTTCCTTTATAAACTACCCAGTCTCTGATATGTCCTTATAGCAGGGTGAGAACAGACTAATACGATTAGCCACAGATGGATGAGGGAGGCTTGTTCCTTTTTTTTTTTTTTTTTGAGACGGAGTTTCACTCTTGTTACCCAGGCTGGAGTGCAATGGCGCAATCTCGGCTCACCGCAGTCTCCACCTCCTGGGTTCAGGCAATTCTCTTGCCTCAGCCTCCTGAGTAGCTGGGATTACAGGCACACGCCACCATGCCCAGCTAATTTTTTGTATTTTTAGTAGAGACGGGGTTTCACCATGTTGACCAAGATGGTCTCGATCTCTTGACCTCGTGATCCACCTGCCTCGGCCTCCCAAAGTGCTGGGATTACAGGCTTGAGCCATCGCGCCCGGCCAAGGGAGGCTTGTTTCTAGTGTGGTATTTGACACCTGTGTGTGCGTTCTCTGTTTTCCATGCAGAAGTGACTGTAAAACCCAGACTTCAGGATATCACTAGGTTGTCATTAAAAATGTTTAAGTTTAAATCTCTGTTGCATATTCTACAATTTTTTAAATTACCAAGTCAGGGCTTATGATGTAGAACAGACTGTGAATCCCATCACAATCTTTGGTCTCACGGGGAAACCTCCGTGTGTGTGGAGCCTCACGCTGCACTTCGCTAGACATCAGGCTTGTGATTTTCCTTTGAAAATGTCAGGGGTGGAGAAGAAATGAAATCAACCTTTACAAGATCTGAAGTTTTCTTTTCTGGTGGCTATGATTTTGCCACAGCAGAGAAGAAGTTTTGCCTTAAAAATATAGGTTTCTTCAACTCCTAGGTATATGTCCAAAAGAATTGAAAGCCGGGACTCAATCAGATACTTGTATACCAATACTTCTTCTCTTTTTTAAGAGACGGGGTCTTGCTTGTTGTCCAGGCTGGAGGGCAGTGTCACGATCATAGCTCACTACAGCCTCAAACTCCTGGGCTCAAGGGATCCTCTTACCTCAGCCTCCTGAATAGCTGGGACTACAGGCGTGCCCCGCCATGCCTGACTCATTTTTGTTTTTTAGAGACAGGATCTCACTTTTCGCCCAGGTCGGTCACGAACCGCTGGCCTGAAACCATCCTCCCGCCTCAGCCTCAAGAGCCATTAGAATCACAGGCGTGAACACCTGGCCTGTACGATATCAATACTTGTTTAGCAGCGTTATTCACAGCCCCCAAAGGGGAAAGCAGCCCAGGTGTCCACCAACAGATAAATGTGTGAACCAACTGCGGTCTGTCCATAGAATCTAATGTGATTGAGTCTTACAGAGGAAGGAAATGACGACACAGCTCACAACATGATGAGCCTTGGAAACATTGTGCTACGGGAAGTAAGGCAGACACAGGGAGCACATGCTCCAGGGTCCCACTTACATAGGCGCCTTCACAGTCAAATTCCGGGGCTTGGGACAGAGGGGAACGGGGACTGTTTAACAGGGACGGAACCTCAGTTTGGGAAGGTGAGAAAGTTCTGGAAATGGATGGTGGTCATGGTTGCACAACAGTGTGAATGTCCTTAATGTCACCGAACTGTATGTTTAAAAATGGCTAAATGAGGCCAGTTATGGTGGCTGACACCTACAATTCTAGCATTTTTGGGAGGCCAAGGCAGGAGGATTGCTTGAGCCCAGGAGTTCAAGACCAGCCTTGGCAACATAGTGAGACCTTATCTAGAATAAATTTAAAAATTAGCCAAGGGTGGTGGCATGCCCCTGTAGTCCGAGCTGCTCGGGAGGCTGAGGCAGGAGGATCAGTTGAGCATGAGAGATCGAGGCTGCAGTGAGCTGTGATCGTGTCCCTGCACTCCGGCCTGAACAACAGAGCGAGACCCTGTCTCCACAAACAAACAAAGGTTAAATGATTGATATCATGTTATGTATATTTTACCACAGTAAAAAAGTCACACAGAAAAATTTTAGGTTTACACTTTGGGTGGCCGAGTTGGGCATGTCATTTGAGCCCAGGAGTTTGAGACTGGCCTAGTCAACATGGCCAAACCCTGTCTATACCAAAAATACAAAAATTAGCTGGGTGGTGGCTGCATGTGGTCCCAGCAACTCGAGACACTGAGGCGGGAATCACTTGACCTGGGGAGGCGGAAGTTGCAGTGATCTGAGATCATGCCACTGAACTCCAGCCTGGGTGTCAAAGCAAGATTCCATCTCGAAAAAAAAAAAAATTAGGTTTAGCTCATTCTTGTTAAAAAGCGGTGAGTCTGATGGGTGAAACTGCACAGTCACTATTTTCTGCTCAGCGGGTAATGGACACACCAAATGCAAAGAACACATGAAGGACCAATGCATGAGTGCTGCTGAATTTTACGTGCAGTCCACTTCGGTCCGCCCACTGCCCCTCAGCACTTCGCTTTGATTCAATAGCTCTCCGTTGAGGAGTCGCACATCTTTGCAAATTATAGGCAATGCTCGGCTTCCTGGGGCACAGGCGTTTTTGTGTGTTTTTTTTTTTCTTGAGACGGAGTCTCTTTGTCGTCCAGGCTGGAGTGCAGTGGCCCAATCTCGGCCCACTGCAACCTCCATTTCCCTGGTTCAAGTGATTCTCCTGCCTCAGCCTCCTGAGCAGCTGGGATTACAGGTGCACGCCACTACACACAGCTAATTTTTGTATTTTCAGTAGAGACAGGATTTCACCATGTTGGCCAAGATGGTCTCAATCTCTTGACCTCGTGATCTGCCTGCCTCGGCCTCCCAAAGTGCTGAGATACAGGCGTGAGCTACCGCGCCAGGCCCGGGGCCCAGGTTTGACACAATTCACTGTCTTCTATGTTGTGGACGGCCAACAGCGACAGAGTGAACTACTGCACGGTGAATGTCCTGGCTTTCTTGGAGGACCCACCAGGAGAACACAAAGCAGTGATTTCCAAAGGTGTGTGGGCATGAGTATTTTATTTTATTTTATTATTTATTAATGTTTTGAGATGGAGTTTTGCTGTCGTCGCCCAGGCTGGAATGCAATGGCGCGATCTCGCCTCACTATAGCCTCCGCCACCCGGGTTCAAGCTCTTCTCCTACCTCAGCCTCCAGAGTAGCTGGGATTAGAGGTGTGCGCCACCACGCCCAGCTAATTTTTTGTATTTTTAGTAGAGATGGGGTTTCCCCATGTTGGCCAGGCTGGTCTCAAACCCCTGACCTCAGGTGATCCACCCGCCTCAGCCTCCCAAGCTGCTGGGATTACAGGCGTGATGCACTGCACTCAGCCTGCGTGAGTATTTTAAGCAACAACCACACAACGTTGATTCTGAAGCAGTGATGTCTTCCTCCCACTCCCAGTCATCCAGCCCCAAGCTAAGGATGTCTGAGCTACTGTACACTCAGGGAAGCAGCAGGACATAATTACTAACTGCTGGTCTGCAGACCTGCAGCAAGCCTGGGCCTGGTAACGTCACCAGCTATGACAGCTTGGGTGAGTCACTCAACCTTTCTGGGTCAGCTTTGGTTTCGTTATCTGCAGGACAGCCATGATGATACTTCCTCACTTTGCTGTCTCTTAGGGATTTCTGGAGGGCTCAGTGAGCTATGGCATGCACTGGTTTGTAAACTAATTTTTTTTTGGAGATGGGGTCTCACTATGTTGCCCAGACTGGTCTCGAACTCCCGGACTCAAGCGATCCTCCTGCTGTGCCTCTCAAAGTGCTGGGATTACAGGCATGAGCCACCGTGCCTGGCCTTGGTTTGTAAACTGTAAAGTAAACATCATCTTTGGCTTTTAATGGAGAATCGCTGGGATGTCCAATCGACCCCTTTAGGTCTTATTTTCATGTTGGACTCAAATTTTCTCAAGGTCTTATCCAGTTCCAACATTTGGGCTGGGTTGATTATGGACAGCTTCATGGAGGAATCAGCACTTCAGCCTCGTTGGGTCTCCCAACACAGACTGCACTTAGCCATTTAAAAATTAAGGAAAAGACTGAAGCAGAAGGAAGAAGCGATCACCAAAGGCACAGAGCTGCAGGCGAGCAGGGCACTTAACTCCAGAGAAGCTGCCCATGGGTGGGGAGCACACAGTCACTGTGCAAGGACCACTTACATCAGCCAAGCCAGCACGCTGAGTCACATCAGTACTGTTAATTTAAATGTTAATGGTTTGGCAGTTGGTTTATTTTAATTTGTGAGTTATTTTACTTCTATGACTGCATGATGGCCTGAAGCATCAGCAGCTTATAAAGAGTTTTACATTTCTACATGTTTAAGTAAAATTGTACTCAGAATAACTTAAGTCAACACTGAGGGTACATGAGAAATGTTTCCTTTAGATGTGATCTACTGGACTATGCAATCATGTCCCCCCAAATCCCTTTTCTCTCTTCTTAATCGTGCAGTTGCAGAAGGGATTGAGCCATCCTCAACTGCCAGAACCACCCTGATTTCTTTAATTCCCCCTGTCTGCCACTGATTGGTTAAGTTCTAGCCAGTCAGCACATGGCATTCCCCTAGCCAACTGGACTGACTCCAAACGAGCACATAACCCAATGGGGAGAGCAGACATGCCAGTAGAGGCTGTGGGGCTCTCTCTAAAAGTCAATTCCACTTCTGGAGTTGTTCTTTGAAGAGCTACCGAGGGCTGCCACTTTCCCCCTTTCTGGTATATGTCCATGCCACCTGGAACTGCTGCTGCTCTGTTTTGCAGATGTGTAGAAGACCAGTGCTAGGGGGAGGCAGAGCAGTAGCACAGGAAAGCACATTCTTACCTGTCTGGGCAGCCGAGTCATACCACTCCCAAAGCCCACTCATCTCCCGGACATTCTAGTGTGTGAGTTTATAAGTCCCCCTTTAGTTTAAACTGTTTTAAGAGATAGCCCCACAACTTCATGCCATAAAACAATGACAACAATATTTTTTATTTATATTTATTCATTTATTTATTTTAGAAAAGGTCTTACTCTGTCGCCCAGACTGGAGGATAGTGGCGCAGTCTCGGTGCACTGTAACCTCTGCCTCCCAGGTTCAAGCGATGCTTGTGCCTCATCCTCCTGAGTAGCTGGGACCACAGACATGCGCCAGCTACGTGCCTGGCTAATCTTCATATTTTTGGTAGAGACAGGGTTTCGCCATGTTGGCCAGTCTGGTCTCAAACTTCTGGACTGAAGTGATCTGCCTGTCTCGGCCTCCCAAAGTGCTGGGATTACAGGTGTGAGCCACCACCCCCATCCAACAATGTTTACTTTGCCACGAATCTGTAATCTGGGCGGGGCTTGTCAGGGCCAGTTTGTCTCTGTTTTGTCGGCTGAAGCTGGAGCTCCTGAAAAGTGAAGGGCTGGATCCCCGAGAGCCCATCCACTCCAAGGCCAGGTGCCCAGGACCGCCCTGGAACACCTGCGGTGGTCTCTGCCTGCAGCTGGGGCTGCCACACTGCAGGTGACTGGGTTCCAAGGGACAGAGGAAGGGAGAGAAGGAAAGCAAGACAGTGAGTGCTCGCACACTAGGTGGAAGCCATATTGCTACTGTGACCTGACCTTGGGATGACCTTGGAGATGACCTGCATGAGTCCTGTCCACAGAAGCAGCTTCAAGGGAGGGAAATAGACTGCACTCCCCCTTTTTTTTTTTTTTTGAGACAGAGTCTCCGTGTTGCCTAGGCTGGAGTGTTGTCGCATGGTCTCAGCTCACTCTAGCCTTTATCTCCTGAGCTCGAGCAATCCTCCAGCCTCAGCCTTCTGAGTGACTGGGACTACAGGTGGGCACCACCACACCCAGCTAATTTTCATGTTTTTTGTAGAGATGGGGTCTCACCATGTTGCCCAGGCTGGTCTTTAACTCCTGGGCTCAAGCCATCCACCTTCCCCAGCCTCCCCAAGGGCTGTGATTAAATATTTGTTTGTTTGTTTGTTGTTTTTTGAGACGGAGTTTCGCTCTTGTTACCCAGGCTGGAGTGCAATGGCACGATCTCGGCTCACCGCAACCTCTACCTCCTGGGTTCAGGCAATTCTCCTGCCTCAGCCTCCTGAGTAGCTGGGATTACAGGCACGCGCCACCATGCCCAGCTAATTTTTTGTATTTTTAGTAGAGATGGGGTTTCACCATGTTAACCAGGATGGTCTCGATCTCTTGACCTCGTGATCCACCCACCTCAGCCTCCCAAAGTGCTGGGATTAGAGGCATGAGCCACCGCGCCCGGCCTAAATATTTGCTTGACTGGGCATGGTGGCTCACACCTGTATTCTCAGCGCTTTGGGAGGCCAAGGTGGAAGAGTGCTTGAGCGTTGCAGACCAGCCTGGGTAACATAGGGAGATCCATCTGTACAAAATAAAAATTTTAAATGAAAAATATATATTACTTAATTTTCTTACTATAGCACAGGTTTGATAATACCTACTCGATAGATGATTACACAGATTCACGAGAAAATATAAGTAAAATTATTTTGTAAGTGGTAAAGCTCTATACAAATGTAAATCATTGTTTTAATTCAGTATTTTAAAATTCAAAATGGCACAAATGCTTATTTAAGTCCTGTCAGTAACTACTTCCCTCTTGCTTCTAATGCCTGGGAATGAGGAATGGAACTGGGGTTGAGGCTGCTCTCCAGGGAGGGGGGCAGGTGCATCAGGGAAGGTCACATTTGTATTTGTAAACTGGGCAGTGGGTCCCTGGAACTTGGTGTTTTGTCCTCCTAGTCATTTTGCATGTCCAAAATATTCCGTCATAAGTTTAAATCAGTCCCTTTCCTTTGCTTTCCAATTCATACGTGAGGCACTGGTCTGGGAGAAGTTGGATAGGGTCCCTTCCTACAGCTGGGGAGTTTCTGTGGTGACTCCTCCATTGGGTAATATTTTAGCATCGTCAGTCGGCCGTCTACACCTCCTGAATGCGAGGCGGTACAGACGGGACCAGGTGCAGTGGACGGCCACTTGGACATGACCATCACACAGAAAGGGGCCTTGTCCCTGCTGCTGTGCCTCCAGCTCCTGGCGCACAGCCCACATGTGCCTACTGAGGGTGGCAGGCCCTGGAGTGCGGTCTTTGCCTTCCCCTCCTCTCTGCTTCTCCTGTTCTTCCCGGCCCCCAGATGACCCCACATCTTCATGTCCTGGCAGTTGGGTGGCTCTAGGGACCATGGGACAAGATCCTACCAACAGGCATGCGTGGGAGGACCATGTGCCACTCCTTGTCAGCCTGATACGGTCGTGTTCTCGTCCCCACCGTGGAGATTAAGGCACAAGAGCTGTGTGACCTGACCTGCTGAGTGACCGTGGCGGACCGTGTCCTGGAGAGCCATCCAGACTCCCAGCAGACCTTGAGTTAGCACCAGGTGAACCTAGGAGTTGCTTGTACCTGGGCATGACGTAGCCGCCCTGACAGTCTCACCCTCCTGTCAAGAAACCCGAGCGGCTGCGTCCACGCACAGCGGTGCATGAGGAACAGCTTCGCAGGCATGGCAAGGGACAGGGAGGGAAAGGCACATTTTAATAACAAATGATCGAGGCTTCAAGTGAAACGGAAGATTTTTATGTGGAAAATGGCTGAGACCTAGTGACAATTTGAAGGTAAAATCCATGGTCCTTGTTTCTGTGACTTTGCAGTTTCCGGAGGCCACATGTCCATGACGATGGTGCTGACCTCCCTAGTGAAGGCGTTAGAGACTAGCCCCAAAGCTGCTGTTGCATAAAAGAGGTTTTCAGAACTAAACTGTGGTTTAAATGCGTGTCATTGAGCACCCACGTGGTTTCCAAGACAATAATGCAGGACACGGGGTAAGCGTGGAGGCAAAAGTGCGTCTCACCCAGACCCAGCAGTTGAGGGGGCTCTGTGGCCACCTCCACCCGCTTCCTAGCCACTGGCCACTTCAAACCAGGTGAGCACAGCACAGACAGGCAGGATTCCAACCCCCCGCAACTTCCTGCACCTCTGTCCAGAAATCTCTGGAACTGACTAGAAAGTGGTTCTGGAAACTTCTCCAGAGATTGTCTGTTCAGGGCCGAGTGCTGCAAATGGTGCTGCCTGATCCCAGCTCGGAGGTCTTCCTGAGGGCAGATCCTCCAGCCCTGCTGCACCACAAACTACCCGAGACTTGGTGGCTCACAAGCAACACACACTTGGGACCCAGCTGCCGTGGCCGGGTTTGGGGATGGCTTCGCTGGGTGCTTCTCCCTCAGGGTCTCTGGCTGTGGCTGCATTAGCCAAAGGCTTCACGGAGGCAGGTGGGACCCACATCAGGACAGCCCCATGGTGGGGTGCTGGAGGCCTCAGCTCTGCGCCACGTGGGGCCCTCCGCACAGCCTGAGTGTCCTCAGTGTGGCATTCGCTTTCTCCAGGGTGTGTGACCCAAGAGAGGCAGCACACAGGACGCCGAGTGCCCCACAGAACCAGATCTGTCCGAGGCCCACACTGCCACATCCAGGCTCCTTCCACTCAGCAGAAAGGAGCAGCTAAATCCAACCTGTGTTCCGGGGAGGGGCATAGGTGCTCCTTTTATTTTTTTTTTTTGAGATGGGGTCTGGCCATGTTGTCCAGGCTGATCTTGAGCTTCAGGAGCCTCCCACACAGTTGGGTCTACAGGTGTAAGCCGTGGCCCTGGCTCAGGATCCATTCTTTGTTTGTTTGTTTTTGAGACTGAGTCTCGCTCTGTTGCCAGGTTGGAGTGAAGTGATGTAATCTCGGCTCACCGCAACCTCCACCTCCCAGGTTCAAGTGATTCTCCTGCCTCCGCCTCCCGACTAGCTGGGATTACGGGTGCCTGCCACCACACATGGCTAATTCTCGTATTTTTATTAGAGACGGGGTTTCACCATGTTGGCAGGGCTGGTCTCAAACTTCGGACCTTAGGTGATCCACCCCCTTGGCCTCCCAAAATACTGACTGGGGTTACAGATGTGAGCCACTGTGCCGGGCCCAGGCTGCATCTTTTAGAGAGAGTGCCAGAAAAGCTGTCCACATACAGGTTGAGCATCCCTAATCTGAAAATCCCAACATGAAAATCTCCAAAATTCAGAACGTTTTGAGCACCAACATGACACCACAGTGGAAAATCCCATGCATGCCCCCATGTGATGGGTCACAGTCAAAATGCAAACTTCGTTTTCTGCACAAAATTATTTTTAAGTATTGCATACAGTTATCTTCAGCTGTGTGTGTAAGGTGTATGCGAAACATAAATGAATTTCGTGTTCAGATTTGGGTCCCAACCTCAAGATACCGCATTATTACAAATATTCCAAATTACAAAAAAAAAAAAAAAGAATCAAAGTCTGAAACAGTTCTGGTCTAAAGTATGTTGGATTAGAGATTACAACTAGTGGCCGGGCGTGGTGGCTCACGCCTGTAATCCCAGCACTTTGGGAGGCTGAGGCGGGTGGATCACGAGGTCAAGAGTTTGAGACCAGCCTGGCCAATATGGTGAAACCCTGTCTCTACTAAAAATACAAAGCAATTAGCCAGGAGTGGTGGCACACGCCTGTAGTCCCAGCTACTTGGGAGGCTGAGGCAGAAGAATCGCTTGAACCTGGGAGGTGGAGGTTGTAGTGAGCCAAGATTGCACCACTGCACTCCAGCCTGGGCGACCGAGTAAGATTCCGTTTCCAAAAAAAGAGAGAGAGAAAGAGATTATAACTACTACTTTAAATGCTATAAGATTTAATTCGCTAATATTTAACAATACCTAAATTGTGCCAAGTACTAAGCTACATTTAAAAAAATGAATTTCTAACCAAACGGTCAGTGTTATCATCTCTGGGTTACACAAGCAGGTAGATCTCAGAGGTAGCCTGACTTGCTCGAACAGGTGGTACCTAAGATTTGAACCCCAGCCCTTTGATGCTATAGTAACCGTTTTGTTTATTTTCTATATCTGATACTCTGATACTGGGGGCCTGCTGACCCTGGGGGCTGCCCCTCCCACAAACAGCCAATTCCTGGATAGTGCACACTCGCCTGCCCCACGCAGGCCTTCCACGTGCAAGCCCTCAAATGCAGAGCCCACGCCCGCCACCTCCTCTGTGGGCTCACACCCCAGGCCACTGTCCACTCACACCTGTCACCCCAGGGCAGGGACAAGACGTGGGGCAGCCCCTGGGCCCAGAAGGCTGGAGTTATTCAGGCTGGACAGTCCTGGGCCTGCTGACCCTGCCTTGGCATCCCTATTGTGGAAAGGACGATAGAGGCTCCTGCTCAGTTCCCCAGCCCACAGCCAACCCTGGTGCATCCCCACGTGGCCCCTGTGGTGCGGCCTGCCCCTCTTCTCAGGATCTGTGAGTAATAAGCCATCTTTGCAACGGCAGCCATTCCGGATCTGCTGTCCTCGCCGTGCTGAACTGTAATCAAGCCTGCTGAAGACAGATGCCTGGTCTGATCCTCCCCCCGAAACTTGCTGCTCGGGTGTGGGCGGTGGTGAGGGCACCAGAGGCCCCACCTGCACAGATCTCCTGACGGCACCGGAGCTCTGCTGAGGCCTCGGGTGCGTCTGGATTCCAGGCTCACTGCCCCTTGGCTCCTCATGAGCTCCTGTATCGGAAGAGATTTACTGCTCTAACTAGATCTGTATCTCAATTTAATGAAAATGTTAAGGATACTTTGATGGTCTTGCGCCAGTGTAATTTTAAATGAAATGTCTTCACTCCTTGGCAGCCTGCGCTGCTCCGATGTTTAACTATCAGAAAGTGCTTAAGTGAAGTGCTCTTTGCAATACTGTCTTTAGATCAGCTCGTTTTACAGCATTTCCCCCACAGAGTCAACAAAATACGTTTTATGGGTATCTGTGAGGCAAAGCCTCATCTGTGTTGCTAGAAATTAAACCCTGGCTGGCAGAGGTTACAAAGCAGTGTGTGTCAGGGGAGCACCAGGCCAGGTGTTTCTAAGCTTCAGTTTCCATGTTTGTAAAACGTGGGTAATAACATTTCCCTCATAGGACTGCTCTACATACATAAATTAGAAAGTCTGTATGTGGCTGGGCGCAGTGGCTCACACCTGTAATCTCAGCACTTTGGGAGGCTGAGGCGGGCAGATCACTTGAGGTCAGCAGTTCGAGACCAGGCTGGGCAACATGGTGAAACCCTGTCTCTACTAAAAACATTAAGATTAGCTTCTAGCTGTCCAAGGTGACAAGGAACACTTGCAATTTGGCTGGGCACGTTGGCACATATCTGTATTCCCAGCAACTCGGGAGGCTGAGGCAGGAGAGTCGTTTGGACCCGGGAGGCAGAGGTTGCATTGAGCAGAGATCATGCCTCTGCACTCCAGCCTGGCCAACAAAGAGAGAAACTCCATCTCTAACAGACAAAAAGTCTGCATGGCATGTCGTGTCATCTCTGACGAAATATGAATCCACAGTAAAGAGGAGCTTTTATCCTCCACTGCCGTGCCTTTAGGTTCCGGCACTTGATTACTCACAGGTGACTTTGAGAAGTCTGAGTGTGTCTTCCCAAAACACAGGGCGCGCCGCACTGTGGGAGGAGGAACTCTCCTTGACTATCCTGGCAGCTTCCAGCTGTCCAAGGCAACAGGGAACACTTGCAATTTGGCCTCCTGCTTCCCACAGGTTGAAGGGTTGCCAAACACAGGCTTCGTCGTGTAACCTTTTTAAATGATTGAAGTGATGATGATGATGCAGAACGGAGCAGAATGTTCACAGCAGCGTATTGTCAGTACTTGGTGTTTTGACTGTTATTATCACAGCTTTCTCAGCCTATGAACTTAGCACAATGCTCTGTGAGGACAGATGCTGAGTGTTGATAATGCCGTTCTGAATCCACGGGGCTCATTCAGATTGTCACCACTCAAATGTAGCTCTTGAGAATGAAGCCTGGCCAGGCCCATGCCTTCAACGCCGTGAGGCGTTCTGCCCACTTGGCAGAGGAAGTTGATGAAGTTAAGTGACTCACCAAAGTCATGCAGTTAGGAAGGGTCAGGGAAGGGCTGGAACCTACGTCTGACCAATGCTTTACTCCTAGGAACATCTGAAACTTTAGGAAGTCTAAAGCAGGCGTGGAGATCTGAATACCGCTCAGCCTGCAATTGACAGTGTGAACACAGCTTCACAGAAGAACCCTTGGCCATCTGCACCAGGTAGCTGTGAAGTCACAGCCGTGTGGGCCGATGAACACTGGACACTGTTCTGTTTTTAGCAAAAAACCCCACGATCCTTAACCTTAAAGAGCTTTATGAGAAAAAGAAGAAAATGGCAATGCCTAGGCTCGGGTGCTGCCTGCCTCCTCCCCGGGAACGAGGAAGCCTCTGGGTCCCCATACCTCTGTGCAGTCAGGCCCTGCCCTTCTCGTTTTGCCCCAGACATGCTGTCTCTCTTCTGTTCCCAGCGGGACCTTCACCTGCCCTCCCTCACCCTCACCAAACTCCTCCCACGCACCCGGCCCCTCCCTGCCCTCCACGCTCCTCCCGCGCACCCGGCCCCTCCCTGCCCTCCACGCTCCTCCCGCGCACCCGGCCCCTCCCTGCCCTCCACGCTCCTCCCGCGCACCCGGCCCCTCCCCGCCCTCCACGCTCCTCCCGCGCGCCCGGCCCCTCCCCGCCCTCCACGCTCCTCCCGCGCACCCGGCCCCTCCCCGCCCTCCACGCTCCTCCCACGCGCCCGGCCCCTCCCCGCCCCCCACGCTCCTCCCGCGCACCCGGCCCCTCCCCGCCCTCCACGCTCCTCCCGCGCGCCCGGCCCCTCCCCGCCCTCCACGCTCCTCCCGCGCGCTCGGCCCCTCCCCGCCCTCCACGCTCCTCCCGCGCACCCGGCCCCTCCCCGCCCTCCACGCTCCTCCCACGCGCCCGGCCCCTCCCCGCCCCCCACACTCCTCCCGCGCACCCGGCCCCTCCCTGCCCTCCACGCTCCTCCCGCGCGCCCGGCCCCTCCCCGCCCTCCACGCTCCTCCCGCGCGCCCGGCCCCTCCCCGCCCCCCACGCTCCTCCCGCGCGCCCGGCCCCTCCCCGCCCCCCACGCTCCATTGTAGGTTCTTTGCTGAGAACTGGGAGCCAGGAGCACAGACTGTGGGGAATATAATTTCATGCCTGGAGAAGGAGCCACTGGCGTGCTTCGGTCGGTGCCTGGGGCCTCAAAGCTGAGCGCAGGCCCCAAGGAGGAGCGTGCCTGCTGTTCACGGCTGCAGCTTGAGGCGAGGATGGACCGCAGGGGCCTTATTGGCTGACTGCAGCGGGCAGGGGAGGAGCCCAGGTGCACAGGACACCTGTGTCTGGAGTGGGCTGGGCCTCATGCAGCAAGGCCTGAAGCAAGGGTGTAGGCCAGGGACCTCAGAGCAGGCCCGGGCCAGGCTGAGGGGCTTCTCAGCTGCACACTGAGGCCCCTTGGGACAGCTGCTGACGGGTGGCCCGACCTCTCCTAGGGAAATTTCACTCAAGGAGGAGAGCCAGTCGGGTGGGGGCAGACAGCCTGGGGGAGTGTGGGTGGGATCCAGCCTCCCAGTGACCCCACAGGCAGCCCCACAGAGGCTTTGGGGCAGCAGTCATGGCCTGGGGACAGGAGTCACTGAGGTGAGGACAGAACCATCCCAGAGTCGCCTCTCACAGTAGATGCAGTTCCACAGGGTGAGGCAGGTCAAGGCGTGTCCCAGCACTGACTTGAAACTGTCCCTAAGCCACTGGGGCTGGCGTCACTGGCAGAAAGGTCACACAAGAAGAGCTCTCAGTGCCAGAGACATGGGACTCATCGGGAAAAGGAAAGGAGCGTTTCAAAAATATGGGATCAGCTGGAAAAGCGCCTGAAGGAAGGCCTGGCAGGGCTTGCCCCAGCGTCTTCTACGCACAGGCCACACCTCCGACCCTCCTTGGGAGTGAGGTGGTGCTGTCAGGGACCTTCCATGGGAACTGAGAATTCTTATATTTTTTTTGAGAAGGAGTCTGTCACCCAGGCTGGAGTGCAATGGTGCAATCTTGGCTCACTGCAACCTCCACCTCCTGGGTTCAAGCGACGCTCCTGCCTCAGCCTCCTGAGTAGCTGGGACTACAGGTGCATACCACCACATCCAGCTAATTTTTGTATTTTTAGTAGAGACAGAGTCTCACCATGTTGGCCAAGCTGGTCTTGAACTCCTGACCTCAAATGATCCACCCGCCTCACCCTCCCAAAGTGCTGGCATTACAGGCATGAGCCACCGCGCCTGGCCAGCAACTGAGAATTCTTGGCTTGGATTCTGGCTAAGCTGTACAGAGGGTTTGCATTTTGGTGAGTGGAAAATCGTATCTGCCGTCCTGTTAAATGCCATGGCCCCTGCTGTGATCTCTGGTGTGTTGTGTCTTGATTGTTATCCATCTAAAAGTCTTTTCTGGTTTCGGTTTTTCTTAGACTCATTGGCTATTTAGGAGTGTGTTCTATAATTTCCACATATTTGTGAGTTTCCCAAATTGTCTCCGCAAAGTCCCACTCTGCCGCCCAGGCTGGAGTGCAGTGGTGCAGTCATGCCTTACTGCAGTCTCCACCTTCTGGGCTCAAGTGATCCCCCCATCTCAGCTTCCCAAGCTGGGACTACAGGCATATGCCACTACACCCAACTAATTTACTAATTTATTTTAGAGATGGGTCTTGCTGGGTAGCCCAGACAGGCATCGAGCTCCTGGCCTCAAGCGATCCTCCCAAGCCGGCCTGTCAAAGTGCTGAGATTACAGGTGTGAGCACGGTGCCCGACTCTCGTCTTCCATTTCCAATGTCACTCCCTCGTGCTTGGAGAACGTGCTCTGAACTGCCTGATCCCGGTGGATGTGCTGAAGTTTGCTTTACAGCCTCGCACGTGGTCTGTCCTTGAGAATCTTCCAGGACTGTGTCCTGGAGAAGCACGTGTCCTGTTGGTGCTGGGCAGAGTGTCCACAGGTGTTATGTCTAGTGGGTTTGCATTGTTGTTTAAATGTTCTCTTCTTTTCTCTGTCTAGTTTCTATGCATTATTAAAACTGAGGTCGTGGGCTGGGCACAGTGGCTCACACCTGTAATCCCAGCACTTTGGGAGGCCTAGGTGGGCGGATCACAAGGTTAGGAGTTTGAGACCATCCTGGCCAACATGGTTAAACCCCGTCCCTACTAAAACTACAAAAATTAGCTGGGCGTGGTGGCACACACCTATAGTTCCAGCCACTCAGGAGGCTTTGACAGGGGAATTGCTTGAATCTGGGAGGCGGAGGTTGCGGTGAGCTGAGATGGCGCCACGGCACTCCAGCCTGGCGACAGAGCAAGACTGTCTCAAAAAAAAAAAAAAATTGAGGCAGTGAAGTCTCTAGTTCCTCATTTCTGTCCATTTTAATTATTTTGGACTTCAATGTTTTGAGACTTTAATCTTGCAAAACAATTTAAATTATTTAATTAATGCGAATACATCCAAACGCAGAACATCTTATTGTGGGCATTTTATTAATGACATTTATTTTTCTAAAGAGGTGTTATTATGAAAATTATTATACCTACCAAGAGTGTATTAAATATGTATTTAAATTTTGAAGAGTAAGATCGAAGCACAGGCCTCGAGGAAGACCACCCAGCTTGAGAAACTGTGTCGGCAGTAACCCAGTGCCCTCCCTGCTCGGCGGTAACGCAGTGCCCTCCCTGCTCGGCGGTAACCCAGTGCCCTCCCTGCTCGGCGGTAACGCAGTGCCCTCCCTGCTCGGCGGTAACGCAGTGCCCTCCCTGCTCGGTGGTAACCCAGTGCCCTCCCTGCTCGGCGGTAACCCAGTGCCCTCCCTGCTCAGTGACCACCACGCCCACTTTTCTGAATGTTTCTTTGTATTTCTTTACAATTGTGTTTATTGGAATGTGTTTTTATATTTTATTTATTTATTTATTTTTTCTTATTTTTTTAGACAGAGTCTCACTCTGTCACCCAGGCTGGAGTGCAGTGGCACGATCTTGGCTCACTGCAACCTCCACTTCCTGGGTTCAAGCGATTCTTCTGGCTCAGCCTCCCAAGTAGCTGGAATTACAGGTGCCTGCCACCATGCCCAGCTAATTTTTGTATTTTTATAGAGATAAGCATTTTACCATGTTGCCCAGGCTGGTCTTGAATTCCTGGCCTCAAGTGATCTGCCTGCCTTGGCCTCCCAAATTGCTGGGATTACAGGCTTGAGTCACTGTGCCCAGCCAATTATCAGAGAATCTTAATGTGATCACGTAATCTCACTGGTAAGTTCTGATGAGCTCTGTTGGACGGGGTGGCTGGACATGATTTTGTAGAGTAAATGCAGGAAGGAGTGAAAGTTCAGCCTCAGGCGTACTGCGGCCCCGGCGTTAATTTAATGAACATTTTCTTTGGATCCACCTCAGAGCAGTGGTTGACGTGAAGGGGTTGCTGGAAGGGGCCATGAGCCAGGGAATGCTGGGCGGGGCAAGAACAGCGCCTCCCCTGGTGTCTGCAGAAGGACCCAGGCTTCCGATACCGTGGTTTCAGCCCAGGAGACCTTCGAGGACTTCTGACCTCCAGAGCCGTCGGGCAATGCATTCATGTTGTAAGCCTCTAAGCTTGTGATAATTTGTTACAAGAGTGGTAAGAAACTAAAAGAGATTAGAGAGGGAGTGACAGAGAGAGAGAGAGAGAGATGATAGATCAGTAATCTCAAAGATATGATGAGGAGGTAGGGCTTTTTTCCCTTATTACTTTGGGTATGTTGGAATTGTTTGATTGCTAAAATAGTAAATGTATTACTATTCTAAATAATAAATCTTTAAAATAAAAATATTACCAATTTTATAATGTTTGAATTGTGAAGTAACTAAGACAAGATAGCATGTAAGACAGAAGAAATTTGATAAATGACTTTCTTTGTGAAAGCAGTTCTTCCATTTCTCTCCTTCTGCAGTTTGCAAAATAACTTCTGAAACAATGTGTGGTTTTCAACCAGAATCTTCAGATATGCTGGGAAGCTCTTACAAGCGTCCATAACAAGAACTTAAAAACATATAGCTATTTTATATTAGACTGGGAGCAAAGGGCTAGAAAGAGGGAAGCAGAGCTTGGAGGAGTCTACATGTTTCCCAGCAGAGTGCCATGAGACATTTAGGGCTTTTTCAAACACTGGAAAACTTGAGCCACAGGGGAGAATTAGGGTCTCGAGAGAAACAGAAGCAATACGATGTATGTATCTATAGTTATGCCTCCATCTATATTTGAGAGAGATTTATAATGAGGCATTGGCTCAGGCGATTGTGGCGCTGGGAACTTCCACCATCTGCTGTCTGCAATCCCGAGACACAGGAGAGCGGGTGGCGTGGGGTGGGGTGAAGAGCCAATGAAGTCCCAGAGTCTGAAGCAGGACCAGGAGCTCTGCTGCCAACAGACAGAAGAAGATGGATGTCCCAGCTCAAGAACACAGAGGGAGAAGCTTCCCTCCCTCCACCTTTCTTTATTTTGTCCATATAATCTTGCTCCTCCTAAACACCTTTTTGTTCTGTTCAGGCTCTGAATGACTTGGAGGCTGCCTGCTCACATCGGTGAGGGCAGCACCCAGAATGATGTTTTACCAGCTATCCAGGCATCCCTTTGGCCCCTCAGGTTAACACAGTAAGTAACCATCACAGCCGGGCGTGATGGCTCATGCCTGTAATTCCAGTAGTTTAGGAGGCCAAGGCAGGCAACCAGCCTGCGCAACATGGCAAAGCCCCATGCTACAAAAAATACAATTAGCCTGGCATGGTGGCGTGTGCCTATCGTCCCAGTGAATCAGGGGACTGATCAGGAGGCTGAGGTGGGAGGATGGCCTGGGCCTGGGAGGCAGAGGTTTCAGTGAGAGCAGGTCACACCGCTGCACTCCAGACTGGGTGGCGGAGCAAGACCTTCTCAGAAAAAGAAAAATTAACATCACAATATCCTGTTACATACATATATACAATTGTATTTGGCATCCAATGTTTCTATTATTGTTGTTTTAGGTTGCATTTAAATTTTCTTATTTTGGGGCGGGCACGGTGTAATCCCAGCACTTTGGGAGGCCGAGCGGGGGGAATCATGAGGTCAGGAGATCGAGACCATCCTGGCTAACACAGTGAAACCTTGTCTCTACTAAAACTACAAAATATCAGCTGGGCGAGGTGGTATGTGCTTGTAGTCCCAGCTACTCAGGAGGCTGAGGCAGGAGAATCACTTGAACCCGGGAGGTACACGTTGCAGTGAGCTGAGATTGTGCCACTGCACTCCAGCCTGGGCGACTCAGCAAGACTCTGTCTCAAAAAAAAAAAAGTCTCGTTTTGAGCCCCTGTAGACCCAGCTACTCCAGAGGCTGAGGTGGGGGGACTGCTCGGGTCCAGGAGCTCAAGGCCGCAGTGAGTGAGCTATGATCACGCCCCTGCACTCTAGCCTGAGTGACAAAGTGAGATCCAGTCTCTAGAAAACAGCAACAAACCACTTGTTAAAATTCTTTGAGATGGTTATAGACTCACAGGAAGTTGTGAGGACAGTACAGAGACTGACCCTTCGTCCAGTTTTCCACCTACGGTTGTGTCGCATGGAACGACAGCACCACATCCAAAGCCGGGCGTCGACCTCGGCACGTGCTTCCGGAGCTCCAGGTCACCTGACGGGACAGCGTTACTGAGGTGTAGCGGATACACAAAGAGCTGCACACACTTCACGTGTGTGAGTCTGGACATAAGCAAACATCCGTGATACCATCACCACCAAGGCCACAGGCGCACCCGAGGCCTCCCAAGGTGGCGCTGTGCCATTTTATCACGTGCGTGTTCACGTAACTGTCACAGGTAAGTCACAAAATTGCTCCATCGCCACAGCGACCTCCCTTCGTAGCCACCCTCCTCCCCTCCTCCCCGTCCTTGTCATGTGAATGGATGTACAGTACTGATGCGACCTGCTGCGACTGGCTTTTCCAGTCAGCGTGCCGCCCTGGAGTGCTGTCTGTGGGCATCAGTAGTTTGCTCTTTGTGAAAACTGCTGAGTAGTGTTCATGGCATGAACCTGCTGAGGTTTGTTTAACGATCGTCCTCTGGAGGCCGTTTTGGTTGTTTCGAAATTTAGCCTATTACAAATAAAGCTGCTGTGGACATCTGTGTAAAATGTTGTATAGACACAAGTTTTCATTAGTCTGGAGCAAATAAACGCACGGGAGTTCAGTTGCTGGGTCCTGCAGTAAGTGTATGTTTAGTTTACAAATTAAATTTAATTAATTACATTTTGCCTCTTTGAGACAGGATCTCATTCTGTTGCCCAGGCTTGAGTACAGTGGCGTAGTCACATCTTACTGCAGCCTCCGCCTCCTGGGCTCAAACAATGCCCCTACCTCGACCTCCTGAGTAGCTGGGACTACAGGCACAAGCCACTAGGCCCAGCTAAAAGTCTTCTTTTTTTTGAGATGGAGTTTCGCTCGTTACCCAGGCTGGAGTGCAATGGCACGATCTCGGCTCACTGCAACGGCACGATCTCGGCTCACTGCAACCTCCGCCTCCTGGGTTCAGGCAATTCTCCTGCCTCAGCCTCCTGAGTAGCTGGGACTACAGGTGAGTGCCACCATGCCCAGCTAATTTTTGTATTTTTAGTAGAGACGGGGTTTCACCATGTTGGCCAGGATGGTCTCGATCTCTTGACCTTGGGATCCACCCACCTCAGCCTCCCAAAGTGCTGGGATTACAGGCATGAGCCACCATGCCTGGCCCCAGCTAAAAGTTTTTAAATTAAAATCACTGCCAAACTATTTTCCAGACTGGTTGTGCCAGGTTACTTTCCCAAAGTGACATATGAGAGGTCCAGTTTCTTCACCTCCTTGTCAGCGTTTGCTGTTATCAGTATTTGTTTTAGCTGCTCTGATAGGAGGGTAGTAGCTAAAGGGTTTTCACCTACCCTTTCCACTCCTTTCAGTAATCAAGCTGTTGGGTCCAACACATATTTGAGGCCTGCAGTTGGTACAAAAGTGAGCTGGACGGTTCCTCGCCCTTTAGGAGTTTGCTTTCTACAAGAGGAAGTAGACCAGGTAAACAGTGCTGTGCGCTGGAGTCAGAATGCACAGTCATTAGCTTCTAGGTCAGCACCTGTGGTCAGAATTTTTTTTTTTTTTTAAGACAGGGTCTGTCTCTGTCCCCCAGGTTGGTGTGCAGTGGTGCAGTCTCTGCTCACTGCAATCTCCACACCCCAGGCTCAAGAGATTCTCCCACCTCAGCCTCCTGAGTAGCTGGAACTTCAGCCACCATGCTTGGCTAATTTTTTTTTTTTAATTTTTGTAGAGACGGTGGTCTTGCTATGTTACCCAGGCTGGTCTTGAATTCCTGAGCTGAAGCAATCCACCCACCTTGGCCTCCCGAAGTGCTAGGATTGCAGAAAATTACCCTTGAAAATTATTAATCTTCATAGAGTAGTAAGATCATAATCTTGTTTTACCAACATTCCACTTTTTAAGAAATATAGAAATAATTACAGACAAAACGATGTCTGGTGAGTGGTTACTGGTTGCAGTCTAAATCACACAAGATTGGCCCCGGGTGGGCGGTCTCTGGCACTGGGTGATAGCTGATGGAAACTGATTGATTATATGAGTCTCTCTGGGTTGTTGAGTTTGAAATTTTCTATAAAAAGGTACTTTTCAAATCCTCACTAGGAGTCATGTTAAAGGCAATGAAATGATGTTGGTAAGTCAGCTTTTCTGTAGCATCACTCGTTCTCCAGGAGAGACCAGGGGAAGAAGTGGCTCACGGAGCAGGGCCACCCAGCAGATGCACTGGCCGAGATGTGCTCATCCCAGGGCTAAGTGTGGAAATAGGCCAGATGCCAGGCGGCGGTGTTGAGGTTGGCAGAGGTCCAGTCAGGAGCACTTCTTCCCTGCCCAGTGAGCAAGTCAGAACATTTGAAAGAGGCCGATAAGTGGGACAGCACCCCCCACTTAACCAGCAATGGTGAGGTTGGTGTGAGATTCACATGGGCATGCTTGCTTTTCTTCCTAGTCCAGACCTTGGAAGGGTTTATTCGAAGCAGAATCTGAGACTTCAGGCGGGGTGAGGTGGCTCACGCCTGTAATCCCAGCACTTTGGGAGGCTGAGGCAGATGGACCACCTGAGGTCAGGAGTTGGAGACCAGCCTGGCCAACATGGTGAAATCCCTGTCTTTACTAAATATACAAAAATTAGCCAGGCGTGGTGATGGGAACCTGTGATTTGAGCTACTTGGGAGACAGAGGCAGGAGAATTGCTTGAACCCAGGAGGCAGGAGGCAGAGGTTGTAGTGAGCTGAGATCATGCCACTGCACTCCAGCCTGGGTAACAACAGCAAGTCTGTCTCAAAAAAAAAAAAAAAAAAAAGAATCTGAGACTTCAGAGCAGACTTCAGAGGTCATGAATATTGATAGTACCAATTTTAAGTCTTTGCTAACCTGACAGGTAAAAACAAAAGGTCTTTTTTTTTTTGAGACAGAGTTTCGCTCTTGTTACCCAGGCTGGAGTGCAATGGCGCGATCTCGGCTCACCGCAACCTCCGCCTCCTGGGTTCAGGCAATTCTCCTGCCTCAGCCTCCTGAGTAGCTGGGACTACAGGCACGCGCCACCATGCCCAGCTAATTTTTTGTATCTTTAGTAGAGACGGGGTTTCACCGTGTTGAGCAGGATGGTCTCGATCTCTTCACCTCGTGATCCACCCGCCTCGGCCTCCCAAAGTGCTGGGATTACAGGCGTGAGCCACCGCGCCTGGCCCAGTTTATGTCTTTTTTAACTAAATAAAATAGGTAAACTTTCAAAATAGTAAAATTGGGACATTTTATAATTAAAAATACATTCTATACTGTAACAGTTCATATACATATATGAACTGTGACCTTGTTCATATATATATTTACACACACACATTTGTGCCTGGGTGTGGGTGTCTTAGTCTATTTGAATTGCTATAACAGAGGCCTTCGTCTGGGTAATTTTTGGACAACAGAAATGTATTTCTCATAGCTCTGGAATCTGGGAAGTCCAAGATCAAGGCGCCCCCACATTGTGTGTCTGGCGAGGACTCTGCTTCATAGATGGCGCCTTCTTGCTGTGTCTCCACATGGCAGAAGGGACAAGCAGGCTGCCTGGGGCACTCATTTCGTTCGTGGCGGTGGGGCCTCATGCTTTAAGACCTCCTTATGACCCCTCCTTTAGTACGATCACATTGGGGATTAAGTTTCAAGCTATGATTTGAGGACATTCAGACAACAGTAGTGTGTTTGTGTATCTTTGTAACCATCCATCTATCTATATTTAATATATATGGCAGAATTTTTCAAACTACGAGCTGAGACCTGTTAGTAGGCTGTGAAACGTATTTAGTGCTTTGCGACTAGCATTAAAAAGAAGACAGCCGTGTGCAGTGGTTCATGCCTGTAATCCAGCACTTGGGGAGGCTGAGGCAGGAGGATCCCTTGAGCCCAGGAATCCAGGACAACATAGTGAGACCCATCTCTACAAGAAGTGGAAAAAAAAAAAAGGCCAGGCATAGTGGCACACACCTGCAGTCCCAGCCATTTGGGAGGCTGAGGTGGGAGAATTGTTTGAGCACGGGAGGTTGAAGCTGCACCGAGCTCTGATAGCACCACAGCACTTCAGCCTGGGCAGTAAACTGAGACCCCATCTCAAAAAAATAATGAAATTGAAAGACAGACTTTTACAAGAGTGCATTCCACATAGTAATGACAAATATTAGTAAAAAAATCTGGTTTTCCCAATTAAAAAATGAGCAAAGGGCCTGAATTTTTCCAAATAGACATAAAAGTGGACAAGAGGTATATGAGAAGGTGCTCAACATCAGTAACCATTGAGGAAATGCAAATCAAAACCACAATGAAACATCAACTCGCAGTATTAGCATGGCTATTATCCAAAAGACAAGTGTCAGTGAGGGTGTGGGTACCTTTGCACATCGTCGGAGGTACCGCCATTACGAAGAATAGTATGGAGGTGCCTCAAAAAGACAAAACTAGAACTACGGTGTGCCTCAGCCATCCCTCTGCTGGTTACATACCTACCGGAAATGAAATTGTCTCTTTGGAGCTCCCTCAGTTCATTGCAACGTGATTCATAACAGCGAAGATACAGGAGGAACTGCTGTCATTTGCTGCATGTATGAACCTGGAGGGCAGTATGCCAAGTGAAATAAGCCGGACACAGAAAGATACTGGATGAGCTCTGTTACCTGGAATCCAACAGTCAAATCTTGTCTGGAAACAGAGTAGAGGCCTGGTTTCCTGAGCTGGCGGAAACGGGGCAGGGGCGGGGGTGGGTGGTGGGTGGGAGTAAAAGGACACAAACTTGCAGTTGTGTAGCATAAATATGCCCACAGGATGTAATGTTCACAGGAGGGCTGTTTTTTTTTTTTTGAAATGGAGTCTTGCTCTGTCGCCCAAGATGGAGTGTAGTGGGCACAATCTCAGCTCATTGCAACCTCTGCCTCCCAGGATCAAGCAATTCTCCCACCTCGGTCTCCTGAGTAGCTGGGACTACAGGTGCCTGCTACCACGCCCAGCTAATTTATGTATTTTTAGTAGAGACGGAGCTTTGTCATATCGGGGAGGCTAGTCTCGAACTCCTGACCTTAATTCGCCCACCTGAGGAGGACGTAGGTGACATCGTATTTTGTGTTGAATTTTGCTAAGAGAAGATTTTAGGTACTCTTACCACACGCACACAAAGAAGGCAATCATTTCACAATGTACATGTCTATGAAATCATCGTGTTGCACCCTTTATAATACAACCCAAATCAATTTAAAAAATTGGCTTCAATCGTGTATGATATATATGTATATACATGAGACATGTTTTTATGTATACGTATGTGTGGATATAAGACACGTTTATTTATAGGTGGTCCCCAACTTAAAATACATCAACATACAATTTTCTGAGTTTGCTTCGGGTTTACTGTAGTATTAAATACATTTGCAACTTACAATATTTTCATCTTACGGTTTATTAGGACATAGCCCCATGGTAAGTCCAGGAGCGTATTTACGCATACACAGGTATGTGTACATATGATAGAGATATGTTTATGCCGTGTGTATAGATGTTTAGGCACGTGTGTGCTGTGTATGTAGGAGGCAAATCTGCGCATGTCTGCGTCCGTGGTGACTATTCACGTCCGTCTGCGCGTGTGACAGACACAGAACAGGTGGGATGTAAACAGACGGCCCGCGCCAAGCTGCTCCTTTCCCGCCTCACTCGAGTCTGGCACGCCACTGGCCGCTCCCAGGCCGCTCCGGGTGCCGGCCCCTGCGCTGCACCCCGCCCTGCACCCCGCGCCCGGCCCTACACCTGCTCTGCACCCCACCCCGTGCCTTGCATTCCACCTTTCCCGCCCACCGCGCGCAGTGCCCTCCGCACGCACCAGGCCCCTCGCAGGCCGCCGCGCACCCCTCCCGTGTCACTGCGCTCCTCCCCCGGCTCCAGCGCGCCTTGCGGGGCCGCGCACGCTGGAGGTGACGCCAGGAGGAGAGCCGCGCCGTCGATGGCGGGGGCGCGCACGTTGGCAAAGCCGCCGGGAAGAGCGCCGCGCGGTCGATAGCGGAGGCGCGCGCGTCCGCGGGGCCGAGGACGCAGCGGCGGCTGGCCGCCATCTTCCCTCCCGAGGCGGCAGCTCCAGGTGCAAGAGCCGGGTCCGCGACCCGCCGGGCGCCTCTGCCGGGGCCGGAGCAGTGGCCGGCGTGGATGAGGGGCAGGCGAGGCAAGGCCGCCCCTCCAGTGTCGCCGCCCCTCCCGCCGCAGGGCAGGGCTGGGAGGGTACAGCCCGGGGGCGGGCTCGGGTCGCCTCCCGGCCTCCGCGTCCTCACTGCCCCGGGCCGGGGGGGCGGGCGCCGAGAGCCTCCCAGCCCGCCCCGCGCCCCGCCCGCCCGGCTGCTCCCGCGGCGGCGCCGCCCGCACATGGGCTAGGCTGCCAGGATGTTCAGCTTCGAAGGCGACTTCAAGACGCGGCCCAAGGTGTCCCTGGGCGGCGCGAGCAGGAAGGTGAGACCCGGGCTGGCGGGGCGCCCGCGGCTCTGGCCTGCGCGGCCGGGGCTCGGGGCTGGGCTCGCGGCTGGACTCAGGGCCTCCCCGGCCGGCTTCGGGACCTTGCTCGCCGGAACTCGGGGCTGGATTCGGGCCGGGACTCGGGGCTGGATTCGGGCCGGGACTCGGGGCTGGTTTCGGAGCCTCCCTCGCTGGAACTGGAGGCCGCGCCTGTGGGAGCCTCGCCTGCCCGCTGCGCTCCGCGGTGGCTGCCCTTCCAAGCAGGCGGCCGGTGAACCCTGCCGTGCTTTGTGCTTCCCAAGGTGAACTTACCCTTTCTGGATGTTTCCTTTCAGAAATGCGCTTTCCCTGCTTGCTCGCTCCCGCCTGGCATCAGGGAGTGGCTGCTTTCCGAATGCCACCAGAAGGGCGTTTTCTGTTGTAGAAGGTGAACGGCACGCACTTCGTGATAATCGATAATCTTTGGAGGCAGACCGCCCAATGAATAGCCACGTGTTTGAATCCAAGACCAGGGCAATTATTCTTTTCCAGCCTCGCGGAAGCTGTGGAGAGACTCCTGACTTGTAGCTGTTGTGGTCAGTCAGGAGCTGTCCGCATGGTGATGGTTCAGGATCAGAGTAGGCAAACCACGACGCCTGTGTTGTTCCTAGTGTAACATTTCCAGCGGCCTGTCCCTGATGACCGACATGTTGGTTCGCTGGAACAACGACATCCTTGAACACTGTGTGGCCTTGCTCCCGCCCCTCTCTTTCCACCCCGTCCCGTCATTTCTGAAATGTTCTTTAAAACGCTTCACCTAGTTTTTCTTGTGTGTCAGTATATTCTGTATATCACAACTACCAGGTAGGCACACAACGCTGAGTGGATGCCGGCAGGCTGAGGAGGAACGTGCTTTTAAACTTGTGCTGTGGGGCTGTGCACGGTGGTTAGCGGGGGTAGAAGGGAACCTGGATAGGGAGTTGGGAGAGAAGCGTGCTGGTAATTTTTAAGCTTTGAGGTTTGTGTGATGGTGATTGGTTGGAGGTCACTTGTGCTCCGGAACTAAGTAACTGAGGTTACAGGGTGGGCGTGGTAGCGCTTAGGGGCTTCCATGTTAATGAAAATTCCTTATGAGAGCAAAGGGTTTCTACAGTTAGGAGAGACTTCGGGTAATTTCAGGGCCAAATGCCCTAGCTTACAGGTTTGGAAGGTGAGCTGCAGAGCGTTTCAGTGAGTGCACAATCACACAGCAAGCTCGTGGCAGACCACCTGAGACTCCACACCATTTACACAGGGCAGTGGCCTCTGTTGCAGGTAGGAACACCCCACAGGGCATGGATGTTGGTCCTTTTTTACCAAGTAGTGCATCTCTGCTCTGAGGGAGTGAGATTCTTATCTGTTGATCAGAACCTCGAGGGAACACAAAAAACTTTTTGTTGAGGTATAACTTAAGTCACAAACATAAAGTGTCCTCTAGAAGAGACTTCGGAGATCTTTGTGCAAGTGAAATTGAGGGGATGAGCAAGCTGGGTAGGGCAGGAAAAGGCATCTTCTCAGCTGGAGGCTAGCTTTAGCCTCATCTCACCGGGAACATTCCATAGTTGTCCCTTATTGAGGCAGAGGGACTGGTGGCTGCAGGCTGCCCCCAGGATGAGGGTGGGAGTGTGGCACTGCTAACCCTGAGTCCAGGGCCATACTTCTGGGAGAGAGTGGCAGTAAAGAGCCTTTAGTAGGAACTGGCAGCTGCTAGGGCATGGGTGCTCTGGCTTGGTAAGGGAATCTGGATGGGGAGCCAGCTGTATGTTCAGCTTGAAGGATTTGGGCGTATGGACACACTCCTGTAGATGGAACACCACACATCAAAGGAAGACCATTCCCAGCATTCCAGAGGTTCCCTTGCACTCCCACCCAGTCATGTGTCACTTAAAGAGGGAGACACTGTCACTAGACCATTTGGGTGTTGTGGGACCATCCTAGAGTGCACTTCACACAAACCTAGCTGGTGTCACCCACTACACACCTAGCTGCTTGGCACGCCGCACACCTGGACAGTGTGTTTCTGTACTGAATATGGTAGGCAACTCTTAACACAGTGGTAAATATTTGTGCATCCAGACGTAGCCAGTAAAAATACAAGTTATAATCTTATGGGACCACGGTCTGTATGTGGTCTGTGGTTGATAGACTGATAGGCTGAAAGGTCATCATGCTGTGTATGCCTGTATTCCTCCCCCACCAGGGTGACTGCCTTCTGACCTCTGTCACTGTAGATTAGCTTCACCTGTTGAACTTCATGGACGTGGAGCCACTAGCCGCTTGTTCTTTGTACCTGGCCTCTCTGGCTCGGCTTCTGTCTCAGAAGAGACTCTGATTCCACCTCGGTGCAAGGCACTGCCCTTTGTGTGAACGCACTGTGGTTTATTTATTTATTTATTTTTACGGGCATTTGCTGTGTGTTCCTTTTGGTGCACACAATACTCATGTGCTGGGTCCTAGGTTGTGTATGTGTTCACCTGTCGTGCACACCACGGCCACAGTTTCCCCGCGAAGCATGCCCTAGCCTCTGAAGACATCCAGGTTTCTGCATGCTTACCACCACTTGATATTGCAGGTCCTTTAATTTTAGTGAGACTGTAGTTTCTTTGTGGTTTTAATTTTGTTTGCTGGCAGCTAATTATGTGAGCACCTACGTATTGTTTGTTTTCCTGAATTTTCTTTGGCTACCACAGAAGTCCCTTCCTTTGTTGGAAAAATGGAAAGTTATGACCTTTTTCTCATGTCTTAAATTATTTTTTGAGATCTTCCTTTCTGGAGCTTAGTGGGAAATGGAGTAGTTACCACCTTTTGAATGATAGATCTTTTTGTTTTTCATATCAAATACTTCAGTGTTAATTATTTGTGTAGGTCTGTGTACGAAAAGTCTGGCTTGAAGCAGTTTATAATCTTGTTGAGATAAGACTTATGCAGGTTGGGAGTAGTTGCTACACTCTGTATTTCCCTCGGGCCTGATTCAGACAAAGTAGAGTTGGTCGGAGCTTAGTCCTAAAAGTTGGGTAGAATTAGGATGCATGGAAGACAAGAAGGCATTCCGGGTGTGTGGAAGGGCATGTGCGGAGTAGATGTGTATTGAATTCCATTAATTCACAGTCACTCTAGGGAGTTAAACATTGATTACACATGGACATAAAGATGGGGACAGTAGGCACCAGGGACGCTGCTAGAGGGGAAAAGAGGGACGGGGACAAGGGCTAAAAAACTACCTTTTGGGTACTGTGCTCACTACCTAGGTATGGATCCTTCATACCCCAGACCTCAGCGCCGTGCAGAATATCCATGTAACAAACTTGCATAGGTACCCCCTGAATCTAAAGTAAAAGTTGAAATATTTTTTTAAAGTCCCACTGATTTCTACCTTTAAATATTTCTTACGTCAGGGTACATACTGATAGCATGATACAGTTTAACTGGTGGTAGTGTATAGAAGAATATCTTGGGGTCATTTGATTCCAAGTATGAAAATTGGCTAAAGCTGGCTTAGTAGGCAAAACAAAAAGAAACAAAACCAAAGGATAAGCTGCCTCTCACGGAAGAGAAAGGGCGGGAACAGCCAGATAGCAGGAGTCACTTGTCTTTCTCCTGGAGCTGTGTGCACTCCCTTCTTTCTGTCTCCTTCATTCCTGGCTCTGCAGACTGGCTTTCTCCATTTCACACACATGGTTTCCTAGCTTATGTGTTGAGAAAGTTAGATCATAATTACCACCTTTCAGGAAGGTCTGATTGGTCTAGGTTGTGTTTCCACCTGATGAGCTCAGTCTGAGGAGGGTTTGGAGGCTTGGTTCAAATGGAGCAGTCTAGCTGCGCCTGAGGGCTGGCGTAGATTCTTCAAGAAGTGGCGAGTGGTTGTTGAAGGAAGGCCTAGGTTCCTGTGGGATGTACACAGGGAGGAATCTGAGCTAGAGATGCAGATTTGGGGGTTAATAGACTGGGGCCTAGAACACAGTTCTCTAAGAGGGCATGGAGTTTGGGACAGGGTGGGATTTGTGAGGTACTGCAACATTTACTATGTGTGGGGGGTGGGAGTCTTATAAAAGAGTCCCACCTCTGGGAGTGGAGGAGAGTGGTGTCCAGGGAGTAAGTCTCAAGGAGGGAGGAGTGACTGGCAGTGCTGGGTGCTGCACAGACAGCAAGCCCACTGACTGCGGAGCTGGGAAGAAGAGTAATTCTGTAGGGTAGTCAGAGTTGGAAGTCAAGAGCACGGCACATTGAAGAGCCAGTGGGAAGTCAGGAACACGGCAGACCAAGGCCGGATGCTGTGGCACTCCCATAATCCACTACGGCGGAAGGCTCGTTGGAGCCTGGGAGTTAAGGCTGTCATGAGCTGTGATCATGCCACAGCACTCCAGCCTAGGCCACAGCATGACCCCATCTCTTAAAAAAGGGGAGGGGACAGGGTAGACCTTTTTTGGAAAGGACCAGAAGATTGGATGATAGAGGGAAATTCGGGGTCTCAGAAAGAGTTTGGTTTTTTTTTTTTTTTTGAGGGCATGGGGGAAACTTAAGTTTATAGACTGGGAAGGAAGCGGTTAAAAACGTAGGGAAGACAGGAGTGGTTTAGCTATCGGAGTCTTTGAGAATACAGGAAAGTGGACAGAATGAGTGTGAGCAGGCAATTAGAAATATTTTGAGACTTAAAATAGAGGTGAATATGGATATAGAAAAGTTTGTAGATCAGAGGAACTGAAGCTTTGTGAGTTTTCGTAGATCTGATAATAGTGGGAGTAGAATTAGGATCACTTTAATGTTTGATCGGTGCCTTTTTTTTTTTTTTAAATAGACTATCTTTTAGAGCAGTTTCAGGTTTACAGTCAAGGAAAGGGTAGGGTTTCCATATGCCTCGTCTCCCTGACCTCACTTTTCTCTGTTATTAGCATCTGGCATTAATGTGAATCATTGGTCACAATTGATAAACCAATATTGATGTGTTATTATTAACTGAAGTCCATAGCATATATTTGGGTTCACACTGTGTGTTGTGCATTGTCTGGGTTTTGACAAATGTGTGATGGCATGTGTCTACCCTCACAGCATTATACAGAATAGTTTCATTGTCATAGAAATCCTCAGTGCTGGCCAGGCACAGTGGTCCACACCTGTAATCCCAGCATTTTAGGAGGACGAGGTGGGTGGATCACTGGCAGGAGTTTGAGACCAGCCTGGCCAGCATGGTGAAACCCCACCTCTAAAAATACTGAAAATGAGCTGGGCGTGGTGGTGCTCTCCTGTAATCCCAGCTACTCAGGAGGATGAGGCAGGAGAATTGCTTGAGTAAGCCTGGAGGTGGAGGTTGCAGTGAGCCTGTGTTGTGCCACTGCACTCCAGCCTGGACAACAGAGCAAGTCTCTTGTCTCCAAAAAAAAAAAAAGGGAAAAAAAGAGGCCAGGCGTGGTGGCTCATGCCTGTAATCCCAGCACTTTGGGAGGCCAAGGTGGGTGGAATTTGAAACCAGCCTGGCTAATATGGTAAAACTCTGTCTCTACTAAAAATACAAAAATTAGTTAGGCGTGGTGGCAGGTTCCTGTAATCCCAGCTATTTGGGAGGCTGAGGCAGAATTACTGAACCTTGGAGGCGGAAGTTGCAATCAGCTGACATCGTACCACTGCACTCCAGCCTGAGTGACTAGTGAGACTTTGTCTCTAAAAAAAATAGAGAGAGAGAGAAAATAAATCCTCAGTGTTGTGCATATTCATCCATCCCTCCCATCCCCACAACACCTGGCAACCACTGATCTTTTTATTGTTTCTACTTTAGCCTTTTTTAGAATGTCATGTGGTTGGAATCATACCCAATGTAATCTTTTCAGATTGACTTCTGTCACTTAGTAATATGCATTTAAGGTTCCTCCATGTCTTTTCATGACTTGACAGCTTATTTCTTTTTACTTTATTTTTTATCAGTTAATAGGCTAATTTTTTAAAGAGCAGTTTAAGGTTTACAGAAAAATGGAGAGGAAACTGCAGAGTCTTCAGAAGCACCTCTCCCCGGCATGCTGTTTCCTTTGTTATTTACATCTTGTATCTGTGTGGTACATTTGTGACATTTGATAACTTGAATTTTAATGAAGTCCAGCTTAGCAGTGTTGTTTTTCATGGATCATGCTTCTGGTGTTGTATCTAAAAAGTTGTTACCAAACCCAGGGTAACCTAGATTTTCTTGTATGTTCCAGTAATTTTATAATCCTGTATTTTACATTTAGATCTGATCTAGTTAATTTTTGTGGCGAGTATAAAATCTGTGTCTAGATTTTTAATTTTTGAAGTTTTTTTGTTTCTGGATGTCCAGTTAGCACAATTTCTGAAAAGGCGTTCCCTAACTCCATGGAATGCCTTTGCTCCTTTGTCAAAGATGAGTTGGCTGTATTTTTATGGATCTATTTCTAAGCTCTGTTATGGGTCTCTCTCCTCCGTTACCTGTATCTCTTTTTTGTTAATACCATACCATGTCGATTACTGTAGGTTTATAGTAAACTATACTACTTAGTATGTATATATTGTAGTAACTTTTTTTTTTGAGACCTACTCTCTTGTTGCCCCTGGAGTGCAGTGGCTAGTGGCGTGATCTCAGCTCACTGCAACCTCTGCCTTCTGGGTTCAAGTGATTCTTCTACCTCAGCATACTGAGTAGCTGAGATTACAGGCATGTGCCACCACACCTGGCTAATTTTTGTGTTTTTAGTAGAAACAGGATTTCACCATGTTGGCCAGGCTGGTTTCGAAGTCCTGACCTCAAGTGATCCACCTGCTTCGGCCTCCCAAAGTGCTGGGATTACAGTTACGAGTCACTGCACCCGACCATAGTAAGCCTTGAAGTCTGGTAGAATCAGTACTTTGACTTTCTTCTTCAGTGTTGTCTTGGCTGTTCTGGCTATTTTGTCTCTCTGTAAGAGTCACTTTATTGATATTCACACACAAAAAAAACCTGTTGGAATTTTTATTGAGATTGCATTGAATCAGTAGATCAAGTGGGGAAGAACTAACATCTTGACAGTGTTGAGCCTTCCTATCCATGAATATGGAATATCTCTTAATTTGTTTAGTTCTTTTAGTTCTTTCATCGGTTATGTAATTTTCCACATAGAGACTTTATACATTTTTTGTTAGATTTATACCTAAGTATTTTTGGAGGGTGCTAATGTGAATGGTATTGTGTTTCAGTTTCAAATTCCAGTTCATCGTTTATTTGTAGAGAAGCAATTGACTTTCGTATATTTACTGTGTCCTGAAATCTTGTTATAGTCACTTCTTAGTTCCAGGAAGGGATTTTTTGGTTGATATTTGGAATTTTCCGCACAGATAATCATTTTATTTGCAACCAAAGACTGTTTTCTTTCTTTCTTCCTGATCTGTATGCCTGTTTTTCTAAGACCATCAGAAAACAGTGCCTTTTATTTTCTTGTCTTACTGCATCAGCTAGGATTACAGTTCAAAAATAGTGGTGAGAACTTGCCCTGTTCTTGGTCTTAGTGGGAAAGCTTTGAGTTTCTCATCATTAAGTGTGCTGGGTTTTTTGTTCTTTATCAAATTGGGGAAATTCCCCTCTATTCCTAGTTTGCAGAAGTCTGCCTGCCTGCCCGCCCTCCCTCCCTCCCTTCCTTTTTTATATCATCAGTGAGTGTTGGGTTTTGTCAGATGCTTTTTCTGCGCCTGTTAATGTTATGTGGTTTTCTTTCTGCAGTCTGTGGATATGATGGATCATCTTAGAAAGTCATTTCAGAATATTGACCCAGTCTTGCATATCTGGGATAAATCCCACTTGATTGTGATGCATAATTCTTTGTATACATTGTTAGATTGAGGTTGTTGATTTTTTGTTCAGGATTTTTACATCTCTTTTGATAAGGGGCATCAGTGTGTGGTTTTTTTGTGATGTCTTTGGTTTTGGTATTGGGTGATACTGACCTTATACAATGAGGATACTCTAGGGCCTACCAAAACCGATTACTGTAGTTTTCTGTTATTGTTATTGTTGTCTTTGTTTTTTGTTTTGAGACAGAGATTCCCTCTGTTGCCTAGTAGGCTGGAGTGCCTGGAGTACAGTGGTGCAATCTCACTGCCACTTCCATCTTCTGTATTGTCCTGTCTCCGCCTCCCAAGTAGCTGGGATTACAGATGCCTACCACCAACGCCTGACTAATTTTTTTTTGGTATTTTTAGTAGAGATGGGGTTTTGCCATGTTGGCCAGGCTGGGCTCGAACTCCTGACCTCAAGTGACCCATCCTCCTTGGCCTCCCAAAGTGCTGAGATTACAGGAATGAGCTACCACGTCTGGCCAGGAATTGTTAATTCTGAGTTTTTAGAATAGAAACCAAGCAGAATTGAAGGACTGAAACTTGAGACTAATTGTCTAATTTCTTTGGACATTAAATCTGGGCCTACAGGGAGGTTAGTAAAACACACCATATAGAATGTAAAGAGATACCGACTCTCAGGTTCATGCACAGACTGACCTTGCACTGGCACGTGCCTCTGAGTGAGTGCCTCCCTGACTTTGTGCCTTAGGCCTCTGGCTTGCCTCATTGTAGCCCCTACCTGGTTTTGACCACTTGAATGTGTGCTGATTTTCTTGAGTTACAATGCGAATTGCCAACTAGGATTCTTAAAAGGTTAAAAAATGGGTGGTCTCATAAGACCATAGAAGAGCCTCAGAAGGCGCGGTGGCTCACACGCCTGTAATCCCAGCACTTTGGGAGTCCGAGGCAGGTGGATCACGAGGTCAAGAGATCGAGACCATCCCGGTCAACATCGTGAAACCCTGTCTCTACTAAAAATACAAAAATTAGCTGGGCACGGTGGTGCGTGCCTGTAATCCCAGCTCCTCAGGAGGCTGAGGCAGGAGAATTGCCTGAACCCGGGAGGTGGAGGTTGCGGTGAGCCATTGCACTCCAGCCTGGGTAACGAGCAAAACTCCGATTCGGGGGGAAAAAAAAAAGTTCTTGCAAAGGTATATAAGGAGTTTCCCTCTGTTACTTTTCTTTTATTCTTCTATTGTAGAATGTAGGCACCTAGGAATTTGGAAGTTGGGCATCTTGTTCTTTGACTGTGACCCTTGTTTTAAACTGCCTTTAAATTTAAAGCAGCTGTTTTCTGCATGCCCCTGTTCTCCTGTCTCAGCATGGTGGCTCATACCTGTAATCCCAGCAATTTGGGATTACACTTGGCAGATCACTTGAGGTCAGGAGTTTGAGACCAGCCTGGCCAACATAGTGAAACCCCATCTCTACTAAAAATACAAAAACTAGCTGGGCATAGTGGCAGACACCTGTAATCTCAGCTACTCGGGAGGCAGAAGTGGGAGAATTGCTTGAACCCGGGAGGCGGAGGTTGCAGTGAGCCAAGATTGCGCCATTGCACTCATGCCTGGGTGACATAGTGAGGCTCTGTATCAAAAAAAGAGACTTAAAAAGAGTCTAACAAAATATGGCCGCTCTAATCCAGTAGGACAAATTTCTAGATTTAGAAACATAACCATTTACTCTAGTGAACTAATATGCATAGGAGAAGATACATGGGAAAGGTGGGCATTACTTATAATATTGAAAAATGTTGAACAGCTTAAGTGTCTAATTACTGGACATTCATTAAATAATTGTTAATATAACAATGCAGTGGAATACTGTGCGGCCATTTAAAGTGGTCACAATATATATTAATATTGTTTATCAAGTTAACATACTTACGTTTTTGAACATGATTTACTGTTAATGGAAAGAAGTAGATTGCAAAACAGTATTGCAGTCTACATTTAAATTATGTTAATCTGAACAGTTAAGGTAGCTAAGATAGCGGCTTTCCCAATTTCTTAATTTCCAGTGAATAAAAGAAAGATACTGGTTTCGTATTGCGTGTGTAATAGAGCTTAAAGCAATGCACTTGTGTTACCTTGCTCAGTTCTGTGGAGCACACATCTGGGTCTCTGAGGCCCAGGCAGCCGAGGCCTTGACTGGGCTGGAGGATCCACTTCTGGGCTGACTTGTTCACAAGCCTGGAAGTTAGTGCTGGCCGTTGGCAGGAGAGTCAGCCTTCTCTGCCTCTTGTGGGGTTCCTTAGGGATACCGTGTCCTCCTGGCTGCTAGCTTCCTGCTAAACTGATGACCAGAGAGATGAGGGAGGAAGGGCAAAGCCTGTGGTGCCGGGCCATCTCAAAGCCACACACTGACTTTGGTCATAGTGTATTTGCCCAGCCCACTCTCAGGGTGAGGGGAATCAGGCTCCACCTCCTGAAGGGAAGTGAGAGCAAAGCATTTGTGGAAATAATCCTAAAGCCACCATGGAAGGGAACATCAGCTTTAGCCATGTTGTAAATGCTAGTACTGCAAGACACGCTTTGTTTTGTCTAGCCTGTTAGAAGTTAAAAACTGTGGTTTTCCTTCTTAGCTCTTTCCTTCCATATCTGCAGTTATCAGCTACTTAAATAATAACAGTGAGTTGAAGAGCAAGCAGTGTCACCATACGTTTTGGTGAATGTGAGTTCACTCGGAGAAAATCGTGTAGCTCTTTGGAAATGTAACAAAGAAATTGGCAAACTAGGAGCAGCTTAAAAAACAAGTAAAATAGAGAACTAACTTTAAATATCTTTTTTTTGGATGATGCCTCCTGGGCATGTACTGGCTTTTCTTGTGAACTGTTATGTTTTTCCTTATGCTGCTTGGAAACATTTAGATTCCTGCATTAACCTGCATGAAATACTATCTATTAGGCAGTTCAAGCATTTTCCTCAAAAAAGCCTTGTAGAACCCATATGGAGTTATTTATTTGTAACAGTGTAAATTCACTTACTTAGATCAGGTAGCTTTTTAATCCATTTGCCCTTGGAGAGAAGAGGGGGCTGTGCAGTTGGACCAAGGGGAGTCAGTGATTTTGGAGTGAGTCAGTCCTTGGTTTGTCACTGTGACATCAGTGGGGCAGGAGGTAGCCACAGCAGGATGGGGAGGAGAGGCGAGTGAGGTGACAAGTAGAGTATTAAAGTGGCTGTGTGAGAGCGCTTCTGGACAGTCTTGTACCCAGACGTTTGTTGACCTTCTGTTCTAGTGCCATGCATATATCCTATTATTAGAGCACCAAGCAAATATCAGTTTTTATGTGCTGGACTAGGTGGGATTCTTAGGACTATTTACATATTAACATGACTGTCACCAGTTAGAGGGACAGCATGGGCAAAGGTGTCCAGCTCCAGGTGGTGGCCAGAATGGGGGTGTGCAAAGGGGGTGGAGAAAGTAGAAGAGAAGGCTGGGAGAGGTAGTCAGGGACAGAGCTGGGGGGTATTGTAGGCCACGCTAAGGCATGTTCAGGGAGGATTAGAAAGCCGTTAAAGGGTTTTCAGTGCATTAATGAGACTTAGGTTTTAGAGATGCCTGGGGGGTGGTTTGGGTGTTTGGTTCCAGGGAGGCGAGCCTGAAGGCAGAGGAGCCAAGGGAGAAGCACCGGCACTTGTGCCTGAGGAGCAGTGAGGGCCTGAAACCCAGGTGGAGGGGAGAGGCTCAGGAGATGTGGAGAACTTAGAATTGATGATATCTGCTGGTGATGGGACAGAGAACAAAAAGGGTAGACTCTCAGGTATCTGACTGCAGTCGATAGTGACTCAATTCACTGAGACGAAATGGCAGGTTTGGGAGGGGAGGCAGTGCTGAATTCCAAGAGGCATGTTGGAGGTGCTTGTGGGAATGCGTAGTAGGCAGTTGCACGTGCTGGTCTGCAGCTTGGATGGACGTTGGGAGTGCATGAGTGGTCATTGAACTTGTGAGATGAGAGGATGTCAGCAGGGGAAGTTTTCTGCCTGTGTGCTCAGTGCCAAACTAAAGGACAACAGTATTTACATAAAAAGCAGAGAATGGGCCAGGCATTGTAGCTCACACCTGTAATCCAAGCACTTTGTGAGGCCGAAGTGGGTGCATCACCTGAGGTCAGGAATTTGAGACAAGCCTGTCCAACATGGAGAAACCCCATCTCCACTAAAAATACAAACATTAGCCGGGCAGGGTGGCTCGTGCCTATAGTCCCAGCTACTCAGGAGGCTGAGGCAGGAGAATTGCTTGAACCCTGGAGGCAGAGGTTGCAATGAGCCAGGATTGCGCCACTGCACTCCAGCTTGGGTGACTCCATCTCAAAAAAAAAAAAAAAAAAAGCAGAGAATGAGGAACATGTAGGAGACTCGTTCTCGACAAGAAAGTAGGTCTTGTCGGCAGAGCGTCCGTACCTGATGCACTGTAGCCATGAGTCTGTCCTGTGGATTGACCGTAACACATTCGTGCTCTTGATTGTGGCAAAGTTGAGGGCTGAATTGTTTTTTTCTTTTCTTTCTGTTTCTCTCTCTCCCTCTCTTCTCTTTCTTCTTTTTCGAGACAGGATCTTACTCTTGTCACCCAAGCTGGAGTGCAGTGGTTCCTTCTCAGCTCACTGTAACCTCAAACTCCTGGGCACAAGTGATCCCCCTGCCTCAGCCTCCCAAGAAGCTGCGACCCAGCTAATTTTTTATTATTTGTAGAGATGGAGTGTTGATTTTTTGCCCAGGCTGGTCTCAGATTCCTGGGGTCAGGCAGTTCTCCTGCCTTGGCCTCTCATCATGCTGGGCTTTACAGGCGTGAGCTACCATGCCTGGCCAGTTGTTTTGTCTGACATCAAACTTCTATTTTTAAAAACTAGTATACGTGTTCTTGGTATGAACTTTGTATGAACTATACATGTTTGTCCTTTAGTTTTAGACATTTAGTTTGTTTCTGTTTTATTGTGAAACAATTTGTGATGGCCAAGAATTTATAATTATTTTTTAGGAAAAATTGCAGAAGTTGAATTGCTTGGTCAGCATATGCACATTATATTAAGACTTTTGATACTTTGTTCCCTAGGAAAATAGTCCTGATTTCTGTTTCCTAGTCTAAGCGATTAAAGGTGATGTTGGCATCTTTGTTTGATTGTAGAGACTTAAGTTGCATTGAGCTTCAGAGGGTCTGTCCATCCTCCCTCCTCTCCTTTCCCCCTCCTCCCCCTCCCCTCCCCTCTCTTACTCCCCTCTCCCTCCTTTCCTCCCCTCCCCTCCCACTAGGTCTCACCCTGTCTCCCATGCTGGAGTGCACTGGTGCGACCTTGGCTTATGGCAGCCTTCACCTCCCAGGTTCAAGTGATTCTCCCTTCTCAGCCTCCAAAGTAGCTGGGATTATAAGTGCACACCACCGCACCTGGCTAATTTTTTGTGCTTTTAGTAGAAACAGGGTTTCACCATGTTGGCAAGGCTGGCCTCCAACTCCTGACCTCAGGTGATCCACCAGATTCAGCTTCCCAAAGTGCTGGGATTACAGGTGTGAGCCACTGCACCTGCAGAGGGCATTATCGTTGGAGGATGGTCACATTTAGATCTCTGTGGTGCTCATGATTTGTTCTGCAGGCTGCTTTTCTTGTATGCTCTCATTGATCTTGACTTCTGTTCTGTGAGGCAGAGGTGTTAGTGTCCTGGGGAGGAAGAAATCAAGGCTCAGAGTCCAAATAATTCAGCAAAACCATAGCACTGCCCTGTGGTTTATCTGGATGCTGTGCGGCCTCTCCCTCGTTTCTGGGCAGGTTTTCTTGCCTGCATGTCTTGCTTCTGTCTCCTGCTTTACTTGTACATTCTTCTAACTGCTTAGAAAGTTGAGGACCCTGTCCTGCAGGCACTGAGAAGGTGGCTTCAGCAGTCTTTTGGAACTAATTTTTTTTTTTTACAGTGCAGCTTTAACATAATTTTTTTGCCTGTGGTGGCTCATTCCTATAATCCTAGCACTTTGGAAGGCCGAGGGAGGTGGATCACCTGAGGTCAGGAGTTCAAGACCAGCACAGCCAACATGGTGAAATCCTGTCTCTATTAAAAATACTAAAATTAGCCAGGCATGGTGGCGGGCATCGGTGATCCCAGCTACTCAGCAGGCTGAGGCAGGAGAATCGCTTGAACCTTGTGAGGCGGAGTTGCAGTGAGCCTGGATCACACTACTTCAGCCTGGGTGAAGAGTGAGACTCCCTCTCAAAAACAAAACAAAGTAAAATAAACAAACAAAAAAAATTGCCTAATTTGTAAAATATTTCAAAGATGAAATATAGACACTAGTTTGTTCGTAGTTCGTATGGTTCACGTCACATCTTTCTACTGTGAAACCCCTTTACTGCAGAAGATGAACTCATAGAAAGTGTAATGGGAACTTGAAAAAAAAATGGTTCCCTCTGGAGCTCACTCTCTGTGACTTAGCTGTTCCTCTTTTCTGGGTTTCTCTTTATTATATCATGTGATATGAAAATCATAATTCTTTTTAATTTTTTTTAACAGAGACAAGATCTCATGATGTTGCTCAGGCTGCTCTCAAACTCCTGAGCTCAATTCATCCTTCTGCCTTGGCTTCCCAAAGTGTTGGGATTACAGATGTAAGCCACCACACTGGGCCAGAAAGTCACAATTCTTGATAGTGAGAAAGTCAAACTAGATTATTACAAATCTTCCTTGCTCTAAGAATGATTATGTTTGTACTCTGCAGTCAGTGGCCGTTTTAAAAAGTTAGTTTTCCTCCTAGCACTCTGGGAGGCTGAGGTGGCCAGATGCCTTGAGCCCTGGAGTTCCAGATCAGCCTAGACAACATGGCGAGATCCCGTCTGTACCAAAAATACAAAAAAAAAAAAAAAAAAAGTCAGACATGGTGGTGTGCACCTTGTGGTCTCACCTACTTGGGAGACTGAGGTGGGAGGATTGCTTAAGGGCGGGAGCAGGGTAGGGGACAGAGGTCGCAGTGAGCCAAGATTGTGCCACTGCATTCCAGCTTGGGTGACAGAGAGAGGCCCTGTCTCAAAAATAATAGTAATAACAGGAGTTAACTTTTTCTATTTAAAAAAAAAAAAAAAAAGATTAAAGGTCAGACCTTCTAAAGCGCATCCATGAAATCATCTTCTCACTGAACCCCCTAACTTTTCCCACTATTATCATTTTCTCAGGATCCTTTCAGAATGTCTAAACATAAACATACTTCCCTTCTCATTTTCAGTTAAAGCGAGAGATCATATTGCTTTTCACCTCAACAACAACAACAAAAATGTCTTAGTGATTCCGTATCAGCATCTTTATATTTGTTATTTTTTATGGTATGTAATATGTCATAGCAAAGTTTATATCATATTTAATAGAACCACTGTTATAAGTAGAATTTTCGATGCTGCAGAAGTAGCACTTGGGTCACATTTCCTCATTAAGGCAGTTTACTTCTATGGAAGGGTGCGGCTCACAGATAGAACAGTGGTGAGTGCACATTAGGACAAGGGAGGAAAAGGAGTACGTATGCCTGATGGGGGTCACCCCTACTGCTGTGTCGTTCCCCTATTGTCTAGGTTAGACACAAGCTAGACTAATCCCAATTAGCTATTTTAAAGAGAGCAGGGGTACAAGCTGGAGTGGCAGTGTGGGTGGTTTGGCGGGAGGGACGGTTAGGGGCAGGTCACAGCAGGTAGCCAGGGGTGATCTAGGTCAAAGAAGGTGACCAGAGCAGGTCACTGGAGCAGGTGACCAGGATGAGTGAGGACGGAGCTGGGAGGCCGGGGAAAGGATGTGAACTGCTGATTAGAACCAGTGGGCCAGGCGCGGTGACTCAAGCCTGTAATCCCAGCACTTTGGGAGGCCGAGGTGGGTGGATCACGAGGTCAAGAGATCGAGACCATCCTGGTCAACATGGTGAAACCCCATCTCTACTAAAGATACAAAAAATTAGCTGGGCATGGTGGCGCGTGCCTATAATCCCAGCTACCCAGGAGGCTGAGGCAGGAGAATTGCCTGAACCCAGGAGGCGGAGGTTGCGGTGAGCTGAGATCGCGCCATTGCACTCCAGCCTGGGTAACAAGAGCGAAACTCTGTCTCAAAAAAAAAAAGAACCAGTGTAGAAGGTTGTTACTGGAATTACAAGGAAGTTAAACTTTAAAATAGAGAATTAAAAAATAAGAGAGCCAAACATACTGACACGCTGATTCTCTGAAGAGAAACTTGGGGTTCACTATATCTAACACCACTTTGCTATCAATGGATACATATAAATTGTCTTTAGTGTTTGCTATTAAAATAGTGCCATATTTACGACACAATTTTGAGGTTAAAAAAAGTTTCTTGGTATATATTGTGACTTTTTTCTTCTTCTTCTTTTTCTTTTTTAAGACGGGGTTTCACCATGTTGGTCAGGCTGGTCTTGAACTCCTGACCTCAGGTGATCTGCCTGCCTTGGCCTCCAAAGTGCTTGGATTACAGGCATTAGCCACCACGCCCAGCCATTGTGACATTTAAATTATTGCATTTTACGTTGGATACTTTATTTTTTCTCTAGTAAGTGAAGCAGAGAGAGTGGAGAAGGAACAAAGAAATCTGTAATTGGTTATAGTCAGTTAGACTTTATTTTTAAAAATGAGCTTTGGCCGGGTGCGGTGGCTCAAGCCTGTAATCCCAGCTACTGGAGAGGCTGAGGCAGGAGAATTGCTTGGACCCAGGAGGTGGAGGTTGTGCTGAGCTGAGATTGTATCACAGCACTCCAGCCTGGGTGCCGAGTGAGACTCTGTTTCAAAAACAAATATACAAAAACATGGTGAGACCCAATCTCTACGAATATATATTTTTTTCTTTTTTCTTTTTTTTTTTTAAAGAGATGGATTCTTGTTTCATGGCCCAGGCTGGTCTTGAACTCTTGGTTTCCAGTGATCCTTCTGCCTCAGCCTCCCACAGTGCTGCGATTACAAGTGTGAGCCACTGTGCCCAGCTCTGGAGTCAGCTTTAACTTGCTGGCTGCAAAGAAAATCAAAGGAACCAAATAAAATGAAGGTTTTTGAAAGCCAGTTTTTCATGGACTGGCTGAGAGAGGGAACCTATTCTGTTACACGGCAAATCCCATTGTGAAACTGTGCACCCATACTTTATTTTGAACCCGTAAGCCATAGCACCCAAAACCTGTGTTAAACTTTTGGAAACAAACAAGTTGAAAGTAGATGCGCAGAGTGGCGGGACTGACCTAGAGAACACTGCATCTGTGCATTGTATTTAATCACAAAGGCTAGAGCTGCTAATTGGCCAAATGGGGGGCTGCTGCCAAAGCTGTGATTAAAAGTGATGATTAGTGACAAAGTAAATAAAATAAAGGATACGATTTCCTTTGTCTAGTGATTTAGCTCATTGTCCATTTTTAGACTGGGACAAATACATTGAGCAGCTGTTATTTTCCCGGGGAAGACAAACTTGGTTCTGTTCACTACAGACCGATGAGCCCACTAATACTCTGAACTCAGCGGATCCTTTGCTCTTTTGCTCTTGGTCAGGCATGAGCTAAATAGACAAGTCCATGGAGACATTTTTTTTTCTAACTCATAAATTAGAAGAGATGCTTTCAAATCTATTGTTGATTTTTATGACAAACGATAACATATACTCCAAGTGTGTTGAATTGGAAAAGCAGAGATGGTGTCTTGGGTTTATGTGAAAATTGGGTCCAGTGTGCTCCAGCACCAGAAAGTTTACCAGAACTAAAATCTGTTCCCTTTTTGTATTGAAAAGGCAGTCCTACTAGTCACGTATGCAGGAATATTAACTTTGTAATCAAGAGTGTGAAATCATCACTCTTGTGAAAGGCAGAGACTTAATTTCTAGCCTGGCGAAGTCATGGGCAGTAACTGCCAGCACCCACTTCTCCCTCATCCTGAAAGCTGGTAGCGTAGTCTCTCCTTGACTGTTACCTCAAGAAGAATGTCAAATCTTTGTGGAGTAAAACTTCCACTATGGGATATACACCTCGGTTGTGGAGGAGAGAACTTTGAAAAAAGTATTTAGAATATGGCATTTACAAAGTTAGGAGTATTTGACCCAGCAGGCATGTGGGAGAAAATAATTAGAAAAAACAAAAAAAGAATTAGGATTAAAGGTCTCCATGAGTGTTTTCCTAAACCACCTGGTAGTGGTGAATGGAGAAAGACAGTCTCCCCTCTACCCTGTCTTATTAATATATGACTGTTACCAAGTGAAAGGATACATTCAAAAGATCAGGCTGTGGATGGTTTTCGGAAGCAAAAGTTTGTAAAAGCAAATGACATTTTAGTTAGGAATCCCTTTTCAGAATCCAGTTCTATCAGAGAACATGATTAAATATGATTTGCAGCTGAGTGTGGTGGTTCATGCCTGTAATCCAAGCACTTTGAGAGGCCGAGGTGGGCAGATCACTTGAGGTCAGGAGTTCGAGACCAGCCTGATAAACATGGTGAAATCTCGTCTCTACTAAAAATACAAAAATTTATCCAAGCGTGGTGGTGCGCACCTGTAATCCCAGCTGCTCGGAGGCTGAGGCAGGGCTTGAGCCCTGGAGGCAGAGGTTGCAGTAAGCCAAGATTGCACCACTGCACTCCAGCCTGGGCCAGAGTGAGACCCTGTCTCCAAAAAAATAAATACCATTTGCCTAACTGATCTAATTATAAACATGTAAATTAGAATTCTTTAATATCAAAATTAAAAAAATAAAACTGTCGGCCGAGCATGGTGGCTCACGCCTGTAATCCCAGCACTTTGGGAGGCCGAGGCAGGTGGATCACCTGAGCTCAGGAGTTTGAGACCAGCTTGGCCAATGTGGTGAAACCTTGTTTCTACTAAAAATGCAAAAATTAGCCGGGTGTGATGGCAGGTACCTGTAATTCCAGCTCCTCGGGAGGTTGAGGCAGGAGAATGGCTTGAACCCTGTAGGTGGAGGTTGCAGTGAGCCGAGATCACGCCACTGCACTCCAGCCTAGAAGACAAGAGCGAGACTTTGTCTCGAAAAAAATAAATATAAATAAAACTGTCTAGAGCCTAATCTTCCTCTTAAACTGTGCAGCATAGCTTCTCATATTCTTTTATTGTGATTATGAAGTTTCTTTTACTTTGAGAAATCTCATTTCAGATGGGGCTTTTCATAAATTAACTTGTTAGTGTGTTTTGTTTGCTTGCTTGCTTGTTTTTGAGATGGAGTCTTGCTCTGTCACCCAGGCTGGAGTGCAATGGGAGGATTTGGGCTCACTGCAACCTCTCCCTCCTGGGTTTAAGAGATTCTCCTGTCTTAGTCTTTTGAGTAGCTGGGACTACAGGTGCGTGCCACCACAGCCGGCTGATTTCTGTATTTTTAGTAGAGACAGAGTTTCACCATGTTGGTCAGGCTGGTGTCGAACTCCTGATCTCAGGTGATCTGCCGGCCTCTGCTTCCCAAAGTGTTGGGATTACAGGCATGAGCCACTGCACCAGCCACTTTCAAATTTAGTTTAAAATGTAAAAATGCAGTTTTCATTGTATTTAATTTGGGAGGATGCCTTCTGTTTGTGACCAGAGATACTGTTTTTCCGTTTCGTGGTAAAAGGTTTCCTCTTAAGATAAATACATTTGGGTTAAAAAGAGTCTTCTTGGCAAGACTAACACAGTAGTTTACTGTACCCTTTGTACTAGTTAATTACGTCCGTACGTTTTGTTACTGAGCCAGCTGATGTCTTAGTTGGCCTCTGCAAATTTCTCCCTGTCTTTCCCTTGTTACTTGATCTGTACCTTGAGAGATACTCTGACACTGGTCAAATCCTGTTTCTCCTCACTTTTGCCGCCAATTTTGGCATACATTAGAAGAATTTGTCTGCAGTGTTAATTACTGTAGTGTTTGGTGATTCTTTTTTCCTTTTTCTTTCTGTATTTTTAAACTGGATCCTGTGAGGAAAAGGTTTTCTTTTCCCTTGTTTATTTATTTGATTATTTATATAAGTATTGAGTCCACTGAGTGTATATGCATATAATCTTGTGGATTAAAATCTAATGCTATCATTATTTCTTAACCTTACTATAATCCTGAGAGTATTGGAAAAATCCAAATTGAGGGACAGCATCCAGGGCATGAAAAGTGAAGATAAGAATGCTGTAAGAAGATTAAGAAGAGATAGTAGCTAAATACAGTGTGGAGTCCTAGATACGACTCTAGAACAGATAAACAGCATTAGTGGGAAAATTGGTGGATTTCTAATTAAGTCTGTAGATTAGTTAATGTTACTGTATCAGTGTTAATTTCCTGTTGATAATTGTATCTGCTTATGCAGAAGTGAGTAAGACATGGGATAAGGGAGCTTGTACCACTTCTGCAGCTTTTCTTTATCTAAAATTGGTTTTAAAAAGTTTAAAGAATATAAAGAATATTAAGTAAACAATCATGAATCATTTTAATTAAGTTAAAAACAGTATTTTTTTGCTATTGGGCGTGTGATAAAGGTTTTTTTAAAATGTGAAATTTTCTTTATTTTTTCCCCCCTCAGAAGGAGTTTCATTCTTGCTTCCCAGGCTGGAGTGCAGTGGTGCAATCTTGGCTCACTACAACCTCTGCCTCCTAGGTTCAGGCGATTCTCCTGTCTCAGCCTCTTGTGTAGCTGGGATTACAGGCACATGAGCCACCACACCTGGCAAATTTGGATTTTTACTGGGACAGGGTTTCACCACCTCGGTCAGGCTGGTCTTGAACTCCTGACTTTGGGTGATCCACCTACCGCAGTCTCCCAAAGTACTGGGATTATAGGCGTGAACCACTGTGCCCAGCTGTGAAATTTTCTATGATGGAAAACATCTGGAGAATTAATTTCTTTGACTTGACTTTTTTTTTTTTTTTTTTGAGACAGGGTCTCACTTTGTCACCCAGGCAGGAGTGCAGTAGCACGATCTCGGCTCACGGCAGCCTCAACCTCCCCAGTTCAAGTGATCTTTCTGCCTTAACCCCCAAGTAGCTGGGACTACAGGTATGCGCCACCATGCCCTGCTAATTTGTTTTGTATTTTTTGTAGAGAAGGGGTTTCACCATGTGGCCCAGGCTGGTCTCGTATTCCTGAGCTCAAGTGACCTGGCCACCTCAGCTTTCCAAAGTGCTGGGGTTATAGGCCTGAGCCACTGCACCAAGCCTGGCTTTACAATTTTAAAGTTCGAAACTTGATTCTAGGCCGAGCACAGTGGCTCACACCTGTAATTCTAGAAATTTGGGAGGCCAAGGTGGGCATATCACTTGAGGCCAGGAGTTCGAGAACAACCTGGCCAGCATGATGGAACCCCATCTCTACTGAAAATACAAAACTTAGCCAGGTGTGGTGGTGTGCGCCTGTAGTCCTACCTACTCAGGAGGGTGAGGCATGAGAATTGCTTGAACTCGAGAGATAGAGGTTGCAGTAAGCCCAGATTGTGCCTCTGTACTCCAGCCTGGGTGACAGAGCAAGACTCTGTCTTAATTTAAAAAAAAAAAAGGGTAGAAACTTTATTCTACACAGTGTTAGTTCACATATCAGTGTATTTGGCTTAACTACTCTCTGACACTGTTCTGATTAAGTGTATCTCTTAAGATATTTAAATGTATTATTATTAATTTTTTTTTTTTTTTTTTGAGACGGAGTGTTGCTGTTGTTACCCAGGCTGGAGTGCAATGGCGCCATCTTGGCTCACCGCAACCTCTGCCTCCTGGGTTCAAGCAATTCTCCTACCTCAGCCTCTCGAGTAGCTGGGACTACAGGCTGCACCACCATGCCCAGCTAATTTTTGTATTTTTAGTAGAGATGGGGTTTCACCATGTTGACCAGGATGGTCTCAATCTCTTGACCTCGTGAGCCACCTGCCTCGGCCTCCCAAAGTGCTGGGATTACAGGCGTGAGCCACCACGCCCGGCCTAAATGTATTGTTTTTTTCTAATGATTCGTATGTAGTGCTTCAGACCTTTAACTTTTTATTTATTTATTTATTTATTTTGAGACAGGATCTTGCTTTGTCTCTTAGGCTGGAGAGTAGTGGCTCGATCCCAGCTCACTGCAGCCTTGACCTCCTGGGTCTAAGTGATTCTTTCACCTCAGTCCCCTCAGTAGCTGGGATCACAGGCACATGCTGCTGTTTTTTTTTAAAGTTTTTGTAGAGGCAGGTCTCACTGTATTGCCTAAGCTGGTCTCAAACTCCTGGGCTCAAGTGATTCTCCCGCCTTGGCCTCCGAAAGTGCTGGGATTACAGGCATGAGCCGCCTCGCCCAGCCTGGACCTTCAGTTTTATTTTGGGTGAACTTTACAAAAATAAAATGTCCATACACTAAAGACTAGAACAATTTGGAGGGAGAAGAGGGTTATTTTTATGTATTTTTTCATTTATTTGATGTTAACTTTTTCTTTTGTTTTTTCACTTTGTTCTACAAACCAAGTGATTTTGTTTAAAACTTCGTTTCACTTATGAAAAAAATTTTTCATCAAAAAATGGATTTCTTTGTTGAAATTTTTACTGAGATAATTGTAGAGTTGTATGCAGCTGTTGGAAATGATACCAAGAGACCCCTCTCCACATCGCCCAGTTTCCCCTGGGGTGATAGTTTACAAAGCCAGTAAGATGTTGCAGTCAGAACTCTGACATTGGTACAGAGCACCGCTGTTGCTCACATTTCCCCCTTTGACCTGTCCTCGTTTGTATATGTGAGGAAATGAGATTTTATTCTTCAAAAACTACTGAAGTACTAACTTGTATTAGATCTAGTGACCTCTGGAAAGCCATTTAACTTCTTGTGCCTCAGATTTTGGTTAAGTCAGACAGCTTGATTGGATAAGCTTTAGAATCATTTTTGGGTGAAAACATTCTATAATTTTTGTATGAGAGTTTTAAAATTGAAATTATAACCTTCCTTACATCCTTTTTTCTCTGTTTGGATTTAGGAGGAAAAGGCTTCTCTTTTACATCGTACTCAGGAAGAAAGAAGAAAGCGAGAGGTAAAAACAGTTTTGGTAATGCTCTGTAGATAAGCACTTTTTCTATAGCATTTAAACATGCCTTGGTTTTACTGTGTGGGGGTGTGTGTGTCTGTGTCTGTGTGTGTTTTTGTATTGGTTATATACGACAGAATGTATGTGTATTTAGCTTTAGAAACATTTTTTGATTTCACCGTAAGTTACTTATTCTGGAACCAGTGTAGAAAAAGATAGATGAAAAGGCAGTTTCCAGACTGGAGAAGGAATATGGACTTTGGTTGACTTACATAATGGTACAGTTTCCAGAAGAACTAAGAAGCCTTATTTATATAATGTTCATTTTTCTTGTTCTTGTTCTTTTTTTGTTTTTTTAAAGAGATTGAGTCTTGGTCTGTGATGCAGGCTAGAGTGCAGTGGCAAGATCATAGCTCATTGTAGCCTTGACCTCCTGGGCTCAGGTGTCTTCCTGCTGCTGTAGCCTCCTGTAGCTGGGACTACAGGTGCATGTTGCCACGCCCAGCTAGTTTTAAAAATTTTTACACAGATGCGGTCTTGTGTTGCTGAGGCCAATTTCAAACTCATAGCCTCATGCAGTTTTCCTACCTCAGTTTCCCAAAGTGTTGGGGTTACAGGCGTGAACTTCCTCACCTGGCTTATGATGCTGATGTTTCATGAAGCAAAAGGAGAAAACTGTTAAGACATGTGTCTTAACTATTTGTGAAGAAGGTAAAACACACTAATGACATTCCTTGTTTATTGTTTATTCTACATTTCATCTTGTGATAATTTCTTAAAATAGCTTTATTTTGTTGATTAATCAGCAGTTGTACTGTCTTATGGTCTTTTTTAGATAGAGTTTTTTGTTTTGTTATTTTAACATTTCATTCAGGACTCTTAACATATTTATTGAGTGCTTATGATGTATGTACCAGGTACTGCTCTGCTTGCTGGGTATACAGATAGCATGTAAGACAGACACGGTTCCTGCTCAGTGGCAGAACAGAGCCATGAACCAGGATGCTGAGATGGTGACAGGACCTGTGAGGGAAACAGAGTAATGTGATCACACCTGGAAGGGCCTATGTTAGGGATGGTGTTTAGGGGAAGGGCTCTCTGAGGAGGTTAGGGTGAAAAGTTCTAGGCAGGCTTTTCCAATCTTAGCACTAACATTTTTGACCAGATAATCCTTTGTTGGGGGGAACTGTTCAGTACATTGGAGGATGTTTAGCAACATCCATGGCCTCTACCCACTAAATGTCAGTAGCACTCCGTTCCCCCAGTTGTGACAACCGAAAACGTCACCATAAATTACCAAACGTCCCGCTTGAGGGTGCTGAGGTAGTACTGTTGGCCTCGCTTGAGGGTGCTGCTTGACCAAGAGAGGTCTTTGTTGGTTGGTGTTTTTAATCTTGTTTTATGGGAAGTACTCAGTCATTATCTCTTCCAGTAGTGCTTTGGCTTCATTCTCCCTCTCCTCTCCTACTTGAACTCCAACTGTAAATCCGTTTGACCTTCGTATTGTGTCCCACATGTCCCTCATGTGCTTTTTTGGATGTTTATCCTTTTGAATAGCTCTGCTTCAGTTCAGATACTTTCACCTGACCTAACTTCTCATATGATCTCTTTAACATTGACCAGTTGTTTTTCATGTTTTTTTTTTTTTTTTTTATTCTGAGGTGGAGTCCTGCTCTGTCACCCAGGCTGGAGTGCAGTGGCGCCATCTTGGCTCGCTGCAGCCGTGGCCTCCTGGATTCAAGTGATTGTCCTGCCTCAGCCTCCTGAGTAGCTGGGACTACAGGCGCACGTCACCATGCCCAGCTAAGTGTTTGTATTTTTAGTAGAGACAGGGTTTTGCCTTGTTGGCCAGGCTGGTTTTGAACTTCTGACCTAAAGTGATCCTCCTGTCTCGGCCTCCTGAAGTGCTGGGATTACAGGTCTAAGCCATCATGCCTGGCCTGATTGTTAAATACATCCGTTGACTTCCTAATTTCAGTTTTTGTTATTTTAGTTCTAGCACTTTCTTTCATTCTTTTATATAGTCTTTAGTTCTCTTTTAATTTCTTGAACATAATTGTAGACTTCTTAGGACAATGTTTAAACTCCAGTAATTGGGTCTTCTGTGGGTTTGTTTCTATTGTCTGTTGTCTTGATTTTTAATCTATGGGGTTTCTTTTATAGATGACTACTTGCTTTTCTTTTGATGCTTCTAGAATTCAGTCTTTGTCTTCGATCTTAAGTAGTGTGATTATTTGCTTATTTGCTTGAAGATCGTTGAGCGTGCTGTATCTGAGTGTCTAAGTCTCTTGTGAGACAGGAATTTTTCATTATTATTTCGTTAAGCAGGTTTTCTAACCCTTTCTTTCACTCTTTGACCTTGGTGATACCAATACTTGGAATATTCTGTTGCTTTATGTTACCCTAAATGTGATGAATGCTTAGCTCATTCTTTTTTCTTTATTTTTGTCTGGCTGGATTATTTCAAAAGACCTCTCTTCAAGTTCTGAAATTCATTTTTTTTTTTGCCTGATTAGTCTGTCTTGAAGCTTTCAAATGTATTTTGTATTTCTTTCTATGAATTCTTCACTTCCAGAATTTCTAGTTGATTCTTTCTAAAAATATCTGCCCCTTTGGTAAATTGCTCACTCACATTCTCAATCGTTTTTCTGAATTCTTGGTATTTTTCAGAATTTCCTTGTATCTCACTGAGCTTTAAAAATCAATATTTTGATTTACTTATCTGGGATTTTCAAAATTTCTATTTGATTAAAAAAGTCTGCTGCTGGAGAATGTTCCTTTGAAGATGTTGTATTTTCTTTTTTTTTTTTTTACTGGCAGTCTTGTTCTGTCACCCAAGCTGGAGTGCAGTAACATGATCACGGCTCACTGCAGCCTCCACCTTCCAGGTTCAAGTGATTCACCTGCCTCACTCTCCCAAGTAGGTGGGACTACAGGCATGCACCACCACACCCAGCTAATTTTTTGTATTTTTATTGGAGACAGAGGTTCACCATGTTGGCCAGGCTGGTTTGGAACTCCTGACCTCAAGTGATCTGCCCGCCTTGGCCTCCCAGAGTGCTGGGATTACAGGTGTAAGCCACTGTGCCCGGCCTTGCAGGAAGCCTAGGAAGTACAACTGCGTGACTTAATGATGTCCTCTAATCCCACAGTTGTGTGTGTTAGTCTCAGCTTTGTAGATGGCATTCATAGAAGATATGAGACAATGTAGGGGGATAAGATGGAGACAACAGGCTTTGTTATCATACCTGAGTTTGAATTCTGTCTTACATCTTTGGGTGATGTTTAATCTTATAGTACACTCAGTTTCTGATCTTTAAACTGGAAGCGATGCTCAGCTGTAAGATTACTGAGCGTTTGGATGGGAAGTGCCTCTTACAGGACTGCCACATAGTTGTAGGCTTTCCTGCTATTGGTCGTAACAATGGTGAAGAACAGTTATTTTTGCCAGGTCGCTGAATGTTTTAAAGATGTTCTCAAGTCAGTGAAAATCAGAATTTTCTCTTGAAACAAAAAAAGTGACCTTTAAAATATGATGTTGTCTGTGTTATTTTAATATTTAAAAGTAAAACTTTTAAAAGTCCTATGCTGGTGGGGTTGTAAAATGGTGTTGCCATTTTGGAAAACAGTAGCAGTTCCTCAGTAATTCTACTTCTAGGTTTATACTCAAGAGAAATGAAAACCTGTATCCACAACAAAACTTGTTTATGAATGTTGATAGCAGCCTTAATTCGCAATAGCTAAGTGGGAGCAGCCAGGATGTCCATCTGTAGATGAATGGATGAATTCACTGCGATCCGTCCATACAATTGAACATTACTCTCAACCTTAGAAGGCAATGAAGTTCTCACATATGCTGTAACATAGGTGAATTTTGAAAACATCATGCGAAGAGAGAAAAGCCAGACACAACATATTGTATGATTCCATTATCTGAACTGCCCAGAATAAGCAAATCCATAGGGTAGAAGTAGATTAGTGATCTGGACAAGGGAAGGATGGCAGGAAACTGGAGGGACTGTGAATGCAGACAGGGCTTCTGGTTGTGGGTGATGAAGGTATTCTAAAATCAGGTTGTGTAGCTCTTAATATGTTAAATGTATATTTAGTGGGTGTCTTCTAAAGAATTTTATGGTATGTGAATTACATAGCTGTTAGTGTTTTTAAAGTCTTTACTAGCAAAATGTCATTTTCACTGGATTCTGATCAATTGCTCCCTCACTTCTCCTTTCATTATTCAGGAAGAAAGGCGAAGGTTGAAAAATGCAATAATTATCCAGTCATTTATTCGAGGCTATAGAGACAGAAAACAGCAAGTAAGTTTGTTTGCTTTTAAAATAAGAAAGAATTAGTAGGGCATGGGAGAGCTTATTTTAAATATGGTATGTATCTTTGTATACCTCGTTCATGGAGATTAATGTTGACAGTAGTATTCTTCCCAATAAATTATTTTATTTGTTTTAATATTTGCAAAGATGTATAGACAGGTGAGTTTTTAGGAAATAATAAAATACAAACATGGGCCTAACCACAGTTGAAGATCAATATGTAAAGAGATGGTGGAAGATTCTTTCAGTGGGCGTTTAGCAGCTTTCATTGCATTTCAGCCTGGGTTTTTGGTTTTTGTTTTTTTTTTAGTTCAGTAACAGTGTTTTCTTCTTTTTGAGACAGAGTCTTACTCTGTCTCCCAGACTGGAGTGCAGTGGCACGATCTCGGCTCACTGCAACCTCCACCTCCCAGTCTCAAACAGTTCTCCTGCCTCAGCCTCCCAAGTAGCTTGGATTACAGGCATGCGCCACCATGTCTGTAATACAAAAATACTAAATATTTGTATTTTTAGTAGAGATAGTTTCACCATGTTGACCAGACTGGTCTCGAACTCCTGACCTCAAATGATCCACCCGCCTCAGCCTCCAAAGTGGTGGGATTACAAGCGTGAGCTACTGCACCTGGCCTGGTTTTTTGTTTGTTTGTTTTAGATTGTCTTGCCTTGTCACCCAGACTGAAGTGCAGTTGCACGATCTTGGCTCACTGCCAGCTCCGCCTCCCAGGTTCAAGGGATTCTCATGCCTCACCGTCCTGAGTAGCTGGGATACAGGTGTATGCCACCACAGCTGGCTTACTTTTTTTTGTATTTTTAGTAGAGGTAGGGTTTCACCAGGTTAGCAGGCTGGTCTTAAACTCTGACCTCAAGTGATCTGCCCATCTTGGCCTCCCAAAGTGCTGGGATTATACGCATGAGCCACCATGTTGGCCAGGCTATTGTCAAACTCCTGACCTCAGGTGATCCACTTGTCTTGGCCTTCCAAAGTGCTGAGGTTAAAGGCGTGAGCCACCATGCCTGGTTTCTTTTTTTTTTTTTTTTGAACATTTTTTTCCCTACAACTCAGCTGTGAGCAAGGACCAGTAAACAGCCTTTTCATTGTCAATTTCCACCATTCCTGTAAACACATCAGTGTATATTTAGATCATAAGAATTGTGTATCCAGATAATATATTTCTGTGTCATTTTGTTTTGTTTTTCTTGCAGTATTCCATCCAAAGAAGTGCATTTGATCGCTGTGCTCCCTTATCACAGTCTGGGGGCGCCTTTCCCATTGCTAGCGGCCCCAACCTTACCCTTTTGGTAAGGCAGCTTCTGTTTTTTTACAAACAAAGTGAAGACTCAAAACGTTTGGTGAGTGTTAGCTACATTTTCACTTGTCCTGGTTTACATGTCTGCTTCTTGTTCAAAGTGGAAATGGTATCTCATCAGAAAGTTAGACAGCCTCTGTGTCCAGGCTTCGTGAATTTCTCAGCTAGCTGTGAGAGGTTACCTTTGTGGTGATGTATTTTACCTCTTAAAATTTGATACACATAAAAATATGTATCAAAAAGTAGGCTTTTTCGTATTTTTTGTAGTGGAAAACTTGAAACAAGTAGAATATCTTGCCCACCTGTTAGGTACCCTGACATAGCCTCAGTGGTCATCTACGCCTGGGTCCGTGGGAAGTACCTCCTCAATACCACATCATGGTTAGGTACAGGGCCTCGGTGTTTACATATTATTATGTTAGAGATTCAGTCTTGCTCTGTCGCCTTGAATTCCAGGCTTAAGCAGTCCTCCCACCTCAGCCTCCCAAGTAGCTAGAACTACAGATGTACACCTTGTTAATGTTAAGGCTCATTTTTAACATTTTTATTTATTTATTTATTTTTGGCAGAAATGAGGTCTTGCTATGTTGCCCAGACTGGTTGTGAACTTCTAGTCTCAAGTGATCCTCCCTCCTTGGCCTCTCAGAGTGCTGCAGATGTAGGCATGAGCCACTGCACATGATTTAGGGTCTCTTTTTGCAGGGGATTGGGGGAGCAGAGCCTTGCTCTGTCACCTAGGCTGGAGTGCAGTGGTGAGTTCTTGCCCGACTGCAACCTTCACCTCCTGGGCTCAAGCAATTCTTGTGTCTCAGCCACCTGAGTAGCTGGGATTACAGGCATGCACCAACATGCCTAGCTAATTTTTGTATTTTTAGTAGAGATGGAGTTTCACCCTGTTGTCTGGGCTAGCAGTGAACTCCTGGCTTCAAGTGATCCTCCCACCTCAGCCTCCCAAAGTGCTGGGGTTATAGGTGTAAGCCATCATCCCCAGCCTTAGGGTCTCATTTTTTTAAATCCGAAATATAATCGTAGTTCTCTCAAATTTTGTAGGCATTTGATCTTATCAATACTGAGTAACAGTGTGTATTAATGGTGGAAAATACATTCAGATACATAGAAGAGTAATTTCTTTTTCAAATGGAACTTGTTACTATTCATTTTCTCAGGGAATATTAAGAGATTTTTATATAATTGTTAGGTTAAACACACACTCACACATTCTTTTTTTGAGACAGAGTCTTGCTCTGTTACCCAGGCTGGAGTGCAATGGCATGATTTGGCTTGCTGCAACCTCCACTTTCTGGGTTCAAGCAATTCTTCTGCCTCAGCCTCCCATGTAGCTGGGATTACAGACATGTGTCACCACGCCCAGCTAACTTTTGTATTTTTAGTAGAGAAGGGATTTTGCCATGTTGGCCAGGCTGATCTTGAACTCCTAGCCTCTGGTGATCCACCTGCGTGGGCCTCCCAGTATTGGGATTACACATGTGAGCCACCATACCCGGCCTAGGTTAAATATATCATTTATCTTTTTTTTCCTTTTGGGAAGGAGTCTCACTTACTCTGTCACCCAGGCTGGAGTGCAGTGGTGCGGTCTTGGCTCACTGCAACCTCTGCCTCCTGGATTCAAGTGATTCTCCTACCTTAGCCCCCTGACTAGCTGGGTTTACAAGCGTATGCCACCACGCCTGACTAGTGTGTGTGTGTGTGTGTGTGTGTGTGTGTGTGTGTGTGTGTGTGTGTGTGTGTGTGTGTTTTTAGTAGAGATGGGTTTCACCATGTTGGTCAGGCTGGTCTTGAACTCGACCTCATGTGATCCACTTGCCTCGGCATCCCAAAGTGCTGGGGTTACAGGCATGAACCACCACACCCATCCAGGTTAAATGTATTATTCATTTTTGGAAATTTTTTTAATCTGCATGAAAAGGGGAGTATACAGTGAAAAATAATTTTTTTGCTACAAACCATCCCTTCTAGAAGGATCCCTACATGAATTAATTACAATGCACAAAGGACTACAGTAATACTCATCTACTGTTTGGCTTTAAAACCCAGCATTGCCTCTGGAGTTGCACTAAGCTGGAATATGAGCAAACTTTCTGTAAACCAAGAAAGTGCAGAGAAAGAACTGAGAGCCCATCTGGAGAGGCAGTGAAAGCAGTTTAATCTACTCATTCTAGACCTCCATTAAGTGCAGGCTCTTTCCAGGCTTGCCTTCTGAAGTTCATGAAAAAAAGAATCGGAACAGTACAACTGCAGATAATTGGGCTTCTTTCTGGAACAGGCTGTTCCTGCCCTCCTATACTCTAATCTCGCAGATTGCAAGATCACCAAGGAGCACAGACAGGCAAGTGCTGTGAGATGTCGCTGGTGTCTCTCCAGAACACCTGTTGCCTTTGAGTGAGGTCCTTAGTCTTAGTCATCAATCACTGCATGGTTTATAAACATGGTGTAGCCACACGGTCCTGCTTCAGAAGCCATCTGTGAAAAGCTTGGATGTAAATGAACATGATTGGCTGTAGGCCTCGATCAGATACAAAGCAGATTGCTCACGTGTAGATTCTGAAACCCTAAATGTATTAAATGTCATCAGACCTATCCAGGAAAAGGATAAAAGTGGGCTGGACACAGTGGCTCACACCTGTAATACCAACGCTTTGGGAGGCTGAGGTGTGGAAGGATCCCTTCAGGCCAGGAGGTTGAGACCAGCCTGGGCAAAATACCAGAGCCCACCTGTAAAACAGCAGCAGAAATCAAATTAGCTGGGTGTGGTGGCATGCCGCTCTAGTCCAGCTATTTAGGAGGTTGAGGCAGGAGGATCGTTTGGGCCCAGGTATTCAAGGCTGCAGTGAGCTGTGATCCTGCCACTGCACTCCAGCCAGTGCAATTGATTGTCGATTCAGTTCTCAAGCATAGATGTGAGAGCAATAAATTAATCACATGGGTAAATGTCTCCTGCCCCAGTCTTCATGTTGTTAGCTTTCTACTCTAGGAGTAAGCATAGTGCCACTTTTGATAGGTTTCCAAAGCTATTCTATGCAAAAACAGGCAAATATGGCTATTTCTTCTTCACCTCCTCCCTTTAAAAAAATTATTACTATGACTTTAAGTCAAATATAGTACTAAGATTGCATTTCATATACAGTTTAATTATTCTGGAATTAATAATTGCCTCACTTTTTAGTTGCTTACTTTTCTTTGAATCTTTTGCTAAAGTCTTCCTCTACCTTCCAGCAGTCCTACAATTATATCATGTATAGTTATTTTACATCTTGTTAACTGATAATAGAAATTTTAGGATGAACTACATCCTAAAACACTTCTTTACTATCTGACGTGGTATGTAACCCTACCACTTCAGAAGGAAGTGTTCATATCTTATTGTGAAGAAGTGTTCATGTCTTATACATTCCTGAGAAAATGTGGGCAAGGTAGCTCCAAACACCTCAAGAGAAAGCCTGTGTGTATTAACTAATGTTCACAGAAAGTCAGTTATTTGTCCCAGCTTAAGCCATGAGCTAATTTGTTGTGCAAAGTGCTTTTGTATTGGTAATTCCATTGTTTAATAGCATTTTATGGCAAAGAAATGTTAATGTCAAAGGAAAAAACACTTAAAAATAATAGGCAAAGAAAAGGTTATATGGCATATTTATAACTAGCTACATTTAAGAGGCTGTCTTTGCCGGGCACAGTGGCTCACGCCTATAATCTCAGCACTTTGGGAGGCTGAGGTTGGTGGATCACTTGAGGCCATAAGTTTGAGACCAGCCTGGCCAACATGGCAAAACCCCATCCCTACTAAAAATATAGAAATTAGCTGGGCATGGTGGTGGTTGGTGCCTATAATCCCAGCTACTTGGCAGGCTGAGGCAGGAGACTCCCTTGAACCCAGGAGAGGTTGCAAGCCAAGATGGCGCCACTGCACTCCAGCCTGGGCAACAGAGTGAGACTGTCTCAAAAAAAAAAAAAAGGCTATCTTTTCGTTCTAGATGATTCTAAATGGGTCTTATGAAAGGAAAAAATAAAATACCAGTCCATTACACAAAGGCACAGTAGAGAAAGAAGAGATTCCTTGTTAAGTATTGAGTATCCAGTGTAATTTATGGTAGCTTCATACATACTGTCTAGTCAGGCCTCTTGATTGCAAGTGACAAAAATCTGCGTGTGCCGTTACTGAACTCACTGACTGATCCTTGTATCCAGGAGAATGGGCAGTTCTGGCCAGCCCGGTCAGTGGGGCTGTAGGATTGCCTTCCCTATCAAAAAGTGGTGGGGTTAGGAAAGGGAAACATCCAGAAGGAACAGATATTAGAGGCACACAGGCATACCCATCCACAGAAGAAAAAGGTGAAAAGAAACAGGTATCCCATGTAACTTGGGATTAATATCCTATTTCTAATATATTTTTATTACGGATTTCTGATATTTGCAAATGAACTATTTTTGTTTCAGATTGACATGAGCTTTGAGTGTATTTTGTTTTAGTTACTAATTTAGTAATTTAATACCGATGTGTTTTTTTAAGATTGAAAATGCAGGCCAGGCGTGGTGGCTCAAGCCTGTAATCCCAGCACTTTAGGAGGCCGAGGCGGGTGGATCACGATGTCAAGATATCGAGACCATCCTGGTCAACATGGTGAAACCTCGTCTCTACTAAAGATACAAAAAATTAGCTGGGCATGGTGGTGCGTGCCTGTAATCCCAGCTACTCGGGAGGCTGAGGCAGGAGAATTGCCTGAACCCAGGAGGCAGAGGTTGCAGTGAGCCGAGGTTGCGTCATTGTACTCCAGCCTGGGTAACAAGCGTGAAACTCCGTCTCAAAAAAAGAAAAGAAAATGCAGATACTTTTCATTTTTGGAGACAGGGTTTCTCACTCTGTGACCCAGGCTGGAGTGCAGTGACTTGATGTTGGCTCACTGCAACTTCCGCCCACAACACTCCAGTTCAAGCGATCCTTCCATCTCAGCCTTCCAAATAGCTGGGACTACAGGCATGTGCCACTGTGCCCAGCTAACTTTTGTATACTAGAGCTCCACCTCAAGTGATCGCCCGCCATGGTCTCCCAAAGTTATGGGCGTGAGCCACTGAGACTGGCTGGAAAATGCACATACCTCTAAATAAAACCTGACTTAGAAGATTTACTTCTTACCATGTTTTGATTAGGTTTGATTAAATGTGTTTTGCCACTTCAGGAAATTTGGGGTATTATGTAAATTAAACTATTAAATTTTCATTGAGAGTTAGTTGTATATTGTATGTTTTGCTGTTTCAGATATGGCTCTATCAGAACTTAATTAAACACAGCTCTCTGTTTGTCAAGCAGTTGGATGGATCTGAAAGACTTACGTGCTTATTTCAGATAAAAAGATTGATGAGCCTTTGTTGCAGGTAAAATTCTATTGTAAGTCAACAGCGTATGTAATGTACTGATCACCTCTTCTAGAAGAACACCTTTTGATTTTTATTTTCAGAGACAGTGGCTTTTCCACTTTTTTTGTTTTTGGGAGATCATAGACTTCTATATATTGTAATTTTCATTCTAAGTGATTTTGGCCAGCAGGAGGTAAACGAAGACACAGACATCAGTATCTTTCAGATGACTTTTTCTTGCAAGGCTGTCCTGGAATTATTTTCTGAATGTTGGCCATCCTGGTTACCAGAGAATGGAGGGTCAGCCAAAAGAGGACTCCTGATATGAGAAAGATTCCATTCCATAGGGGTCTTCACCAGAATGTAGTTGGAAAGCTACGTCTTTAGAGTATACCTTTCATTAGGCATTTATTATTTGTGTATGAACTTAAAGTAAGTCACTGCCATGACTTTCTTGGATTCCGTCTACAAAAGAACCTGTTTACATTTTGTTAAAATTCCATTTCTCATCAGAAAGAATAACTGCTCCTTAGAGAAAGCAGCCCTGGCCTGAGGCAGAGAGAGCACTTGAGCCTTTGTGACCTCACAGATAGAGCTATGCTATTCAGTTGCAGTTCATTTTAGCCTCTTTAAATGATAGTATTATAATTATTTGTATTGTTGTTATGCATTATGTGCCATGAAGCTTTTTCTAATATTTGCAACAGAACCTTTGTCGTATTGTCAGTCTATTCAGTATGTACATTGTTAGTCATGTTCGTCACTTTTTAAAAAGTCTCAATGTATATTTTTAAATTATTGAGGTATTTTTTCTTTTTCGTTTTATTCCAAAAAAGCTTTCAAGCTTTCATATTGGGTACGGGCGATAGAGGGAGAAATGGACTAGAGACAGCCAAGAAGAAAGTTTTGAGAGTGACATATGTGCTCTGTGTCTTGATTGGTGTGACCTGTCTAGACTTACTATACTGCCCTGTTTAAATGGGGATAAGATTTATTTTTGTGATAGCCAAACCTTCCCTTCTGCCTACAGTTCTTCTCATATTAGGAAGGGAAGCCTTAGTCAAAATTAGAGATGACTTAGGACCAGAAGTAAATCATTGTTCCATTTAGAGGATATTGCAGGCATGGAAAGTCTCAAAAGCATCTTTAAGGAGATGATGTGTGCGGATACTTTTTTTCATTTTTACAGGTTGCTGCAAAACTGTAATGATGACAGTTTTAATGTTGCACTTCCAATGAGAATGCTTGAAGTATTTTCCTCTGAGAATACTTACTTGCCTGTTTTACAAGATGCTAGCTATGTGGTGTCAGTGATTGAACAGATTTTGCACTACATGATTCACAATGGTAAGTAGTCGACAGGGTCAGAACTGTGGCTCAGCATCCCACGGGGAGTGAGCAGAGGCCCGCCTGCTGCTGCAAGCCTATGCACCCAGGCTCAACATCAGAGTGGGACTATTGTCCCAGACGAGTTGTGCTCCATCCATGGTGCCCACCAGAGTCCCAGATTCCAGCATCTGTCCTCGGCTCCACCCACTCTGAAAATTCAGACACATGCTACTTTCTTTGCCTTTTTCCTTTGCTTGGAAATGAAATTAACGTATGCTTTCAAAAATTGTCCCAGTGCCGTAATCCTGGATTTGTATCTGCAGTGCAGCTGTCGGTCCTTCACCTGAGCAGGAAGGGCTCTTAACACCTCGTGCTCATTCGGAGTGAATGGGAAGGATGGTGCCACCAGTGTGTGAGTGTAACGTCACTCCAAGAGCCTCAGTATAGAGGGAATTTGGTTACATCGTTTTTCTTCCTGGGGTCCTCACGTTAGTTCAGTAGAAGAGAGTAGGGTATCTAGTTTGAAGTTTCTGACTCCGTGCTAAAATTTTCATACACTGATAATGTTCCCAGAGTGACTGCATTATTTATATAAGCTGCAGTGAACTACGTCCGAAACTCTTAACAACACATTAGTAACACTTTGTGGAGAAAAAACATGAACTAAGCATGATTTTTAAAGCTTGTATGAAGTGAACAGTACACATCCTAAAACAAAAAAGCCTTCGATCCCAACATCCTCTTAGGTAGAAACCCAGGCACTTCAGGACTCCTGGACTTCAGAAATGTTTGTCAGCATTACAAATGTATATGAGAGGTCTGGAAAGGGAGTTGGAAAGGGAGGTCTGCAAAGCCATGGTAACACATCAAATTATAAGTAACTGAGGTTTTGTGCTTTTGTTCACTTGAAGTAATAGTCTGCCTTACATCTAGCAGACTTGAAATCTAGACGGTTTGGTCCTCTGAATTAAAACTACAGAAATTAAATTCATATTCATTTCAGCCTTACTGCTTGGCGTATTTCTATTTTTTAGACTCCTTAGTTTGTTGAAAACTTAGGGAAACTGCATTCTAGCTTAATTAAAAGTAAACTGAGAGTTGTACAATTTGTTCTTTTTAAAAGCTAATAATTAAAAGTGGCTCATTGTATTAATTGATACACACACACACACTTTTAAGACTAAGCATTTGAGGAGAATTTGTACTGTTTTCTAAAATTGTAAGGAAAATGGTTAAGAAATACGCATTATTTGAAATGTGTCCCAATACCGGAAATGCTTTAAAGAAAAGTCTTGATGTACTTTTTTTTTTAATTCTTGATGTATTTTTATCTCTTTAGTTTTCTAGCTAAAAAGCTTTCAAGTTTTCTCCGTGAGCTTCACTCATCAGCATACTCTAGGTTAGACTTAGGGTAGTTACAAAGTATGTCTAATGACAAAGTACTGAGTATATATTGTTTAGTGATTTTCACTCAAATATGAAGCTGTATAGGTCTGTTTCAAAAACTGGCCCATGCAGATGGATTGTTTTAAATGCGTGCTTGTATACTGATGAGATATTTACGAATCACACCTGAACATTTTTCTTTTTCTATTAAAATAAAAGAGTAAATGATTCTAAGAGAATATATGATTTGGATCATTCTTGATACCCAGAGTTTATGTTCACTGCCCACCCAGAGTTCTTATCAAAAACATAGGCTGGAAATTTTAAGAGGTTCTAAAAGTTGTTTCAGTTTACCTCTAAGTTGCCTTTAAATCAGCTAACTTCTTCAGTGCCCAGATTGTGGTCTCCAGATATATCATTTCCTCTAAAAGGAGCTTTAGAGTTCCTGGGAAAAAGGCTGATTACAGGACAGGACACAGGAGGTGAGACTGGGGCATGTTGTTCCATCAAAGGGCAGAGGACTACCAGTGACCCTGAGGCTTAGGAGACTCCTAAAGCCCTCCTCAGGGCCCCAGGTGGAGCAGTATGAGACCAGGACTGCAGTGTAATGAAACTCTGAGTTCAACACGATCTTCAAAACACACAAATCAGAGACAAATTATTAGATCACAGTATTTGGGCCTTATTGGGCTCCTGATAAAAGCAAACTAGTTAAATAGAATTTCTAACATGGGACAGTTGAGACTTGAACACTGACTAGATATATGTGATGTTAAGGAACTGCTCTTCATTTATGAAGAGCATAATGTTTTAAACATTATGATTAATGTGATGATGTTTTAAAAAATAGTCTCCTAATGATACACTAAAATAATCGTATCTTAGACTTGCTTCCAAGTGGTGTAAAGGTGGAATGAAATATTGGCTCTAGTTGACAGTTGTTGGTACACAGAGTTTACATACCATTCAGCTGTCTGTATATTTGTTTAATTTTCCTTATTAACATGTTAAAGAACGAATCTAAGTTTGGACCTGTAGAGATTGTAAAAATGATTTAAAAATGGACGAGTTTTTCCCTTATTATAGGAAAAGGCACTAAATTTAAATGCGTGTTTTCCTTTTAGGGTATTACAGGTCTCTCTATTTGTTGATTAACAGCAAGCTTCCATCAAGTATTGAATATTCTGATTTATCTCGAGTTCCTATAGCAAAAATTTTGCTAGAGAATGTTCTAAAACCATTGCACTTTACTTACAACTCCTGTCCGGAAGGTGCGAGGTGAGGCTGGAATGGATTTATTGATTTTGTCATTTCTCAAGATCTATATCTGACAGTAACTTTTACATAGGATGTGATTTTAAAAGTCAGATTTTTACTTTATTAGTGTTGATATAGTTTATAGAAAAGTGTACTTTTTCTTTCTGGCCTGTAGCCTAACACAAATTTGAGATTCTGGTGATGTTATTTTCCTACTTTTCTAGTAACTGTCCAAAGTTAACAAAAATATGGCAGTTATCTTAATAGAGAAGACATTACATTTATTTAGGTTGATTGAGTTGTTATTAAATGATTAACTTGGCCAATTTAGAAGAGTAGATTATCTTTTTGAAGGATATTTTAAAAGGTTATTTTAATCAGTGATTGGATGGACAGTATGTTTTGACATTATAAAAAGCTTCTATTTTTCTTTTTCAGGCAACAAGTTTTTACAGCCTTCACAGAGGAGTTTCTGGCAGCACCTTTTACAGATCAGATTTTTCATTTCATCATTCCGGCGTTAGCAGATGCACAGACCGTTTTCCCTTACGAGCCCTTTCTGAATGCACTGTTGTTAATAGAGAGTAGATGTTCAAAAAAGAGTGGTGGAGCACCCTGGCTTTTCTATTTTGTTTTAACTGTTGGCGAAAATTATTTGGGTATGAAATACAAGACTTTTTTACCTGAACATGTATATGGGTAGCATTAGCAGATGAGTCAAGAGAAGGCCGTGAAGTGGCAGGTGTCATGGAAAGGTGGGCCTCTCTTGGAAGAGTGTATTTGCTGAAGGGCTGTGGTCTGGGCAGTGTTGCTGGGAGAGTTTCCAGATACAATGGGAAAGACTCACTTATATACATGTCTTATAAGACCACACAGATTACTTTAATAGAGTGAACGGAATTAAATGGGAAAGCTCTTCTGTGAGTCAGGCCTGTTTCCCTACTTTTTGTAAACTTACAGCGTACCTATTCTAGAATGATGACATCTTCCTGACGTATTGTAGAAAACATACATACATGCACACATGAATTATTAATGAAAGAAATACAGGAAAAACCAAACTTTTTCTCTCACATTCAACATTGAAAAATTCTGTGACCAGAAATGAGGGTGTGTTTTTTTTCCCCACACACCAAGCGGTTTTGCGGTGGACACCACCTAGATAGTACAATTAAGTTCAATTCTGATGCTGTCCAGCTGGAAATGATGTCAGATCCCATAATCTGAAGGCTTAGTCCTGCAAGACTACACCTACTTCACAGGCTGATTACAAGTAGTAGGTTGTCACCTATACTGGCCAACCTGCCAAAATGGGGATTCCTGCAACCCTACCTTGGGTTTGGTAATTTACTAGGACAACTCCCAGAACTCGGGGAAGCCGAGGTAGGCGGGTTTGCGGCGCTCCCATGCCTTCTCTCGGCACTCCACGCCCACAGCACCTCCGTGTGTTCAGCTCACTGTGTCTTCCTGTTGAGTTTTGTGGTGCTGCATCTCCAGTGTCCCTCCAGCAGCCCCTTGGAGGTTGGTGGGTGGAGCCGAAAGTTCCAACCCTCTGATCACTTGGTTTCTCTGGTGAAAAGCCCCATCCTGAGGCCCCTAAAAGGTCACCTCAGTGCATAAACTCAAGTGCGATCACAGAGGGCTAGCTGTGAATAACAAGACTCTTGTCTTTCAGGAAATTCCAAGAGTCGTAGGTGCTTTCTGACATGAATGGGGACTAAATCTAAATATGTTTCCTATTATAACACAGAATTTTAAAATAAAATCTGGTCAGAAATGCCTCTTTGAATATGAGGGAAAATGGCATCTTAGTTTTCCATTTTTAAAAATAACATTTAACTAAAATACATTTTAACTGATTGTTTTACAAAGGGGCCCTCTCTGAGGAAGGGCTGCTGGTGTATTTGCGGGTGCTGCAGACCTCCCTCTCTCAGTTACCAGTCTCTCCTGCCAGCGCCAGCTGTCACGATTCAGCCAGCGACTCGGAGGAGGAGGGTGAAGAAGCCGACAAGCCCTCGAGCCCGGTGAGCCCTGTCTGCTCCTCCATGGTTTTGTCCACCCCTCCTTTCAGTTACACAGTCAGACCCTCAAGCAGCCTCCACAGGGAAGCCCCTTCAGCCCCTCTACCACAGTTCCTGCGGTTAGAAACAGTTTCTTCCACCGCTTTCTTAGTACATTTATGGAAGTGTAAATGGAGACACGTAGTTTTGTGTTTGTTTTTTTAGGCAAAATAGGATTATACTGTATGTTATCTTAGTTATTAGGATATATTTTCTAGCAATGAAATTGTTGGGTCAGAAGTTCCTTTTTACCCTATCCTGTGAATACCAAGTAATGTCTTCATTAATTTCTGCTGATTTTATAGAGGATACGTGTCACGATTTTATTTTAAAATTATTTTCGAGTTCTTACCTCTTATTCCTTACTGATGAGTTTACAGTAAATTTCCAAGGAATAAAAAACTTTAAAATTATATATACATGCATACTTAATTTGTGTTTTACTTAACATACCTGCCAGTGGCTTTTCTTTGGTCTTAAACACTTGAAATGGCTTGAGGTATGGCTAACATAAGTCATTATTTTTGATTAAGGAGTTGTATATTGATTGCTAAGTGTAATCACAGAATATACTATAGAGGGTCTCCGGGCTTCCAGGTGAAGTCTGTTTTTGCAGTATTGTGAAGTGGGTGTGTCAGTGCATTGCTGCAGCTTCCTAGACAAAGCTTCACTAGCATCAAATAAAAGAGATCACAGCAGTAAGAAGAAGACTGAGAAGTAAGCACAGGGCTTTATTTTAAAAATAAAAATAAGAGAAGATGAAGAAAGGAACAGATTATACTGCCAGGGCTTTTGGCTGAGAGGCGGACTGATTAACAAGGGGTGGAGTTGCTTTTGTAGTGGATAGTGGGTGCTGGAACTGTTGTGTCTGTCAAACTGTATACCAGGAAGTGTTCATTTTTGTGTGTGGTTATAAGAAAGTGGGTTCTGTAGTGGAATGTAGATAAAATTTTTGTTTTTGGAAGGAAGTTTTAAAATAGTTACCTTCCATAGAATCTGTGAAATTAAACCTTTATTTATACACAGCGTATTTTGTATTCATGTGAAGATGGAGCTGTGGGCTTGAGGACAGAGCTTTTCCTCGCTGTGGGTGTGCAAACACGACAGAAGCAGAGCACAAGGACCCATGCGCCAGGAAGGATACACTTTGAACATTTAAGAAGTGGGATCAGTTGCTTGATTTTTAAAATTCTTTACAACTGTAGAAAATATTACTACACTTTATTTTAATCCTTTTTTAATACATAAGAGTTTCAAGGTCTGCATATTATGTAACTTCATATAATTTGTACTTCATACTTCAGTTTCCTTTTTTCATTTATTCTCTTCATTCTTCCTTTGCCTTGGGTAGTGTCCACATTTGGGCTGAGAACTACAGACCCAGTTTTGAACCAGGCACTTGTAGGTTTCACTCCAAGTCATTCTCTCCTTGCCAGGTCTCTTACATGTATGTTTCTGTGTTGCCTTTTCTTTCCCACGGCACTTAATCATATAGAAACTAATGTGATTGAATGAGATTTTTCCAGGGTCAGAGTTCACCCTTGATAAGCTCTTTGGCCTTTAGGTTTCTGTATAATCTGTTCACTTATAGCTCATGTATAATTTATTTTAAAATTGTACACTACAGCTGGGCACGGTGGCTCACGCCTGTAATCCCAGCACTTTGAGAGGCTGAGGTGGGTGGATCACAAGGTCAGGAAATTGAGACCATCCTGGCCAACATGGTGAAACCCCGCCTCTACTAAAAAAATACAAAATTAGCTGGTTGTGGTGGCACACGCCTGTAGTCCCAGCTACTTGGGAGGCTAAAGCAGGAGAATTGCCTGAACCTGGGAGGCGGAGGTTGCAGTGAGCCAAGATCGCGCCACTGCACTCCAGCCTGGAGCCTGGCGACAGAGCAAGACTCTGTCTCAAAAAAGAAAAAAAAATTGTGCACTACAAAAATAATAGTGCTAGGATTCTTCTCTCATTCTCACACTCCTTTTATTAGCTTTATGTTAAAGATTCAAGTTTGGCAGATGGATTTACTGCTTTTATGTATAAAGCAATGTTTTGTTTGGTAGATTATTTATAAATTACATAAATTGTATTCATCCAAGTTTCCAAACAGTACAGTAAAAATACCTAGTTATATATATTCATATATGCACATATATATATGAAAAAAGTGTGCATCTTTGCTTACTGCCCCAAATGAGTAAATTGCATAGATTGGCTTGAGTTTTACTCAGTGAATCGAATCTTCTGGAGAGATTAAGGTATAAAATAGATTTCTTATGTATAGCCTTTAATTAAAAAAAAGTTATTCAATAGGCTGGGAGCAGTAGCTCATGCCTGTTATCTCAACACTTTGGAAGGCTGACACAGGTGGATCACTTGAGGTCAGGAGTTCAAGACCAGCCTGACCAATATGGTGAAAGCCTGTCTCTAATAAAATACAAAAATCAGCCATGTGTGGAGGCGGGTAACTGTGGTCCCAGCTACTTGGGAAGCTGAGGCAGGAGAACTGCTTGAACCCAGGAGGTAGAGGTTGCAGTGAGCTGAGATTGTGCCACTGTAGTCCAACCTGGGCAACAGAGTGAGACTCTGTCTCAAAAAAAAAAAATTTTTTTTTTAATATTCTCACTTACTTTACTTAAACTTGGATCCCAAATTAAAATGAAAATGCCGTCAGATGATAATAGTTTCACTATGTATGCTTGTCTTAGTACAACTTATTTTTAAAAAAATATAGGAAGTTAGGTTGTTTCGAAATGTAAATAACTGAAAATACTGTTAGGTCATAAGCAAAAACTGAGTATTCACAGTTTGTTACTGTGCTGGGCAAAATGGATGCCTGCTGGTGACTGGATCCCTAGAGGATTTCACACTAGGTCCATTATGATGTGGATAACTTGGAGATGACGCCTGTCTTTCTTCACCTGAAGAAGAATGTTATTTTGTGTATGTTTGTAGTGTAGAAGACGTTCAGTCAAGCACGTTTATGGAGAGTGATTGTTCTGGTGTGTTCTAGGAGGATGGCAGACTGTCGGTACAATATATAACAGAGGAATGTCTGAAGAAGCTGGACATGAAGCAGCAGACGAACACTCTGCTCAACCTGGTGTGGAGGGACTCTGCCAGTGAGGAGGTCTTCACCACCATGGCCTCTGTCTGCCACACGCTGATGGTGCAGCACCGCATGATGGTACCCAAAGTCAGGCGAGTGTCTGTGGGCATCTGTGCCAGGTGGTGCCAGCTGGAGAACATACCTTCCTCCCTGGGAATGGCTCTCTTATCTGCTCTTTTCTGGTAGAAAATGATGTGTAGGATATTACACTGTCGAGGCGTTTCATAAAAAATAGTTGGTGTGGCCAGGCATGGTGGTGGTTCACGCCTGTAATGCCAGCACTTTGGGAGGCCGAGGCAGGTGGATCATCTGAGGTCAGGAGTTGGAGACCAGCCTGGCCAACATGGCGAAACCCTGTCTCTACTAAATAATACAAAAATTAGCTGGGCGTGGTGGGGTATGTCTGTAATCCCAGCTATTCGGAAAGCCAAGACAGGAGAATCACTTGATCTTGGGAGGCAGAGTTTGCAGTGAGCTGAGATTGCACCATTGCACTGTAGCCTGGATGACAGACCAAGACTCCGTTTCCAAAAAAAAAAAAGTTTATGTTTTTCTTTTCTAAACCAACAAATACTGGGATTTTTTCCTGGTCTGTGAGCCTCTGAAGTACCCGGTGTGTAATATTTCTGTACTACCTTAGGTATATGAGTATTCACCCATTTGAAAGGTTGGACTCATACCTGCATTAGTGAACCACTGTGTTACATATCTTTTTAGGCTTTTTTCATAGTACCTTTTTTTGTGGGGTTTTGTTTTGTTTTTTTCTTCAGACATCATCTCTATTTCCCAGAGTGCAGTAGTGTGATGCCTTCCTCCGACGGTAATAAACACCAGTGAGTGAAGACAGCACCTCATTAGTTGGCTACACTCACTGCTCACTGCAGCCTTCACTTCTTGGGCTCAGGCAATCCTCCCACCCCAGCCTCATGAGTAGCTGGGACCATAGGCGTGCACCACCACACATGGTCAATTTTTTTTATAGAGACAGGGTTGCACTGTGTTGCCCAGACTATCTCAAACTGCAGGGCTCAAGTGATCCTCGCGCCTCAGCCTCCCAAAGTACTGGGATTATAGCAGTGAGCACCACACTGGGCCTTCATAGTACCCTTTAATTAGATTTTCCCGATAATTTATAACTAAAAGTAAAGTTTTGTTTTTTGGCCTTTGAAATAAACTTTTGGTTCAGACAAAACTTGCAAGTTAAAGATATGGCCAATTTGTGCTTAGATAATTGTGATAGTAATCTTGAACTATTTTATTTCCCTCCATTTTGAGTGATACGTTAGTGGTTTCTTGAGAATTTAACAGAAAAATACTCTATTGGATACAGCGCAAAATCTATGTAGTAGTTCTACTAGGACCCGAGGGACTGATGTTGCACAGACAGGTTGTCAGTAAGTAAGCAGGTCTGACACTGATTCGTGTTTCCCTGCAGAATTCTTTTGTGTTTATAAAATGCCACCCCATCACATTTCTGTTGGTTAGGAAAGCATTCTTTGAAATGAACTGTAAGTAAGGAACCCATCGGTTGAAATGGCCTTGTAAACACTAATGTAGCCAACTAATGAGGTGCTGTTTTCACTCACTGGTGTTTATTACCGTTGGAGGAAGTAGATGTCAGTGAAACAGTGGCTCCTAGATTAGGTCATTAGCTCTTTGCTGGCTAATTGCATGAGAGCAGGATGTGAGATCTGAGGATCGGAGTGGCTGAACCAGGATTCTTGCTTTTATTGTAGCACACAGCCCATTGCTGTGGATAGTAATTGCGGGATTTAAATGCATCACTGCCCTGGTCTGAGGTTTACTAGAGAACTGCTTCCAAAAGGTGTTTAATGGGTGAAGGAACTTTCTGTGTAGGCTTGATTTTATGAGTACAACACCTATTTCCTCTAAGAAACTACTCTAGGAATTTTATTTATGGCTTAAACATACTAGGTTCTAATATTTAGAAAAAGCAAGTAGGCTTACTTTAACTGTTAGAGATTTTAGCAGCTTTCAATTTTGATTGTTTAAAATAAGTATTTAAAAGATGATTAGTATATTCTCAGGTTGATAACTCATTCTCAAGCCCTCACTGATTAATATTAGTCCCTCTTATTTTCAGGGTTAGGATTTGCCACTTAATTTCTGCGTGATATTGATTGTCAGGGTGTTCAAATGAATGTGGAGGCCTTCGTACCCTGACAGGGAGAGATTTCCAGGATGTATGCAAGAAAACAAGGAAGAGGCAGAACAGTATTAGTGAGAACCTGCTGCCTCTGCGAGAACGATAGGGAAAATGTATATTCAAACTGTATAAAGAAAGTCATAAAACTGAACACTCACGTCCAAATATGCTGAGGAGGCTGAGGTGGAGCACAAGTGGTCTTTGGGCACACTGTTTCATATCACTTTGAGTTCTGGATTAGGTGAGACTTACTATTTTTAAATTGGTTAAATATTAAATGAATTGGCAGCTCCTTTTTTGAGAGGAAATTTTATATTAACATTGCACTTGGAAATTTGGATTTAACATTTTTAATATCCACTATTTTTAAATGTGAGTAAATATTCTTTGGCTATATTATAAGAGGGGGAAAAATGAAGGCTCTACTCCAGTATCTTGACAAATAAGAAAGGATACCAAAGACAGCCTCTTGGAAAGTGTTCCGCTTTCATCCTGGTGTACTTGGGGTTTCGGTGTTCTGTTGACTGCGATTGTGATGCTGCCCCGCTCAGCCCCATGACATTCCTGGCCTTTGTGTGCATTTGATGTTCCTTGTCCTTCTTTTTCCTGGCCCTCTTTGACCCCCTCCTTTCACAGGCACCATATTTGCTTGATTTTTCTTTTATTTGGGCTTCTCAGTTCCCTTTGTGGGTTTTTCTTACCCCCCCCCCCCCTTTTCAGTGTTTCCTAAACTTCTTTTTGTATTTTTTAGTTGTCTTTTTGTTTTGCTTTTTTATAGGCAGACCCAGGCTGGAGTGGAATGACCTGGTTTTGGCTCACTGCAGCCTCCACCTCCCGGATTCAAGTGATTCTCGTGCCTCAGCCTCTCGAGTAGCTGGGATACAGGCACCTGCCACCACACCCTGCTAATTGTTGTATTTTTAGCAGAGACAGCGTTTCACCATGTTGGCCAGGCTGGTATTGAACTCGTGACCTCAGGTGATCTGCCCGCCTCAGCCTCCCAAAGTGCTGGGATTGCAGGCATGAGCCGCTGCACCTGGCTCAGCTTTTCACTTCTCTCTTTGATTCTCTGGGTGATCTCTCTCATACAAGTGGCTTCAGCCATGTTCTAGTGACCCAACGTTTGTGTCTTTAGTTTAACTTTGTGCAGCTCCAGATACAAGTACACCTGCTTAATAGGAGATGTCCCCGGGACGTCTCCTCTGTCCCCTTCCAAGGACTGAAGTTGAGTCCAACATCTCTCCCTCTTCAGAGCCTCCTCTTTCTGTCCCTATTTTGGTGAACAGCCCCATCATCCACTTGGTTGTCTGTACCTGCAACCGGAAGCTGCAGTGTCCTGCATGGTAGCCACCAGTGATGTGTGTTTCACATTGAATTAAATACAAGCACAGACTCAGGTCCTCAGCTACCCAAGCCACATGTGGACAGTGCTGCCCAGGGTTTCGGCTCGGTCACTCCCCCCGTGGTGCTTGAGAGCTGTGTTCTTTATGTCATGGTGTGCCAGCCTGAGTTGTGGAAAATAGAACCCTGCTTGTTGTGTTCTCTTGAACAGTGTAGACGCTCTTTGCTTTTAGGAACGAATTTGCATTCCCTAGATGATTGATCTCTGCAGTATCCCCTTCTCACCAAGTATTTGTTTACCTCTCACCTTTATCTTTAGCACAAAATACCTTTTCTCCAACCACAAACAAGGCAAAATGGCATCGCTGGCATTTCCTGATCACGTCGCGCTCGTTTCTGCCTGCCTGGTGTTCCCGCCCTTTCCTTCTGCATGTGCCAGTCGCTTCCAGTTCATGTCTAGGCTGGCCTGTTCTTGAGGCCTTGGCTCTTTTAACCCACTGATGGACAGGAAAGTTTGGAAGCAGAATCTTGAAGATAAGTGTTTTAGGGGTCAAGGAGGTTGATGTTATAATTTGCCTGTAGTCTTCACGTAAACCATAAGGCACCACCAGTTTTATTTCAACACATGCTTGATTTTTCCACCAGCATCTAGTACAGTGAGGCAGCTCAATTATGTCTTCTGTTATTAATCACTGTGACTTAAACAGTGATGTGCCCGCGCTCGAAGTGCAGTGCCGCTTCTGTGTGTGTGATTGTGTGTGTAGTGTTTGTTTTGCCTTTATTTTTGTTTTTGTTTTGAGACAAGGTCTTACTTTGTCACCCAAGCGGGAGTGCTGTGGCGTGATCTCAACTCATTGAAAACTCTGCTGCCTGGGCTCAGGTGGTCCTCCTACCTCAGCGCCCTTGAGTAACTGGGACTATGGGCGTGCCGCCACACCTGGCTAATTTTTTGTATTTTTTGTAGAAAGGGGGTTTTGCCATGTTGCCCAAGCCATCTGCTTGTCTCAACCCTCAGCCTCCCAAAGTGCTGGGATTGCAGGTGCGAGCCACTGCGCCCGGCCCCCCATCTGTTTTCCAAGAACTGTGATGTATTCGATGATGATGAATGGTCTGTAGCTCTGAGAGATTCATAACTTCATATCTCATAATAATTTGGGATAAAATGATGACACAGAGGACTTCATTGGAGAAAAATACAGATTTGTTTTTCATTATATGCAGAATTTGAGAGAGAGGGATATATACTGTTCATGTGTTTGTAAACAAGTTTTTGTAATATTTTAGAAAAAATATTGAGGATGTACCTGGAGAGATGTGAATGAATTTTGCCTGTGATTTCATGGTTGCTCTCATTATCAGTGATATTTTCAATATAATCAATAGAATTAATCAGCTATTGATTCATGTTAAAATTTGCATTCCATTTCATGAAGTTCAAATAACGTTGATGAGCTTTTAAACATTTCAACACATGCTTTTAAACTAATTTCCATTAGTTATTGTTAGACATATCAAATTAATAAAGTAGACTTGTCTTAGTCTGACTAACGTGAGCAATACAATTTGTGGTTTAAAGAAGTTTCAAAACATTTGTGAATAATTTCTTCACAGAAAATATGATAAACCTGGAAGAAGCATATACCACCAAAGTGATTCTAAATCCCTCCTACATTTTTAAAGTTTTCTTTTAAGATAGTGTTACGAAATAGTAAGAGAAGGGGCTTCTTTTTCGATCCACCATCTGTGGTGGGACCTCCACCAAAATGCAGATTTTTGTAAAAACCCTATGGGGAAGACCATTAACCTCAAGGCTGAACCCTCAGATACCATAGAAAAGGTAAAGGCCAAGATCCAGGATAAGGAAGGAATTCCTCCTGATCGTCAAAGACTGATCTTTGCTGGCAAGCAACTGGAAGATGGACGTACTTTGTCTGACTACAGCATTCAGAAGGAGTCTGTTGTTCATCCTGTGTTGAGGTTCGTGGTGGTGCTAAGAAAAGGAAGGAGTCTTACCCCACTCCCAGAAGGAATAAGCACAAGAGAAAGAAGGTTACGCTGGCTGTCCTGAATACTGTAAGGTGGATGAGAATGTCACAATTAGTCACCTTCGTCGAGAGTGCCCTTCTGATGGCTGTGGTGCTGGAGTGTATGGCGAGCCACTTTGACAGACATTATCATGGCCAATATTGTCTGACTTACTGCTTCAACAAACCAGAAGACAAGTGACTGTGTGTGAGTTAACAAAAGACACGAACTTTAAAAAGAGTAAGAGAAGGGATTATTAAGACATTTTCGGTAATGAATGCCACTTTCCCCCGTTTTAATTTAAACAGTCTGAGGGAAAGTATATTTTCTGAATCTGTAAATCTTTGAATAAAGAAAATCAATTACCAGTAAAGGGGCTGCCTGTTTAAATTGGTTGTGGTTTTAATACTGGAATTGAACACATCTGAGTATCTAAAGCTCGTCTTCTAGTCTTAGCTACTGCTTTGTGAAGAACAGTTTTTAGCAGCTTGTCTCAAAATTAAATGTACCTTAAAATTTTTATTACTAAGGACATTTGGAATTTATTTTGAATCTTGCTTTATCTGATATTAATTATATATCTGTTTTATTGCTTTTTGTGGTATTTGAGGTCTCCAGTAATATTTTTTTAAAAAGAAAAATGTTAGCAGAAAAACAAAAATTATTGCATTTGTACTTGTGTACCAGAAGAGTCAGGTAAATCACTGAGTGCCTCGTATTTCTTTTGCCATGACACCCTGACTGAGAGGGATTCTCAGAGGATGGCTTGCCGCAGTCTTGGCTCTTTGTGTGAGCCAGTGTCTTCCATTGTGTTCTCTTTTGTAGTTCAGAGAGTCCCCTTGGAAAACTGGCCTGAATTTATGACCCGGATTGAAAATTGCTCTTTACTGATTAACTCATAGGATTGTTACAGCTAAATAAAGCCTAATCAGCAATTTTTAATCCATCCTGCTGTGTGGGAAAAGAGTGTCACTTTTTTACCTTTTAGAAGTAGAGCCCCAAACCTTCAGAGATTTTTTCTTTTATTATTATTTTTCAAGAGGGAGTCTTGCTCTGTCACCCAGGCTTGAGTGCAGTGGTGCAGTGTCAGCTCACTGCAACCTCCACTTCCTGGGTTCAAGCAAATCTCCTGCCTCAGCCTTCTGAGCAGCTGGGATACTGGCGTGTGCCACCACGCCTGGCTGATTTTTGTATTTTTAGTAGAGACATGGTTTCACCATGTTGACCAGGCTGGTCTCGAACTCCTGGCTGCAAATGATCTACCCACCTCAGCCTCCCAAAGTGCTGGGATTACAGGTGTGTGCCACCACCCTGGCCATATTTGAGAGTGAATTTTAAGTGGAAATTTGTTTGAACACTAATGACAGCATACTTAATTACATGTCTTAATTGGTCTCCTTTAACTTGTATTATTACCATTATTCAGTTTTCCAATAATTTTTTTTTCAATAATACTTGTTGGAGACTCCGTTTGAGTTTCTGCTCTTGCTGGAATGAATGCAGTGTGTCCCCACTTTGTCATGTTGTGTGACTGACAAACATCAGGTATGTTTTCATAAAACCGTAATACTTGTGAGCTAAAAGGACCTGAGAGCAGATGTATGGCTGCCCCTGCATTTTCTTATGGAAACATTGCTTTTAGCCTACATGACATTGGAAAGATGTCTAGGCTAAATGATCTGATAGATTCTTTCTAGCCTAAGGTTTCTGATTGTAGGGAAATTTCACATGTTCTTTTCATGCCTCCACTGTTTTTTCAATGTTGTACCCTTATTGCCATCTGGATATCTCAAAATGTATTACATTAAAATAAGAACGGAGTTGTTTTTTAACCAGTACTCCATAATTCCTACGGTGTACCCAGAAGTGCCAGTATGGAACAGTGCATTTGATGTCGAACAGTCAAATATGAGATGTTTGTATTGGATTTTGAAAGACCTCTTAAAAAAATGTTAGTGCTAGCTGATGACACCATTGTGGCTAAAATGTTTCCTGTCACAGACATGCAGTATGCAGCATAGAGCTGAACACTCAGGACATTCTTTACAAAGTTCATCTTTTTAATCTGATATTATAGAGGAGTTGTTTTAATTTTAATTTTAATTTTTTTGAAATAGGATCTCACTGTCACACAGACTGGAGTGCAGCGGTACAATCTCAGTTCACTATAGCCTCAACCTACCAGGCTCTGTCAGTTCTCCTACCTCAGCCTAATGAGTAGCTGGGACTACAGGCACATGCCACCACACTCAGCTTACTTTTCATAGAGATGAGGTCTCATCACATTGCCCAGGCTGGTCTTAAACTCCTGGGCTTAAGCAGTGTGCCTCCGTTGGCCTCTCAGAGTGTTAGGATTATAGGCATGATCTACTGTGCCTGGCCTAAAAATCTTCAAGGTACATTTTTTAGATTTTTTTTTTTTTTTTTTTTTTTGAGATGAAATCTTGCTCTGTCGCCAGACTGGAGTGCAGTGGCACAATCTTGGCTCACTGCAGTCTCCACCTCCCAGATTCAAGCGATTTTCCTGCCTGTAGCTGAGATTACAGGCGTGTGCCACCTTGCACAGCTAGTTTTTGTATTTTTAGTAGAGATGGGGTTACACCATGTTGGCCAGGATGGTCTTGATCTCCTGACCTCATGATCTGCCCGCCTCAGTCTTCCAAAGTGCTAGGATTATAGGAGTGAGCCACCACACCCGGCCTAGATTTTTTATGAGATGTTGACAGCACATTTTTTATATTTCAAGAAAAGTGACTTGAGTCAGTCACTAAACATTTTACAAATTTTAAACATAAGTAGGCCAGCTACAGTAGCTCATGCCTGTAATCCCAGCACTTTGGGATGCTGAGGTGAGTGGATCACTTGAGGCCAGGAGTTCGAGACCAGCCTGGCCAGCATGATTAAACCCCTTCTCTACTAAAAATATAAAAATTAACCAGGCACGGTGGCAGGCGCCTATAATCCCAGCTACGTAGGAGGCTGAGGTAGGAGAATTGCCTGAACCCAGGAGGTGGAGGTTGCAGTGAGCCAAGATTGCACCCCTGCAGTTCAGCCTGGGCAACAGAGCAAAACCCTGTCTCAAAATGTATAAGCAATAATAACACTAGTAATACATAATAGTATGGTATAGTAATACGCTATGTAGCAGATGGGGAGCAGACTCAACTTGTGCGTGAAAACAGTATCTTTATCTTTTGGAGTAGGTCTCACAGCCACAGGAAAGGGCTTTCCTAGCTCAGTAACAATGCAGATTGACACCTTTGGGAGCTGTGTCTCGGTGTCCTCATCAAATGGCTGGTTGTCTGAGGCAGCTTTTTGTGGTATTAGGACAGAGATTTCCTAAATTGGACATTTATCTTCAGTGTACACCTTGTTTTTAAGGAAGTGTTTTGAGTCACTGTTTGCTTACTGTTCTGTGTTTTTCCCTGTTCCTTTTCAGGCTTCTCTACAGTTTAGCCTTTAACGCCAGATTTCTGAGACATCTTTGGTTTCTAATATCTTCCATGACAACACGGATGATCACAGGGTATGTATTACCTGGACGCACAGATTGAGCTCAAGGGCGCAGGAAGTGATCACAGGGTATGTATTTCAAGGGCGCAGGAAGTGATCACAGGGTATGTATTACACGGACGCAGAGATTGAGCTCAAGGGCGCAGGAAGTGATCACAGGGTATGTACACGGACGCACAGATTGAGCTCAGGGGCGCAGGAAGTGATCACAGGGTATGTATTACATGGACGCAGAGATTGAGCTCACGGTCGCAGGAAGTGATCACAGGGTATGTATTTCAAGGGCGCAGGAAGTGATCACAGGGTATGTATTACACGGACGCAGAGATTGAGCTCTCGGTCACAGGAAGTGATCACAGGGTAAGTATTACCTGGACGCACAGATTGAGTTCAAGGGCGCAGGAAGTGGCAGCCTCATCAAAAATGTTGCCAGAATCTGTTTTCAGTCCTGCTTATACTGGACTTACTTCAAATTTGAAGAAAAATTCCAGGTGGTCTCAATTGCACAAGAAGAAAAATCAATGTTGAATCTTACAGTTATTCATCTGTATGTATATATATATTGTTTTATCTGAAGGCATGTTTGCTTTAAATATCGTAATCATTTTTTTAAAAAGGAGACATTTGAAAATTTCTTTGCTCTATATGACTTTAATATCCGTTTGACAGTAACAATACAGATTTGAGGTAAAATTAAGACTGCCACAAGCATTAGAACAATTAGACGTTGGATTTTAAACATTTGTTGAAATAATTCGATTTTCCATATTTGAATCATGTAATTTAAAAAGTAGCACCTTTGACATATTTTTTGTTTGTTTGTTTGTTACAGTGTCTTGCTCTGATGCCCAGACTGGAGTGCTGTGGCACAATTTTGGCTCACTGCAACCTCTGCCTCTCAGGTTCAAGTGATTCTCCTGCCTCAGCCTCCCAAGTAGCTAGGATTACAGGCACCGCAACCACGCCTGGCACATATTTATATATTTATTTATTTATTTTTAATAGAGGCAGGGTTTTACCGTGTTGGTCAGGCTAGTCTTGAACTCCTAACCTCATGATTCCCCTGCGTTGGCCTCCCAAAGTGTTGGGATTACAAGCATGCGCCACCATGCCCGGCCCCACATACGTAATTTAATTGAGTATGTAATGGGTAGGAATTTCATACTTAAAATTTTTCATGGTAAACTGACTTAGCCCATTACTCTGTTGTTGGATTTTTCCTCTGTCAGAAGTCCAAGCCACCTGGGTGCGGTGGCTTACACCTGTAATTCCAGCACTTTGGGAGGCCAAGGCTGATGGATCACCTGAGATCAGGAGTTCAAAACCAGCCTGGCCAACATGGTGAAACCCCGTCTCTACTAAAAATTCAAAAATTAGCTAGGCGTGGTGGGGCGTGCCTGTAATCCCAGGTACTCAGGAGGCTGAGGCAGGGTAATCACTTGAACCTGGGAGACAGAGGTTGCACTGAGCGAAGATCATGTCACTATACTTCAGCCTGGGTGAGAGCAAGACCGCCTTTCAAAAAAAAAAAATTATAAGCCAATTTTCCCTGTACTGGAATAGGAAAAGATGAAGTATGTAATTCAGTTAATTGGAGACTGAACTCGGAGATGCACCTGCATGTCATGCTAATGATAGTGGCAATGATAGCAGTCACAGTTACTGTCTACATGCTGTTAACCAGCTCATTCTGTGGTTGGAAGACATCTCAGTTGTAGGGCCAGAGTGTAGAAAATGGTCTGTTTTTCTTTTTAGGAACAAGAAGTTAGCACAAATAATTTTTGGTGGGTTGGGGTGGGATATCCAGAATATAAACACACACTCATCTGCAGTCTGACTTGCTGTGTGCAGTGCTAATGAAAACTCTTGTGTTGAGATTTCTGGATTCTGAGCTTTTTCGTGCAATATGTAGAGCCAAAGATACTCATATGTTAGTGCCTTTTAGCCAAGCACAGTCAGCCCCTTTATGATGGAACTGGTGTTCAAATCATCTGACAAAACAGTTCATACTACGAAAGGGGAATGTCAGTTTATCAATAGTACTGCATATTACTTTCATGGTTCTGTATTGAGTCTTAAGTGAGGAAAGGGGGTTTTAACGCTGCCACTGTGACTGGTGAGACTCATAAAGGTGAAGTGCGTTATCCTATGTAAACGGTGAGTGGCTAAAGCAGAGATGAAAGACGCCTAGGATGATTTACTGTCTTGAAAAATTCCTTTCTTTCATTTCCAAACCAAAATACAAGATTTTAGCTGTGTTTTTTTGGTGCATTTCAGCCACTCCTGACTATGCCAGCCTTGGCTTTCATTAGTGACAGGTTTGTTTTGGGTAGAAGGAGAATGAGAATCATTAGGACAGGAAATTATCATTTACCCATAAGTGCCCCAGCTTAGCAACAGAGACATTGTCCTGGTTCTGCCTGATAATTGCTTATTTGTTTATTGCATTTGTCTCTTGCTAAGGAAATGGAGCCATAGTGTGTGAAAGAAAAGTGAGATATTGTTAATTAAATTATTAGTACTATTTTATGTTTGGTAGTTTGAGAATTTGAATGTCTTTTTACTTGTTTAATTTATTAAAAGGAAGTCCCTCAGAAAACTGACAGTGTATTAATACATTCTCAATACAAATGCTCCTTAAGGTACAGTGGGGCTGTGTCCTAATAAACCCATTGTAAGTTGAAACTATCACAAGTTGAAATGCATTTAAGACACCCTGCCCACTGAGGCGTCATAGCTTAGCCTAGCCTAGCTAAAACATGCTCAAAACACGTACATTAGCCTTAGCCTACAGCTAGGCAGAATCATCAAACTCAAGGCCAATTTTGTAAAGTGTTGAATGTCTCGTGTAATTTATTGAATATTGTACTGCAATGAGAAAGCAGAGTGGTTTACGGTTTCTGCAGAATGGGAGTCGCCTTTGATTATCACAAGGTTGCAGAATCCTAGGTTGAACATTGTGAGCAGAATGGGAGTCGCCTTTGATTATCATAAGGTTGCAGAATCCTAAGTCGAACATTGTGAGCCAGGCACCATCTGTATATGTCTCGCATTTCCTACTGGGAATAAAATTTAAAGTGAAATCACTGATATTCTGAAACTGGCACGCAATTCAAGTCAAAAATAGTTTCGCAGTAAGACTTGCATTGCGAGGACTTTCCCCTTTAGTGGGCAGAAGTATCCTCAGGGGAGCTGTTAAAATGCAGATTCTCTGCCCTAAGAAACCCTGGATACTGTGACCTCACAGGCTCATCAGGTGATTGAGGTGCAGATGGTTTGGGGGCCAACCAAGAACCACTATTCTTGAGGCCAATCAAGCAGACCGCATTTAAACAATCTCCAGATGGCTAGGGATTGACTCTTTTGGCACATCAGACATTTTGCAGATAACATCTTTATTCATGTATCTCATTTTCAGTATTTGCTATTGAAATCAGCCAGCTTAGTTTCTTTCTTTTGAAAATGAAGGAACTCATAGCAAGCTGGTTACTGTTTTCTATTAGGCATCCCTTGACCAAGACATAGCATAAGGATGCTTTGCCCACAACAGTCTATAGTAGTACCTTGAAAACCTAACAAGAATCCATTCTTAACAGAAGACTAATGGTTCTTTGCGAAGGTTGGGGACTTTGGAGGGGGAGGGAGAGTGGTTCCCACAGGCACATGATGTGAAAACCTTTGTTCTCAGAATAGAGACACAGGTTAGGGATTGCCTCAGGTCTCACTGATGGTCAGTAATTCACCTAGCTCCCCTGAGTTAGGTATGAATCAGTGTCTTTTCCATTATAGTAAGTTACAGACTATTTACACGTAAGTCTTTGAGATTGACCTGTTTTAGGAGGAATATTTGAGTCAATGTTTATAGCAGCAAGAGTGGTCGGCAGAGAACTAAGAGACCTGTGTCTCATTCGTGCCCTGGCTGCAGGGCAGCACTGGCACATCGCTAATCTGTCTCGCCAGTCCCAGTTGTCATTAAAGTACAAATGATGCATTCCTTTTGTTTGGTTCACGGCTGGGGGGGCGTTAAAGAGGGCAAAGAAGTTTTTGTTGGTTAATTGCCCTGTTTCCCTTCTTTTGGACCCAGTATAATTATGTATCATGCCATATGTACGCGTAGCTGATGTTGTGGTGGTGGTAATGATGGTAAGTACAGGGATTCTTGACAGGGATAACAGCAGAAGGCAGGCTCAAGACGTAGCAGTATGCTGCAGCTTTCATAGGCAGGGCTGTCGAAAGAAGCCACTGCTGCAGTTAAAGCCACCCCGTGCCTTTTTTATCCTCCATATAAACAACCTTTTTATGTCATCTTGGCTGTGGGAATGAGGTAGGACAATTATACTTTGTCCCTTTTTGAAGGTCCTACAATGTTTAAATTTTGGATAGATGGCCACATTCATTAATTCATGAGTCCATTCATCATAGTGCTAAGTGTGGAGTGTCACAACAACAAATATGAATCATGTATGCTCAAGTTGTGTAGCGTGTGCATGTAGTGTATCTTCTCCGTGGGAACAGTTTCAGGTGCGTGTAAGGGTCCCTGTTCTCAAAGCAGTTGATGATGACAGTGCCCTGCCCTGAACCAGGCACCATGGAGACTCAAAAGCTCCAGTGGGCTCAGCCAAGCTCCTTATGGCCCCACTGATTATAACAAGTGGCCTTACCTTCTGCTTTGCTTTCGTACGTGATTTGTAGACCCTGACTCCTGGTTACGTCTCATCTAATACGTACCTGTAGTTTTGTGGAAATGGATATTTGGGGAGATAAGAGAGTGATCTTGCTCACAATGTCTATTAACCTGTGACTGATTTGAGTTGCTAGAGGGACCAGGGACTTTATAGAAAGAGCATGCAGGTGAGCCTCTGTTGGCTAAATGTTCCATAAGACAAGAAACCAGACTTAAAAATGAGAGAAAAAGAGGACATTTTAGGTGAAAGAAGTGAATGTATCATAGCTTTTTTTTTTTTTTTTTTTTTAATATTTTAAACTTTTTTGAAACAGAGTCTGGCTGTGTTGCCCTGGTTGGAGTGCAGTGGCGCAGTCTCAGCTCACTGCAACCTCTACCTCCTGGGCTCAAGCCATTTTCCCACCTCAGCCTCCTAAGTACTTGGGACTACAGGCACTTAACACCACACCTGGCTAATTAATTTAATATATCATAGCTCATGATGGGTTAAAGAGGCTGCTGAGTGAAGCCCCCTCACTGTAGAGCTACTCAGGTCACTGTGAAGCAGGAGCAGGATGGGAGCTGGTGAAGAAACTGGACAGTGGGAGCAAGGCCACTGGAGAGAACGGGAAACTGTTTCTTAAGGTTCCAGTTTGGCTTCAATATTGAATAGCTTTCGGTGTTACCAAAAGTAAGTTGCTGGATAAATTTTTCCTGAAACCAGAATGATTTGCCTTTATTAAATACATTGAGTAGAAGGCAGAGGGGTGGCTTCCTCGTAAGAGTACAGTATTGTACAGTGTGTGTTTTCGGTAGTGGCCTTACTAGAGGCTGGAACCACTGGCTCACTCTTAGTAACTTCACTGTGCAGTTGCTGGAGGTAGCAGGAACGTTAGTGAAGATTAACGGGTTGGTGTGCTATTGTTTGTATTAATCTATGCTGTTTATTAACCTGCATTGCCACGGTAACTTTACCTTGCCTTTAAACAGTTTAATTCCTAATGCAGATGTTACTTTCCCTGATTATATTTGTTTCATGTTATGTTTTCATTAGTTCCCAAACTAAGACTAATTTTTAAATGACTGTTTTTTTTTTCTTTTTCTTTCCTTTAATTCAAGGTCTATGGTACCATTGCTTCAGGTGATATCCAGGGGTTCACCTATGTCTTTTGAAGACTCCAGTCGAATCATCCCACTCTTTTACCTTTTTAGCTCCTTGTTTAGTCACTCACTAATTTCCATACATGATAACGAATTCTTCGGTGATCCCATAGAAGGTAAGGATTTTGAGAAACCAGTTTGCTGCTGCCACATGGCCCATCACTTTTCATAGACAGTAGAAAAGTTTTGAGCATTTTAAGTCTTTCGGTGTGTGTTAAAAGACGAAAAAACATGATAGAAAACTGGATTATGTTTTTTAGTTGTAGGTCAAAGACAATCATCAATGATGCCTTTCACTTTGGAAGAGCTGATAATGTTGTCTCGCTGTCTTCGAGATGCATGCCTGGGGATCATCAAGTTGGCTTACCCAGAAACCAAGCCAGAAGTTCGAGAAGAATACGTTACAGCATTTCAGAGTATTGGAGTCACTACAAGTTCTGAAATGCAACAGTGCATACAGATGGAACAGAAACGATGGATTCAGCTATTTAAGGTACAGAGTATCTGTATTTTTGTTTATTGATGTGGAATAATATACAAATTTTTATCTTGACTCATTGCAGAGGAATAGAAATGTAGGTTTGTTTCAGACATTCCTTAATTTGCAAAACTTTTTTTTTTTTTTGCACTGAGAGACATTGCACAATGGCACTATCATAGCTCACTGCAGCCTTGAACTCCTGTGATCAAGCAGTCTTCCCACCTCAGCCTCCTGAGTAGCTGGGACTACAGGCACATGCCGCCAGGCCCAGCTAATTTATTAGTTTTTTTTGTAGAGACAGGGTCTCACTGTGTTACCCATGCTGGTCTCAAACTCCTGGCCTCATGGGTTCCTCCTCCTTCTGCCTCCCAAAGTGCTGGGATTATAGGCGTGAGCCACTGCAGCTGGCCTGCACAACTTTTTAATTAAGAAAAGTCATTTTAGTAGTTACTTTTGATTAATTAAGGTAAATCAATTAACTAAATGACTTTCATTTTAGTTTACATTAGCCTCATTTCAGACCTTGTTTTTAAACCTTGCTACATGCATCTTTTCTGTGGCCCTAAGTGCTTAACTGTGACATGATGAAACATAAATAGTTTTTTAAATGTTTTTATTTTCTGCCAATTATTTCTTAGATTTTATTTTTTCAGACCTTTCAAAAATTGATTAACAAGGTAAAATAGGTTATTAATTTTTTCTTTTTTAGTTTATATTATCTTCTTAGGTCATTAATTTTTAATGCTAGTTTTATATAAATTATTTTACCACATCTTCGTTTTTAACCAGAAAGTGAAGTTTTGAGTTACTGTGGCAGGAATGTTAGCAGGAAACCACCACCGGCAAGAATATAACTGTTGGGATGGAAAAAAAGCAAAGGAAAGGGTGCTTGACTTCCCGTGAAATCTCTACTGCAAACACATCTCGTCAGCTAAAACTGCTCGTTAAAGGACTGAGAGCAGAAGAAATGCATTTTCCAAATTGAATGCTAGATTTACAGTCCGTTTAATACCAGCGACCTCTCGCTCGCTAATGTTCACTTCGAGTCATCAGCTGTCCCTTTGGGTCTTTTATCACTGCTTTTGTCAAGCTATCTATTTAATTGAAAGAAGTTAATTGAATGAAAATGATCAACTAAGCTTGTATTAATATTGCTAATGGAACTTTCTTCTTGGCCATGTTTGGAGAAAGATGTCAAGCTAGACTTTAGGAAGGGCCCATTAATGCTTGCACTTAACCTGATGGGCTAATTAAGGAATGCTTATTCATCCTCCAAGTCCACGAGAGTCTCTTTCCAGCCCGTTCTTCCTGGTTTTACAACACATTTCTCTTAGGAGCATGAGCATTAGCAGCAGCGGCAGTAACTGATAATGTTTTGATTGCACTCAATACGGTCCTAATGCATCATTGAATTTATAATTCGGGCAGATTGATATAATATATGTTTGCAAAATTTATTTTAATTACCTATCTCTGTATTCGTAAGTAAACTTTAAAGGTCGCATGTTAAGCCTTTACTATATTCTTTCTTAAAAATGGACAATTTTGCAACTTTGGTAAGTTAAAGAATAAGCAATCTCACCTATTTAAAACTTATAATTCTTATGCAAGCTTTTCCTGGATGTGGGTGTTGTGGTAGCATATTTGTTTTCCTTTCAGTATTTGATTAAACCCTGGGGTCTTTGTTAATAAAGCCTTCCATGATGTGAACTATCAGATATTGTGTACGGTATCAGATAATGTCACTGTTTTATAGTACCTGTTGAGAGTTTCATAATTTCTATATGACAGGCTTATCTTTAGTATGTAGAAACCTCTGAACTTAATAATGCCATGTAAGATATTTTCCACTCTGGTCTTATTTTGTTTTGGTTAGTGTTAAATGAAAAGTTTATGCAGAATTTTTTTTATGCCTCAAAATAACTCCTTGCCACTTTATTAATCATTGAAGATTTTAAGAATTAGGGTGAAAGTTCACCTTGTTTTTCTTGTTGGTGGTGATTGATTGAGGTTTGAAATCAAATTGTTACAAAGACCTTTTGAGTTCAGAATTGTTTAATTAAAGACTTTTTTTTAAAGAATTTATTTGGTCACCTGTCCTCCCAAATCGTTTTATGCTACCTGCTTTTGAGCTGAGCCCCCCAAAATAAAAAGGCGTAGTTTTCGAGTAATCAGCTGCTGTTAGCTTTTCTATTAAGAAAATACTGGCAGACCTGGTACGTCTTTTGTGAAGCCGAAGCTGAAGAGACTCCGGCACTCGCCATGGCCGACGAAAAGCCCAGGGAAGGAGTCAAGACTGAGAACAACGATCATATTAATTTGAAAGTGGCGGGGCAGGATGGTTCTGTGGTGCAGTTTAAGATTAAGAGGCATACACCACTTAGTAAACTAATGAAAGCCTATTGTGAACGACAGGGATTGTCAGTGAGGCAGATTAGATTCTGATTTGACGGGCAACCAGTCAATGAAACAGACACACCTGCACAGTTGGAAATGGAGGCTGAAGATACAATTGATGTGTTCCAACAGCGGACGGGAGGTGTCTACTGAGAAGGGAAGCTGCTGCTTTACTTCAGAACTCTGTTCTATAAAGACCAAGATTACATTCTCAATTAGAAAACTGCAATTTGGTTCCACCACATCCTGACTACTGCAGTATAGTTTTCTCTATTCTTTCATTTTTCCCTTCCCCATTCCTTTATTGTACATAAAGTAACTGGTATATGTGCACAAGCATATTGCTTTTTTTTTTTAACAGCCAATGATATGTTTTGATTAACATCAAGTGGAGACGGGATGGGGAAAAATACTGATTCTGTGAAAATATCCCCTTTCTCCATTAGTGGCATGCTCACTCAGCTCTTATCTTTATATTCCAGTAAGTTATTTTGCTCTCACTGTTTTAACAAAAAAACAACATAAAAATCCTTGCATACCTTGTTTGATTGGAGACTTTTAATGTTTTTCATTTATCATTGTAAAACCAAGGACAATTTTATAACTTTTTTGTACGTAGCTGTTACATGTAGGGCAATCTGTCTTTAAGTAGGGATAAATTACTTAAAAAGAATCCTAGATAGTTTTCCCTTCAAGTCAAGCGTCTCGTTGTTTAAATAAACTTCTTGTTTAAAAAGAAAAAGAAAGAAAAGAAAATACTATCTTTATTATGAAATTATATGAACTTACATCTGTGTAGTTAACTGTTGTAGGCAGTATTCTAAGAGCTCTGCATATATTCATTTAATACAGTAGTCCTGTGAGAAAGATAACTATAATCGTTTTACATGAGATCATGTATGTGGTGGTAGAACCAGCTGCTATTCTACATTCCCCTTCTGAAAAGAATAAAAACCTTAGCATTTTTCATATTATTGTAGTGCCAGATTTGAGTTGAAGAATTTGAGGTAGAATCATCCAGAGAAGGCAAAAGCATTTTGCCCATGATCTCCTGCCTTCCACTGATTTTGACAGAATTGCAAATGATGAGACCTGACTCCTTCAACAGCGACCATTTTCATTTTTCAGTTGTGTCCTGGTCCTCCAGAGTCACTTGTGTGAGAGGCTATGTTGGCTGGTCACAGAACATAGAATTTTAAGTGGATAGAGTCATCTTTCTTTGTCACTAGAAGAATTGAGGTTACTTTCTAAGCCCTGCAGTGACACTGCTAAAACAGTTTATGCATTTATCAAATTTATAAACTCCTCTTGAAGAGTAATTTATAGCTATAATTACCTTAGCTTGATGGGATAGGAAATCCTGTTTTGACATGTCTGTTTGCATCTACCAGACTTAACAGGTATTACCTCCAGTGATAGAGAAACAGGAGGAGGGTTCTCAAGCCTACCGTATCCATATATCTGTAGAGAGAAAGAAAAAGATCCATGCTGTGAGTGATTTTCACTTCCTTAGTAGTTAATTTGTATTTTTTCAGTTCCAAAAAGCTATTTTTAAAAAGTAATAAAGCAACAGCAGTGCCCTGTTAATATAATCCTAACATGCAGCCATTTAAGTGCCCATGTTATAACCAAAAGACCCAAAGCAATATATACCCAAATCTTGTAGCACTGTGCCATATTCTTTTCTGTTATTGAAGATTTGATTGGTTTTGTTTTTTATTTATTTACATGTATATATTATTGCACTTTAGGTTCTGGGGTACATGTGCAGAACATGCAGGATTGTTGCATAGGTACCTACATGGCAATGTGGTTTGCTGCCTCCATCCCCCTGTCACCTATATCTGGCATTTCTCCCCATGTTATCCCTCCCCAACCTTTCTAGCCCCCACTGTCCCTTCTCTGCTTCCCCCAAACAGACCCCAGTGTGTGATGCTCCTCTCCCTGTGTCCATGTGTTCCCATAGTTCAACACCTAGTATGAGTGAGAACATGCGGTGTTGGATTTTCTGTTCTTGTGTCAGTTTGCTGAGAATGCTGGTTTCCAGATTCATTCATGTTCCTACAAAGGATATTAACTCACCTTTTTTTTTTGAGATGGAGTTTTGCTCTTGTTACCCAGGCTGGAGTGCAATGGTGCTATCTCGGCTCACCGCAACCTCCGCCTCCTGGGTTCAGGCAATTCTCCTGCTTTAGCCTCCTGAGTAGCTAGGATTATAGGCACGCGCCACCATGCCCAGCTAATTTTTTGTATTTTTAGTAGAGACGGGGTTTCACCATGTTGACCAGGATGGTCTCGATCTCTTGACCTTGTGATCCACCTGCCTCGGCCTCCCAAAGTGCTGGGATTACAGGCTTGAGCCACCGCACCCGGCCAAACTCATCATTTTTAATGGCTGCATAGTATTCCATGGTGTATATGTGCCACATTTTCCTAGTCCAGTCCTATCATCGATGGGCGTTTTGGTTGGTTCCAGGTCTTTGCTATTGTAAATGGTGCCACAGTGAACATACATGTGCATGTATCTTTATAATTGAACTATTTATAATCCTTTGGATATATACCCAATAATGGGATTTCTGGGTCAAATGGAATTTCTATTTCTAGGTTCTTGAGGAATCGCCACACTGTCTTCCACAATGGTTGAACTAATTTACACTCCCACCAACAGTGTAAAAGTGTTCCTATTTCTCCACATCCTCTCCAGCATCTGTCTCCAGATTTTTTAGTGATCCCCATTCTAACTGGTGTGACATGGTATCTCAGTTTGGTTTTGATTTGCATTTCTCTAATGACCAGTAATGATGAGCATTTTTTCATATGTTTGTTGGCCTATATGAGGCCAACATATATGATGTCTTCTTTTGAAAAGTATCTGTTAATATTTGTCGCCCACTTTTGAATGGGTTTGTTTTTTTCTTGTAAATCCGTTTTAGTTCTTTGTAGATTACAGATACTAGCCCTTTGTCAGATGGGTAGATTGCAAAAAACTTTTCCCATTCTGTTGGTTGCTGGTTCACTCTAATGACTGTTTCTTGTGTTGTACAGAAGCTCTGGGGTTTGATTAGATCCCATTTGTCTATTTTGACTTTTGTTGCCAATGCTTTTGGTGTTTTAATCACGAAGTCCTTGCCTACGCCTGTGTCCTGAATAGTTTTGTGTCAGTTTTCTTCTAGGGTTTTTATGGTGTTAGATCTTATGTTTAAGTCTTTAATCCATCCGGAGTTAATTTTAGTGTAAAGTGTGAGGAAGGGGTTCATTTTCTGCTTTCTGCACATGGGTAGCCAGTTGTCCCAATGCCATTTATTAAACAGGGACTCCTTTCCCCATTGCTTGTTTTTGTGAGGTTTGTCAAAGATCAGATGGTTGTAGATGTGTGGCGTTGCCTCCAAGGCTTCTGTTCTGTTCCATTGATCTATATCCCTGTTTTGGTACCAGTACCATGCTGTTTTGAATACTGTATCCTTGTAGTATAGTTTGAAGTCAGGTAGCATGATGCCTCCAGCTTTGTTCTTTTTGCTTAGGATTGTCTTGGCTGTGTGGGCTCTCTTCTGGTTCTATATGAAATTTAAGGTGTTTTTTTCCAGTTCTGTGAAGAGGGTCATTGGTGGCTTGATGGGAATAGCATTGAATGTATAAATTACTTTGGGCAGTATAACCATTTTTACAATATTGATTCTTTCTAACCATGAGCATGGAATGTTTCTCCATCTGTTTGTGTCCTCTCTTATTTCCTTGAGCAGTGGTTTGTAATTCTCCTTGAGGTCCTTTATATTCTTTGTCAGTTGTATTCCTAGGTATTCTCTTTGTAGTGATTGTGAATGGCAGTTCATTGATTTGGTTCTCTTTAAGTCTGTTATTGGTGTATAGGAATGCTTGTGATTTTTGCACATTGATTTTATATTCTGAGACTTTGCTGAAGTTGCTTATCAGTTTCAGGAGTTTTTGGGCTGAGGCGATGGGGTCTTCTAAGTATACAATCATGTTGTCTGCAAATACAGACAATTTGACTTCCTCCTTTCCTATTTGAATACCCTTTATTTCTTTTTCTTGCCTGATTGCTCTGACTGGAACTTCCAGTACTATATTGAATAGGAGTGGTGAGAGAGGGCATCCTTGTCTAGTGCCAGATTTCAAAGGGAATGTTTCCAGTTTTTGCCCATTCAGTATGATATTGGCTGTTGGTTTGGCATAAATAGCTTTTATTATTTTGAGATACGTTCCATTGATACCCAGTTTATTGAGAGTTTTTAGCATAAAGAGCTGTTGAATTTTGTTGAAGGCCTTCTCTGCATCTCCTGAGATAATCACATGGTTTTTGTCTTTGGTTTCTGTTTATGTGGTGAATTATGTTAATAGACTTGTATATGTTGAACCAGCCTTGCATCCCCAGGATGAAGCCTACTTGATCATGGTGGATAAGCTTTTTGATGTGCTGTTGCAATCGATTTGCCAGTACTTTATTGAAGATTCTTGCATCTATGTTGCCTACAGTTTTTTTGTTATTGTTGAGTCTCTGCTGGGTTTTGGTATCAGGATGATGTTGGTCTCATAAAATGATTTGGGAAGGATTCCCTCTTTTTGGATTATTTGGAATAGTTTCAGAAGGAATGGTACCAGCTCCTCTTTGTATGTCTGGTGGAATTCGGCTGTGAACCCATCTGGACCTGGGCTTCTTTTGGGTGGTAGGCTCTTAATTGCTGCCTCAACTTCAGACCTTGTTATTGGTCTATTCAGTGTTTCGACTTCTTCCTGGTTTAGGCTTGGGAGGAGGCAAGTGTCCAGGAATATATCCATTTCTTCCAGGTTTACTGGTTTATATGCATAGAGTTGTTTGTAGTAATCTCTGATGGTAGTTTGTATTTCTGTGGAGTCGGTGGTGATATCCCCTTTATTGTTTTTTATTGCATCTGTTTGATTCTTCTCTCTTTTTTATTAATCTAGCTAGCGGTCTGTTTTGTTGATCTTTTCAAAAAACCAGCTCCTGGATATATTGATTTCTTCGAAGGGTTTTCTGTGTCTCTTGATTTTGTTTTTTGACTACTAAAGTGTACTACAATGGATAGTATATGAAGTAACTTTATATTGCTTTAATTATGTCCTGAAGAATACTGTTTTTCAAAATATACCAATTTTTAAACGATTTATGCTGGCAGTAGCAAAAATTTTTTGTGAAAAATCAGGCCTTGGCAGTGAACTTGAGCAATAGAATATAAATAACTTAGACAAGCCTAGCTTTCCAATAATGGAACACTAGGCATAAATGGGTTAACAGGTGATAACTGAGGGCAATAGAAAACTTGCTTTTGACAGCAGCAGCCCATACTAGATATTTTATGGTGAGGGTATTTTACTCAGTTATTTCAGCACTGACAATATTCATTGCACCCATAGTGGCACGGCTCTATGCCAGGGGGTTGTGAATGAATTCACACTGTGTGCCTGTTCCTGCGATATCACCGTGTAGTGAAGGAGACATGCATTCAGCTAGGTACAGGGAGAAACAGCAAGCCTGAGAGGCCAGCCTGGGGACGCACCAGCTGCTGCATCATCTGACGCTTAACTCATTTGAGGAAAATGGTCGTTTTCCAGCAAGGTCATATTCTTAGAGCTGTTTCTGATATGTTGCTTTCGTATATTCTTCCTTAAGAAGTCAAATTGTAGAAATACATTCTCACTTGATGTGTTTCCCACATTACACATTTACTGCACCTCAGAACCTGCACTTGTGTGCTTAAGTATCCTCTGTATTTTTCCTTTATTTTTCCCTTGAGATGGAGTCTTGCTCTTTCTTGTCCAAGCTGGAGTGCAGTGGTGCAGTCTGGGCTCACTGCAACATCCACCTCGTAGACTCAAGCAATTCTCCTGCCTCAGCCTCCTGAGTAGGTGAGAGCGTGCCACCACGCCCAGCTAATTTTTTTGGTATTTTTAGTGGATATGGGGTTTCACCATGTCGGCCAGGCTGGTCTCGAACTCCTGACCTCATGATCTGCCCGCCTTGGTCTCCCAAAGTGCTGGGATTACAGGTGTGAGCCACTGCACCAGGCTATTTTTTGCTTTTTAAAGAATTAACTCATCTGGATTCAGGACTAGATCTACTCTAGAAAGAAAAAGAAAGGAAAAAGAATTAACTCAGCTTTTTGGTTTTCGTTACCAGATTTTACAGATCAGATTTAAGATAAAAATGTATTTTTATTTTATGTTATGATGCAGTTTAGTCTTTTAGTTACCCTTCAAAACTCGAACTGTATGTACTTGATTATTTTCTGGTTGCAAAAGTCTTCTCCATACAGAAATGTCGCAATTTAGTATTCATAGCCTTGTCACCTAATTTATAAATACATTTCTGATAATACAGCTAGTGCCTAAGAATATTCCCCACGGCCAAGTAAGCAGGAGTTTCTTATGATCATCATTGTCATGAACTCTCAAACATAGTGATCTTGTAAAAACGGTGCCTGTTCATTTATAGTGTTTAACCTGTACGGTTGTCAAATATGATTTTTATAAGAAGTTAATATGTTTCTAGGCCGTTATCTACTTCATCTTTTTAATATTGGGGTTAAGCGAAATCTGCTTATAGCATCACCTATTCTTCATTCAGGTAGTACGTCATGGAGCATGTGTTGTAACAGTTGTGCGTCTTTGTCTTTTGTCCTTTTTTTTTTTTTTTTTTTGGAGACAGGGTCTCGGACCTCGTTCTGTTGCCCAGGCTGGAGTGCAATGGCTTGATCTCACTGTGACCCCACACTCAAGCAATTCTCCCACCTTGGCCTCCTGAGTAGCTGATTTCAGGCATGTGCCACCACACCTGGCTAATTTTTGTATTTTTTGTAAGATTGGGATTTCACCCTCTTGCCCAGGCTGGTCTTGAACTAGGCTCAAGTGTTCTGCCTACCTCGGCCTCCTGAAGTGCTGGGATTACAGGTGTGAGCCACTATGCCTGACAGTTGTGTACATTTCTGAATAAACTTACTAGTACTTGAATATTAGTTTCTGCATTTATTTAATGTAACATTTTTGATCTAGGGTGGAAGAACATGAGGGGGGGACAAGAGTTACATCAAATGAACGTTACGCTATTGTATTTCACAACCTAAAATCCACTAAAACTGCGTGTGTTCAGCTAGATACAGCTAGTTGTTCCAGTGTTTGCTGTCATTTCATATAACTTAGCACACTCGTTCTCAAATTGTAACTACCTATGAGAGTCACCTGGGGGAGCAGTTGAAAACCCGACTGGCTCCACCTCAGCCTAATTGAATTTGAGTGACTGATGGCGGGGAGCCCGTGGTGCACTTTCTCCGTACTCCAGGTGACTCCATTACACAGCAAAGGTTCAGAGTTGCAGATAACTCACTTGGACAGGATTTAGTCCTTTAAGTGATGTTGGTGTGGTTACTTCAGAGGCTTTACCCTTTTGCTACTAGATGCTCATAGAGCAGTTGAGTGAATGTGGAAAAAAGGAATGTGTTACAGGTGTTTTGAGATCATAAAATGGATCCAGTCAAATTTTCATGTTTATACTTTTTTGTTAAAACTTAGGAGAAAAATAGTTGCTATGAAGGAGGAAAAATGTTCTTAGTTGAATTTTAAGTTTGGTATTTGTCATTTCTAAGTATTTGGGGAATTGGTCCCGGACTAGTCATGCCATATTTAGCAAATAAAAAGACAGATCACCTAGTTAAATTTGAATTATGAATAAATTGCTTTTAAAAATATAATTATGTCCCATGCAATATTTTGGACATACTTATACTAAAAATGCATTATTTGATGTTTATTGAACCATGCTTTACCACACGGTGCCTTCTGTCTCGATATCCTGTCCTTGTAGCTCCCTTGGCTGGGCTCACTTTTTTTCCTTCTCCTTTCTTCCTCCTCTCCCCATCTCCCTCCACCTCCTTTTTCTTTTCTTTTCTTTTTTTTTTTGATTCACCAAGAATCAGTGGTACTGGCACGTTATGTTGGTAACGTGATTACTTCTTTTTTCATATTTAGGTTAGGAAATACGAAAGAAGATAACCTACATTGAAATTTTTTAACATTTAATTTTATAATTTAGTAGAAGAATGTACATAAGAACATTAATTGCCTCATATAATTTGATAATGTTTGTAATCAATGAAAAATATATGTTCTTATGAACAGAGATTGAATTGAGATAGATATTAGAATTAGGCAGACCTCATCTTCCTCTTGCCTGACCTGGAGCAAGTTACTCCCTCAGTAAAGCTAAGTTTCCGTGGGGATGATAAATTCATGGGGACACCAGGATTCTGTGGGATGATGCAGTTAAATTTTAAATATGTCTGAAAGCAGGACCTTTGTTAACAGTTGGGGTATCTATGAAAGGGCCAATTTCAGCATGGTAACTATTAAATCTGGATTTAAAGTATCAGTTGGTCATAAAAATGGAAATAACAGACATGATTGTCTTCATACGAAAAGATTGTACTTCTTTCCGTCACTGTTGGAAGAGTGTGTGCTCTGTAGGAATTACCTGAATTTATCCGATACAAGTAAGTAGCACCGCTCATTGAAATTCATCTTTTACTTTTCAAGAGTGAAATGAATGACTTTCAAGAATTAGCATATTAGGTCAATGGCAGTACTTTGTTTCATGCACAGTTAACCAGATAGAAGCAGTAATAAGGCTGTCCCCGGCCTGCCTGGGCTGCACAGGAAATCACTCCTCGTGGGATGTTGTGTGTGCAGCTGACCGTCCGAGCAGCACCAGGGGAGTCGGGTCAAGGAATAACAGACTCCAATTTAGCCTGATTACCTAACTAAACATTTCCACTCACTTCAGAAGAGTGATATTTCCATAGCATGTGATGGGTTTTAAAATGCTGCAAGATGATTGCTGCTTCTAAATTGGTAAGAAATAGCTATCACTTTTAAAGGTATATCCTTGATCTTGAGTGAAAAACTATACGGTTTCTCTGTTCATGGGTAGGTCATTCAAGGGGTGTCCATATCGTAGTAGCCTGAGATACCGGCCCAGGTACCCTTCTCCTTGTTCCTTCAGCACACAGAATTTCTGGTATTTCTGTATACCTTGGATTTGCATTTCATAAAATAAGCATTTATATTTCCATCATATGTTAAATCCTAAATTACACAATTTTAAAGGGAAATCTCAAATAACAACTGATTGTGTGATCTTTATTATACATCAAATATATCCTGTATGTATTAGATATATAATAAGTGTATAATATAGCAGTTGTTATTATATGTTACATAAATTAGTATATATAGTGACATAATATTTCTGATCTCTCCAGTGGGTGTATTATAAATCCAGTTGTCCTGATTTGTTTTTCTGTGATTATTTCCATTGTCTATCATTAGAGGCAGCGTGCATCCAGGCCTGGCTAACCTTCTTAGAAAGTGCCATCTTTAGCTCTGTGGTAGCTGTATGATACAGTTGTGGTTGTAAACGTTTAGAATGTTGGATTTACAGTGTTGGTTTTTGTTTATTACAAAATGTGTTTCTATTGGGTAGAGAACTTCAGGTCTCTTTAAAATAGTGCTCTTGGCCGGGTGCAGTGGTTCAAGCCTGTAATCCCAGCACTTTGGGAGGCCGAGGTGGGTGGATCACGAGATCAAGAGATCAAGACCATCCTGGTCAATGTGGTGAAACCCCGTTTCTACTAAAAATACAAAAAAATTAGCTGGGCATGGTGGCGCGTGCCTGTAATCCCAGCTACTCAGGAGGCTGAGGCAGGAGAATTGCCTGAACCCGGGAGACGGAGGTTGCGGTGAGCTGAGATCGCACCGTTGCACTCCAGCCTGGGTAACAAGAGCGAAACTCCGTCTCAAAAAAAAAAAAAAAAAAAAAAAAAGTGCTCTTGAATGATGTATTACAAAATTTACAATTATTGATCCCAAATCAGTTGTTTAGTACCTGCTAGGTTCCGAGGTGGCTCATTGGATTCTATTTGTGAGGAACTCACTGCACACCCAGAGAGGACCTGTTCTGAAAGAATATTGTAATTTTTAAAAACTATAATAAAAGACTAAGCCATGATGATACAGTGAAGTATGTCCAGGCCAGACCGTTTAGAAAGGTTATCAAGGAGATCAAACTTGGTTTTTCTGTAGTTATGATCAGAAATAACCCTAACTTCATTTGCTTCCGTGAGGCAAATGTTGGATAGTTTTTCTCTTTTGGGGGTGTGGCAGTGATACCTGGGGTGCTGCTTTTTCCCTAGTGCCCTTAGTAATTATTTCTCAGAAAACTAAGGAATGCTATTTCAGGAAAAGGTTTTACAGAATTGCACCATTTAGAGACATCTTTCATGGTAACTCAGATGAGCTAAGACATTTCCAAATTTGTGGCATTTTTTGTTTGTTTTTCAATTTTTTATTTTAAGTTTGCGGGTATATATGAAGGTTTGTGATGTAGATAAACATGTCACAGGCGTTTTTGTACATATTATTAGATCACCTGGGTGTTGAGCTCAGTCCCCAGTAGTCATCTTTTCAGCTCCTCTACCTCCTCCCCTCCCTTTGAGTAGACCCGTGTCTGTTCTTTCCTTCCTTGTGTTCATGAGTTCTTATTTAGCTGCCACCAAATTTGTGTTTGAAAGCTTCGTCGCCACCTCCCGTGTACCTTAAAGAATTACCGTGTACATGTATTTGTGTCTGTTGTTCTGCATGTATCTGTTGGCAGATAACTGCTTTGTACACATTTCTGTGATGGCAGAAAGAAGCCCTTTTCTGTGAGCGGGTTTGGTGTCCAGCTCGACCTGGGTTCCTGCACCGCTGTCTGGGCCTCCTTGAAGCGAATGGATTGCTCACTGCCGAGTGCACATGCGTGACATGGACCTGTTCTTTCTTCCCAGGTTATCACCAATCTAGTGAAAATGTTGAAGTCCAGAGACACAAGGAGAAATTTTTGTCCTCCAAACCACTGGCTGTCAGAACAAGAAGATATTAAAGCAGATAAGGTGTTATTCAAGAATCTTCTTAATATTTATTATTTAAAATATGTGTTCAGCTTATGTCTTCCTGGGGAGAGGAATTAAGTTCTGTAAAATTATTTATTTTATGACTTATACGATTAATACTAATGATGAACCTTCTTACTAACTCCTAGGCCAAATATTTAATGGGTCCAGATAGTAATACCATTGACTTAAAATGATATTCTGAGTTTGTTACTGATCCTCAGTTTTCATTGTTAACCTGAGATTATATTAAAGCCTAATGATTCTTTGCTGAGGTTGAAAAATATTTTGCTTTCATTAGTCTTAATAAATCTATGTTCAGTACTTAAAAGACATAGATCTTATATAGATCTTATACCTAATTTGTTGTTGTTGTTTGTTTTGTTTTTGTTTTTGTTTTGAGACAGAATCTTGCCATGTTGCCCATGGTGGTCTCAAACTCCTGGCCTCAAGTGATCCTGCTCCTACCTTGGCCTCCCAAAGTGCTGTGATTATAGACGTGAGCCACCACGCCAGTCCTTTATTCTTAATTTTCTAAAAGAGCAGAGACAAATTTGAAAATTTCACCTATATCCAAAGCAGACTCAGTAGTATGACACATTAGTAAAAAATGTAAGTGCCTGGGTGCAGTGGTTCATGCCTGTAACCTTAGCACTTTGGGAGGCAGAGGTGGGTGGATCACCTGAGGTCAGGAGTTCGAGGCCAGCCTGACAATCATGGAAAAACCCCCGTCTCTTGTGAAAATGCAAAAATTAGCCGGGTGTGGTGGCAGGCACCTGTAATTTTAGCTACTCGGGAGGCTGAAGCAGGAGAATCACTTGAGTCTTAGAGGTGGCGGTTGCAGTAAGCCTGGATTGTGCCTGGGCAACAGAGCAAGACTGTCTCTCCAAAAAGAAAAAAGCAAATACAAAAATTAACCGGGCATGATAAGTGCCCCTCTATCGTCCCAGCTTTTCAGGAGGCTAAGTTATCAGAATCCCTTGAGCCCAGGAGGCAGAGGTTGCAGTGAGCCAAGATTGCGCCACTGCACTTTTGCCTGGGCAACAGAGCAAGACTCTGTCTCAAAAAAAGAACTAAAAAATTTAAGTGACATGGAGGACACTGCATTAACAGAGGACAATAGGTATTTTCAGTTTTGTTCTTAAGAAAAAGTCCTATGGCCGGGCACGGTGGCTCACGCCTGTAATCCCAGCACTTTGGGAGGCCGAGGCGGGTGGATCACGAGGTCAAGAGATCGAGACTATCCTGGTCAACATGGTGAAACCCCGTCTCTACTAAAAATACAAAAACTTAGCTGGGCATGGTGGCGCGTTCCTGTAATCCCAGCTACTCAGGAGGCTGAGGCAGGAGAATTGCCTGAACCCAGGAGGCGGAGGTTGCGGTGAGCCGAGATCGCGCCATTGCACTCCAGCCTGGGCAACTAGAGTGAAACTCTGTCTCAAAAAGAAAAAAAAAAGACAAAGTCCTAACTGGATTTGTTTCAGAATCTTGGGAGTAGGAGATGGAGTGATGGAGGACATACAAGAAATCATGTCACAGAAATATTAGAGGACAGAAAACAGGAGTGTTTCAGAATAACTTCTTTTATTATTATTATTATTTTTTTTTTGCCAATCAATGAGAGCTTGTGAGGTTGCTGAGGTTGGTTGGCCTTGAACTCTTGGCCTCGCCTTCACAAGCGCCACGACATCCGGCCGGAGCCACTTTGGGCCCCCAGAATAACTTCTTAAGCCTGACTGTGTCCTCTTGAGATATTTGTAAGTTAAGCTTGTGACTTCCAACTCTGCCTACTGACAAGGTGTAGCAGGAGTGGCAGATCCTGCAGCAGTGAACACCTCCAGGGCCCAGGCTGCAGTCACTACATGTTTCTCAGCAAAAGAAGCAGTCCTAGGCACAGTGTTCGGCTCCAGGTCTGGGGAAGACCCTACAAGATGGGTGTGGAGTGTTCTGTCACGCTGGAGAGCACGGCAGCTGTTGGAGGCTGGCTGGGGTTGTGAGACAGGGTTGGGAGCCTGTCTCCAGCTGGTCCCGGGCAGAAACCTGAGGCATTCATAAAAGCAGCTAAGTCTTGAGTTTGTAAGGATGCTAACAAAACCCTTAACTGTCACATTTGTAGGATGCAAAGGAACCATCTCATTGTTTTGAATTCTATTTTGAAAAAAAGAAGTACTCAAACATTTACTCTACCTTTTATTTATAAACTATACCTTCAGCAAACCAGATAGTTAGTTGATGATGTTTGATCTTTTGCATAAAAGTATCTTGCCAATACTATGTGAAAAGGGTTTTGCAAACTGAAATCAGCCTGCCCTGTAGGCTGTGGTGAAAGAGATGAGCAGGGCAGTGCAACTCCAGGTGTAGCGCGTGCCCCGGGCCTGCTGGTCTGACGGTGTGTTAGCCTCCCGGGAGAGGAGGGTATGCTGCCAGAATGTAAATGACTGCACCTCTTCCTTGCTCCAGAAAGTTGTGCTGTGGGAATAGGTCAGCTAAACCCAGCAGTATGTTTAGTGATTTAATCGATTTATATTTTGGCACAAGTCCCTTCTCATCATCAACTGGTAGTACAGAGCACACACCCACACTCGAAGTAGCTTTCACCTCTGCAGTGATAAACAGACATGGCGGCCTCTCGATAAACGAGCATCCCACCACTTAGGAAACATTCTCAGTTAAATCTAAATGTGGTGGAACCTCTATATCTAACTACAGAATTACAGGAAACGGGTTAGAAGTGCGTGTTTAACAACACTATGAGGGTGCAACTAGCAAAATTCAGATTATAGGAGATGCTTCTACAGGATAAAAGTTTCTTCATTAAAAATTGCAAGGGTGGGCTGGGTGTTATGGCTCATGCCTGTAATCCCAGCACTTTAAGAGGCCAATGTGGGCAGATCACCTGAGGTCAGGAGTTTGAGACCAGCCTGGCAAACATGGAGAAACACCATCTATACCAAAAATACAAAATTAGCCGGGCATGGTAACGCATGCCTGTACTCCCAGCTACTTGGGAGGCTGAGGCAGGAGAATTGCTTGAACCTGGGAGGCGAAGGTTGCAGTGAGCTGAGATCGTGCCATTGCACTCCAGCCTGGGCAACAAGAGCGAAACTGCATCTCAAAAAAAAAAAAAAATTGCAAGGGTGGCCTGGTGTGGTGGCTCACACCTGTAATCCCAGCACTTTGGGAGGCCAAGGTGAGTGAATCACCTGAGGTCAGGAGTTCAAGACTAGCCTGGCCAACATGGTGAAATCCCATCTCTACTAAAAATACGAAAGTTAGATGAGCATGGTGGCATGCATCTGTAATTCCAGCTACTTGGGAGGCTGAGGCAGAGGTTGCAGTGAGCCACGATCAGGCCAGTACACTCCATCCTGGGTGATAGAGTAAATGAGACTCCATCTAAAAAAAGAAAAAATTGCAAGGGCCAGCCGGGAATGGCAGCTCATGTCTGTGACCCAAGCACTTTGGGAGGCTGAGGCAGCAGATTGCTTAAGCTCGGGAGTTCAAGACCAGTCTTTGTGCATGATAGCAAAACCCCGTCTCTACAGAAAATACAAAATTAACCAGGCGTGATGGTATGTGCCTATAGTCCCAGGTACTCAGGAGGCTGACGTGGGAGGATTTCTTCACACCACTGCATTCCAGCCTAGGCAACAGAGCAAGATCCTGGATCAAAAATTAAAAAAAAAAAAATTGGCAGGGACTGAAATTAAGGGATGACAGACAGGAACTGACAGATGAAAAACAAGAGAAAATACGCTGTATCTGTTTTATTTGAATACTACCTCAAGCAAATTGAAAACAGTTAGAAAGTGAATCTTTGATGATAATCATTTTTGAAGTGATAATACTTTGCTTCATAAAGCCATTATATTTGCTATGTTTAGATATTATGCATCATTGGATAAGACAGTTAGAGATTTCTTTGGGGTGTATGAGGAAACTCAGTTACCTATAAAAGTACGAAAGGGCGGCCAACGTGAGAGAGGACGGGAAAAGGGAGACCAAAAGGACGTGAAGGATGAGGTCAGAGAGAGGCCCAGCCATGGGAGAGAAACGTCTAGCCCCAATTCTGTTCAAGTGTGTGCTGGAGCAAAGGTGAGTTCTGAACCAGGATTGCCCCACAGGTCACGCAGCTCTATGTGCCAGCGTCCAGACATGTGTGGAGGTTCCGGCGGATGGGGAGGATAGGCCCGCTGCAGTCCACCCTGGATGGTGAGTTCTCTGGGACACGGGGTGATTGAGGTATGAATTACACCTGTAAAATTCACTCCTTCAGTCTACAGATCTGTTATATATAGCTATGTCACCCCCACCTGGAGCCACCATGTTGAATAGTTTCGTCACCCCAAAAATTGCCTCTAGCTCCACTGCGGCCACCTCCTCGGCAGCCACCAATTGTGTCTTGTCCCTGTCACCTTTCCTTTTCCAGAAGGCTTCCAAGGGAAACCGTGCAGTGGAGTCTGCTCCTGGCTCTTCTGGTCAGCACGGTGCCTTTGAGGGGCTGTGCGGGTGGGTTGTTCCCTTGTCGCTCAGCAGTGTTCCAGTGTGAGGATGCACCAGTTTGAATCCATTCATCGGTTGAAAGATTTGGTTATGTTTTCAGTCTCTGGGAATTATGAGTACAGCTGCCATAAACATCTGTGTACAGGTTTTTCTGCTCACATGCATTTTGTTTGACATGGAATAGGTTTCAGTGGGGGGAGAATCTTGAGACATTTGGCAAGTTAACGTTTACCTTTATGAGAAACTGCAGAACGGTTTTCCAAGGTGGCCGCCCCACTTTGCATTCAAACCAGCAATGAGTGAGAGCCCCTGTTGCTCCCAATCCTCACCAGCACTTATAGTTGTCATTTTTAAAAAATGTTATTTTGGCCATTATAAAAGGTGGAAAATGGTATCTCATTGTGCTTTTAATTTGTATATACCAGCCAACTAATGGTATGCAGCATCTTTTTCATGAATTTGGTTTTTTCTTTTGTTTTCTTGGGGTTTTTGTTTTGTTTTATTTTTGGAGACAGGTTCTCTATGTTGCCCAGGCTGGAATGCAGTGGTGCAATCACAGCTCCCTGCAGCCTTGAGTTCCTGGGCTTCAGTGATCTTTTCACGTCAGCCTCCAAAGTAGCTCTGACCACCCAGCTAATTTTTAAATTTTTTTGTAGAGATGGAGTCTCCATATGTTGTCCAGGCTGGCCTTGAACTCCTGGACTCAAGGGGTCTTCCCACCTTGGCCTCCCAAAGTACTATGATTACAGGTGTGAGCCACCATACATTCCCAGTGAACACGTTTCTTAGTTACTGAATTTTGTGAGTTTTAAAGCTATTCTGGATGCAGTTTATCAGATAAATGATTTGCAGATACTTTATCCCAGTCTGGCTTGTCTTTTTCTTTTCTTAGCATTGTCTTTCAAGGAACAGAAGTTTTAAATTTTGATAGAATCCCATTTACCATTTTTTTCTTTAATGAAATAGTGCTTTTAAATATGATGTCTAAGATACCTTCACCTAACACGTTACTTACTCCTTTTTTTTGAGACAAGATCTTACTCTGTCACCCAGGCTGGAGTGCAGTGGTGCCATCACAGCTCACTGCAGCCTTGAACTCCCCATACTCAGGCAGTCCTCCCATCTCAGCCTCCTGAGTAGGTGGGACTCTAAGCATGTGCCACCATGCCCAGCTAATTTAAAAAAAAAAATTGTAGAGGCAGGATCTTGCCGTGTTGCTCAGTTTCTCAAACTTGAGCTCATGGGATGCTCTCGCCTCAGCTGGGATTACAGGCATAAGCTGCCATGCCCAGCTCCTTGAAATGAGTTTTAAACGGCCAAGTTATGTATTGTTGGAAAGGAATGGGATATGTGTTTATTCATGAAATACTGCCTGGGGCCCACTGTGTGCACAGCCTTCTCCCAGGCACCATCTCATGCACACACATCTGTCCTGGGAGGAACTTTGTTGTGCCATCGTGGGAGGAAAAGTGCACGGAGGTGGCCGAGGGCACATTCACTGCCAGATCTGGCTGCATTGGGCTTCCTTGCCAGTGCTAGGGCCAGCTGTGGAAGTGTAGTTCTTGATCAGGACATCTTCAGTATTCGGTCAAGGTATGCATTGAGGGAACCACGGAAGACTTCAGTGCTGATCCTACACTGTGCGCGGCTCACGGGTGTACGATGACCTGAAAGGTTTTGCACTGGGCCTGAGGAGGGGGGTGTGTTCATGGAACCTGATTTAGATACATGAGTTAATAAGGATAATTATCTGAATCTTGACCTTAAAAATTGTCAGTAGGAATGCTTGGGAAAGTACAAGTGAACTAAGTAAGGTTTTAAAATGTGTTATAGTGGGTTTGGAGTCCCCACCGCTGTCTGTGTCTGAGGAAAGACAACTCGCCGTCCTGACAGAGTTGCCTTTCGTGGTTCCGTTTGAGGAGCGAGTGAAGGTATGCAATTCAGTTTCTTTATTGTCACCACTTACCGTATTAGTGTTAAAAAAGTAACACACCCACCAAAGAAATCTCTAAAGGTGCCTAGTGCCTAGCTGGTTATATAACATGTTTTTCTCATTGTGTTGGAAATGGGAAAAAGAATGATTTATAAAACCCAACCACAGTAGCCAGGCACGGTGGCTCACGCCTATAATCTTAGCACTTTGGGAGGCCGAGGTGGGTGGATCACAAGGTTGGGAGATTGAGACCATCCTGGCTAAAAACCTCTTTCCACTAAAATACAAAAAATTAGCCAGGCGTGGTGGCATGTGCCTGTAGTCCCAGCTACTCAGGAGGCCAAGGCAGGGGAATTGCTTGAACCTGGGAGGTTGAGGTCACAGTGAGCCGAGATCGTGCCACTGCATTCCAGCTTGGCAATAGAGCAAGACTCCATCTCACAAAAAAAAAAAAAAGAAAAACCCCGACCATATACCTCTTTTTACAAACTGAAAGTATTTCCTTAGTTAAAACTGGTTGAAAGACCTTTTACACTATATATTTCTTATAATGAGGGTCTAACTTCCTTCTTCTCTAGTAAACTTTGCATTGTTTGGCTGGGTACGGTGGCTCTTGCTTGTAATCCCAGCACTTTGGGATTACGAGCCCAAGGCAGGCAGATTGAGCCCATGAGTTTGAGACCAGCCTGGGTAACAACCCAGTATCCACAAAGAATACAGAAGTTAGTTGGGCATGGTGGCACACATCTGTAGTCCCAGCTACTTGGAAGGCTGAGGTAGGAGGATCCCTTGAGCCTGGGAGGCAGAGGTTGCAGTGAGCCAAGATCACACCACTGCACTCCAGCCAGGGGAACAAAGCAAGATCATATCTCAAAGGGGGGGAATTTTTTGCATTGTTTTTGAAAATGCAAATTTTTTGTGAAGATGCATTTCTGTACATTCATGTTTGTTTATCAGAAATGCTGTTTTATTTTTATTTCTCTGGATCTCACTCTGTCACCTGAGCTGGAAAGCAGTACTGTGATCAGCTCACTGCAGCCTCAAGCTCCTGGGCTCAAGCCATCCTCTCACCTGGGCCTCCTGAAGCGCTGAGATTACAGGCATGAGCCACTGCACCCGGCCCAGAAACACTATTTTTTATTAAAAATGATGTATGAACAAATATCTTAATTCCATTCCTGGTGTCTTTGATATACAAAACTTTGTTTACATTTATCTGTTTCCAAATTTTAAAATGTTTTTATTTGTCACCTATTTTTAGCAAATTTCTAAAGATTACTTGGTTCTGTTCTCTAGTAATGGCTTCAAGAGTGTATTTTTTAGTCCTGTACACTCTGTTTATTAGTTGAACAACAGAGTTTCTTTTGAAACTGTTCGTGTCTCTTCACTAAACCCTCCCTGTGTGTGCTCACACACACATGCACAAGCACACACTTACATAATTCCTGAGCTCCCTCTGCTGGATTTTTAACATAAAAAAAACTATTCAGATTTTATCATAGAGATATTTCCGCTAGTGTTAGTATACAGCTTTTACAAAGCTGTTCTTTCCTAAATTGTTATAAAAGAAAATACTCTGTAACACGGGATTTCAATTTTTTTTTTTAATTTTTTATTATCTATTTATTTATTTTTAAGATGGGGTTTCACCATGTTTATCAGGCTGGTCTTGAACTCCCGACCTCAGGTGATCTGCCCGCCTTGGCCTCCAAAGTTCTTGGATTACAGGCATGAGCTACCATGCCTGGCCGGGGTTTTAATTTTTATTTTATTTTATTTTTGAGACGGAGTCTCACCCTGTCGCCCAGGCTGGAGTGAAATGGCACAGTCTTGGCTCCCTGCAACCTCTGCCTCCCAGATTCTCTGCCTCAGCCTCCTGAGTAGCTGAGATTACAGGCATGAGCCACTGTGCCTGGCCAAATTTTTAAAATTTATTTTAAACTGGGCAAAGGAGCAACATTAGAAATATTTAAATATGATATACATTATGTATTATCTATACATTTATGAAAAATCAAGATTTGATACCTTGACTATTAACATTGACTTCAGAATTTATGAAGATAAAAAAATAAGATTTAGCACTTTTTTCTTTGGTAGCTTCTAACAGGCCTTTTGTTTCTAATAACCTTACAAGCTCTCCTTGTTTGTTAGATTTTTCAGAGACTGATTTATGCAGATAAGCAGGAAGTTCAAGGAGATGGTCCATTTCTGGATGGAATTAATGTCACAATAAGAAGAAATTACATTTATGAAGATGCTTATGACAAACTTTCTCCAGAAAATGGTATATATAATTCTCTCTGTGTATTATTTTGCGGGTGGAGGCTGGGGAATTGTTTTGGAAAATGATGGTTCTTTAAAAATTAGTGTCCATTCTCTTGTTTCATAATAACTTTTAAAAACTGAAATGTGAGGCTGGGCATGGTGGCCCACACCTACCTATATTCCCAGCTCTTCGGAAGACTGAGGCGAGAGGATCGCTTGAGCTCAGGAGTTAGGGACCAGCCTGGGCGTCAGACTGAGACCCTGCCTCAACAGAAATAGAAACAGTGAGCTTCTCAGGGCATGTTAGTGTGCCCCTGTTGTCCCTGGTGTGCGAAAGGCTGAGGCAGGAGGATGGCTTGAGCCTGGGAGGTCAAGGCTACAGCTGGACCTGGTTGTGCCACTGCTCCAGCCTTGGCAACAGAGCCAGGCCCTGTCTCCAGAAAACAGTATTGCAAGTCAGATTTGGGAGACACAATGTTGTCAAATAATATTTCTAAAATTGACAGTTACTATAATAGAAGCCTTTAAAAAGTATTAATTATTTTCAAAGGAGGGGGAAACTAACCAGTTCCCAACCTCCCATTTTCTGCTCCTAAAATTTAGTTTGCAAGCTATAATTCTAAAAATCTTGATGGGAGCCATTTACACTGTGTATTTTTTGTATAGATACATATTTATATAAAATCATAAATTGTGTTCATCAAGATATTCCGAGATGACTCCATAAAAAAATAAATAAAATCATAAATTGTAAACCCAAATTGAATATAGTAAAATAAGTGCCGTTACAATCCAAGTTACTTTATAGGAAGATAGTGTGCTTCGGTGACGGTACCGTTAGTAAAGGAGGATTACACGGTAACAGTAATTTGGAGGTGACTGGCACATTCTGTCTTATGTTAATATTTGATACTTAGTCTTTAAGGTTTGTGTGCTGTCACCTTTAATATCTTAGCAGTTTTAACTTCCAAATATTGTGCTTATGATGCTACATTAATTCAGTGCAGAGGGGAGTAAACAAAAGTTTAGGCTGGGTCTCAAATTAAAAGTGAAATCATCTTACCCGATTTTTGGAAGGTGATAGGTTGTCAGATGTGAAATGACAATTGCCTTTTCTTCTAAAAAATTTTAATTTTCTTCTAAGGAAACGAAACCTCTGATTTCTAATACTTTCTATTGCTTACGTGGAGTTAATTTTTTCATGTTGGAACAGTGGAGGAAAGCTGACACCAGTTATTTCCTTGCTCTATTTTAAGCTGGGTTTTTTTTTTTTTTTTTTTTTTGAGACGGAGTTTCACTCTTGTTACCCAGGCTGGAGTGCAATGGCGCGATCTCGGCTCACCGCAACCTCCGCCTCCTGGGTTCAAGCAAATCTCCTGCCTCAGCCTCTCGAGTAGCTGGGGTTACAGGCACGTGCCACCATGCCCAGCTAATTTTTGTATTTTTAGTAGAGACGGGGTTTCACCATGTTGACCAGGATGGGCTCAATCTCTTGACCTCGTGATCCACGCGCCTCGGCCTCCCAAAGTGCTGGGACTGCAGGCGTGAGCCACCACACCCGGCCCCAAGCTGTTATTTTTTTACATAATTTACTGTTGTCTTTGAATCCTTGCCACGGCCTCTGATGCCAAGTGTCATGAGCTGAGACCGAGTGAACTGAGATCTGAGTACAGGCTGTGGCCTCTCCACAAGGCCAGGGTTCCCTTGCCTAGCAGATCGAATTTTCACAATATTTTGCGTGAATGAGATGGGAGTAGATACTTGACTCCTAATCTAATCATCTGAGAGGTGTAGATGAACATACTTTTGAAAACAGTAGTACTCTCTTCTTTGGGATCCCACAGTACATTGTAAATCAGTGCTAATAGTTTTATATTGTATTTTTATTAGCAGATTTCATGTTCATGTAAAGGAAGAGCTGAGTCTGCGGGTGAGGGAGCTCTCATGGCACAGGTGCTGGGGGAGCACTTGCAAGAAGGGGGCTAGATTTTCAGCCAAAGTAGAATGTGTTTCTTATTTACCAGCAATTTAAAATTAATTTTAAAATCACTCCCTGTGGATGATTTTTTGATGTTACTATTCAGTAATAACAAGCCTCAGATTTCCTTAAGCTTTAAATCCTTAAGCTTTAAAAAGTGTTCAAAAAGTAATCACACCCCACCTTCCTAAGTGCACACTAATAATTGCATTGAAGTGAAAAGATTTCAGATTTGGAAGAAGCTTCTCATAATGTTTATGCTGTAATGCTTAAAATCTTTATAATTGTTCTCTTAAGTACTGTAAGAATGATTAAGCCACGTGTTAAAATGTGGAATTTTGCTAGACAAATTAGTAAAGTCAAATATCATCTTAGAATAATTAATTTACTTGCGAGAGAATAGGTTAACATGGATTTCTGACTGATAATTTACATATAATCCACGAATGTGATGATTGCACGTATCATCCAGTCACCGAAGTGAATCCATGCTTCACAGATGTTGTCTCTCTTATCTCAGAACTGTTCTCTGAAGTGTGCCTGTTAGCCCCTGTTACACACATGCTGACGGAGTGGAGTATACAGAGGTGGATGGCTGCTCCTGCAGTCAGTGCTCAGAGAGCAGGGACGGGCTAGGTCTCACGGGGATTCCCACGCACTCCCTGCCTGCACTGCACTGTCTTATTGCAGTGTGGAATAGCGGGAGAAACATTGCATTCCCTTGTGAGATTGCTTTAAGAATTATAAAGTGGGTCGCACAGCTCTCATGGGGCCTGGAGCTCAGGCTGCCATCTTGGGTGAGAATGAGGCAGAGCTGGCTCTGTACTCTGCTGTCATGAGTTCCGGAGAGTCTCACTTGCCTGCTTTTGTGGGTTGATTAGTTTTATTTTGTTCCATTTAATGGGCAGAAATATCATGTCTTTGAGAAGCAAAGAAAATTTACTCTGAAAGCAGGAAAGCAAGCTGGAGCCAAATGGCTTAGATGTGTTTACCTGATTCCCAAGGGTGACATGGGCACTTATCCAGAGGTGGTGGGCACAGCAGGGCAGCACTGCGCCCCTACTGCTGTGCAGAGCGGCCCCATCTCTCCCATTAAGTCAGTGACCCCTACTCAGTGGGTGGGAATTCGGTATTCCTGTGAGGATGCAGCCTAAGTCAGTCCAGTAATGTATTTGTCCTACTTGAAACATATCGTAGAATATTTACACTCTGGGTACTGTAACTTCAAAGTTACTGACACTTGTACATAGCAATATAGGGATAAACAGGGTTTTGAGGAGATTACCTGGAGGTTCTATCAAACATTCTGCTAAACCTCTGTTCCAAAATGCTTCTAGAGGTTCATGTCGCTTGAGATGCTCCGGGGCAGATAGGTTTAGATGACTGCACCACAGCTGACAGGGCAGTGGCACGTGTGGCCTTTGAAGGTGTCCAGTGCGTGCTACATGCTGTTGCTTTTCCACCTCCCCTAACTTCATGCAGCAGCCTGTCCCCACCTCTCTTCCCCTCTCCTTCCCCCGTCAGAAAAGGTAAAGGACATTGCACTTACTTTCCCAAGTTGGTTCTCCAATTCAGCCTGTTTATCAGAGCACATCTTAACTTGGTCTACCTTGTTGTTTTGTTTTATGTTTTGAGATGGAATTTTTGCTCCTGTTGCCCAGGCCAGAGTACGATGATGTGATCTTGGCTCACTGTAACCTCCTCTGCCTTCTGGGTTCAAGTGATTCTCCTGCCTCAGCCTTCCGAGTAGCTGGGATTACAGGCATGTGTCACCACGCCCAGCTAGTTTTTTGTATTTTTAGTAGAGACAGTTTCAGCTTGTTAGCCAGGACAGTCTTGATCTCCTGACCTCGTGATCTGCCCACCTTGGCGTCCCATTACAGCCTTGCACCACTGCACCCAGCCTGTTTTTGAGGTTTTTTAAATTTTTATTTTAGAGATGATGGTCTCACTTTCACCCAGGCTGGAGTGCAGTGACACAATCATAGCTCACTGCAGGCTCAAACTCCTGGGCTCAAGAGATCCTCCTTAGTAGCTGGGATTACAGGCGCACACCACCATGCCCAGCTTTTCTTATATTCTGTAGAGATGAGATCTTTCTAGTGTTGCCCAGGCTGGTCTCAGACTCCTGACCTTGGGTGATCCTTTTGCCTTGGCTTCCCAAAGTGCTGGGATTGCAGATGTGAGTCACTGTGCCCAGACAAAAACAGTCTTTTAATTTACTTTTTTTTTTTTTGATGCTCTGTCCCCTAGGCTGGGGTGTAGTGTTGCGATCTCGGGTCACTGCAACCTCTGCCTCCCGGGTTCAAACGATTCTTCTGCCTCAGCCTCCCAAGTAGATGGGATTACAGACATGTGCCACCATGTCCAACTGAATTTTGTATTTTCAGTAGAGATGGAGGTTTCACCACATTGGCCAGGCTGGCCTCGAACTCCTGACCTCAGACGGATCACAGTGATCTGCCAGCCTCAGCCTCCCAACGTGCTGGATTACAAGCGTGAGCCACCGCGCCCAGCCTTAAACTGCACAGTTCCCTTTTAGAGGCTCTGGGAGAATCCACTCTTAGCTTCTGGCAGCCTTAAACTGCGCAGTTCCCTTTCAGAGGCTCCGGGAGAATCCATTCTTAGCTTCCAGGTCTTGCCGGCAGCCCTTGATCTTCCTTGGCTTGTAGAGTCATCATTTGATCTCTGCCTCTTTGTAGCAAATTATATAACCAGTAATTTTCCCTCCTTTTCAGCCAAATACAGCTTTTAGAAGATCATGTAGATCAGAGGTGTCCAATCCTTTGGCTTCCCTGAGCCACATTGGAAGAATAATTGTCTTGGGCCACACGTAAAATACACTAACACTAACAATAGCTGATGAGTTTAAAAAAAAAAATTACAAAAACAATCTCATAATGTTTTAAGAATGTTTTAATTTGTGTTGGGCCTCGTTCAATGCCATCCTGGGCCACACCGGCCCGTGGACCACAGGTTGAGGACAAGCTTGCTGTAGATACTGGAGGACCAACTTCCTGAGAGCTTATGGATCATTCACCTCACTCAGAGGGTCTGTTTCATGTTAGCTTCACTGACATCCATTAATTTTTCTTGGTATAATGATCTGTTTCACTAACAGTCTGTGTCCTTAATTCTGCTCTCCTCTTCTGCAGGCATTTTCGCTCAGCTATGTCCTTTAGAATGTGGGGGATAATTTTATTATGTCCTATAAACATTCTTCTTTTCTCCTCATTCCATGCCTTCCCTCTTTTTTTCCATTTTAGACTCAGGAAAATCTTGGTTAGTCTATCTTATGGTCTCTTTAATATCATTGCTGGGCCGGCTGCAGTGGCTCACACCTGTAATCCCAGCACTTTGAGAGGCCAAGGTGGGTGGATCACTTGAGGTCAGAAGTTCTAGACCAAGCCAACATGGTGAAACCCTGTCTCTACTAAAAGTACAAAAATTAGCCAGGCGTAGTGAAGGGTGCCTGTAATCCGAGCTACTCGGGAGGCTGAAGCAGGAGAATTGCTTGAACCTGGGAGGTGGAGGTTGCATGAGCTGAGATCCCGCCACTGCAGTCCAGTCTGGGTGACAGAACAAGACTCTGTCTCAAAAAATGATAATAATATCATTGCTGTTTGGAGTCCTACATTAAAAGGTCCCAAAGACCCTCGCCACCCCCCAAGCCTTCCTGCAAGGCTGGTTTATGTGACTGCTTTCTTGTAACGTCTTTCCTCCTCACCTCCCGTCTCTCTGAACAGAGCCTGATTTGAAAAAGCGGATCCGTGTACACTTGCTCAATGCCCATGGCCTGGATGAAGCTGGCATTGACGGTGGTGGTATTTTCAGAGAGTTTTTAAATGAACTACTGAAGTCAGGATTTAACCCCAACCAGGGGTTCTTTAAGACTACTAATGAAGGGCTTCTGTACCCCAACCCGGCTGCTCAGATGCTTGTGGGAGACTCTTTTGCCAGACATTACTACTTCCTAGGCAGAATGCTTGGAAAGGTAAAGTAACTTCATGTGAAAACGGACCTCAGACCCAGAGGTGTTGCTTTTATGTTTATGTGTGGTTGTTATCCAGATTTCCCAGAAAAATAGTGTTCGTTTTCAATTTGGATGCTGAATGTTGGGAAAGCAGTGCACTGAACAAGTTTCTATGGGTGTAAGTAGGTGCTGTGGTTTCAATGTCCCATCCAAACTCATGTTTTCCCTTTATCCCCAGTGTGCCAGTATTGACAGGTGGGACCTTTAAGAGGTGTTTGGACCATGCAAGCTCGGCCTCCAGGAACGGATGAGTGGTTTATTGAGGGTGGGGCCCTGGTGACTTTACAGGAGTGAACCCTGAGCCTCAGCCCTTGTCCTTGTGATGCCCTGCACTGCCTGCGGACTCTGCAGAGTCCTCACCAATGAGAAGGCCTCACCAGGGGCTGTCCCTGGACCATGGGCTTCCTGGCCTCCACAGCTATAAGATAGGATTTTAGTTTTTACTAATTACTCAGTTTCAGGTATTCTGTTTACAAGCAGTGGAAAACGGACCAAGACAGTTACTGCATAGTGACTGTTCGTTTTCCAGGACTGCTGCAACAGGTTACCACACACTTGACGGGAGGCGGGTGCTTAGGAAAACCTAAATGTATATTTGACAGTTCTAGAAGCCAGAAGTGCAGATTCAGGGTGTCAGCAGCAGCACACTTTTCTTTTTTAAATAAGGACTACTGTCATTATATTGGGGCCTGCCCTGACCCAGTGTGACTTCATCCACAAAAGATCTTACTTCCAAAGGTTATATTCACAGATTAGGATTTGAATATGTCTACCTCTTAGAGTGACATTTATAAAGTTCAGTATTCAGGGACTGTTATTAGTTAGCTGTTTGTTTGTCTTAGGACAGAGTCTCTCCTTGCTCTGTCACCCAAGTGGGAGTGCTGTGGCGCCATCTCTGCTCACTGCAACTTCCGCCTCCCAGGTTCAAGCGATTCTCCTGCCTCAGCCTCCCGAGTAGCTGGGAGTACAGGTGTGCACCACCACGCCCAGCTAATTTTTATATTTTTAGTAGAGACATGGGTTTCACCATGTTGGCCAGGATAGTCTTAAACTCCTGACCTCAAGTGGTCCACCTGCCTTGGCCTCCTAAAGTGCTGGGATTACAAGCATGAGCCACTGCACCTGGCCTGTTACTAGCATTCTTAAATAAATTAGAAATTAATGTTGCTATTGTGATTAATTTCTGTAAGAATTAATCAGAGCTATAACCATTTTCAAATTTGTCATAAAATTTATCTATCTCATTGGCGGTTCTGTTCTCTGAGAAGCATAATGCATGGAGTTGCCTGTTTTGAGAAGCAGCTTAATTAAAAATCAGTGCCTGCAAAACAGATAGTGCTTTTATGACTTCTTTTACTTAACAGTGTTACTAGAATATAACTCACATTATGGAAAATTCAACCTTCTAAAGTGTACAGTTCAGTGGTTTTTAATATATTCATGGTGTTGTGTGACCATCACCAATATCTCATTTCAAAGCAGTGTCTCATCCCAAAAAGGAAACCCTACGAAGTCACTCCCTGTCCTGCCTTCCCTCCCCCAGCCCTAGCCAACCAGTAATCTGGACGTTTCATGTAAGTGGAGTCATTTGTGTCAGCGATAGATCTGTGACCTCACTGGCTTGTCCTAACATGTTCCCGGGTTTCTTTGATGCCGTCGTGTGTCAGAGCTTCACTCCCATCAAGGGCTGCACCACGCTTGGGGCTTGTTTTGTCTCGTTGGTTTTGAAGTGCGTCTCACTGTGCCACTGGGCTGGAGTGCACCAGCGCAAACACGGCTCGCTCCTGTGCTCTCCTGCTTTCAGCCTCCCGAATAGCTGGGACTGCGGTTGCTTGCCACCTCACCTGGCTAATTATTTCATTTTATTTTTGTAGAGGCAGGGACTTACAGTGTTGTCCAGGCTGCTCGTGAACTCCTGGCCTCAATCAGTCCTCCTGCCTCAACCTCCCAAAGGGCTAGGATACAGGTGTGAGCCGCCACATCCACTCACCGTGTCTTGTTTATTCATCTGTTGACGGACATTTGCGTTGTTTCCACTTTTTGGCTGTTTTGAGTAATGCTGCTGCAAACATGTATAAAAGCTGTTAGAAGAGGTCTTTCATTTTTCTTGGGTATATACCTAGGCATGGAAGTGCTAGGTCATATAGTACTCCGCTAAAAGTGTCTGCAACCTTTTACAGTCCCACTAGCAATTTGGGGAAGGTTTCAGTTACTCCACATCCTTGTCAGCCCTTACCTATTGTTGTCTTTTGCCTGTTTACTTATTTATTTTATTTTGGGACGGAGTCTCGCTCTCTTGCCAAGCTGGAGTACAGTGGCATGATCTCAGCTCACTGCAACCTCTGCCTCCTGGGTTCAAGTGACTCTCCTGCCTCAGTCTCCCAGGTAGCTGGGACTACAGGAACGTGCCACCACGCCCAGCCACTTTTCGTATTTTTAGTAAAGACGGGGTTTTACCATGTTGGCCAGGGTGGTCTCAATCTCTTTACCTCATGATCCACCCACCTTGGCCTCCCAAAGTGCTGGGATTCCAGGTGTGAGCCCACGTGCCCCTGTACCTGGCCTGTTGTTGTCTTTTTCATTACAACCGTTCTAGTGGGTGGGAATTGGTATCTCATTTCGGTTTTAATTTCCCTGGTGACTGATAATGTTGAGCATCTTTTCATGTGCTTTGTGACTTCTGTTGAGAAATGTCTGTTCAAGTTCATTGTGTTTTTATTGGATTGTCTTTTATTATTAAGTCCCTGCAATGCAATGAGTTAGGAAATTTATATCCTCCAGAGGAAGCTGAAATATTGTCAGATAAATGATTGGCAAGTATTTGCTTCATTCTGTGGATTGTCTCTTCACTTTCATGGTGATTTCCTTTGAAGAATGAAAAGTTTAAATTTTGAAGTCTAATGTTTTTTTTCTTTTATTGCTTGTTTTTGGTGCCTTATCCATTCCCTGACCCGAAATCACAAAGATTTACACCTGTGTATGTTCTTCTGAAGTCTTACAGTTCTAGCTCCTACATTTTGGTCTTTGATCCTCTTTGAGTTAATTTTTGTAGATTGTGTGAGTTAGGCATTCTCATGTTCTTGGCACTCTTGTTGAAAATTAGTTGACTATACATGTATCACTCTGCGTCTGCCCTCAGGCAATACGGTCTTGATTATTATAGCTTTGCAGTAAGGGGTGTTTATTAATAGCAGATGGGAGTAGAACCCCAGCCTTGGGAAGCAAGGATAGTGGGAAGGAATCAGTCTATCCTGGGCATAGAATAATTCCCCTTTATTTGTGTCTCTTTGGAATGCAGTGTCGTAGCCCCAGTTGTTTATTTGTTGAGACTCCCAGGGATTGTAAGTGCTCTTCAGGTTTGAGAAGGGGCTCCAACGTTACTTCACTACTGTAGCAGCATGTGTTACATCCTCATCTTCAGGCTTACCGTACTTCAGGTGGCAGATTTCAGGTGTTGATTTGTGCGTGGCTTTGCTGCGAGCTCTCAGATTGCACCTCTCTCTGTTGATAGTCACACAGTCTACTTGCAACTCAGTTTCAGCTTCTTCTGGAGGATGTGCATTTCATAGCTCATTGCATGAAATCTTTACAATGAAATGCCGTAGTTCTTTCTGTTAAAGTGAGCCTAAGAACCTTCTAATGTAATAACACATTTGCGAAAATAAAGGTGAATGTTTTGCTAGACTAACCTGAAGTACTCTAAACTTGCTGATTTTCACGCAGTGCAGGTACAGAAGATAGCACATGAATTTTACCTGCATGAATTAAATCTTAAGATTATATATTACTTTTTCTTCCTGAATGTATAAATCATCTGGTCTTGATAATGTAGAGGCTAATCGTTGTGTAAGTCTATTGAGGATAAACTCATTTTCTCCTGTATTTATTGACATCTGCTCATAATTGAAATTATTCTGAAGATGATGTCATTGTACAGTACTGTACTTTGAACTATGTATATATTTATACAAGGTCCATCCAGAGAGTTTGTGTTTTTAAACCTTTCTCCCACAAATGAAGTGTATGTAAATTGTATCTTATTAAGGCTGTTTAAAATAATGAAGTTTAGACCAGTAACGAAACTATAGTTATTTAAGGATGGTAGTTAACTTAGTATCACATGTTTAAGACTTTGCTCACATTATTTTCTGCATGGAAATTCTTAAGGAGTTACTAACTTCCAAAATGTATCTCATAACCATCACATTACAAAGGTCAACTTTGTGCCCCCGTGTTAACAACTGCTCAGATCTAAGTAGGTGTAATGGTACAGCAGCTAGTAGTGTGCGACCTGACATTACATCTCTAAGAGAAGAAAGTGGTGTGTTGACTGATTATGATAGTTATTGAGTCATAATGTATTTAAATTTTCTTTAATGCATATGTTAGTGATTGTTTACTGTGATAAAGTGCAAAGAGGTCTTCAAGAGTGATCCTGCAGAGGAAGAATTACCTCATGTCACTGGTCACTTCACAATTAAAAGTTCCATTAGCAAATGATTCTTGCTTCTGGTGTGGGTCATGATTGCATTTTATCGCCTGTAAATCAGGCTCCAGACAGGGAATAAATAAACAGCCCAAGGATGTGGTAATGTCATCTTGAAATTTTTTTACAGATAGAAGCACCTAGGTCCATTTAAGCCAATTAAGTTCAGAATATTTATTGAAGCTAATCCTTTATCATATTTGAATTCTATTTGAAAATGGCTTTTTTTTTCTTGGTTCAGAATATTGATTTAATTGGAATGGCATGCCTATAAATCAGATTATTTGATATTATCTTGGTTATGTATTAGAAAATTTTAATTAAATTGTGTAACTTCAGCATGTTTTATTTTTTATTGCAGTAGAATTCAGTGTGCATTTAATGTATTAATAGTGTAATATTGGCACTTAACAATTTATCTCGAGATTTTCAAAAGTTGGGAAAGTTTCTTTTTCTCTGTCATTAGCATCCTTTTGTAAAATGCTCACTGAATTTGCTGAGACTTTAAATGTCTAAAATGAGGTGAAGACTAGTCATTTTGGTTGCCTTAGTCCTTAAAGGGCAGAGCTTCTCTTCTATAATACCTTGTTTTGAACCCTAAACTCTTGTTTGGGTGTTGTTGGGATGAGTCTTGGCCATCTCTCCCAGGCTGGAGTGCAGTGGTGTGATTTCGGCTCCCTGCAACCTCTGCCTCCTGTTCAACCCTGAACTCCTTGAGACGGAGGCTGGCGTGCAGTGGTGCAGTCTCTGCTTACTGCATCCTTCGCCTCCTGGGTTCAAATGATTCTCCTGTCTCAGCCTCTTGAGTAGCTGGGATTACAGACGTGCATCACCACGCCCAGGGAACTTTTGTATTTTTAGTAGAGACAGTTTTACCATGTTGGCCAGGCCGATCTCCAACTCCCGACCTCAGGTAATCCCCCCATCTCAGGCTCCCAAAGTGCTGGGATTACAGTTGTGAGCCACCATGCCCAGTCACCCCAAACTCTTTACAGGAACGTGATTGAGCTGCTATTGCACCTGGCTGCCGTCAGACTGTGTGCTCTGATCTCAGAAGCTGAAATCTCTTTTCTCTTAGATGTAAACATCTAACATTCAGCAGGTACAGTAGGTCATGCTATGCTCAGCACACGTCTTTGAGTTGATGTGGAGACTTTTTACTCTTGGCTATATGCAGATTTCAGAAGCAGACTTCTCTCTGATTCTCCCTGGTAGGCAATTCTGAATTTTCTCTTGTGGACCTTATGCTTCTTTTAGAAGCAGAAAAATAAAAGATAATATTTTATAAATCATTGCTTTATTTGAATGTTACCCTGTCTGAGAATTGTACTTGCTTTTCTAGCGTACATTTTAATAATCATGGTTTACATTCTTTTTCATTCAGTACAGACTATTCACAGATCTGAAGATTATCCTTCTTATAAATTAAGTTTTCTTATTTTTATTTTTATATTTTGAGACGGAGTTTTGCTCTTGTTGCCCAGGCTGGAGTGCAGTGGTGTGATCTTGGCTTCCTGCAACCTCCGCCTCCTGAGTTCAAGCAATTCTCCTGCCTCAGCCTCCCGAGTAGCTGGGACCATAGGCACGCATCACCACGCCCAGCTGATTTTTGTATTTTTAGTAGAGACGCGGTTTCACCGTGTTGGCCACTCTGGTCTCTAACTCCTGACCTCAGGTGATCCACGTGCCTCGGCCTCCCGAGCCGCCACTCCTGGCAAGACAGTTTTCTATGTAAGTCTGTTTCTTTGAAATTAACCATGAAATACAAATGGCTTAGATTGTACAGTAAAAATGAGAGATGTGTTCCTGAATTGTTGCAGCTAAAGCACCACAGGATACTCATGTAAAGTCCTTGGGTTAAGTAGGTCTTGCTTACTATTGAGTTGTTCATTCCTGTTTATTTTTCAAATCACTCCCAAGCAGTAGTTAAAATTCATGAGGGGAATGGATCCTATGAGACCGAGAACATCCTCCTTTTTCTGTTCATGAGGGGAATGGATTGTGTGAGACCAAGACCATTCTCCTTTTTCTGGGCCATGTTACTTTGTCATCATGAAGATTAGAAGCACATATTCTTGCTGGGCCCACCTAAAGTCTGCTGTTTATCTTTGGCTCTTATTTGTGCAATAAAGACAACAAATCTAAAAAATAGGGTTGGGTGCAGTAACTCATGCCTGCGATCCCAGCACTTTGGGAGGCCAAGGTGGGAAGATCACTAAGGCCCAGAAATTCAAGACCAGTCTGGGCATACATAGGGAGACCTCGTCTTTACTTTTATAAAACAAAAAAAAAAGGTAACCAGGCATGGTGGCATGTGTCTGTAATCCCAGCTATTTGGGAGGCTGAGTAGGGAGGATTGCTTGGGCCTGGGCTGAGAGGCTGCAGTGAGCTGTGATGGCCCCACCACACTCCAACCTGGGTAACACAGACCTTGTCTCAAAATAATAATAGAATAGGGCCCATGTAAATCCTTTTAAACATTTAAATACTCATTTAGATTTAACACATGTAACTTTGTGGAACTAAAGCCAAATTAAGGTGTATGATGATTCTGTTTCTAAACTTAAAATCATCTTTGAGAGCCATTAATAAGTAAAGTAGTGGAGCGCATGCTCGGGAATAAGACAGGCCAGTGGGAATTCCTGGCCTTACCTACAGAGGGCTGGCAGAATCTGTCCTGTGTTGTCACCTGCCTCCTTGGCTTTGGTATAAGCAGCCTGCATTGGAGCAAGTACTCGAGGTGGGAGACTAGATCGAGTGTCACAGTCATTCAGGTTGGATGAGGATGCTATCTACAGCCTGATGGTAGTGGTGGTGAGAAGTCATCGTATCCAAGGAGATTTGCTGATGAATCACATGTTGGGATGTGCAAGGATGAGAGAAGGTAAGGGGACCGCCTGGGTTCTGTTCTGAGAACTAGGATAGGGGTCACGTTGACTAAGCTGGGAAGGCCTGGGCAGGATCAGGTGTGGGAAGGAGACATTCCTCTGGAAGCTAAGTGGAGGTTGTAGTGAGCCGAGATCGCGCCATTACACTCCAGCTTGGGCAACAAGAGGGAAACTCTGTCTCAAAAAAACACAAAACAAAACAAAATAAACGTTTGTTACAGGATTGGGCACCATATACTGAATTTGGACTCACGCATTAAAGATGAAGTATGTCTCCTGCCCTCTAGGAGCTTGGCCCCAGTGACTGTGAAAAGACTGTGTTTTTCAATTCCAGTTTACCAATTCTGAAGCATAATTATTAAATAACATGTTACCATTAGTATACACATTCTTATTTTACATGTCTTTTTTGTTTTTTAAATTATGTGGTTAGTATGATTTGAAATAATTAAAATTATCTGCTTGCTCTATTAGGATGGCTCTAAAGCAAGACATCATCTCTTATATAGTTTTTAGATTAAGTTATAAATGTTCACTTTAGAGCTGCCTGAAGATTGATAGAGATGCATTTGAAAAGCATTATTTTTTTTATTGATTCTTAATGTAGTAAATTACTGAAGTTATTTGGCGGCAAACAGAAATGGCCTGTGATGTGGTTCACATTTATTCTCCTGATAGAGCCACAATTTGCATTAATTGCATTGCGACTGCACTCACTTATATTAAAAGGCTTCTAGTATAATTAATCCTTTTTATTTCACATCATTTTGGCACAATTTCTACTATAAACATTCATAAAAGACAGACAGTTGAGAAATTCGTTACAGCTTTTTTCCATATACCTATTGCTGTTTTTTTCATGACAAGTAGTTATTGATAGGCTTCTAGGAACAAGTTTGGTTACAGCTGGCCGAGAATTAAGGCCAATGTGAAAAATGCTAAGTAGATTATTTTGCATAAAAAATAGGCAGTTTCTCAAGTTGTATAATTAACCTATGTTTAGAAAATACCTTGATTTATGCTTACATTTGTATCTCAGTTGCATGCATTATGGAAATTTAATTTATAATCCATTTAGCTGATGCAATCACAGTTTTTAGTGCTATCATTTATTAGTGCTTGTATATTAAATGCTCCGAAGGCTTAAACCTGCCTTATGTAAAAAATTACACCTATGCATTTACATTTTATGAGTCACTGTGGGATTTCTGTTTAAAATTCAGGTAGTTCTGATATATTTAACTAGTTCCATTGGCTTATTGTTAGTAACGCAGAAGTGGCAAACAGCGACCTTTATATTGAACATCAAATGATTTACACTTCGAGTTTACTTTTAAAGTCCGCTGTACAAATGAGGGCTTTTCTTCAGCACCTGGAATCAATCACGGAGTTTTATGCAGAATGTTCTCCTTGGCTTTGAACTCGTCACTCATTTAGAAGCGATGTCATTTATAAGTGCTGTAGGTTAATAGTATTACCCATCCTTAACTGTAAGCAGACTGTGGCTTTTCAACATGACCTTCTTTACGTTATCAGGAGATGACAACCATGCGCCTTACTATTCATTCTCTCATTAAGAAGCCCTTTTTGCCATCTTTTCAAAATTAATTGGGTAATCACTAGTCCTCAAATCAGAAATAAAAACTCAAGAGCATAATACCTCCCTGATACTTCGGTTTACCTGGCAGAGGCCAGCTGTGTCTTCCTGGAGGGGATGTTATGCTGGCTGTAGTTATCAGACGCACGCCTGAGCTCCTCCAAAACACCATTCCTTCTTCACGGTGTGTGTCATTTTCTGAAACAAGAAGCCAGTGGCATTCTAGATGTTTGCTTTCGGGAAAACGTCAACAGTTGTTTTCTAGTTTCCTCCAGTCATATTAATGGATGAATCCTTAAAATGTGACTCTCAAGGGGTGTCTGCGCATGCCCTGTTGGAGTGTGTAAGCTCTAGAGTGCTTGTTTAAGGGTACGTATTTTACAGACTACACATACGAAATAGATTACTGAATACCGTAACTACGCTGGGAGCTATGACTAAGCAAAGGACTCACTCTCCAGAGGAGCAGTGGCTTACAGATGAAGTGTCTTCATTGCTGAAGCCTGCAGAGCAGCACAGTCCCAGCTCTCTGGAAGCTGCTTTCTCCCACATGATTAATTCGCAGAGATCTCCCTGATATTTGCAGTGCATGATGTGGTTAGGCGATGGCCTCTAGGTTGGAAGAGTGACTTCTGAGTTAGGACTGTCTCATGGGTGAATGACTACCCCATAAAGTTTTATTTATATTTTGGTATTCCCTGGGTAGCACAATAGCACGCCTCTCTGAAGACTAGGTGCATTCTTTTTTTTTTTTTTTTTTTTTTTTTGATACGGAATGTGTGTTCTTCTTGCCCAGGCTGGAGTGCAGTGGTGCAATCTCAGCTCACTGCAACCTCCTCCTCCCAGGTTGAAGCGATTCTCCTGCCTCAGCCTCCCAAGTAGCTGGGATTACAGGCATGTGCTACCACACCCGACTAGTTTTTTGTGTTTAGTAGAGACAAGGTTTCACCGTGCAGGTTGGGCTGATGTTGAACTCCTGACCTCAGGCCACTGCACTCGCCGTGGCCTCCCGAAGTGCTGGGATGCAGGGGTGAGCCATCGCACCAGGCCTGACTGGATGTATTCTAACACAGACGACTTTTGTAGAGGAAACCAGATACCTTGTTTGCTTCCATTCCTTTACCTTAACAAATTGTCCACATAGACCACATGGAAACGAGATAAATAATGTCCAGCTGCATGCCTAGCACAGTGCCTGGCACCTAGTGCCTAGTAAGTGCTCGAGGAATGGTAACTCCTGTCTGTATCAGAAAACTTTTGGCCAGGCGCAGCGGCTCACGTCTGTAATCCAACACTCTGGGAGGCTGAGACAGGCGGATCACCTGAGCTCAGGAATTTGTGAGCAGCCTAGCCAACATGGCAAAACCCCATCTCTACTAAAAATACAAAAATTAGCCGGGTGTGGTGGCACACCCCTGTGATCCCAGCTACTGGGGAGGCTGAGGAGATGGGGGTTGCAGTGAGCTGAGATCACACCACTGCACTCCAGCCTGGGCAACAGAGTAAGACTCTGCCTCAAAAGCTATTATGATAAGACAGATTTGTGTGACTTCCAAGTCAGTTGTTTGGAATAAAATACTGTTACTGAATAGTTTACAGCTTATTTTCGATTCCTTGTGGCATTTTACAACCTTAGGCCATTGGAATATTTGTCATGCCAACAAAAACCTGACTTCATGTTGGAAAACTTACATTTTTCCTTCCCGCCTTTTTTTGCTATGGAATTTTTAGAAATTAATATAGTAACTATAATCTAGTAATACTCACCAATACTTGATTTAACCCAGTACCATTAGTTATCAGGAAAATGCAAATTAAAACTATAATGAGATGCACCATTGCACCAACCAGGATGACTAAAATTTAAAAGACTGACAAAATTTTTGGTGAGGATAGTTTGCTGTTGGTGATGAAAAAAGTCATTACATTTTGGAAAACAGCTCAGGCAGTGGAAGATCTAATGTTTCTGTATCTTGATCTCTGCGGTCGCTACACAGGTATAATCAAATGTAAAAGTTTACCAGGCTGTACAGGAGGATGTGTATATTTTACTACACATAAATTATACTTTGATATAAACAAATACAAGAAATTACACAGCAAATTATTTGATTGAAAAGGTATGCAGTAACTTACAGTAAAAACATAAGTAGGCTGGGCACGGTGACTCCCACCTGTAATCCCAGCACTTTGGGAGGCTGATACAGGTGGATCATGTGAGCTCAGGAGTCCGAGACCAGCCTGGCCAACATGCTGAAACCCCGCCTCTACTAAAAGCACAAAAATTAGGTGGGCGTACTATCAGGAGCCTGTAATCCCAGCTACTCAGGAAGCTGAGGCAGGAGAATTGCTTGAACCTGGGATGTGGAGGTTGCAGTGAACCGAGATCACGCCACTGCACTCCAGCCTGGACAACAGAGCAAGGCTTGGTCTCAAAGATAAATAAATAAATAATAAGTGATATTTCTTGACATGTGAAAAATCACGACACCTGAATTTGGTACATGGCCGCTCACTCTTTGACACATTGTGGCTGCTTTTGTGCTGCAGGGCAGAGTGGCATGTGGGTTAGGAACAGGGATTCCAGAAACTGGTCAAGTCCTAATAGTCTGTCCTTGAACATGGCCTTGGGAAGTAGGGTCTGTGCGAAGTTTAGGTAAGGTCATCTCATCTTAATCGTCCTCAGGTTAAGATGACGCCATACTAAATGAGAGTGGGTCCTGAAATCTAATGACTAGTGTCCTGACACGAGAAAGAAGAGATTCAGACCCAGAGAGAGCACACACAGGGAAGACAGCTGTGAGAAGAGAAAGGGGTGCAGGAGCCTCAAGCCAGGGCCGGCCGAGGGTTGCCCAGAACCCCAGGAGCTGGGGGCACGGGGGGCTCCTCCCCTGCAGGGCAGGAGGCCTGTGGAGCTGCAAGGCCGTGACTTTGTGTTGCTTTCAGTCTTGCACTGTGCGGCCATTTGCTGTGGCCACCTTGGGAGAGTGATGTACCTGCAGTTCCTGGAGGATTCTCCATCCTTCCCTTGACCAGAAGCAGTTGTTGGCTCCTGTCTCACAGGAAGGATCTGGCTCTTCAGAATTGCACGATTTTGGCCCTAGGTGGTCTGTTCCAGAGTTTTCCCCAGTGGAGTGCATGCATTGAATGCCTGAATGGAAGCCTGGGGCACGGTACTTGCCCAGTGAATATCAGCTTCCACCTTCGGTACTATGAGCAGAAAATACCTGCTCTCTTAGGATTTGGTTTAATATCAAATTGAGCATATCGTTTCTTTATTTGTAGGAAGCATGCTGGAGGCCTGTATCTTAAATGCTAACATTGTCGCTGTCCTCGTTTGAAGGCTCTCTATGAAAATATGCTGGTGGAGCTGCCCTTTGCTGGCTTCTTTCTCTCCAAGTTGCTTGGAACCAGTGCAGATGTGGACATTCACCACCTTGCCTCCTTAGACCCTGAGGTGTATAAGAATCTGCTCTTTCTGAAGAGCTACGAAGACGACGTGGAGGACCTTGGGCTGAACTTCACGGTGGTCAACAACGACCTGGGAGAGGCGCAGGTGAGGAGTCAGTGAGGAGGATGATTCACACACCTCTGTAGCAAGTAGCAGTATCTCCTTTTGTGTGGAAGTCCATTTGCTTTACATCGTTTGACTTACGCATATTTCAGTTAGAATGACTGTGAGTTAGCACCTTAGCCCCGGCCTCTGAGCTGAGTGCAATTCCTGCTGCCACACAGGAGGCCTGTTCTGCCCGGCAGCCCAATGCACACATTTCTTGCCCAAGTATTTCATTCAGGGGATCCACTCCCAGGCTGCAGCCCAGCCTTGTAGCTCACCTGGCTCTTGGGGTGCTGCGGTGGCCGTTCAGCAGCTTCCCGGCAGGACCCTCGCAGTTAGTCCTCATTCCTTGCCCACACGGAGCCACCTCAGCTGCTCCAGTACTGTCTGGGGTGTGTGTTCATTACCTAGCTGGTCGTTTTTGTTATTTATATCATTTTTTAAAAAGGGAAAAAGAAAGATCTACATTGGAGACTCAGACCGATTTTCTTAACAGCTTTATCAACATGTAACTGACATACCATAAAATCCGCCCTTTTTAGAGTGTGTGTTTCAGTGGTTTTTGGTATGTTCATAGAGTTGTGCAGCCATCATCACCCCAGCTAATGTCAGCACATTTTCCTTGCTCTACAGAGCAACTGTGCACGCATTAGCAGGCTCCCCCACCCCATGGAGACAGCCAGCAGTCTACTGTGTCTCTTCATGGACCTGCTGCAGACGGTCCTCATCCGTGGAGTCTTCGGCATGGGCTTCCTTGGCTTGCAATTGCATGGATCAGGACTTCATTCCTTTTTCTGGCCAAATGATACTCCATTATATGGATATACCACGAGGTCTTTATTGGTTGATGGACATTGGGTTGTTCCTATGTTTGGGCTGTTAGAAGTGCCCATGTACAGCATACTAAAGTAATTACTAGTGAGTTGGTGACATCTGGGATTTGCTTCAGATATACTTTGAGCATCCCTAATCTGAAAATCCAGAACGCTCCAAAATCCAGAACTTTCTGAGTTCTGACATGAAGCTGAAAGGAAATGCTCATGGGACCATTTCAAAATGGTTTTCTATTAAGGAAAATTATAACTGAAATTATGCCTGATAAGTGTAATACAAGTGTTTGAAAATTTGGGGGAAAAATCCAAACACTTCAGGGATACTCACCTTGTGTGCTGAGAAGAGGGGAAGTAGTGGGGGTATCAGTGCCAGCGACTGTCCAGGAGGTGGGATGCCTGGTGAACTGGCTGTGAGGGGTTGAGAGCAGACACTGTTCTGTCTACTTTAGCCTGTGGGGTTTTTTGTTGTTCTGTGGTTTTGAGACAGGGTCTCACTCTGTCACCCAAGCTGGAGTCTACGTAGTGATGTAGCCTCGGCTCTGCAGCCGCAGCCTCCTGAGTAGCTGGGCTTACAGGCAGGCATGCACCACCACGCCTGGCTCATTTTTGTAGAGACAGTGTCTCCCTGTGTTACCCAAACTGGGTTCACGTGATCCTCCTGTGTTGGCCTCCCAAAGTGCTGGAATTAAGGCATGAGCCACCATGTCTGGCTAATTTTTTGTAGACATAGGAGTCTTTCTGTCTAGTCTAGGCTGGCGGTAAACTCCTGAGGTCCTCCTGCCTCAGCCTCCTAAAGTGCTGGGATTACAGATGCAAGCCACCGTGACTGTCCAAGAGCTGTGTTTTATCTGGCCACAACTTATTTAGTTGATTTTGTTTCTACACATCCTTCCATACTATAGAGCTAAATTTTCAACCGTGCAAAATGTAGATGATTTTGGTTGCTGTCATTAGGAAATGTTCCACAGCCAGTGATGCTGCTTGCTGCTGTGGCCTTGCACCACCTAGTGGTGTGATGTGGCATAAAAGCCTTGGCACGGTGAGTGCTGTAGTGACCTGCCTGAGGCCTTTGCTAATGCTAGGATTTCCCATTTTTCCTTCGGAAGTAGATGGTAATAGTGAAATGTCACATATGCAAGAATTCCATTAAAGCTTTGCTGATAATATTGGAGTCTGTTAAAAGCAAAAGTGTGAAGTTAAGATGTTCCTTCCAATTATTCTTAGAAAGTCCCCCTGAGTTAAAAAGTTATAGATAATGTATGAGAATAATTATACTAAAGAGCCTAATTAGAAAAATTAAGGAATTCACTAGTGAAGCACCTAATTTAGAGGGAGAGCTTAAGGACTTCTCTAGAAATAAATAGGTAGTCCTCTATATTAAAGTTTTTAGGTTTACAAAATGTAATTTAAAGACTTGTAATATGCAGATACTTGATGTGTCAGCAGGTTATGTTCATCATCCCTTTTAAAATAATGGTGCTGTTCTCAGATTTGCCTTCTTCAGTGTAATCAGTTTGGCTTTTTGTTCATCTGTTTCATAGGTAACATGAATTTTAGACTACTCATTTACATAGCACTCTTTCCAGCGGAAAATGCTAAGGGTTTAAGAAGGACCCACAAATGAGCTGTTAGGTAGAAAAGATTGGACTTGTCGTGACACCTTGGTTCAGGTCCTAGCCGGGCAGCTTTTCTGTGAGTCTGTGAGGCTTAAGAAAGTCACAAGACCCATTCCTCATCTCAGATGGGGTGTGAGCACCAGAGGATTGAATGAGCTAATGGAAGTAGGTCACGGATGGTGGTGTCTGGTGCAGCCTTCTGGATTCCAAGTGAGGACAGACCTTCTGGAGGGGCAGAGAGGACAGCTCTTGGTTTCTTGCTGACCTGAGAACTTGCTGTCCTGAGAACTCAGTTAAATATATTTGTATTTAAAGGAAATTTTGAATATGTCCCTCAGATCTGAAGTTTAGCATTTATTTTACATGATTTTTTTTTTTTTGAGACGGAGTTTCGCTCTTGTTACCGAGGCTGGAGTGCAATGGCGCGATCTCGGCTCACCACAACCTCCGCCTCCTGGGTTCAGGCAATTCTCCTGCCTCAGCCTCCTGAGTAGCTGGGATTACAGGCGCGCACCACTGTGCCCAGCTAAGTTTTTGTATTTTTAGTAGAGACGGGGTTTCACTATGTTGACCGGGATGGTCTCGATCTCTTGACCTCCTGATCCACCTGCCTCGGCCTCCCAAAGTGCTGGGATTACAGGCTTGAGCCACTGCACCCAGCCATTTTACATGATATTTAAGTTCACAAAGTTGTTTAGGCTTAGCCTGAGAGAGGATTTTAAATTAAAAGTAGTGTAACCATTTAAAAGGCATTAGAGGTCAAGTACAACACTCACACCTGTAATCCCAATACTTCAGGAGGCCAAGGTGGGCGGATAATTTGAGATCCGGAGTTCAAGACCAGCCTGGCCGACATGGTGAAACCCTCTCTCTGCTAAAAATACTTGAAAATGAGCTGGGCATGGTGGCATGCACCTGTAATCCGAGCTACTCTGGAGGCTGAGGCACAAGAACCACTTGAACCCAGGAGGCTGAGACTGCAGTGAGCCATGATCACGCCCCAGCCTGGGTGACAGAGTGAGACCCTGTCTCAAAAAAAAAAAAAAAAAAAAAGTTATTAGAAATGTTCATTTTTTCTGATCAGGCAAGGTAATTGGGGGCCTTGGAAGTTCCTCTAACTGATAACTTCACTGGTCCTTTGTCTTCCAAATCATACGAGTACATCATCATTTATTACCTGCCTCTAATCCATTTAAAGGAAGGGATGGTATTTTATATATTGAAATATAATAGCTAGCCTCCTGAGGCTTGGTTAACAGATGGACTGTCAGCTGAGTACAAGCAAAGGAATTAAGGTAATGAACACAATCTTTAATCAGAATGAAGACAATGGAATTGAAAGCCCATTCTTAGAGTTGATGGTTCCAAAACTTAGAAAGTGAATTAGTAAGAATAATTGAATCATCATTTAAAATGTGAAATGTTAAAAGAAGCAAATCTGGTAAATTGAACATTCAAGTTCAACGTTCTATATAAAATGAGAACCAGCAAACGACTCTCCTGTAACCATCAGCTATAGGATGACTTAAGTCAGGCTCTCTAGCAGATTTGTGAAACAGCCTTTATGTAAATGGTGAGAGACTGGGACGTCAGTGCCATTGCCCAGAGGCAGCAGTCTTGTCTGTTCCTCTGGGGATATTAGTTACCAGGAAAACTGAAGGCTGTGAAAAGAAAAGAATGGAAAGGTAGGGAAGTGGGAATGACTTTGTTCCTTTCTTTTGGGCTTATTTGTGTTTTCTTTATCCTGGTATAGAGCACCCTTATCTGACACCAGGAATGCAGTTGGGTGGTTTTGTTGTTTTTGTTTTGTTTTAGAAATACAGATGGGGAAACCAGGCATGGTGGCTCACACCTTTAATTCCAGCACTTTGGGAGGCCGAGGTGGGCGGATCACCTGACATCAGGAGTTCCAGACCAGCCTGGCCAACATGGCGAAACCCCATCTCTACTAAAAATGCAAAAATTAGCCAGGTGTGGTGATGGGTGCCTGTAATCCCAGCTGCTCGGGAGGCTGAGGCAGGAGAATCATTTGAACCCGGGAGGTGGAGGTTGCAGTGAGCTGATGTCACGCCATTGCACTCCAGCCTGGCCAACAGGGCGAGACTCCATTTCAAAAAATAAAATAAAGGAATAAAAAAGAAATATAGATGGGGGTCTTGTTTTATCTCAAACTCCTGCCTCAGCCTCCCACAGTGCTGGGATTAGAATTAGAGGTGTGAGCCACTACACCCAGCCTGTGTTTTGGTTTTCTTAATGAACACTTTTTGGCCGGGCGCGGTGGCTCAAGCCTGTAATCCCAGCACTTTGGGAGGCCGAGGCGGATGGATCACGAGGTCAAGATGTCGAGACCATCCTGGTCAACATGGTGAAACCCCGTCTCTACTAAAGATACAAAAAATTAGCTGGGCATGGTGGCGCGTGCCTGTAATCCCAGCTACTCAGGAGGCTGAGGCAGGAGAATTGCTTGAACCCAGGAGGCGGAGGTTGCGGTGAGCCGAGATCGCGCCATTGCACTCCAGCCTGGGTAACAAGAGCGAAACTCCGCCTCAAAAAAAAAAAAAAAAAAAAAAATGAACACTTTTTAAAAATTTCTTTATTTAAAGTATACTCTTTATAAATTATGGTTACATGTTTATATTATGGTATTTTGCCCATGTACTGGTTTTGTATTTATGAATTCATATCATCACAAAAATTCCAAGTCAGACAAAACAAATGTCACAATTTTATTAATGGTCAAAAATGTCAAGGTATAAAGTGACTTGTCTGTCACACAAGTGGGGGACAGTAAGATCCAGGTCTGGGTGTTTTCCACTGTGTTGCTTTTCTCATGAGCATGCTTGTGGTGCTTATGGGAGCCCCACACGACACCTGCAGATCTGAGAGTTTGGCCATGTACTAATAAAAAGTGTTCCTACTCACTCTGTTTATGTACATAAGAAGTCGGCTGGTCTGTCACCACTGGTCGTTACCACCGTCCTTTGCTCTGCTTGAGCGCAGAGACATTGTGTGGGCACACAGGCAAGTGTGTGCTGCTTCTGTGGATAAATATGAGGAATCACCTTGCTGCGGCCTTCCTGTTTCCTCCCGAAGAAGTCGCTTTTTCTCTTTTGACTTGATTGTTTGGCTCATGTCTTTGCCCTTTGTGATTTCTCATTGTCGTCGAAATAAAATTGCCACGGTGACATTGCTTCACAGTTCGCTCGTGCTTTGGAGAAAACACAGATGATCAGTGATCTTAAAGGTAGAATAAGATGCTGGGCTTTGGAGGATCTTCTCGGAGTGCGTCTGAATGTGCACAGTGGTGCGCATACTCGTGTACTGTTTCGTATTTAGATTCTCGTTCACAAAACAAGCCCTATTTTCTGAACACATTTGTTTCCTGTCTTTTTTTTAACCTATTATTATCATACTTTGAGAATTTTGAGATCCGTATGTTTTGTATTTACAGGTAGTTGAACTAAAATTTGGGGGGAAAGACATCCCTGTCACCAGCGCCAACCGGATTGCGTACATCCACTTGGTGGCAGACTACAGGCTGAACAGGCAGATCCGCCAGCACTGTCTGGCTTTCCGGCAGGGCCTCGCCAATGTCGTCAGCCTCGAGTGGCTCCGAATGTTTGATCAGCAAGAAATTCAGGTGCCCTACTGCTGACTTTCTAGGATACGTTTGTCACAGGAAATGAAAAGTCTTTCTTAAAATTCATCATAAATTTTATCATTTGGACTTTTTTCCTTAGGTATTAATTTCTGGTGCACAAGTTCCCATAAGTCTGGAGGACCTAAAATCCTTTACAAACTATTCAGGTATGTTATCACTACTAGTTATTTTTTCTGAAAATGTTGCAGGTGATCATATTTCCAAAGTAATTTTTATTTTATTTTTATTATTTATTTAGCTTTTTTTCCAAACAGAGTTTTCACGCTTGTTGCCCAGGCTGGTGTACAGTGGTTATTTCAGCTCACGGAGACCTCTGCCTCTCAGGTTCAAGCAGTTCTCCTGCCTCAGCCTCCCAAATAGCTGAGATTACAGGCACCTGCCACTGCCACCAGGCCCAACTAATGTTTAGTAGAGACAAGGTTTCATCATGTTGTTGCCCAGGCTGGTTTCAAACTCCTGAACTCAAATGATCCACCCACCTTAGCCTCCCAAAATGCTGGGATAATGGATGTGAGCCACTGTGCCCAGCCCCAAAGTCATTTTTAATGTAGTCTTTTGTATGGGTAATTTACATGGTTCAGAAACCAGATGGCGGCCGGGCGCGGTGGCTCAAGCCTATAATCCCAGCACTTTGGGAGGCCGAGGCGGGCGGATCACGAGGTCAAGAGATCAAGACCATGCTGGTCAACATGGTGAAACCCCGTCTCTACTAAAAATACAAAAAATTAGCTGGGCATGGTGGCGTGTGCCTGTAATCCCAGCTACTCAGGAGGCTGAGGCAGGAGAATTGCCTGAACCCAGGAGGCGGAGACTGCGGTGAGCCGAGATTGCGCCATTGCACTCCAGCCTGGGTAACGAGAGTGAAACTCCGTCTCAAAAAAGAAAAAAAAAGAAACCAGATGGCTGAGTGCAGTGGCTCATGCCTGTAATTCCAGTCTTTGGGAGGCCAAGGCAGGCAGATCACTTGAGCTCAAGAGTTTGAAACCAGCCTGGTCAACATGGCGAAATCCCATCTTTACAAAAAATACAAAAATTAGCTGGGCACAGTGCTGCATACCTGTAGTCCCAGCTACTTGGGATGCTGAGGCAGGTGAATCACTTGAGCTGGGAGACAGAGGTCATGAGATCTCAGTGAGCCGAGATCGCGCTGCTGCACTCCGGCCTGGGCAACAGGAGTGAAAGCCTGTCTCTAAATACATACATACATAGGCAAAAAATATCAAACAGATGCTTAACATAAGAAGATAGATTACTCCAAGAAAGTTAAGTTGTTGGCCCGAAAAAAAAAGAAAAAAATAAGGTAGATAAATGGCCAGGAATCCAGTAAGCACATGATGCGATGTTCAGCACCACTGGTCACTATAGAGAAATGCCACATAAGCCCAACTGAGGTAACCCCACCTTCCCACTAGTTGTCTACTGGGTGCAAGTGGGATCTTCTTGAGGAAATGGAAATGTTCTGAAGCTGGATTGTGCTGATGGTTGCAAAACTCTAAATTTACTAAGAATCGTGTTTATATACGTGTGTGTGTATCCGTGTGTATGTATCTCTTATCTGTAGTAAGTTTGTATTGCTCTGAATTGTAAGTCTAATCTTTATGTAATAAAGCAAAAATGCCTCAGGTCATACTGTCCCGGTGATTGAGTCCTAAGTTTAAGGAAATGAAATCAGTCTGACCTTCCCTTTGCCAGGAGATCGCCTTCGGTTTGGCATTACCCATCTGCACTGAGGGCTGGCACCTCTGATCGTCTCAGCTACACCAGTAAATAGGTTTAAAATATTATAATCATTTTGGTGCCAATTAATGCACTTAAGACATTTTATTGGTATTATTTCTGTAGCATATTAACAATGAGGGAACAATATATAGCAATTATTTTAGGTTTAGGAAGCACTTTATGAGATTAAAAGCTGTAAGTAGCAGACGTTATGTTTTGGAATAGTGGCCTCATCATGTAGTGAGACTGGTTGTTAGTCGTGGTATTCATGTCTGAATAGTAAGTTATTATCAGCAGGAGAGATGATAAAATTAGACACCATATCATGCTGGGAAACACCCAGCCAGTACTGGGCACCCACTGTGTGTCGTTGCAGATCTGTGCCACACGCAGACCCTTCTCTGCTGTCTGCTCAGCAGCACTGGGAAACACCCAGCCAGTACTGGGCACCCACTGTGTGTCGTTGCAGATCTGTGCCACACGCAGACCCTTCTCTGCTGTCTGCTCAGCAGCACTGGGAAACACCCAGCCAGTACTGGGCACCCACTGTGTGCCGTTGCAGATCTGTGCCACACGCAGACCCTTCTCTGCTGTCTGCTCAGCAGCACTGGGAAACACCCAGCCAGTACTGGGCACCCACTGTGTGTCGTTGCAGATCTGTGCCACACGCAGACCCTTCTCTGCTGTCTGCTCAGCAGCACTGGGAAACACCCAGCCAGTACTGGGCACCCACTGTGTGTCGTTGCAGATCTGTGCCACACGCAGACCCTTCTCTGCTGTCTGCTCAGCAGCGCCTTTGAGCTGCCTGCACACTTCTTAAAAATAAGGCTTCTTGGCGGTAGCTTTTGGTGCCTGCATTCATCTTACAGCTACAGGGCAACCCTTATTCTAGCCTTTGTCAGCTTCGTGTGTGTGTGTGTGTGTGTGTGTGTGTGTGTGTGTGTCGCCCTGTGTCACCGTGTGTGTCTGTCTTCAGGTGTGTGTGTGTGTGTGTGTCACCATGTGTGTATGTCTTCAGGTGTGTGTGTGTCACCATGTGTGTTTCTGTGTCTTCAGGTGTGTGTGTGTCTCTCTCGCCCTGTCACCCAAGCTGGAGTGAAGTAATGTGATCTCAGCTCACTGCAGCCTCTGCCTCCTGGGTTCAAGTGATTCTCCCACCTCAGCATCCAGAGAAGCTAGGATTGTCAGTGCGCGCCACAACGTTCAGCTAATTTTTGTATTTTTGGTAGAGACAGGGTTTCACCACATTGGCCGGGCTGGTCTTGAACTCCCGGCCTCAAGTAGTCTGTGAGCCTGGGCCTCTCCAAGTGCTGCGTGTATTACAGGTGTGAGCCACTGTGCCCGGCCCTGCTTTGATTCTCCTTAAGTTGCTCTCCCCCTCTTGTACTTAGCCCTTCACCTCCACATAAGTGGCAAGCAGCCGGGGTGGGGGAGGGGTTGGGGGCAGAGAATTCCACTTTTGCATTTGCAGTTGGTCCTTCATGTCTGTGAGTTCTATCCACATCCATGGCTTCAACCAGTGCGTATTTTAAATATTTGAGGAAAAGTCCGGTGGTCGTGTCTGCACTGAATATGTGCTAAACAGTATAGCGTCACAGCCATTTACGTAGCCTCTGCATTGGAATGGCGGGTACAAGGGCTCTAGCGCCTGTGGAAGTGCACAGAAGGCTGTACGCGGGTGATACGCGGACGGCCGCGCCATTCTGTAGAGGGGACTTGAGGGTCCGTGGACGTCAGTGTCTGTGGGGACTAGACCAAGCCCTGTGGATCCTGAGGGGTGGGTGTGCTTTACGTTTCGTTAAACGTGTTCATTTGGCCACAGGAGGCTACTCTGCCGACCATCCTGTCATTAAGGTCTTCTGGAGAGTTGTGGAAGGTTTCACCGACGAAGAAAAGCGCAAGCTGCTGAAGTTTGTGACAAGCTGCTCTCGACCCCCTCTCCTGGGGTTTAAGGTACACAGCTTTCCTGGCATTTGCTTTAAAGACCAGATCATAATAGGAAAGGCAGCAGAACATGCAGTGCTGAATGAAGTCCTGTGACGTACACTCTTGCTCTTACCTCCAGCTGCATTTTAATGAAGTACTGTCGTGTGTATATTTCGGTGCTGGTTTTGTTGGGGGTTGCAGCCTATTCATGTGGTAGTTATACATTGTGGTTCTGATTGCCTATGAACAAACCCTGCTTTTGGAGGGACCATTTGCAGGATGAATAATCAGTCTCATAAATCTGTAACACATCTTGGGCTTTTTGCTGCTCAACTGAAGCAGGTACAACCTGGAGATGTTGAGGAAGCAGATACGAACATGAACAGAAGCACCTTTTCCTCCTGGTCAGTCACTATTACTTACTGTCTTACCCAGCCTTATTTTACCACTTCTGGAAATTAATGCTGAGCTTATGTCATTTGACTTATTTTTAGCAATTAAAATTGCCTCAGGCAGGTGGATCATTTGAAGTCAGGAGTTGGAGACCAGCCTGGCCACGTGGTAAAACTCTGTCTCTACTAAAAGTCCAAAAAATGAGCTGGGCATGGTGGCGGGCACCTGTAATCCCACCTACTCAGGAGGCTGAGGCACAGAATCTCTTGAACCTAGGAGGTGGAGGTTGCAGTGAGCCAAGATCGTGCCACTGCACTCCAGCCTGGGTGACAGAATGAGACCCTGTCTCAAAAAAGAAAAAAAAGTTTGCTTCAGGAATATTTAATAATAATTCCTGTTTTCATTGTAAATTAAAATAAAAACATTAACATTTAAAAATACAGTGAAATATACAATAACATATGATTAGGTAAGTATTATATGTAGCTTGTGCTTACGAAACTTAAAAAATAGGCATTCACTTCCTTTTTTTCTTTTTTTTTTTTTAATTGAGTTGGGCACTTGCTGTATCACCCAGGCTGTAGTGCAGTGGCATGCTCACAGCTCACTGCAGCCTCAGCCTCCCAAGTAGCTATGACTACAGGCGTGTACCACCATGCCTGACTAATACTCCGATTTTTTTTTTTTTTTTTTTAAACAGAGTCTCACTCTGTCGCCAGGCTGGAGTGCAGTGGTGCGATCTCACCTCACTGCAACCTCCGCCTCCTGGGTTCAAGCAGTTCTCCTGCCTCAGCCTCCCGAGTAGCTGAGACTGCAGACGTGCACCACCACGCTCAGCTAATTTTTGTATTTTTAGTAGAGACGGGGTTTCACCATGTTGGCCAGGATGGTCTTGAACTCCTGACCTCGTGATCTCCCCGCCTGAGCCTCCCAAAGTGGGATTACCCCTTTGTGTGAGGAGGTGAGCCACCACGCTGGGTATTTTGATTTTTCATGGAGAGGGGTTTCACTATATTACCCAGACTGGTCTCCCAACTCCTGGGCTCAAGCAGTCCTCCCACGTCAGCCCCCGAGAGTGCTGGGATTGCAGGTGTCAGCCACAACACCGTGCCCAGCTGGCATTCACTCTCAAATAGCCTTTTGTCAGAAAGTTACATGAAGAGTTCCCGCATACTCCTGTAGTCCCAGCTACTCTTGAGGCTTAGGTATGAGGATTAGTTAAGCCCAGGAGCTGAAGACCAACCTGGGCAATGAAGTAGTGAGATCCTGTCTCAAGGGGAAAAAGTCATATTAAGTATTTTATTATATTTCTGAGTGAAGCTATTCTTTACGTTTTTACTTTGAAACTATTTTAAAAATATAGAAAAGTTGTGAGAATTGACCAAAGAACTTCTAAATCCACAATGACCAGTTGTTACCATTGCTGTATTTACTTTATCATTCTTTTCAAGCACTTCTTTGCTGAGTCATTTGAGAATGGGTTGAAGACGTCAGGTCTTCCCTCAATATTTCAGTGCTTACTTCCTTTTTTTTTTTTTAATAAAGATGGGATTTCACCATGATGGCCAGGCTGGTCTTGAACTCCTGACCTCAGGTGATCCACCCACCTTGGCCTCCCAAAGTGCTAGGATTACAGGTGTGAGCCACTGCACCCGGCCTAAGAATAGAGACTTCTAGTTGCCCAGGCTGGAGGTCAATGGTGAGATCTCGGCTTACCACAGCCTCTGCCTCCTGGGTTCAAGTGATTTTCCTGCCTCAGCCTCCCAAGTAGCTGGGATTACAGGCCTGTGATGCCATGCCGGGCTAATTTTTGTATTTTTAGTAGAGATGAGGTTTCTCCTTGTTGGTCAGGCTGGTCTCAAACCTCTCAAACTCAGGTGATCCACCCACCTCGGCCTCCCAAAGTGCTGGGATTACAGGTGTGAGCCATAAAGACATTTTTAAATGGCCACAATTGAATGATCACAAGTCAGGAAATTGCACTTGTGCAGACTGTTGCTCTGAACATTCATGTATGCTCCGTGTGAACATACACTGTCATCTGTACACTACCTCAGAGTGGCAGTGCAATGCCACATTGACGATCATTTTTTTTTTTTTTTTTTTTTTTTAAGAGATGGGGTTTCACCATTTTGGCCAGGCTGGTCTTGAACTCCTGACCTTCTGATCCACCCACCTCAGCCTCCCAAAGTGCTGGGATTACAGGCGTGAGCCACTGTGCCCGCCCTAACCATCATTCTTAAGGTAACTTCCCTGCACCCTTGAAAATGGGATGCAGAAGAAGAGCATGCCAATGAAAGGCAGTGTGTGGTCCTGGATTGGATCCTCTGAAGGACATGAAGGGACAACTGGCCTAACACGGAAGAGCCGGTCACAACAGGACTGCTGTGCTCCACCTCCACTGAGTACTGGTTCTGATCTGAGTGGGGTCTGAAAATGTTCATTTTTGGCTGGGCATGGTGGCTCGCACTGGAATCCCAGCTACTGCAGAGGCTGACGCAGGAAAATCCTTTGAACCAAGGAGGTGGAGGTTGCATTGAGCCAAGATTGTACCACTGTACTCCATCCTGGGTGACAGAACGAGAGTCTGTGTCAGAAAAAAAAGAAAAAACTGTGCTGAGTGAAAGAAGCAAGACACAAGACTATGTATTATTGTACATAATTCCACTTGGATAAAATGTCCTTTGAGGCTGGGCATGGGGGCTCACGCCTGTAATCCCAGCACTTTGGGAGGCTGGGGCAGGCAGATTATTTAAGGTTTAGGAGTTCAAGACCAGCCTGGACAACATGGTGAAAACCCATCTCTGTTTAAAATACAAAAATTAGCCAGGTATGGTGGTTGGTGCCTATAATCTCAGCTACTCAGGAGCCTAAACAGGAGAATCACTTGAACCTGGGAGGTAGAGCTTACAGTGGAGTAGAGATAGCTCCACTGCACTCCAGCCTGGCAACAGAGCGAGACTTCTGAAAAAAAAAAAAAAAAAAAAAAGTGCTTTGAAAGGCACATTTACAGAGACAGCGGGATTAGTGGCTGCACAGGGCTGGAGGTGGCAGTGGGAGCTTTGGAGAAGTGGAGCAATGCGAAACCGGATTGTGGGGATAGCTGCAGAACTCTGTACGTTCACTAAAACCTTTGGGTTGTACATTTAAATGGATAATCTTAGAGTATGCCAAGTACACCTCAGGTAAGCTGTTCTTAAAAATTACGTCTCTAAACTGATACAGGAGCTCAGTAAGTGCCCTCAGAACTGGAGCCGGGACACAGTAGACAGGTGGGAAGAAGTGAGGCCTACCTGCAGTGACTTTGTTTGAAATAGGTCAGTCACCCACGCTGTTACATTCGGAAGCAATGAATAATAAAGATGTGTGAACTTAAACGTGTTAGTGAAGACTGTTACCCAGTGATATTAGTGGAAATGATAATCTTTCAAATTGCTGGAGAGAAAAAGTAACTCTATTTACCAGACACGGGGGGAAATAGGTAGCATTCAGAATCATAAACTAGAAGACATAAGTGAGAGAAGCCTGAATGTTACGGGTCCACTGCAGAGTGGGAAGCACCGACGCAGGTAGTCTCAAACGCAGTGGCAGCTCGGCACCACCTGTGCTGGAAGGGGAGTCTGGAGGGCTTGCTGTGTCGGCGTCTAAAGAGCAGAAGGGCTGCAGCTGAGGCCTGCAGACAGCCTGAGTAAATGGAGGCAGCATTTTGTCAAGAAAGATTTTCATGCCATTTGGTAATTGTATCATTAACATTTTTTATGATAGACGAGGCTTCTCGTATCTTTGTTTCAAAACTAGTTTGTTCCAAAGCAAGAAAATTACGCATCTCATCTAGTTTCATCCAAGGAAGTGTGGAGGACCTGCTCCCATCAAAACCCTGGGAGATGCAGATTTTTGTCAGCTCCTGGCTGATGAGACGATGCTAATCACATGAGTAGCAATCAGAATTAGAAGTCCTGCTGGACGGAGTAGGGTCTAGACATTCCGACAGCCAACTAAAGAGCCAGCGATGACGTGAGCCTTATCTCCGTGAGACCGCCGGGTTCATGCATCGCCATGGTAGGTTAGGGGAACACAAGTAGAGGGATGTACATTAATTAGCTTTTAAAATCCCAAATAGACTAGAAGGGAGAATCCTCCTGCCCCAGTGATGATACTGTACAATCATCAGGTTATACCGTGGAAAACACTTTTAGCAACCGTGAGACAGTCTTCCTATTTTTTTATTGTTCTCGATGTTCTAACATGTAAAACTGAATTGATTTTTCCGTGATAAGTGTTTCTGAAGTTGTTATGTGTTAGACACCCATTTTAGAAAAATCATCTTAATATTTAGGCTTTCCGGTTAGCTTAGTATGCTTGGGTTTGCAAGGCCTGCCAGAATTAATTCAGACTTAAAGGAAGAGAATGTCTTTCAGTTGAAGTACTACAAACAGCAAAGGCAGGCGGGCATAATTTTAAAGTTATGAAACTCCTTGGTGCCAGATTATTGGAGAAGAGTAACATCTGCTAAAGCTAATTAAAGTTTAATATGTTTAATAAATGCGATTGTTACAGGCAAAAAATCATTAAAGTGCTGTAGAAAATTGTTAAGTTACCATCAGGCCACAGAATAAATTGATGATTTTTCTCACTCTGAATTAATGCAAATTCCCGTTGTACTGTATTTAATTATGCACAAAATGGTGCCCTTGACTCAGATTTCAATGAAGAACTTCATTTTTTTAACTTTTAAGACTCCAAGTAGGAAATTCAATTAGCGCTATGAAAGAAACACTAAAATGTGACATTTAACTGCAGAGTATATTTTAAGCTTTTCATTTATCCAGTGACATTGCCAGCACTCACTGACCCTTCATTCAGAGACCTCTTCTGTTTAAAAACGTGATGCTTCCATTTTAGTGTATTCAAGCATTTGTGAAAATTACTGCCCTCACGTACTCAGAACACTAAGTAATAAGTATAATAAATGTTCTTTCTGCTTCTCCTTTGGTTCTTGTTCTAACATTTTTGTGAGAGATTTAAAGTAGGAAATATTTTGCCTGTGTTGCAGATTAGAGAGAGGAAAAAAAAATTTAAAAGTAGCAAACAAACTATAATTTGGGGGAAAAAAGACAGTGGGTTTTAGCACATATTATATGCCACAGACATATTTTTTAATGAAATTTATATTTAACAATAGAGAGACCTCCAAAGGTCAATAGTAAGAATCATATATATAAGCTTGGCCAGGCTCAGTGGCTCACACCTGTAATCCCAGCACTTTGTGAGGCTGAGGTGGGCGGATCACCTGAGGTTGGGAGTTCGAGACCAGCCCGAACAATATGGAGAAACCCCGTCTCTACTAAAAATACAAAATTAGCCAGGCATGGTGTCACATGCATGTAATCGCAGCTACTCAGGAGGCTGAGGCAGGAGAATTGCTGGAACCAGGAGGATGCTTGCGTGTCTTTATAGCCAGCCTTCTCTTAGATCTGCACCTATACTTAACACACTCAAGCCTCAGCACAAGCTTCCTCATAGTTCTAGCCTTTTCCCGGAAAATCAGCTTCATATGCCGACCGTAGCCATTCTGCTTCCTGTCCTAATGCTGCTTTCCCTGGGCATACAGAGAATCATGCCCTTTGTACTGTGTCGCTTTGAGGGATTGCCACACTTCTTACAGAAACTAACAGGGGCCGGCACAGTGGCTCACGCCTGTAATCCCAGCACTTTGTGGGGCTGAGGCAGACAGATCATGAGGTCAGTAGTTCAATACCATCCTGACCAACATGATGAAACCCTGTCTCTACTAAAAATACAAAAATTAGCTGGGTGTGGTGGTGCGCACCTGTAATCCCAGCCACCGAGGAGGCTGAGGCAGGAGAATCGCTTTAACCTGGGAGGCAGAGGTAGCAGTGAGCTGAGATGGCGCCACTGCACTCCAGCCTGGGTGACAGAGAGAGACTCCGTCTCAAAAAAAAAAAAAAAGTCTAGCAGGTTTTAGGAACATTCACCAGGTTTGTGGGAGCACTGTTGGCACAGAAAGCACGTTTTTTTTTATGTTGTTGGATTTTTTTTAACCAAAGAAAGTAATGTTTTCATTATAGAAAATTAGAATTTGTGATAAAATATAAGGAATCTATATTCTCTCCCATTCTAACCTTCTTTTTTTATGTTTCTTCCTTTTATTAATGTGTTTTATCTACATACATGAGTGTGTGTTAATATAGCTATGCATAATTTTTGTTCATTTTTGGTAGAGATAGGGTCCTGCTCTGTTCCCCAGGCTGTCTCATACTCCTGGCCTTGAGTGACCCTCCCACCTCAGCCTCCCAAAGTACTGGGATTACGGGTGTGAGCCAACATGCTCAGCCTGTTAGACTTTTTTTTTTTGGAGACGGTGTCTCACTCTGTCACCCAGGCTGAAAGGCATTGGTGCGATCTTGGCTCACTGCAACCTCTGCCTCCCAGGTTCAACTGATTCTCCTGCCTTAGCCTCCTAAGTAGCTGGGATTACAGGCGCCTGCCACTACCTGTGGCTAAATATTTGTATTTTTAGTAGAGTCGGAGTTTTACCATGATCTCCAGGCTAGTCCTGAACTCCTGACCTCAAGTGATCACCCGCCTCAGCCCCTCAAAGTGCTTGGATTACAGGTGTGAGCCACCGTGCCTGGCTTTTTTTTTTTTTAAGACCGAGTTTCACCCTTACTGCCTAGGCTGGAGTGCAGTGCACCATCTCAGCTCACTGCAGCCTCTGCCTCCCAGGTTCAAGAGATTCTCCTGCCTCAGCTTCCTGAGTAGCTGGGATTATTACAGGCGCACGCCACCACACCTGGCTAATTTTGTGTTTTTATTAAAGATGCAGTTTCACCATGTTGCTCAGGCCGGTCTCAGAACTCCTGACCTCAGATGATCCACCTGTCTTGGCATCCCAGAGTGCTGGGATTACAGGCCTGAGCCACAGTGCCCAGCCACATAATTTTTAAATATAATTTTAGCTGTATCCTGTGTGCAATTTTATAGAGTACATTTTTTTTTTTCTTTTTAAGAATGGGGTCTCGCTGTATTGCCCAGGCAGGTCTCAAACTCCTGGGCTCCAGCTATCCTCCGGCCTCTGCCTCCCTAAGAGCTGGGATTACAGGCATGAGCCACCGTGCCTGGCCCTGAAATCTTTTTAATGACCTTTGTAGTGACCCATCATGTGAATTGACCAGTTGACTCTGTTTTTTTATTAGTTACAGCTCTTCCTTCGTTGTGCTGCTGTGAACATCTTGTGCATGTCTAACTATTTCTTCTGGTGTAGTCCCAGGAGATATGAATGTGGGTGAAGCCCCTGCTCCTGCCGCCCAGCCGCCTCTCATAGAGTTTTGTGTGCAGTGAAGGGCTGTCTAGTTAGGTGGCACTGGCTGGGACAGTGAGCAGAATGAGGGGAGTCTGTGCTTTATTGTCTTCCTGTTGGAAGAGAACAAATAAATCACCTATCTCAAATTTGAGGCAAGTAGCTAATGACGTTTGTGTGTAAGAAGAAGGTGGGGTCACTGGTTCTTTGTAGCGGTCAGAGGACTGACCTTGCCTTGGGCCTCATGCACTCAGTCTGCCTTTAGCAGTGCCTGACATTTACAGGTTTTGTCTGCAGATACACGTGCACAGTTGTGCAAACTAAGTGCATACTCATTGCATCATGTTCGGAAAAGAGGAAAGTGCCTGCCGACACATGGTGCCACACATGTCCGTGGGTCACCATGCAGCCTCAGAGGTGAAGACCGCATTGGCAGGGAAAGATGGGCGAGACACATCACGTGAGCAAAGCAAGGCATGGAACAGTATGCGTGATGTGCTCACAGTTTCCCGTTTTATAACCAGAGGAGGGAGAACGTTTTCTCGTGCGTCCATTAAATCTCTAGGGGCACTTCAGACACTGGTAACCTTGGCCGCCCGTGGGAATGGGAACTGGGAATCTGTGATGCAGGGACGAGAATTTCTGCACTACCTGCAACACCAGCAGCTGTGTCATGAACGCATCTGAAAAACAACACTCACATTTCCCTCATCTCCTTTTGTTAAGTTATTTAGATTCTGGCACAAGCAAGCCACATTTTGTCATCACGTTTGCCTGGTGCACATCTCTATGGCTGTTCCACCTCCCTCTGTTTTGGTAATAAATCACATAGATAATGTTGTATACCTCCCATGTCCGTAGTCATTGTGGGAGATCCGCTTCTCCTGAGTCACCTCCCTGCAGTGCTGGCATCCAGCTGTGCATTCAGAATGCCTCTTGATTGATTTCAGTGGTCACTTATCATCACTGCCTACATCCAGTGTTTAATGTGGTTCTAAAATAGCCATATTCTGATTACAGTTTATCATTTATTAGCTGGAACTTTCTATTTAAAAACAGCTTTGTTCCTTCTCACCAACGATTTGGTTAACCCAAGGAATAGCTTGTACAGGAAAGATAGAATAAATCTTGATCCTTTTTAAAAGTCTTTGTAGACAGGGTCTTGCTGTGTGGCACAGGCTGGAGTGCAGTGTGTTAGCATAGCTCAGTAACCTCAACCTCCTGGGCTGAAGCAATCTTTTCACCTGAGCCTCCCAAATATTTTTAGTGGAAATGGTGTCTCGTTCTGTTGCCCAGGCAAACCCCTGAGCTCAAGCCGTCCTCCCACCTAGGCCTCCCAAAGTGCTGGGACTACAGGTGTGGGCCATGCTCCTGGCCTGGAATGTTATTTATCCCTTTTTATGCCTGAAGCACAGTGCACAACCTTTTATATAATTTACAGCTAAGTCGTTGATGTGATTTTTTTGAAAAGCAAATGTGGTTTCGGGAAAATCTTTAGGGTTAACTTTTTGCTGATTGGAGCAGGCACATTTGTGTGCTTTGTGTTAAAGCTCATGTAACACCGTGCTTGTTACAGCTACATCTTTTACACATGCTGTTTTGCAGGAGTTGTATCCCGCGTTTTGTATTCACAACGGAGGCTCTGACCTTGAGCGGCTCCCCACAGCCAGCACCTGCATGAACCTGCTGAAACTCCCCGAATTCTACGACGAGACACTTTTGCGAAGTAAACTTCTATATGCTATTGAATGTGCTGCTGGCTTTGAGCTGAGCTGAGCTGAGGCGGATGCTGGGATCTGACCCTGCAGAGAACCAGTGCCTCCTTCGTCGGCAGCGCCTCCCCAGACCACGAGGATGCTCAGACTGCACGCCCGAGGCTCTCCTAAGCTCCTTCTTTCATTCTGCATTCCTCCCTCTCTCCCTTTTTTAAATGATTTTTATTACAGTGTGGTCACTTACTTAGATGGACATTGCTTTTCAAATAACTTAAAATAACACGTTATGTGCCATGTGGCTAATTTAGTAATATTGCCAAGAAGAGCACAGTTTTTAGACTAGTGGCATCTTAGTGAAATTAACCAAAGATGAAGCTTTGGCTTTCTGATGAGATCAGAGCCCTCCTGAGCAGGCAGCACGCTGCTCCAGGGCTCAGATGGGCTGTGCGGGCGGCAGAGATACAGGGTCGGAGACGCCGTGGGGCCGCTGCTTCTCACGTGGTTGGATTGTTTACAAGCCTCATTATTAAAACAAGGCATTTTTTTTTCTGCTGCCTTTCCCAACGTGGTTAGGTCTGGAAAACAGATGACGATGGTGATATTTTATTTGTGCTTTTTAAGCCATTTCCCCATATGGGACTAGCATGCTTGTTTTCGGTGACCACAGCTGCATCGTCATGCTTTGGAGATTCCTGTCTGTGGATGTGCGGTGGGGGCTCCATTCATTGTCCTATTTCTAGCTCCACTTTGTGCCTGGAGAGCTTTCAGGGGAGGTGGAGGAGGAGGGTCTGCCCAGCTCCTGCAGCACGTGTCACCCACTGTCCCCAGCTACTTGGGGGAGGACAGACACTGGCGTCATTAAAGTCATTTGAACCAAAGTGGCGGCTGCATCTGTGTCCCGATGCCTGCCGTGCCGGGCCCTCCGTCGTCCGCTCGCCCTCCTTGCCCCTGGGCTGCAACCACTTGTCTTCCTGGATATTTTGGGTGACTTGCCATGCTCGCACCCTCTGCTTCCTGGTGCTGCTCTGAGTCGAAGACGGGACAGTCCCTGGCGCATATCCAGGGAAGAGGAGTGTCAGGAGTTCTTGCAGTAGGCACTTTATCAGGACCTGACTTGTTGCTGGAGGGTTTTAGTCTCTACGACCAGAACACGTCTCAAAGCGTCAGCTGTGGGAGCAAGTGACCCTCTGCTGATGCTGGGGGAGGGGATCTAAATCCTCGTTTCTCTCTTCTGTGTCTAGTATTTTACCGTCACTGGAGGCTCTGTGGGCTGTCATAGTTAATTGACCATAATTAGCAATATACTTTTAAATGTGGGAAAACTGAATGACACTTTTAAGACAATGAACATTATCAAAACAAAATGTATAATTTCTTTATTTGAATAATAAATTAAGCATTTAAGTGCTATTCATAGTCTTGATATACAGAAATAATTAGGGTCCGTCTTTGGTTATTTTTTATGTTAGGTTTTATGTTGAATGTTCTATATATTAGTTAATTTGTATATTTTATTATCAGTATTTTGGAAATAGCGTATCTGAGACTGAAGAGAAATTGACAGTTCACTTATTTGTGGTTTTTTTCCTCAGCTATTCTGAGCTTATTTATTTATTTGTATGTTCTAATGGCTAAACTTTTACATTAAATGTTTTTTTCCCAAGAGTGTGTTGGAGTCCTGCCCCAGATCATTGTGGCTAGGGGCATTCTGCTCTTGTAAAGCCACAGCTTATGAATGGTTCTAGTTTCCCACAGGAATGTGTGTGTCCCAAGTGAACGGAGTGTGGTGAGGTGGCCTGCGCTTACTGAGAATCGGAGGTCCTGGGAGGCGTGCCTGACATCCAGACGGGCCAAGCGTGGCTCCCAAGCCAGGCCGGTGCACTCCTGGCCACCCCCGGGTTCCCACTGGGTGTAGCATTCATTCTTGAGAAATTTCTGGAGGAAGATTCTTTGTTTGGTTTGCCTTTTTCTGTGTTCTGTCCTTCTTTGTGCTTTCTGGTAATTTGTACACAAAGTCAGTGCTGACTTGGGGTTCTTACAACTATTTCTCATGCAGTGTTACCTGCAGAGAGTCCTTGTTTTGGTATCCTGAGCTTGTTAGGGCACCTTGATCGATTGCAGTGCTTCGCACGACAGGTGTGCTTTTGCGGAGTGTGTGAAGCCAGGTACCGCGTCCCTGCCCACCATGAGCCTGCAGTCTGCACTCCATGCATCCGAGCCATTGACATGCAGACCTGCATCCGTGGAACTGGGAGCACGGGAAAGGCTGTGGTGGGGCCAAGGACTCCTTCCAGGAACTTCCTGAGGAGGTGAGTGGTGAACCTGCAGTAACTGAATATGTAAGCTTTCTGATACTATAAAGAAAAATAAACAGCCAGAGGCAGATGATAACTCAAATAGAAATTCAGGGCATGCTCAGCACTTTCAGATTCACCTGCTCCGGGTCAGCAGGCTTCACAACCAGCAGAGCAGGACAGGAAGTGACACTGCCTCCCTGTGCGTCCCTCAGAACAGCAGGTTCACCTAGTTTTTTCTAGTGAGAAACGACCTAGACTTCCCAGACGGCCTGAATACTGCAGGGCTGCGCTTCGGCAGGTCGGGAGCAACCCAGGGGCTTTTCCTGCTGCTTGGGTAGGGGCCAAAGTTGCTGACCTGAACAGACCACTGACCAGCATGTCCAGGTGGGAAAATGCACTGACTGCACAAAGGTCTCTGCTTCCAGAAAATTCTGAGGGTAAGTTCTTTGTGCCTGGGCTGATTTATCTGAAACGGGGACAGTCTAGATGCTTAGGTTTCACAGGAGCATTCTGGAGATGCAATGAGTTAGACAGGCTTTTGACTTGAACGTACTGTAAACACAATAGAAGCATAAATTTGTCTCCTTAGGTGGTTGGTATCATAGGTTGCAAATCTCACATTCTCAAAAGTCTGCGCTAACCTGCAAACTTACAGTAGTTTTGGCCAAGGTCTTAATCATCAGCATGCTGCTGTATAAAGGCAACGTGACTCCTACTTTTTCTTCCACAGAGAACAGTCATCTCTTTACTGTTCCCTTTTTGTGGTTGTTTTTTTTTTTTTTTTTTTTTTTTGAGACAGAGTCTCGTTCTGTCTTCCAGGCTGGAGCCCTCTGGGCTGTCTGGGACCTCTGCCTCCTGAGTTCAAGCAATTCTCCAAACAAGTGGGCTGTCCCTCGGCACCTGTTCTCCCAAATAGCTGGGATTGCAGGTGCACAGCACCACACTGAGCTAACTTTTGGTATTTGTAGTAGAGACAGGGTTTCACCATGTTGGCCAGGCTGGTCTCAAACTCCTGACCTCAAGTGATCTGCCTGCCTCAGCCTCCCAAAGTGCTGGGATTACAGGTGTGAGCCGCCACACCTGGCCCCACTTTTAAGAGGATGGTTCACGTTCCAGTTACCAAGATGGACTGCTGCAGTTTGGATTCATCGATTGCCCTCTTCTGAATCTTGACAGGAGGCAGTGTCTGTCATTAGCTTATAACTGTAGTAAGCAAGGGCCGGGCGCGGTGGCTCAAGCCTGTAATCCCAGCACTTTGGGAGGCCGAGGCGGGTGGATCACGAGGTCAAGAGATCGAGACCATCCTGGTCAACATGGTGAGACCCCGTCTCTACTAAAAATACAAAAAATTAGCCGGGCATGGTGGCGCGTGCCTGTAATCCCAGCTACTCGGGAGGCTGAGGCAGGAGAATTGCCTGAACCCAGGAGGCGGAAGTTGCCGTGAGCCGAGATCGCGCCATTGCACTCAAGCCTGGGTAACAAGAGCGAAACTCTGTCTCAAAAAAAAAAAAAAAAAAAACTGTAGTAAGCAGAGGGTCTTCATGTTCAAAATAGTGAGCTGAAGATCTCTTGACTTCACACCAATTTTGGGATTCAGATAGGAGCTGCCACCACCAGCTTTGTCTTTCCTGATCCCCGAATGGACAAAAGCAAAGCAGAGCCTCCAAGCGTGTTCCAGCAGGAACCACAGCCAGCCAGTTGTGCTGCCTAGAGAGGCAGATACGTCAGAATTCACTGGGCTTTTCTTTCTGCACAATCCAGAATAACGACAAAAGATCTACCTGTTGTGCTCATCAAGGCAATTTTACGTCAAGGGGAGCAGCCTGTTTGCAGTCCTGAATTTGTCACAGGGGTTCACATACTGAGTCACCCAAAGAATTCGTTTGCTGGGAATGTTTCTTAGATTTGTGCATAGCACAGGGTCCGGTCATCTTGAACTGCCAGGGTTTCAGACAGAAGTCCACCTCCATGACGGGAGCTCCACGGCTTCCCAGCTCAGGACCCGTGTGTGAACTGGCCGGCGCCGCTCCCCGTGTGCACCATGCTAGGTAAAGGTTTGGTGCTGATGGCTGATGAGTGTGAGGTGATGACTGAATGGCCGTCGGTGCTCGAATCCACAGAACCAGACTCGGCAGCACCGGAGCTGGTAGAGCTCGTTCCGGCGTCGGGGGTGGGCTTTCTTAAATGGTATTGTGTTCCTGGTCATCAGCTCCCCATGTTGGCCTAAAGCAGCAGCGTTTATCTTCTCAAGGTATCTGGAGGCCTCGCAGCCTCAGGGAAGGTGCTTTGTCTCCAGCTTCTGGCATCTAGTGTCTTTCCCCGTCTCCAGTGTCCCACCTTTTTCCTGTAAGGACACTCCAGGATCCTCAATTACATCTGCAAAGACTTTTTCCAAATAGGGCCACGTACATGTGTTCTGGGGGTCGGGACGTGGACCTGTTCTGGGCAGCAGCATTCAGCTGGTTTGGTTATGTTTATTATTTGAGTGGGGTAGGTAGACCCCTGGGGATTTGGAAATGTGCTTCCAGTCCTACTTGGCTGTTGCCCACGCAGACTTGAACAAGCTTTTCCTTTGACTCAGTAAAATGAGGGATGCACCAGATCAGTGTCCCAAACCTTCCTGAAGGCGATCGTGTCTCAAGGGGTTCGGCTTAGCAGTCTGTATTTTGTAAAGTGCCCTCAATAATCCTTCCCATGTGATTTCTGGAAAACAATTAGACATTCTAAAAAAAATCCTTTTCAGTGTTAAGAACTGGGTGGGGTTGCAGGGCATTGCGGCTCATTTGCTTGGAGTTTGTTTCTGGTGCCTTGGGGAGTCCTAAAGCCGGCAGTGCCTGGACCGGCCACCTCCAGGTATACATGCCATCCGGGCTCCACGGAGGATGGGCCGTGGCACAACTGCCGACTGCACGACTGTGGCTTGGCCCGGGCGTCTAGGTGTGGGTTCTAGAAGCTAATGGCAGCCCAGAGCCAGACCTGAGACTCCGGCCTGGACTATGCGTCCTGTGTTCCAGACAAGCGGGCTGTCCCTAGGCCCCTGGCCCTCCTCGGGTCAGACTGGCCTTCTCCCACTCGGCCCCTGCCATTGCATCACAGACCCTCCTAACAACACCTGAGGCCATCATGCCATGTTCTCTGCCCCTCCCTATCCCAAGCTGTTGGCTTACATTTGCAGCAAAGTGTTCTCCAACCTTGGTCCTACCCACTGCCAAAGTGACACTCAACTCAAGTCTGTGACACTCTGGGGAGACCTTCCAGTGTCCCCACCTCAGGGAGAGCTGAGACCCTGTGATTCCTCCCAGCTTGGGGCCCTGGGGTGTGTGTGCTGCCGTGGGGCATGGCTAATCTCCTGTTCTGTGGCAGTTCATTGTCCAGAGCCACCTCCCCCACCACCCTGTTTAAAACGGCAGCCCCACTCCCCCAACCCCAGCACATCCATCCTCCCTTACTGGTATCCTTGGCTTAGAGTACGGATTTTGGTCTAAAATCACGTACTTCACCCGTCTATTTCTTCCTTTCTCCCCCACCATGTAAGTTTCATGGAGGGTGGGAGTTTGGTAAATTGGGCACCTTGCACACAGTGGGTGCTCAGTAAACACTTGTTGAATTGAGCACCTTGCACACAGTAGGTGCTCAGTAAATGTTGAATGCATGGATGAGCTGCATCTATGGAGAACGGTCTTGCTGACCAAGGTAAATTTCAAGTTAGACCCGGACAGTTCCCACCCTCAATCCTTGGGCCCCCATTTTTCTCACAAGAGCTTCCCTACGGCTGCCAGCTGGCCCCAGCTCAGGGCAGAGGTCACCCAGGCACCGCCCCTCTGGTGGTCCCTCTGTGGTCAGCTGCCCGTGTGTCCGGCAGGTGCCTGCCTTGCCGGCTCTTGACCTGGGGTGGGCTGCGTGGTCCTGGACAGCGCACGGGCTCCATCTGGTGGTCAGGAGCGGGCACTGCATGTGCAAGGGCCCCAAGCACTCTGGAAGGTCTTCCCCCGTCCCGTCCCCCCACCCGCAGCCAGGGTCAGCAGGCTTGCACTGCTTGTATCTCCTCATCAGGAGGTGGCTATTAGACAGCAATATAAAGCTAACCTTTTCAGTGAGATGTTAAAGTCTCTGAGATGGAGTTTCGCTCGTCGCCCAGGCTGGAGTACAGTGGGGAGATCTCAGCTCACGGCAACCTCTACCTCCTGGGTTCAAGCCCCTGGTACCATCTGATCTCCTGCCTCAGCCTCCCACGTAGCTGGGACTACAGGCACGCACTCCCACACCACACTCGGCTAATTTTGTATTTTTAGTAGAGACAGAGTTTTGCCATGTTGGCCAGGCTGGTCTCAAACTCCTGACCTCAGGTGATCCGCCCTCCTTGGCCTCCCAAAATGCTATAATTACAGGTGCGACCACCGCGCCCAGCAGAAACGTTAAAGTTTAAATGCCATTGTCTTGATTCCTCAAATGTTAGAGTTAGCAGCAAGCCAGAGGTTTCTCTCCTAGGTTTATACCAAAGAGAAGGGAAACCCAGCTAGGCATCAGGGTGAGCCCTGCACTTTGGGAGGCCAAGGCAGGTAGATCGCTTGAGGCCAGGAGTTTGAGACCAGCTTGGGCAACATAGCAAAATCTCTATCTCTACAGAAAATAGAAAGATTAGCAGGGCATAGTGGTGCATGCCTGTGGTCCCAGCTACTCTGGAAGCAGAGGGAGGAGGATTGCTTGAATCCAGGAGGTCGAGGCTGCAGTGAGCTATGAGTGTCACCACTTCACTCCACCTGGTAACAGTGTGAAACCCTGTCTCAAAACTGAAAGCCTGTGTCGACACAGACGTGTGCACAAATGTTCAAAGGATAGAACCCGTAAATGTTCAGCTGATGAGAAATAAACATGCGGGCCTCCGTGCAGTGGAGTAGGACTTGGCTGTAAAAGGGAGCATGATAGCACCGCAGCCTGGGTGCGCCTCGGGGCGCTACACTACGGACAGGCACGTCCGTGGGCGGGACACAGACGGGGGGTGGTTGGGGCTTAGGGGGAAAGAGGGACTGGCAGCTGATGGGTACGGAGCTTCTTTGGGAACTGATGAAAATGTTCTGCAATTCGTGGTGGTGGCTGCACAATCTTGTGAATATGCTAAGAAATAGGACGCTATATACAGTTGACCCTGGAGTAACATGAGTCTGAGCTGTGCAGGTCCGCTGAAGTGTGGGGTGTTTTCCATGAAAGTTGCCTTCTGGGCCAGGTGTAGTGACGCACACCTGTAACCCCAACCCTGGAAGGCCGAGGCAGGTGGATCACCTGAGGTCAGGAGTTCGAGACCAGTTTGACCAACGTGGAGAAACCCCATCTCTACTACAAATACAAATACAAAATTAGCCAGGCTTGGTGGCATGTGCCTGTAACCCCAGCTACTGGAGGGGCTGAGGCAGGAGAATCACTTGAACCCGGGAGGTGGAGGTTGCATTGAGCTGAGATCATGACATTGCACTCCAACAACAAGAGTGAAACTGTCAAAAACAAAAAAAAACAGTTGCCTTCTGTTGAGTGTGCAGCCTCTCACCGCCCCTTCCGCCTGCTCCTCTGGCCCACTTTTCTGTAAGAATCCAGCATATGACACACAACAGAGAAACCGCATGCTGACCACTGTCTATGCCACCGGTTAGGCTTCTGGTCACCCGCAGGCTTAGTTACGGTTTTGGGGAACACTGCCTAGTTCAGAGGAAAGACGAGTTGGAAATTCTGTCAAACCCATTTGAAGAAGCTTGGAATTTTATAATTTGGGGGCATGTTTATCTTACATCAGTCTTACTTATCTTTGCTGAGGCTTCCAGTTGAGAAAGAATGGGCCTGGAGCAGCCTTTGTCCCCACTGGACCCCCTAGTTGAAGGATCCCTCCTTTGAGATGGGGCCCACTTTCATCTGTAGCACCCTCTCCCCCTCCCCTACTCAGGGGCCCCTGGGACCAGAGAGCCCTGCTCTAGGGACACCCCAGTGGAACCCTGCTGGCAGCAGTGCCCCTCTCCTCTCTGCTGTCCTTGGGGGTGACTGCTCTGGCAGGAACAGCCTTGCCAGGGTGTGCAGGTGCGGGGGGCAGTTTCTGTCCTGCAGCAGAAGTCGCCCTGGCACAGACCCCGTGCCGCACTGGCACATGTGTGAGCACCGGCCCTGTTCCACTGTGGGGCAGGCAGGGGGAGCTAGCTCTCCACCCACCAGCCGGGACCCCAGTGTGGGACCTGTTTGCTGACCCCCTGCATCTGGGGCTGTCCCCTGCAGCTCAGACTGTGGTGACTGCGGCCAGGCAAGGTTCACACAGCGTGTTCACATCCAGATCCCATAGATGTCCTGTGCCAAATAAGGGATGAGCACACGGGCGCAGGTCCAGGGCCTCCTGCCCCCCTCTACTGCCCCAGCCTGGTCTCACTGAGGCTCCTAAACGGGGTGACAAGGGCAAGGCCAGGACTCCCAGCGGCCCTTACTGCCCTGTGCCCTGAAGCCCAGCCTGCCCCTCAGAACTAAGACCTACCCAACGCCTGGGACTGATTCAAGGAGGAAAGGCACCTTGGTCCATCCTCAGCGCCCTAACGTCACTAAGCCACCTAAGACACCACGGAAGGAAGTCTGGTGACAAGGACTGATGAGGCAGGAAGTGCCTGATGAACTCACAGAGTGTGGCCGTTGCTTCCTGGATCTGATGAAGTCTACACTGAACACTCACAGGAGAAAAGTCCCCTGGAAAATGCCTCCCCTGTCTACTGGGGGGACTATTTCAGTGAGTAGTGCAGGGCCATCCACTCCCTGTCTGCTGGGGGGACTATTTCAGTGAGTAATGTGGGGCCATCCACTCCCTGTCTGCTGGGGGGACTATTTCAGTGAGTAGTGTGGGGCCATCCATTCCCTGTCTGCTGGGGGGTCATCACCAACTGCGTCTGGGGGACTCGTAGCCTCTGGGGCAAGCAGGGGAGAACCGGGCAGAGTCTGTTGACTTTGGATGGTCCTAATGGCCTCCATTTCTGAGCGACTCCTTTCTGCGACTCCCCTACTGGCACTCCTGGTCCTCCAGCAGGTCACCTGTGTGTCCCTGGAGTGCCTGTCCTTCCCCTGGGGTGGGCTCCTTTGCGGGCGCTGCCGGCTCTGGGCTCTAGATCCCCAGGAGGTACATACATTGAGGGAGAGGCTGTGTCTTCCTCCTCTCCCCTCCCCTGTGGGGATGTTGGGGGTAGTCCTCAGCCTGGTGCCCCTCTGTGCCATCGTCTACACAGAATGGAAAGTGAGCATCTGTCATGCTCTGTAATTCCATGTCTGTCCAATCTAGTACCAGGATCTGGTATCAGGATCATGAGGTCAGGAGTTCAAGACCAGCCTGGCCAATATGGTGAAACCCCGTCTCTACTAAAAATATAAAAAATTAGAGGGACCACTGAGAAGCATCCCAGACCCGACCACGGCCAGTCTTCCCTGGACACCATGAACCACACCGTCCAAACCTTCTTCACTCCCACCAGCACCGACCATCACCCGTACTATGAGATGCTGAAGGAGGAACATGAGGTGGCTGCGCTGGGGATGCCCCACAACCCTGCGCCCCCGACATCCACCGTGATCCACATCCGAAGCGAGACCTCCGTGCCCGACCACGTCGTCTGGTCCCTGTTCAACACCCTCTTCATGAACTCCTGCTGCCTGGGCTTCATAGCGTTCGCCTACTCTGTGAAGTCTAGGGACAGGAAGATGGTTGGCGACCTGACCGGGGCCCAGGCCTGCGCCTCCACCGCCAAGTGCCTGAACGTCTGGGCCCTGATTTTGGGCATCGTCATGACCATTTTGCTGATCATCATCCCAATACTGATTCTGCAAGCCTATCAGTAGATCCAGAGGAATCATCCTGTCTCCCACGTCCTCCAGCTTCCATTCCTCGCCCTGCCCCCAGCCGATCCCGTATCAGCCCTTTACCCTCACACACTTTTCCACAGTTGTGTTGAATAAAGTGCACGTGTTCTTGGTGAAAAAAAAAAAATTAGCTGGATGTGGTGCTGTGCACGTGGAGTCCTAGCAACTCTGGAGGCTGAGGCAGGAGAATCACTTGAACACAGGAGGCAGAGGTTGCAGTGAGCCCACGAGCCATTGCACTCCAGCCTGGGCAACAAGAGCCAAACTGCATTGCAAAAAAAAAAAAAAAAAAAATTCGCCAGTGTGGCCGTGGGTCATGCGGCCTCATCCAGCCTCTGAAGAACTACAGAGATGCAGGGCAGGTGGGAGAGGTGCGGGCCGGGGTCGGCTCAGCTGCCAGTGGCTGCAGGCCCAGCCTCCCTGGCAGCCTCTGCCTCGCCTGCTCATGCAGCCCTCAGGGGCCCGGGCTCTGGGCACCAAGGGGTCCTCCCTGCTTAAGCGGCAGAGGCCTCCGGGTCCTGAGTGTGGCAGGGCCGAGATCCTGTGTGCGCCCGGGGAACCTGCGGGAGGCAGAGGAGGACAGGAAGGGATGGAAACTGCTCCCTGCACCTGCTCCCACCTGAGGCGCAGAGGCAAGCCTCCAAAACAGCAAAAGGCCCAGCTGGGACTCGGGGGCGACGCTGGGGTACGGACAAAGGCGGGATGGAAAAGCCCTGTGGTTCTAGAACATTCCTAGCTGGGCCTCCATCCATGGCACTGTCCGGGGTGCAGCCCCCTCAAGAGGTGAGCTGTGCAGTCAGGAGCCGACAGGCCCCTCTGGACCAAAGGCCAAAGGTCTATCAGCCTCCAGCCACAGGGCTGGGCCTTGGCCCCGGGCCCCACCCCAGCAGGAGGGTTCAGGGAGGAATGGCAGAAGCACGTCGCTGGGAACCAGGAGGCCCAGGCTCATCACTCCCTGATCTTTGGCAGGCTGACCTCAGTCCTCCCTGTGCCTCAGTTTCCCCTCTGTAACATGGAGATGGGAGGTTTGTTGTGAGGATTTGTGATGGTGAATGTGGTCCAAAGCCGAGGCGGCCCTGCTGGGAGGACCCTGAGGACCCCACTCATCAGGAGAAGCTGACCACCCACATTTGCCAGGCTAGGGCTAGGGCTGGGCCCAGGCTAGGGGCTGCTCGCCCTGAAGCCCCCTCCTGGCACCTGCCCCTCCTGAATCAGGGCTGCAGCCGGGCCTGGGCCTCGGGCTCTGTGACCTAATGGCACTGTCTCTAGTATTTTCTACTGCTTCTGCAGAAAACGGTGCGGCACAGACTCAGCCCACAGGGAGGCGGCCTCGCTACGCAGAGGCTGTTTGTGGAACGATGCCAGGCGACCCTCCCCCAGGCACACCCTCCCCCAGGCGACCCTCCCCCAGGCACACCCTCCCCCAGGCGCACCTCCCCCAGGCACACCCTGCCCCAGGTGAGAGTCTCCCTCTGGCCTCAGCCCTGCCCCACCCCACGCTCAGGGAACGCCCTCCCCATCTTTAAGGCTGGTTTTCTCGGTGCGTCCCGAGGCTACCCAGGCCACAGTGGGTAACCCACCTGACCCTGTCCACACAGCTATTAGTATCCACCTGTCACATTGGCCTGTCCACCTGTGGCCCCCCGCCCACCTGCGTGTCCTTTTGGAAGGCAGGGCCAGAGTCTCACTCTGCAAGCCGGGGCCTCACCCAGCAGCAGAGTTTGTTGAGCAATAACCCTTTGTTGAATGAACAAGAAGCCTGATAAAGCTGGGGGGGGCCGGGCGGGTGATCAGCAGGAAACAATGACCAGCCTCAGAAGGAGCTGCGGTTGCTCACGGCAGGCGAGAGGGGGCGCTGCAGTCATCTCGGACCCTCGCGGCTCCACACTCAGGACTGCGGAAGGAGAAATCAGAATTCCAGAGAATTGTCAGAAACTCCCAAAATCGTAAGTTAGTCTGTATTCTTCCTATAACATGTTCTTTTCACGTTTAAGTAATATTGACCAGAATAAGAGCAAATTATTTTTTGTGATGGAATTATTCTAAATGTTCCGGGGCTTTTCTATTTTAAAACAATTTAATAATAAATGCATGGCCAAGTGTGATTTAAAACAGATCTGGAGGCTGGGCATGTGGCTCAGAGTTCGAGACCAGCCTGGCCAACATGGTGAAATCCCATCTCTACTAAAAATACAGAAGTTGGCCGGGTGTGGTGGCTCACGCCTATAATCCCAGCACTTTGGGAGGCCGAGGCGGGTGGATCACGAGGTCAAGAGATCGAGACCATCCTGGTCAACAAGGTGAAACCCCGTCTCTACTAAAAATACAAAAAATTAGCTGGGCATGGTGGTGCATGCCTGTAATCCCAGCTACTCGTGACGCTGAGGCAGGAGAATTGCTTGAACCCAAAAGGCAGAGGTTACGGTGAGCCGAGATCGCGCCATTGCACTCCAGTCTGGGTAATGAGCGAAACTCCGTCTCAAAAAAAAAAAAGAAAAATTAGCCAGGCGTGGTGTCAGGCACTGGTAATCCCAGCTACTCAGGAGGCTGAGGCAGGAGAATCACTTGAACCCGAGAGGCGGAGGTTGCAGTGAGCAGAGATTGTGCCACTGCATTCCAGCCTGGATGACAGAGGGAGACACTGCTCAAAAAAAAAAAAAAAGAAACCACCACCAAAACAACAGATCTGTACCATGTGCAGGTTCCTTCTAGGTAATAAAAATAGTAAAATAGGGCCGGGCACGGTGGCTCAAGCCTGTAATCCCAGCACTTTGGGAGGCCGAGGCGGGTGGATCACGAGGTCAAGAGATCGAGACCATCCTGGTCAAAATGGTGAAACCCCGTCTCTACTAAAGATACAAAAAATTAGCTGGGCATGGTGGCGTGTGCCTGTAATCCCAGCTACTCGGGAGGCTGAGGCAGGAGAATTGCCTGAACCCAGGAGGCGGAGGTTGCGGTGAGCCGAGATCGCGCCATTGCACTCAAGCCTGGGTAACAAGAGCAAAAACTCCGTCTCAAAAAAAATAATAATAAAATAAAAAATAAAAATAGTAAAATAGATCCAGCCAGGAGCCGATGGATTGCCTTTATCTTTCCTAAAATACTCCCAACATTTATCAAACTCTTTATTCATCATTAAGGAGATCTAAGATGTTTTGCTTAATAAGGACGTTCAGTCCTATCAGCATTTCCAAGGACAGGTAGCGTGTAGCAAGCACTCGAGCGTGAGAACGCAGCGTACAGGCTCCGGGGGAAGGTGCAGTACCGTGGCACTCACCGCTGCGGGCAAGGCTGGCACCAGGGGCTGGAAGCGCCCACCCGAGGGCTCCGAGCTGGCAGCCTTCAAACTCAGGGCGAGGACAGTGTGGGAGGCGTGCGGGCTCCCTGGTGGCCATGGCATTTGGTCTCATCATTAGCTCCAGACACAGGACACCCCAACACCAGCCTGCAGCCGGGCTGACCGACTGCCGCAGCATCTCTTCCCAACCCCAAAATGTTGACTTACTGTCCTCCTTTCCTGCCCCAGCTTTTGACTGGACACCCTGGGGTACCCCAACCACAGCATATGTTGTGCTGGTTGTTACAGGGATTTTTTCCTTTGAGTCAGGGTCTCACTCTGTCACCCAGGCTGGAGTGCAGTGGTGCATTCACAGCTCCTTGCAGCCTTGACCTCGGTGGCTCAAGAGATCCTCCCACCCCAGCCTCCTGAGCAGCTGGCACTACAGGCAGGCTGGAGCCACCCTGCCATGCCTGGCTAATCTCTAAAATCTCTCTAGAGATGGGTCTTGCTGTGTTGCCAGGGCTGGTCTTGAACCCCGGGCTGAAATGGTCCTCCCACCTCAGCCTCTCCCAATGCTGGGATCACGGGTGTGAGCCACTGCGGCCGGCAGCTGTTAGGTTCTAATTCTTGCGCAATTATACTCCTTTTTCTATTTTACCAATTGCTCAACTGATTTTTCTCGGCTCAGAAAATTATATCTACTTCCTGGGAAAGGCTGGGAAGGAAGTTCTGCCAGAAAGCATCTGGGAGAGCGGCCGGGCCGGTGAGGTGGGCAGGCCTGGGTGATAAGCAGGCTGTGGGGTCGCCCACGTGTGCCTGCATTCACACAAACCACAGAGACCAGACATGCTGAGTGCCCAGTTCCCCCCGGCCCAGAGACCTCTTTAATCAATATTTCCTATATGGCCTGACCATAGTATAAATTTGTGTATAAATCTGGGTTTTTATTAGCACATTAATTCCCAATTTGGGGGCAATACTTTCTGCTGACGTTTTGGAATCACTGTGCTTAGTAAGTGCCTTGCCGTGGCCGAGGTTTTGCACACATGGTGTGTAAGCAAGCACTGTTATTAAACTGCTATTAAAAGCGGTGTCTGGGCCAGGGGCAGTGGCTCACACCTTTAATTACAGCACTTTGGGAGGCTGAGGTGGGCGGATCACCTGCGGTCAGGAGTTCGAGACCAGCCTGGCCCACATGGCAAAACCTCATCTCCTCTAAAAATACAAAAATTAGCCGGGCATGGTGGTGGGCACCTGTAGTTCCAGCTACTTGGGAGGCTGAGGCAGGAGAGTCGCCTGAACCTAGAGGGTGGAAGTTGCAGTGAGCCGAGATTGTGCCACTGCACTCCAGCCTGGGTGACAGAGCAAGACTCCATCTTGAAAATAATAATAAAAAAGAAACCAGCCTGGCCACCATGGTGAAAGCTTGTTTCTATTAAAAATACAAAACACAGGCCAGGCGCGGTGGCTCAAGCCTGTAATCCCAGCACTTTGGGAGGCCGAGGCTGGCAGATCACGAGGTCAAGAGATCGAGACCATCCTGGCCAATATGGTGAAACCTTGTCTCTACTAAAAATAACACAAATTAGCCGGGTATGGTGGCGGGTGCCTGTAGTCTCAGCCACTCAGGAGGCTGAGGCAGGAGAATCACTTGAACCCAGGAGGTGGAAGTTGCAGTGAGCCGAGATTGTGCCACTGCACTCCAGCCTGGGCAACAAGTGGAAACTCCGTCTCAAATAAGTAAGTAAATAAATAAATAAATGGGCGTGTCTGTTACAAGACGCCTCGAGACTGCTGGTCTGCAGGCTCTAGCCGCTGGTGTCTCTGGGTTCCCCGTAGGTCCCACCAAGGCAGGGCAGGAGGGCCAGGCTGATGAGAGGGAAGAACGATTCTTCTCCAGAGATGCAGCTGTGGGCCCAGTGCGGTGGCTCATGCCTGTAATCCCAGCACTTTTGGAGGCTGAGGTGGGAGGGAGGATTGCTTGAGCCCAGGAATTTGAGACCAGCCTGGGCAACATCGTGAGATCCCATCTCTACTAAAAATTATAAAAGTTAGCCGGGCTTAGTGGCATGTGCCTGTGGTCCCAGCTAACTCAGAAGCTCAGGTGGGAGGATTGCTTGAGCCCAGGAGTTCGAGGCTGCAGTGAGCTCTCATCGCATCGCTGCATTGCAGCCTGGGCCACACAGCAAGACCCTGTCTCAAAACCAGTCAACTGGCCAGACAAGCGAAACAAAGACTCGTGTCCACACAGGAAGCTATATGAAGTGACCTTTTGTTTTCCTGAGACGCTTTGCTTGCCAGGCATTGCAGGAACAGCTCACCTCCCCAGCGGGCTGGGCAGAGCTCTTTCCAGGCCTGCTGGGAAGACAAAGGGTTCCTTGAACACGCTGGGTGTTCCCGTTCGGGTGATCAGCAGGGAACAATGACGACCAGCCTCGGAAGGAGCTGCGGTTGCTCACGGCCGGCGGGAGGGGGCGCTGCAGTCAGCGCGGATCCTCCGGGCTCCACCTCGGGACTGCGGAAGGTCAGAATTCCAGGGACTTCTCAGGAATTCCCAAATCATGTTAGTCCGTATTCTTCCGATAACACGCTCTTTTCATGTTTTAAGTCACGTTGACTGACCAGAATGATAGGAGCAAGTCACTTTCTGTGACAGAATCATACTAAACATTTCGGGACTTTCTGTTTAAAAACAATTTAATAACAAATGCATGGCTCAATTTACTTAAAACAAATCTGTACATGTACCGGTTTCTTCTCGGTAATGAAAATAAAATAATAGAAATGCAGAAGGAATTTCAAATCTTATCCTAGAAATAAATAAATAAAATAAAATAAAATAAGGCCAGGCGCAGTGGCTCACGCCTGTAATCCCAGCACTTTGGGAGGCCGAGGCAGGCGGACCACAAGGTCAGGAGATCGAGACCATCCTGGTCGACGTGATGAAACCCCGTCTCTCCTAAAAATGCAAAAAATTAGCTGGGCATGGTGGCGCGTGCCTGTAACCCCAGTTACTCCGGAGGCTGAGGCAGGAGAATCGCTTCAGCCAGGGAGTCGGAGGCTGCGGTGAGCCGAGATCGCGCCACTGCACCTGGGTGACAGAGTGACACTCTGTCTCAAAATAATAAATAAAATAATAATTAAAAAAAAAAACAATGTGTAAAACAGATCAAGCCATGAGCCGGTAGATTGCCTTTATCTTTCATAAAATACTTCTCTCTTTTTTTTTTTTTTTTTGAGACGGAGTTTCGCTCCCCACCCAGGCTGGAGTGCAATGGCGCGATCTTGGCTCACCACAACCTCCGCCTCCTGGGTTCAGGCAATTCTCCTGCCTCAGCCTCCTGAGTAGCTGGGATTACAGGCATGTGCCACCATGCCCAGCTAATTTTTTGTATCTTTAGTAGAGACGGGGTTTCACCATGTTGACCAGGATGGTCTCGATCTCTTGACTTTGTGATCCACCCGCCTCCGCCTCCCAGAGTGCTGGGATTACAGGCGTGAGCCACCGTGCCCGGCCCAAATACTTCTCTTTGTCATCATTACAGAGATCTAAGAAGTTTTGCTTAATAACGACATTCCGTTTTAGCAGCATTTCCAAGGACAGGTAGCTTATAGCAAACACTTGAGCATCAGAAAGTGGCGGCGTAGGGGCTCCGGGGTAACGTCCAGTACCACGGCACTCACCCCTGCGGGCAAGGCTGGCACCAGGGGCTGCACCCACCTCAGGGCTCCGAACCACAGCGCCCTCCTTACTGGGGCCCAGGAGGCTTCCTGTATTTTTGTATGTATGTGTTTTGAGATGAAGTCTTGCTCTTGTCACACAGGCTGGAGTGCAATGGCACCATCTTGGTTCACTGCAGCCTCTCCTGCCTCCACCTCTGGAGTAGCTGGGACTACAGTTGCCTGCCACCACACCTGGCTAATGTTTGTATTTTAAGCAGAGACAGGGTTTCACCATGTTGGGCAGGATGGTCTCGGTCTCCTGACCTCGTGATCCTCCCGCTGGCCTCCCAAAGTGCTGGGATTACAGGCGTGAGCCCCTGGCCGTTCTTTTTGTCTTTGTGAAGGGTTGTGGTGAGGGGTCCCCTGACCGTCAGTGAGACTGTGAAGTGGCAGTTGGCTCCCTGGTGCCCTGGACTCCACGTCCTCTTCTGGTCGCCGACCCCTTCCCCACACAGACACCCAGCACTCAGCTCTTGGCCAGCGGCTGAGGAGACGATACCTCACTCGCACCTTGGCGTGAAGGGTGCATGGGACACTCCTGTACATGCCCACGTGCTACAGAGAAGTCCTGTGTGAGGACAAGGCTCACCCCACGGGTGTTGAGTCTGGGGAAAGCCCTGAGTTTCTGCAGTCCATGAACCCAAAAGTATCTGAGCTAAGTCTCAATCAATTTAGAAAGTGTATTTTGCCAAGGTGAAGGACGTGCCTGTGAGCCGGCCTCAGGAGGTCCTGATGTCATGTGCCCAAAGAAGGCAGGGCACAGCTTCTCCTGTGTTTCAGAGACAAGACATACCACCAATATATGTAAGCCGGCCGGGCGGTGGCTCATGCCTGCAACCCCAGCACTTTGTGAGGCTGAGATGGGAGGATCACCTGAGGTCAGGAGTTTGAGACCAGCCTGGCCAACATGGCAAAACCCCGTCTCTACTGAAAATGCAAAAACTAGCTGGGCGTGGTGGCGGGTGCCTGTAGTCCCAGCTACTCAGGAGGCCAAGGCAGGAGAATCACTTAAACCTCTGCCGGGAGGCGGAAGCTGCAGTGAGCCGAGACTGCACTCCAGCCTGGGCAACAGGGTGAGACCCCATGTACCTATGTAAGATGTACACTGGTTTGGTCTAGAAAGGCATGGAGGGGACACGCTTCTGGGGGCCACGCCCCGACCCTGACCCTCTCCAGTGAAGAGGCAGGGGGTGGGTGAAACTGGGCCAGGCTCAGGGACAGAGCTCTCACCCTATCAGGTGGGGTGGGATGGGCAGGGGAGCCCTAGACAGCCCGGTCCTGGAGCCCTTCCCGGACCTGACTCAGCATGAAGTGGCAGACAGGGCGCGGCCGCCCACAGGGATTCCCATTTCCAGCCCGAACCCCGCCTTGTGCTGGCTGCAGGCCCAGGGCCCCAGAGATAGAGCCCAGCCCCTCCCAGCGCCGGGCGAGGCTGCAGGTGAGACCTGAAGACCCGTGGCAGGGACGGAGGACACAGGTGCCTTCCAAGGCAGGGGTGCTGCTGGTGGCCGAAGGGGCTCCGCCCTCCCTTCCCTCCCAGGTGCTGGACCAGGCAGTGCTGGGCATGGCCCTCAACCCGCCTCGCCTGAGAAAAGACGTGAAAAGTGCACACAGGGCTCTGGGGCCTGCGAGGTTTCTGGCCCCTCGAGGGCAGGGCCTCTGCTCCCACGCCTCAGGCTCCCCCCACCACCCTGATGGGCCACGTGGTCTGGAGGGACCTTCAGCCCAGCTGCCAGGGACCGTCTCACAGAGACTCCTCCTTGGAGGACAAGTTCTCTGCATCTCCAGAGGTTTAGGCTGAAAGTGCAGAGGTTGAGGAGTCGGACAGAGGAGTCAGCCCCAGGCACGCTCCGCTCACAGGAGCCGCGTCGCCTGAGTCGCGTTTGATAAAATTCACTGGAGGCCACTGGTGCGGCCTGAGCTCCTGCACTTGACCCGGCAGACCCGCCCAAAACACAGCCACTCGAGCTAGAGTTCCATGTCACCAAGCCAAGACAAACTTGTTCATCTCACCTCCCAGGAAACCAGGAGCGAGAAGAGCTCCAGACAGGCCAGGCCGAGCGGCGTGACGAGGAAGTCCCCTCTGCCGGAACCTTCTGAGGAGCCACTTGGAAATGACCAATCTGCTTTTTGTTCTGTGTCTGCTTCCTCAGCCCCTTTCTGTCTACACAGCCAGCCTCCTCTGCCCAGCACGCCGGAGCCCTCGTTCTGTTTTACAGATGATTTGTGCCTGGTTCTAGCATTGCAAAAACAGCCTTTATGATCTTTCCTTTGGGGCCAGGCACGGTGGCTCACACCCGTAATCCCAACACCCTGGGAGGCCATGGCGGGCCACCAACGCTGTGAGAGGAGAGACATGCTGTGTGAAGCTGCGTGCGGTGATCTTACAGCCGCCCTGGGAAACGCAGAGGTGGCCGTGCGGTCTCTGCCTTTTCCTGACCGAATGCGCTGTGGCAGTGTGAAGGCCACAGAGCCCTCTGCCCCGGGCCCTTATATTTCCTTCCTGGGCAGAACAGTGGATCTTTTTTTTTTTTTTTTTTTTTTTGAGACGGAGTTTTGCTCTTGTTATCCAGGCTGGAGTGCAATGGCACGATCTCGGCTCACCGCACTCTCCGCCTCCTGGGTTCAGGCAATTCTCCTGCCTCAGCCTCCTGAGTAGCTGGGATTACAGGCACGCGCCACCATGCCCAGCTAATTTTTTGTATCTTTAGTAGAGACGGGGTTTCACCATGTTGACCAGGATGGTCTCGATCTCTTGACCTCACGATCCACCCGCTTCGGCCTCCCAGAGTGCTGGGATTACAGGCTTGAGCCACCACGCCCGGCCTGGGTCTTTTTTTTTTTTTTGAGATGGAGTCTCACTCTGTCACCCAGGCTGGAGTGCAGGGGCATAGCCTCAGCTCGCTGCAACGTCTCCCTCCCGTGCTCAGGTGATGATCCTCCTGCCTCAGCCTCCTGGGGAGCTGGGACTACAGGTGCCTGCTGCTACGTAGTCTAATTGCTTGTATTTTTAGTAGAGTCGATGTTTCACCTTTTTGGCCAGGCTGGTCTTGGACTCCTGACCTCAAGCTCCCACTGCCTCTGCCTCCCAAAGTGCAGGGGTTACAGGCATGAGCCAGAGGATCTTTACTTTCCATTCAGGTCTTTCTTTCTTTTATGTATTTATTTTTTATGAGACGTAGTCTAGCTCTGTCGCCCAGGCTGGAGTGCAGTGCCGCAATCTCACCTCACTGCAGCCTCTGCCTCCAGGTTCAAGCGAGTCCCCTGCCTCAGCCTCCTGAGTAGCTGGAACTACAGGTGCCTGCCACCAAGCCTGGCTGATTTTTGTAGTTTTAGGTAGAGACGGGATTTCACCATGTCGGCCAGGATGGTCTCCATCTCCTGACGTGGTGATCCGCCCGCCTCGGCCTCCCAAGGTGCTGGGATTACAGGTGTGAGCCCCTGTGCCCCGCCCCATTTACTTCCTTCACTGATGCAGGTTATTCATCACCGAGCTGCTCTCGGGAGGGGATAACCCAGTCTGGGGAGTTCCCTAAGCGGGCACTGTCTCCACCTCCTTGCCTGGGCTCTGAATTCCCCAAAGATTTCAGAGGAAGTTTCTGAGAAGCCAAAATCTAGGCCGTGTGATCCGACGGAAAGTCCCCGACGGCTCTGACTGTCCGGAGTACCCAGGCAATTTGGACACACGCTCCTCTTCCTGGCTGCGTACCTGATTAAGGAAGAAACTCCCCAGTCATCTGACCCATCAGGGTTTGCCGTCCAGGTGCTCGGCCGAAGAGGTACCACCGGTCCGAGGTCACTGCCTGGCACGCGAAGGCTGTGATGGCGGGATGGAGGGGTTACAGGTCACAGTCACGGGCTCCAGGCCCTCAGACGCCACCTCCAAAAGCACATCATCCTGCTAAGGCATTTAGAGCATAAGTAATATTTCACCTTTAAGGTTGTTAGACACAGTCAACATGGTTCTTCCATATTTTCAGTACAAGAACCGTGTTTAACATCAAGAGATTATCGTGTCCTCTCGAGCGGTCGTGAGTATGATTTCGTTATTTATTGAACGAGAAAATTCTGAGGGACAGTAACATTCACACGAGCTTCGGTCTCATTCATTCAAACAGCCCGTACATTTCATTTCATACCTTTGCAGGACACATGTGATTCATGCACAAGGCTTGCTGCGTTCGGGAACTTCCAAATCTTAGAGTGAGGCTGCCGCGTCCGTCGGGGGGCTGAGGTCCAATGTGAGGACCCCACGGCTGCAGGTGCCTGGGTGGGGACGCAGGCCCCCCAGGGGCAGATGAGCTTCACACGGTTGTTGTGTGTTGAATTGTCCCTGAAAGGTGCGCCGAAGCCCCAGTGCTTGTGGGTTTTGGGAAGCAGGGTCGGCATCTGTGTGATTTGCTAAGACACGTCGAATTGGATCAGGGTGGACCTCAAATCCCGCGACTGCTGTTCTTACATAAAGAGGGAAATGGAGACACAGGGAGGAGGCCGTGCGACAACAGGCAGAGACGGGAGGGGCGCGTCCAGCAGCCGGGCAGCGCCAAGGAGGCCAGAGGCGCATACAGAACAGGTCTCCTCTGGGAGGAGTTGCTTCTGCTGACACTGGTTCCACTCCCGGCCTCCGAGACTGAGGGGAGAAACCTCTGTTGTTTCCAGCTGCGTGCGGTGATTTTACAGCCACCCTGGGAAACGCACGCGGTGGACGTGTGTGCTTTGCCTTTTATTGAAATAATTCACGTGCGGATGTGAGAAAGCACACAGAGCCCTTTGCCCAGGTCCCTCCTCGGTGGCTCAGTGCAGAGTCCCCACGTGGCATTCCCGCCAGCACTGCCACAGACACAGCCACACCTCTCATCAGGCCTCCTGGCATTTCTTGTACCTGTGTGTGCTGCATTGTGTGTCTCTATGTGTGTGTGTGTATGTGGTGTGTACGCTATGTGTGGTATGCTGTGGCGTGTCGCATATTATGGTGTGTGCTGTGTGTGTGCATGTGATGTGTGTGAGTGTGCATGTTATGTGTGGTGTGTGGTGTGGTGTGTTGCATGTTCTGGGTGTGTGTGTGCAATATGATGTGATGTGTATGCTATGCGTGGTGTGTAGTGTGTTGTGGTTGTGTGTGCTGGGTGGTGTGTGATGTAGTGTGTTGTATAGTGTGTGTCGTGTGTGATGAATCATATTGCATGGTGTGTGTGTTGTGTATGTGGTGTGGTGTGTTGGGTGTGGTGTGTGGTATGTTGTGTGGTGTGTATGGCTTGTGTGGTGTATGGTGTGTGTGTTGTATGCTATTATGTGTGTGTGGTGTGCTATGTGGTGTGTCGTGTGGTGTGGTGTGGTATATGATGTGTGAGTGGTGTTTGTGGTGTGTGATGTGTGTTGTATGTGTGTTGCATGGTGTGTGTGTGGTATGCTGTGTGTGTGGTATGTGGTATGTGCGTTGTGTGGTGTGTGGTGTTTGTGGTATGCACAGTGTGTCGTGTGCTGTGTATGTTGTGTGTTGGGTAGGTGTGTGTTGTGTGTGTCGTGGGTGTGTGTTGTATAGCGTGTGTGTGTTGTGAACATGTGTGTGGTATGTGTGTGTTGTGCGTTGTGTGTGTGTTGTGGGTGTGTTGTGTGTGTCGTGTGGGTGTGTGTTGTGTGTGGTGTATGCTGTGTGTGTTTTATAGCGTGTGTGTGTGTGCGTGGTGTGCGGTGTGTTGTATAGCATGTGTTGTGTGTGTGTTGTGCATATGTTGTGTGTGGTGTGTGTGTGGTATGTGTAGTGTGTGTTGTGTTGTGTGTGTGAGCAGAGGCTTCTAGTTCTCTACAATTCCACTGCCCATGGGTGCTCACAGGCACCTGCTCCAGGAGCGGCTCGGCCCGCCCTGTGCCCAGCACTCCCGCTGCCCTAGTGAGCCCCCTCCTGCCGTGGTTCTGACCTGCAAGCAGCGCTGTCCTCCGTGTCTATCAACTGTCATTCCCGTAGCATCCAGTGAGTGCCTTCAGGCCGCAGGTCACCTTTGGGGTGCCTTGGTGGGCGCCAAGAGTCTGGGGTGGGCGAGCCGGGGGTTTGCGCCTCGGCATGGAGGACGATGCCAGGCTCAGCCGCTTCCAGTCTGCAGCCACGGTGACCCCTCTGCCTCGCTGGTCCCTAAGCCGGCCTCAGCGGGGCGCGGTGTGCAGGCTCTGGAACCTGCCGGGACGCTGTCGTGGCCCATCTCGCTCAGCGCAGCAGCGTTCCACCGGCAAGCATCCCTTAGAGAGGGAAGGGATGGCTCAGGTGATCGGCGTTACACGTCTCTGCTGTGACTTTTTTTAGGGGTCCCTGAAAGGTTCCAGCTGTTTTTGTTTTGCTTTGTTTGCTGTTTGGTTGACCGACAATGTAAGGAGGACTCCCTGTCCCAGAGAGAGGATGCGTCCATCCCGCCCTCCACGTGTCCAGCCTGCTCCCCAGAGCTGCACGAGAGCCTGTGTGGAAAGGAAAAGACGCAGCTCTCGCCGGGAGAGGCCTCAGCACAGCCATGAGAACCCCCCTTACACACATGCGTTCGCCCGCGCGTGCCAGAGGGCCCGGGTCCACCTCCCAGGAAGGCTGCCTCCAGAGCATCTGGCACATGGCCTGCCCTGCAGGGGAGCTGGAGGCCGGGGGTGGGAGGGCCCTCACACACGTGAAGCCCAAGGCAAGCATGTTCACTCACCGTCATCCCACTCCACCATTTGGAAGTAAAAATGCCGTTAGTCCTACCTCTGTCAGGCTGAAAGCGGACACGGCCAGTTTCTGTACGACGCTGGAGCCAAGAATGGCTTTTTTTTTTGCCAATCAATGAGAGCTTGTAAGGTTGCTGAGGTTGGTTGGCCTTGAACTCTTGGCCTCGCCTTCGCAAGCGCCACGACATCCGGCCAGAGCCACTTTGGGCCCCGGCTTTTACATCTTCGGAGGACAAAAGACAAAGGCAGGAGGATCACTTGAGGCCATGAGTTCGAGGCCAGCCTGGGCAAAAAAGCAAGATCTCCTCTCTACAAAAAAATTTGAAAAAATAAAAAGTCCGGGCACAGTGGCTCATGCCTGTAATCCCAGCACTTCAGGAGGCTGAGGCAGGCGGATCACCTGAGGTCCGGAGTTCGAGACCAGCCTAGGCAACATGGTGAAACCCACCTCACTAAAAAATACAAAAAAGTAGCTACTCAGGAGGCTGCGGTGGGAGGATCCCCGGAGTCCTGGAAGTCAGGAGTTCAGTGAGCCGTGTTCACACCACCGCACTCCAGCCTGGGTGACAGGAGTGAGACTCTGTCTAAAAGAACAAACTAGCCTGGTGTTGTGGTCGTGCCTGTGTTCGCAGCTGCTTGGGGCAGGAAGATGTCCGGAGCCCATGTCTGAGGCTGCAGTGAGCCATTATTACACCACTGCACTCTGGCCTGCGCACTGGTGGTCCTGTCTCAGAATACACAAATACAGCCAGAAAGTAATTCTGATCAGGTGAATTTAAAGACAACACAGCTGGTCGGGCGCGGTGGTTCACGCCTGTAATCCCAGAACTTTGGGAGGCCAAGGCAGGTGGATCACGAGGTCAAGAGATCAAGACCAACCTGGTCAACAAGGTGAAACCCCGTCTCTACTAAAAAAATACAAAAATTAGGCCGGGCATGGTGGCTCAAGCCTGTAATCCCAGCACTTCGGGAGGCCGAGGTGGGTGGATCATGAGGTCAAGAGATTGAGACCATCCAGGTCAACATGGTGAAACCCCGTCTCTACTAAAGATAGAAAAATTAGCTGGGCATGGTGGCGCGTGCCTGTAATCCCAGCTACTCAGGAGGCTGAGACAGGAGAATTGCCTGAATCCAGGAGGCGGAGGTTGCGGTGAGCCGAGATCGCGCCATTGCACTCCAGCCTGGGTAACGAGCGAAACTCCTTCTCAAAAAAAAAAAAATGTACAACTCTAATGTATGATATGAAACCTTACAGCATCTATTCTCCTTTGCCGATAGGGTCTATAATGGTTTTGCAGGACTGCCGGAACAGCATCCCACAGTCTGGGCGACTCAAACAAGACACTGAGGCTCACGCCTGTAACCCCAACTCTTTGGGAGTCCAAGGCGGGCAGATCACCTGAGGTTGGGAGTTCAAGACCAGACTGACCAACATGGAGAAAACCCATCTCTACTAAAAATACAAAATCAGCCTGTCATGGTGGCGAGTACCTGTAGTCCCAGCTACTCAGGAGGCTGAGGCAGGAAAATCGCTTGAACCCAGGAAGCAGAGGTTGCAGTGAGCCGAGATCACGCCACTGCACTCCGGCCTGGGCAACAGGAGTGAAACTCTGTCTAAAAAATACAAAAATTAGTGTGGTGACACAAGCCTGTAATCCCAGCTACCTCGGAGGCTGAGACAGGAGAATCACTTGAACCCAGAAGGCAGAGGTTGCAGTGAGCCAAGATTGTGCCACTGTACTCCAGCCTGGGTGACAGAGCAAGACTCCATCTCAAAAAAAAAAAAAAAGGAGGCCGGGCACAGTGGCTCATGCCTGTAATCCTAGCACTTTGGGAGGCCGAGGTGGGTGGATCACCTGAGGTCAGGAGTTCAAGACCAGCCTGGCCGTCATGGTGAAACCCCATCTTTAAAAAAGTAAATAAATAGGCTGGTCCGAGTGCAGTGGTGTTTACAACTAATTGATCACAACCAGTTACAGATTTCTTTGTTCCTTCTCCACTCCCACTGCTTCACTTGACTAGCCTTAAAAAAATAAAAAAATTTTTTAAAAAAAGTAAATAAATAAATCAAAAGGAGAAAACAGAGTGAAGGAGAGTGGCTGAGTCAGGGTCGACGTGACCTCCTCGGAGGAAGAGAGGCTGAGTCTTCCGTGAGGAGGGAGCTGGGCTCCGTCAGTAGCCTTCTGAGAAAACCACTCACAGTTTGCCCGGGGCTGTGCTCGCCAAGCCACGCTGATGACGAAGGCGTGGTTTCTGGGCCGCCCCACACCAGGAAGTGGGCGCCCTTCGGCAGGTTCTTGTGTTCTGGCTGCTGCAAACCAGCACGTTGCTGGCACTGTTTACACAACCTGAGTGGGTTTCCTTAATCATCGGTGTGGGGGTTTTTGTTTTCTCGTGTTGGCTTCGGTGTTTAGTTCCAGTTTTTAAAATGTGTGCCTATAATAGATAAAACGCACGTTGTCAGGGAAATTCAGAGCATGCCCTGCCTGTGATGTGGACAGGCCCCCACAATTCCACTCCAGCGACAGGTCTGTAGCCTGAACATACACATGGAACAGACAGTTTAGACTCCCCCAAAACAGGCCCTGCCTCCTGGGTTCCAGCGATGTGATTCTCCTGTCTCAGGCTCCCAAGTAGCTGGGACTACAGGCAGCTGCCATCAGGCCCAGCTAATTTTTTTTTTTTCTGAGACAGAGTTTTGCTCTTGTTAGCCAGGCTGGAGTGCAATGGCGCCATCTCGGCTCACCACAACCTCCGCCTCCTGGGTTCAGGCAATTCTCCTGCCTCAGCCTCCTGAGTAGCTGGGATTACAGGCATGCACCACCATGCCCAGCTAAATTTTCTATTTTTAGTAGAGACGGGGTTTCACCATGTTGACCAGGATGGTCTCGATCTCTTGACCTCGTGATCCACCCGCCTCAGCCTCCCAAAGTGCTGGGATTACAGACTTGAGCCACTGTGCCCGGCCTAATTTTTTTTTTTTAAGGCGAAGTCTCACTCTTGCCCAGACTGGAGTGTAATGGTGTGATCTCAGCTCACTGCAACCTCAGCCTCCCGGATTCAAGCAATTCTCCCACCTCAGCCTCCCGAGGAGCTGGGACTCCAGACATGCGTCTGGCTAATTTTTGTATATTTAGTGGAGACAGGGTTTCACCATGTTGGAGAGGCTGGTCTTGAACTCTTGACCTTAAGTGATCCACCTCCCAAAGAGCTGGGATTATAGGCGTGAGCCACCACGCCCGGCCTGTTTGCTTTGTTAATAGAGATGGGTTTTTACCACCTTGCCCAGGCTTATCTCTAACTCCTGAGCTCAGGTCATCTGCCTCCCTCAGCCTCCCAAAATGCCAGGATTACAGGCGTGAGCCACCACGGACCTGCAGAAGCTCCTGTCCATGGAACTGTCAGGTCAAAGACGACACATGTCTTCCTCTGAGTATTGATTGCCACGTGTCTCACACTGGCACATGCAACTGACTGCAAATATATGTGGATGCTGCTGTATCTAATAACATTCAAGTCAGTTGCATGGGGAAAGAAAGACGGATTCCTTTCTATGAGTGGCAGGTGCACAGGAGAACGTGGAAGAAGGGGGAGAGCTTGGGACGGAGCTGAGGGGTGTTGTTCGTTTGTTTTACTGCTTCTGCAGAGTATGTCCAGAGTCATCAGAGGTTTCTTTTTCTTTTTTGAGACGGAGTCTCGCTATGTCACCCAGGCTGGATGGCACGATCAGCTCACTGCAACTTCCACCTCCCAGGTTCAAGTGATTCTCCCGCCTCAGCCTCCTGAGTAGCTGGGATTACAGCTCCGCGCCACCACAACCGGCTAATTTTAATTTTTTTTTTTTTTTTAGATGGAGTTTCGCTCTTGTTACCCAGGCTGGAGTGCAATGGCGCGATCTCCACTCACCGCAACCTCCGCCTCCTGGGTTCAGGCAATTCTCCTGCCTCAGCCTCCTGAGTAACTGGGATTACAGGCACGCGCCACCATGCCCAGCTAATTTTTTGTATTTTTAGTAGAGACGGGGTTTCACCATGTTGACCAGTATGGTCTCGATCTCTTGACCTCGTGATCCACTCGCCTCGGCCTCCCAAAGTGCTGGGATTACAGGCTTGAGCCACTGCGCCCGGCCCCAATTTTTGTATTTTTACTAGAGACGGGGTTTCACCATGTTGGTCAGGCAGGCCTCAAACTCCTGACGTTGTGATCTGCCTGTCTCAGCCGAAGTGCTGGGATTACAGGCATAAGCCACCATGCCCGGCCTAACCTGAGGTTTCTGTTCCAAGGGGTGATGGTGTTCTAGAAGTGGATAATGGGGATGGTCGCATAGATCATGAAGACACCAAAAACTTACTTGATTTTCTTTTTTCTTTTTTTTTTTATTGTATATTTAGAAAAAACTCTTTTTTTCAGATAAACTTACTTGATTTTCTACGATGTGAATCAACCTCAAATTAAAATGAAATGAAAAGGCAATGCATATTTGAAATTTCTGCCGGCGCCGGTGAGCGGGCCTCCGGCAGGCTGTGCGGCGCCCCTTCCCCACCGCTCGGGACTGCGCCAGGCTCCGGGAACGCCGTGGGCCTCTGATGTTTGCAGCCCCCGCCAGTCAGTTCCGTGGGGGCTTCCTCCTTTGCTCGTGCGTCTCTGATTACTAATGAAGTTGAGCGACTTTTTTTTTTTTTTAATATTTATTGGTCACTTGCATTTCTCCTGTGAGCTTTACCAGATTCCTGTGAGTTCGGTGGCTGGGGCTGGGCTGGGCCTGGGAGACTGGCTAAGCCTGACTCTGTCTAGAAAGGATTTCCGCAGCCCAGGGCAGATGTCATCCCTGTTCCCGCTGGGCTGTGGTCCTAGAAGCGCCCGTCGGCACAGCTCTCCCGCCCCGTCTCTCTGCCTCTCTGTCATCTCACGCGGAACGTGCTGTCGTCCGTGGTGAAGAGGCCTCTTTCTCAGCCCTGCGCGGGGAGCCAGGCTGCCCCCCGGTTGGCCGGTGTGACGGCCTCGGTCACCCAGCCTTGTCCTACTAGCGCTCAAGGACAGTTCAAGTGTCTTTCAGCCACTCGGGACAAGCAGAGAGGCTCCTAAAAGAGAGACTCATGTTCATAGAATTATTATTTTTTTTTTGAGATGGAGTTTTGCTCTTGTTGTCCAGGCTGGGGTGCAATGGCACGACCTTGGCTCACTGTAACTTCTGCCTCCCAGGTTCAAGCGATTCTCCTGCCTCAGCTTCCCGAGTAGCTGGGATTACAGGGGGCGTCACCACACAGGACTAATTTTGTATTTTTAGTAGAGACGGGATTTTACCATGTTGGTCAGGCTGCTCTCGAACTCCTGATCTTATGATCAGCCCCCCTTGTCCTCCCAAAGTGTTGGGATTACAAGCGTGAGCCATGGCGCCTGGCTTGCTTGCTTTGTTAACGGTAAAACACATACAAGGTTAAATTGACCAGCTTCACCATTTGCAAGGATGTGGTTGGTTTGTGTGGCCTCCACTGGCCATGGTGAGGGTGTGGTTTGGTCGTGTGGCCTCCACTGGCCGTGGCAAGGGTGTGGTTTGGTCGTGTGGCCTCCGCTGGCCGTGGCGAGGGCGTGGTTTGGTCTTGTGTCCTCCGCTGGCCGTGGCGAGGGTGTGGTTTGGTCGTGTGGCCTCTGCTGGCCGTGGCGAGGGCGTGGTTTGGTCGTGTGGCCTCCGCTGGCCGTGGCGAGGGCGTGGTTTGGTCATGTGGCCTCCGCTGGCTGTGGCGAGGGCGTGGTTTGGTCGTGTGGCCTCCGCTAGCCGTGGCGAGGGTGTGGTTTGGTCTTGTGTCCTCTACTGGCCATGTTCTGCAACAGAGCTCTGCAAGTCTTTCACCCACACTGAAACCCTATGGCCCCTGGGCACCCATTCCCCTTCCCCCTCCGCACTCCTGCAGCCCTTGGTAACCACCTTTCGACTTTCTGTTTCCATGATTTGAACTTTTTTTTTTTTAAGATGGGGTTTCACCATATTGGTCAGGCTGGTCTTGAACTCCCAACCTCAGGTGATCCACCCACCCTGGCCTCCAAAGTGCTGGGATCACAGGCCTGAGCCACGGCGCCCGCACTTGAACTTCTTTAGGCACTTCCTGTGAGTGGGATGATTTTACTTAGGGAGTTCCTGGTACCAGGTAGGGAAACCTCAGAAGGTGGCTGGACCCAGGGTACTCAGCCACCCTCTTCCGGGCCATGGGAAGAAGAAGCTTCTTTAGCCTTCCAGACCTGGCCCTGACCCCAGAGGCTGCCACCTGGACCTACTCCAAACCCATGTCTCCAGGCAGAGCAGCTCTGAGACGCTGCTGAAATCCTGGGTGTCCGGTGTCGCCTGCCTTGGCCCGGGGGCTATGACTCCAGCTCTGCAGGGGTGGGGGGACTGCAGCAAGAATTCAAGCCCCAGTGACAGCAAGGGGAGGCCCCTCCCTTCCCGAGAGCTCCCGGCCCACATCCTCCAGGCTCCACACAATCCCAGAAATGCCTGCGCCACCAAATGTGGCCGTTGGTTCGAGGCTCCTGAAGGTGTTATTGTGTGGAGCTGTAAGCTAGTCACCTGCTGGCTGGTGTAAGACACGTCTCTAGTTCCTTCTGAAAATGTCCACAGACACGTGAGTTGTAGGTGGTACATTCCTTCAGGATAATTGAGATTCTGCTCTTTTTTTTTTTCAGAGACAGGGTCTTGCTCTGTTGTCCAGGCTGGAGCTCAATGGTGCAATTATAGCTCAGAGCAACACCAACCTCCTGGGCTCAAGCCATCCCTGACCTCAGCCTGCTGAGCAGCAGAGACGACAGACACGTGCCACCATGCTTGGCTAATTTTTAATTTTTTATAGAGACAGGGTCATGCTGTGTCGTCCAGGCTGGAATCAAACTCCCAAGCTCAAATAAGCCTCTTGCCTCGGCCTCCCAAAGTGACTCCTTGGCTGTTTTCAGGCTGCTGTTTGGATCTGGCTCGGGTGAAGGTAAAATGTGACTTTCACCCAGTTCACTCTGATCTCTAGTGAGATCTCAAGTCACATGGCACTCACCTCCTGAGATGCTGTCTTGGATGAGTCAGCGATCTGCAGGACCCCAGAGCTTCTCCAAGGCTGGCTGGGGAACCCACTGCAAGGCAAGTTCTCAGCCCCTCCGCAGGCCAGTTCATCAGAAGCTCTGGGGCTGGGGTCCTGACTCCTGATTTTCCCTCCAGGGGATTTCCACTCACACTGAAGTCTGAGGACCTCAGAGGCAGGATGGGAGACGTGCCTGTCACAAGGAACCAGGAAAATACTCCCTTGTTTTCTTTTCCTGTTTTAGAGATGGGTCTGGTGACGTTGCCCAGGCTGGAGGGCAGCGGTCATGGTCAGCACGGAAGCTCTTACCTGCTCCTGTTCCACGCTGACCTGGGCCGGTTCTCCCCACCTTTGGCAACCTGGTGGCCTCCAGCTTCCAGAGGTCACCATATTGATGCTGAATTTAGCGTGGACACTCAGTCAAGTTTGCACACTACACTGTAGCCTGGAGTTCCTGGGCTCACAGCACCATCTCGCCCTACTGGCAATTCTGTTTTAGGAATTTATCTTTAGGAGATAATAAAAAATAACTTTTTTTTTTTTTTAAGTCCAGACAGAGCAGCAGGGGTCGGGCGGGGGGGCAGGGGAGAAAAATAAATAAATATTTAAGTTCAGACAGGGTGTTGCCCTGTCCCCAGGCTGGAGTGCAGTGGCACACTCTGAGTAACCCACCGCAACTCCAGTCATGGCCCCACTGCAACCTCAGCCTCCCAAGCTCAGCTGATTCTCCTACCTCAGCCTCCTGAGTAGCTGGGACTACAGGCACGCGCCACCATGCCCAGCTAATTTTTTGTATTTTTAGTAGAGACGGGGTTTCACCATGTTGACCAGTATGGTCTCGATCTCTTGACCTCGTGATCCGCCAGCCTCGGCCTCCCAAAGTGCTGGGATTACAGGCTTGAGCCACCATGCCCGGCCACTCAGCAAATTTTTAAAAAATTTTTGTAGAGACGGGGTCTCACTATATTGCCCAGGCTGGTCTGGAAATCCTGGCCTCAAGTAATCCTCCCACCTTGACCTCCAAAAGTGCTGGGATTACAGGGAGAAGCCACCACACCTGACCCTAGTAAAAGAATATAGTCATGATTCATACAGATATAAAATGAGCAAGTGTTAAAAGGTTTAATGTAACTCATTAACTAAAATGTTACACCTGGCTTAAGAAGCATTCCAAGATGCCAGGTGCGGTGGCTCAAGCCTGTAATCCCAGCACTTGGGAGGCCGAGGTGGGTGGATCACGAGGTCAAGAGATCGAGACCATCCTGGTCAACATGGTGAAACCCCGTCTCTACTAAAAATACAAAAAATTAGCTGGGCATGGTGGCGCGTGCCTGTAATCCCAGCTACTCGGGAGGCTGAGGCAGGAGAACTGCCTGAACCCAGGAGGCGGAGGTGGCAGTGAGCCGAGATCGCGCCATTGCACTCTGGCCTGGGTAACAAGAGCGAAACTGCGTCTCAAAAAAAAAAAAAAAAGGCCGGGCGCGGTGGCTCAAGCCTGTAATCCCAGCACTTTGGGAGGCTGAGGCAGGTGGATCACGAGGTCAGGAGATCGAGACCTTCCTGGTCAACATGGTGAAACCCCGTCTCTACTAAAGATACAAAAAATTAGCTGGGCATGGTGGTGCATGCCTGTAATCCCAGCTACTCAGGAGGCTGAGGCAGGAGAATTGCCTGAACCCAGGAGGCGGAGGTTGCGGTGAGCCGAGATCGCGCCATTGCACACCAGCCTGGGTAACAAGAGCGAAACTCCGCCTCAAAAAAAAAAAAAAAGATTGTTGGCTGGGTGCAGTGGCTCACGCCAGTAATCCTAGCACTTTGGGAGGCCAAGGCAGGCAGATCACCTAAGGTCAGGAGTTCGAGACCAGTCTGGCCAACATAGTGAAACCTCAGCTCTACCAAAAATACAAAAATTAGCTGGGCGTGGTGGTGGACGCCTGTAACCCCAGTTACTCCAGAGGCTGAGGCAGGAGAATTGCTTGAACCTGGGACGCGGAGGTTGCAGTGAGCTGAGATTGCACACTGCACTCCATCCATCCTGAGTGACAGAGCGAGACTCCATCTCAAAAAAAAAAAAATTGGCCGGGCGTGGTGGCTCAAGCCTGTAATCCCAGCACTTTGGGGGCCCGAGGCTGGCGGATCACGAGGTCAAGAGATCGAGACCATCCTGGTCAACATGGTGAAACCCCGTCTCTACTAAAAATACAAAAATTAGCTGGGCATGGTGGCGCGTGCCTGTAATCCCAGCTACTCGGGAGGCTGAGGCAGGAGAATTGCCTGAACCCAGGAGGCGGAGGTTGCGATGAGCCGAGATCGCGCCATTGCACTCCAGCCTGGGTAACAAGAGCGAAACTCCGTCTCAAAAAAAAAAAAAAAAAAATTGTAGAGACCACGGTTCTTTTGAATGTTACAAATGTTTCCTACTGAGACCTTTAAAACAGAACAAGGGCTGGGGGCTCCTGAGTGCTGGGCAGAGGAGGCTGGTTGTGTAGAAAGCAGCTGAGGAAGCAGACACAGAACAAACAGCACATTGGTCATTTCCAAGTGGTTTCCCTCGGAAGGTTGCAGCCCAGGGGAAGCTCCTCATTCCTTAATCTCTTCAGGATTGGGAGGGCCTGGAAGGAAAGACCCAGCTGTGTTACATACTCTAAGTTGCACATTTCCCCACAAAGACGCTTGCAGGATGATTTCAAAATATGTCAAAGAAACATGTTTTGGTGTAAAAAAATTTTTTTTTTGAGACGGTGTCTTGCTCTGTCACCAGGCTGGAGTGCAGTGGCGCAATCTCGGCTCACTGCAACCTCCGCCTGGGTTCAAGCGATTCTTCCGCCTCAGCCTCCCGAGTAGATGGGACTACAGGCGCGTGCCCACACGCCCGGCTAATTTTTGTATTTTCAGTAGAGACGGGGTTTCACCATGGCCAGGATGGTCTCGATCTCTTGACCTCGTGATCCGCCCGCCTCGGCCTCCCAAAGTTCTGGGATTATAGGTGTGAGCCACCGCGCCTGGCCATAAAATATTTTTTTAAATTTTATTTTATTTATTTATTTTTTGAGACTGAGTCTCACCCTGTCTCCCAAGCTGGCGTGCAAGGAATGGCTCAATCTCAGCTCACTGCAACCTCCGCCTTCCGGGTTCAAGTGATTCTCCTGCCTCAGTCTCCGGAGTAGCTGGGATTACAGGCGCCTGCCAGCATATCCAGCTAATTTTTGTATTTTTAGTAGAGACAGAGTTTTGCCATGTTGGCCAGGCTGCTCTTGAATTCCTGACCTCAGGTGATCCACCTGCCTCGGCCTCCTAAAGTGCTGGCATTACAGGTGTGAGCCACCGCATCCCAGCAAAATATTTTTATTTTCTTCTTAGTCAAGCAGTGTTATGCCAGAGTCAGATCAGGAAGTAAGTCACGATATACAGGGTTAAAGAAAACCCGTCTGTCTCTGAAGAAGGTCCCTCTGAGCCCTGAGTGGATGTGAATCCGGGCACTCTCAACCCAGCTCATCTCTCTACATCAGGGTCCAGAAGTGCATGTGGTGAGGGGGCGTGGCCAGGGCCACACTGCAGCTCGGGTCCCACCAGCTGTGTGCAGCCACAGGCCCTTCTGTGAAACTCGTGGGACTCAATGCGCTTTGGAACTTGGAAGTTTCCTGAGCTTTGAAAATTCGATTCTGCACATGTACCCTGGTCCTATTCCATCCCATGTCTGGGGAGCAGGCAGCAAAGTGTGTGCCGGTCCACCAGTAGCCTCAGGCCGATTACATCACACTTTACAACCAAGGAGTTACTTTAAAATGTACTTTTGCCTGGGCGAGGTGTTTGCCTGTATTTTCAGCAGTTTGGGAGGCTCAGCCACTCTAACTAGGTGACCCCTCCCCGGCCCGAGGCTCCAGCCAGCCTCCACCTCTGACCATTCCTGGTTTGTCCCTTCTGCTCCAGGCCACACCTCTGACTGCTCTCTGACAGCTGCACCAGCTGTGTGAGCATCTCAAGTCCCTGCCGGACAGACCTGGTTTCCCAGCCTCCTGCCTCCGAATTCTCTGCTCCTATCACCTGCAGGCTTTTGTCCGCATAGCAAGGCAACCTGTGTTCACCAGGCCCCCTCTGCCGAGGCTGTCCCAAACCTTGTCTCCACCACCCTCAGAAACCCCAAGACCCTCTTCCTTTCTCTAGCTCAGCGTGCTGGCCAGGCTCCGTCATCCGGCCCACCTCTGAGTCTCTCCGCTCTGTGCTGCTCTTACCAGAAAGGGGTCCGATCCAGACCCAAGAGACGGTTCTTGGATCTCACGCAAGAAGAATTTGAGGTGACTCTGTAAAGTGAAAGCAAGTGGGCCGCGCGCGGTGGCTCAAGCCTGTAATCCCAGCACTTTGGGAGGCCGAGGCGGGTGGATCACAGGGTCAAGAGATCGAGACCATCCTGGTCAACAAGGTGAAACCCGTCTCTACTAAAAATACAAAAAAATTAGCTGGGCATGGTGGTGCGTGCCTGTAATCCCAGCTACTCAGGAGGCTGAGGCAGGAGAATTGCCCGAACCCAGGAGGCGGAGGTTGTGGTGAGCTGAGATCGCGCCATTGCACTCCAGCCTGGGTAACAAGAGCGAAACTCCGTCTCAAAAAAAAAAAAAAAAGTGAAAGCAAGTGTGTTAAGAAGGCAAAGGAATGGCTACTCCACAGGCAGAGCAGCGCCTTCGGCTGCTGGACCGAGGATACTTACAGCTATTTACTGATTACGTGCTAAACAAGGGATTATTCATGAGTTTCCTGCAGAAGACGAGGGCCACTACTGGAACTGAGGCTCCTCCCCGTTTTAAAGTATATACGGTAACTTCCTGACATTGCCCGTGACCCTTGTAGACTGTCAAGGCACTGATGGGAATGTTTTTCGGCAGCTAAAGTGTTATAATTAGCGTATAATGAGCAGTGAGGATGACCGGAAATCACTTTCATCTTGGTATTCATGGGTTTCAGGTGGCTTCTTTACCGCATCCTGGCTTATCAGCAAGGCCTTTGTGACCTGTGTCTTGTGCCACTTCCTATCTCACCTGTGACCTGGAATGCCTAACGTCCTGGGAATGCAGCCCAGCAGGTCCCAACCCCATCTCCCCCAGCCCCTGCGCAAGATGGAATTGCTCTGGTTTGAATGCCTCTGACAGTGCTCCCAGGCATGTGCGTGGAATTAGAATGATGTTCGCCTGTTAAATCCGTTATGTCAATTTAATTCCTAGCCCAGCCAAAGCACCAGAGGGGCTGGAAGTGCAGACTTTTCCTCCCTCCGGCTCGAGGGCTGGAGAGCTGCTGGTCAATTCTCTTTGCCCAGCACTCATCAGGGTGCAGGCTCATTCCGAGCTTAGCTTATCATTTCCACAGTCGATCCTGACTTTCCTTCAAAACAAGGTGCTTCCCACTGGGGGACTCACAGGGCCACCGTTGAGCAGTGGGGACCCGCAGCACCGGGAACCCACCTCACACCGATTCTGCCTCTCTCACACAGGTAGCTGTGGCAGGGGGTCAGGCTCGGGCAGCAGCTCTGCTCCCACAGCTGGGCCAGGGCTTCGGGACCCATGTCTACATTTCAGGCGGCTGGAGGGAAGAATCGGGGAACAGGGGCCTCTGCTGCTTCACGCTATACCCAGGCCTGACACACCTGTGGCCACACCCAGCCACAACGATGCCGGCCAAGAACCCAGAACCCACGGCCGAGTTCTGAACAGCAAAGGGAAGGTGCTCTGTGGGGGACACGGGCGGTTTCCAGTTGGAAAAGTTACGGTTTCCAGCTGAAATGGGCTGAGGTTTCCATGCCAGTTCCCTGGGTTCTCTAGCGACCAGAAAGACCCCTGGTGGAGACCAGGGAGCACCCACCCCTGATCAGGGACCCCGAGGCGGCACTCAGGCCGTCCAGCCGTTCCAGGGAGGCCGGCCCCGCCATCCCCAAGGATCGTGGTTAAATTCCTGCGCAGCTTCTGATGCATTTGCAGGTCTTTGGAACTTCAGGTACTTAAATATTCTCCAGCTGCGTTCAGGGCTCTGCCTCCGCAGTGACTCATACATCGTGGTAATAACGTAAATGTCTGGCAAATGAATGAGGCTGGGACCTAGGAAGGGAGGGTGTCACAGCTGGTGTGAGAGAAGGCCGAGCCCCATGCCGAAGTTATCACTCTAAAGGAAAGGAATGCCACGTCAGTCCAGCAGCCACGACCAGCAGCTGGGTGGAGTGAGAGCCACCGAGGGCACCAGTTTTCTTCCCGTCAGGTTAGGTCACCTGCCTGAATCACCGGAGGCCGGGCAGAATGGGAGCCATTGTTCCATCTCACTAACAGCACAAAGGAAACAGTTGTCACCCCTGGCAGAGTGACAATGAGAGCATTGTGATTGCTTTTCCTACGAATGGATGGCATCCTTGCCACCGTTTTCCACTGTAACGATCTTTACTCTGAAGTGAGGAAAAGTACCAGGTTGGAAAGAACGAAACTTCTCCTCATTTTCAATTTGACAGAGACAAAATTAGCACAAACTTGGTTTCAAGATCTGAATTGGCTTTATTCGAAATTCCAGACTGGGAAACAAGCCATTCTATGAAGCAGAACAAGGGCTCTGGTGTGCTGGGCAGAGGAGGCTGGCTGTGTAGACAGACAGGGGCTGAGGAAGCAGACACAGGAAAAGCAGGTTGGTCATTTCCAAGTGGCTCCTCGGAAGGTTCAGCAGAGGGGACTTCCTCGTCATGTCGCAAGACCTGGCCTGTCTGGGGCTCTTCCCTGTCTCCTGGTTTCCTGGAAGGTGAGATGAACAACTGTTTTGGCTTGGTGACGTGGAACTCTAGTGAGAGTGGCTGCATTTTGGGCTGGTCGGCCGGGCCAAGTGCAGGAGCTCAGGCCGCACCAGTGGCCTCCTGTGTAGTGCAGCCTTGACATTACTAACTCCATCTTGATGCCACGAACAGTGGCTCACACCTGTAATTCCAGCACTTTGGGAGGCCGAGGCAGGTTGGTCACCTGAGGTCAGGAGATCGAGACCAGCTTGACCAATATGATGAAACTCTGTCTCTATTAAAAATACAAAAATTAGGGGCCCAAAGTGGCTCCGGCCGGATGTCGTGGCGCTTGCGAAGGCGAGGCCAAGAGTTCAAGGTCAACCAACCTCAGCAACCTTACAAGCTCTCAATGATTGGCAAAAAAAAAAAAAAAAAAAAAAAATACAAAAATTAGCCAGGCCTGATGGCGGGCGCCTGTAGTCCCAGCTACTTGGGAGACTGAGGCAGGAGAATCACTTGAACTCCGGAGGTGGAGTTTGAGTGAGCCCAGATGATGACATGCACTCCAGCTTGGGTGACAGAGCGAGACTCTGTCTCAAAAAAACAAAACCCCAAAAATACAAAACTTAGCTGGGCGTGGTGGCATATACCTGTAATCCCAGCTACTTGAGAGGCTGAGATGGAAGGATTGCTTGAACCTGGGAGGCGGAGGCTGCAGTGAGCCAAGATCATACCACTGAACTCCAGCCTGGGTGACAGAGTGAGATCCTGACTCAAAAAGAAAAGAAAAGAAAAAACTGAAAAACCTAACTCCATCTTGGAAAAAGACTCCATTTTCTATTGCACAGGGCACTCTACCAACATGGATGAGGTGTTTTGCTGAATAAGGGCCAGCCACAGTGGCTCACGCCTGTAATCCCAGCACTTTGGGAGGCCGAGGCAGGCAGATAATGAGGTCAAGAGATCCAGACCATCTTGGCCAACATGGTGAAACCCCTAGCCAACATGGCCACAGAGTGAGACTCTGTCGAATGAATGAATGAATGAGAAGAAAAGGTTAATGAACCAGTCCAGGGGCTGAGAACAAGACAAAAGGACTCCTAGTCTCTGCTGGGAGTGTAGGGGCAGGATCTCGGCTCACTGCAGCGTCCGACTCCCAGGTTCAGGTGATTCTCTTGCCCCAGCCTTTTGAGTAGCTGAGGTTACAGGTGCCCACCACCAAGCCCTGCTAATATTTGTATTTTTAGTAAAGGCAGGTTTCACCATGTTAGCCAGGCTGGTCTCATGACCTCAGATGATCCACCTGCCTCGCCCTGCCACAGTCCGGCCTGTGGATGCAGTCTTTATTTTATTTTATTTTTTTGTTATTTTTTTTGAGATGGAGTTTCACTTGTTACCCAGGCTGGAGTGCAATTGTGCAATCTCAGCTGTAACCTCCGTCTCCCAGGTTCGAGAAATTCTCTTGCCTCAGCCTCCCGAGTAGCTGGGACTACAGGCATGCGCCACCATGCCCAGTAATTTCTGTATTTTTAGTAGAGACGGGGTTTCACCTTGTTGACCAGGATGGTCTCGATCTCTTGACCTCATGATCCACCCACCTCGGCCTCCCAAAGTGCCTGGATTACAGGCTTGAGCCACCGAGCCCGGCCCTAACTGATATATATATTTTTTTGAGACAGAGTTTCGCTGTTGTTACCCAGGCTGGAGTGCAATGGCGCGATCTCGGCTCACCGCAACCTCCGCCTCCTGGGTTCAGGCAGTTCTCCTGCCTCAGCCTCCTGAGTAGCTGGGATTACAGGCACGTGCCACCATGCCCAGCTAATTTTTTGTATTTTTAGTAGAGACGGGGTTTCACCTTGTTGACCAGGATGGTCTTGATCTCTTGACCTCGTGATCCACCCGCCTCGGCCTCCCAAAGTGCTGGGATTACAGGCTTGAGCCACCGCGCCCGGCCAACATTTCTATATTAATTAAGTATACTATTATGAGCCAGGTGCGGTGGGTCACGCCTGTAACCCCAGCACTTTAGGAGGTTGAGGTGGGAGGATTGCTTGATTCCTGGACTTTGAGAGGAGCCTGAGCAATGTAGTGAGACCCCGTCTCTATTCTAAAAATAACAAATAGAAAAAAATGTATATTATTGTGTCGGTTTGCGATACTGACTGAGCTGTGGAGAGGCTTGAGCCTGTGTGCCCACGTTTCTGACCATGGACTGACCCGGAGGTGAGAGGAAACACTGCCTGCTTCGGAACTCCGCAGAGCTCATGGCTTTGTGACTGAGACAGCCCCAGCGCCAGCCCAGCACCATGGAAAGGTGAAAACGTGCGTGGACCTGGTCGTCTCTGACCTCGCATGGCCCGTGACCCCTCCTAGAAACTTTATTCAACAAATCTTAGTTCAAGTATGGCCTGGCTGGACGCGGTGGCTCCTGCCTGTAATCCCAGCACTTTGGGAAGCCAAGGCGGGAGGATTGCTTGAGCCCAGGAGTTTGAGACCAGCCGGGGCAACCTAGCTACCAAAAAATACAGAAAATTTGCCAGGTGTGGTGGCACACACCTGTACTCCCAGCTACTCAGGAAGCTGAGGTGGGACAATCACCTGAGCCTGGGGAGGCTGAAGCGGCGGTGAGCCGTGATTGCACCACTGCACTCCAGCCTGGGTGATAGTCCAGCCTTCCCAAATTGGAATTCGTTCAACAATGTGCATTGTTCTGATATAAGTTCTGTTAAGTCATCAGTAAAATGTATTTATTATGCCTGGATTTACTTAAAAGAGCCTCTCGTGACCTGCCCTCCCTTTCCAGTCGTACATGCTGGAAGCCAGGATGGCATCTCGCCCAGCAATGCGGAGCAGCAGGCTCTGTCCCTGTGTCCACGGCCTCCTGCCTCCAGCAAGCGCACAGCCAGACAGCGACCCAATGCTGCACAGCGTCCCTGGCTTGGGAGTCAATGCGTGAGCTTTAAACCTCTCCTAACAATCCGAAGCCCACTGTGACCCAGCGCGCCACAGTCTGAGCATCTCTGGGGGTGGAGAGTGAAGCCGCAGAGCCGCATAGGACGGCACAGGTGCACGTCGTCAAATCTCTGAATCAGAAAATGAACTGGAGGTGAGCGTGGTGATGGAAGAGAGTAAACCCACCCAGCCCTGGTAGCGGCTCTGCGGGCCTCTGTGTGCCCGCCCTCGGCTGCTGCCTCTCACCTTTCTGCCTGCAGTGCTGGGCAAGGAGGTGGGACCCCTGCCCTGCCTTCCCCGGGGGCCAGAGGCCTGCAGGGCACCCTCCATGTGGGCACAATGACTGGGACCTTCACAGCGCCTCTCAGGTAGGCTGCCCTTTGGATATTAAGGACTTGTCACCCACACCCCCTATTTCCAGGCTTCCTCCCCATCAGGGACCCACATCCTACCACTACTCTCAGGGGACTTGAGCGGGCGGTTTTCTCGGGATTGAATTGAAACCACCTTAGCAAAAACTGTAAGTGAGGAAATTAGGACAGTGAAAGAGATCAGACCTAACCTTGCTTCTGACCTTTAAGCTGTTCTTGTTGATTCCCAGGGGTAGGAACTAACTTTGGGAAGGAATTCAGTTTGAGGACTAAACTGATTTCTTTTTCTTTTTTTTTTGAGACGGAGTTTCGCTCTTGTTACCCAGGCTGGAGTGCAATGGCGCCATCTCGGCTAACCGCAACCTCCACCTCCTGGGTTCAGGCAATTCTCCTGCCTCAGCCTCCCGAGTAGCTGGGATTACAGGCACGCGCCACCATGCCCAGCTAATTTTTTGTATTTTTAGTAGAGACAGGGTTTCACCATGTTGACCAGGATGGTCTCGATCTCTTGACCTCGTGATCCACCCGCCTCGGCCTCCCAAAGTGCTGGGATTATAGGCGTGAGCCACCACGCCCGGCTTAAATTCTGATTTCTTTTCTTTTTTTCTTTCTTTTTCCTTTTTTTGAGATGGAGTCTTGATCTGTTGCCCAGGCTGGAGTGAACTGGCACGATCTTGGCTCACTGCAACCTCTGCCTCCCGGGTTCACACAGTTCTCCTCCTTCAGCCCCTGGGGTCACAGCCCGCCACCACACCTGGCTAATTTTGGTATTTTTGGTATCGATGAGGTTTCACCATGTTGGCCATGCTGGTCTGGAACTCCTGACCTGAAGTGTTCCGCCTGAGTCTGCCTCCCGAAGTGCTGGGATTATAGGTGTGAGCTGCCACGCCCAGCCTGGAGAGTCTGGAACCCTTTTTTTTTTTTTTTTTTTTTTAATGAGACAGAGTTTTGCTCTTGTGGCCCAGGCTGCCATGCAATGGCTCCATTTCCACTCACTGCCACCCCTGCCTCCCAGGCTTAAGTGATTCTCCCACCTCTGCCTCCCCAGTAGCTGGAATTACAGGTGTGCACCCCTATACCTGGCTAATTTTTTTCCCCCCAAAACAGAGTCTTGCTCTGTAGCCCAGGCTGGAGTGCAATGGCGAGACCTCTGCTCACTGCAACCTCTGACTCCTGGGTTCAAGCAATTCTGCCTCAGCCTCCCAGGTAGCTGGGATTACAGGCATGTGCCACCATGTCTGGCTAATTTTTGTTTTTTTGGGGTTTTTTTTGGAGATGGAGTCTTACTCTGTCACCTAGGCTGGAGTACAGTGGTGTGATCTCGACTCACTGCAACCTCCACCTCCTGGGTTCCAGCGATTCTCCTGCTACCTCAGCCTCCGGAGCAGCAGAGATTACAGGTCCCCATCACCACGCCCGGCTAATTTTTGTATTTTTACTAGAGGTGGGGTTTCACCATCTTGGCCAGGCTGGTCTTGAACTCCTGACTTCATAATCCATCTGCCTCGGCCTCCCAAAGTACTGGGATTACAGGCATGAACCACTGCGCCTGGCCCAATTTTTGTAGTTTTGGTGGACACAGGGTTTCACCGTGTTAGCCAGGCTGGTCTCGAACTCCTGACCTCAAACCTGTAATCCCAGATGATCTGCCCACCCTGGCCTCACAAAGTGCTGGGATTACAGGTTTGAGCCACCATGCTCAGCCTGGAGAGCCTAACACCTTTTAAAGGTCTGAATATTTGTCATGTATTGTCTCTAAGGGCAGCCACTATAACACTTCAAAATAACCGTGGTCTCCAATCTTTTACCTTTTTTTTTTTTTGAGACAGAGTCTCGCTTTGTCACTCAGGCTGGAGGGCAGTGGCGTGATCTCAGCTAACTGCAACCTCTGCCTCCTGGGTTCAAGCGAGTCTCCTGCCTCAGCCTCCCAAGTAGCTGGGACTACAGGCACCCGCCACCATGCCCAGCTAATTTTTGTAAATTATTTTTTTTTCCTGAGACAGAGTCTTGCTCTGTTGCCCAGGCCAGAGTGCGGTGGTGCGATCTCAGCTCACTGCAACCTCCACCTCCCAGGTTCAAGTGATCTTGTTCCTTGGCCTCCTGAGTAGTCCGTGTCAGGCTTCCATGTGCAAGCCTGGATCCAGGAAGTCTAAAGTCCTGCCTGCCTGGACTGACCACCATCCCCACCCCCTCCCCCACCCTCACCTGTGGAGCCTCCCAAGCACATGATGCTTCTAAAGCCACCTGCCTCTTAACTGTTACTGGGATAATGTGAATACTCCTCGCCCCACCCTGCCATCTTAACTGTATTTATAATAATGTGAATACGCCGGGCGCAGTGGCTCCCGCCTGTAATCCCAGCACTTTGGGAGGCCGAGGCGGGTGGATCACGAGGTCAAGAGATCGAGACCATCCTGGTCAACGTGGCGAAACTCCGTCTCTACTAAAAATACAAAAAATTAGCTGGGCATGGTGGCGCGTGCCTGTAATCCCAGCTACTCAGGAGGCTGAGGCAGGAGAATTGCCTGAACCCAGGAGGTGGAGGTTGCGGTGAGCCGAGATCACGCCATTGTAACAAGAGCAAAACTCCGTCTCAAAACAACAACAACAACAACAAAATAATAATGCAAATACTCCTCATCCCATCCTGCCATCTTAACTGTTCTTATGATAATGGGAATACTCCTCACCCCACACTGCCATCTTACCTACTCTTAGGCCTTACCCCACCCTCCACTATAACTAATCTTACTCCAAAACACCCCTGCACCCTCCCGATTTGCCTCAGCCTATAAAACCAACTCCTATCCCACCAGCCTTCACCGTTGCCCTTTTCAGCCTCAGCCCACCTGTGCCCAGGTGAATAAATAGCCAAGTTGCTCACACGAAGTGTCTTTGAGGGTGTCTATTCATTCAAAGCGCACGTTTTAACACTGGGACTACAGGCGCCACCACACTGGGCTAATTTTTTTGTATATACTTTTTGTTTTAGTAGAGACGGGGTTTCACCATCTTGGCCAGGCTGCTCTTGAACCCCTGACCTTGTGATCCACCCATTTCTCCCTCCCAAAGTGCTGGGATTACAGGCACGAGCCACCGTGCCCAGCCTAATTTTTGGTATTTTTAGTAAAGTTTCACCATCTTGGTCAGGCTGGTCTCGAACTCCTGACCTCAAGATCCTCCCTCCGCGGTCTCCCAAGGTGCTGGAATTACAGGCGTGAGCCACCACAACTGGCCTCAATCTTTTATCTTAACCTCAACATTTCCTTTCTGTGATCCTAGGTCTTCAGACAAACTCAACCAATTGTCAGCAAGAAAATGTTTAAATGTATCAGCGGAAAGCCACGGCTTGAAGGGGGCGCATCCCTTGAAGTCAGGACTTAGAGACCAGCCTGGCCAACATGGTTACAATGTTACAGCAACATAGTAGTTGTGATCCCAGTTACAAGGGACGCTGAGGCAGGAGAATTGGTTGAACCCGGGAGGTGGAGATTGTAGTGAGCCGAGATTGCATGACTGCATTCCAACCTGGGCAACAGAGTGAGACTCTGTCTCAAAAAAAAATAAAATAAAATTACCTGGTAATTACCTGGTAAAAATCCCCCCACCTCCGACTTGGTTTGAATTGTCTCACCTTTCTGGACCAAACGAATGTATTTCTGAAATTTATTTGACGATGTCTCATGCCGCCCTAAAGTCTGTAAAACCGAGCTGTGCCCCGACCACCTTAGGCCCATGTTCTCAGGATCTCCTGAGGGCTGTGTCAGGGGCCATGGTCACTCATGTTTGGCTCAGAATAAATCTCTTCAAATATTTTACAGAATTTGACTTTATGTAGACAAGTTTGCGGTTTGATCTGAAACAAAACTGATATTGGCCCTTTCCCAAAAAGACCTGCTTCTTGCCTGGGGGCCACTCAGCCTTTATAGAACTAACAAATTAGCTACAAGATTAGAAATTACAGAGAAGGCATCATGCAGCCTCTGGCTCCAAGAGTCTGAACCTCCCGAAATTGCTCCTGGGGATGACATCACTATTGTAAAACCAAAGCCAGAGCTTGAGATGTTTTGCAGACCCTGCGTCAGCTGACACCATCCAGCCTGGTAATCTGACTCAACCAGTTCTTCTGTGACACCAGGAACAAGAGACAGCAGAAAACCTCACTTCCACCCTCTGTGACTCCATCTCCAGCACGACCAATCAGCACTCCCCATTTCCCAAGTTCTTATCCACAAAATTACCTTTAAAAACTCCGATCCCCCAAATGCTCAGGGAGACTGATTTGAGTAATATCAAAACTCCTGTTTCCCTCACAATCTGCTCTGTGTGAATTACTCTTTCTCCTCTGCAATTCCCCTGTCTGGGCAGCCGGTAAGGTGAACCCACTGGGTGGTTACACAGTGAGCGCCCAGAGCCTTCCATCTTCTAAAAAAGTCAGTCACCTCTCTAGGGTGTCCAAGAATAGGTTCCTTCATTCATTCATTTATTCCATAAATACTCGATGGACACTGGTTGGGCACGGTGGCTCACGCCTGTAATCCCAGCACTTTGGGAGGCCGAGGCAGGTGGATCACGAGGTCAAGAGATCGAGACCATCCTGGTCAACATGGTGAAACCCTGTCTCTACTAAAAATACAAAAATTAGCTGGGCATGGTGGTGCGTGCCTGTAATCCCAGCTACTCAGGAGGCTGAGGCAGGAGAATTGCCTGAACCCAGGAGGCGGAGGTTGCAGTGAGCCGAGATCGTGCCATTGCACTCCAGCCTGGGTAATGAGTGAAACTCCATCTCAAAAAAAAAAAAAGAAAACTTATGTATTCTCTAAAAATGATGACTACTGGACAGTAATATTAGTTTTAGTATTAGTGGAAACCTACTTGGTCATACTGTTTGGATTGCTTTCTCTGTTGGAATTCTATTGAGATACTCTTTTTTAGTTTTATTTTTGAGACGGAGTTTCGCTCTTGTTACCCAGGCTGGAGTGCAATGGCACGATCTCGGCTCACTGCAACCTCCGCCTCCTGGGTTCAGGCAATTCTTCTGCCTCAGCCTCCTGAGTAGCTGGGATTACAGGCACGCGCCACCATGCCCAGCTAATTTTTTGTATCTTTAGTAGAGACGGGGTTTCACCATGTTGACCAGGATGGTCTCGATCTCTTGACCTCGTGATCCACCCGCCTCGGCCTCCCAAAGTGCTGGGATTACAGGCTTGAGCCACCGCGCCCGGCCAATCCTTAAAACTTTAAAGAGGCAGCAGCAAATGCCTTCCTCAGTTAACTAATTCCTACAGTTGAGGTCTGAAGCAGAACCAAATGTGGCTGTAAGTAGGTTCCCTCAAGGACCAGGCAGGGCTTAACCCTGAGTTTCATTATAATGTGTCCATTGTATTGTAGGATGTCTGGATCTGATGTCCGTACGTTCTGAGAACATGAGAACAAACGTATGGTAACAGAAACACGTGACGCATGGTGGTCCGGGGAGTCTTGCGGCTGGAGGAGGGTGGGCAAACCGTAATTATGAAGAAGCGCTGACTAGAGAAGGCCCAGCGAGCAGAAACAAAAAACCAATGAAGCAATCGCTGTGAACATCAGAAATCAATGTGTATGTCCCCAGTGAAGGGCCACCGAGTGCAAGTTCCCGGGGCACCAGAGCTCTCTGGAAAGAAACCCACAAAGGGTCCTGTGTGGGCAGTGGCGGTCAGTGGAAGCAGAAATGCCAATGACTGTTTTTACTGATCACTGGTTTTCCTGTACCCTGTCTGTTAGCGTTTATTCAAAGCAAACAAGGTCAATTTGTCCCATGGCGTACACTGCAGAGCCTGACCAACAATCCAGAACTTCAGGTGTTCAGTGTTAGGCTGATTCTCATGTGACCTTGGTGCGGTTGGCTTGGGGAGAGACAGCCTTTCAGTCTGATTTTATGATTTTCTTGCTGAGTGCAGTGGCTCATGCTTGTAATCCCAACAGTTTGGGAGGCTGAGGTGGGAGGATTGCTTGAGCCTGGGAGGTCAAGGGCACAGTGAGCTGTGGTCATGCCACTGCACCCTAGCCTGGCAGCGCGAGACCCTGTCTCAAATAAAGGAAAGATTTTTCTTCTGGTTCTTCCTTGGGGGATGGGGAACAAGACGACGCATATTCTCTTTTGTTTTGTTTGAGACAAAGTCTCTGTTGCCCAGGCTGGAGTGCCGTGGCATGATCTCGGCTCACTGCAACCTCTGCTTCCCAGGTTCAAGAGATTGATATTCCTGCCTCAGCGTCCTGTGTACCTGGGATTACAGGTGCAGGCCGCCACACCTGGCTAAGTGTTGTATTTTCAGTAGAGACGGGTTTTGGCCATGTTAGCCAGGCTGATCTGGAAATCCTGACCCCAGGTGATCCACCCACCTCAGTCTCCCAGAGTGCTGATTACAGGCGTGCGCCACCACGCCCAGGTAATTTCTGTATTTTGAGAAGAGACAGGGTTTCACTATGTTGGCCAGGCTGAAGGTGTGAACCCTGTTCCAAAGGGTGCGAGGTGACAGTGGTGACGAGCCTCGCCACGCCTGAGGTTAGTGTTTCATCTCATCCGAAGGTGGCCTCTTCAGTTGTTGCTTCAGGGGCTCTGGAAGGCATCCGCTGGGACCCTGGGATTCATTATTGAAAACTTATTTATTGAGCAGCTGCTGAGAGTATCCCTGCAGCTGCAAAGAGCATGCAGATCAGTTGCTCAGCAAAACAAACGAAATCTCCAAAGCACTCCTGGATATTTTTGTCATTTAAATGAACCTAGTGGTGATGTGACTGCTGTGGTATCAGTCAGCGGTGAAGGGATCAGTGAAAAGCAACTGGGCCCTGCCCGTGGCTCAAACCTGTAATGCCAGCACTTCGGGAGGCTGAGGTGGGTGGATCACTTGACCTGAGGAGTTCGAGACTAGCCTGGCCACCATGGCCAAACCCTGTCTCTACTAAAAATACAAAATTAGCCCATTGTGGTGGTGCACATCTATAATCCCAGCTACTTGGGAGGCTGAGGCATGAGAAGCCCTTGAACCGGGGAGGCGGAGGTTGCAGTGAAACGAGATTGCACCACTGCACTCCAGCCTGGGCACAGAGTGAGACTCTGTCTCAATAAAATCAAATCAAATAAGAAGTGGCCGGGCTCAGTGGCTCACCCCTGTTATCTCAGCACTTTGGGAGGTTGAGGGGCGGATCACCTGAGGTCAGGAGTTCAAGACCAGCCTGGCCAGTATGGTGAAACCCCATCTCTACTAAAAATACAAAAATTACCTGGGTGTGATGGTACATGACTGTAGTCTCAGCTACTTGGGAGGCTGAGGCAGAAGAATCGCTTGAACCTGGGAGGTGGAGGTTGCCGTGAACTGAAATCAGGACACCACTCCAGCCTGGGCGACAAAGTGAGACTCCATCTCTTAAATAAATAAATAAATAAATAAAAAGCAATTGAGATTAATAAGAACATACACATAGGCCGGGCGCAGTGGCTCATGGGAGTCCAAGGCAGGTGGATCACCTGAAATCAGGAGTTTGACTGGCCAACCTGGTGAAACCCCATCTCTACTAAAAATACAAAAATTAGCGGAATGGGTGTGGTGGTGGGCGCCTGTAATCCCAGCTACTCGGGAGGCTGAGGCAGGAGAGTTACTTGAACCAAGGAGGTGGAGGTTACAATGAGCCAAGATAGTGCCCCTGCACTCCAGCCTGGGAGACAGAGTGAGACTCCGTCTCAAAAAAAAAAAAGAACCTACATGTAACTTCTGACATCGAACTTGTTCTTTCGTTTCTAGATCCCACGATGCAGCTTCTTTTCACAGCTCTTCTAAAGTAATGCTGACTGGTATCTGGAGAATGTAGAAGACTTTGCAGAGGTAGCAGGAAATTAATCGGTGACGATCTGTTAATGTCACCCATAATCGGTATCATTTCTCTCTGACGATGTGCAGGTCTCCTACGCACAGAAACAGCCTCCTGTGGATTCCTCCTGGGACACAGACTCTGTGGTTACTGATTGTCAAGAGCTCACCCTTTTCCTGGAAGGAGGAATGGGAGCTTATTGCCACAGAGAGTTTACATGGAACGTACAGTATATGTGTGGGAGCTACTCTCCACATTAACTGAACTTGTTGAACTGCTGTTTTGTAACTAATTCCCCTGCTCAAGTGAGACCTGCCCATCTGTGCAGAAATCAGAGGATGCAAGACTGAGAAACAAAACTCACGGCTCATCTCATGTGCAGAAAAGCCTGACTTATCCTGGCTCAGTGTCCTGAGGCGGTGTGAAGCTGCTGGTCAGGTGCCCGGGAAAGCCCAGCCTGACCCACTTTTAAGGCCACGCAGACATAGCAGTCTCTCCTGCAGCCTCCACTAACAGCCAGCCTTCAGGGAGTGCTGGCCAGTGCCAGATGCAGCGCAGGTGCTTCTCTCTCATCCTTTCTACTCCAAATCTCCCCTTGGTCTATTTACTCTATGACTGAAAACGGTCCCAAGGCAAGAGTCTCAAACAAGAAGTGTAAAGGACAACGTGTGAAAAATCCTATTTGTGGCCAGGCGTGGTGGCCACGCCTGTAATCCCAGCACTTTGGAAGGCTGAGGTGGGCAGATCATGAGGTCAAGAGTTCGAGACCAGCCTGGCCATCATGGTGGAAACCCCATATCTACTAAAGATACAAAAAATTAGCCAGGAGTGGTGGCGCATGCTTATAGTCCCAGCTACTCGGCAGGCTGAGGCAGGAGAATCCCTTGAACCTGGAAGGTGGAGGTTGCAGTGAGCCAAGATGGTGCCATTGCACTCCAGCCTGGGTGACAGGGTGACACTCCATCTCCAAAAAAACTAAAAAAACAAAACAAAAGAAAATTTCAGTTCTCTTCTCTGCCTACATTTAGTCTGCTTCTCAAGACTAACCCTCTCACGGTTTTCTGCTCTTATGCCCACCCCCACCTCTGCAACTTAAAAAAAGTTGTGCCAGGCGCGGTGGCTCAAGCCTGTAATCCCAGCACTTTGGGAGGCCGAGGCGGGTGGATTACGAGGTCAAGCGATCAAGACCATCCTGGTCAACATGGTGAAACCCCGTCTCTACTAAAAATACAAAAAATTAGCTGGGCATGGTGGTGCGTGCCTGTAATCCCAGCTACTCGGGAGGCTGAGGTAGGAGAATTGCCTGAACCCAGGAGGCGGAGGTTGCGGTGAGCCGAGATTGCACCATTGCACTCCAGCCTGGGTAAGAAGAGCGAAACTCCATCTCAAAAAAAAAAAAAAAATTTTTTTTTGGAGTGTCTCTGTTGCGCAGGCTGGAGTGCAGTGGTGTGATCTCTGTTCACTGCAAACTTCACCCCTGGGTTCAAGCAATTCTCCTGCCTCAGCCTCCTGAGTAGCTGGGATTACAGGCTTGCACTACCATGCCTGGGTAATTTTTGTATTTTTAGTAGAGACAGGGTTTTGTCACGTTAGCTAGGGTGGTCTCAAACTCCTGACCTCAATTGATCCACCTACCTCGGCCTCCCAGACTACTGAGATTATAGTTGTGAACCACTGTGCCGGCCTAAAAACAATTTTAAAGCTAAAGAAAAGTTAAGAGAATGTAGAATGGGCTGGGTATGAATCATGCCTGTAATTCCAGTACTTTGGGAGGCTGAGGCAGGTGGATCACTTGAGGTCAGGAGTTTGAGATCAGCCTGACCAACATGGCTTAACCCCACCTCCCTAAAAAATACAAAAATTGGGCAGGTGCGGTGGCTCATGCCTATAATCCCAGCACTTTGGTGAGGAGGGGGTCACTGGACGTCGGAAGTTGGAGACCAGACTAACCGGCATGGAGAAACCTGGTCTCTACTAAAAATACAAAATTAGTTGGACATGGTGGTTCATGCCTGTAATCCAGCTACTCGGCATTGCACTGCAGTCCGGGCAACAAGAACAAAACTTCATCTCAAAAAAAAAAAAAAAAATTAGCCGGGCGCGGTGGCTCACTCCTGTAATCTCAGCACTTTGGGAGGCCGAGGCGGGTGGATCATGAAGTCAAGCGATCGAGACCATCCTGGTCAACATGGTGAAACCCCGTCTCTACTAAAACTACAAAAAATTAGCTGGGCATGGTGGCGCGTGCCTGTAATCCCAGCTACTCAGGAGGCTGAGGCAGGAGAATTGCCTGAACCCGGGAGTTGGAGGTTGCGGTGAGCCGAGATGGCGCCATTGCACTCCAGCCTGGGTAACAAGAGTGAAACTCCGTCTCGAAATAAAAAAAAAAAAATTGCTGGGCTGGCGGTGCATGTTTATAATCCCAGGTATTTGGGAGACTGAGGCAGGAGTATCGCTTATACCCGCGCTTCAACCCAGGAGGCAGAGGCTGCAATGAGCTGACATCATGCCTCTTCCTTCCTGCCTGGGTGATGGAACAGGACTACATCCCCCCAAAAAATAAAAAAAAATATGTATCTATGTGTATATAATATATATAAGTATATGGATATATATGTATCTATGTATATATAGTATATATAAGTATATGGATATATATGTATCTATGTGTATATAGTATATATAAGTATATGGATATATATATGTATCTATGTATATATAGTATATATAAGTATATGGATATATATGTTTAATAGGCAATATAGTCACATCATTTAAAACTTAATATAGAAAAAGGATTCAATGAATAATATCATTTTACCCTTGGTCCCCTCATCTCTTTTTTTTTCTCCCCAAACCCCAATGTGTTAAATGTAATTGCAGAGTTTCTTATACACATGCATGTTCTTCTTCTCTCTCTCTTTATATACACACTGTTCTAATGTTCTAAACCTGCCTTTTTTTTCTACTTAGCAATATGTCTTGATGATGATAAGAAAAGAAGATTATTTTTTCTTGAGAGGGAGTCTTGCTGTCTACCCAGGCTGGAGTGCGGTGCCAAGATCAGATAAAATGATTTCTCGGAGTGTATGTGAGTAATTCTGTGATACAGTGAAAATTCATCACTCCTGGCCTCAGGTAATCCTCCCACTTCAGTTTTCCAAAGTACTGGGATTACAGGTATGGGAAAGTTCCTGTTTAGTGTGTTTGAATTATCAGGATTAAGATAATATTTCTCCTCTTTTTTTTTTTTAAAGACAGGGTTTCACCATGTTGGTCAGGCTGGTCTTGAACTTCCGACCTCAGGTGATCCACCCACCAGGGCCTCCAAAGTGCTTGGATTACAGGCGTGAGCCACCACGCCTGGCCAATATTTCTCCTTTTTAAGCTAACATTTCTATTATTTTTTTTTTCCTTTTTGTGGAGAACGGGATCGCACTAAATTGCCCAGGCAGGTCTCAAACTGCTGGGCTGAAGCTATCCTCCAGCTTCTGCTCCCCTAAGAGCTGGGATTACAGGTGTGAGTCGCTGCACCCAGCCTAAGCTAACATTTCTAAAATGAACAGTGGGCAATTTATTTTGATGGCAGGAAACCTAACAAGTACAGCAGTTATACGCAGGATTCTTCAAAGGTAATCAAATCTTAGTTATTCTCTGACGGTTTTGACTTACATACTTTCCTCAGAGGGTTTGAGCACAGGGATTTCATTAGAGAAACACTGAATAAATATGTGTGTCAAACACCACAGTTCTCATTTACTGCCCTGTTTATTTCTGACACCAGTTTAGAACCCATCAGTTTGTAGCCTTCTTCCTGTTTTACAGACAGGGAAACTGAGGCTTGTTGATGTGGGTAAAGTCACCGAGTCATCAGCCCTAAAGTTTTATTGGGCATCGGGAGATGCGGGCACCGCAGGGAACCATGCCTCTTGTCCCTGTGGTCACTCCTCAGCCTCCAGTTTGGCCCCCGTCAGCACTGGGCCTTCCTCCCTCCGCCTGGGAGCAGTGCAGCCTTCCTGGCCTTTGCGCTTGCTGGCCCAGGAAGCTCCTCACTCCACTTTAGCCTTAACGTTTCAGCTGACCTCAACACCAGAGGCTCCCCGTGAGCCATCACCCCGAATCCATCCATCCATGTTCTCCTCCCTCCCTCCTTCCTTCCCTCTCTCTCTCTCTCTTTCTTTCTGACAGAGTTTCACTCTTGTTGCCTAGGCTGGGAGTGCAACAGGGTGATTTCAGCTCACTGCAACCTCCACCTCCTGGGTTCAAGCAGTTCTCCTGCCTCAGCTTCCCGAGTGGCTGGGATTACAGGCCCACACCACCATACCCAGCTAATTTTGTATTTTTAGTAGAGACAGGGTTTCACCATGTTGGCCACGCTGGTCTTGAACTCTTGACCTCACGATCCGCCCACCTCGGCCTCCTAGAGTGGTGGGATTATAGGCGTGATGCACCCTGCCTCCATGCTCCTTCATTCTTGAGGCTGGTCCCACTTCTGCCTGGCTCTGTCTCCGCCTCCCTGGTCTCCTGGGCTGTGCTGAGGTAAGGGGTGTGAACCCCTCTTCAAGGCGAGCCCCGCCCCTGCACCTTGCCCCCGGAACACTCACTTTGTCTCCAGCCCCGCGGTTCCTGGCTCTTTCCAGCAGGCTCTCTGATTAGAAGTGTGTGTCAGCGTCTCTGAGGTAACGGCCAAACAGAAGCCACCACCACCAAACCAGATAAACCCACACCTTCGCCTGCTGTTCCCTCCCTGGCTGTCCGGCTTCCCTCGTCTGTTCCCACAGATCTTTCCAGCTGCCACTCCGGCTCCCCACAAGGCACGGAACAGCCATCTCCTCCAGTAGTTACTCTTTCAGACGTCACAAAACTTTTTTTTTTTTTTTGCGACAGAATCTTGCTCTGTCTCCCAGGCTGGAGTGCAATGAGGTGATCTCTGCTCACCAGAGATCACCTGGTGATCAAGTGATTCTCCTGCCTCAGCCTCCTGAGTATCTGGGATTACAGGCATGCACCACCACACCCAGCTAATTTTTGTATCTTTTATAAATTTTTTAACTTTGACCAAATATGGTTTCAGCATTTTTTTTTTTTTTTTTTTTGAGACAGAGTGTCACTCTTGTTACCCAGGCTGGAGTGCAATGGCGCAATCTTGGCTCACCGCAACCTCCGCCTCCTGGGTTCAGGCGATTCTCCTGCCTCAGCCTCCCAAGTAGCTGAGATTACAGAAACGCGCCACCGTGCCCAGCTAATTTTTTTGTAGTTTTATTAGAGACGGGGTTTCACCATGTTGACCAGGATGGTCTTGATCTCTTGACCTCGTGATCCACCCGCCTCGGCCTCCCAAAGTGCTGGGATTACAGGCTTGAGCCACCATGCCCGGCCGTGGTCTGCCTTTCAAAGTGCAGGGATTACAGGCGTGTGCTGCGGTACCTGGTCCTGTCACTGCCTTTTTATTTTTTATTTTCATTTTTAGTTTCTTCCTTTTTTTTTTCTTGAGACAGTCTTGCTCCCTGGCCAGGCTGGAGTCCATGGCACGATATCAGCTCACTGCAACCTCTGCCTCCCGGGTTCAGGCGGTTCTCCTGCGTCAGCCTCCGGAGTAGCTGGGATTACAGGCGTGTGTCACTATGTCCACTTACTTTTTGTATTTTTAGTAGAGACAGGTTTTTACCAAGTTGATGAGGCTGGTCTTGATCTCCTGACCTCAGGTGATCTACCCACCTCTGCCTCTCTCTCTCTTTCTTTTTTTTTTTTAAGAGACGGGGTTTCACCATGTTGGCCAGTCTGGCCTCGAATGCCTGACCTCAGGTGATCCACCCACCTCAGCCTCCCAAAGTGCTGGGATTATAGGCCTGAGCCACTACTCCCCGCCTCCACCTCTGCCTCTCAGAGTGCTGGGATTACAGACATGAGCCACCATGTCTGGCCTCTTGCTGCTTTCTTAAACTGTTGATGTTGACCCAGCCTTTTTGGAAGCTCCTTTTTTTTATTGAGGCAGAGTTTCGATTTGTGGCCCAGGCTGGAGTGCAGTGGTGCGATATCAGCTCACTGCAACCTCTGTCTCCCAGGTTCAAGCAGTTCTCCTGCCTCAGCCTCCCCAGTAGCTGGGATTATAGGCATGCACCACCACACCTGGCTAATTTTGTATTTTTAGTAGAGACAGGGTTTCACCATGTTGGTTAGCCTGCTCTCGAACTACTGATCTTATGATCAGCCCACCTCGGCCTCCCAAAGTGTTGGGATAACAAGCGTGAGCCATGGTGCCTGGCCAGAAATTTTTTTTTGGTAGAGATGGGGTCTTGTGGTGTTACCCAGGCTGAGGAATTCCTAGGTCAAGGAATCCTCCTGCCTCAGCCTCCTGAAGTGCTGGGATTACAGGTGTGCACCACTGTGATCAGCCTGATACATATTTTAATAACAAGAAATACATATATTCCTTTTTTGAAGGGGGAAGAAAAAGCTATTTGTGGCTAGCCTGCCACTTACAATGTAAAATTCATGTCTGTGCTGTCTGCATTTCAAGATTAGCTCACAACTGCTGTAGGGACTTATTAAATGTAAAACGTCCCATGACAGTACTGTCTGTCAACACTGAGATGGAAATAAACCTTCATCAACCTCCTAGCAGATAGGTTACATGTGACAGTGCCAAGCTGTGCACATATCTGAAATTCCAGTCTTTGCTGAGATTACTTTATGTTTTATTATGAGATGCCCATACTAACACAAAATATTGTGCTATTTCTTCCTTTTGACCATTTGTATAACCAGTTAAAAAAAAAGAGAGAGAATAGGCCGGGCGTGGTGGCTCACACCTGTAATCCAAACACTTTGAAGGCCAAGGCGGGCAGATCACCTGAGGTCAGGAGTTCACGACCAGCCTGACCAACATGGTGAAAACCTGTCTTTATAATAATAATTAAAAAAAAAGAGAATAAAGGCTGGGCTTGGTGGCTTATGCCTGTAATCTCAGCACTTTGGGAGGCTGAGGTGGCTGGATCACTTAAAGTCAGGAGTTGGAGACCAGCCTGGCTAACATGGTGAAACTCCACCTCTACTAAAAACACAAAAAAATTAGGCAGGCATAGTGGCTCATGCCTGTAATCCCAGCTACTCAGGAGGGTGAGATGGGAGGATCACCTAAACCTGGGAGCTGAAGGTTGCAGTGAGCTGAGATCATGTCACTGCACTCCAGCCTTGGCAACTCAGTCTCAAAAAAAAAAAAAAAAGAATAGAGAATCAAGTCAGATTTTCCTTTGCTAACTGATTATCTGCTAGAAATGACATGTGGTAACACAAAGTTTAAGAAACATGAAAAATGACCTGGCACAGTGGCTCACACCGGTAATCCCAGCACTTTGGGAAGCTGAGGCAAGAGGAATGCTTGAGCCCAGGAGGTCAAGGCTGCAGGGGTCATGACTGAACCACTGTACCCCAGCCTGAATGACAGAGCAAGATCCTGTCTCAAAAGAAAAAAAAAAGAACAGAAAATATGAAGCAATCTTTCATTCTGAAGTATAAAAATTAGAGCCATTAACCAAGTGTTCCAGTTGTCTAAAATGAAGGAGCTGTAGAAGGGAAATCTTCCCTCTGGTCTCTGAGGGTTTGATAACGGAGTCTCTGAACTAAGCTGACAGTAGAGAGATTAAGAGAAAAAGTATACAAATTTACAACGCATACTAGGGCAACCCAGAATCCAGTGAGATCTGCAGCTCATGAGTTTTGCCTTCCGAAGAATCGGGGGCCTGCGGCAGTCTGTCTGGGTATGGAGCTGAGGTCCCTTGGCGCTCTTGTCTGGTGATACCGGTTCTTTCTTCCCTGTGGCAGAGATTTCCAGGAAGGGGGTCAAGACAATTGAGTTCCTTTGGGATGATCTATCTTTATGTGGATTAGGGGAATTCAGAGAATGCCCCACCCCCTGCCTTGGCAGGTCCCCATATGCCCTCGGATCGGCATACTGATGTGGTAATCAGTGTACTAGTTATTAATCAGTATCCTAACGTGGCATAATTCGGGGTGGCATTTCTTCAACTCTTTCATTACTTTTTTTTTAATTTTTAATTTTAATTTTATTTATTTATTTTTTGAGACGGAGTTCCACTCTTGTTACCCAGGCTGGAGTGCAATGGTGTGATCTCGGCTCACCACAACCTCCACCTCCCGGGTTCAGGCAATTCTCCTGCCTCAGCCTCCTGAGTAGCTGGGATTACAGGCACGCACTACCATGCCCAGCTAATTTTTGTATTTTTAGTAGAGACGGGGTTTCACCTTGTTGACCAGGATGGTCTCGATCTCTTGACCTCGTGATCCACCCGCCTCGGCCTCCCAAAGTGCTGGGATTACAGGCTTGAGCCACCGCGCCCGGCCTTGCAACTCTCATTACTAACCAGCTCTAATAAACTAAAAGTTATTCAAGTGTTAAAGGGCCTTTTACGTGAACATCCCCAGGCTTTAAGTGATGAAGAACTCATCACGTTGTTAGTTGAGAAGGTGGCTGAGCAGGTCCCTAGAATTCCGTGTCAGCACATCACAGGATCAGGAAGGCGGGACAAAAAGGGGTTTCTATGTCTTAAAGGAAAGTACAAGGTGGGCAGGGACCAAGACAGCACCGCAGCGAGCACCCGGCTCAGTGCTGGAGGAAGCCGGGGAGATGCGGGGCCGGCTCCAGCTGCGTAACTGCTTCTTGGCCTCCTTTGGCTGTGGGTCGGCTGCACCCGTTCGCTACTGGAAACGAGTCTGACCGCACGGGGTCGTCTCCATGCGTGTTGTGTTGATCTCCAGGGTTGGAACCAGAACCCATGAGGACGCGGGAAAGACTGGAGGGCCTGGGGCTGTCCTAAAGTCCAGCGATCAAAATGCTCTGCGTTTTCAGGAAACTACTGTCACGATGTAATCTAAAAAACCTCATCTGTATTTTCGGCCAGTTTCCTTCCGTCATCGTTACTTGGCGAAGTCTTCACGCTCTCCGGTTCGCCGGGGAACTCAGGGTGACTGGGCTTCCCTACACTGGGGAGCGGGGCCTGGCGTCGCTTGTCTTGCCTGGCCTCTGCTGGGTTTCTTTTTCCTCCTCAAGCATCTGCCTTCCAAAGTGCGGGGATCAGAGGCCTGCGCCACCGCGCCTGGCGCTCTTACTGCCTTTTTGTTTTTAGTTTTGAGACAGTTTTGCTCTTTTTTTGAGACGGAGTTTCGCTCTTGTTACCCAGGCTGGAGTGCAATGGCGTGATCTCGGCTCACCACAACCTCCACCTCCCGGGTTCAGGCAATTCTCCTGCCTCAGCCTCCCGAGTAGCTGGGATTACAGGCACGAGCCATCATGCCTGGCCAATTTTTTTTGTATTTTTAGTAGAGACGAGGTTTCACCATGTTGACCAGGATGTTCTCGATCTCTTGACCTCGTGATCCACCCGCCTCAGCCTCCCAAAGTGCTGGGATTACAGGCGTGAGCCACCGCGCCCGGCTTTTTTTTTTTTTAAGAGACGAGGTTTCGGCATATTGACCAGGCTGGTCTCGAACTTCTGGCCTCAAGTGATCCGCCCGCCTCGGCCTCCCAAAGTGCTGGAATTACAGGCGTGAGCCACCGCGCCCGGCTTTTTTTTTTTTTTTTTTTAAGAGACGGGGTTTCACCATGTTGACCAGGATGGTCTCGATCTCTTGACCTCATGATCCACCCGCCTCAGCCTCCCAAAGTGCTGGGATTACAGGCGTGAGCCACCGCGCCCGGCTTTTTTTTTTTTTTTTTTAAGAGACGGGGTTTCGGCATATTGACCAGGCTGGTCTCGAACTTCTGGCCTCAAGTGATCCGCCCGCCTCGGCCTCCCAAAGTGCTGGAATTACAGGCGTGAGCCACCGCGCCCGGCTTTTTTTTTTTTTTTTTAAGAGACGGGGTTTCGGCATGTTGGCCACGCTGGTCTCGAACTTCTGGCCTCAAGTGATCCGCCCGCCTCGGCCTCCCGAAGTGCTGGGATTACAGGCTTGAGCCACCGCGCCCGGCCTGACAGTTTTGCTCTTGTCTCCCAGGCAGGTGTGCAGGCAGGTGTGTAATAGCATGATACCGGCTCACAGCAACCTCAACCTCACGGGTTCAAGCGATTCTCCTGCTTCAGCCGCTCGAGTAGCTAGGATTACAGGTGTGCGCCACCAAGCCCGGGTCATCTTTGTATTTTTAGTAGAGACGGGGGTTTCATTATGTTGGCCAGGCTAGTCTCGAACTCCCAACCTTAGGTGATCTGCCAGCCTCGGCCTTTCAAAGTGCTGTGATTTCAGGCCTGAGCCACCGCGCCCGGCCCTCTTGCTGCCATTTTTAAACCGGTGACGTTGACCCAGCCTTTTTGGAAGTTTTTTTTTTTTTTTTTCTTGAGACACTATCTCGCTCTGCCGCCCAGGCTGGACTTCAGCGGCGTGGTCGGTCTTCTTAGCCCGCGCCCCAGCTTTCGTCCCGCTGTGGGGAGAGGCCACGCAGCTCCACGGGAGGGCCGGGGGCGAGAGGCGGGGCCAAGAGGAAAGTGAAGGACGCGACGAGTTCGCGGTTTCCAGAACGGGTTCCTTCTCGCCCACAACGATCAATCCGTCGTGGAGTCGTCTCGGCCTCCCTGGAGTAGGCCGCCCATTGGCTACGGCGCTTTCGGCACGTCTGGGTTCTCGGGTGCCGTAGACGCGGTCTCGAGCTCCGCCCCCTCACCCCCAGCTTCCTGGCCTCCAAGTGGCGGCGGAAGGTTCCTAGAACCTTCGCGAAGGTGGGGCGGGCGCCCCGACACAGAGCCCGCGGTATGGGCAGTGGAAACTGCGCACGCGCGGCGTCAGGACCGGGCGGAAGTTGACGTCGCTGTGCTGCGGCCGCGTGACGCATTTCCTGTTTGTTGTTGGAGAAAGGAGAGAAAGGAAAGCGCGAGGAGCCGCCGCCACCAGCGCAGTAGTGCCGGGGCCGTGAAGAGATTTGGGCCGTCACCTCCACCTCCCCTGCGTCCCGCTACTGGCCGCTTTCGTCCTCGGTGAGAGTCTACTCCGAGGGTCAGGGAAGGTCGGCCGAGGGCCCCGCGCGCGGCCGGCAGACGGCGGACCTGACCCGGCGCCTGGCAACAGCGCGCGGGGGGTGACCGGGGTCGCCGGCCGGACCAGGGCTAGGCGGGGCGGGGGCCGTGGCCCGGGTCGCAGGGCGAAGGGTGGGTGGGGCTCTCTGGGTCTGGGGTCGGGGCTGGGGTCTGGTGCCGCCCGGCCGCGTCCTCCTCGCCCGGCGTCCTTGCGGGAGCGCGGCCCGGCCTCCGCGGCGGCGGTTGGGGGTGGGGGTGGGGCTTGGGCCTGGGAGCGGCCGGCCGGGGCCCGGGGGCCGGGGGCGGGCACCGTGGGAGGGCACCGTGGGAGGGCACCGTGGGAGGCGTGGAGCGCTTGCTTTTCCTCAGCCTCCCGCACTTGGGTCTGAAACCAGAAGCGCGAGTGGCTGCGGAGCAGGAATGCGTGGCCGCGCCGCCAAGTTCGGAGGGAGGCGAGGAAGCAGGTGGTGGCCGCAGAGCGCTGTCTCTGGAACTGCCGAAGGGTTGTTGGAAGTTGGTGATGAGCAGGCTGTGTCTTACTCCCAGCGCCGCTCTGCTCTGCGTTAAACAGCTGTACCGTGGTGGACGCAACTAGAGTTCGTACAAGTTGATACCAAAACTTACCCAACTAGGGAAGGAGGTCAGTGACACGCGGAGTGTAAACTGCAGACCGTGTGTCGGCTCGAAAAGGGTTTTGGCGCCAGCGCATTTTTTAAAGGATGGATTTGCTAGTCAGATGTAAACTCACGACTGACTTGCTCATAAACGAGGCAGGAAACAGCCTGAGTAGAAGGACCGTGCCCCCAACGAAGGGTTGCCGCCTGTGAGCCCGGAGGCTTCAGCCTGTTGGGAAGAGGAGGCTGAGCGGCGCTCTCTGTAGTTCTCATCGTTTTTATTTTATTTTTTTTCTGAGACGGAGTTTTGCTCTCTTTGTTCAGGCTGGAGTGCTGTGGCACGATCTCGACTCACCGCAACCTCTGCCTCCCGGATTCAAGCAATTCTCCCGCCTCACCCTCCCGAGTAGCTGGGATTACAGGCGTGCACTGCCACGCCCAAGCTATTTTTGTATTTCTAGTAGAGACGGAGGTTCTCCATGTTGGTCAGGCTGGTCTCGAACTCCCGGCCTCAGGTGGTCCACCCGCCTCAGCCTCCCAGAGTGCTGGGATTGCAGTCGTGAGCTCCCGCGCCTGGCTCAACGTGTTTATTAATACGAGTTGTGAATTTTAGTTAGGTTTACGATTACAATGTAAGTCTAATTACTGATTTAGTAGAAAAGTTAGACTGGCCAAAAAAGAAAGGAAGCAGATTTTAATTTAACCCTTAATGGTTGCTCTGCTTTATGTTCAACTGCACTTGTCCAAATAATTTTGCGTATCAGCGAGTCATGGCTTCCGAGAGGAAGTGCACGCATCCCCATTATTCCTCCGCCAGTCCACCCTCCCCGTCATCTCTGGGTTTACTCCAGACTTTCTTTTTTTCATTTGAGATGGGGTCTGCTCTGTTGCTCATGCTGGAATACGGTAGTGTGATCTCTGCTCACTGCACCTCCACCTCCCGGGTTCAAGCGATTCTCCTGCACAAGCCTCCCGAGTAGCTGGGATTACGGGTGCCCGCCACTATGCCCGACTAATTTTTGTATTTTTAGTAAAGACGGGTTTTCACCATGTTGGCCAGGCTGGTCTCGAACTCCTGGTCTCAAGTGACTGCCTGCCTCAGCCTCCCAAAGTGGTGGGATTACAGGCGTGAGCCACCGCGTCCCACAGACTCTAGTCTTCGTTGTTTATACTCTTGAGAGCCTTAAGCTTCCTTGGAGTTGGTGCTTTCATTTTTCTTTCTGTCTTGTGTGATAAAAGGATGAGTAGTTTTTATACACAGTTTAATGAGTTGTGCGTTTTTATGGATTATGTTGAATGTGAAATTTGGGAATTAAGTTGCCTTCAATTAGTACATGTGGAGACTTGACAGGAAGTGGGAGAATAAAAGGTTGAGAAGCTTTTGAAAAATGCCCAACTAGGCTTAGTCTGCTGGGGACTAAGTAATCCCAGTACTTTGGGAGGCCGAGGCGGACAGATAACCTGAGGCCCGGAGTTTATCAGCCTGACCAACATGGGGAAACCCCATCTTTACCTAAAATACAAATAATTAATGGGGTGTGGTGGCGTATACCTGTAATCCCAGCTACATGGGCTGCTGAGGCGGGAGAGTCGCTTGAACTTGGGAGGTGGAGGTTGTAGTCAGCTGAGATCGTGCTGTTGCGTTCCAGCCTGGGCAACAAGAGCAAAACTGTCTCAGAAAGCGAAAACAAACCAAAAAAATTGAGATGAATTCAGAACCCTCTTCAAAACATCAGTGTTTAAAAATTTATTCTGGATATGAAAGTGTTAGGTTTGGGAAGTAATTGTGGCTGTAGGGCAGTTTTTTTGGAACACTGGGGAGTGTTGTTGAATATTGTACGGACTAAGATACGATTGTGGTATTACAGTGTGATACCTGTAACTGAGTGGCATATGCTAGCTTTTTTTTTTTTTTTTTTTTGAGACGGAGTTTTGCTTTTGTTACCCAGGCTGGAGTGCAATGGCGCGATCTCGGCTCACCGCAACCTCCGCCTCCTGGATTCAGGCAATTCTCCTGCCTCAGCCTCCTGAGTAGCTGGGATTTACAGGCACGCGCCACCATGCTCAGCTAATTTTTTGTATTTTTAGTAGAGACGGGGTTTCACCGTGTTGACCAGGATGGTCTCGATCTCTTGACCTCGTGATCCACGCACCCGGCCTAGCTTTCGTTTTTAAGCAAGCCCTTAGTCCCTTGTATTAACTCTGTTTTGGACAGTTTCAAATGACAGTAGTACCCATCACCCCCATCAATTATTTTTTTATTTTTTTTTTGAGATGGGAGTTTCGCTAGTTACCCAGGCTGGAGTGCAGTGGCCTCACCGCAAGCTCCGCCTCCTGGGTTCAGGCAATTCTCTTACCTCAGCCTCCTGAGTAGCTGGGATTACAGGCACGCACCACCATGCCCAGCTAATTTTTTGTATTTTTAGTAGAGACGGGGTTTCACCTTGTTGACCAGGATGGTGTCGATCTCTTGACCTCGTGATCCACCCGCCTCAGCCTCCCAAAGTGCTGGGATTACAGGTTTGAGCCACCGCACCCGGCAAACCCCCATCAGTTTTCAAGGAAGATAGCGCAAATCCAGGTTTGGGGTACGGGATGGGATAGTCTGTTTGCCCTTTTTTTATTTTTGAGATGGAGTTTTGCTCTTGTTGCCCAGGCTGGAGTACAGTGGCGCCATCTTGGCTCACTGCACCCTCCCCCTCCCAGGCTCAAGGGATTCTCCCACCTCAGCCTCCGGAGTAGCTGGAATTTACAGGCACCCGCCATCACACCCGGCTAATTTTTGTAGTAGAGATGGGGTTTTCCCATGTTGGCCAGGCTGGTCTTAAACTCCTGACCTCAGGTGATGCACCGCCTTGGCCTCCCAAAGTGCTGGGATTACAGGCGTGAGCCCCCGCTTCCAGCTGTCATTTATTTTTTATTTACTTTTTTTGTTGTCATTTTAAAGATAATATTTAACAAGAGGGCACTTTAAAACTTGGGCAGGTATTTTTAGTCATCCTGAACGTGTCGCTGTGGACTGAGTATAACCCGCGTGACCGCACAACGCCTTACTGTGGTCAGCAGTAAAGGTCAGCTTCTGTATTGGCTATTGCTTATGCGTATCTGTTGAGGTATAAGAGAATGTAGTCATTCTTTGTGAGTTGATGTTTTGACAGGATTTTTACTTTTTAATATTTATTTGTATCCAGGTTAGACACTGGATTAACAGGATTTTTAAAAAACATTTTTAAAACTTTTATTTTCTGAGAAATGATTGTTCAAAATCGGTTTGTTTAAATTTGTCCAGGACACCACCTTGTGGTGAGAGGCGGGTTATTGCAGGCTTTTTAGCGGGTAAGAAGAGTGGCAGGATTTGGCAAATGCTGTAGTTCCTTGAACTTGAGAATATCAAACTTAAAAAGAGGTTAATGAGACGAAAAGCAAAGTTGGTGAAAACAAGATGTTAGAAACGATGATGTAGGAATAGAAAAATGACGCCTAACTAGAGAAAATGATTTCCTGGATAAGTCAGCTAGGAAAAATGTGATGCTTTCCTTGTATTGATATGAATGAGGTGTTTTGTCAGAATCTTTTATGTTTTTGTATGGACATAAATCACTGTTTGTTTGTTTCATGTTCTTGGAGACGTCCTAGTTGAGAAGTAAGTTGTTTTTTTTCCTAAACAATTTTTTTCTTTAGGGCCAGGCGCGGTGGCTCACGCCTGTAATCCCAGCACTTTGGGAGGCCGAGGCGGGTGGATCACGAGGTCAAGAGATCGAGACCATCCTGGTCAACATGGTGAAACCCCGTCTCTACTAAAAATACAAAAAATTAGCTGGGCATGGTGGCGCGTGCCTGTAATCCCAGCTACTCAGGAGGCTGAGGCAGGAGAATTGCCTGAACCCAGGAGGCGGAGGTTGCGGTGAGCCGAGATCGCGCAGTTGCACTCCAGCCTGGATAACAAGCGAAACTCCCTCTCAAAAAAAAAAATTTTTTTTTAAATTTTTTTTATTTAAAAATATGGACTGCTTCATTAATCTCTGTGTCATCCTTGAGCAGAGGCCGTGGTAATCTTCTGGATCTTCCAGTTTTAGTATTTGTGCTGCTGAAGTGAGCACGAGAAGTAAGTTATTTTTGTACAGGTGGAGTCTGCCTGTGCGCCCAGGTTGGTCTTGAACTCCTGTCTCAAGTGCTTCTTCCCCGCTGGCCTGCCAAAGTGCTAGAATTACAAGTGTGAGCCAGGTGCCTGGCCAGATTTTAGGATTCTTAAGCTCTATTATTGCAAAATCACTTGTCTTTGGAAGGGTACTAACACAACATGATTTTGCTCCCTTTGATATTTTTCTACCTTTTGCCACCAAAAGCATTAAAAGAGTGTTTTATATTTGTGTTGTGCATATACACATGTGCGTGCTCTAGTTGGTATGCTTGTGAACTGTGTACCAATAAATCCTTATTCCTCTCTGCCACCTTCAGATGGCATATTCCGCTTGGTTGGGCTTTGAATCTGAGGTTATTTGTGCTTATAGGAATGTCCAAAAGACGCAGAGTGACGTCCTCAGGTGATCCACCCTCTTTGGTCTCCCAAAGTGCTGGGATTACAGGTGTGAGCCACCCTGCCTGGCCTTATATTATGATTATTATTTTTTTTTGAGACGGAGTTTCACTCTTGTTATCCAGGCTGGAGTGCAATGGTGTGATCTCTGCTCACCACAACCTCCACCTCCTGGGTTCAGGCAATTCTCCTGCCTCAGCCTCCTGAGTAGCTGGGATTACAGGCACACGTCACCATGGCCAGCTAATTTTTTTTGTATTTTTAGTAGAGACGGGGTTTTCACCATGTTGACCAGGATGATCTCGATTTGTTGACCTCATGATCCACCTGCCTTGGCTTCCCAAAGTGCTGGGATTACAGGCTTGAGCCACCGCGCCCGGCCCTATCATTTTTAATTATTTTTAAAATATATTTTTTTGAGTTAGGGTTTTACTCTGTCACCCAGACTGGGCAATCTCAGCTCACCCCATCCTCTGCCTCCTAGGCTCAAGCGATTCTCCTGCTTTATCTTCCTGGGTAGCCGGGATTACAGGTGTGCTCTATTACCACCCAGCTAATTTTTTTATTTTTATTTTGGGGTTTTGCTCTCTTTGTCCAGACTGGAGTGCAATGGTGCGACCTTGGCTCACTGCAACCTCCGCCTCCCGGGTTCAAGCAGTTCTCCTGCCTCAGTCTTCCGAATAGCTGGGATTACAGGCATGCCACCATGTCCGGCAATTGTGCATTTTTTTTTAAGTTCAGCTTTTTATTGAAAACATTATAAAAGAGGTTTAGTCAAAAAGACCAAAGCCCATATCATCATCAGACTCCTTGGATTCTTCTTTCTTTGCTTCCACTTTCGTCTCCTTAGCTGGAGTAGCAGCAGTGGAGGGGACAGGACCACCTGCTGGTGCAGCACCAGCTGCTGGAGCAGGCCCACCAGCTCCTACATTGCAGATGAGGCTCCCAGTGTTGACGTTGGCCAGGGCTTTGCAAACAAGCCAGGCCAAAAAGGTTCAACATTTATACCGCTGCTTTAATGAGGGCATTGATCTTATCCTCTGTGACGGTCACCTCCCGTCGTGCAGAATGAGGGCCAAGTAGATGCAGGTGAGCTCGGAGATGGAGGCCATGGTGCGGGGGAGTGTGGGGCTAGCGCTGCCGGACGCAGTGCTAGTCGCCAGATGAAGGAGGGCCTCAACCCAATGCGCTCTTAACTTCCTCCGAAGAACTGAGCAGTTTGGTGTCAGCTGAGGAAAGTAATTGTGCATTTTTACTAGAGAAGGGGTTTCACCATGTTGACCAGGCTGGTCTTGAACTCCTGACCTCAAATGATCCACCTGCCTGCCTTAACTTCCCAAAGTGCTGGGATTACAGATGTGAGCCACTGAGCCCGGCCAATTACTATGATTTTTTTTTTTTTTTTTTTTTTTTGAGACAGTTTCACTCGTTACCCAGGCTGGAGTGCAATGACGCGATCTCGGCTTACCACAACCTCCGCCTCCTGGGTTCAGGCAATTCTCTCCTGCCCCAGCTGCCTGAGTAGCTGGGATTACAGGCAGGCGCCACCATGCCCAGCTAATTTTTTGTAGTTTTAGTAGAGACGGTGTTTCACCTTGTTAACCAGGATGGTCTCCATCTCTTGACCTCATGATCCACCCGCCTCGGCCTCCCAAAGTGCTGGGATTACAGGTGTGAGCCAGCGCGCCCGGCTACTATGATTTTTTAATGAAAGGGAGTTAGTTAAGCCTGGAAGTATCTAGTAGGTGATGACTGCCATTTGAAGAAATGGTTATTGATCTTGAGTAATGAGGAAATAATTTCTCGTATTTGTTTCAGAAACATTTTAGGACATGTTAAAGAATGAAATAAGCAAGTGATGTGTGATAAGGAATGAGAATTCACTGCTGTGGGTTTTACTTTTTATTTTTCCCACCTATTTTTTTTTTGGTGTTTTAGACCGAGTCTCTGTCACCTAGGCTGGAGTGCAGTGGTATGATTGATTTTGGCTCACTGCAACCTCTGCCTCCCAGGCTCAAGCAGTTCTTGGGCTTCAGCCTTCTGAGTAGCTGGAATAACAGACATCCACCACCACGCCCAGCCGATTTTTTTTTTTTTTTTTTTTTTTTTGAGACGGAATCTTCCTCTATTTCTCAGGCAAGAGTGCAGTCATACTATCTTGGCTCAGTACAACCTCCACCTTCCAGGTGCAAGTGATTCTCTTGCCTCAGCCTCCAGAGTACCTGGGACCACAGGCGCCTGCCACTACGCCTTGTTAATTCTCGTATTTTTAGTAGAGCTGGAGTTTCGCTATGTTGGCTAGGCTGGTCTTGAACTCCTGACTTCGGGTGATCCGGCTGTCTTGGCCTCCCAAAGTGCTGGGATTACAGGCCTGAGCCACTTTGCCTCTCCTCAGATGAGCTTAGAAAACCACTGATTTTTTTTTTTTTTAGATGGAGTCATGCTCTATTGCCCAGGCTTGAGTGCAGTTGTGTGATCTTGACTCACTTCGAACTCTACCTCCCAGGTTCAAGCAATTCGCCTGCCTCAGCTGGGACTATAGGTGTGCACTGTCACTCCCGACTAGTTTTTGTATTTTTAGTAGAGATGGGGTTTTACCATGTTGGCCAGACTGTTCTCAAACTCCTGACCTCAGGTGATCCACCGCTGCTTGGCCTCCCAAAGTGCTGGGATTGCACGCATGAGCTACCCACGCCTGTCCAGAAACTGATGATCTTTATGTGGCATGTTTTCTAAAAGTCCTAAAGTTAGAGGTTATTAAATTTATTGGAGAAGGTTATTTTTGATTAATGGCGATTAGACTAATTCTTTTTGTGGTTCTACTGAAGAGGTTTTTTTTTTTTTTTTTTTATCATTTACATTTCCGTTTCTGCAAACAATATTCATGTCTTGCTTTGCACAATTAGGTCTTTTGCCTTTTTTTTTTTTTGGAGACAGATTTTTCTCGTTGCCCAGGCTGGAGTGCAGTGGCACGATCTCAGCTAACTGCAATGTCTGCCTTCTGGGTTCAAGCGATTCTCCTGCCTCAGCCTCCCAAGTAGCTGGGACTACAGGCCTGTGCCACCACGCCTGGCTGATTTTGTATTTTTAGTAGAGATGGGGCTTCTGCATGTTGGTCAGGCTAGTCTCGAACTCCTGACCTCAGATGATCCGCCTGCCTTGGCTTCCCTAAGTGCTGGGATTACAGGCGTGAGCCACAGCACCTGGCTGAGCAGCACAGTTTTATAAAGGATTTTTGCTAAGTGGGGTACTGGTGGACATCTGTGCTCCTAGAGCTCTGTTGTGAGTGATCTGTAGAGATTATTTCCTTTGATGTAGTGTATTATTTTAAAATGCTGACGATGCGCCGGTTTTTCCTGGTGGAGCTTCTGTAGGGCAGGGAAGGCGGCTCGAGTATGCCTTCAGTCCTCCTGAGGGCTCCTGTTTCTCCGGAATCTGGAGTTTTATTATTTTTAAACATGTGTCTTTGTTATGTGCCCAGTTGGAATTCAGGACTCTGGGCTGAAACCTTCTTCCTGCCTCAGCGTACCCAGTTGCTGGGACTTCAGGGGCACATTTTGTGCTTGGCCCCAACTTGGATTTTGAACTTGCTGGAACATTGACATTGACTTAATTCTTTTGAGCCCCCGTTTCCTCACCTACAAGCAGTAACTCACAGAGTGACTGTGATAGGATATGCACCTGCCATAATGCATGATGTGACACGAGTCAGTAAGACATTGTTGCCCCAGCTTCTTTCTCCCTTAATTGGCTAGTAACGAAGCCTCAGTTATTAGTAAACTAATTGAGCACCATGTGACTTGATGATGAGTATGTCATGCTGTTTGGGTTATAAGAAGTGTGTTTATTTTTTTGGGATGGAGTCTAGCTCTGTCACCCACACTGGAGTGCAGTGGCGCAATCTTGGCTCACTGCACCCTCTGCCTCTTGGCTTCCGGTGATTCTCCTGCCTTAGCCTCCCAGGTAGCTAAGATTACGGGCGTGTACCACTGTGCCCAGCTAATTTTTGTATTTTTTTTTTTTAGACAGAGTCGCTCTTGTTACCAAGGCTGGAGTGCAATGGCGCTATCTCGGCTCACAGCAACTTCCGCCTCCTGGGTTCAGGCAATTCTCCTGCCTCAACCTCCTGAGTAGCTGGGATTACAGGCACGTGCCACTATGCCCAGCTAATTTTTGTATTTTTAGTAGAGACGGGGTTTCACCGTGTTGACCAGGATGGTCTCGATCTCTTGACCTCGTAATCCACCCACCTTGACCTCCCAGAGTGCTGGGATTACAGGCTTGAGCCACCCCGCCCGGCTAATTTTTGTATTTTTAGTAGAGATGGGGTTTCAGTGGTTTTGAACTCCTGACCTCAGGTGATGCACCCACCTCAGCCTCCCAAAGTGCTGGGATTGCAGGCATGAGCCACTGTGCCTGGCTTTATTTTTTATGTTAGAAATGGAAGATTTCCGGGATTCGTTGTAGCATTTGTGGATGAGCATGGAACGCTCTTGGTAAAGTCTCCTTGTCTTAGAGAAAGGCCCTGAACAGCTGCTTTGAATAGTTCTCCTTGTCTGCTGCTCTTTTCTGATTCAGGCACATCTCATTTGAGCATCTTAGTAATGGTCTCCCTGCTTTTCAGCCGTCACTCTCGTCCTTAAGTCCACCTCCCTTGTAGTTAAAAGTTGTCTTCAAATACTCCGTTGGCTTCACACCACTGCTTAACTCTTCTACTGAACAGTGGAAAAGTCCTAATTCCTTCGGTCTAAAATTCTTCAGTGCGGCTTGTTCTTTCTTGTCCTGACTCCCCCCCGCCACCAGCGCCTTCACACTAACGTTCTACCAAACTAACTTGTGTCACACGTGCGCTGTGTGCCTTGGTGGTTTTCCTGAGCATACGCCGTTCCTTGTGTGTGGAATACTTTCACCTCTGTCCTCTGCCTGGGGAGCTTACTCTTTTCATTTCATCAGTAAAATGTCAGTGTTCTCTTTTTTTTTTTTTTTTTGAGACGGAGTTTCGCTCTTGTTACCCAGGCTGGAGTGCAATGGCGAGATCTCGGCTCACCGCAACCTCCGCCTCCTGGGTTCAGGCAATTCTCCTGCCTCAGCCTCCTGAGTAGCTGGGATTGCAGGCACACACCACCATGCCCAGCTAATTTTTTGTATCTTTAGTAGAGACGGGGTTTCACCATTTTGACCAGGATGGTCTTGATCTCTTGACCTTGTGATCCACCCGCCTCGGCCTCCCAAAGTGCTGGGATTACAGGCTTGAGCCACCGCGCCCGGCCGTCAGTGTTCTCTTAATCCTCCCTTTCCTCATGGTTTCCATACCATCTCCCCAGCACTCTGTACATACTTGTCTTTTTGAACATTTAAAAAAATTTTCTAATGGGGCCAGCCTCACTAAAATGAAACAGTTGGGCAAACTGTGACCCTCCCTTCCTTGAGAGTCTTACCTGCCCAAAGGTAATGGGAAGGCAGGACAGTGATGCCAGGTTTAAAAAGACCAGGGGGGGCCCAAAGTGGCTCCGGCCGGATGTCGTGGCGCTTGCGAAGGCGAGGCCAAGAGTTCAAGGCCAACCAACCTCAGCAACCTTACAAGCTCTCAATGATTGGCAAAAAAAAAAAAAAAAAGACCAGGGGGACTAGCAGAGTTTTATTATTCTGTGTGTGTGTGTGAGTGTGAGTGTGAGTGTCTGGTGTCTGTGCAGTGGTACAATCATGACTCACTGCAGCCTAGACCTCCTGGGCTCGAGCCATCCTCCCACCTCACCCTCATGAGTAGCTGGGATTATGCACATGTGCCATCATACCTGGCTAATTACTTTATTTTTTGAGACGGAGTCTTGCTCTGTCACCTAGGTGCCGCCTCCCAAGTTCAAGAAATTCTCATACCTCAGCCTACTGGGAAGCTGGGATTACAGGCGCACCACCACACCTGGCTAACTTTTTGTATTTTTAGTAGAGACGGGGTTTTGCCATGTTGGCCAGGCTGGTATCAAACTCCTGATCTCAGGTAGTCTGCCTGCTTCAGCCTCCCAAAGTGCTGGGATTTACAGGCATGAGCCACCACACCCGGCCAATGCCTAGCTAATTATTGTAATTTTTGTAGATTCAGAGTCTTCCTTTGTTGTCCAGGCTGGTCTTGAGCTCCTTAGCTCAAGCTTTCCTCTTTCCTCTGTCCCCAGAACACTGGGATTACAGGCATGGACCACTGCACCTGCCGGATTGTATTATTCATTGCAGCATTCTGGTCCATATTCCCTTCCTGATGCACTGGTGATTGAATTCAGAAAGAGCTGTGGGCATTGTTACCTTTTGTGGGTGACAGTTGGGACTGTCCCTGGAGTGTCTGTTGGATTGGGGCAACTAAGACATGACAACATTGGAGCTTGCTCAGAGGGGAGGGACCAGGTAGGTCAGGGTTTCTCAGGAGGAACTGTAAATAATTGTAAGTGTATGTTTGTCTAGAGAGAGAAAAACTTGGCAAGATAAAGCCCCCAAATATCCAAAGACAAGTATGTGGATGAAAAATTGAACCTGCATCGAATAATCTGAGCAAAGACTAAAGGGTAAAAATTCCCTGGATATCCTCACTCCCCAGCATAAGGAAGCATTTCTATAGTTATACAAAATTCAGGGCTTGACTTTGGGGATAGAGTTCCAGTCACTGGCAATTGTTCAGAGAAAGATTGCACTAATTAGTGGTTATTGAAGTGTGGATGTTTTGTGAGTCAAGAGCTTGAACTTGGTGGTACAAAGATCCTTCTATTTTTATTTTTATTTTTATTTTTTTGAGACGGAGTTTCGCTTTCGTTACCCAGGCTGGAGTGCAGTGGCGCGATCTCGGCTCACTGCAACCTCCGCCTCCTGGGTTCAAGCAATTCTCCTGCCTCAGCCTCCTGAGTAGTTGGGATTACAGGCACGCACCACCATGCCCAGCTAATTTTTTGTATCTTTAGTAGAGACGGGGTTTCACCATTTTGACCAGCATGGTCTCGATCTTTTGACCTCGTGATCCACCCGCCTCGGCCTCCCAAAGTGCTGGGATTACAGGCTTGAGCCACTGCACCCGGCCCACTATTTTTATTTTTTTTACTTCTTCGTAAGATGGGGTTTCACCATGATGGCCAGGCTGGTCTTGAACTCCTGACCTCAGGTGATCCACCCACTTCAGTCTCGCGAAGTGCTAGGATGACAGGCGTGAGCCACCGTGCCCAGCTGAGATCCTTTTACTTAATAATTTGTGGAAGACACCCAGTGTGGCACCTTTCTCAAAGAAAGTACGGAGACAACTTTTGTTTTTCCCTCTGACGGAGTCTTGCTTTGTCCCCCAGGCTGGAGTGCAGTTGTGTGATCTTGGCTCACTGCAACCTCCACCCTCCCAGGTTCAAAGCGAGTGCCCTGCTTCAGCCTCCCCGAGTCTTACGCTGTGGTTACGGCGTGAGCCACCAGGAATGCCCAGAGACAGCAGCCTTTTAATTCTCATGCTGTAGTAGCATACGTCAGACATTAGCTGCTTAACTTTTGTCCAGCCTTTGTTCAGTCCTTTTTTTTTTTTTTTGAAATGGAGTTTCGCTCTTGTTGCCCAGGCTGGAGTGCAGTGGTGAGATCTTGGCTCATTGCAATGTCTGCCTCCTGGGTTCAAGCAATTCTCGTGCCTTAACCTCCTTTGTCCATGTTGGTCAGGCTGGTCTCAGAACTCTACTTCAGTGGCTGCCTCCCAAAGTGCTGGGATTACAGGGGTGAGCCACCACGCCCTGCCTGTCCTGTCTTTGAATGAGTCTTTGATAAGAATGTTTTTTTTTTTTTTTTTGCCAATCAATGAGAGCTTGTAAGGTTGCTGAGGTTGGTTGGCCTTGAACTCTTGGCCTCGCCTTCGCAAGCGCCGGGGCCACTTTGGGCCCCCTATAAGAATGTTAAAAGTCAACAGTAGTTGGAAGAATTAACCCTGACAGTCTCCCAACTCACACTTTTATCTCTGTTAAAAAACTGTTGTTTGTTTGGCTGGGTATGGTGGTTTACGCTCGTAATCCCAGCAGGTGAAACCCTGTCTGTCCTAAAACAGAGAACAAACATTAGCTGGTGTGGTGGTGCGTGCCTGTAATCCCAGCTAGTTAGAGGGCTGAGGCAGGAGAATTGCTTGAACCCAGGAGGCAGAGGTTTCAGTGAGCCAAGATCACACCACTGCACTCCAGCCTGGGTGACGGAGAGCGAGACACCATCTGAAAACCTGAAACTGTTGTCAATTTAAAATATTCACTCCAAATTAAGCCAGGAGTATTTTCAGTATTGCTGAAGGCTTTACTTAGTCATGCAGTGTATTTTATCGTGTATTACTGAGCGTCAAGCCTCTCTGTTTAGCTGAATGTCAAATGAGGTGGTATGATGGGGTGGGGGTGATGTGGAGCCAAGGTCTTTTGACTGTTCCTGCTGGCTCCCCAGTGAGGGTGTGGCGTCTCTGCAGATGAGTTCTAACTGTGCTCAGGCAGCTCTCTGTGTGTGTGTGTCTCTCCTGCCTGCTGTTCTCTTTCCTCCCTGCTTCCTCATTGTGTGAGCTCATCCACTCCATGTATTACCACTTCCTTTCTCCTTCATCTCAGGAAGGTAGCACTTAGGATGTGCTTGATGGAGCCCAGGGCTTTCTTGCCATGGACAGCATCATCTATAATCATAGGAAGTGGATGTCACCCATTTCACAGGGTAGGGAACGAAGCACAATGAAGGTAGGTAGTTTTCCAGGAACCACGGCTCATTTACAGTAAACACCATTTCACTTCCATAGTTCCCATGCGACGAACATTACTAAATCCTTTAGGTACTACATTGGTCCTCCCCGTCCTCTGGGGTTAAGTTCCAAGGCCCGCAGTGGAAGCCTGAAACCTCTGATAGCCTGGAACCCCATATAATGCTGTATTTTCTCCTGTGCGTACATACCTAGTCTGAAGTTTGATTTATAAATGAGGCACACTACCAGATTCACAGTAACTGATAAGACGGTAGAACCATGACAGCAGTATGCCAATCATTCCGTGGGTGGAAGGTTTGTTCTTGCTGTAGATGTTAGCTTTCTCAACTTAGGGTTTTTGCCTTAAGTTGAGAATGTTCGGCTTTTTCACTTAAAGGAAGCCTCTCTTTGGCATATTCAGATTGCATGTTCAGATCAGTGTTCTGACGCTTTGGGCCACATGAAGTAAAGTGAGGGCTGTTTGAACACAGGCACTGTGGGTAGCACAGTTGGTCTGATAAACCCAGAGGACTGAGTGTTGCGGGGTGCATCCACAGCATGGGTCCACTGGACAAAGGGATGATTAATGTCCTGGGCTGGGGCTGGAGGCAACAGGTTGGCATGAAATTTTATCACACTACTCTGAACGGTGAGCAGTTTAACATTTATGACTTATTTTTGGACATGTTTATTGTTTTTGGACTGTGGTTGGCTGTGGGTAAGACCATGGATAGTTCGAAGCCTCAGGTAAGGGGGGCTCATGCTTTGGGAGCTGCAGCACATCCTGAGGCACAGTGTCTCCCATAGCTTGGGTGACCCTTACAGCTGCATCTCACAGGCTCACTTCTGTTCACAGTTCCTGCTGGAGTCCCTGGGTCCTTTAGGCTGCCATTCTCAGCCTGCTCTATAGCACCTGAGGGCCAGGCCCCACCCCACAGTTCCTGGTTCAGGTGCGGGCCTGAGATAAGCTTTCCAAGTGATGTTGATGCTGCTTTTAGAATCATCGCATGTTGTTGCAAAATAACAATTTTCTAATTCTAGAGTTCCTGCTGCATTTGTAACCTGGAATTCTTCTATTAAAAAGAGTATTGGCTTGTCAAGTATGTAGTTAAAGATATAGTGATAGTGCGTACAGGAAAGGCAGGGTGGTAAGTCCTTGATTCTTAGAGTGACATGAATTCAAAAATTTAAAATGAAGGTTTTTTTTTTTTTTTTTTTTGAGATGGAGTTTCGCTGTTGTTACCCAGACTGGTGTCCAAGTAGCTGGGACTACCAGCATGTGCCAACATGTCCGGCTAGTTTTGTATTTTTAGTAGAGACGGGGTTTTTCCATGTTGGTCAGGCTGGCCTCAAACTCCTGACCTCAGGTGATCTGCCCGCCTCAGCGTCCCAAAGTGTTGCGATTACAGGCGTGAGCCACCACGTCCAGCTATTCATCTTTAATCTTAATTTATTTTTAAATTTTATGTTTATTTTTTGGAGACAGGGTCTCACTCTCACCCAGGTTGGAGTGCTATGGCACACCCGGGAACTGGTCTCTAGCTCCTGGGCTCAAGCAGTCCGCCAGAGTACTTTGGTGTTACACAGTGCTGGGATTACAGGTGTGTGCCACCATGCCCAGTCAGTATCTGCACATTCATAAGCTGACATTTGTGAAAGCAGAGGGCAGGATGAAATTAGAGGCTGCAGTTGGTCAGGGTAAGGGATACGGATGCTGTTGAAGATAGATAACAGTGAATGAATTTGAGGAATTTCAGAGGTAGACTCGGCGGGACTTCGTGATTAATTTGTGTCTGTGCTGAGTGTAGTTGGCGAAGGTGAACATTTCAGAGTCAGGCACCTTGGACTTCAAGGTAGAATTTACTAGAAAAAGACCAGGTGTGTATGGAGTGGGGAGGATTAAGAGTTAAATTTTGGTCGTGTTCTATTTGGGGTGTCTGCTGGACATCCAAGTGGCTGTGTCAAGTAGTCATCTGTCTATTTGTGTCCGAAGCGCCCAGGAGAGGCCAGAGTTTGGAGCTAACATTTGGGACTCATTGCTAAATCAGTGATTTTTACGTAATGGGAAAGGGTGAAAACCTCCATGTAGGATGTGAGTTGGCCTTGAGCCTTTAGCGTTTCCGCTGTTTCTTCAGTGGGCTAGAGGGGCAAAAGCTGGTGATGGGAGGCAGAGAGAAGTCAGACAAGGAGAGCTGGAAAACATCTGTGGGTGGGGCCGTGGGTTTTTTACTGACTTACAGAAGAGTGAGTGTCAAGTGGTAGGCAGTGGGGGAGCTGCTGCAGGACTGGGGGAGGAGTCCAGGCAGGAAGTGGAGCAGGTGAGGGTAAGCAGTGCAGAAGGAGCGCAGAGGTGAGGGCATCTACTCCAGGGGGTGGCTCTCAGTACTGCCTTACCCTTTCCTTGTAGGATAGCCTGCGTTTAGTAAGAAAACTAGCTATTTGATGAAGTGCTGCTTGAATACCAGGTGCTGTTAGTGGATGCTGCACATTACACGACAGAGCAGGCTTTCAGCGAGTGTTTTTTGTTGAAGTAAATCACAGCATTCACCAGCTGGCCATGGGACCCTGGCCCACAGCCACATTCTCACCTCTGTCCTCGCTGCCTCGGGGGTGTCTTCCTCCTGTTAACCACCCCCACGTGCACAAACCCAGGCATGCAAGTGTGCATATGAGATGAGCTGTTGGGACTTGTGAGGGCCTGTGCGCTTGGCGTGCGACACATTGAATGGCCTCTTGCTGTATGTGCTCAGAGGGGATGATCCAGATGTCTGGCATTGGAAGACTGGTACTGAGATTTCTGCTCTGATTCTGTTAGAGTGGATTAACAGCTTCCCCCTCTGTTGTTTCTGCTAGGTACTGCCGCTGGCATCACTGCCAAAATGCCACCGCAGATCCTTGGCAGCAAACCAGAGCTCGAGTGAAAATAACCTTGCTTAGTCACTCAGCCGAGGGAGTGAGGGAGTGGGGGAGACTTGAAGAAATGCTGGCTTTCCTGCTGCTTGCTGGCTACCCCGCTTTGTGTGCCGTGGCTAGTGGGCAGGTTTTTAGTTCCTGAAAGAAGATTGCAGTGTTCCCTACTTACAGGAATTGACTCCTGTCTTTTCTCTGTAGACTGGTAGGACTGGTGTGGTTTGAATCCTTTATGCTGCTATGTCATTCTAACTACCAGGGAGGAAACCTTTCATAATTGCGTGTTCCTTACCATGTAACTTACTACATGAAAGAGTCTCTAATGTTTTATACTGAATATTTCCAGATGGAGTGGAAAGAACTGTACAGTGGTATACCTGGAGGCACATTCTCTAATTAATATTTTATCTTTGCTTAATTATGTATCCAGTAACGCTGATAACGTTACGTTGGAATAATTGCAAGAAAACAAGAACCATACAGTTTATTTCTAAGTTGTAATTGAGTTTTTTGTTTTGTTTTGTTTTGTTGTTTTTTTTTTTTTTTTTTTTTTGAGACGGAGTCTCGCTTTGTAGCCAGGCTGGCTGGAGTGCAAATGGCATGATCTTGGCTCATTGAAACCTCTGCTTCCCGGGTTCAAACGATTCTCCTGCCTCAGCCTCCCGAGTAGCTGGGATTACAGGTGCGGATCACCATGCCCAGCTAATTTTTGTATTTTTAGTAGAGATGGGGTTTCACCATGTTGATCAGGCCGGTCTTGAATTCCTGATCTCGTGATCTGCCCGCCTTGGCCTCCCTAAGTGCTGAGATTACAGGCGTGAGCCACCGCACCTGGCCCTAAATTCTGTATCTTGTAGTTGACATATTAAACTTGTAACACTTAGAATCTTGGCTCTCATGTATTTGAAGACGTACATTCTTTGCTAAATTTGATGTTCCAATGAATTGATAATGTAGTTTATATACATCTAAGTATATCCTGATTTCATTATGGTTTTTTGTTTTTTGATTGAAAGACTGATAAAAACAAGAGTTTTAGGTTTGGGCCGGGTATGGTGGTGCATGCCTGTAGTCCCAGCTACTCGGGAGGCTGAGGTGGGAGGATCGGTTGAGCCCAGGAGTTCTGGGCTGTAGTGCGCTATGCTGATCGGGTGTCTGCACTAAGTTTGGCATCAATACGGTGACCTCCCAGGAGCGGGGGGACCACCAGGTTGCCTAAGGAGGGGTGAACCAGCCCAGGTTGGAAATGGAGCAGGTCAAAACTCCCGTGCTGTTGTGGGATCGCGCCTGTGAGTAGCCACTGCACTCCAGCATGGGCAACGTATCGAGACCCTGTCTCTGAAAAAAAAAAAAAAAGTTTTGGGTTTGGGCCTTTTTTTTCCCCCAGTGTCTGTTGCCCAGGCTGTAGTGCAGTGGCGCTATCTCAGCTCATTGCAGCCTTCGCCTCCTGGGTTCAAGCAATTCTCCTGCCTCAACCTCCTGAGTAGCTGGAATTACTGGCCCGTGCCATCACAACTGGCTAATTTTCATATTTTCATTAGTAGAGAGGGGATTTCACCATGTTGGTTGGGCTGATCTTCAACTTCTGACCTTGTGATGTGCCCACCTCAGCCTCCCAAAGTGCTGGGATTAACAGGTGTGAGCCATCGCACCTGACCTTTTTTATTTTTGAGGCAGAGTCTCACTCTGTCATCCAGGAAGTTGGTGTGATCTCTGTTTAATGTCTCAACTTCCACTCACACTGTTTTGCCTGGAGTGCAGTTGGTGTGATTTCCGTTTACTGCAGCTTCCACCTTCTGAGTTAGAAGGGTCTGAGATGAATCTGGGAAACGGTTCCCAGACAAGGTCTTCCAGCACGCTAGTGGTTAGCTAGTGGAAGTTCCCGCTGTAGAGCCAGTAGGTGCAGAGGTGATACCACTCCCTCCTCCGTCTTTATACCCATCCCACTGCCGTGACCTGCCCATCCGCAGCAGCCTCATCACTGACCAGCTGTTTTTACTTGCAGGACCTATTCCAACAATCTCTTGAAACATGGTGGATTACTATGAAGTTCTAGGCGTGCAGAGACATGCCTCACCCGAGGATATTAAAAAGGCGTAAGTAATTTTATTTCTGAGATAATACGTCTGCATAGTGGTACAGTGGCAATTGAGTAATGTAACTTTTTCTATTGCTTATGAAAATGGCCTTTTTAATTTGAAAATGGCTTTTAATGTAGTATGTAACAGTCTTTGAATGCCACATAGTTTAATTTGACAGCAGTTAACAAGGAACATTTGCAGTCTAGGTCTGGGCTTTGCCCTTAGTCATTTACTTGGTTTCTATCTGAGGTCAGTTAAAAAGTTACTGAGGATGTGACATCATCACAAACATCTTTTACATTGGACTTTGAGATGGAGCTGACTTGGTACTCTTGAGTACCCTTTTCCAGATAGGGGCCAGAGTAGAGCACGTGAACTTCTTTGGTGTGATTGTTGGGCTCCAGCCTGTGCTGTGGAGTCCCTTCTGATCCACATGAAAGTTGGAGAGAAGCACCACTGCCTGTTAGACTAGCATCTGTGTGACCAGGGCCTGGCTAACGTGAGGAGGGCGGTTCCAGCCACAGATGGCTCTCATGGTAACCTCACTCTGTTTAATTTAATGAGGCGTCAACTCTGAATGTAGGGTGTGAAGCAAAGAAGTCATGAAATAGATTATGTTAGATTTTAACATAGCTGGAGAGCAGTTAGCTGGAGTAGTTGGAACCAGCTTTAAAAAAATAGGTAATAAATAATGAAGTCTGTACTACTAGACTTAGTGGGTTTGAAGATAGAATTAACTTTTTTGGGGGCCAAATGGTTCATTTTGCTTAATTTTTAATTTTAATTAAAAAAAAAAGACTGAGTCTCACTATGTTGCCCATGCTGGTCTCAAACTCCTGGGCTCAAGCGATCCTCTTGCCTTGGCCTCCCAGATTGGTGCAATTATAGATGTGAGCTACTGTGCCTTAACTGAGATAGTTCATTTAAAAATGCTAAATTGCTGAGTGCAATGGCTCACGCCTGTAATCCCAACACTTTGGGAGACTGAGATGGGAGGATCACGAGATCAGGAGATTGAGACCATCCTAATATGGTGAAACCCCATTTCTACTAAAAATATAAAAAAAATTAGCCAGGCCTGGTGGCACGCACCTGCAGTCCTAGCTAGTCAGGAGGCTGAGGCAGGAGAATCACTTGAACCCAGGAGGCAGAGGTTGCAGTGAGTCAAGATCATGCTACTACACTCCAGCCTGGGCAACAGAGCGAGACTCCATCTCAAAAAAATAAAATAAAATAAAATAAAATGTAAATTATGTCCAGGTAAATGGCTCATACCTAATCCCAGCACTTTGGGAGGCCTGAGTGGGAGGGTCACTCAAGCCCAGGCATTTGAGACCAGCCTGGACAACAAAATAAGATACTATCTTTACAAAAAAATAAAATAGTTGGGCATGGTGGTATATGCCTGTAGTCCCAGCTACTCCAGAGGGTGAGGCAGGAGAATTGCTTGAGCCCAGGAGGTTGAGGCTGCAGTGAGCCATGTTCATGCCATTGCACTCTGCCTTGGGTGACTGAGCCAAGACTCTTTCTCAAAGCCAAGTCAGGATGACTGCTGTTGGGCAGAGCTGATGTTGCTTGCAGAGTCTTTGAAACCTCTGCCAAGGAACCTGGTAGAAGCAGCCCACTGAGGAGAGGCCAGGCAGGCCCTGTTGCTTTCAGCAGTGGAGTGAGGTTTTCCACGGCGTGAGGAAGCCTGTGTTGCATACCATAGGCCCACACTGTTCTTACCAATAGTGTCAACAGCCAGTGATACTTGACAGATCATAGAATGAAGACAGCTGGAAATGCTTTTCTCCTCTTGAATAAGTTAATACATGTAATTAGTCTGTTTTTATGCTGCTGATAAAGACATACCTGAGACTGGGAAGAAAAGGATGTTTAATTTGATTTACAGTTCCACATGGCTGGGAAGGTCTTCTAATCATGGCGGAGGGCGAAAGGCATTTTTTATATGGTGGCAGCAAGAGAGGATAAGGAAGAAGCAGAAGCGGAAACCCCTGATAAACCCATTAGATCTTGGGAGACTTACTCCACGAGAATAGCACAGGAAAGACCAGCCCCTGTGATTCAGTTACCTCCCCCTGGGTCCCTCCCACAACATGTGGGAGTTCTGGGAGATACAACTCAAGTTGAGATTTCGGTGGGGACACAGCTAAACCTTATCAGTGGATAAACGTAATACTTGAACCGTACTTTCAGTAACTGATGGAAATTATATACCTTTATGATGGTTTGCCAGTGGCACAATCTTGGCTCACTGCAACCTTAGCTTCCCGGATTCAAGCGATTCTCCTGCCTCAGCCTCCTAAGTAGCTGGGACTACAGGTATGTGCTTCCACACTCAGCTTTTTGTATTTTTAGTAGAGATGGGGTTTCGCCATGTTAGCCAGACTGGTCTCAACTCCTGACCTCAGGTGATCTGCCTACCTCAGCCTCCCAAAGTGCTGAGATTACAGACGTGAGCAACTGCACCCGGCCTTTTTTTTTTTTTTGTATTTAAATAACATGCAATTATTTAGCCCGTTGGAACTCGGCAACTGACTATGACTTTAGTCGTAGAAACTTTGTAGAAGTCCATGTTTTAACTCTGTTTAGATCTTGAGTCTAGCACAGAGGGCTGTTTGAAAGATCCTGCAGTCTTGGCCTGCTTCGTGGCAGGTGACTCACCTTGGGCACACAGATCAATTGAGTGGTGGGCTGGCTTACAAGGTAGGGTCCTTGGAATCCGAACACAGAAGGGTAGGGATGGTGGTTGGACCCTACTGCCCAGTGACCCAGGCCTTTCGCTCCCTTTCCTTCACATACTGCTCAGTCTCCTCACTGTCAGGCCGTCTCGTGCACACCGTGAGCTTCGTTTTTCTCTCTCTAGAGGTTTGTATTATGCTATCAGTATTTTATTTTTTAAACTTATTTAATGAGTATTATTACAATTTTAATTTTGAGACAGGGTTTTGTTTTGTTGCCCAGGCTGGACTGCAGTGGTGTGATCATAGCTTACTGTAGCCTCGAACTCCTGGCCTCAAGGAGTCATCACGCCTGAGTTTCTGGAGTAGCTGGGTCTGTCTGTGGCTGCACGCCATCACGCCTGGCCATCTGGATTTTAGAACTTCTGTGTACTTCATTCTAGAGGAAAGGGAGGTTTTACCACTAAAACCGGTATTTGTCTTACTGGTTGGCAGCTCTGAAGCCATTCTCCTGGTTCATTATGTTAGTTTCAAAAACATAGTTGATTTCTGGATTTAGAATGTGTTAAATATCCTTTATTCTTTTCAAGATACCGGAAACTGGCACTGAAGTGGCACCCAGATAAAAATCCTGAGAATAAAGAAGAAGCAGAGAGAAAATTCAAACAAGTAGCAGAGGCGTATGAGGTGCTGTCAGATGGTGAGTGACACTGGGCTGCTGAAGGACCCTGAGTGGACACGCCGGGATTCTCCTCAGGGCTAGCACAGTATGGATCAAGTGACTTGTTAATGCCAGCTGGATTTTGGGCCCCCTGAATGTCTTTACTTTTCTTGTGAAGGTTTGACTTGATTTTGGTCACCGCAAGGGCCGAGGAGCACCAGGGCTTCTAGCAGTTTCTCTTAGATGGCTGTTTTCTTTTTTGTTTTTCCTTCTTTTGCTCACCTTTAACTGTCTTGATCGAGTTACAAGGATGACTGTTTTCAAACAGGACTAGATACCGCGGGTCTGATAAACCCCGGAGAGAGGAGGGTGCAGGACTCAGGCCACTGTGCATGTGGCGTGCTTGCCCCGTTGTGTGTGATCCTTCTGACCTTGCTCACCCCATGGGCTTAAACAATACTGTGCCAGTGGAGTCAGCTTTACTACTTGAGAAGACATTTTAGGCTAACAAAAAGAGGGGATGGAACGTGCAGTTAAAATTTAGCTTTCAGATTGCAGGCCTGTCTTCCCCACCTAGGTCTGGAGCAGAGGTATTGTATGTTACTGGAAATCCGATCCATTGACCTGGTTCACACGGGGGTAAGGGGTCAGAGGTCACCTGTCACCTAGTTGGGGTTGCGTGGGGCCTGGGTGGGGCAGGGAAACAGTGACAGAACTGGAAAGCCACACGATGCCTGGTCAGCTGCAGAGGCATTTACAAAGTTAGGGATAGACTAACTGGACCCTGAAAGGGTAGGCATTTGGGTAAGTGTATCTGAATACGGTCAGGTGATCGGCTCTTATTTACAACAAATTTTTTCTTTTTTTAAAAGAAGGAACCCAATGTAAGTTTGCCACCTTCAATAGTTACCAGCCTGGCTTTCTCTGGGGACAGTATCGCCCACCCCTTTGTTTTAGAGGAAATCCCAGATATTTTACTTCAAAAATGTGAAAAGGCATAAAACACTGATATTTGGAATCTTCATGAAATGTGGCATTTAAGGTCATGAGCTGTTGAGCTTAAACTGTTGACTGGAAAGTTTTATTTATTTTATTTTTAAAGAGAGAGGGTCTTGCTATGTTGCCCAAGGAGGCCTTGAATTCCTGGGCTGAGGTGATCGTCCTCCCTCCTCAAACTCCTGAGCAGCTGGGCCTGCAGGCACAAAACACCATTGCACCAGGCTTGTGTGCTGGATTGACAGAGGAGAGCACAGGCCTCAGGGTTGCCATCTTGTTCTTTGGTCCTTGGTGTTTGTGTGTTAATTCAGTACTGCCAGATGCAGGATTTCAGGGACCAGTAACATTAAGAAAAGTGAGGACTAAACTGAAGCTTCATATTTGATAGAGCACCTTTAAACTGCCATATTAAAAAGTCTCTTGGGTTTTTTTTTTGGAGGGGATGGGGCATGGGGTGTATTTTCCTTTCTTTTTTTGAGACGGAGTTTCGCTCTTGTTACCCAGACTGGAGTGCAATGGCGCCATCTTGGCTCACTGCAACCTCCGCCTCCTGGGTTCAAGCAATTTTGCCTCAGCCTCCCGAGTAGCTGGGACTACAGGCGTGCACCACCATACCCAGCTAATTTTTTTTATTTTTAGTAGAGACTGGGTTTCACCATGTTGACCAGGATGGTCTCAATCTCTTGACCTCGTGATCCACCTGCCTCGGCCTCCCAAAGTGCTGGGATTATAGGTGTGAGCCACTGCCCCCGACTGGGGTGTGTTTTTCATGTCCTTTTAGGCAGCCATGGGTCCCAGCTGGAGTTACCTTCAAAGCATAGTGATTTTTCTTGCCATGGCACTGGCTACCTGAACCTGCTTGTAAGTGGTTTGCTTTAAGCATGTATTCCCATTTTGTGGAATATGAGATTTTCTTTTACTGTTTAAAAACTGAGAAGGGGTCTTGGTTGCCCAGGGTGGAATGCAGTGGCATGATCACAGCTCACTGCAGTGTTGACCTCCCAGGCTCAAGCAATTGTCCCATGGCTTCCTGAGTAGCTGGGACCCACAGGTGGGTGTCACTGTGGCCGGCTAATTTTTTCGTATTTTGATTAGAGAAGGGATTTTGCTGTCCGGGCTGGTCTTGAACTCCTGGGCTTAAGCAGTCCACCTGCCTTGGCCACTCAGTGTGTTGGGATTACAGGTGTTATCCGCTGTGTCCAGTCTGAGATTTTTGAGGAACTCAGATGGTGTCATGTCAGAGTACCAGTGCTTCTAATGTCATTCTTTCTGTTGTGGAGTTTCAGTAGAGTTTGGAATGTAAGTGTGAAGACTGTCAGTGGAGAGTGGCACGCTAGCCCCAGGCCTTGCATCGGGGTGGTCCCTTGTAGGGTCAGTGAGCCTGTAGGGGTGTTGGATGGCTCCTCTCTGCCGCCTGCCTAGGCGCTGGCCCGTTTCTTTGTGTGCTGCAGTTGTGGTCCTCTAGTTGGGTTTGTAGTAAGATGGGGCGCTCGTGTGGTTGAAATCATGTACTTGGCTGTGTGATTTTCATGTAGCATGCCTGGTTCTGTGGGCAGTAGAGTGAAAAGTTGCGTAATGGAATAAAAAAAATTTTTTTTTTTTTTTTGAGATAATTTTGCTCTGTTACCCAGGCTGGAGTACAGTGGGGTGATCTTGGCTCATTGCAACTTCTGTCTCCTGGGTTCAAGCAATTCTGCCTCAGTCTCCTGAGTAGCTGGGATTATGGAAACAATGCCACTATGCCTGGCTGATTTTTGTTTTTTTTTTAGAAGAGATGGGGTTTCACCATGTTGGCCAGGCTGGTCTTGAACTCCTGGTCTCAAGTGATCTTCCCGCCTTGGTCTCCCATATTGCTGCTATTACAGGCATGAGCCACTGTGCCTGGCTGTAAATATTTAAATAACTTGTAAAAAAAAAAAATTCAACAAACTTGATTTTTTTTTTTTGTTTTTCAGGAGAGAGGTACAGAAAATTTTCCCTAGTTTCCTTTTGTTTTAAAGAAAAGGGGGCCCATACTCCTTAAATTTAATTGTGAAACCTTGAAAACTGATTTACAACTTGGGAATTTATTGAATCAGAGGTTTAAAAGGAACTTGGCCTTATTGACTTCTCTTTAAATTTTTAGCTAAGAAACGGGACATCTATGACAAATATGGCAAAGAAGGATTAAATGGTGGAGGAGGAGGAGGTATGTATGTACATGACTTTTTTCTTTGAAGACAAAAGCTCTTGGCAAGTTAGTTGAGTTTGTCTGTAAATCATGAGTCTTTTGGTAAGAGTCTGTTTTATATCAGTAAATAGAGATGCAACCTAGAAAGTGGGCTGAATTGGGGAAAGGACATAGAAATTGATAGCATTTTAAAATGTTTGTGAGACTAGAAGTGTATGTTGATGTGCTTCCTGTAGATAGAAAATAATTTAGTACTGCAGTATACTGTGGACAGACACCCTTCGATCAGTACTTGACACGATGTCAAAATATCCTGAGGGTTTAAAGAGCAGACTTTACTGAAGAGCTGAAATAATGACCTCGTGGGGCCTGGACTTTGTGTTTTTCTCTGAAAGTCTGCATGGTCTCTGGGCTGTGACCAGCCTCTCCAGGCGTCTTTGGAAATTATTGCTCCAAACCTGGCCACATGGCAGCTTCTGCGGCTCTAGGATGTCAGTTGTCAAAGTGGATGCACATACTCGTGGTCTTGATAAACTTTCGTAACAAATCACAGAAATGGTGTGTAACGTTATACGCCCGTCACGGATTTAGAGATGGCGAAGAGTAGTGTCGAAGGGGCCGCCTCTGCACTCACTTGTCATCAGCTCTGGGCACGCTCACTTTGTCAGTATATGGCTCATGTTTTGAAATGTAGAGAACCCCAGGTTTATGAAATATTTTTGTTTTTTATTAGGTGGTGATTTGTATGATCTGCCAACAAAGAATTTTTTGCCTGCAAAACACCAAAATTCATTAACTAAAAGCTGTATTGTATTTGTACAGGTGGAGTTCATTTTGACAGTGCCTTTGAATTTGGCTTCACATTCCGAAACCCAGAAGACGTCTTCAGGGAATGTTTTGGTGGAAGGGACCCATTTTCATTTGACTTCTTTGGTAAGTTAATTGCGTGGGTTGACTTGTGTGTCCATGACTCAAGTGAGGGTTCAGTAATGGCCTTGCTGTTGAATTAACATGGTATCTGTATTTAAAGCAGCATTGGACTAGCCTGGGCAACGTGGTGAAACCTCGTCTCTACAAAAGAACACAAAACATTAGCTGACCGTGGTGGCATGTGCCTGTGGTCCCAGCTCCTTGGGAGGCTGAGGTGGGAGGATCTCATGAGCCTGTGAGGTCGAGATTGGGCCACTGTACTGCAGCCTGGGTGACAGAGCAAGACCCTTTCTGAAGAAAGTAAAGCAGCACAGGAGCTTTAAAATCTTTCTTCTTTCTCTTTGAAAATTTGTTTTGAATTTACAACTTGAAAAATTAGAATAATACAGAGTTTAATGTATTTTTTTCTTTGTTATATATGGCCCTACTTAACTTGCTTTTGCCCTCAGATGAGACAGTGGTAAGGACATCGGTGTTGGTGTCTTGGAAATGTTGTTTCCCATTGAATGCCAATTTGCCACCTCATATTCCTGTTAAAATCATTAAGCATCATAGTACTGTCTGCAAGACCTTTCATCTGTAAATGCTGTGGTGTGTGAGGAGCGTCAAGTTCACTGTTAAAAGAAAGGCACTTGTGGAGCAAGACTGGAAGCCTTTGCCGCGGAGAGTAGTCATGTTAGGGGAGACGGTGCTGCTCAGCTGCTGTTTGATTGTAGGGAAATGGATTTCTCATCGGAGGCATCTCAGTCCTGAGGCCTGGTCCTGTGCTTTCCTGGGTGTCTTGGGCACAGTTTGGATCAGGCACTTTGGTTACCTGTCTGCTGTTAGAACCTTCTCAACCACCCCGATGGGACTTTCTGTGTGACGCACTTCGGTAGCCGTTTTTGTCTTTTGATTCATTGAGAGGGAAACACATTGTGTGTTTATCTCCTGCATTGCCTGAAGCATGGGTGAAGAAACTGAAGACCACCTGCAACCCCCAAAGAGAAAGCCTCTGTGTCTACAGATAATGTAGGGGAGACACGTGGGGCCCCGCCTGCTGCAGGCATGCAGAGGAATAATCACTCCCATATCTGGTAGGTCTTGGGCCTTTTACATGGTATAGTTCTTCAGTTTTCTCAAATGGGGATTCAAAGAGGTTGTCCTTACACCTTACTATGTATGGGCTGGCGGCTTGAAGTGAGACCCTTTCTGAGGGAGGAAAGACAGTCAGTGCCCTCAAGGATTTTCAGGGAAAATGGAGCAACTGAAGCTAAGCAGGGGGTTTCAGATTAGGGGACTGGGAAACTGGTCTGCTCATTGTTGAAGCACATTTGCTGTAATCACTGCTGCCATCAGCAGAGACAGCACGAGAAAGAGCCTTGTTTACTTCCTTCATCTACCCTCACAGGCGAGAAATCTCTAAGAAAAGTAACTTACAGATCGATCTCTGTCTTAAAAATGACCTTTGCATTTTGTGACAGCCTTCAGCAACCTGCACTTGTTGCTCTGTAGGGCAGGATGCTGTTGAAGTCCTGTGTTCTGATCATGATTCTCAGGGTGACCAAGCAAGGGGGAAGGCCTGCTCTCCGACTCCGTGGTTTCTGCTCTAGGGCACACGCGGTGAAACAGGCTGTCGTCCTCTTGACGGCTGAGACCAGGCGCCTTCAACAGGCCTTTTCTTGACGTTACTATTTTTTACTTCAAGGGGGAAGGGTCTCTTAGTGACTGAATTGTAGCCAATTTTTGTTTTCCTTGGGGAAAATAATCTGATAACAGCAAGCGATATAGCAACTCTTTGTAAAGTAAGATAGAGATTTAGTTAGATGTGAGTGAATACGTGAGTTTGTAGCCTTGGTCCAAGGAGAGAGGTGCTAGTCTTAATGAAACGCCGCACTGTTAAGTAATGCACAGACCTGGCCCCGAGTCCCACGATGGGTGTGGCAGTGATGTGTGCTTAATCCGTTCTTGGAGGTGTTCTAGATGACTTCCGTTTTCAGGCTCTCAGGGTTTACACACAGGAGAAGCTGCTATTCCCTGGCTACTATATGTATGAAGTCACTCTGCAGCCTGCTGGCGGTATGATTAGTGTAGATGGGCGTGGGTGCCCCGCCAGAGGGATTTCTGCCTAATAATGATGTAGTTTGGGGGTCCACAACCTTGTCTGCAGCCTGTGAGGAGCAGGAGGTGAGCGGCGGGCAGGCGGGTAAGGCTTTTACTGCCTGAGCCTCACCTCCTGTCACATCAGTGGCAGCACTGGAGTCTCATAAGGGCACGAACCCTGTTGGGTACTGCAGATGCAAGGGATCTAGGGTTGCGCGTTCCCTATTAGAAACCAGTGCCAGAAATCAACCGTCCTACCACTGCCATCCCACCCCATGGCCCTTGTCAGTGGAAAAAATGTTGTCTTCTATGAAACCAGTCCCTTGGGCCAAAAAGATTGGGGACTGCTGTTGATGAAACATATTTGCTAGACCTAGTTGTATCCACTTTGTGTAGCAGATTTTTCAGGCGACGCAAAAGTAGTTCAAAATCTGCTGTACAGTAATTTCTGAGCTGCGCTTTCCATTTATCAGAATGCAGAACCCCTGCCTTTTTTTTTTTTTTTTTTGAGACGGAGTTTCACTCTTGTTACCCAAACTCTAGTGCAGTGGCGCAATCTCAGCTCACCGCTACCTCCATCTCCTGGGTTCAGGCAGTTCTGCCTCAGCCTCCCGAGTAGCTGCGATTACAGGCGTGCGCCACCATGCCCAGCTAATTTGTGTATTTTTAGTAGAGATGGGGTTTCATCATGTTGACCAGGATGGTCTCGATCTCTTGACCTCGTGATCCACCCGCCTCGGCCTCCCAAAGTGTTGGGATTACAGGCTTGAGCCACCGCGCCCGGTCAGAACCCCTCCCTTACTTCAGCCCTCTCTAGTGATAGGTGCGGAAGTGGGAGGGGGCTTGGGTGTTGGACACGTGGTATATGGGGTCTGCCTGTGAGCACCAGGCAGTGCGCACAGTCACACTGTGGCCAAGAGGCCAAGAAGCCCTCCCAGGAGAGGTGTGGAAGTGGATTCTAACACCAGCCCGGAAGGAAAGCTGCCTCTGAATTGGAGGGGTAGAGTCAAAAGTGTTGAGGCTAGGTGACTGTTTAAATTCCTCCAGAATATGGAGAACATGAAAATGAGCTCTTATTAAAATGTTAGTTGGAAAATTTAATAGGTGGTAGGCCAATTTGAATTAGGGTAATTTATTTTATTTATGTATTTATTTTGTGAACATATTCCTCCCAATTTTAGGGTATTTATGACAGGACCCCATTGCTCAGTTAGATGATGTCCTAAGATAGGAAAGCAGAGGTACCTGATAATAGTGTGCTTTGATCCCGTTAGTCAGAGCAGGCGTTACCATCTGGGAGAAGCCTGTGGGTTTAACGTCACATTTTTGTCTATATTCTTATCTTGGAAAGCCAAAGCCAATCTTTAAGGTTTCCAGAGAGGCCTTCATTTGAGCAGTGCGGCGAGTTTTCCTTTGTAAAGCCTCACTCTGCCACAGTTGATGCTCTGTGGCAGTAGTGGAGGAATCCTGCAGGACTGAGGGAAGCAGACGTTGCAGAGCAAGGATGAGTTCATTGAGGGTAGTAACTTGGTCTTCCAACCTGGGATTAAATGGTGGTAATGAGGCAGTCATTTTACTCTCTCTCAGGGTTCGAGGAAGTGGCCAGTGAGGACGTGGAGCTTAGTGAAGAGTTAGTAGAGCTGCCCCAGATGGAGGAGGCTGCAGAGGACTGCCCCAGATGGAGGAGGCTGCAGAGGACAGCCCCAGTGAGGAGAGCGGTGAGGCCTTGGCTGTGGTATCCAGCGAGGACCTGGCAGTCTCTAGTGAGGACGAGTCTAGCATGGGATATAGCCGGGGCCTGGGCGAGCCCCTCAGCGAGGAGCTGGAGCTCATACCCAGTGAGGACGGGGCCAGCCCTGGGGACACAGGAGCTCAGCGAGGAGCGTGAGGAGCTGCTGAGTGAGGAGGAGCACAGCGGGCCACAACTGGGAGCACTGCCAGCACCACGCTAAAGTAGTATCAAGAAGCTCCCCGCGCTGGACTGACTTAGTGTATATCTAGAATAAAATGGTTTCTAGTGCCTTGATAATATCCTTGGCCAGACGACCTTAGCTGCCTTGGCGATGGAACTGAGGAAGCAAGAGACGGGTGGCAGCCCTGACGCACTGGCCTGCGGTCCCGTAGGCTCTTTCCCTAAAAGCCAGAGCACAGACCTTGCTTGAAGGCAGCCTTTGGTCTCTGAGTTTGACCCGTGTGACACACCGGGGGCTTAAACAACCAAAATGTATCATCTCGTCCTGGAGGCTGGCCATGTGACACACAGGTGTCACAGCGCTGGTTGCTCCTGAGGCTGAGGGCTGTCCCGCTCCAGGCCCCTCCTCAGCTGTTCTCTCCCTGCATTTGCAGGTGGGTGGCCCATCCGGTCTCCACATCATCTCCTCTGTGGCTGTCTCTCTGTGTCCATTGGTTCAGTGTTTCAGAGACGGGGTCTCACTGGGTTGCCAGGCTGGCCTTGAAACCCTGGGCTGAAGCAATCTTCCTTTCTCAGCCTCCCAAGGAACTGACTGCAGGCATGAGCCACCATGCCCAGCCACAAATTCCCCTTTTCTTCATAAGGATGTCATTTATATTGGATTAGTGCCCACCTCAGTGATTTCATCTTAACTGGATAATCTGCAAAGACTCTATTTCCAAGTACGGTCACGGTCACAGGTGCTAGAGATTAGGACTCTAATGTGTTCTTTGGGGGGCCATGATTTTTATTTTTGGGGGTAACCATGATTCAACTTTTAAACAATTTTTTTTTAAACAATTTATTATACTTTTTAAGTTCTGGGGTGCATGTGCAGATCATGCAGGTTTGTTACGTAGGTATACATGTGCCATGGTGGTGGTTTGCTGCATCCATTTCCCCATCATCTACATTAGGTATTTCTCCTAAGGCTCTCTCTCCCCTGTCCTCCCACCACCCCCTGCTATTCTGCTATCCCCCAGGCCCCGGTGTGAGATAAACGTCGTATTTCTAACAGAGTTAGGTAGATTTTTGTGTTAGTCTGTGCAGTTTACAACCAAAGAGCAAATTTTGAAAGGTGAGAAAGGAGGAAGAAACTTTAAAGTTAGACTTTTGTTTTTTTTCCCTGAGATGGAGTTTCATGTCAGCATTCTGGAGGATCAAGGGGTGATCTCAGCTCACTGCAGCCTCTGCCTCCCAGGTTCAAGCAATTCTCTTGCTTCAGCCTCCCGAGTAGCTGGGATTGCAGGTGCACACCACCATGCCCAGCTAATTTTTGTATTTTTGGCAGAGATGGGGTTTCCCTATGTTGGCCAGGCTGGTCTCGAACTACTGACCTCAGGTGATCCCTTCGCTCCAGCCTCCCAAAGTGTTGGGATTGCAGGCTTGAGCCACTGTGCCTGGCCAAAGTTAGGCATGTTAATGAGAACTGGAAGTTAGGCACCTGTCAAGTGCAGATACGGGAGTGGCACAGCAGATTGGATCGATGTGTACTGGTGACCTGCACCCGCTGTCATACGGTGCTAGAGGTTTGTCGTGAGTGCTCTTTGATTACTTAAGGACAGAGTTCATATGCGTGCACACCTGTACATAGGTCACTTAGAGGAAGTTAAGGAGTCTTAAAATACACATAAAAATATCACATTAAGCTGGGTATGGTGGTGCACCTCTGTAATGCCAGCTGCTGGGGAGGCTGAGGTAGGGGATTCCTTTAGCCCAGGGGTTCGAGTCCAGCCTGGGAAAAACAGTGAGACTCCATTTCTGAGACTGGTTTCCAGCTGAAGTTGTTGGAACCATCCTTGTGTGTAACGAAGAGCTACGTCGTGTCTGCGAAGCAGCGGGAAGTCCTGCCCGGCGTCCCCACACGCTCTTCCTCTCATCTGCTGAGAGTTTCTTGGAGAACATGCCAAACGTGTGCATATTTGAGAAGTCTTCATCTTAAGATGGAGCTGTTTCTTGGAAGTATTTCAATTTTTTGAGATGGAGTCTCTTGTCGCCCAGGTTGGAGTACAGTGGCATCATCTCGGCACACTGCAGTCTCTGCCTTCTGGGTTCAAGTGGTTCTCCTGCCTCAGCCTCCCAAGTGGCTAGGATTATAGGCGTGCACCACCACACACCTCACTAAATTTTGTATTTTTAGTAGAGATAGGACTTCACCATGTTGGTGGCTGGGCTGGTATCAAACTCTCAACCTCAGGTGATCCACCCACTTTGGCCTTTCAAAGTGCTGGGATTACAGGTGTGAACCAGTGTGCCCCCGACCCTTCACTTCCACTTAAAATCCTGGCAGTTGAGGATGGGTGTCATGTTAGTGATTTGCAGCAGCTTTTGAGCTGATTTTCAGTATATACTTAGTAATTTCAGGACCTTTGTTTTCTCTGACCCCCTCCCTTAAATAGGGAGAGGAAATGGTTCCTTGAAATGACCATTTTGAGAATTTCTCTGCTGTGAGAACTGAGGCTCTGGCTACTTAATCCTTTAAGAAGCTCGAACCATTCCGTAAGATTTTTTTGTGCAGTGTTCAGATCATCCGTCAACTGTGCTGTGATTTCTGTGGTGTTTCCTCTCCTGTATTTTGTGGTGTTGGCCCCCTTGCAGTACTTTGTATAGTGTTTGATTCACATTGTTGGCATGACAGTCACCTGAACAGGACATGGCTCGAGTCCTTTGTAGGTTTGTGGGTTTTTGCATCATCTGTTTCCTGTGGGATTGTGGTCCCTGGTGGATTTTTGGACAACTCCAGAGGTTGAGGTAATCGCTGAGTCCTTAGTGCTCTCAGGAGGAGATGTTCTGGGACTGTAGGTGCAAGATGTAGGGAGAGTGGTTTAAGCTTGAGGCTGCAGCCAGAGCTGGTACAGTGCTGAGCTTTGACAGGTGGGGAATACCAGCATCTATAGGAAGCACGATAGTGTAGGGGATAGCGAGGTGGAAGGTGTCCTGGTGGAGGAAGATCGGCCATTTGTGAGTAGGGGTCGGAAAAGAGCCTGCTGCTGTTCTGGTGGTTTCTTCCCTGAGGAATGAGGACTGTGGTTGGGAAGAGACTCATTCCTCCTGCCACCAGGGTTCCTCATCTCATGACAGGCCTCTTGTATTTGAAATAGAATAAATCCAGTATATTTTGGATTCTTTGACTTGGATAGATTTTTGTCACTTTTGGGAAACAGATTGCTCTAACCAGTCCTAGGATTTAACTAGAAATTATACTTGTGATAAAAAACAATTGTATAGGAATCTGAAAATGGTGGTGTTCATTTCACAAATATGGTGTGCCTGCTGTTGAGTGCAGGCAGTATTCTAGGTGCGGGTTTGGCAGTGGAGAGAAGCACTGAAGCCCTGTTCCCCAGGGCATGCAGTTCATGGCGAAGCTCCAGCCGTGTCATTTGCTCCCATTGCTGTATTCCAGATTCCTAACAACAGTTATGTTATTTGCTGCTTCTGAAAATGTGAGTGACACCATTCAAAACACATGAGTTGTAACAAACGAGTGCCTGGTTTTGAGGAGAGCAGAGAAAGTCTGTGTCTTTCATGCTTGGCCTTTGACTCTTAAGTGCTTTTCCTTTTTGAGGGCTGCTGTCTAGGTTAGCTTTGGAACTCCAGGAGAGTGGGATATATTTTCCTTGATTTAAAATAGCCATGATGCTTTTCAATTTTGTTTTGCTGTCATTTTTTTGTTCTAACTTTTCTGTGCACTTGGGGAATTGATAATGTGAGGCCTGAAGTCATTGCAGCAGGCCTTTCTTGGGCTGTTTGTGGTTTCTGAAATGTTTACCTTGGCGGGGGGGACACATGGTGGGAGTGTGCTGAGGAGGGGCGAGCTGAGTTCTGCCCTGCACTGCCGCTGCTGTGAGCTACTGTGAGATTAAAGGGGCTGAGGGGAGTCACCTTCTCTTCCTTGTTACGCTGTTCCTGTTCTGTCAGGTTCTCATGCTCCGTAAAGCTCAAAGAAAATGAGGGTTTAAAACATCTTCTACACTTAGTGTTCTTTAAGTCTGTATGTGTGTAAATGTTTGTTAATGTGTTTTGTGATCAGTTTTCTCAGCACTGTTCAGTTCATTGCATCTATTCTTTTTGGTCATAAATTTGTGACTGTTCTTGGATTGTCAGTTAGTTTAGTATATTGTTAATGTCATGGCCCCCCCTTTTTTATTGCATTTTAGGCTTTGGGGTACATGTGAAGGACATGCAAGATTGTTGCATAGGTACACACATGGCAGTGTGATGTGCTGCCTTCCTCCCCATCACCGATATCTGCCATTTCTCCCCATGCTATCTCTCTCCAATTCCCCACCCGCTGCTGTCCCTCCCCTATTTCCCCCCTATAGACCCCAGTGTGTGATGCTGCCCTCCCTGTGTCCATGTGTTCTCATTGTTCAACATGCACCTATGAGTGAGAACACGAAGTATTTGATTTTCTGTTCTTGTGTCAGTTTGCTGAGAATGATGGTTTCCAGGATCATCCATGTCCCTACAAAGGACCAAACTCACTGTTTCTGATGGCTGCATAGTATTCCATGGTGTACATGTGCCACATTTTCCCTGTCTAGTCTGTCATCGATGGGCATTTGGGTTGGTTTCAGGTCTTTGCTATTGTAAACAGTGCTGCAGTGAACATTCGTGTGCATGTGTCCTTATAGTAGAATGATTTCCAATCCTTTGGATATATACCCAGGAATGGGATTGCTGGGTCAGATGGAATTTCTATGTCTAGGTCCTTGAGGAATCGCCACTGTCTTCCACAATGGTTGAACTTACACTCCCACCAGCAGTGTAAAAGTGTTCCTATTTCTCCACATCCTCTCCAGCATCTGTTGTCTCCAGATTTTTTAATGATTGCCATTCTGACTGGCGTGAGGTGGTATTTCAATGTAGTTTTGATTTGCATTTCTCTAATGACCAGTGGTGATAAGCATTTTTTCATGTTTTTTGGCCTCATGTATGTCTTCTTTTGTAAAGTGTCTGTTCATGTCCTTCGCCCACTTTTGAATGGGCTTGTTTTTTTCTTGTAAATCTGTTTGAGTTCTTTGTAGATTCTGGATATCAGCCCTTTGTCAGATGGGTAGACTGCAAAAATTTCTTCCCATTCTGTTAGTGCCGATTCACTCTAATGACTGTTTCTTTTGCCGTGCAGAAGCTGTGGAGTTTGATTAGGTCCCATTTGTCTATTTTGGCTTTTGTTGCCAATGCTTTTGGTGTTTTAGTCATGAAGTCCTTGCCTACTCCTATGTCCTGAATGGTTTTGCCTAGATTTTCTTCTTGGGTTTTTATGGTGTTAGGTCTTAAGTCTTTAATCCATCTGGAGTTAATGTTAGTATAAGGTGTCAGGAAGGGGTCCAGTTTCTGTTTTCTGCACATGGCTAGCCAGTTTTTCCCAACAGGATTTACTAAACAGGGACTCCTTTCCCCATTGCTTGTTTTTGTGAGGTTTGTCAAAGATCAGATGGTTGTAGATATGTTGTGTTGTCTCCGATGCCTCTGTTCTGTTCCATTGGTCTATATCTCTGTTTTGGTACCAGTACCATGCTGTTTTGATTACTGTAGCCTTGTAGTTTAGTTTAAAGTCCAGTAGTGTGATCCCTCCCGCTGTGTTCTTTTTGCTTAGAATTGGCTTGGCTGTGTGGGCTCTCTTTTGGTTCCATATGAAGTTTAAGGTGGTTTTTTCCAGTTCTGTGAAGAAGGTCATTGGTAGCTTGATGGGGATAGCGTTGATTCTATAAATTACTTTGGGCAGTATGGCCATTTTCACGATACTGATTCTTCCTAACCATGAAAATGGAATGTTTCTCCATCTGTTTGTGTCATCTCTGATTTCGTTGATCAATGGTTTGTAGTTCTCCTTGAAGAGGTCCTTTATATTCCTTGTTAGTTCTATTCCTAGGTATTTTATTCTCTTTGTAGCGATTGTGAATGGCAGTTCACTTTTGATTTGGCTGTTAGTCTGTTATTGGTTTATAGGAATGCTTGTGATTTTTGCACATTGATTTTATATCCTGAGACTTTGCTGAAGTTGCTTATCAGTTTCAGGAGCTTTTGAGCTGAGGTGATGGGGTCTTCTAGGTATACTATCATGTCGTCTGCAAATACAGACAATTTGACTTCCTCCTTTCCTATTTGAATACCCTTTATTTCTTTTTCTTGCCTGTTGCTCTGCCTAGAACTTCCAGTACTATATTGAATAGGAGTGGTGAGAGAGGGCATCCTTGTCTAGTGCCAGATTTCAAAGGGAAAGTTTCCAGTTTTTGCCCATTCAGTATGATATTGGCTGTTGGTTTGTCGTAAATAGCTTTTATTATCTTGAGATAAGTTTCGTTAATACCTAGTCTGTTGAGGGTTTTTTTTTTTTTTTTTTTTTTTTAGCATAAAGGGCTGTTGAATTTTGTCAAAGGCCTTCTCTGCGTCAATTGAGATAATCATGTGGTTTTTGTCTTTGGTTCTTGTTTATGTGGTGAATTATGTTTATAGACTTGTGTATGTTGAACTAGCCTTGCATCCCGGGATGAAGCCTGCTTGATCATGGTGGATAAGCTTTTTGATGTGCTGTTGCAGTTGGTTTGCCAGTATTTTATTGAAGATTTTTGCCTGCATGTTCATCATGGATATTGGCCTGAAGTTTTCTTTTCTTGCTGAGTTTCTGCCAGGTTTTGGTATCAGGATGATGTTGGTCTCATAAAATGATTTGGGAAGGAATTCCCTCTTTTTGGATTGTTTGGAATAGTTTCAGAAGGCGTGGTACCAGCTCCTCTTTGTATGTCTGGTAAAATTCGGCTGTGAACTTACCTGGACCTGGGCTTTTTTTGGGTGGTAGGCTATTGCTGCCTCGACTTCAGACCTTGATATTGGTCTATTCAGGGTTTTGACTTCTTCCTGGTTTAGGCTTGGGAGGATGCAAGTGTCCAGGAATTTATCCATTTCTTCCAGATTTACTAGTTTATATGCATAGAGTTTGTAATAATCTCTGATGAAGGTTTGTGTTTCTGTGGAATCTGTGGTGATTTTCCCCTTTATCATTTTTTATTGCATCTATTTGATTATTCTCTTCTCTTTTTAATCTGGACTAGCGGTCTTTCTGTTTTGTTGATCTTTTCGAAAAACCAGCTCCTGGATTTACTGATTTTTTTTTTTTTTTTTTTTGAAGGGTTTTTTCTGTGTCTATCTCCTTCTGTTCTGCTTTGATTTTAGTTATTTCTTGTCTTCTGCTAGGTTTTGAGTTTTTTTGATCTTGCTCCTCTAGCTCTTTCAATTTTGACGTTACGGTGTTGATTTTAGATCTCCTTGTTTCTCATGGGGGCATTTATTACTATATAGTCTCCCCTAGAGACTGCTTTAAGTGTGTCCCAGAGATTCTGGTATACTGTGTCTTCGTTCTTGTTGGTTTCGAAGAACTTCTTTATTTCTGCCTTCATTTCATTTTTTATCCAGTCAACATTCAAGAGTCAGTTGTTCAGTTTCCATGAAGCTGTGCGGTTCCGAGTTAGTTTCTGAATTCTGAGTTCTAACTTGATTGCACTGTGGTCTGAGAGAATGTTTGTTATGATTTCCGTTCTTTTGCATTTGCTGAGGAGTGATTTACTTCCAATTATGTGGTCAATTTTAGAGTAGGTGTGAAGCCGTGCTGAGAAGAATGTATATTCTGTGGATTTGGGGTGGAGAGTTCTGTAAATGTCTTATTAGGTTTGCTTGGTCCCGGTCTGAGTTCAAGTCCTGGATATCCATGCTATAATTTTCTGTCTCGTTGATCTGTCTGATTGACAATGGGGTGTTAAAGTCTCCCACTATTATTGTGTGGGAGTGTAAGTCTCTTTGTAAGTCATTAAGAACTTGCTTTATGTATCTGGGTGCTCCTGTATTGGGTGCATATATATTTAGGATCGTTATCTCTTCTTGTTACATTGATCCTTTTACCATTATGTAATGTCCTTCTTTGTCTCTTTTGTTCTTTGTTGGTTTAAAGTCTATTTAATCAGAGACTAGGATTGCAACTCCTGCTTTTTTTTGCTCTCCATTTGCTTGGTAAATCTTCCTCCATCCCTTTATTTTGAGCCTTTGTGTATCGTTGCATGTGAGATGGGTTTCCTGGACACAGCACAGCGATGGGTTTTGGCTTTTTATCCAATTTGCCAGTCTGTGTCTTCTGATTGGGGCATTTAGTCCATTTACATTTAGAGTTAATATTGTTATGTTTGAATTTGATACCATTTTGATGCTAGCTGGCTATTTTGCCCGTTAGTTGATGCACATTCTTCATTTCGTTTATGCTCTTTACCATTTGGTATGCTTTTGGAGTGGCTGATACTGGTTGTTCCTTTCTTTTTATTTTTTATTTTTTTTATTTTTTTGGGATGGAGTTTCACTCTTGTTACCCAGGCTGGAGTGCAATGGTGTGATCTCAGCTCACCGCCACCTACGCCTCCTGGGTTCAGGCAATTCTTCTGCTTCAGCCTCCTGAGTAGCTGGGATTACAGGCACGCGCCACCATGCCCAGCTAATTTTTTTTGTATTTTAAGTAGAGACAGGGTTTTACCATGTTGACCAGGATGGTCTCGATCTCTTGACCTCGTGATCCACCTGCCTCGGCTTCCCAAAGTGCTGGGATTACAGGCTTGAGCCACTGTGCCTGGCCTGCTGGTTGTTCCTTCCTATGTGTAGTGCGTCTTTCAGGAGCTCTTGTAAGGCAGGCCTGGTGGTGACAAAATCTCTGAGTACTTGCTTGTTTGCAAAGGATTTTATTTTTCCTTCGCTTAAAAAGGTTAGTTTGGCTGGATATGAAATTTTTGGTTGAAAGTTGTTTTCTTTAAGGATGTTGAATATTGGCCCCCACTCTCTTCTGGCTTGTATGGTTTCTGCTGAGAGATCTGCTATGAGTCTGATGGACTTCCTTTGTGGGTTATCCAACCTTTCTCTCTGGCTGCCCTTAGGATTTCTTCCTTCATTTCAACCCTGGTGAATCTGATGATTATATGCCTTGGGGTTGCTCTTCTTGAGTAATATCTTTGTGGTGTTCTCTGTATTTCATGGACTTGAATATTGGCTTGCCTTGTTTGGTTGGGGAAGTTTTCCTGGATAATATCCTGAAGAGTATTTTCCAGCTTGGATTCATTCTCTCTGTCACATTCAGGTACACCTATCAAACGTAGATTAGGTCTTTTCACATAGTCCCATATTTCTTGGAGACTTTTTTCATACTTTTTTACCCTTTATTCTCTAATCTTGCCTTCTCGTTTTATTTCATTGAGTTGATCTTTGACCTCTAATATCCTTTCTTCTTCTTGGTCAATTCGGCTGTTGAATCTTGTGCATGCTTCGTGCAGTTCTGGTGTTGTGTTTTTCAGCTTCATCAATTCACTTATATCCCTCTCTAAGTTGTTTATTCTCGTTAGCATTTTGTGAAATCTTGTTTCAAGTTTCTTAGTGAAATCTTTTTTCAAGTTTTTTAGTTTCTTTGCATTGGGTTAGAACATGTTCTTATTATACCCACCTTCTGAAGCCTGATTCTGTTAATTCATCACACTCATTCTCCATCCAGCCTTGTTCCCTTGATGGTGAGGAGTTGTGATTCCTTGTAGGCGGAGAGGCATTCTAGTTTCGGGTGTTTTCATCTTTTTTTGCACTGGTTTCTTCCCATCTTTGTGGATTTATTCACCTGTCGTCTTTGTAGTTGTTGATTTTTTGATTGGGTCTCTGAGTGGACGTCCAGTTTTGTTGATGATGAAGTTATTTCGTTCTGTTTCTCAGTTTTCCCTCTTAACAGTCTGGTCCCTCTGCTGTAGGACTGCTGAGGTCCACTCCAGGCCCTGCTTGCCTGGGGATCACCTGCAGCAGCTGCAGAACAGTAAGGGTTCCTGCCAGTTTCTTCTTCTGCTATCTTTGTCCCAGAAGCATACCTGCCAGATACCAGTCTGAGCTCTCCTTTATGAGGTGACTCTTTGGATATGTGAGGGTCAGGGAGCTGCTTGAGGAGACAGTCTGTCCTTTATTACGTGCTCAAGTGCTGATCTGTGAGCTCTGTTGTTCATTCAGAGTTGCTGGGCAGGTACATTTAAGTCTGCTGCAGCAGAACTCATAAACACCCCCTCCCCAGGTGCTCTGTACCGGGGAGTTAGGGCTTTATTTATGAGTTTCTGTTGTGCTGCTGCCTTTTTTCAGGGCTGCCCTGCCAAATGAGAAGGCAGCCTAGTTACTGTCTACCTGCAGAGGCTTTTCTGAGCTGCTGTGGGCTCTGCCCAGCTGCTGTGTGAACTTCCCTGCAGTCCTGTTCACACAGGTGTAGTTAGAACTGCCTCAGCAATGGCAGCCCACCTCTGTAATGGTGGACTCTGTAATGGCAGGCTGCGTCGACAATGGCGGGCTGCCTCAGCAATGGCGGACCTCCATAGTGGTGGACTACCTCGGTAATGTCGGTCACCCCTCCCCCACAGAGTTGGACTGTGAAACTCTCAATTTAGAGCGTTTCCAATTGCTGTTTTTTTTTTTGTTGGGGTGGGACCAGTCGAGTCTGATCACCTGGCTCTCTGCCTCAGAGCCTTTTTTTTGTTGTTGTCTTCCAGGTGTTCCAGTCGCCTGTTGAAAAGGCGCCGGGATCTGTGTGATTTTTCCCGTGCGGCGACCCACTGCGCCCGCTGAAAAAGCCGCGCTGAGGTTCGTGGTGGCGCTTTTTTGCCCAGAAATCTGGCCCGGCTCCCTGTTTCAGTCCCCTTTTTATTCAGTTGAATGGGCGACTCTGTTTGCCAGGAGCTCCAATCGCCAGCTAAAATGGCTCCCGGACCCATGTATTTTGTATGGAGTACTGCCGGGCCAGCGACCCGTGGGGCTCCTCTGCCTGGGAATCTCCTGGTCTTTGGGTAATAAAAATCCATAAAAATCCGTCTGGAAATGCGGCATCCAGTCACTATCCGCGCTTCCCCTGGGAGCTGCAATCCTGAGTTGCTCCTAATTGGTCATCTTGGATTCCTCCCCTGTCATGGCCCCCTTAATGCATTGTTCTTAGAATTCCTCAGGGAATAGCAGGATACTGTGAAGAAGCTTTTGCTGTAGGATGCCCAGATCATTGAAATGGAAAGAATGTCGCTGAAAAGAGTCAAACTTGTAATACTTGAAGAGATTTATTCTGAGCCAAATACGAGTGACCATACCTGTGAGCCGTCAGGAGGTCCTGAGAATGTGTGCCCAAGGTGGTCGGGGTACAGCTTGGTTTATATATTTTAGGGAGGCATGAGACATCAATCAGATCACACCTGTAATGCCAGCACTTTGGGAGGCCGAGGCAGGCGTGTCACTTGGGGTCAGGAGTTCGAGACCAGAGTGGCCAACATGGTGAAACCCTGTCTCTACTCAAAATACAAAAATTAGCCAGGTGGGATGGCAGTCGCCTATAATCCCAGCTATTCTGGAGGCTGAGGCAGGAAATTTGCATAATCCGGGAGGTAGAGGTGGTGGTGAGCTAAGATTGCATCACTGCACTACAGCCTGGGCCACCTGTCTGGAAAAATAAAATTACATTGTTTAGGTCTAGATAGGCAGAGAACTCAAAGCGAGAGTGGGGCAGGGGAGCTTCCAGAGTATTGGTGAATTAAAACATTTTCTAGTTGACAATTGGTTGAGTTGTCTAAAGACTTGGCATTAATAGAAACGAAATGTTGAGGTTAAGAGAAAAGATTGTGGAGAAGGTTCCTGTTAAGTCTCCTAGTGGCTGCCCTTAGAGACAATAGATGACAAATGTTTCCTATTCATACCTTTAAAAGGTGCTAGACTTTAAGTTAATCTCTTCAGGATTGGGAGGGCCTGGAAGAGAAAGATCTAGCTATGTGAATAGAGTATTTACAGATGCACATTTTACCCCACAGAGGACACTTTACACGATGATTTCAAAATATGCCAAACATATTTTGGGGTAAAATATTTTGATTTTTTAATTTGTCATGTAATGTTAGGCCAGAGTCAGATTGGAAAGTAAGTCACAATATACAGGGTTAAATAAAACCCGTATGATGAGAATTTATGGTTTGTAGTGCATGACTCCCCAGGCTCCTTAGGAATTTATTTGGGCAATATAAAAAACTTCAGCTTAGTTTTCAGTGCAGTCTGTTTCAAGTAATGTTGGTATTGCAGGATACAAAGTTTTGTTAAGGTTTGAAGACTCATTTAAAGATGTTTCTAAAGAGATGAGCATACATGTTTTGCTTTGCAGAATCTGCATGTGTCTAGAGAAACTGCCCCTGGGGGAGAACTGACTGTGGAGACTGGCCAGAAAAACCTGTCAGGGTTCGAGTAGTCTCCTCCCCTGGGGTGGGCTGGGGTGGGTTGGGGACCCCAGGCCCTCAGCTGATTGGATGAGGCCTATACACCTTAGGGAGGTCACCTGCTTTTCCCAGTCTCCTGATTCAAATGCCCATCTCATCCAGAATCACCCAGAATGACGATGTTCGACTCAATATTTGGGAACTGCGTGCATGGCCTAGTCAGCCTCAACATGAAATTAACCACGTTTCCAACTTGGCACCCATGTGCATCTCCTTAGCCCAGGCTTAATCTTCAAGTGAAGACAAGAGCGGGATCATAGCCACCTAACATAGCCCTGTCCTACAGACTGCAGAAAGTGCACTAGCCCCCTGCCCAGTGGAGGTCACGTCCTCCTGTGATAGTTACCGTTCTCCTTGATACCGGCTAACTTGTTAGGCAATGCATACATGTTATATAAGAGGATAAGGGAGGGAAGAAAACTTGATGTTTGCTTAAATATAACCTGCATAGATTACATATGACGAACATTGTTAACACAATAAGGAGGAAATAACTCCAGACGATGGTCCTTGTTCCTGTAACTGGTTCTGTGGACAGCATTTACAGCCACTTCACTGCTCATTCTGTGTTTCCATGGTCTTCAGCAAGCATCTCCCTGGTTCGTTCTGGTTCTCGTGTTCTCTCTCTCTCTGTCTCTGTCTGTCTCGTGTGTGTGTGTTTTGTTTTTGTTGAGAGGGAGTCTCGCACTGTTGCCCATGCTGGAGTGCAGTGTTGGAATCTCAGCTCACGTGATAAGTAGCTGTTACTTGAAATAAGGACTTGTCTGATCTCAAGTGGCAACTTTTAACTGTATATAATTATAAATATTGAAATTACTTTAATATTTCTTAGCACTGTTTCTGTTATAAATGAGACTTCATTTTTAGGATAACTTGTGATTTTATTTTGTTTTTTTGAGACAGGGTCTCACTCTGTCACCCAGGCTGGAGTGCAGTGGCATGATCTCAGCTCAATGCAACCTCCACCTCCCGGGTTCAAGTGATTCTCCTGCTTCAGCTTCCTGAGTAGCTGGGATTACAGGCACCTGCCACCGAGCCTGGTTGATTTTTTTTTTTTTTTTTTTTTCTTTTGTAGTTTTAGTAGAGATGGGGTTTCACCATCTTGGCCAGGCTGGTCTTGAATTCCTGAACTCGCCTTGGCCTCCCAAAGTTCTGACAGATTACAGGTGTGAGCCACCACATCCGGCCCAACTTGCGATTTTAATATTTGAAATTATAGGAGTTAAAATTAAGTGAATACCTAAATTGTAGAAAATTATATTTAAGCTCAATAGAGAAATAAGATAAAGAATTTTTTGATAAAAGATAATAAAACAGAAAAGTGTTGGTCTTCTCATAACATACTACTCAGCCAGCTTTTGAGGTAGCTTCTGTAGATGACGATTTTGTGGTTAGGAACGTCATTGTCTTAATTTAGCTTAGAATGCAAAACCAGTTAAGATTTGGTTAATATGGGTATCAGTCAGATGTTGGCTCCAGATGCACCCAAAGGTCAGTGCCTTTTGGACAGCTTTTAACGGTTTGGTTGGAGCACGCACCTGTATTCCCAGCGACTCGGGAGACTGAGGCAGGAGAATCGCTTGAACCTGGGAGGCGGCGGTTGCAGTGAGCTATCTCACTATTCCACTCCAGCCTGGGCCATAGAGTGACTCCCATCTCAAAAAAAGGAAAAAAGATTGTAAAGCAATCTTTTAGCATTGTGATAAATGGGAAATTGTGGAAGGATTTAAGTGTTGGTTTAGGGATTCAGGTATGGACAGTAAAAATGTGGCCACAAAAGTGCCTTTCTTTGCATCTCTCTGTTACACTCTTACCCAGGTCGGAGTGCAGTGGCTGTTGACGGGTGTGATCATAGCTCCCTGCAGCCTTAAGTTCCTGGGCTCAGCCTCCCAAGGAGCTAGACGTGTGCCGCCATAACTGACTAGTATTTACATTTATTGTAGAGAAAAGGTCTTGCTATGTTGCTTAGGTTGGTCTTGAACCCTTGACCAACCAGGCAGGGATCCCTCCTGCTTTGGCCTCCTAAGGAGCTGGAAATACAGATACGTGCCAGAGTTCTCCATTTTATGGCAATGAAGAAATGCCTTTTTTTTTTTTTTTTTGAGATGGACTCAAGCTCTGTTGCCCAGGCTGGAGTGCAGTTGGGCGATCTCTGCCCAGTATATCATCCACCTTCAGGGTTCGAGTGATTCTCCTGCCTTAGCCTCCTGGGTAGCTGGGATTACAGATGCCAACCACCACTCTTGATAACTTTTTTGAATTTTTAGTAGAGACAGACTTTCACCATGTTGGCCAGGCTGGTCTTAAACTCCTGACCTCAAGCCTCCTTGTGATCTGCCTGCCTTGGCCTCCCAAAGTGGTGGGTTTACAGACATGAGCTGCTGCAAATGCCCAGAAATGCTTTTTCTTTTTTTGAGCCAGAGTTCCGCTTTAGTTGCCCAGGCTGGAGTTCAACGGCGTGATCACGGCTCATTGAAACCTCTGCCTTTCAGGTTCAAGTAATTCTCTTGCCTCAGCTTCCCCAGTAGCTGGGATTATAGGCATGCACTACCATGCCTGGCTAATTTTGTATTTCTATTTTTTATTTTATTTTATTTTTTGAGACGGAGTTTCACTCTTGTTACCCAGACTGGAGTGCAATGGCGCGATCTCGGCTCACTGCAACCTCCGCCTCCTGGGTTGAAGCAATTCTTCTGCCTCAGCCTCCTGAGTAGCTGGGGACTACAGGCGCACGCCACCATGCCCAGCTAATTTTTGTATTTTTAGTAGAGACGGGGTCTCACCATGTTGACCAGGATGGTCTCAATCTCTTGACCTCGTGATCCACCCGCCTTGGCCTCCCAAAGTGCTGGGATTATAGGCGTGAGCCATGGCGCCTGGCCAGTTTTGTATTTTTAATAGAGACGGGGTTTATCCATGTTGGTCTAGTTGGTTTTGAACTCCCAACCTCAGGTGATGCGCCCACCTCGGTCTCCCGAAGTGCCAGGATTATAGGCGTGAGCCAACATGCCTGGCCCGGAAATGCTTTTTAATGATGTAGAGTCATTGCATAATCAGTTTCAACTGTATTTGTAATGTTTCTGTTTCTTCACCTGGGTAGATATGTTATAGATACGTCAGAGTACTTAACTGACACAATGTGCAGGCTGTGGCTGTAAATTAGAAAGTTACTAAATAGAATGCTTGGATTTTATTTGAATTCGATGAAGTTTTTATGTCCTAGAGAAATTCACAAAATGTTCATTGTTTTAGATAAAAGGTTATCATTTAACATCTTTTCTTTTGTTCTTGTCTTTGAGACGGATTCTTGCTCTTTTGCCCAGGTTTGAGTGCAGTGGCTTGATTTCCACTCACTGCAACCTCCGCTTCCCAGGTTCAAGTGATTCTTCTGCCTAAGCCTCCTGAGTACCTGGGATTACTGGTGTCTGCCACCACGCCTGGCTAATTTTTGTATTTTTACTGGAGATGGGGTTTTACCATGTTGGTGAGGCTGGTTTTGAACTCCTGACCTCAAGTGATCTGCCAACCTTGGCCTCCCAAAGTGCTGGGATTACAGGTGTGAGCCATCGTGCCCGGCCTTGTTTTTGCCTTTGATAGAACAGTGGGCAACAGTAAGAATTGTTTGCAAAGTACTTATGACTGTGTTAACATTATTTTATTTGGGGGGAGGGCATTGATTGTGGAATGTAGGTAGTAACTTGCACAATCAGTAACTGTTTGAGTAACGTCTTGTTGGCATACCTGTTCTGGCACTCCTCCTCTAGGTCTCCCCCTCGGGCTGGCTTGTGGGTGGAGGTCGGCATGGGGTGTCTGGGCACTGCCTGTGCATGCCTTCTTCCTCTCCTGTCTCTTGGCCACCTCTTCCAAAAAGTCACCAGTGACCAGCTCTCCCAGTGTTTGTTTCTTTGGGACTCAGCGCCTTGGACTTGGCATTGGTTAAAGCCGACTGGCGAGTTTCATTTCGATAAGCTCTGTAATAGACCGGTGTGGACCTCTGTTCTTCTTGCTCTGGAAGCTTTCTCAGCCTTTGCTCCTCACTATTTGCTATTGCAGGTCCTGAGGGTACCCAGCATCTAGGGTTTTGGGTGCTCACCTGTACATTGATTCTTTGTGGCTGTGGACAGAGTCACCTCAGGTGCTGCTTTTCTACAGTGACTTAATTTTTTTGTTGTTTTTGAGACCCGAGTCTCTCTCTGTTTCCCAGGCTGGAGTGCAGTGGCGCGATCTCAGCTCACCACAACCTCCGCTTCTCTGGTTAAAGCGATTTCCCTGCCTCAGCCTCTGGAGTAGCTGGGACATAGGCGTTCATCACTACACCCAGCTAAGTTTTGTGTTTTTAGTAGAGACAGGGTTTCACCGTGTTGGTCAGGATGGTCTTGATCTCTTGAACTTGTGATCCACCTGCCTCGGCCTCCCAAAGTACGGGGATTACAGGCGTGAGCCACTGTACCGGGCTTGGTCATTTAATTCTTTTAGTAGACACAAAGTCTTGTTATGTTGCCCAGCCTGGATTTAAACTTCTATGCTCAAGGAATCTCCCACCTCAGCCCACTGAGTAGCTGGATCAAATTATTCTTGTTCATAAACCTCAGTTGCTTCATAAATCTTGATTTCTGCTTAATTTCAGAACCTTGTATACTGTAGTATTGATTGATAGAACGTTTGTGACTCAGATGTACCCGCTCTGGCCTGCAGGTCGGCTGCACTGATTCTGTAGTTGATTGTGGCCTTTTTCTTTACCTTGCATGCATTTATGTCTTAATGCATCTATTAGGATTCGTTGCTTTTATCACAGATTTCCCATTTTTCTGAAAAAATACAGTACTTATGAATAATGCACAACCCAGGTAAAGTAAAAAGGTTTGTATACTTTAAGAATTTTCAGTAAGTACTCTGATAACAGCGGCAGAGGAAAACAAACGGTCAGTACTGATGCTTATTTTCAGGAGCATTTGTTTTTCCAGTTGGCAGCATGATGCTTCCTCATGTCAGTGATTTTCTGTTGAGACCCTTCAAGTGTAATCTTAACGTCTTCTGGTTAACATTTGTTCAGATTTGATTGTACTTAATCCTTAAGAGTTTTTTTAAAAAGACATCAAAGTTACAGTAAAAGGAATTTCCTTTGCCTGGGCTCATGGCTTATATGGCCATACCATTCCGTGTGTGTGTGTGCGTGCGCCGGGGTCATCCATGTTTCTGTTTGTTTCTGAATTGCTTTGGAGAAGGCAATTCAGACTCCGAGGAATAAGACAGCCTCAGTGTGAAGCTCTTCACACTTCTGCAGTGGTTGTAGCAGGATGTAACTGATGTGAAATGAGCTGAGTTTGAAGTGCATATGGATGCTCCGTAAAGTGTGTGTATACGTGCTGTTTTTAATTTAATTCATTTGATATAATGTGTTGGTTTTAGTTGAATTCAACTAGTAAAACTGTTGGTGAGATGGTATTTCAGTTACTCTGTAGATACGCTATTTTGTTACTGTTTTCTAAGTTTCTGTTCCTGAATATGTTAAAAAACAGTCATCTATTTTCTGTTATTGTAGCTATCCCATGAGGATAAAAACTTGGAAAAAAAGACTTCATCGTGTGTTTTTGTTTGATTTTAGAAGACCCTTTTGAGGACTTCTTTGGGAATCGACGGGGTCCCCGCGGAAGCAGAAGCCGAGGGACTGGGGCGTTCTTATCTGCGTTCAGTGGATTTCCATCTTTTGGAAGTGCATTTCCTTCTTTTGATACAGGTATTAAATCCCTAGATTTAATCTCTATTGCCTTAACAAAAACAGTTAGTACTTATATGCATAATATTCTTTTAGTTAGAGCACTTTAAAACACGTGTATTCTTTCTTTTTTTTCCATAGAGATAGAGTTTTGTTCTTGTTGCCCAGGCTGGAGTGCAGTGGCACGATCTTGGCTAAGTCCACCTCTCAGGTTCAAGCGATTGTCCTGCCTCAGCCTCCCAAGTAGTTGGGATTACAGGCATGCCCTGCCATACCCTGCTAATTTTTGACTTCCAAGTCTTACTTAAGAAATATATTTTATAATACATTAGCCTCCACAGATAGTGATTCCTCTGATGGATCTGGGCAAAGTCAATCGAAAAATTTCTGGAAAAAAACAGTAATTTTAGATGGCATTAAGAACAGTGTGATTCATGGAAGGAAGGAGGTGAAAATATCAGCCTGAGCAGTAGTTTGGTGGAAGTTGATTCCATTCCTCACGGATGACTAAGGAGTTCAGAACTTCAGTGGAGGAAATCATGCAGATGTGGCAGGAATAGAGAACTAGAATTTTTTTTTTTTTTTTACTATGAAATATTTTTAATTTTAGAAAGGATGCAATTGCTAGTAACTAAAGAGAGGAAAGTCAACAATAATGAAATTCAGGTTTTTTTTAAAATTCAGTGAACACATATCAAAATGCTCAATGTTGTTAAAAGACATGATATAATTTATCCACAGAAGACATGTTCTCATCTTTTTAGTAGAGATGGGGTTTCGCCATGTTGGACAGGCTGGTTTCGAACTCCTGACCTCAAGTGATCCACCCGCTTCAGCCTCCCAAAGTGCTAGGATCACAGGCGTGAGCCACCGTGCCTGGCCCGTGTGTTCCTTTTGCAGCATAGCATTGCAGAATTTGCCAGCTTGTTTTGGTATACAGATCTGCACTTTATAACCTCCGTTTTCTCCTAATCTTCCTACAATTGTTGTACTTGGAAATCTTACTGTTAATACGATATGCAGGATGAGAATGCAGTGAAATTCTTAGTTTAAAAGAATGTATATTCTGGGTCAGTAGATGGAAAGTAACGCACCTGGAAAATCTCACTAACCTTCATGCTTTCTAACCTCCTTTGCAGTTAAAATGAAAGTACACAAATGGGTAGCATCCTCAGAGTGTCCCACTGATGGAAACGTTGCTCATAGACTGGAATAATATGAAAATGTGTGTTTGGCCTGAAGAATTAGAATGCCACTTTTCTCTCAAACTCATACAGTGTCTCTTCACAGAGGAGGTTTTTTTTTTTTTTTAAAAAGACAGAGTCTCACTTTTAGTGGGTGCCCTCTTAGTGTAGTGGCATGATCTCAGCTCACCACAACTTCCCGCATCCTGGGTTCAAGTGATTATTGTGCCTCAGCCTCCTGAGTAGCCTGGAATTGCAGGTGTGCACCACCAGGCCCACTTAATTTTTGTATTTTTAATAGAGACAGGTTTTGTCATGTTGGCCAGGCTGGTCTTGAACTGACCTCAGGTAGATCCGCCTGCCTTGGCCTCCCAAAGTGCTGGGGTTACAGTCATTAGCCACCACATGTCGCCTAGAGCTGTTGTTTTGAATCTCTCATTTTTATGTTTAAACCTTCACGGTAAGAAACGGGAGACCTTGTAATAGAGCGTTCCGTCCTCATAAGGTGAGAGTTTTATTTTCTTTCAACATTGTGCTCATGCAGCTAGGCAAATAGTGAAGTCTGCTCGATTGGGCCTCAGTTCAGATGTGCTTTCCCTCAACAGAGCCTCTTACTGATACGATGGAATATGCTGACCACAGGTTAAGAAAACTAGTTAAAAATACCATGTAAATAGTCCTTTTTAAAAGTATTCAGTGGCTCCTGTGTGGGGGTGTTGTGCAGCAAGCTGTCCCCACTTCTGAGGTGCCTGACAAAGTATCACAAGAATCAATACTTAGGCTCCATCTAGACCAGCGCAGTAGCCACCAGCCACGCGTAGCTCCTGAGCCCTGGAGGGCTGGCAACTCCACAGGGAGATCAGCGCGAGTGTGAAACAGTCACTGGATTTCGAAGACTGAACACGGAAAGCAGCGTAAAATGCCACGAACGATTTTGATTTTTTAAATTTCCAGCTGAAATACTTTGGATATACTATATTCAATACTAAAATTAATTTCACTGGTTTCTGCTTTTTAGTGAAATCATTAGAAAAGGTAAACTTAACATACCTGGCTCACGTACGTCTTCAGGACACCACCAGTGCTAGACAGTATCAGGGCATAGATGATGAGTCATGTTCAGAGGTTTGCGTCATTTGTGTTAATGTGAGCATTTTGGAAGCAGCATGAGTATTCAACTCTAACCAGTAGACCAGCTTTAATATCAAAAAAGGTTTGCTTTAGTGTGACTTATGAAGCTTTTTAGTGCCCACAGTGTGATTTTGTCCATAATGTGTAATTGAGAGTGGTGCCTGTGAACTGTAGAACCATAGCTTTTTCAGATGAATGCTTGTAACATTCTCTCTCAAATAGCTTTTTTAGTTTAGATTCTGGCAAAGCAAAGGGAAGCCAGTTAGGTTTGCTATTCTGTGGTGGTGAGGTTACTCTGTTGGTGTTGTATAAGGATATCCATCACAGCCCGTGGAGTTGACAGGCCACGCCAAGGCAACATAGCTTTATATTGAGGCTGGTCTGCTGGTTGGAGCTTAATACCAGTCCTGGTTCAAAGGTTCACGTTAATGCAGATGACAGGTATGCTCTGTTGTGCCAAGCAGACCACCCACGAGCAGGGGCGGTCTGTGGCATGTTGGCACTGAAGGTCTGTATGAGGAGACGGAGAGGGACTGCAGCAAAGCTCTGTGGCTGTCGTGTTCCCCTAGAAGCCCCACTGAGGGATTTGAGAGGGTCCTTTCCTCGGGACCACAGCACTTCACCGGAGGCCTTGCTAGTTGCCTGGTGTGTTACTCATGGGTTCCATTTCTTAACATTAGATAATCTACTACTGAATTTTCTTTTTTTTTTTTTTTTTTTTTTTTTTTTTTTGAGATTGATATTTTATTTATTTTTTTTTTTTATTTTTTTTTTTATTATTTTTTTTTTTTAATTTTTATTGCATTATAGGTTTGGGGGTACATGTGCAGAACGAGCAAGATAGTTGCATAGGTACACACATGGCAGTGTGCTTTGCTGCTTTCCTCCCCTTCACCCACACTTGGTATTCATCCCCAGTGAATTTTCAAACTCTAATCTTTGCCGTAGTGATTGACATATTCCTCTAAGCATTTTTCTTTTCTGTTTTCCTGTAGGATTTACTTCATTTGGGTCACTGGGTCACGGAGGCCTCACTTCATTTTCTTCTGCATCGTTTGCTGGTAGTGGGATGGGCAACTTCAAATCGGTATCAACTTCAACTAAAATAGTCAATGGCAGAAAAATCACTACAAAGAGGTACTGTAGCATTCTGTATTGCACATTGTTAGTAAGCAGGCCTAACGTTTCACTGGTGCCCTGTTGCACATCTCCCAGAGTGTGAAGTCACACAGGTGGCTGTGTGCCAGATGTGGCACCACATCTCCCAGAGTGTGAAGTCACACAGGTGGCTGTGTGCCAGATCTGGCACCACATCTCCCAGAGTGTGAAGTCACACAGGTGGCTGTGTGCCAGATCTGGTACCACATCTCCCAGAGTGTGAAGTCACACAGGTGGCTGTGTGCCAGATGTGGCACCACATCTCCCAGAGTGTGAAGTCACACAGGTGGCTGTGTGCCAGATCTGGCACCACATCTCCCAGAGTGTGAAGTCACACAGGTGGCTGTGTGCCAGATGTGGCACCACATCTCCCAGAGTGTGAAGTCACACAGGTGGCTGTGTGCCAGATGTGGCACCATATCTCCCAGAGTGTGAAGTCACACAGGTGGCTGTGTGCCAGATGTGGCACTACATCTCCCAGAGTGTGAAGTCACACAGGTGGCTGTGTGCCAGATGTGGCACCACATCTCCCAGAGTGTGAAGTCACACAGGTGGCTGTACGCCCCATTTGGCACCGTGAAAAACCTTTTACTCTCCAGATGCATTCATGAAGGCTTTTTCTCTTCAGTTAATGTTGATTTATTAGAAGGAATCTTTAGAGCCATATTTTATGTGTAATAATGTGTTTAGTAAGTTTCTGCGGCAGTGTTAAAATGGTAAAATGGAAAATCATTAATAATAAAGCCTTTACTGCTTGATCTGTGCCTTTATTTAACATTCACATGAACAACTGAATGAGTGAATATCTGAGACACAATTTATTTTTGTCAGGGTAATTCTGTTTCAGGAAAGAAAGATGTATTGTTCACAGGTTGGCTTCAGCCATGTTTTTTCAGTCTAGAAATTACTTATATTCATGGTGTACTGCAGTAATGTCCTTAAAAAATACTTATTTACCCTCATGCATGCATTTATGTTACCAAAAAGCTTCTTAAATGAATTTTTTCCTACAGAATTGTCGAGAATGGTGAAGAAAGAGTAGAAGTTGAAGAAGACGGCCAGTTAAAGTCCTTAACGATAAATGGTAAGGAGCAGCTGCGGCGCTTGGATAACAAGTAATTCAACGCACGCGCTTAACAGAAATGTTAAACTATAACAAGCACCATTTGAGGATTAACAGGAACATTTTTTTGAAGATTTCACACGAACTCGACTTTCAGTATAATTGTACCTAAAGTATTTATAAACAGCTCATCGGAGCCTCTATTTGTCATAGACTTTTTAGTTATTGTTGGGACCACATAATAGGACCATTTTTTTTTGTCTTTAAAATTGTTGTAAATCTCTGTATGCACTTTGCTTTTTTATTAAACGTACTCCAAGGTGAGTCTTGACTCTTTAGTGTAGGACAAGATTGTACACTAACACCAGCATGGACCTGCTTTTCATTGTGTCTGAAATGTGAGCCACGTAGTGTCGGCCTGCTGTGAAGTTAACATGGCCAGGATGAATCTTCTACAGAAATAATTTCCATTTTTTTCAGTATTTAGTAGTGAAAGATATTAATGCATTAATGGTAATACATTTCTGGTTTAATATAAATTACGGATGTTTTCTAGTTGTGCATGAATGCTGGTAACTTAGTAAGTTTTGACAATTGTTTAAATATGTAATGTTAAGCTTAGGTTTAAAAAAGTAAAGCTGGTAAACCGGGTCTTTGTCATTTGCTTTAAAAAAAAAAAAAAAAAAAAAAAAATAAATTCGAATGTGTTGGTGCATTCTTCCTGAGTGGGATCTGGAGCCTTCTTGTGTCCGTGTGTGATTTGTGCCTGGGCTTCCCTAGTGTCACCTCCATAGCATTTCGTGATGTTCATTCGGGTGGATGCCACACCTCAGTTACATGTAGACATTTTCTTCAGTATATTTGGAGTGTAAGAAGATTTTCATATTGTAAATTGCGATTTAGCAATTGATCAAACATTTAATTACAGTTAACATTTCTACAGGGGTGAGAAGAAACCATTGTATAATTTTTCAGTCTTAAAGTATGTTCTAGTTTTTAGGATTTGATGTAAGATCACTTATGGAGTGAGGTGCGATGGCTTACTCCTGTAATCTCAGCGCTTCAGGAGGCCAAATTGGGTAGATCACCTGAGGTCGGGAGTTCGAGACCAGCCTGACCAAGATGGTGAGCCATCTCTACTGAAAATACAAACATTAGCTGGGTGTGGTGGTGGGCGCCTGTAATCTCAGCTACTCAGGAGGCTGAAGCAGGAGAACTGCTTGAACCCCAGAGGTGGAGGTTGCAGTGAGCCGAGATCATGCCACTGCACTCCAGCCTGGTGACAGAGGGAGACTCTGTCTCTCAAAATAAAAAAAACCACTTAATGGACAGTATGTATGGTACAGTCATGGAATGATTTAGGAGTGAGCAAAAATAAAGGTATTTCTTTTGTTTTTCAGTTTGTAGTATCTTGCATGATTACCGTTAGTAACTAGAATTCTAGCCATAGTGAATTTTGAACTAGACTTTGAATTTGAAAAACTGTTTTGTTTTGGAACTAAACAGTGTGAAAGCTGCTAGAAGGATGGACATTGCCCTGACGACAGCACGTCAGTGCTGGCTTAGCAGGAGGGCATAGAGATTGCTCAGGATATGCCAGAGCATCTAAGGAACCTGATGTGCTGTCACCCTAAATAAGAAATGTAAGGAATTTCATAGGTGCTCAAAACAGCATAGCAACAGTTAAGTATCTGGGGACAGTTGAACTACAAGAAGAACACTAATTGTGCTTGTCTGTGTTGTATCACGTGGCACTTGGCATCTCTGGATGAGGTAGGTATGCAGCCGTGGCACATGTAGGAAAACAGGAAGTGCCCTCTAGTGTGGTAAATCTCCCCTCACAACTAGAATCCGAGGGTTATAGAGCATCCTTTTGTTTATGCTGCCTGGACAGGTGGCTTCTTTGTTACTAAATGAGAAATTCAGGTAGATGCTCTGGACTTCCAGGTTTTATATTTCTCATTAGTGGGTGGGATGAGTCAGCACAGCCGCCTCAACATCCAGAAAGAATACGTAAAAAATGAACAGTCTTGTCTATCCCATAATTGCTGACGTAAACTAGGAAGAAGTTTGCCATAGCTTTGGGACCACAAAATTTTCAAACACATTTGGATGTTCTAGACTTTGTGGAGTGTTTTATGCAACTATCTGTGAACAGTAGGCTCAACGTGATGTTACTGGTAAAATGCGTTTGACTCCTAAGGTATCTTTTTGGTGAAAATTTTGAGTGGGAGGGAGCATTCATTTGCGTTTGAGAAAATAACTTTTCTTTTTAAAAATTTTGTGACGGAGTCTTGCTCTGTCACCCAGGCTGGAGTGCAATGGCGTGATCTTGACTCCCTGTAACCTCTGCTATAACTCAGCCTCCCAGGTTCAAGCGGTTCTCCTGTCTCAGCCTCCCAAGTAGCTGGGATTATAGGTGTGTGCTGCCACACCCGGCTAATTTTTGTATTTTTATTAGAAACAAGGTTTTACCGTGTTGTCCAGGCTGGTCTGGAACTCCTGACCTGAAGTGGTCCGCTCACCTCTGCCACCCAGTGCTGGGATTACAGGCGCAAGCCACCATGCCTGGCTGAGAAAGTTTTACTCTGTTCTTCCATTCATCGAAGTGTAATTTTATTAAGTTACTAATAGAATAGGAAACTGTTTGTTGTTCTCAGACACCTTTGCTTTTTAAACCCTATTAAGTTATTCCTAGGTAACTCAGTCTCAGTGTGCATGAGAGCAGCTTTGAAAAGTTAGAAAACTGCTTTGAGCATTGATGGCGTCACTTAAGTAAGGGGTGACTTGGAAGAGTAGTAGCATTTAATGTAAATTACAGTTTTTGGTAAATTCGACAGTCTCTTTCTAGTGTTGAGTGCCTTTGAAAATAGGAAGCTGAATGAACGCTCCTTTGTAAACGGCGGTGGGTATGTGCGTGTGCGCAGCCCCATGTGGTCCCATCCAGACCGCTGTGCTGTCTGCTGCGTTTGGTTGTGTGCAACTTTCCTGTTCGAGATTGTTTTTTAAGTTTTATTTTGAAATTCTTTATTTTAAAAAATGTTTTAAGCCGTCTTTGGTGTCGTCATGCATTAGATCCTGGTGAATTCTGAGATGCTAGTGCTCCTGTCACCCATGCAGTGTATGTTGTACCTACAGTGTAGTTTTTAGTCCCTCTTTGGCATCTTTTTGTCTGTAGGGCTCAGTAGTCTGTATTTTTGTCATCTCTACCGTGTTTTCATATTCTTTGTAGTTGGAGACTCAGGAAGGGTTTTAAATTATTTGTGGAAGCTGTCAATAGTGGCATCACGGGCTGTTCATCCTTCCTCTTGGAAGTTCTTCAACGAGAAGATTTTAGAGGTGGGTAGACTTAGCATCAACATTTGCTAAACTTAGCTGTGCACCTGGTGTGCTGAAGGAAGTGTTTCTTACAACGTGGTAATGCTTGAGGAGCATTGTGGGGTGGGTGTCTTTCCAGTCAATATTAATTTCTTTTTATTAATTAAAGCTTTAAAAATGTCTGCTTATTCTGTTTTGATTACCTTCTAGCTATCATTTCTCTCTCCAGGGAATACTGATCTTGTTTTTCTTCTAAGCACCATAGAATTAGAAACATTTTTATTTGCAGAGGATTCAACAGTAATAAGTACTTGGCATGTTACCTGCTGTTGACTGGCAGCACTGTTGAAATTTAGCCGTTAGCATGTTCAGTAACAGAACAGAGGCAGATATTTTTATTTCTGGAGGTTTTCAAGCACAAAGTTATGTTGAGTTGATATTGTAGCGTCTAGAGGGGCTGAACTACCTAACCCACTGCCCTTTGTTATTTTAAAAAGTGAAGGCATGAGATCGTTTTACCGTTTGGGGTCTTGGTTTCCAGGCCTTTGGATATGGTGTTCCTAGCTGTTCTAGGATGTGGGGTAACTAGATGTAGACCTTGGTACTAAAGTATGACCAATGGTTGAAATGGGATAGACTGAAGGCTGTCATTTGGCCAAGTTATTTCGTCTTCCTGTTTAGAAAGGTGAAGAGGGAATGTCACTGCAGCTCTTCCTCTGTTAGAAATCTAGATGTCTCTGATTTCCAGAGACGGCAGTGTTTTTGATTGGGTATCAGAAGGCCTGGCTTCTGTGTCATGGGCCATGTTTGCTGCCTTTTTGCAGGGTGTCAGTCGGTCTTATCTAACTGTTCACTAAGGACTCGACTCTCACCTTTGTGACCGGGGTAAGTTGCAGACTCGGGAGACCCCTGACTGTGCTTTTCCCTGTACCCTGATTTGGACAGGATTCCTGCCCGGGAGTGCAACCCCACAGAAAGGCAGGTCTTGGGAAGGCAGTAATTCTTGTCTGTGGTCAGCATTGTGCTAGGAACTCTGAGAGGTGATCTTTTTCTCTGCCTTCCCGGAGCTGCCCTGAGTTGGCAAGAAGTGCTGAGCCTAAGGGCAGGGTCGAATTGCTAATGGCTTGTGGGGAGGCCCGGCTTCTGAGGCCTGGAGCATTAGTTCATTCATTCATTCCTCTATTTTATATTTTACTTATTTTTTGGACCAGGTTTTGCTGTTACCTAAAAAAAGTCATAGGGCTGCTTTGCGCCTCTGAGAAACCTGAGGTGGCAGGAATGCTTGTGCCCCGGAGTTCAAGGCTACAGTGAGCCATGATTGCACCACTGCTCTCCAGCCCCGAAGTTACTACAGGTGTGTGACACAACGCCTGGCTAATATTTTTATATTTTTAGTATAGACAAGGTTTTGCCATGTTGCCCAGGCTGGCTCGAACTCCTGGGCTTGAATGTTTGCCACTTTTCAGGCATGAGTCCCCAGAGCTAGCCGAGAGCATTTTACGCTAGATGCCAGGATATTGCTGGTAGGAACAGTAGTGAGAGCAGAAGCTCGACGTGCGGTCGTCAGGGATCCATGTGGAGTTTGCAGCGTGCGTGAGACACGTTTCTTACGTGCATCTCCCTCCCCCACATTGAGAACCTTGCTGATCACCAGCTTTAAGCCAGATAACCTCTTACCTAAAAAAACTGCTAGGGCTGCTTTACATAGTGCCAGGCCTCTGAGAAAGGCAGATCCTGAAGCGGAATGAGAAACTGCTCTTTTCCACGAGTCTTTTCAGCTGCATCTTTCAATGCCCATGGGTCAAGGGTCCCTTCATTGGCATTGGACACGGCCTCCCGCGGTGGGCACTGGGGGCTGAGCCTTCCCTGCCAGTCCCTGCCAAGCAGGGAAGACAAGTTTTTCAGTTGTGGTCTGTGCATGACATGAGTGGTCCCTATCCATGGCTGGTGCCTGCTGACAGTTAGCACCCTCTGGGTCTCAGCCCAAGTTTCACGTGGACCCTGGCAAAATACTGGTGTTCTTTTCCACGTAATATTTAAGGTAGTTGTGTACAATCTTATGTACTTGTAGGAGTAGTTCATTAAATTAGCTGCCTAGAAGTTGATTAATTGGCTTAAGAAACGTGCACTGAAAATTGGTTAAGTCGCCAGGTGCAGTGGCTCATACCTGAAATCCCAGTGGCCTGGGAGGCTGAGGTGGGCTGATTGCTTGAGCCTTGGAGTTCAAGACCAGCCTGGGCAACATGGCAAAATCACGTCTGTATAAAAAAATTAGCTGGGCTTGCTGGTGTGCGCATGTGGTCCCAGTTAGGAGGCTGAGGTGGGAGGATCAGTTGAGCCAGGCATGTGAGGTTGCAGTGAGCTGTGATCGTGCCACTGCACTCCAGCCTGGGCAACAAGGAGACACTGTCTCGCAAATAAAATGGATAGTCATCAATGATTTCTTGGACGGAGTATTCACCTATCAACGGTATTATCCTGTTGGGGTCTGTGTCCTCACACTTGCCGATACTCTAACCCTGTATTGTTTGTCAACAGTTTCTGAAATGTGCATCTTGGCATCTTGTGTGACCTGTGTGTGCCTCCTTTTTTGTGGCCTTATTGTCTTGATTTTGCAGGAGTCCTTTACATGCTGGTTGATTAGTCCTTGGCCTGCTGTGTTGAAAGTGGGTTATTTTTCTATTTTCTTTTGTTGATACGACGTGCTGTGTTGCAGTCGTATTTACGCGGATGCGTGTCTGTTATGGAACTGCCCTGTATTTTTATTTCCTACTCCTGTGTGCGTTGACTTTTATTCACTTGGAATGGTGGTCTGTGTCAAAAACAGCCAGCTTTGTCCCAGACCTGCCTGTGTTGCCCACTGCGTTTCTGCGGGCCTCTGGTCAGCGTCTGGCCTCTTGCACACTACAGGGTTGGCAGTGCGTCTGGAAGCGCAGCTCATCTCAGCTTAGCTAGGCCAGTCTTCATCAGGCTTTCAAATAAAGGTGCAGTCAACGTGAGGAACACTTCATGCAGATTTGGGAGAGCCTTTGACATCCGAGAGCCACATGACCAACTGGACTGATGTGTTTCACGTACCGCTGTAAAGTGCTGTCTTAACACGTAGGTGTGCACGTTTGTCAAATGTGTCGCTCCGTGGAGCCGAGAGTGCCCTGTGTGTGCTTTCTTTTCTGACTGGTCAGGGAAAACCAGGAAGCTGGTGTGCCTTACCTTGCTTTTTACCTCATCACTTCAGTCTTGCATTATTCTCATTTTATTTTATTATTATTTGTATTGAGACAGGGTGTCGCTGTGTTGCCCAGGCTGGAGTGCAGCCGTGTGATCTTGGCTCACTGCAGCCTCTGCCTCCTGGGTTCAGTGATTTTCCTACTTGAGCCTCCTGAGTAGCTGGGATTACACGCACCTGCCACCACACTGAGCTAATTTTTTGTATTTTTTAGTAGAGACAGGGTTTCACTATGTTGGCCAGGCTGGTCTCAAATTCCTGACCTCAAGTGATCTGTCCACCTTGGCCTCTGAAAGTGCTGGAATTACAGGTGTGAGCCACTGCACCCAGCCCATTCTGATTTTAAAAAGAATTGGAATATCATATTTTTTATAACTGGAAAGTTCTATTAACTTTTCTCATTTTTACTTTTTTTTCTTTCTTTTTTTTTTTTTTTTTTTTTTTGAGACGGAGTCTAGCTCTGTTGCCAGGCTGGGGTGCAGTGGCACAATCTTGGCTCACTGCAACCTCCACCTTCCCGGTTAAAGCGATTCTGCCTCAGTCTCCCGAGAAGCTGGGTTACAGGCATGTGCTGCCGCACCCAGCTAAGTGTTTTTTTTTTTATTTTTTATTTTTAGTAGTGATGGATTTTCACTGTATTGGCAAGATTGTCTGAATCTCCAGACGTCAGGTGATCTGCCCACCTCAGCCTCCCAAAGTGCTGGGATTATAGGCGTGAGCCACAGTGCCTGGCCTACCCTTATTTCTCTTATCGTTGATATAGGTATTTTTGTCTCGTTTTCCAGTAGGCTGATTTTAGTATTTTACTGTGTGATTTCGCTCTTGCTTTCTGAGAAAGATTAGTTACTGTGTTTATGACTGAAAATTCCTCTACATGGCAATGCTGGGTTCTCTTGTACCTTGATTTGGCTTTGGGTTTTCCATTGTCTGGACGGAGGGCGAGGCTTCCGGCCCTGTGATCTTGCTGGAGAGTTGGGAGCCTCAGTGCCCTGCCTCCCCCAGCACCAGGTTCAGCTGCCTGTGAAGCCTTTTGTTCCTGGCACGTTTCCTAGTTACTGGTACTTTTTAATCATTAAAAATGTTTTTAAATTCTTGATAGTAATTATATGCTTTGTGGGGTGCATGTGTGCAGTGGGTGATGGTCAGAACGGGGTGAATGGGAGCGCCACCTCAAACAGTTACCATTGCTTTGCGTTGGGAACATTCGGAGCCTCTCAGAAAACTGATTATTTCTTCCTAAGCTGGTTTGTTGAAGGTTTTTCTTTTATGTCAGTTTGACCATTTGTGTTTTCACTGGAAGTCTCCATGCTGTTTTGAGGTCAGTGAATGATGTGTTTTTCTCAGTCTTCATCCTTTTTGTGTAAGGCCTTCAAGTGTTTTCCTCTTGGTTTAGTTTCTCAAAAGTTTTCTGATATGGTACGTAAGCCTCAGGCTCAGTGTTTCTTCCTGTTCCCTGGGTTAGTTGTGCTTCTGCAGAATATTCATTGCAGCACTTGTTTGACTTGTGAAACATTTTTATTGTTTTTTAAATCGTTGGTTCTTTTAAATTTGTATTTTCATTCAAAACATGACCCAAATGACGTCTGTTTTTTGGAAGGAAGGGTTAAGAAACAGTAAATGTTGCCTTGTCAATTCTGTGAACTTTTATTCTACTGGATTTTTTTCCTATCTTGGTTAAGAAATGCTGCCTCTGTATATTTACCCTCTTAAAATATGTTTTAAGTCCAGGCATGGTGGCTGATGCCTGTAACTCCAGCACTTTGAGTGACCAAGTGGGCGGATTGCTTGAGGCCTGGAGGTGGAGGCTATAGTGAGCCATGAGTGCACTACTGCCCTCCGCATGGGTGATGGAGTGAGACCCTGTCTCAAAAAAACACGATTCTGGAACGTCTGTTTGAGGTGGCCTCACTTTTTCCTCCTATATGGACACTTTGTCCTCCACTAAGTAGTGTGGTTTAATTTGCTTGCCTGCGGCATTTTTGGGGAGGAAGTTTATTGGAATTTACCCTGTTAAGGACTGATGCGATTTCCCTCCCTCAAAGGAGAAGCCACACATCACAAGAGCAGATTCCATTTCCGCCTCTCAGGTATGAGCTTAGAACCATACAGACAGTGGGCCAGATGTGGTGGCTTACCCTCTAATTCCAGTACTTTGGGAGGCTGAGCCACTCGGCCCGCAGATGGCTTGAGCTCAGCCAGGGCAACGTGGTGACACTCTCCACAAAGAATAGAAAAAATTAGCCAGGTGTGGGGGTGCATGCTTCTAGTCCCAGCTGCTTAGGAGGCTGAGGTGCAAGGAGTGCTTGAGCTGGGGGAGGTCGAGGCTGTGGTAAGCCAAGATTGCACCACTCTGCACTGCAGCCTGAGCAATAGCAAGACCCTGTGGTGGGGTGGGGGGAACCCCAGAAAGCAGAGAGTTAGCTGTTTGTCTTTCCCATCTGGTATTACCAGGGCTGAAAGTATATGTCAGAGCACTGTGTTTTCTGGGCCGCGTTTTGGGGTGAAGGGACTTGGTGATGGGCATATCTGGCCACTCAGTGTAGTTAAAGCAACAGCAAGTGAATGAAAAGCTTAACATAAATTCATCATTTCCTCTGTTACTTGACTTTTAACATATTTAGTTCTGCTTTTGTCTTTTTTTTTTTAAAATTTATTTTATCTTATTTTATTTTTTTGAGACAGAGTCTCACTCTGTCGTCCAGGCTGGAGTGCAATGGTGCAGTCTTGGCTCACTGCAACCTTTGCCTCCCTGGTTCAAGTGATTCTCCTGCCTCAGCCTCCCAAATAGCTGGGATTACGGCTGTGCGCCATCACGCCCGGCTAATTTTTGTATTTTTAGTAGTGATGGGGTTTCACCGTGTTAGCCAGTCTGGTCTTGAACTCCTGACCTCAAGATCTTGCCTGCCTGGGGCTTCCAAATTGCTGGGATTACACGTGTGAGCCACCGTGCCCCACCATGCTTTTGTCCTTCTATTAAACAGAATTGCCTGGGACGCTTCTATTATTGGTGCAGGAGCAGGAGCAGGAGCTTAGCTTTGGGCTCCTGGGCTCAGGTCTTCTCAGCTCTGATGAGCTTCTGGAGAGGCAGCTGGAGGTTGAGTTCTGCAGTGATTTATGCCTTCTTATGGAACTCCCTGATGGGAAGACTGAGGAACTCTGAGAAGAAACTAGAATGACTTGTCATTTTATTTTATGTGGAATAAGCTTTAGATGGCTTCAGGAAAATAAAATATGAATATGTGAGTCTACAAAAGCCACAACATTCTTTTTTTTTGAGATGGAGTTTCGCTGTTACCCAGGCTGGAGTGCAGTGGCACGATCTCGGCTCACCGCAACCTCCGTCTCCTGCTCCTGCCTCAGCCTCCTGAGTAGCTGGGATTACAGGCACGCACCACCGTGCCCAGCTAATTTTGTATTTTTAGTAGAGACGGGGTTTCACCATGTTTACCAGGACGGTCTCGATTATTATTATTACTATTTTTTTTGATGGAGTTGCTTTTCGTCACTCAAGCTGGAGTGCAGCCTCACTGCACCTCTGCCTCCCCCATAGCTGGGATTACAGGTCTGTGCCACCAGGCCTGGCCAGTTGTTTTTTGTTTGGTATTTTTAGTAAACACAGGGTTTCACCGTGTTGGCCAGGCTGGTCTCGAACTCCTGACCTCAGGTGATCCACCTGCCTTGGCTTCCGAAATTGCTGGGATTACAGGCGTGAGCTGCTGCACCCGGCCTACTGGTTTGGTTTTGTTTTCTTTGTCTGCAGTGAAGTGAACTCGTCTCACTGCAGCCTCTCCGTCTCCCAGGTTCAGGCGATTCTCATGCCTCAGCCTTCTGAATAGCTGGGACTACTGGTGTGTGCCACCATACCCAGCTAATATTTTGCATTTTTAGTAGAAATGGAATTTTATCATGTTGCCCAGGCCGATCTTGAACTCCTGACCTCAGGCAATCCGCCTGCTTCAGCCTCCCAAAGTGCTGGGATTATAGGCGTGAGCCTTATGTTCCTTTTCAAGATTTATTTTAATGATTGATTATGGTGCCTTTTGTCCATCTTGATAAAAGTGAGTAATGGATTTCTCCAGTGCCTCCCCCAAGACTAAGGAGCAGGGCAGTCTCCAGGTGTTTCTTACGGACGCTTAGGTGCCTAGGGTTCCATTTATAAATAGTTCCTTGAATAAAAATCACACTTGGACTTACGGGCAGCTGGAAAGAGGGAACTAAAGACTTTTACTCTCTCCGCCTCCAACAAAGCCCAGGCACCCCAGCCAGCACAGGAAGCCCAAGGCCGCAGGGGGAGGGGTCCCAGGAGGCCTGGCCTTGTGCGGTGAGGCCACGGTATAGCCTGAGTCCCCTTCTCTGCTGCCTTCTGGGGTACACCGTGGACCACAGGTCTGTCCATAGTAAAGCATGACCAAAGGCTGTGGTTTCGGTCTTCGTTTCAAAACTGGCCTGGAGCCTCTTTGTCTGAGTGTTGTATGTTTTGAGTTCCTGAGAAATGAACGCAAATCAAAGGGAAGCAGCTCCTGAGACCGAGGAACTTCAGACAGTGCAAGTCTCAGGGCCTTTTCAGGTGTGAAAAGCCACCGTCCACCTCCTTTTCTAGAAGGGCAGGCCTCTGCCACAGTGTGCTTTCACTGGTTTTCATTTCCCAAACCTGCCAGGGGACATGATGCCAGTGGTAGCCGAATGTGCCTCACTCTAGGCCCTTCTGGGATGATCCTCACCACGCGGTGAGCAGATGCTGTCCACGTCCCCTCACCGATGTGAATGTGGACACGCGGTGTGTGCATGGAATCGAGGCCATCCAAGGTGCTGTGCTGTGGCTGTCCCCATGAAGCCCGTGTGAAACCAGCCCCGTGCATCCATTGCCACCCCTCAAGGGGTGACCGGACCTGCGTGCTTCCTGGGACGTTGCTAAGCTGCACCGTAGTGAAACTAACGACACGTGGCCGTCACCTCACAAGCATTTGGCGTCTCCTTCAATGTCTGTTGTGCCCCAGCCCCTATGAGCCCCTGAAGAGCCAGACCCAGTCAAGGCCGTGCAGCCAGGGAGAGGGTGGTGCGGCTGAACGGCGTCCTGCCGGTGCAGGAGCACCTCTGTGTTGCTGTGGCATCTCTGTGTTGCTGTGGTGGTGGTGGTGTAAGCCCTGGCACTAGCGGGGATGCTGACCCCACCAGGGCTGCTGGGAATCTTGTGTCCTTTGGCTGGCAGTGCTTCACGAGCCTCTTCTGTTTGGGGAATGGCAGCAGGATACTCTGGCTTCAGCCTTCGTCCGTGCTCGCATCTCCTCCAGTGTACCTGTGTGGCCAGTGCCAGCGTCCCTCTCCCAGCTGGACCCTGGGCGCGTCCCTGTGCACTTGGCCGATGCACTCTCACTTCCCAAACTGACCTTCACATCTTCATTCCCTGACGCCACCTCTACGTAAGCAGCAATGCGGGGTTCACTGTGGCACCTACTCTCCCCGACCTCTGCCCTTTCTCCATTTCTGCCATATCACGAGCCCATAACATGGCTGGCAAAAGCCATCTCCTGTTTAAAACTGTTCAGGAGCCTCGGCGTGGTGGCCCACACCTGCAATCCCAGCTACTCGGAAGGCTGAGGCAGAATTACCTGAACCTGCGAGGAGGCGGAGGTTGCTGTGAGCTGAGATGGCACCGCTGCACTCCAGTCTAGGTGACAGAGCCAGACTCCGTCTCAAAACAAAACAAAACTGTTCAGCCTTGGTGCCTGCCCCACCCTGTTTTGAAGAGGTGCCTCGCGTTTCCCCAGCAGATAGGGGTCTGCCGTTCCCAGGGCTGTTCCACGGGCCTTCATACTGGCACAGTGCGGGTACTGCACCGGCCTTGCCTCGTTGTTTGGCATCTGTCCACCCTGGGCTCCCTAGGAGCGAGAGCAGGGCCTGCCACACGTTACATGTTGGAATGAGCCGATCTTCTGACGGGCCAGGCTTGTGTTTTTTGGGTGTTGAATAATCTGCAGTGAGTGAGTGGTATTCCTAATCTGTGTAAGCAGGGACTAACCCCCCTTTCTCTTAAAAAAGCCAAGGAAAGCAACAGTCTCCCCAGGGCCTCGTGGATTGTGCGTATTTGGGAAAAGTGTGTTTAATGTGCAGGAGTTAGCTTTCATCTGCGTTGCCAGCCAGGCTCCTGCGCTGCGTTCAGACTCCATCTGGGGAAGGAGCTGGAGCTTTGCTACATTGCTCATGCCGCGGCAGCTGTGAACATTCCTCTAATAGCTTCTCCGTGATTTCTGTGTGTTTTCGCTGGAAGGGTTAGGGGGCGTGCAGAGGGGAGCGGGAACGCTGGCAGATCTTGTTTTCGTTTTTGAATTTTATTTAAATTGCGGTTACAGAGCTGGATGTTTTCTGGTATATTTAGTTCCCCTAATAAAAAGAAACTTGAACTGTTGTGACCAGCCTACATTTTAGTAATTTATAAGGTTTAATATTTAATTCACACACAGGAAGAAGCAGAAATTCTACCCAAACAGTAAATTATCTATGGGCTCTAGAATTAGAAGTGACGTGTTTTTTCCTACAACTAATGTGTATTGCCTTTTTAGTACAAATTGCCGAACTAAAATTGTTTAAACGATTAGTGGTAAATTTTCAGAGTAATTACTGGTATTACATGGAAGGTTTTAAAAGGCTATGTAGAAAGACTAAAGAATGTTTGGCTTTCAGAAAGTGAGGTCGCTGCCGGAGGATGGGACTGAGTGGCCGTGAGTGCCCTTTCTGGTTTTAATTCGGGGAATGTTAGGTTAGTTTGTGAGAAAGTTGAGCTGATTTCTTAAGGATGTTTGTGAAGTCCCGCTGACAGGTCTGTTGGGGACTCTCTGTGTGAGATCTTGCACAAGTCAGGTTGCTTGACAGGAACATTCCGAGCAGCTCTTGCAGCACGGGTCCACGTGGCGCGCCCACCCCCACCCGTCTGGTGACACTCATGCCTGGGAGGGAGGTCCTTCCCCTCCTGATGAGTAGGTGCCAGGAAACTGGCCCTGCCTCCGCTTGGTGCTAAAGCACAGCCCTGCCCTCAGGAGGACATTCTGGCCAGTGGTGGTCCACAGACAGCGCAGGTTGCGTAAGGTTAGGCTGGCATTTTCACGGTGTGATCCACGTTTGTGTGCTTGCCACTGAGCTACAGCTGCCTCCAGCGCTCAGGGCTGGATGGCGGCACAGGTTAGCCCAGTGTGGAGCGGGCCGTGTGCTCTAGGCTCCAGTGCCATCACATATCCCTCTTCCTAAGCTGTGTGTGACTGTGTGTGTGTGACTGTGTGTGTGTGTGTAAGAGAGAGACTGTGTGTGTCTGGAGATGGAGTCTTGCTCTGTCGCCCAGGCTGGAGTGCAGTGACATGATCTCAGCTCACCGCAACCTCTGCATCCGGGTTCAAGTGATTCTCCTGCCTCAGCCTACCGAGTAGCTGGGACTACAGGCACGCGCCACCATGCCTGGCTAATTTTTGTACTTTTAGTAGAGACTAGGTTTCACCATGTTGGCCTCAAAATCCTGACTTCAGGTGATCCGCCTGCCTCGGTGTTCAGTTTTTGTTTAGTTGGGGAAAGTGCGGTGTTTTGTCCACCCTGTAAAGCCAGAACATGTAGATGATGATCACTCAAGGTTTTAATAGAGCTGGGTTTGCCTGTTTTTTGCTTCTTTGTGCGCTTCAGTAAAGGGAAGGCAGGTTCTCAGGAAGCCTGAGCGTGAGGTGCTGGGACGCCCGGGTCCCACGCCTTCGTGGGCAGCTCACGTGTGGTGCGCTGTGACGCAGGCTCTGCAGCAGGCCTGCTGGTGGAGAGCTCTCGCTGGCACCGGGCTCTTCTCCTCGGTGTGCCCATCGGCTCCGTTGTGGTTCTCCTCAGTGTGCCCATCGGCTCCCTTGTTAGGGGTCACTGGAAAGGTGGATTCTAAACTTGGCAGGAACAGCTGATGAGAAGGGGCACTTGAGCCTCGGGTGGGCTGTGTCTTTAAGTTCTTGGCGCCGGAAATACCTTTGTCTTGTGGCCTTTGTTGCTGATGGTCTGTGTCTCCTCACCAGGCTCACCCCTGGGGCTCTTGCGGCTACCTGGCGGGTGTCAGCTGTGGGTCTGGGATGAAGCGTGGGTGGAAGTGGAGGGTGTTGAGGAGTCACAGGTCATGAGGCAGCTGGCGGCCTCCACTCAGCAGGAGTATGGGTAGATGAGATGTGTGTGGGGCCATAGAGGGATCTCTGGACGTGAGTTGGTCACTGTGAACCCCGCAGAGGGGCCTAGGCACCAACTTTAGGCCACAGAGGCACGGAGGGCAGATGGGGCCAGAGCCCCCGCCCTGGCCAGCCCTTGGCTGTTTCTGTGTATGGTTGTGACCCCTGACTCAGGATTTCCAGGAAGCTGAAAAGGTTTGATGACCCCTTCCTGTCTTAACGGGGGAGGTGAGGTAAAACCGCTCCTGAGAGGGACCCACCCACTGTGGTCCCCACTGTGCGGAAGCCCTGGGTTCCGATAGTGCCGGAGGCTGTTGGCCTCCTTGCCTCCTGTCACTCAGGCCCACCATGAGCCCCTCCCCTCCTGCAGGGCTTACAGTGACTTGGGCTCCTCCTCCTGGGTCCAAGGATTGCAGGCAGTCAGAGCCCTTCAGTTGCATAAATGAGTTATATCATATATATATTTCGAGATGGAGTCTCACTCTGTTACCCACAGTGGAGTGCAATGGCGCAATCTCAGCTCACTGCAACCTCTGCCTCCCAGGTTCAGATGATTCTTCTGCCTCAGCCTCCCTAGTAGCTGGGACGACAGGTGTGTGCCACCATGCCCAGCTAATTTTTGTATTTTTAGTAGACACAGGGTTTCACCATCTTGGCCAGGCTGGTCTTGAACTCTTGACCGCAGGTGATCCAAAGTGCTGGGATTATAGGCGTGAGCCACCGTGCCTGGCCTAATTTATATTTCTTAAGGGATGGAAAGAGCACAGAGACCTGTTCATATGGTGTATGTAGCAGTTTTTAAAAGTGAATGTAGATTTGAAGTCACGAGTGAGTTTTGGGGAACACAGTTCAGCCTGTAACAGGGGAAGTAAATCAGGTGTGAAAATGTGTGGAGCGCCGGGCGCGGTGGCGCGTGCCTGTAGTCGCAGCTACTCTGGAGGCTGGGGTGGGAGGAGCTTGAGCCCGGGAGTTCTGGCTGTAGTGCGCTATGCCAATCGGGTCCGCACTAAGTTCGGGATCAATACGGTGACCTGGGAGTGGGGGACCACCAGGTTGCCTAAGGAGGGGTGAACCAGCCCAGGATGGAAACGGAGCAGGTCAAAACTCCCGTGCTGATCAGCAGTGGGGTCGCGCCTGTGAATAGACACTGCCCTGCAGCCTGGGCAACGTAGCGAGACTCAGTCTCTTATTAAAAGAAAAAAAATGTATCCAGCGAGGGGAGTGGAACTGAGGGGTGAGAGCTGTGACGTGAAGCATTGCGCGTGAAGGAAATCCCTGCCTATTAGCAACAAAGGCGGGAAACGAACCGAGAAGGTGTGAGCATGCCCCAGCTCAGCTCTGCATTCCAGCTCTCCTGCCGCAGTCTCCACATGCCCTTCTCAGACCGGGCCAGTGCCCCACCTGCTGTTTGTTCCAGAGGCAGATCTTCCTGGATGTGGGATCCCGTAGGCTCCTTATCTTAGCAGAAGGCCTTGGGGACTCCTGCTTCCTTGGTTGCTGTGACAGAGGGAGCATGCCTGCTTTCTGTGACTTCACTTCTTGCTCTGCCTTACTCAGCCTTGATAGCTGGGTTTCATTCTCGTATTTTCTTATTTTTTTGAGACGGAGTTATGCTCTTGTTGCCCAGGCTGGAGTGGTGCGATCTTGGCCTGCTGCAACCTCCACCTCCCGGGTTCAAGCAGTTCTCCTGCCCAGCCTCCTGAGTAGCTGGGATTATAGGCAAGCGCCACCACGCCCAGCTAAGTTTTGTCCAGCTAATTTTTGTGTTTTTAGTAGAGACAGGGTTTTTCTGGGTCGGTCAGGCTGGAACTCTTGACCTGCGATCTGCCCACCTTGGCCTCCCAGAGTGCTGGGATTACAGGCATGAGCTACTGCGCCAGCCTGTATATTCTTGTTTTTATAGCTATGGGGTCTCCCTGTGATTCCCAGGCTGATCTTGAACTCCTGGGCCCAAGTGATCCTCCCCACTTGGCCTCCCAGAGTGCTGGAATCCCAGGCGGGTTGTAATTATAAATATAAAGATGAGGACAGTGGAAGCACAGGGAAGGCGCCTCTTCTTCCCTGACCCACACCCCTGCCAAGGGGACCCATGCTTCTAAGGGGACCCACGCTGCCCGTGCAGTGGCGGGTGCAGCACAGCCCCACTGCTGAGCGTCTTGGCCCACGGTTAAGTCCCCACCACCTGCCACGCTCTCCTGCTGGCTGTGGGGCAGGCGTGGGGTGAAGGGTTTGCCTGTGGTGGCCACAGGGCCACGTGTGATTTGAGTCAGGAAGCATGCCGGCCACGGCGCTTTGAGGTTCGCGCTGTCATGCTGCGCAGGCCATCCACCTCCATCAGAGACAAGCACCCCGCAGGCTGGCCAGACCGCTCACATCCCCTCCACCTCCGCAGGCATGAGGGAGCTGGGTCCCGGGAGGGGCGTGGGAAGTAGCTTGAGTGTTGCGGAGTAACCGTTTCTTCCATCCTGGGGGCCTACAGGTGCATGGGTGGCCCCAGTGTAAACCAAGGAATGTGGAGCCTGTGGTTGCTCATGGAAAGTCAGTCACTCTTTGGCCCTGCACTTTTCCCGGGTTGGGTAAACCAGAGCGCTGTTAGAATCCGCAGCAGCAGTCACCTGGGCCGTGGAGATACTCCAGGGACCTGCTTTCTGAGACAGCCTCAGGCAGTGTAGAAAGTTGCTTTTTCGGAGGCTGAGCACGTGCCCGTGACACAGCCTCAGGTGGCCCTGACCACAGGTGCCGAGGCGGTTGGGGCACAGCTTTGTTTTTGGCATTTCAGGGAGACATGAGGCATCCCTACATGCAAGATGTGTGTTCCGGAGAGGTGGGACAGCTGGGAGCGGGGTCGGGGGCTTCCGGGTCGTAGGTTGGTAAGACAGATCGTTGCATTCTAGCAAGTCCCTGGTCAGCTGAGTACACAGCCTACATGTGAGAGAGGCTGGGAAGGGTCATGGGTGCCTTAGAAACAGGAGGGCAGAGGAAGTCAAAAGATCCGCGTTTGTCTCTCAGGAGTAGAGGGATGACTTTGAGTTCTGTCCTTTGTCCTGCACCTGTGAAGATAATCTGTTGACACAACTGCTTTAGGGTAAAGACCTTAAGCCCCACAAGGAATTCCTTTGTGCACAAATTGTGCGGGAGGTGTGTGGCTTTTTAAAAAAATTTTTATTGATTGATTGATTGATTGATTGAGACACTGTCGCACTCCTGTTGCCCAGGCTGGAGTCCATGCTGCAGTCTCGGCTTGCAGCAACCTCCGCCTCCCGAGCTCACGTCAGGCAATCTTCCCAGCTCAGCCTCGCCAGTAGCTGGGACTACAGCATTCGCCCCCGTGCCGGGCTGTAGCCACCACCTTTAGGAATCAAACGGGAGGCAGGTGTGCCCTGTTCGGTTCCCAGCTTGCCTTTTCCCTCTGGCTGAGTGATTTTGGGGTCCCGAGATTCATTCTGTTTTCTGAATACCTCGTTTCCCAAGTCAGCAACCAAGGAGAGCGATTATTTTTGTCCTGGGGCTTTAGGAGGAAGCGCGTCACACCCTCTGTGTACTCCCAGTGGAAGCAGCTGCTCCAGACACGGTGATGCGTTCCTGTCCACCCTGACCCGGGAGCCTCTGTGTTGAGCGAGGGGCACTGGCTGTTTCTTGAGAGTGGGAAGGAAGGAACACCTCTTCAGCCTACTGTGCAGGGGTTTTTATGTTTTTGAGACAGTCTCACTCTGTCGCCCAGGCTGGGTCTGACTCTGTCACCCAGGCTGGAGTGCAATGGTGTGGTCTTGGCTCACTGCAACCTCTGCCGCCCAGGCTCAGGCAACTCTCATGCCTCAGCCTTCCGAGTAGCTAGGATCACAGGTGCGCCACCACGCTTGGCTAATTTTTTGTACTTTTAGTAGAGATGGAGTTTCACCATGTTGGCCAGGCTGGTCTCGAACTCCTGACCTCAAGTGATCTGCCCACCTTGGCTTCCCAAAGTGCTGGGATTACTGGCCTGAGCCACCACACCCGGCCAAGATGGGGTCTTTCTGTGTTACCAAAGCTGATCTTGAACCTAAACTGGTCTCAAACTCCTGGGCTCAAGTGATCCTTGGCCTCCCACAGTGCTGGGATTACAGGTGCGAGCCACCGTGCCCAGCCTGTGCAGTGTTTTTTAAAGGAGTGGTTGTAACAGTTACTTGTGTGAACACACTGATGTGGTCTGGGCCCTTCCCCGCACGAGAGGACAGAATCCTCAGAACTGAAGGGTGGGTGTTTTGAGCACTAGAAGCAGGGTCCTTGGGTGACCGACAGGCTCGCCTTGGTGCACACACCCCGCAGAGCACGGTCTCCAGGCCTCCCGCACGTGGGAAGCAGTGAGGGTAGAGATGAGAGTGTGGTGTGGGGAAACTGAATCTGACAAGGAGGTGTTGGGTAACTGCAGGCGCTGCGGAAGTTCTAACCGGATGCTTGAGAGTGTCCTGGGAGTTAACGGTGGGAGAAGGGGTTGCTGTGGGAAGTGTGCTGAGTCTGTGTGTCCTCAGCCCTGCGCGTGCCACCTGCTTCCAGGCTGTGCACGAGGCTGGCTCGTCCCATCCTGGGACTTAGGCAGGAGTGTGGTCTGGGCACTCCCACATCCTGTGAGGCGCGTTTCTTAGCATCAGCAGTCCCAGCTCCTTCTTCCTCGTGGTGAGTGGGAGGCAGAAGGGTTGGGGTGCAGGGTTTCTAGGAACACCTGCCTTGGTCTCTGGGGACCCCAGGGTTCCCACCGTGGCCCTCTCAGCCTGTGAGGCCCTGGGGCATTGGGGAGCGTGTCACGGCGTGAAGCTCAGTGTGCCCTGGGACCTTGACAGACTGCACCAGGCTGCATCCTGTGCCAGTTAAACCCGAACCTCAGGGCTGATCTTCTTGTGGCCAGGAGGGAGATGGGATAACCCTGGACTGGGAGGGCAGGAGGCCGAGGCAGAGGCGAGGGCTGTGGGGTGGTGCTTGTTCCGGCTCTCCCACAGCCCATCTGTCCGTCCGTGACTGCTCTCCAGCCACTTTCCTTGCTGGAAAGCTGTGGGAGGCAGTGGGGTGCCGCTCCATCCGCAGTGCACGTTAGAACCTCGGAGGCAACAGCTTTGCCTGCCTCTGACAGTGCTGGGTGCAGAGCTGGGGCGGGCACAGCAGGAGGATGCCTAGAGCCTTGGCTTTGAACAGTTAGAACCATCGAGGCCGAGTGGGGCAGTCCTCCTGTTCGGACCAACTGTGTCTCTCTCGTGTCAGACGGCAGATGACCCCTGCTTGCGCCTCTGCGTCCCAGCCGTGAGGTGGCTGCTCCCTGGCCACGGCGGCACCTCACCGTGCCTACAGGAGGCTGGGCATGGGGTTTTGGAGCAGCAGCCAGCCACGTGGCTTCCCAGGCGATGCAGGGAGATGTGGATAAGGAGGTCCTTATCTCCACCTTCATCTTCCCCAAGTCACTTCTCCTGGCACCTCACTACCCATGAGGTTTCAGGGGAACCTTGGGGAGTCCCTTGTGTGCTCCGCCTGGGGACGCCGGCCCTGTGGGTGGCTGGGGTGGGGACTGTGTCCTGCCGCTGGGGCCAGAAGGGTTTGCTCAGAGAGCAGACCTGAGTAGCCGCTATCCACCTGCCATGCATGCCAGCCCCAGCCCTCCTCACAGAGGGAGGGAGGGAGGAGGCTTCTGGGCATTGCCTGGACCAGTGGCTGGTGGTCGGGGCTGAGTTGCTGAGCTGTGCTGGAGAGTACAGGGGCACAGGCGTCTGCAGGAGCCAGGCTGCCCTGTGGACATGGCCATGGAGCCTGCGCCTTCCTCCGCCGTCACTCCAGGGCCACTCTGAGCCTCCAGCTGCCAGCGCAGCGGCCCAGGGTTGGAAGGAGCGCCGACGCCTGCCCAGTGGCCTCAGCCTCTGAGGAGATGACGCAGGGAGCTTTGGATGCTTCAGGTGTCTTCAGTACTTGTTTTCAAAATATCAGGCTTAGGTCTCAGCGGGGCCTTCTTCTAAACAGACAGTGAAGCAGAACGTCCCTCAGCGGCTCTGAAGGCAGTGCGTTTCTCTGCCGTCGTGGTGGGAGGAGGCCGGGACACCCTGGTTGAGGCTGGACCCGCAGCCTGGCCCTCCCCAGGCGATGGCAGCCCCGGCTGATCACAGTGCTCTGAAGATGGGACCTTGGACACCCACCCAAGGGCGTTTCACCTGCGGACCGGGGGCGCAGGGGCAGCTGAGGCGGCAAGTCCCAACTGTCAGCGAGACCGGGCTTCCCAGAGCTAGGATGAGCCGGGATGTGCGGGGTTATGCTGCCCAGTTTCCCCCGAGTGGAGTCGGGCGGGTGAGCGGCTCTCACTTGGCTCTGAAGCTCCCGGGCCCTGGGACGTGTGGCTGGGCAGGCAGCGGCAGCTCTTCCGGCGGTCTCAGAGCTCGGCTGTCGCCCTGCCCAGGAGGACTTCACAGCTGTGGATGTTCAGGGTCCAGTTCAGTGTGTCACACACCGGAAACTTCAAATATCTTCCTCAAATGCTCCACGTTAGATTATAATCCTTGAGTCATGTCACAGTTCTTTGGTGCAGTCCTCCCAAGGCGGCCGGGCTCGGCCGGTTCCGGTTGGCCCTTTGCTGCTGTGTGCGTGGGGCCCTGCACTCCTCTCTCTCCGTGGTGGGACGCGGCACCCTGGGAGCACCTGTGCTGAGTCTCTCCTTGGTGTCCTGGGGGCCGGGGCGGCCCAGGGTTCACAGATGTGGCCAGAGGAGCCTCAGATGCGTCTCGGCGACATGGCCCCTGTGAGATTCCGTGTCAGGTCTGGGGCCACATTGCCACACAACAGTGAGTTCGCAGCGCTGTCCCCACATGTCCCACTCTCCCGCAAGGGTCCAGGCAGCTGGGAATCAGTTTGGCTTGCTGAGAAGCTGCGTCCTGGGTGTCTGTCACAGAGCCCTCGCTCCCAGCCTGCGACTGGGGCCTGGTCCGGGGGCCCTGGCCCGTTTCCTCCGGCCGCAGACTCATTGAGGAAGCGCTGTGTGCACATGACGCCTGCCTGTGTGGCTTGTGTGCCGGGTGCTCTTCCTTCACTCAAGTCATAGAGTCGCAGACAGCATCCAGGCCACCTTCATCCTGCTGGTGAGCACACGACTGGTCCTGAAGGAGGAGCAGGCCTTGGGCAGGTGACCCCTCTCAGCTCAGCAGTTCCGTCCCGCGTGACACTGAGAAACCTGTGTGCACTGTCTTGGTGCGGCCGTCTCAGCAGAGGTCCTGCAGTCCCCTGGCAGGGCGTGCGGGACGGCTGTTGGCAATGGGGTGTTTGTGAAACCTTGCACCCTGGGTTTGCCGTGCTTGTTTAAATGGTCCAAAAATCACGATTCTGTGTTCAATGTGTGGGGAAGTAGGACTGGGTTAGAAGTCAACGTCTGAGGTCTGCCCCCTTCCTGCGTTTGCTGAGTTCCAGAGCGATTGAGCCCTGTGGGCACTGTGCCGCAGCTTCGGGGTTGGGTGTGGCTCGCCCTCCCCTCTGGGGACGCACAGGCGGCAGCAGATTGCCCAGGTCTTGGTATTTTTTGGAGATGAGTTTCCACACCCAGTGAGGGCCCTCCTTTGGAGAGCACTGCGGTCCTTAAGGACTGGAGCCCTGGCCTGAGGGGAGAGCCTGAGAGCAGGGTCCTTCCTGACCTCGCAGCCAGTTCTCCGTTCTGGGTGAGCCACATTTCAGCTCCTGGGGGCAGGCTCCCCTCCGACCCCTGGCCTGGCGCTTGGCACTGGAAGCGGCTTACGGGCCGGTTTCATTAGAGAAGCTCTGTAGCACAGGTCGATCTCAGTCCGCTGTGTTTCAGACGTGTTTCAGTGGTGGAGTGCGCCCCGTGCTTGCGGGAAGCCAGGAGGACGGGCCGCCTCTGGGTTAGACTCTGTGTTGTGCGACGGGACGACCTGCCTTGCTTTACATCTGTGCAGGGCTCGGGTCCAAAGCACTGGGTGTGACACGTTTTAGACACATTTTAGACTCTTCAGAGGGATGAGGACTCCCACCACCCATGGCCTCGCATGCCTGCTCCTGGAGCTCTGACCCAGCCGCCTCCCTCACATCCATGTGGCAACTGCCACGCAGACATTTGGAGAGTCATGGTGGAGATGATCGAATTATTGAATGTTCAATATTGGATATTGTTTGCTTATTTTATTCCTCATATCCATCAGTGGGCAGAACATTGTTTTCTTTCTTTCTTTCTTTTTTTTTTTTTTTTGAGATGGAGTTTCGCTCTTATTACCCAGGCTGGAGTGCAATGGCGCAATCTCAGCTCACCGCAACCTCCGCCTCCCGGGTTCAGGCAATTCTCCTGCCTCAGCCTCCTGAGTAGCTGGGATTACAGGCACGCGCCACCATGCCCAGCTAATTTTTTGTATTTTTAGTAGAGACGGGGTTTCACCATGTTGACCAGGATGGTCTTGATCTGTTGACCTCGTGATCCACCCGCCTCGGCCTCCCAAAGTGCTGGGATTACAGGCTTGAGCCACCGCGCCCGGCCCAGCTGGCTGATTTTGACAATGAATTTCTTAGTCCTGGACCGTGATTTCGGTGGGACACACTCTTGGAAGGGGCGTCTTGAGTGTGCTAAAGCCGTGGGGTGGAGAGCCACTTCTTTCAGGGGAGAGAGGTGTGATGTTCAGATGACTCTTTCTTTTCCCCCTTAAGGAGTCAATTCTGGCCCCACTGTGGAGCCCGTGAAGAGATGAGATAACCTCTTTCTCCTCCACAGAGAGGACGTGGCTGGATTCGTGGAGATGGTGCGGCCAGCCTCCCCCATCCCTCCCTGCCTCCCTGCCTCCCTCGCTCACTCATGGCTCTCCCGCTGTGCTTGCAGGTGTGGCTGACGAGGACGCCCTCGCTGCTGAGCGCGTGCGGAGAGGCCAGAACCCCCTGCCAGCCCAGCCCTCCAGCCTCCGCCCGCCGAAGCCATCCTGGCCTGCCTCGCTGTTCAGACATGCGCCCCACGGTCTGTATGAGGAGGAGGGCGAGCAGGACCGACCTCGGGTGTCCGGGCCCTGGGACTCCCTCGCGTCCGCAGCAGGTGTGCAAAGGGAGGAGGCCGTGGAGCGGGCCCGGAGTGAGACTTCCCCGGGTGCCAGAGGACAGCGAGGACAGAAACGGCGCCTGTGCTGCTGCGTTCTGACCTGAGCGGGTGGGGTGGCTGTGCGGGGTGGGAGGAGGTGGCTTTGCTCTGCTCCCCTCTCGCCCGCAGGCCCCACGCCCCGTGGTTCCAGGCCCCCACCATTAAAACGGGGTCCCGGTGCCCCGCACACAGCATGTGGCTCTGCAGAGGATGTGAGCTGCTGCGCACGGCCAGGTGCTGCTTTGACCGTAGACATGCCTTTTTGTAGCTTTGAGCACAGAGCTTGAGGCCCGTGGCTTAGGCCAGGTGGTCTCACGCTGGCGGGGGCTGCGTCTGCCCCTGCCCTCCATCAGCTTCACCTTCTCGTGCCTTCTTCAGCTCGGGGTACAGAACCAAAGCCCCCCTTGAGTCAGGCCTCCTTGTGAAGCGGAGTTTGCCTGCCCAGCCGCTGTGGGGCTCCTGGCTGCCCTGCCCGCCTCCCACCTCTTAGGGAGCTGCATAGTCTCTGAATGAGTGTCCCAGAGAAGTTTTGGGGCACCCGAGGATGTGCTGTGCATGCAGGCTCGGCCTGACCGCATCTGAAAGCCCGGGGCCAGTGCAGTGTGACTCTCCCCTCGGTTGGAGGGATTTGTGCTGCTTCTGGTTCTTCTCACTGCAGCAGTGAGGTGACCCAGCCACTCCGTCCGCAGGCTGATCTCCGTGTGTGGGGGAGCCAGGCAATGTTGTGAGGTCAGGTCTGTGGACGTGGGCCGAACAGCACTGCCTAAGCAGGACGTGCAAAGAAGTGGGGTGGTTTCTCTCCTCTGCCCTTCATAGAACTTTCTTTTGAAAAATTAGCCCCTTTCAGCCCTTCTCGGATGAAGCAGTTGCCGGCTCTGAGGAGGATGGAAGGCACACTCTGCCTTGAGAACCTCGGAAGGCACTTACTGTGGGTGGGCACAGCCCCTCCGGCCAGCTGCCCGCCCGCCTGCTGTGCCAGCCTTTGCCATGCTAGTCTGTGCTATGTCACTGAGTGGCAAACAGAGGCAGTTGCAGGCTGCATGCACCTAGAAAGAACTCCCTGTGTGCTGAGCAGGGGTCTGTTGTGTACTCCTGGTGCTGAGGGTCTGAAGGCGGGAGGGAGTGGGGCAGCGTCTGTCGATGGGTCTTTGCAAGGTGCACGATAGAGCAGGGTCATAGCTGTAGCATCCCTGAACCACCGGAAGCCTGGCCTGCAGGGGTCCTTGTGGCTTCCCAGTCCCCAAGAATGTGGTGTGCGGGTGCGGTCCCCTGGAGGAGCCGTGGAGAAAGCACAGTGAGCAGCACCCAGCAGAGGCCCGAGGCCACACGCTCATTTCAGAACTGGTCTGTTCTCCTCCTCCTGGGCCTGTGGCCGGCCGTGGCCGTGGCTGCGGGCAGGACTGATGGCACGGGCAGGAGCCCCTGTCCCCAGGCCTCATGGCTTTGCCAGTTTGCATCCTCCGGCAGGACACCATTTCTGAGGGGGAACCTGGTTGACTGCTGAATCCCACACAAATCCTTACACCAAAGCGGCAAGTGAAGGCCTGTTTTTGCCCGGGTCCTCTTTGTGGAGCTTCCGTCCCTCAGCTTTTCCTCGTTTGTTTTCTTTTTTCCAACCGTTTCATGAGATCATGAGGATTCCAAAGTGACCCTCAGAGATCTACAGATGTGATTTTCTTACAAGTCTGTAATGAGCACATGCCAGAGACTTAAGTTCTCAGTGAGAGATGACAAAGCTGACTCAGGAAGATTCGCGAAACCCCCGCAGAGCTGGGGTCGGAGCTGGAGGGAATTGCACAGCAGATGGTCTTGGTCTCTGCAGAGGCTGTTTGCGACTCTCACCCACCCCGTGCTGTCTGGGTGCTGGTGACTGACAAGGAGGAGGCTGAGCAAGGCCCCACCCCTGCAGGCTGGGGGGAGACAGGGCTGAGCACCGAAGGTCTTCTTTTCCCTGGAGCCCCTTGTCACAGAAAACTTGTGACTCTTGGCCAGGCCTCTGGGTGCCTGGAAGATCCCCCTCTTGTCTTTTTGCGGGATTTGCAAGTCCTGGGCAAGGTTCTTGAAAAAGGCCCGGCCGCCCCGGCAGTGCTGACGGCTCCTGCTTTTGCCTCCAGCCGTCTGACTGGTCCCTGCGTGGAGCAGGTCCTGTCCGAGCTCCCGGGAGTGAGCAAGCTTCCACTCCGGACTCACGGCGAGGTGTGCGGCCCCCAGGCCTGGGCGGGTCTAGGGCATGATTTTTTTTTTAGGCTGGAAATGAGCTCTCACTTGAGATACACTCCTCAAAATAGCAAACTTACTTGCCCCGAGGCTCCCCGCACGCCCCTCAGGTGGGGCATCTCCTGCTTCTCCCTCTTCTTTCCTCTGCCTTTTCCAAAGAGCCGCCTCCTGACTTTGGGAGCAGGTCCTTGGTGACCTCTGCACAGCAGCCAGTGGCACGCAGCCCGCTCTGTTCCTCTCCGTACTGAGGCCCACTTTCCTAAACACGCAGCACGGAAGGCCCTGTGTTTCACGGCATGTGGACCTCGTGCTGCTCCTGTAGGGCAGTCAGGATGCACCTGCTTGCATGGAAAGCACCCTGAGGTGGCAGCCTCTGCCACACACAGGCCGTGGGTGAGTGTGGCATGTTGCGTGGCTGCGGGTGTGGACTGGACCTTCAGGCTCATCCCTATCTGCATGCACGTCCCCTTCCGTGGAGAGCTGTTGGGTCCGGGCAGTGCTCTGTGGTGAGAGCCACAGCACATTGAGAGTCCGCGTGTGTCTGCCCCACTGTGGTGCAGCACGTGTGCGAGCCACATTCAGTGGGCCTGCACCCTGTGACATATTGGTCAGTGTGGCGGCCGTCCGCTGGGCAAGGAAGATGTGTCTGGTTGAAGCCTGGTACCTGGCCCACCTATGGCTGTGATTCTCTGGGGCCAGTCCTGAGTGTGGGTGGGGCCTCGGGTTCCCAAGAGGGTTGTGAGCAGGCTCCTCCCTGTGGGGCACGCCGCCACCATGTGAGGTTGTGCAGGTCTTCAGAGGGTCTTCCCGTCAGGTCGGGGGCCCGTGCGTGTGGGACCCACTTCCACCTGCTGCCGGTCATGAGCCCTGTGCTCAGTCACAGTCGTTGCCTGATCAACCTCAGGCCCATCTCCTGCACCACTCGGACACATGCTGAGTCTGAGACTGTCTCGGCAGGACTGCAGCCAGGCCTGTGTTTGTGGCACGTTGCATCAGCTGTTCAGAGGGTGGGTGTCTTTTTCCCTGTACTTCAGCTGGGTCAGTCAGTGGCCGCCATTGACTTCGGCAACAGGGAGATGCAAGGTTACTTTCCTCAAGCAAGAAATGGGACTTTGACACTGGATGCCACAGAGCCCACAAGCATGAGGCTGGAGCACAGCAAGGCTTTGCCTGCAGAAAGGCCTCACTGTGTGGCCAGCGCTGGGGGAGTGGAGGAGATGCGGTGGGCACCCTCTCCACAAGTGGGCGTGGCTCTGCGCAGGCCCCGTGTGTGTTCTGAAGGAGGGCCCTGGGCAGGGTTCTGGCCCTGAGGTGTAGCCGTCCCCAGGGTGGGCTTCCAGCTCTGCCGCCCAACTCGGGTAGGGGGAGTCGCCCACTTCTCTGCAGGGTGGTGAAGTTCTCTGAATAATGGGAGCCGTTCTCCACGTGCACCTGGGAAAGTCAGCTCAGGCTTTGAGGTTTCGGTGCGGCTGAGGCAGGTGACTTCACTTGGTTGCGTTTTGTTCTTAACACGGGGAGATATTTAGAAAACACATTTGGCTCTTACTGGGGAAGCAGTGCCGTTCCGCACCGTGTTTTACAAGCCGTGTTTCCTTAGGATTCAAAGAAGGTGGCAAGAGGAAGAAGCAGAAGCAGAAAGAGGAGTCGAAGAAGAAGAAGTCGAGCCGAGGCAATCACTAGAGCGGACTTGCAGGCGCGGCCCCGAGCTGCTCCACCGGGCTGGTGTGCGGCCGCGTGCACGCGCTGGGTAGCAGCGTGGGGTCAGGACTGTCTGGCGGCCACACTCGCTCGGCAGGATTATGCACTCACCGATCAGGCAGAGCAGGGGTCAGGGCGGGGCTGATGGTGCGGGGGGCGGGCATGGACACTGGGGACGGGCCGCGGCCGCGGCTCTCATCTGCTTCTCCCAGCACTCAATCTGCTAGCGTTTCCCTCTAGAGCTTCCGGATCCTCTTCATTCTTTTCGGCCACGCAACCACTCCGCATGCTGCTGGGGTATTTGTAGCATTAGGAGAACAGCAGGGCAGACAGCTGAGGGGCTTTCACTGAACCACGCGCTTTCCTGTGGCGGTGCTGTGTTTGGAATTAGAGGGTAATTCAGTAGAGTGTGACTTAGAGAATGCCCTAAGTGATGCACTGAATCCGGGCGGCCAGGGCACCTTTTCCTCAGGGCAATGTGGCCACAGGAACAGAATCATGCATCACACCACATGTAAAATCATTCCTGTGCTTCATCTTTTACTTTCCATCTGCAGGCAGTCCAAATTCAACTTCAAATACCGTGTAGGTCTTGCTAGATTCCACGTTTTTTTCCTGGGATCCATAATTCCTTTTAGCAAAAGGTTTTTGCCCAGCGGCACCCTCCCTAGCAGTCCTGGGTCAGGGCTGTGCTGGGGAAAACGGCGGGTCATGACACATGCCCCAAACACCCAGAGATGGCACCAGGAGGTTGAGCCAGTGTTCAGCTCGCGAGCAAAGTCACCGCACTCTGACTAGATGCTGCCCACTGCCGGCAGCCCTTCATCTGCTTCTCTTTTTACTGTTACTGAGCACGGAGCGGAATTCGGGGTTGCCTTGTCTTCCCTTCTTCCCTGCACGACCCCCCCGCCCCGCCCGCTGTCCTTCCCTTTCCCATGAGGACCTGCTGTTCCTGTTGCTTGTCCTCTGTCCTCTGGGACGTGAGGGCCTGTGAGAGGCTTGGGTGTGGTGTGAAGACGCCAGCAGTTTTAAGCTAGCGATGCTGAAGCCGGGAATTCTTTGTTACTATCCATGGAGCAGTGACCCAGGCTTGGGAGCCGGAAACAAGCGCGATCTGTGATTTTATTTAGCACACCTGTTGCCCAAGAGTTGGCTTTGTTTGTTTGCTTTTAGGGGGGAGCAGAGTGGTATTTGATGCTTTCTGCGGACAATGTAACTCTCAACGCATCATGTATCTTAAGTGCCACCTACGTAAATAAAACATGAGCATATTGAATACAGCTCACCTGCCGTCCTCTGTAAGCACCAGTAAGTTGCACTGTTAAGATGAATTAAGAAGTGGTGGTTCACGCCCGTAATCCCAGCACTTTGGGAGGCCGAGGCGGGTGGATCACGAGGTCAGGAGATCGAGACCATCCTGGTCAACGTGGTAAAACCCCATCTCTACTAAAAAATACAAAAAATTAGCTGGGCTTGGTGGCGCGTGCCTGTAATCCCAGCTACTCAGGAGGCTGAGGCAGGAGAATTGCCTGAACCCAGGAGGCGGAGGTTGCAGTGAGCCGAGATAGCGCCATTGCACTCCAGCCTGGGTAACAAGAGCGAAACCCCGTCTCAAAAGAAAAAGAAAAAAAGAAGAATATAAGCAGTTCTTCAACATCAGCATTATGAAGGGTAAAGTGGCATTTTGCAGGCAAAAGTCTTGTTTCTGAAATGCATCACTGCAAGGTGAAGGTGTGACAATCCCAGCACTGTGGGAGGCCAAGTTGGGCAGATCACCTGAGGTCAGGAGTTCAAGACTATCCTGGCCAACGTGGCAGAACCCCATCTTTACTAAAAATACAAAAAATTAGCCAGGCGTGGTGGTGGGCACCTATGATCCTAGCTACTTAGGAGGTTGAGGCAGGAAAATCGCTTGAACCTGGGAGGCAGAGGTTGCAGTGAACTGAGATTGGGCCATTGCACTCCCACTTGGCTGACAGAGCAAGACTTCCAAAAAATAAAAATAAAAAAAAAAAGCTAACACACACACGACAAGCTCTCGGCAAAGTGGCCAGAGTCCCTTTTCACACAGCCTGGCCACCGGGTCAGCTCGTGTTACAGGCTGGTTCTCTTGTCACTGCGTTACCCCATGAGAGGGAGAGATCCCGACGCCAGGAGGAAGAGGAGGAGGGAGCTGGTGTCCATGGAGCCAGCAGGTGCCTGGTCAGCAGGTACGTATCTGCTTCTCAGGTGAGGAGGGGTGCTGGGGTCTACCGACCCCTGTGCCCAGCGCCCCACACCCCTAGAGCGTGCTTCTGGAGTCCCACTGTGCAGACAGAGCCCACGGCTGCTTATGCGAACATCTGCTGGGAGGGTGGTGGAGGGGAGCCCAGCCCCTGAGAGCACGTGGCACCTGTTATCACCTTTGTGCTGTTCTGAGCACTGGCGGGCCCTGCGGTGGGTAGGGAAGGCAGCGAGGTGCCGGTGGGTGGGAGGTAGGTGGGCTGCGGAGGGTGCGGCAGGGCTGAGGTGGGAGAGTCAGGACCACAATGGAGCCTCCTGGCCACCCCACCGCCAACCGTGGGGCCACCCTGTATGCTGCTCACCTTTGTCAGGGGCACGAAGGGCTGCAGAACCACTTTGCATAAGTAAATACATGGAAACATTCTGAAAAGTTCACACTCTAACCCTAACCGGGGGCCCCGTCTGCCTTTCCCCATCTGTTGGGTTGCACAGCTGGGGACAGAATCAGAACCAGGACATGGCGCTGTCCCCAGGGAGAACTCTCTGCTCTTTTGTTCGGAGCCCTGGAAAAGTGGGACCAGACGTGAATGACCGCACCTGTGTTAAACAGGTCTTTTTTTTTTTTTTGGTTTGTGTTTTTGAGATGGAGTCTTGCTCTGTCACCCAGGCTGGAGTGCAATGGTGTGATCTCAGTTCACTGCAGCCTCCACCTGCCAGGTTCAAGTGACTCTCCTGCCTCAGCCTCCTGAGTAGCTGGGATTATAGGCGCCTGCCACCACACCTGGCTCATGCTATATTAGTAGAGATGGGATTTCATCATGTTGGCCAGGCTGGCCTCGAACACCTGGCCTCAAGTGAAGCACCTGCCTCAGCCTTCCAAAGTGCTGGGATTACAGACGTGAGCCACCGCACCCATCTCTTGTTTTGCCTTTGCCAGAATTAAGTTTTGTTTTGTGAACTGTCTGGAAGGAAGCCTGGGATTCATTTACATGGACCCAAGCATGTGGTTTCCACCGTCCCCGTCCTGGCTGCCCTGGAAGTCGCTGTGTGAGATGCCTGTCACTGCCCATGTGTCCTCCTTAGTCCTGGCACTGCTTGGAAGGTACCGCCACGAGCACATGCCTTGATCACGCTCCTTCCCAGGTGGACCAGCCGCTCTGCCCAGAGCCTGATGCTCCTTGGTGCCTTTGGTGGCAGCCTGGGGCTGTGGTGATGGGCAGCCTGTGTAAGGCCACCATGAGCTCTTCCAGGTGGGAGGCAGGTAGTAGCTGACCACCCACCCTCTGCCAGCCACCTGTGCCCTCCAGGGGGGACGCACCTCTGCCACGGCACTTTCTTCAGACCTACAGGGTTGAGCAAATGGACAGACCAGCAGCGAGCTAGGCTGATGGCCAGGGTGGGACTGTTTGGGTCCCAGACCTGGGAATCGCTGAGCCTCTCCTGTCCAAGTCCCACCGAAGGTGAAATGACACCAGCACATTTCTGCTCCCCTGCATGTCTCCGTGGATGTGACATTGGCTGGGAGGGGTGTGCCCTGAGGACATGGCGAGGCTGAGCACTTGGACAGCAGGGACCTGGGTGTCAGGAGGGCGGTGTGGCCTAGAGGATCCCATACCCAGTGTGGGGAGAGGTTGAGCTGCAGCTGTGCCTGGGCAGCGCGTGGAGGGACGGACCCAGAAGGCTCTGTGTGGCCACTTCTTTGGAGACGAGGCTAGGGCTGGGTGCCTGGGCCCCACCGTCTCAGCGGTAGGCAGGGATCTGGGTGGGGCTGGAGCTGGAGCTGGAGGTGATCCTGGCTCATCTCCACTCCTTGCCTAGGGCCAGTGGGGACAGCACTGGGATTTCTAGAGAATTTCGTGTTTTCTTTAACCTTGTTTTTGTAGTTTTTATGAACTGAAGAAGAGGCTGAGAGGAGATGCCCTTTGGCATGGGTCTGGCACCTTCTGGGAGTTGGTCTTGTAGGCAGATACCAGCCTCAGCCTGTGGAGTCCGTAGCTCAGCCCTGCACAGCTCCTCCGCCCTTGCCCACCCCCAGCAAAGCCCCCTGCTTTTCCCAGAGCCTGCTTCTGGGTGGGCCCTTGCTGCGTGGGCACTGTGGGCAGCCTGTGGTTGCTGTTCTGGGGAAGGCGCCCTGGAGCCCCTGCTCCTTTCTCGTCTTCCAGTGCCTCGTCCAGGCTTATTCAAGCAAGGTCACTGACGGTGGAGGTTGGAGGCCTCAGCACAAGGTGTGGCCTCCCCGCAGCCCCCGAGCTTCAGAGACCCCCAGCTCCCACCCCTGGGGCTTATTGAGAAGAGTGTTTGGGAATCTGGGCCCTATCACTCCATCCCCCACATCCCTCACCCCCACTGAAGCCTGGCTGAAAACGTGCGTCGTCTGGGCTGGAGTGAACCACCCATGGGTATCAGCGGCAATGGAGTGGGGCCTGGGCACGCATGGGTATCAGCGGCAATGGAGTGGGGCCTGGGCCTCACCCTGCAGCCAGAAACTGCATCTGCAGTGGCTGCAGGCTTGTCTCACTGCTGTGCCCAGCACGGCCTCACCCCACATGATGGAGCCATTTACATCCAGACCTGGGCTCTGCCTGGAGGCTGCCAAGGACTTAGACTTTGGAGAAGGGGCGATGAGGAATGAATGAAGGGATGGCCGTGTGTGGGAGAAGAGGCTTCCAGCCTGGCAGCCCTGGGCTTTGAGGCTTTGGAGGTGACCCTGTGTCATCTATGCCAAAACGTGGCTGCTTAAAATTTTTTTTAAAATCCCGGTAAACAGCACGTAACATAAGTTTTATCACCCTATTTCTAAGTGCACGGTTTGGGGGCACTGAACACATCCACACTGCGGAGCAGCCCCCATCACCACCGCCTCCACGCCGCTTGTCTCCCCACGCCAAAGCTCCTTCCTGATTCCAGGCCCACTCCTCACTCCCCCTTCCCAGCCCCCAGGCCCCCTTCCACTTCCTGTCTTTATGAGCTTGAGACTCCGGGGACCTCCTGGGAGTGGAATCAGGACTCATTCCTTTCTGTGTGGTCAATTTCACTCCACACGACATCCTTCAGCTCCTCTGGGTGGTGGCCATATTGGGATTCCCTTCCTTTTCGAGGCTGGGTCGCGCTCTGCTGGGTGGAGGGTGACAGAGCAGGAGCCTTGTTATCTTAAACAAACGCCACTATTTGAAGTTCCCTTTAATTAAAAATCACCTAAAATCCAGCCCCAAAACATCAACCTAATGGCTAACGTCAGTATGACTAGAAATACTCCAACCCTAAGTTAAACCCCCACTCCAATCAGAAACATGCCAATCTTGAGATAACCTCCCCTCCCACCAGAGACCTTCCAACCCCACAATGAAACTCTCCTTCACGCAGAAACATTCCAGCCTGTGATAAGCTCCCCTGTCCTAAAACCCTTAAATACCCTTAGTCTGTAAGAAGAAACACTCCTGACTGAAATCAACCAGAAGCCCCTCTCAGGTTTATTCTCTAGAATAAACCTGTCTTTGACTGTTGAGCCACTTTTCATGTTTCTTCAACTTATAGAGGGAACTCCTTGTTGCCACTGTTTGTCCTCTGTGGATTCCCGGGGGGCCCTGCCTGAGCCGATTTTGAGCAGCATCCTCATGTTTGGCCACGAACATCCATTTTTTTCTCTCCTGCAGAGGCATGTGCTATGTGCTTCTGTTCTGTCCCCATTTGGTGGCTCTGGAGAGCAGGAGTGAATGCCAGGGTGTCACTTACAGGCCTTGGAGGGGCTTGGGTACCAGGCAACTTACCCTCAAGGTGCCTGACTGGCAGGCTGAGCGGCTGCCCTTGCCAGGCACAGAGCTCCTGCCCAAGGCCACCCGCCCTTAGTACCCAGCCCTGGAGGCAAGTGGTGCCTGCTGTCCGTGTGGACCCTCAGCTGACTTCCACTCCCAGGTTACAGGAGGCACTGCTGCGTATGTATGGTCAAAGTGGCTGATGACTTCAGGTACCTGATTTCTCTGTCCCTGCCTCTGGAGCTGCTGGGGTGGTCAGGGTGGATGGAGTGCATGTCTTGTGCCTCTCATGGTGGCTTCGCTTGACCTGCAACATTGGGTGGTCCCTGGGGCCCCTTCCAGGCCTCAGCAATCAGGGCTGCTTCCTCCCTGCCCCTCTCACTCTCAGTCACTCACAAGAGATCACGTGGGTGTTAGGGTCTCCCGCCTGCATCTGTGGACCTGGTGCCCCCCAGTTTCCTGTCCTTCTGGCCAGCCCTCGCTCATCCTGAGAATGCTGTTCTCAGCGGGGAACCCACAGCGGGTGCTGGCTTGTGAAGGCCTCAGCAGTGTTGGCATGTGCGGCCAGAGGGCTCTGGGGCAAACCCACGGCAATGGCAAGGGCCCAGCCGATGCCTCCTCCTCCTCTGTGTGTCTGTGTCCTAAGTTCTCATGAGGAGACTAGTGAGGACACCAGACAGACTGGACTGGGGCCACCCTAAGACCTCATTTTAACTCATTGTCCTTGAAAGACCCACCTCCAAATACAGGGATGTCGAGGCCCTGGGGGTTAGGACTAACACGTGCGGGCTTTCCCAGGACAGTCGGCCCTTGCCACAGTGTTGCTGCTGGGATGCCCCACACATATGGCCCCCATAGTGAGGCCGCCTCACCTTTTGTGCCAGGATGGCAAGGGGGCATGGGGTGAGCAGCTGGGACCACCCCTACCCTGCAGGACCTCCAGTCAGAGGCTTGAGTGCCCAGCTCCTCACCCGTGTGTCCAGGCTTCACCAGTCTCTGGGGATCAGCACCCAGTCTTGGTGGACACAGAGAATTGGGTTTTCATGGCATAAAAATGGCTGTTCTTCTGACCGACTAGCCATTATGTGGTTATAGGGGTGGCATTGTGTGACACAGGGCAGTGACTGTTACGATGACTGAGAAAGTGAACTTGGGAATCAGCCTGGGTGTGGACGGATGAAGCCAGTGTATGGTGAAAGCCAGGGCTCAGCCTGGTGCAGTGCAAGGAGCAGGGACCCAGGGGACGGGGAGGTCCCTCCAGCCCACTGGCCAGGCTCCGGGACGCTGGCTGTGCCTGGAACTGGGGGGATATGCTGGGTCCTTTGGCTTCTGACCTGGCTGTTTCCTTACTCTCCCCCACTGCAAGGGGTCTGTGGGCTTCTAGAAGCGCCTGGGATTGCAGGTCCACCTGCCTCAGCCTCCCAAGGTGCTGGGATTGCTGGGATTGCAGGATGGCCCATGGCTTACGGAGGTATGGGACTGCTGGCGCATGACCGTGTGAGCTTGGCAGCCCCGGGATGTTGAGGTCGACAGCGTTCATATCCAGCGTTTGCGGATGAAGGGCGGGTGGCGTTTGAGCTGGTCTGCTTGCTGCGAGAGTTCTGCTCCCCCACCTCCTGGCATGGGGTCCCTCTCAGCCCAGACCCTGGTTACTTGGCAAAGCCTGGGGAACCTCCTTCAGTGAAGGGTGGTGTTGGGGGCAGAGCTGCCTCAGGGCTTGCTGGATCTCTCAGCCCCTGGGGGCTGGGCCTGGCCTGTCCCAGCTGGGCCCCCGCCCCACGCCAGGGTCACAGCAGGCCGTCTGTGCCCTGCTGGGGGCTGGGGACCCAGGCCCGGCTGCCCTTCTTCAGGGGAGCTTGGATGGCTGAGCTGCTCCCTTGCTAGGGGGGAGCCCAGATGGCTTTGAGGAGGTGACTCGCCCCGTCCCGACTGTGGGAACGTTTAGGAGGCCTGGAGGGAGAGGGGCTGCTCCGTTGAGTTTAACGGAAGCCCATCAAGACAGTGGCCGGTACGTGGTCCGGCTCTGCAGTAGGCCCTGCGGAGAGTTCTAGGTGCTTGGGGTTTCAGTGTTGGCCATGCCGGAAGAAGCAGTTCCAGAAGACGGACTGGCTCCCTTGCCAGCAGGAGCAGCCAGAGGCCTTCCCCCCGAGGGGCTGCTGGGGCGTGTGGACAGTGTCCCCCAGGTGGAGGGAGGGGCCACGGTTTACAGCCACACGGGGTGCCACGCAGAGTGACACGCTCTGGCAGTGGCTGCACCCAGACAAGGGGTGCTGGAGGGTGGTGGGCACCCCAGTTCTGGGGGTGGCACACGTCGGGTTATCAGGCTGAACTCTGGAGTTCCAGCTGGCTTTTGTTTTTTTAACTTTGTAGTACAGAAATGTTCAAATATACAGAAAGGTAGCTAGTCAACAACTGTTAAGGTGTGTGTGTGTGTGTGTGTGTGTGTGTGTGTGTGTGTGTGTAATTTGCAGAAGTTTAAAGTAAATACTTCATCCCTAAGTAGCAGTGTCCATCTCCAAAAATATAAAATGCAAATGTAATCCCAGTGCTGGCCAGGCGCAGTGGCTCACACCTGTAATCCCAGTGCTTTGGGAGGCTGAGGTGGGTGGATCACCTGAGGTCAGGAGTTCAAGACCAGCCTGGCCAACAGGGCGAACCACCGTCTCTACTAAAAACACAAAAATTAGCAGGGTGTGGTGCCAGGCACCTGTAATCTCAGCTACTTGGGAGGCTGAGGCAGGAGAATTTCTTGAACTCGGGAGGCAGAGGTTGCAGTGAGTCAAGGTAGAGCCACTCCAGCCTGGGTGACAGGGAAATGCTATCTCAAACATATATATATATATATATATATATATATATATATATATATATATGCCCTGTACCATTATCACACTGCAGAAAATTAGTAATTCCCCCATGCCAGCTACTTCCCAGTCCGTTTTCAGGAACTATTTAGTTTTATTCTTTTCTTTCTTGAGGCAGAGTCTCCCTTTGGCACCCAGGCTGGAGTGCAGTGGCTCAGTCATAGCACACTGTACCCTGCCCTCCTGGGCTCAAGCCGTCCTCCCACCTCAGCCTCCCAAGTTGCTGGGGCCACAGATGTGCCACCATGCTTGGCTGATTTTTAAATTTTTATAGAGACAGGATTTCACCGTATTGTCCAGGTTGATTTCAAACTCCTGGCTGAAGCGATCTGCCTGCCGTGGCCTCCTAAAGTACTGAGATTACAGGCGCGAGCCTGGCTCGTAATTTTTTGTTTGTTTTTTTCGCAGGAGACTGGAGTTTTTTTATTACTGCAATCAGTGCCCCCGGCCTGTATTTTTAAGCTAGGCTTCAGTCAGGACTACACATTACGTGTAGCTGTCACGTCTATTAGATCTTTGTACATTTTTACCTTTTGTTATGAAAAAATCTTAAAAATGTTCAAATCGTGTGTTTGGAACAGGTAACCGTTCCAAATGAACCCCTTCCCCCAGAGGTGCACAGCGCGCCGATCCCTCGTGTATCTGGACCTCCTCCTCATCATGCTTTTGTTTGATTGATTGTTTTGAGACAGTCTTGCTCTGGTCCCCAGGCTGGAGTACAGTGGTGTGACTTCAGCTCACTGCACCTCCACCCTTTAGGTTCAAGCCATTCTCCTGCCTCAGCCTCCAGAGTATTTGGGGCTGCAGGCGCGCACCGCCACACCCGGTTAATTTTTGTATTGTTAGTAGAGACGGGGTTTCACCGTGTTGGCCAGGCTGGTCTCGAACTCCTGACCTGAAGTGGTCCACCTGCCTCAGCCTCCCAAGGTGCTGGGATTGCAGGCCTGAGTTACTTCGCCCAGGCTGCAACATGTTTTGAAGTAAGTCCTGGGCTATGCGTGACTTCATCTGTCAATATCTGACCCGTCCTTCCTTGAATTTCTTAGCTAGAATTCTTCTGTAAAGATGGATTTTCCCTCATCCACTGCTTGGGTCCCTGGAGTAGTTTCTGTTTTAAAACGCCCAGCACAGTTTTGTTTTTTTCCCAGTCTCAGTGTCTAGAGCAACTGGCTGGCTCCCTGGCTCCTCCGGGGACCCGAGGTGACCGGTGGCTCCGTCTAGTCCCTGGTGAACCCACAGCTGGGATCCCACTTGTGGTTTTCCACGGTTGAAGCCCTTGCCCTTGAAGCTCGATGGCCCCGTCTGAGTGATAGACTCCTTGGTGTCTGAGTGCTTGTGGGTGCCGGGGCCTCAGCTGCTCTGGGGAAGCCCAAGGCCGCCTCCGTGGATGTGGGGAGAGAGTATTTTTTAAAGAGGAAGTTCGTGTTGGATATATAAGATAAAGGATTTATATTAATATTTTCAGTTCAAGTTTAGGATTACAGGGTTTTCACTATTTTGATTTTATATTTTGTTTTTCTTTTACTCTGAGAATTTAAATTCTTTTTTTTTTTTTGTGAGATGGTCTTGCTCTTGTTACCCAGGCTGGAGTGCAATGGCGTGATCTTGGCTCACCACAACCTCCAACTCCTGGGTTCAAGCGATTCTCCTGCCTCAGCCTCCCAAGTAGCTGGGACTACAGGCGCCTGCCTCCACGCCTGGCTAATCTTTGTATTTTTAGTACAGATGGGATTTTGTCATCTTTGCCAGTGGGTCTCAAGTGATCCACCTGCCCCAGTCTCCCAAAGTGCTGGGATTACATGCATGAGTCACCACGCCCAGCCAGAATTTCAGTTCTTAATACATAAACATTGTTGCTTATTTGATATATAGAAAATAATATGATTAATTAAAAATTAAAAAAACTCAGCTCTTCAGTCCTCCTTCCTTCTTTCTCTGTCTTCCTTCCTTCCCTCCCTCCCCCTCCCTCCCTCTCTCTCTTTCTCTCTCTTTCTTTCTTTCTTTCTTGAGGGAGTCTCACTTTGTTGCCCAGGCTGGAGTGCAGTGGTGTGATCTCAGCTCACTGTGACCTCCACCTCCTGGGTTCAAGCGATTCTCCCGCCTCAGCCTCCAGAGTAGCTGGGATTACAGGCACCCGACACCAAACCCAGCTAATTTTTTTGTTTTTAGTAGAGATGAGGTTTTGCCATGTTGGCCAGGCTGGTCTCGAACTCCTGACCTCAGGTGATCCACCTGCCTCGGTCTCCCAAAGTGCTGGGATTACAGGCGGGAGCCACCGCACCCGGCTTTATCCTTTTCCTTAGGGCACGACACCAGGATATGTAAATCTCGAGATAATCCCTCTTGGTGTGGCTGAGCCAAGAACTCCGTAGACTCTTAAGCTTCATTTATTTCCTTTTGCTTTCAACTTCTAGGATTTAAAAAGTATTTGATGTAAACACGCGCGTTGTTCCAAAGCAAATCCACAAACACCGTGCACTCAGGGGAGCCCAGCTTTTGCACCCGCCCCTCCTCGCTACGGGCTTTCATTTCCTTTGTTTCCCCTTTTATTTGAATACATTAAACACAAAGAAAACTTACTTTTATTTATAATGTAATTACATAATATTTAAATAAACATGAAGCAGCCCTCCCCTCCCCTTTGCTTTTCCGTCCTGGGCGTTGGGAGGACCCTCTGCCTCCCAGGCCTAGAGGCCGGGGGAGCTGCAGTCCAACATCTGGGCCCAGGGCAACCCGTGCTGGAGCTGGAGACGCGGGTACCTCCTCCTGTGTGGCGGGAGCCGCGTGGGCACCTGTCTGTCCTGCTGGAGGGGTGCTGGGGTGCTGGGGCCGCCCTCCTCCGGGTGAGGTGGGTCTCTTGCCTCTGCACTGGCCCTTCCACTCTTGGCGACTGGTAGCTCGTTAACTTCCTACTGCCCTGAGATCTGGTGGCCTCTGGGGTCTGGAGCGCCATTCGTGAGTGGCTGCAGAATGCCAGGCTCCTCATCCTGTGACCCGTCCTGTCTCTACCAGCTTGCGCTCTTCCACAAAGAACCTTCCTGAGTGGGGCGTGGTGGCTCTTGCCCGCCATCCCAGTGCTTTGGGAGGCTGAGACAGGAGGATCACTTGAGCCCAGGGGTTCCAGAGCAGCCTAGGAAACTGAGAGAGACTCTGTCTCTACAAAAAAATATAAAAAAAGTTGGCTGGGTGTGGTGGTGCACGCCTGTAGTCCCAGCCAGTCAGAGGCTGAGGTGGGAGGACGCGGACGCCCAGCTGTGATCATGATGACCCTGTGCTCCAGCCTGCGAGACACGGTGAGACCCCAAGTAAAATGTCTTCCCTTATTGACTGGGCGTTTGGTTATATTGAATCACTTTCTACTCCATAGCAAAGGTGTTAATTAACTGGACACATTGAGGGCCAGCCCCCAAGAGAAGGCCACGCCCCCAGGGAGCAGTGGGAGGAGCAGGGCACCGTCGGCTCAGAGAAGACTTGCTCACTTTATTAACTTTAAATATTTTATTTCTAAATTTTGGGAGTAAAATCAACATACAGGCAATACATGATCATTGGTAGAAAAATCAGAAATGCAGATATGTAAACAAATGATTCCTAGCACCCAGAGACCCTGCCCTGGTGAACACACCAGTCTGTGCCTTTACCCAAGTACACACTGGCAGAGACTTCACATCAGGAAACAGACCTCCCTGAATATTGTGGCACAGAACTGTGCGTTGAGAGGAATTTATCACAGCCAAGTGCCGTTCTTACTCCTGTAGGCCGGCTTCCTGTGTTCTGTATTTTTTGCTGCTACAGCCTGTGCTTCTGGGGACGTGCTTGTCCCTAAACGTCCTTTGCTGTTGTCTTTGGGGTGAATTCCCAGAAGTGGGATTGCAGGTCAAAGGTAAGATGAGCACTCATCCCTAGGAGCTCCTCCCTCCCCACTCTCGCCCTCGCCACCAGCTCTCATCCCCACCCGCACACCCCCACGATCAGTCCCCCTCCAGCTCTCATCCCCACCCACACTCCCCACACCATGATCAGTCCCCCTCCAGCTCTCATCCCCACCCACACTCCCCACACCATGATCAGTCCCCCTCCAGCTCTCATCCCCACCCACACTCCCCACACCATGATCAGTCCCCCTCCAGCTCTCATCCCCACCCACACTCCCCACACCATGATCAGTCCCCCTCCAGCTCTCATCCCCACCCACACTCCCCACACCACGATCAGTCCCCCTCCAGCTCTCATCCCCACCCACACTCCCCACACCACGATCAGTCCCCCTCCAGCTCTCATCCCCACCCACACTCCCCACACCACGATCAGTCCCCCTCCAGCTCTCATCCCCACCCACACTCCCCACACCACGATCAGTCCCCCTCCAGCTCTCATCCCCACCCACACTCCCCACACCACGATCAGTCCCCCTCCAGCTCTCATCCCCACCCACACTCCCCACACCACGATCAGTCCCCCTCCAGCTCTCATCCCCACCCACACTCCCCACACCACGATCAGTCCCCCTCCAGCTCTCATCCCCACCCACACTCCCCACACCACGATCAGTTCCCCCACCAGCTCTCATCCCCACCCACACTCCCCACACACGATCAGTCCCCCTCCAGCTCTCATCCCCACCCACACTCCCCACACCACGATCAGTTCCCCCACCAGCTCTCATCCCCACCCACACTCCCCACACCACGATCAGTCCCCCTCCAGCTCTCATCCCCACCCATACTCCCCCACACCACGATCAGTCCCCCTCCAGCTCTCATCCCCACCCATACTCCCCCACACCACAATCAGTCCCCCACCAGCTCTTATCCCCACCTGCACTCCCCACCATGATACGTCCTCCCCACCCATGATACGTCCCCCCAACCCACACTCCTCCACACCATCAATCCTCCCCACGATCAGTCCTCCCCAGGCCCTCCTCCCGCTGCCTGCCTGGTCCTTGCCCTCCATCCCTCGGACTCCCGCACTCTGCAGGGGGTTGATGGCAGCAGCGAGGCAGCCCACACTGGGTGTGGACATAGCAGGTGCCTGGAAGGTGTCCCTGGATTCATATTTTAGAGGTTTTTGGAAGTTTTTTTAATTTGGCAAAGCAGCTTTTGGTTGCATCTGGAGCCCTCCCAGGCGAGCCCTTTGATTCCAGTGAGGAAGGGCCCCCACGCCGTGGTCCTTGCCACCCGAGGTGTGGACCTGGCCTGCTGCCGATGGGAGGCCTCAGCCGTGTGGGTGCTGCGTCGCTGTGTGGGGGCCTGTGCATGCTGGCAAGGCCACTCACGCAGCTGCAGCGCTGCCCAGGCATCTCAGAGGGCAAGGGCACTGAGGGGCTGGGGAGAGTTGGGCTGGGTGAGCACCTGTGGGACTCCGGGAGGTTATTTGGGGATGGGAGAGCCCCGGGAAAGAGGAACTTCCCGAGTCTGGGAGGTTGAATGTCCCGTGAGGCGTGCTGTTCTGTGCCCAGGCCAGGGGGTGGTGCAGCTCCGGAGAATCCCCAAGAGCAGGCCCTCGAGGTCCCTGGGCAGTCCTGGGTTCTCCCCGTGCTGACTTGGTTTCTTCTCACAAGAGGACAGAGTGGGGTGCCCTGTGTAAGGTGCTGGCCACTGGATGACACAGGCAGAGCCTCGCTTTGGGGCCGCTGCCACTCTCACTGCTGTGCTGTGTAGGTGCCAAACCCAGGGCGGGAACCCCCAGCCAGGGGAGGTGCAGCCCAGCCTACAGTTCACCTAGGCACGGAGCAGGCAGGGGCTAGGGCTGCCTCCCAGAGCTGGGCAGGTGGTGCCTGGTTCACGAAACCCAACTTCAGGGAGAAGAGAGACCTGATGCGGAGCTTCAGATCCACGCCTAGGCTGGGAGAGGTGGCTCATGCCTGCCATCCCAGCACTGCGGGAAGATCCCTTGAGACCAGGAGTTCGAGGCCACAGTGAATCGCAACTGTGCCCCTGTACTCCAGCGTGGGAGACGCCACGAGCCTTGTCTCTAAAACAGACAAGATCCACACTGACGCCTGTTCTCCAATTCTCTCCACAGAGCTGCCTCCTAATGAGGAGGGGTTCTGGGCCTGCCCCGGAGACCCCGAGGCTGGAGGCAGAGGGGGCTGTCAGCAATCCCGGGGCCTTTCATCGTGGAGGGTGGAGGGAAGTGCCTGGGGTAGGAGGGGCGGGTGGGTGCACAGTGGGACCCCAGGTCAGCAGTGTGTCCTGAAACCCTGCCCTGAGCTGGGGGACTGGGTTCCACTAAGTGAGTGCCCTGAGCTCAGGCTCCACCTGTACAAGGGCAGTGCTACCCAGATGCCCCCGGGAGCCTCTCTGCCCTAGACCAGCCCGAGCGCCTGCTGGCCTGAGGTGGGGGGAGGCCATGAAGGGCAGTGGGCTTTGCAGAGAAGAGGGGTGAAGCCTGCCGCATGCCTGTGGAGTAGACTCAGGTGTGTGGAGCCCCCCCGTAAGCCCAGAGGGCCCTGGCTGACTGGCGCATGGGTGCAAGGCAGCCAAGTTAGTATTGTGTCCACCTCTGCCTGCGGGCTCCAGCCTGCTTTGCCCCTAGGCCTCCCTCGAGGGTGCTGCAGGGAGAGCCCAGCAGGCAGGCAGGCGACCTCTGGATCCCCAGACCTGCAGAGCCCTGGCCCTCCACCCACCTGCATGGGGGCAGTACGTGGTGTTTGCTGCTCCTCCACCTCTGCCGTCTCCCTGGGAGGTGCCCTCTCCCTGTTCTGAGCCACTGTGCTTCTCCCTGGGCCCACACAGATCAGGCAGGAAGTAGAGGGCAGAGGGCTCAAGGCTCACCCTCTTGGGCATCACCTGGTGCAGTGTCCTGGGGCCTGTCCACAGATGGGGCGGGGCCAGGGCTCTCCAGGGCTGCTCTCGCCTGGTGAACAGAGGTGCGGGGTGTGGGCCGAGTCTGGGTGAGGCTGGGTCGGGCTGGGTGACTCTTGGCTCACTTTCTCCTTTTTTTCCCATAATACTTTTTTCCTTTTTATTTTGTGGAATATATGGGCTACGATGAGGCTCAGCTCAGCTGGGTGTTTGCGCCCCTGTGTGTTCACAGCAGCAGTGGCCATAGCAGCTGGGAAGGGAGTGGATCCCGTGTGCGGGTGGACTGGATCCCATGTTTGGGTGCAGCGGATCCTTGTGTGGGTGGAGTGAATCCCTCATGTGGGAAGGGATCTTATGTGAGGATGGAGTGGATCCGTGTGTGGGTGGAGTGGATCCCATGTGTGGGTAGAGTGGATCCTGTGTGGGAGAGAGTTGATCCATGTGCTGGTGAGGTGGATCCCATGTGTGGGGAGGGAGTGGATCCCATATGCAGGGAGGGAGTGGATACCCTGTGTGGGTGGAGTGGATCCTGTGTATGCGGGTGGAGTGCATTCTGTGTGTGGGAGAAGTGGATCCTGTGTGTAGGTGGAGTAAATCTTGTGTGCAGGTGGAGAGTGGATCCCGTGTTTGCAGGTGTAGTGGATCCTGTGTATAGAGAGGAAGTGGATCCCGTGTTCGGGGAGGGAGTGGGTCCCGTGTGCGGGAGGAGAGACTGGTCTGCTTCGTGGGCAGTGGAGCTGCATTCAGCCCTCCCGAGGATGGGCTCTGACGCGCTGCTCTGACACGCTGCGTGAGGACCAGCCCTGAGGACACTATGCCAGTGAGACTGGCCTGTCAGGACAGGTGAGCACTCTATCATTGCACTCAGGGGTCCGACAGCCATCAGATTCCTAGAGGCAGAAAGTTGAATGGGGGGTGCCAGGGCTGGGGAGGAACTAGGGGCTTGGTTTACTGGGGACAGAGTTTCAGGTGAGGGAACGGGCAGTTCTGGATGGCGGTGGCAGACACCCAGCAGCATGATTGCTCTTCACACTGTGGAACTAACTGTGCACCCAGGAGTGGAGAAAGGGGCACATTTCCTGTTATGTGTATTTTACCACAACACAAAATATTAAAAAAGTAAAAAGGTGAGGCACAGCTGACAGATGTGTGACTAACATCTGCAGACAGAACCATGGACGACAAAGTGTGGGGACAGATGCTCGGGGCTTCCTCCGAGGTGGGAGTCTGGTGCCACCCGGCTGCCCGGGGCCTGCTCCTCCATGCAGCTTCCCTGGGCACGGCCTCTGCTGCCTCGAGGGTCCTTCACCTCCGTGTTCTCTTGACCAAGAACACTGGGGCCCCAGGCAGTGGCCAAGGTGGGCCTGAGAGGAGGAGGCAGGTGGTAGGGGTCAGCCTCTCCTTAGGGAAGGGCCCAGGAGCTGCCTTGGGACCCGGCCAACCCCTTCCAGGTGGTGGCAAGCAGGGACAGGGAGGCCAGGCCGGTCACCTGGGGCAGATGGACACGGCCCAAGGAAGTGGCTGGGGAAGGAGGGAGAGGGAGGTGGACACCTGGCTGGCAGTGGGGACCGGCCTTCGTCCTCACGGCCCATCAAGGGCAGAGCTTCCTGGATGTTGTGGTAAGGACGGTGGCATGGCCTGGACCCCACAAGGGCTCCACAGGCCCCAGTAGTCTGGTACTCAGCTGGGCAGCCCCCGCCAGAAGTCAAGCTGGGTGCAGTCTTGGAAGCGTCCATGCAGCTTCCCCGTTTGCCTGTCTCCGAGGCTGCCCCTTCCCTCCTGTGACTGGATGAGCTCCCAGGGGTCCCCTTGCCTTCACCTCTGCACTGGCTTCCATGACTGGTGCCTGGTGAACAGGTAAAACAGTGGCAGACGGGAGGCTGGGTGGCCGTGAGGTCCCTGGGCCTCTGCCACCCTCGTTCCCAGGCCTGGCAGGAGCACCTCTCTCCAGGGTTCTCCCACAGTCCTGTTGGCAGCAGGACCGTGGGATGGAGGTGCAGAGCTGGCCGGCGCGGGCTCCAGGGCTCCCCGTGGCTTGCGGCCGCCTCACTGCCCATCTCGCGCTTGCCGATGGGGGTCTCAGGGAAATGCGTCAGGCCTGCCTCCTCCCTGCAAACGGCCTCATCTTGCCTTGTGTGGCTTTTGAGTAAATAACTATGCAATGGAGGGTTTTGACCCAGATTCACGTCTGCAGGGAAAACACTTTTTTTTCTTGAGATCATCTCTCTCTGTTGCCCAGGCTGGAGTGCAGTGCTGTGATCCAACCTCTGCCTCAAGTTCAAGCCATTCTCATGCCTCAGCTTCCGGGGTAGCTGGGACTACAGGCGCGTACCCCACGCTTGACTAATTTTTGTATTTTTAGTGGAGACGGGATTTTGACACACTGGCCAGGTTGGTCTCAAATTCCTGACCTCAAGTGATCCGCCCGCTTCAGCCTCCCAAAGTGCTGGAGTTACAGGCGTGAGCCTTGCCCCCGCGCTGGGACTTAAGTCCCTTTTTGTTTTTTTGAGATGCAGTTTCCCTCTTGTTGCCCAGGCTGGAGTGCAGTGGTACCATCTTGGCTCACTGTAACCTCTGTCTCCCAGGTTCAAGCAGTTCTCTTGCCTCAGCCTCCTGAGTAGCTGGGATTTCAGGAACCTGCCACCCACCTGGCTAAATTTTATATTTTAGCAGAGAGGGGGTTTCACCATGTTGGCCAGGCTGGTCTTGAACTCCTGACCTCAAGTGATCCACCCACGTTGGCCTCCCATAGTGCTGGGATTACAGGCTTGTGGGTTGCAGGTGGATTTGTGGGAGGGAGGATTCTGGACGCAGCAGGAAGAGGCGGAGCTGGCCTGGACGTGGATGGGCAGCTTCTTCCCCACCCCTCACCCCTTGTGCTGCCCGCGGAGTGAGCCACGGTGGTCAGAGATGTGCCCACCCTAGGACCACCGTCCATGCTGAGTGGTGGCAGCCATGCCCCGGGAGTGCCCCCTCCTGCTGTGGCGGAAATGCAGCCAATGGACAGACAGCTGGTGCTGGTCCTTGGCGCTCGGCTGAGTGTGACAGAGCTCGAGCCTGGGAGCAGCCAGGCTGTCGTGCGGCCCATGGGGCTCTGTCTTGAATCAACACTGTTGCCATGACCGGCGCCCGGTGCCCACATACCAAGGTGTTCCTGTAGCACAGACGCCTGGGAAGGATTCCCATCATACTCCCCAGTGGTCATGAGTTTCCCAAGAGAGTCAGACGTGGTCAGCTGCACGCGTCCCATCCCGAACGCCTGTGCACAAAAGACGCTTCCTAGAGTGGGTGCAGGGGCCATCGGAGACCCTGCTTTCTTTCCCAAGTCCCTGTGAAGTGTTTCTGAGTATCTGGGTCTGTCAGCCCCTCTCTTCAACCTCGAAGCTCCCTCAGCCTTTGTGGTGGGTCTGCATAGACCTGCCCGCCGCAGGGCAGAGCCTTTCCACAAGGAAGGGGCAGCTGCTGTGGGACTGCCAACAACTGTGTTTCTTGCTGCACGGAGGGTCACCTGTCACCTGACAATATTGCCTGCCTCTGATGGGCTGCCTGTCACCTAATAAGGTCAGCTGTCACTTGATGGGATCACCTGTCACCTAATGAGGTCATCTGTCACCTGATGGGATCACCTGTCACCCGACAAGATCACCTGACACCTGATGGGCCACCAGCTCCCTTTCGGACCCCTTGGCTCCAGGAGGCCGTGGGACCTCAGGTATGCCTCTGCCTGGAGTGGTTTTGTTTGTGGTTGGGACACAGCTGTGTCCACCTCCTTTTGTCCCTCATTCCCCCAGGACCAGGCCTTGGGGTGCAGACAGCCAGAGCCATGAGCCAGTGCAAGGCAGGGAGAGAGCAGCCCATGAATCTCCCGAGGACAGCCCACCGCCCGCTCAGCTCCCAGCACTCCCTGTGTCTTGCTGGTTCCTGCTACTGGCTGCTCTGTCCTTTCCAGGGCAGGCTGGCCTTGTCATCACCTGTCAGGCACAGCAGATGCCCGAAGCAGGTGTGAGATGAGTAGAGAAAGCCAGGCCCCACAGCCCCGAGTCCTCACAGAGGCTGCTCGAGGGACTGGGCTGCTCTGTGGGGAAGCTCTGAGGTCAGAGTCGTCTGAGTTTGCAGGGACAGGTCCTTGGACCAAGGACCTCGCGTCCAGCCAGCCACAGAGGCATCCTGCAGCCATCATGGAGAGTGTGCATGTCTCCTGTACACGCCAGAAACACAAACACCCACACCCTCTGGCACTCCTGAGATCCTAAGTCCTGTGCGGGGGATGGTGTCCTGGAAGACACGTCCCCGACTGACCACTGGAGCCCGTGAGCATGCCTGTCCGGGAGGCCAGCACTGCAGATGTAAAGGGCCTGGAGAGGAGGTCGTCCCAGACTTAGGTGCCTGTGAAACCTAACGGCTGTCCTTAGAGGAGAAGGGGGAGGGGGACTGGAGACCCGGACGGGGAGGGAGGCCATGTGGAGACAAAGGCAGAGATTGGGGTCTTGCAGCCATAAGCCCAGGGACACCCAGAACTGCGGGATGCTGGGAGAGGCTGGTAGGAGAGTCCATCCTCAGCCTGTGAGGGAGCCGGCCCCATCCACACCCTCCTCCATCTGGCTCTGTCCCAGCGGTGCGAGGAGCCCCTGGGTTCTGGGCTGCCCAGCGTGAGCCCTATACAGCTGCCACCCAGGATGTGACTGCCAGGGACTGTGGCCCCCAGCACGTGGGCACCTCCACTTTAGAAATTCAGATTAGACGGTGCACCTGTGTATCAGCACTGAGGCACCCTAACTTTGAAAACCCCAAATCAAATATTTTATGAAAAAATAACATACGTTTACGTAGCTTCGTGGGCACTTTTATTTATCCACGTGAGGCTCCGAATGCTTCCGGTAGAAAAACAGCGACAGAAACACAGGACCTAGTGCAGAGATGGAATTTTACATGCAATATTTTCAGTGGCCACAGGAGGGCGCATCTATAAAAGAAAAGAGGCCTGTGAGCAGGTGGCCCACTCCACCACAGGAGGCACGCACACACATGCACACACATGCACACACACAGTCATCCAGCCACATGCACACACACGCACACATGCACACATGTATAGTCATCCAGCCACATGCACACACGCGTACACATGCACACATCCAGCCACATGCACACACACGCACACACATGCATAGTCATCCAGGCACATATGCACATGCACACATACACACGCACACATGCACAGTCATCCAGCCACATATGCACACATGCACACACATGCAGTCATTTAGCCACATGCATGCACACACGCACACACGCACAGTCATCCAGCCAGGCACACACACATATATGCACACACATACACAGTCATCCAGCCACATGCACACACGCACACATACGCACGCATGTGCACACATAAATATGCACACATACATATGCACATGCATGTACACACGCAGTCATCCACCCACATATGCACACGCATACACATGCACACACATGCATACATACACACATATACACATGCGCACATGTATTTACACAAATTCACACATACATGCACACATACATGCACACACGTATGCGCACACGAACACACGAACACGCACACATGCATGCACTCACGCACACATGCACACATGCATGCACACCTGCACACACGTGCACAGACACTCGCATGCACACTCATGCACACATATGTGTGCATACAATGCTGTCACCCACCCACAGATGTACACTTTCATGCAGACACAGATGCAGTCACACACATACACATGCACTCACACATGCCTGCACACACATGCACACTCCTACACACATGCATGTCCACACATGCAGACACATACATGCACACAGTCGTCCACCCACATGCACACACATGCACGGTCACCCACTGACGTGCACATTCACACATGCATACGCCCGCACACTCACGGTTGCCTGCACCCCCACACCCCCACGGCCACCTAGTGGTGTGTGTTAGTGAGCCTTATTTGAAGGGTGCGGAGACCCGAGTGCTTACACGGTCCCATTGGTAGAATAAAATAATTCGTTTTAAGGCGGAGTGGGGAGTTTCTCTTGCTCAGCAGTTGTCCAGTCTCACAACCTTATAAATGAATAGCAAAGCCTTCGCAAGCACACAATTTTAAACATCAAATCCGGCTCTGCCAGAAGTTCAAGGTCACTTTTCCCCCTACACTCCCATGCCAAAATCATTTCCACGGTTTTTCCTCAATTAACATTTGACAAATGGTAATTTGCCTTCTTCTGGGCTAGTAGAGAAAACTAAAATCTATTGTTAATATTTCCAGCACCTTCTGGCTACAACAATCCTGTAGCGCACCAAGCCGTGCGTCGCCCCGTGGGTGGCGGTGGAAGGAGGGGTCGGGCCCACCAGCCCGTTGCTCGGCCGCTGAAGGCGCCCCCCGGTGGCCGGGAGTGAACCAGGGGCATTCGTCTCTGCACTTGGCAAAGTCTGTCTTGGAACTGCGGAATTGTTGTTTGAAGCTTTTGTGGGAACGTGCAGCTGTTTCCCTAATCCAGACGTTTGCGATCAGCAACTGGGCGTCCTCGTGAGTGCAGCTGGCTGGGAGTGACCAGAAGCCTCTCGCCGCTCTGCAGTGACAGAGGTGCTGTCCCAACCCCAGGGGCCTTCGCTTCCTACCCGCTTGTTACCGAAATCAGGTAAAACATTGCTGAGGTAAAGTAGAGTAAAATCAAAAGAGAAGCCACAAAAGCCAAAAAGCAAAGCTGTCCCAAGCCTGGTAACACTTGTGAGCGGCGTCGGCCCCTCCTGTGCAGCCCTCGGTTCCTGTTGGACAGGAGGAGCAGAAGCTGCTGTGTGCTCGAGGCCTCACCTCATCCCCAGCAACCGCGCCCCCAAATGGGACAGCAACAGCTGGAAACCCCAGAGCACCCACCACGGTCACCAGCCAGCCCAGGAAGAGAAATCTCGCTGGTGTAGACGGCTTCTGTGTTGATGCAAACGAACTGAGGTCTGTGGCTCTTGTTAGCTTTAAGCCTTTTACCTACCAGCACCTTCCGGCTGAAATAATCCGCTGGCCCCTGCACCAAGCACCGCCCAGTAAGTGGTACCAGAAGGGAAGCTCAGGCCCGCCAGCCCTTCGTCCGACGCATGACGGTGACCGTGGGTCTCCAGCATCGTTCCGTGTAGTAAAAACAGTGCTTCGTCTGGGAGGGGAGGACTCCCCAGGGCCTCACGCCCCGCCCAGCCTCCCATGCCAGCCTCTCAGTGTCTGGGAGTGAGGTGTGGAGGTGGCTAGACCAGAGCATCTAGACTGAGGGGAAAAGAGCACAGCCTACGAAGAAACTGTTCTCACTTCCACACTCTCCTCACTCTTAACATCTTTTAATTTTGATTAAAATGAAAAATTAACAAACTTTTTAGCTGCCTCGACAAAGACTTAGCTGAAGTACCGAGCATCTTGGGAGAATATAAATGTAAATATTCAGCCAGCCAGACACAGTTCCAGAAGAATGAGGCGACTGTGGGCTGGGTGCGGTGGCTCACGCCTGCAATTCCAGCACTTTGGGAAGCTGAGGTGGGCGAATCACCTGAGGTCAGGAGTTCGAGACCAGCCTGGCCAACATAGTGAAGCCAGTCTCTACAAAAAATTCACAAGTTAGCTGGGCGTGGTGGCAGGTGCCTATAACCTCAGCTAAGGAAGCTGAGGCAGGAGAATCGCTTGAACCTGGGAGGTGGAAATTGCAGTGAGCAGAGATCACACCACTGCACTCCAGCCTGGGCAACAGACTGAGACTCCATCTCAGGAAAAAAAAAAAAAAAAAAAAAGAACAAGGCAACCGATTCCAATTCCATTTCAGATGAAGCGGCTGGGATTTTGTTTTGACCACGTCTGCAGTTTGTGTGCTTTCACACGTGGCGTCTCTGGTGGATCAGGTGGCAGGCCGAGTCCCAGCGCCAGCCACTGGTCCGCCTGCCCTGTGGGTCTGCCAGGGACAGTGTCAGCTCTCCAGCACCTGTTACATTGATCACAGCCGTTTAGACAGAGTTAGAATTAATTAGGGAATGTCGCAAATGTCAGATCGTTAAATGAAACGGTAAAAAGTAAATTGTGGATTTTGGCAAATGTGTTTCATAAAATAAGATCCCTTGATGAAAAAGTAATTGCTGTAAAATACATACTTTTATTACCACTTTAAGGGACACAGATCAGCACTCTAAAAGTTTTAAATCTGATATGAATGGCCATGAATTCTATTTGCCACTAGACTGAAATGGAATTTGATGTCTAAAATATTCCTAAAGGCGGATTAAACAGTCAGTTAAAATATAGCATTGCTAAGGGCGTGTGTGTGTGTGTGTGTGTGCGTGTGTGTGTATTCGTGTGTCTGTGTGTATTTAACGCAAGTCAGTCGTTCTTTGAATTTTAAAAGCCTTTACAAATGTTTGGTATGATAGATAATGTGAGAGACATTGAAAACTGAAGCTATACAATTCAGGAAGCTTTACAAGGAATGGCAGAATGGGCGTGAGGTGGCCGGGGACCCTCAGCGCTGAGTCCCCCACGCTCGCTCCTGCCGTCGGCAGTGACCAGTGACCAGACAGTGACCAACAGTCTCAGAAATTCCCCAAACTCACTCCTGTCTCCTTTCCGCGTTCGGTTCTAACGGCACAGAAACGGTTTCTGCACGCGTTCACGCTGCTCACGTGAAACATGGGTCTGGCTGCAGTGGCCAAGCTGACTGTGTAAGAGTGTGCGGGGACCGAGGCCGGGGCACCCCCAAGGCGCGGAAGCTGAGGCGGCGGCAGCCGGGGCGGCTGAGTTCAGATTTTCTTCTCTGTTTGGCTTTTCTTGCTGTTTAAGCCCTGAGACCCTAGGGGCGGAGGGGAGGAGAGATTTGAATATTTTTAATTAGTTAAAAATTTCTTTTAAAAGCTGATGCTGTTCGATAATTAACTTTCTCTAGATCCTGCTGTTTCTTAAACGGAAAATTAAAGGCAAATGGAAGTGTTGAAAAGAAGCAAAATCTACGACAAATGCCCTTTATGAGAAGCCCACGTAGGCGTCACCAGAATGAAGCCTCTCCCGCCCGGGCCAGCCCTCCGGAGGCCGGGGCTGTGTGGGGTGGGGGCTGGGGGTCCCAGCGCCTTTGCAGGACCCTGGCAGGCTGGGGTCCCCCGAGTCCACTTGGACACTCCGCCTTCACACCAGGACCCCAGCCTTGGGGCTCTGAGCAAGGTGGGCGGCTCCCGAGGAGAAGCTGGGCGGCTGCAGGTGAGGGCTCCAAGCAGGGACGGGGGCAGCGGGCAGCAGCCTGGGCTTCCTTGTTCCAAACGCTCCGTCTTCTCCGTTTCACCCGCTAGTGTGGGAAAGTCCATGGTGGGCCCCTGGTCCTGAGGCCTCTGCCAGCTGTGCCAGCTGTGGAAGGAGAGGGATAGGAGCCCCGGAACCCACAGGCTCTGTCGCAGAGTATCAGTCACCCAGTGTCTCCGCCGGGCTCTGCGCTGGCTGTGGGGGTCCCCCGGGGCGTGGTTCGGAGGGCCTCATCCCCCACCCCTTGCCCTGTACCCCTCTGTTCTCACCCGAGTGTGTCCCAGTTCCACGTGCCAAGGCCAGAGCCCCCGATGGTACCAGGTGTGTCGAGGTTCACATGAGGTCCCGAGGCTGGGACCCCACCAGGGGATCGGTGCCCTGTCATCTGGGTGAGGAAGAGGCACCAGAGCTCCCTTCCTCAGCCGCTGGGTCACAGCGGGAAGGCGGTCAGCTGAGCCGGGATCCCGCCCGCCAGGAACCAAACCTGCTGTCCCCTCTGTTGTGGACGTCCAGCCCCCAGCAGTGAGTGCCCTTCGAGCCGCCCAGGCTGCGGCCAGCTACGGCGGCCTGAGCTGACCGATGCCCTTGGCCTTGGTGTGTGGGCACAGGTACAAAGGCAAACGTGACTGCCTGCGAAGCCTCAGTGCGGACCGGGAGTGTCCGCCCTCTCGGAAAGCGCCACAGACCGGACCCTCCCCAGGGGGTAATAACACCCCCTTGCCCTCAGGGCTACAGCGTCAGGTGTTGACATACACATGTATTTTGTGTTAACTCCTGGTTTCAGTCAGCGCCGTTTGCTGTGGTGGTGACGCAACCTTTAACTGTTAAAATCATTTGATCCTCAAATGGTTAATCCTCGGTGGCCGTTACAGCCCCACGATCGGGTCTGTGTCCGCTGGGCAGGCCTGGCCGGGGCTCAGGGCGGGCTGGTGAATGGAAGCACAGGTGAGCGGCGGGCTGGGTCTGCCCTGTCCCATGTGAGCGTGTCCAGGACCCAGTTAGCATCACCTTGGCAAGCCCCACACTTTTCTTTCTTTATAACCAACCTTGTTGAGCTGTAATCACATAGAACACAATCCACCCATTTAAAACATACAGTTCCATGATTTTTAGCATTCAGTGATTTCACCACCACAGTCCACTTAGAGCGTCTTCATCAGCTCAGAAAGAAACCCTGCATCCTTTACTGCTAACGCCCCCAGCCACCCCCGCCCCCCGCACCCCTCCGGGCCTCCACAGCCACTCAGCGGCTTTCTGTCCCCGTGCGTTCTGGGTTCTGGACTTTCTAGCCAATGGGATCACACCACGTGGCCTCCCTCGTGTCCGGCTGCTCCCCTCCCACCCTGTTTTGAGGTTCACATGCGTCGTGGCATGTGCTGTGCTTTATGCCTTTTATTTTTATTTGAAGAAGTTGCAGTAAAGGGCCTGGTTTGGTGATTTGTGCCTGTAACCCCGCGGTTTGGGAAGCCAAGCTGGGAGGATTGCTTGAAGCCAGAACTTTGAGGCTAGCTTGGGCAACAAAGTGAGACCCCATCTCTACTACTAAAAAAAAAAAAAAAGACCAGGTGTGATTGTGCACCTGTAGTCTCAGTTACCTAGGGCGTGGAGGTGAGAGGATGGCTTGAGCCCAGGAGGTTGAGGCTGCACTGAGCCGTGATTGCCCCACTCACTACACTCCAACCTGGGTGACAGATTGAGACCTTGTCTCAAAAAAAAAAGTACTAAAGATACATGACATAAAATCTACCGTTTAATCCATTTGAAAATGTACAGCGCGGTGGCGTTAAGTACATTTCAGCCATCACCACCATCCATCTCAGAACCTTCTTGTCTTTTCAAATGGAAACCGTGCCCATGAGACATGAACTCCTCATTCCCATCCCACCAGCCTCTGGCACCCACCATTCTACCTCTGCCTCAATGAACTTGACTGCTGTAAACATTAATATCTCACCTAAGTGGAATCTCAGAGAATTTGTCTTTTTGTGACTGGCTTATTTTGCTTAACATAAGGTCCATTTAAAACCATACAGTTCAGTGATTTTTAGTACATTCACAGACATATGTGGTCATCACCACAGTCGATGGTGATCCACGCTGAATCATGTGTCCGAACTTCTCTCCTTTTCATGAGTGAATAATATTCCATTGCACAGATGAGCCACATTCTCCTTACATCTGTCAGTGGACACTAGAGTGGTCTCTGCCTTTTGGATATTGTGAGCACTGCTGTTGTGAACATGGGCATGTGAATATGTTTGAGTCCCTGCTTTTAATTCTTTTTGCATATATCCAGAAGTGGAATTGCTAAATCCTATGGTAATTCTACATGAATTACCTCTAATTTTTTGAGGAACCACCCTATCGTTTTCTACAGTGCTTGTATCATTTAATATTCCTGTCATCAATGCCTGAGGGCTCTGATTGCTCCACATCCCTGCAAACATTTGTCATTTTCTGCTGTTTTTTTTTTTTGAGACAGAGTTTCGCTCTTGTTACCCAGGCTGGAGTGCAACGGCGCAATCTCGGCTCACCTCAACTTCCGCCTCCTGGGTTCAGGCAATTCTCCTGCCTCAGCCTCCTGAGTAGCTGGGATTACAGGCACACGCCACCATGCCCAGCTAATTTTTGTATTTTCAGTAGAGACGGGGTTTCACCATGTTGACCAGGATGGTCTCGATATTTTGACCTCGTGATCCACCCGCCTCGGCCTTCCAAAGTGCTGGGATTACAGGCTTGAGCCATCTGCTGGTTTTTTTTTTTTGAGACAAGGTCTCACTCTGTTGCCCAGGTTGGAAGTACAGTGGTGCAATCTCAGCTCACTGCAACCTCCACCTCCCAGGCTCAAGTGATTCTCCTGCCTCAGCCTCCTGAGTAGCTGGGACTACAGACCCCCGCCACCACATCTGGCTAAGTTTTGTATTTTTAGTGGAGACGGGGTTTCACCATGTTGGTTAGGCTGGTCTTGAACGTTTGACCTTAAATGATCCACTGGCCTAGGTGCTGGGATTACAGGCGTCAGCCACTGTGCCCGGCTTTGGTTCCTGCTGTTTTGGTATTAGCCATCCTAACGGCTGTGAAGTGGTATCTCACCGTAGTTTTCATTTGCATTTTCCTGGTTATCAGTGATATTTAGCATCTTGTCACGTGCCTATTGACCATCTCTGTATCTTCCTTGGAGAACATCCATTCAGATATTTAGTCCATTTTAAAATTGGCTTATTTCTCTGTTTGTTACTGAGATGTAAGAGTTCCTTATGTATTCTAGACACGCTTTTCAGATACATGATTTGAAAACGTCTTTTCCTGTTGTGTAGATTCTCTTTTCACCTTCTTGACGGTGTCCTTTGAAGCGTGAAAGCTTTAAATTTTGATGAAGTGCAATTCATTTTTTCTTTTGTTGTTTATAATTTTGGGGTCATATCAAAGAATTCTTTTTCTTTTTTTTTGAAACAGAGTCTCTCTCACTCTGTTGCCCAGGTTGGAGTGCAATGCTGTGTTCTCGGCTCACTGCCTCCTGGGTTCAAGTGATTCTCCTGCTTCAGCCTCCCAAGTAGCTGAGATTATAGGCATGCACCACTACCCCCAGCTAATTTTTGTATTTTTAGTAGAGATGAAATTTCACTATGTTGGCCAGGGTGGGCTTGAACTCCCGACCTCGTGATCTGCCCCCCCTTGGCCTCCCAAAGTGCTGAGATTACAGGTGTGAGCCACCATGCCTGGCCATAGCAAAGAATTCTTGGTCAAATCTAAGGTCATGAAAATTTATCCTATGTTGTCTTCTAAGAATTTTATAGTTTTAGATCTTACATTTAGGTCTTTCATTCATTTTGAGCTAATTTTTTTTTTTTTGAGAGGGAGGTTTTTGCTCTGTCGCCCAGGCTGGAGTGCAGTGGCACAATCTCAGCTCACTGCAACCTCACTGCCCAGGTTCAAGCGATTCCCCTGCCTCAGCCTCCCAGGTAGCTGGGACTACAGCGCGCACCACCATGCCTGGCTTATTTTTTGTATTTTAGTAGAGACGGGGTTTCATGATGTTGGCCAGAATGGTCTTGATCACCTGACCTCGTGATCCACCCACCTCGGACTCCCACAGTTTTGGGATTACAGGTGTGAGCCACTGCGCCCGGCTGAGCTAATTTTTTAATATAGTGTGAGGTAAGCATTCAATTTTATTTTCTTTTTCTTTTTTGCAGGTGGCTATCCAGTGGCACAATTTGTTGAGTAACTTACTCTTTCCCTATTGAATGGTCAGAGTACCCTTGTTAGAAATCAGTTGACCATAGATGTGAGGATTTATTTCCAGACTGTTAATTCTATCCCATAATGAAGCCAATACCACACTGTTTTGATTATTGTTGCTTTTTAGTAAGTCTTGAAATCAGAGGATGTGAGTCTTCCAGCTGTGTTCTCCTTTTTCAAGACTGTTTTGGCTCTTCTGGGCTTCCTGCAATTCTGTATAACTTCTAGAATCAGCTTCTCAATTTCCACAAAGACGTCAGTTAGGATTCTGATAGTGAGTGGATCAGTTTGGGGAGCATTGCCTTGTAGCAATATCAAGTCTTTCAATCCATGAACATGGGATGTCTTTCCATTTATTTAGATCTTTTAAAATTTCTTATAATAATGTTTTTTAGTTTTCAGAGTATAAGTTTTTCCTTTTTAGTTAAGTTTATTTCAGAGTATTTTATTCTTTTTGATGTTATTGTGAATGGAATTGTTTTCTTAACTTTTGGATCACTCATGGCAGGTGTATAGAAATAAACTGATTTTTGTATATAGATCTTGTATTATGCTATCTTGATAAGCTTATTTATTAATTGTAACAGTTTTTAGTGGATTCCTTAAGGATTTTCTGTGTACAAGATTATGCCATTTGCAAATCTTCCTTTCCATTTTTTTTTTTTTTAGATGGAGTCTCACTCTGTTGCCCAGGCTGGAGTGCAGTGGCATGACCTTGGCTCACCACAACCTCTGCCTCCCAGGTTGAAGCAATTCTCCTGCCTCAGACTCTAAAGTTGCTGGGATTACAGGTGCCCGCTACCACACCTGGCTAATTTTTTGTATTTTTAGTAGAGACAGGGGTTTACCATGTTGGCCAGGCTGGTCTCGAACTCCTGACCTCAGGTGATCCACCTGCCTTGGCCTCCTAAAGTGCTGGGATCACAGGCGTGAGCCTCTGTGCCTGGGTTTCCTTTCCAATTTGAATGGCCTTTATTTCTTTTTTGTTGCCAAATCTCCCTGGTCAGAACCAGTGCAATATTCAGTAGCAGTGATGATGGCAGACAGGCACGTCTTGCTCCTGATCTCTGGGGCACGTTTCTGTCCTTCATCATTAAGTAGGATGTTAGCTGTGGCTTTTTGTCTACGTTTCTTATCAGGTTGGAGTTCACTTCTATTTTCATTTTTTCAGTATTGTTATGAAAGGGAATTGGATTTGTCATTTTTGTTTTTTATTCGGCTCCTATGATCTATTACCTTAATTAATTTTTGGATGTTAAAATGACCTTGCATTTTTGGGATAAACCCCACATTTTTCATTTATGATTATTTTATACATTGCTGGATTTAATTTGCCAACATGTTGTTGAGGATTTCTGTGTTCATATTCTTAAGAGATATTAGTCTCGTTTTCTTGTGATGTCTTTGTGTGGTTTTGATATCAGAGTCATACTGGCCTCACAGAATGCTGAATATTCTGAGCAAAACAAAACAACCTCCCAATCTGTCATGTAATGAAGTGCTCTAGAATTTTGCTGGTGGTCGACTTGAAACTTTCTGGTGCTGCCGTTACTGGATGGCCAGTCCTATTCTGCCAGGTTTCAGCCAAGATTCCATTCACACATGGTCTCTGCCTTCCCTAAAGGCTTTGAAAGTACATGTAGACCAGACATTAGAACCTCGACCCCTGTCGGCGACTGCATTTCCCCTCACACTCACGAAGTCCTCAGTGAGGGAGTGACTGAGTCCCCGGCCTTGTGGGGACGGTCTCCACGGATCTCCTCGGCACGTTCCAAGCTGCATGGAGCTCAGTTTACACTTCAGCCATCGGAGACTTCTCCAAACTGCAGTTACTGCTGCAGCTTCCGTGACTTCTTCCTTCCCGTTTACGCTGTCATTATGAATGATTCACACTTGATCTTCACGCACACCTATGTGGCAGAGGCTTTCACTGCCTCCATTTCACAGATGAGGAAACTGAGGCTTGCTCAGGGTATGCGAGCTGCTGGAACATCCTCCAGCGGGCGGCTGGTGGGGCAGAGGTTCCGTCCTGGTCCTTCTGATTGTGGCCCCGGCCCCACGCCGGGCTCTGCTCCTTCAGGCCGCTGGTGCCGCAGGCCTTGTTCCGAGGGCTCAGGGGTGGGAGGCCGAGCAGCTCTTATTGAACTGTAGACCCCAGAGCGGGGGCCGTGGCCCTGCCCCTCCCTCCTGCTGCCTCTGACCAGCTGCCCTGCTGTCTGCCCTTCTCATGCTTGAACTGCTGGGAGGACAGTCATTTCTCTTCAGAAGGGATGAGGCTCAAGGACCCTGCTAAACTCACTCTGGCAATTTGTGCTTTAATCAAAACCATCGCAGTTCCTGGCTGGGAGTCTTGATTAAGCCTCTCCAGTGGGTGCCCTGACTCCAAGCCTCGTCCCTGATTTTTTTTATTCAACTTTTTCCCACACTTCTTTCTGATTTCTAGGTCAGGGAGTCTGAGGCTCGTTCTTGCTTCACTGGGGCTTGGCGGTTTTGTGTCTGCTGTGAGGTTTCTCCCTGGAGGGTGAGGGTGGAAAGCCTTGCCCTTCAGCCAGGACTGAAACCCCAGCTGTGCCCCTCCTGACTCTCAGCGCTCCCAGCCCGCTGGCTACAGGGCCATTCTTCTTGACCTCTCTGGAACCTCCACCCCCTACAGAGCCAGGGTTAAGGGGCACTTTCTCAGCTTCCCTCTGCTGGAGAGAAGCAAAGACCCCACTCCCCCTTTGTGTGCCCTGTGAACGGTTTCTAGGCGGAGGCTGTGTGTCTGTCTTCGAGGGAGAGGCTTGTGGGGTCGTCTGATCTGAAGTGACGAAGGTTTTCTCCTGTTCTCCCAAGAGCAGCTTTGAACTGGGGAGAGAGAAGGAGGAGATGGGGGAGAGGGGAGGAGGAGACGGGGGGGAGAGGGGAGGAGGAGATGGGGGAGAGGGGAGGGGGAGATGGGGGAGGGGGAGGAGGAGACGGGGGGGGAGAGGGGAGGAGGAGATGGGGGAGAGGGGAGGAGGAGATGGGGGAGAGGGGAGGAGGAGATGGGGGAGAGGGGAGGAGGAGACGAACCAGGGGCTGTTAGGGATGGCTGGTCTCTTTGTGCCTTTTAGGGAGAGAGGTCAGCATTGGATGGACGGTCACGCCTTTGGCCTCACAGAGGCAGAGGCCACCAGGGGTCACTTCCTTGAGCTCAGGGCAGCTCCAGCATCACTAGGTCCCTCTGAGAGTCACTGGGCGGCTGCTCCCCATCCCTGGGGTCGGGGAACAGGAGGGTTGTCCTTTCCCCTTGTGTTGGGAAGGCAGAATCCCAAACTCTTCCTCAAGGCGACAATTCCCAAGGACCATGTGTCCTTAAAAAGGAGGTGGCAATGCTTTGCAGCACTTTGGTGAGACCAGTGTGGAGACTGAGGCCCGTGCCAGCCACTCAGGCTCCTCAGCCCCTGCCTGGAGCAGCTCGGGTCCCTCTGTGGCAAAACACCCTCTGTGCAGTTGCTGACCAGGTGGCAGGTTCTGGTTCCTCTGAAAACCGCCCCGTCCACTGAGAATCTTCCACATGGGCTCCTGCCAACAGGTGCAAACCTCTAGAACCTTCTGATGGAGGCAGGCTTCCTGAATTGCAGCTTTTTAATTTTTTTGAGATGGAGTCTCACTCTCGTTGTCCAGGCTGGAGTGGAATGGTGTGATCTCAGCTCACTGCAGCCTCCACCTCCTGGGTTCAAGCCATTCTCCTGCCTCTGCCTCCTGAGTGGCTGAATTCCAGCTCTTTCTAACTGCACACTTCCCCCGACAGCACGAATGCTCATTTAAGAAAAGCTGCAAACTACAGGAAAGTTTTAGAAAGATGATAGCCTTATTCCCAGCATTATTGTAAATGCTTTAGAGTTTTTCCCATCTTTGATTAATTAGCATGTTTTTTGGGCATACACATTTCATTAAAACCAAAGCAGAAAGCTCATAGGTGCACAGTTTCACACCATGCTGCATGCAATGGATGTTTTCATATCATTCAACCCTTTCCAAGAATGTCATTTAAACAGCCACAGAGCTTTCCATTGTAAGGAGACACTACGATGTATTTTGTTCTCCATTGTTAGAGCTTGGCGTGGAAAACGCTTCTGAACCCGGCTACATCTTATATAAACATGTTTCTAGGATGCGAGGGCCTTTTATGAATTGCCGATGAAAGGTGTTGATCACAGGGTCCACTGGTCCAAGCTTTGGCTCAGGAAACTGAAGAATCTTTGGGCATTTGAAACTCCGCAGAGAAGCCCGGCACGGAGGCTCATGCCTGTAATCCCTGCACTTTGGAAAACCGAGGCAGGCAGATCACTTGAGGTCAGTAGTTCAACTAAAAATTTAAAAGTTAGCCAGGTGTGGTGGCACATGCCTGTAATCCCAGCTACTCAGGATACTGAGGCAGGAGAATCGCTTGTACCCGGGAGGCAGAGGTTACAGTGAGCCGAGATGATGCCTCTGCACTCCAGCCTGGGCAACAGAGTGAGACTCCATCTCAAACAAGGAAAAAAAGAAAGTCAGTAGAGAAATAAGCCCTTGTGTGCATGTGTCTATGCGTGCGAGTGTGTCTATGCATGTAGATGAGTGTGCATGTGTCTCTGTGTGTATGTGTACACAGGTGTGCATGTGCATGTGTCTATGTGTGTCTGTGTGTAGATAGGTGTGTGTGCACGTCTATGTGTGTCTGTATGTGTAGATAGGTGTGTGTGCATGTCTATGTGTGTCTATGTGTAGATAGGTGTGTGTGCATGTCTGTGTGTGTAGATGGGTGTGTGTGCATGTCTGTGTGTGTAGATGGGTGTGTGTGTGCATGTGTCTATGTGTGTATGTGTGTCTGTGTGTGTAGACCAGAATGCATGTGCATGCATGAGAGCAGACCCAGGTATGGACAGGAGGTATGGGAATTCCCAGTTGGCCTCTTTCTGGGCCTCATGGTTGCTGGCACAGAGGTGCTGGGCCGTGCCTGGTGGACTGGAAGCTGGGTTTGTGTGGAGGGTCCAGGAAGGCTGACTTTGCCATGACCTCCTGCCATGGTCACGAAAAGCCCAATGGGACCCCAGTGGACCTCCAGACAGTTCCTCTTAGAATGGAGCTACCAGGTGTGGGGCAGGCTTCAGGGAGGCCTATGGGGTGACCGCAGATGATGGTGGGGATGACAGGTGGGGCAGCAGCTGTATCTGCATAAACTCACCTGCAGTTTCCCGTTTTGCTCCCTTTTGTGGAGGGAGCAGTGGCGGCTGAGCTGTGGCCGCCGCCTCCAATGCTCACGTGCCATGTGGCTGTACGTGCCGTGTGGCCCCGCGTGTGGATGTCCCCCCTTTACTCTGGTAAATCTGATGTTGGCAGGGGGCTGGGTCCTGTTTCTGCTTGCTTGATTCTCACGTTTTTTTCCCCAAGGCCACCCGACTCAGCCTCCCAAAGTGCTGGGATTACAGGCGTGAGCCACCACGCCCAGCCTAAAATAGCAGGCATCCTTTGACTCCTGCTATAAACTTTTATCAATGAGAGAAAAAGACATGCAGTGGCTCGAGTTTAGTGACCATGATGGCTCCGGACAGGATGGGTGCTTTTCTTGAGAGGGCGCCAGGCAGATCCAGCCAAGGAGACCAAGCAGCTGCGGCCACGTCTCGGCCCCTCGGGACTGTGAGTCATTGCAGCCACGTGGGTCACGGAGGTCACTAGATTATTTCAGCAAAAGGTCGTAGATCTCATGCACAAAATCTTCTTCCTTTGTGACTAATTGCAGGGAAAAAGGATAGTTATGTTCTCAATTTGCTGGCGCTCCTGTAGCTTCTGCATTTCCACCATAAGGCTGCTGTTTGGGTGTGTTTATGTTGCAGGGTGTGTGTGTGTGTGCGAGTTTGATAAAGCACGATGAGCTTTGAGGAGTCCATTGAATCCCTGCAGAAAACTAAGAGTGGTTTTGGAATCTAAATTACTGCCAAGAGTGACATTTTCATTTGACTTTAAGGGAAATGATCCATTTCAAACAAAGGCAGAAAATTCCACCAATGTCTCAGGGATGAGATCATTTTTTCCCAGTAATACAAGAAGAAACATGAGTGTGAATAGGAAAGGAGATCATCGCCATGAACTTACTTTGAGGACGGCTTAGAAAGCACCGCCCTGGCCAGGCGAGCCCGCTGGCTGCAGGCGGACGCGGAGACAATGGGGATGTGGCTTTTTCCTCTTCGTCCTTGACAGCTTGCCCAGGTGCTTGCTAATGTATCCATTCAGTAAAGTTCAAAATAGGGCAACAGCCCCCAAACTATAGTTTGAAGTGTCCATAAGAAGCGTTCTCATTTTTGCCCTCACCCCCTGGAGCCACATAGGCACGAGAGTGGGACATGGGGGCCCGGGGACGAGGCTGGGCACTGCCGTCCAGCACCAAGCTCGTTTCGGCCTGGGCTGCTCTCAGCACTGCCCACGGGGACCTGGGGGTGAGGCTGGGCACTGCCGTCCAGCACCAAGCTCGTTTCGGCCTGGGCTGCTCTCAGCACTGCCCACGGGGACCTGGGGGCGAGGCTGGGCACTGCCATCCAGCACCAAGCTCGTTTCGGCCTGGGCTGCTCTCAGCATTGCCCATGGGGACCTGGGGGCGAGGCTGGGCACTGCCGTCCAGCACCAAGCTTGTTTCGGCCTGGGCTGCTCTCAGCACTGCCCACGGGGACCTGGGGACGAGGCTGGGCACTGCCGTCCAGCACCAAGCTCGTTTCGGCCTGGGCTGCTCTCAGCACTGCCCACGGGGACCTGGGGACGAGGCTGGGCACTGCCGTCCAGCACCAAGCTCGTTTCGGCCTGGGCTGCTCTCAGCACTGCCCACGGGGACCTGGGGACGAGGCTGGGCACTGCCGTCCAGCACCAAGCTCGTTTTGGCCTGGGCTGCTCTCAGCTCCACGTGGACCCGCGAGCTCTTCATTTCCCTGAATGAGAAGATGAATGAGAAGATCCGTGTGGGACCCTCTGCAAAGCACTGGCACTGGCCCGTCAGCTGTGGCGGTTTATGACTCGGTGGCAGCCGGGACGGTGTGCTTTGGAAATCTGCTTGGCCTGGAGACTGAGGTGCCCTGAGCACTGGAGACGTGAGCTCATCTTTACCCCCGCAGGTTAAAGGAGGAGAGAGTGGGGTGTCTGCGTTAGAGGTTCTGAGTTGCAAGACTCCACAGCCAAGTTCAACGGCAGGCTGAGTCGGTGCCTGGAACCCTCCGTGGATCAGAGGTTGGTGGTGGTGAGTGCACACCTCACCCGTGGTGGTGGCATCTGAAATAAGACGCTTTTTGCTTCCTGTGGAACTGGTATCGACTGCGTGGTACAGGTTCAGCTGCCAGCGTGCAGAGGAAGAGGCCAGGCAGTTACTGCAGCTTCAGACGCTAGACAAACGCGGGGTTCAGAAGCAGCACGTGGGGCTTCTCACCTGAGTGTCGTGGGTTTACGTGGCTCTGACCAGGGCGTCCCCGCTGGCGGCAGCATGGAGCGAGCACACTGTCCTCACGCTGCCCGAGAACCTGGTCAGGATGAGGCGGTGAGCGTCAGGTGGACCCTTGGTGCGGTGGTGAGGGTATCAGCTAAGGCACGAGGGGAGCACTCCCCAGCGGACGGCCACAGCCAGGCTGTGGTGTGGACGGCGCGTCAGGAGGGTTAAAATAAGCTGCTGTCACACAACGGTCCCTTGAGCACCAATGCAGGCCTCGCTCTGATTTGCGGCAGGCGGCCGTTGTTTGAAGTTATGTCACTTTTGTAAAAAAAAGTGCTTGCTGATGAGAGATGAGAATTTAAGCTTGGTAACATGGCGCTCCGTGCATCTGCTCTCTATAAATACTGGGACTGGCCCCTCACTTTGGCTAATATTATATCGCAGTTCAAATTCACCTTCTCAAGCCTGAGCTCATGTTCTTCCTTCCCACCTGTCCCAAGCCTCACCCTCACCCCACACCCCTCACAATTCCCACTCCCGCCCCCATCCATCCCCACCCCCACCCCATCCCACCTCCATTCCCATCCCCACCCCACCTCACCCCATCCTCACTCATCCTCACCCCACCCCCACCCCATCCATCCCCACCCCACCTCCATTCCCATCCATCCCCACCCCCACCCCCACCCCACCTCACCCCATCCTCACTCATCCTCACCCCACCCCCACCCCATCCATCCCCACCCCACCTCCATTCCCGTCCATCCCCACCCCCACCCCCACCCCACCTCACCCCACCCTCACTCATCCTCACCCCATCCCCACCCTATCCATCCCCACCCCACCTCACCCCATCCTCACTCATCCTCACCCCATCCCCACCCCATCCATCCCCACCCCACCTCCATTCCCATCCATCCCCACCCCCACCCCCACCCCACCTCACCCCACCCTCACTCATCCTCACCCCATCCCCACCCCATCCATCCCCACCCCATCTCACCCCATCCCTACCCCATCTTCACCCCACCCCACCTCACCCCACCTCACCCCATCCTCCCACCCTTCTGTCCCATCCATGGAACGTTCCTGGGAAGCTGGTGCACGTGTGTGGAGCTGGAGGCACCCCCTGCCTGCCCCTCCCCCGTCCCCACTGGCTGAGCAGGAGGGGCGGCCAGGGATTGGCTCCTCCTGTTGCCATGACTGTTGCTAGGATCAGGCTGTCTCCAGCCCCTGCAGGAAACGTAATGAATTATGGATGCCTGGTTTTCTCCGAGAGGCCTGATCTGTAATGCAGATGAGCACCAAGTCCCCCTTTTCTTCTGGTTTCTTAAGAAAAAAAATCAGTTTTAAATCCGGAGCTGGCGTTTGTGTAGTCCTGCCTGCCCCTCGAAGTGACCGCCGCCGTGCTGATTCTTATGCAGAGAGAGGGCCAGGTCAGGCTCCGTTGTTTGTTCTGGAAGAGCTTGCAGGGTTTTCACCAGACCTTGTGACCCTTTGGGGACATTCCTTTTTTTTGTGTGTGTGTGATCAGAGACAAAATGGGATATAAACACTAGAAGTGACATTTTCTAAACGTGAGGCACTTCTCAGGGCTGCAGTGCCAGGACCGTGGAGGGCTCAGGTCCCCGCTGGCAAAGCTCTCCCTTTGCTGGGCTCCCTCCCACTCCAGCCTCACCCCAGGGCAGAGAAACATTTGCCGAAATGTGACCTATAGCTTCGTTCAGAGAGAAGGCACAGGGCTGGCCTCTTCCTTCGGCAGCTCTAGTGGGCTTCGAGCAGAGTGGGCTCTCACATTTACATGTGGCCTTGGTGGCACCCCACGGCCACATGGAGGGGATGGGGGTGATAGGTGACACAGGCTGGGCCCCCTGTCCAGGTCTCAGTGGCGGAGGTCCTCGCACAGCGGGAATCAGAAGGGGATCTTAGCTGTGCCTCCTGGGGAGTGGGGTGTTGGGAGCCATGCAAGGCCTTGGGTATGAGGCATGCTCAGACTCTGGGCTGTAAGGTAGGAGGGCATGTGGCCTTCTCACGGGAGAGCACAGAGGAGACACAGGCGTGTGTCTGTGGGCCTGAAGATGGCCCCTTCCTGCCAATCTTACCTGAGCCCCTGGCCCCTCGGGCTCCCAGCTTTGTGCCCTCATTCAGCATTCCCATTGCCCTGTGGTTCCTCTTCTCCTGGGAGAAACGTTGGCAATGCTGGTGGGACACAGAGATGCCATCGAGGACCCCCATGAGACGCAGGCACAAGTGGCTTTCACTTTACAATGCAACGAAGCGAACTCTGCCGGCTTTGAGACTCAGAGGGTGCAAAGACAGTGACTGGGGTTCTGGAAAGGCGCCGGCTGGGCCCGGGGGTGCTGGCAAACCCTCCTGCGGTCTCTGCCTCTGCAGACTGCGCCTCCCACCACCAGGGAGGGACCCACGTGGGCCATAGGCAGGAAGAAGGGATGGAAAAGAACCGTATTTCAAAGAGGCACGCCTTTACACTAGAGCGACGGAGAGTGGGTTAGGTGAAAATTACATTTGTCGCCCCCACACTGGAGTGTTTATTGAATGGCGGCTGGGTCAGCTCAAGGAATTTCAAAGAGACACAGGAGGCGAAGCCAAGGATGAGTGGATCCGCCACTGAAACTCCTTCCCGAACGCTGGGTGTTTGTCTAGTTTCATTCCCACTGTCTTCCTTTTTGTTGAGGGAGTGCACGGACGTTTTGTTTTTAGTGTGGGGACCATTTTAACGAAGAGCTGTGGGTCACCGCTTCTATTCAGGGTCGTGTACAGACAACACTCATTGGAAATAGCAATTGTCTCTGAATTTGGCAGACAGCAAAATAGAGACGGAAAGGCGGCTTTCCCGCCGGCATCTACCTGCAGAGAGGGAGGTGGAGATGGGGGCGGTTAATTGGACGAAGCTGGCGAAATTCCCGATAATTGAGGCTGGGTGCTCGGGGGTGACTTTCCCTTTCTGGAGTGATTTAGCCAGTTTCTTTCTCTCTGCTGTGCCTGTCGACACAGCCCTGCCCCCCCCCCCCCCCCCACTGTAAAACGGGAAAACCACAGCCGCAGAGCTCACCAGGGAATTCTGCAGCTCTCGGGATGACTGCAAAGTGTGAGATTCACGTGAAAGCGTTGTTTTGGAACACTGAATACAGACGAGGCGTGCAGGAAAAGGATGTTTTAAAAATACGTTTTATACCGTATTATTTATTTTACTGAAAACAACGGGACAAACAAGTAAGAAAAGCCCAGGAAGATGCCACCAGGATGTGGAATCGGCCCGTCTGTGAGCGGAAGGCTCACGCTTCCAGCCAAGACAAAACTAAAGCCACACGCGCCCGTTTCTACACATGGTAAAATAAGCATCACTTCAAAGGACCATTGATTCCGTTATTAACACACAGCCTGTTTGGTTTCCCAGATCGTAGCCGTTATTAATGCATTATTAATTCTGCATAAGCGCCTGCTTGTCAGGCCCATTAACGGGGGGAGTAACTGCTGAGGGAGGGGAGTCAGAAGGCGTGTCCCACCGCTGGCTCGGTCTAGGTGGAGAGGGTGGAGAGAAGCCACGTGGAGCAATGGAGGCACCTGCGTGAGGCAGCTGGCTGGCTGCAGGGTAACCTGCGTTTTGGGCCATTTTTGGTTACATGTATCAGAGCAAAGGTCCACATGAAGGCCGAATAGTTTGTCAGTGACCCAGAGGCTGTTCCCGGAACCTTTTGAGCCCTGGGAACCTGGAGGTACCAGCAGAGTGGAGCGGATTGCTTCCATGGCAAGGAAACAAATGGACTCGTGAGAAGCAGTGGCTTCGGAGGCTCGGGCTGCAGGCGCTGGAGGTCCTGCTGCCCGGTGGCACGAGGCCGCCCTGCCTGCTGTAAGGAGGACACGGCTATTGACCTGGTCCCATCTGCCTGAACCACTTGAGTTTCTCACTACCCATGGATTCCAGTTGCTTTAACATGGGAAATGGGACCTGCTGGAGGAGACCCCGAGCTGTCCTCAAAGACAATGGTTTCCCTGAACGCCAGGAAAAAGCATGGCTGAAACAGTGCCCCACCTCAGGCGGCCGGTGGGTAGACGTTGTGCTCTGTGAAAGCGTTTGTAACGGGTCTGGCAATACCTCCTGCTGCGTGCGTGTTCACCACCGCATCTCCCTCTCCCATCTCACGCCATGTCTGTGAATCATGAGCGACCTCTGGTATCTGCTGGGGGCAGGGGGCGGTCGGTGTCTGGGTGAGGCCCGAGTGGTTGGTGGTTGGAGGCTCTGGGTTTTGCATAATGGGACCCCATTTCCCACATAACGCAAACCAAAGCAGAATCGTGGTCAATGCAGGCAGTCTTGAGGGCACAGGAAGGTCTATGTCCTTCCAAGGGCTCTTGGGAGCCAGGTGACGGGCAACCACCCAGCAGCCACCCAGGAACCACCCAGCAGCCACCCTGACTTGGGTGGTTTGCAGCATCTTCCTCCCAGGGCGCCTCCATGCACCGCCATGTGGCAGCCAGCTCTGACTCCCAGCCCAGTGACAAGCACGTCTGTGATGCTGTGGACTGACAGACCGCAGAGCTGGTCGGCATGAGGAGGGACGGTGCTCGCACCCCAGGGGACCTCCATGGCGGATCACTCAGGCCCACACTAACTGCACTTTCCACTTCTCTCCCTGAGTCAAGGCAAGTTTTCATTCCAGCCAATGAACACCATCTTGCCGACCACTGGAAAAATTTAAGACTCAGATAAAACTCAAATTTGGAGCCCCAATGACGTCTGTCAACCTCATGTCCAGACTGTGATACTGGGGCCAGCGGGGGAGGTCCCCACAGAAGTACCTGGTGCCGCCCACGGGTGCTCCTCGCGTGGCTGCTGGCCACACGCAGCCGCTTCTCCAGGGGCAGGACAGAAACCGAGGCCCTTGTGCAGTGTGGCACAGCTGCAACATCCAAGTGTGAGTTCATTTAAAACTAATTGCTTTTGATTGCATTTGACAAAAACGTCGGTCCATGATTGATTGGAAGGAAAATAATGAGTGTTTGAGACCCGGGCTCCGATCCCCCTTCTGTTCTGGGCCCATGTGAAACCAGGACGGCCCGGAAGGTGTCAGCTGCAGGAGTGTCTTCCGGGGTCCCCGTGGAGACGGTCTCTCCGCAGCTTCTCCCGGAACATCGACTCCGAGGCTCAGCAGCCTCCTTGAGCCCCCGGGTCCACCCCAGACCCATCTGTGGGCCCGGCCAGCCTGCCTCATCGTCCCCCATGGGCTCGAGTCTCAACAGGCAGCATGCAGATGCCACCGCCACCGTCACAGGAGAGGCAGGAGAGGCAGGAGAGGCAGGAGAGGCAGGAGAGGCAGGAGAGGCAGGAGAGGCAGGAGAGGCAGGCCCACTCTGGAGCTGATCCTTGGACAGGCACGGCCCCGTTATTGGGGACCACGCTTGGCCTTTGGCGTGCCCATGTTCTTACACAGCGGCAGCTCTCTAACCCCACGGCCTTCAGGGATGACACACTGGCAGTGGGCTGGCAGGGCACAGTCAGCTAGGCTTCTGGACTCCCTGCTGCTGGCCATTGGCCACTGAGAGTTTTGGTGGTGGAGGGGCTGCTGTGGGTGATGAGAGGTTGGGGGGTGGCCGGATGGGGTGACCTGGGGACTTGGGAGTCAAACCACTCAGTGCAGGGACCTCTGGGCCTGGATTCCAGGTCCTCCTTCAGCCCAGCCTCACTCACCCCGGTTCAGGCTTGCAGAGGTAACCCCCGTGGGGTGGGGAGAGGAATGACCAAGGGCTGAGGAGCCAGCAGAGGTAACCCCCGTGGGGTGGGGAGAGGAATGACCAAGGGCTGAGGAGCCAGCAGCTTGGTGTGGCTCCCTCAGGACACGTGGGCTTCAGCGCTTGCATTTTCCACGAAGAATGACTTGTCTTTCCCGGGACCTCAGTGAAGTCTGGAGGCTTTCTAGGGTAGGGGGTTGTTTTTTAACAAAGGAGGAGCTGCCGACATGTTGGAAACATGATCCCAGACTCGGCAGCATCAGCCAGACGCCTTTCAGGAGCTTCACCGCTTCACAGCCTGTCAGCATTTCCGATCGAAGGTGAGGGGGCCAAATGCAGGAGGGGTGGGGCCCTCGGGCCTGGCGGTTCACACACCTGGGTCTGGCTGGTGGCGGCACAGGGAGCGTCTCTCTGAGGCGACATATCTGTCGCTGTCGGGGTTCCTACCACCACCCCCACGCCCTGCGCTGAACGGGAGCTTTCGGGGCCGGGGAAGGTCCCCACTTGAGAGTTCTCACTGCTGCTGCCACCGTTGGAACCACAGGCATGGGGCTCACGGGTGCTGAGCAGGGGTGCAGGCCCGACTCCCACTGCCTGTCCCCGCTCTGCCCCTGACCGAGGACATGCTGGCATCAGAGGGGTTGTGTCCGAACTTCTGGCCCCGAGGGCGAGAGGGTGAGGCCGGGTGTCGTGCTGGCCTCTGCTTGTCTGGAACGGTCGTGCTGTCCAGGGGAAGGCGGAGGGGCCGCTGGCCAGGCCTCGCTGTCCCCTGAGCTGTGAGCTCCCTCCAGGGCAAAGGGTCTGCGATGGGAGGGGCTCAGGCTGGAGCTGCGTCAGGTGAAGGGGAAGCGCAAACTCAAAATGTTTTCTCGGTGAGGCTGGCGGCGCCCAATTCCATCTTCTGTGCCAACGTAGTTCACGGTGCAGCAGCTGCATGAGTGAGGTCAACTCTGGAAAGCCCCCGTGTGTTGAGTTCAGAGTGAACCTGGGGCCATGAGGGGCGCCCAGGCCCTTCCAGCACCAGCCACCTCTGCTTCCCTCTCCAGGCCCACCTGCCGGCTTCCACAGCTGACCCCAAACTGGCTTCTCTCACCTGCGTCATTCTCTTCATGCTGGCACCTACCAATCATCTGCACGCTCTTATTCCCGAGGTGACACTGCTGGTATGCGCCCTCAGCAGGGCCTGGCCGACCACCGTGGGTGCCCACGGAACCATGTGCAGCTCTTCTGGGGACACCAGCCCTGGCTCCTCTCCCTGATACACCTGCCCCCGCCCTGGCTCCTCTCCCTGACATACCTGCCCCTGCCCTGGCTCCTCTCCCTGACACACCTGCCCCCGCCCTGGCTCCTCTCCCTGACACACCTGCCCCCGCCCTGGCTCCTCTCCCTGACACACCTACCCCCGCCCTGGCTCCTCTCCCTGACACACCTACCCCCGCCCTGGCTCCTCTCCCTGACACACCTGCCCCCGCCCTGGCTCCTCTCCCTGACACACCTGCCCCCGCCCTGGCTCCTCTCCCTGACACACCTACCCCCGCCCTGGCTCCTCTCCCTGACACACCTACCCCCACCCTGGCTCCTCTCCCTGACACACCTGCCCCCGCCCTGGCTCCTCTCCCTGACAGACCTACCCCCGCCCTGGCTCCTCTCCCTGACACACCTACCCCCGCCCTGGCTCCTCTCCCTGACACACCTGCCTGTGCTGCCAGCCTGGGTTGCAGGTGTCTGTGCACCCGGTGCTCCAGTGGGTGGTCTGTGGTGGGTGAGCTGCCGAGTTGTTGGGAGCAGGACCTGCGGACAAGCAATGGGCGGGGTCTGGCACTTTTGTGTTTTATTGACTCTCCCACCATCCAACATCCCATTTCCATTTTATAGACGAGGAAAGGAAAACAGAGAGGAGAATACACTCACCGAGGTCCCCCTGCCAGAGGCTGGGGATGGGCTCACACCCACGGCCCGAAGCTGTGTCCTCATCACACTCCGGTCACTGCCAGTGAAGGGAGCGTCAGAGGCTCCAGTGCACTTCAGAGTGCGTCTGAGGCTGGGGGAAGGGAACCGCATTCAGAGTATGCTGGCGGAAGGGAACTGCATTGTTTCTGAAAAGAGAAAAGGAATTTGAAGTCTGAAAGTCCCAGCCTTGTTCTGTCCTTCCTGGGTGACAATGGCCACCCTTTAAATAAAGATAATGATGAACCTCCCTCATTTACCTGGGGTCCAGGCGAGGACATTTTGCAAAAATAAAGCTCTGCTCACGTGCCCTTCTTCTGACAGTTCAGCAAGGGCCCTGGCTGTTCGTGTGGGGTGGAAAGGGAGGAGGCCTGAGAGGTGGACACGGAGTGTGAAGGTCATGGTGTCACGTGAGCAGCCACTGGAGCACGGCCACCCTGGGAGAGTGACCAGAGACCCCGGCGGCCCACCACCAACGCTGGGCAGCCGGAGGTGTTTGCAGCAGCAGACGTTTGCCACCCCGTGCCTGGGTGAGGGGGTGTGAACGTGGTGCACGTGGCGAGGGTGCGGGGAGGACGCACACACCGCCCAGCAGCTCGGCCTTCGTGGGGCACCACGTTCACCCACAGATGCGTCACTGCAGCCCACAGTCGGGCCGCAGAGGTTCCAGGGCGAGGCCACTGGCCACACGTGGTTCAGGACTCGAAGGGTTTTGGTCCGCTGCATCACCTTTAGACCTTCGAGGGCCAAAAACTCCACCCAGGGATCGCATAAAGCCACCATTTCATGCACAGCGGACACACGAGGGGGCCAGCAGCTGCTCTGCACACGCGTGTGTCTCCTCTCGGGAATATTCGCGGCGACTCCCGCAGTGTAAGTAACGTACGTCTCCGCCGCCCGCTCGGTGTCCGTGCCCTTCCCTTCCCCTCCCTGTTTCCGGCTCCTCCTGCAGCGTAAGGAACGTGCGTCTCCGCCGCCTGCTGGGTGTCCGTGCCCTTCCCTTTCCCTCCCGGTTTCCGGCTTCCGGTCAGAGGTCACACTTCCCATCGTCAGGACGGCGCCTGTGGCCCGCAGCTCTCCTTTCCAACCAGGAAGCAGGGCAGCCACGTGCGGAGGGTGCAGGAGGCACGTGGTCCCCGCGTGGCGTGGCCTAGTGCTCACAGCGTGGGACGGGGCTTCCGCGTGCCCGCAGCAGGCTGAAGAAAGGAAGATGGAGAAGCTCCGAGTCCACGACCGTGGGGAAGCTCCCAGGGCGAAACGCAGCAAGGCTTCTGTTGACACGTGGTTCGTTTCCGCTTCCCTTGGTAGGACCGAGTCCTCCACACCCAGCCGCGGAGGGCGGGGGAGCCATTGTTTATTCCTGGACACCCAGCGCGGCCCTGGGGCCTTATTCACAACTCACGTGCCCTAGGCCGGCTCCGGCTCTGGGTTTCCGAGGTTCGGCTCGCAGCTTTCTCCCCCTGCCCACGCCCCCGACAGAGAGCCCTGGAGGCGGGACGGGAGAGCAGAGGAGGCCGGAGCACACACCACGCGGAGCTTGGTGAGAGGCGGACAGGCCGGGCCTCCAGGACGCCTGACCCGGGGCAGCGCCGGCGGTGCCCTCACGGGACCTGTGGCAGAGCCGGGCAGGACCGCCCCATGGGTCAGGCTCCTCGCCCCGTCTGCCCTGGACGTGTCACTGGCCGGAGGCTGCGAGGTGAGTGGGCTCCCTCCCAGCACGGAGGCCGTGACACAGACACTGGTCGCCGACCACCTGCGTTTCATTCCCGCGTAACTTCGTCCGTTATTTTGAGCATTTCGTTTTTACTTTTGGAGAGAGGGTGACGAAGATCAGGAGTCGGAGCTAACGGTTTTTCTGCGGCAGTTCAGCATGAAGAAAAATATTTCAAGGACTTTGAAATAAAGAGGAAAGAGGCCACACGTCCTCACATGACGTGCCCCTGTTTTTTGAGACGGTTTCGCTCTGTCGCCAGGCTGGACCGTAGTGGCTTGTTCTCCACTCACTGCAACCTCCGTCTTCCGGGTTCAAGCGATTCTCCTGCTTCAGCCTCCTGAGTAGCTGGGACTGCAGGTCCCGACACCACGCCTGGCTAATTCGTGTTTTTAGTGAAAACGGGTTTCCCCACGTTGGCCAGGCTGGTCTTGAACTTCTGACCATAAGTGATCCGCCCGCCTCAGCCTCCCAAAGTGCTGGGATTGCAGGTGCGAAGCACTGCACGTGGCCACGTGACATTTCCCATAAATACTAGTCTATCCTCAGACTTTTCAGCAGGGATTCTCCGAGGCAGCCTGCTGATTTGCGAATTTTAGTGTGAAGAAAGCGTCTTTGCTGTGATGTGGTTTCCATCTGGAATGAGTCACATGACAGGAGCCAGGACGTCCCTTCCTCATTAACATCCCCTACCCCTCCGCTCGGAACCCGCTCCCATGGAGCAGGGCAGTGAGGGCGCACCCAGCTCCTGCTGTCTGTCTGGAGGCCACGTGTGGAGGCGGGGTGTGGAGGCCCCGTGTGGAGGTGGCCCGTGTGGAGGCGGGTCCATGTGGAGGTGGCCCGTGTGGAGGCGGGTCCATGTGGAGGAGGCCCCGTGTGGAGGCGGGTCCATGTGGAGGAGGCCCCGTGTGGAGGCGGGTCCATGTGGAGGAGGCCCGTGTGGAGGCGGGTCCATGTGGAGGAGGCCCGTGTGGAGGCGGGTCCATGTGGAGGAGGCCCGTGTGGAGGCGGGTCCATGTGGAGGAGGCCCGTGTGGAGGCGGGTCCATGTGGAGGAGGCCCCGTGTGGAGGCCCCGTGTGGAGGCGGGTCCATGTGGAGGTGGCCCGTATGGAGGAGGCCCGTGTGGAGGCCCCGTGTGGAGGTGGCCCGTGTGGAGGCGGGTCCATGTGGAGGTGGCCCGTGTGGAGGCGGGTCCATGTGGAGGAGGCCCGTGTGGAGGCGGGTCCATGTGGAGGAGGTCCATGTGGAGGAGGCCCGTGTGGAGGCGGGTCCGTGTGGAGGCGGGTCCATGTGGAGGAGGCCCGTGTGGAGGCGGGTCCATGTGGAGGAGGCCCGTGTGGAGGCGGGTCCATGTGGAGGAGGCCCGTGTGGAGGCGGGTCCATGTGGAGGAGGCCCGTGTGGAGGCCCCGGTACTCTTGCTTCACGCCAATGCCCGCAGCACCCTCTGCGTCCCATCAGGGCAGGCGATGTAGCCCCCATGCGATATCCTGAATTAATAACTCCCTTTGTCAGCTGTATTTTCGGGTTGTAAACGGCATCATACCAGGGCCTAAAAGGTGGAGTTCCCACTGTGTGTTCTCACTCCGCTGTGTGTTCTCACCTCACTGCGTGTTCTCGCCTCACTGTGTGTTCTGAGCTCACTGCGTGTTCTTGCCCCGCTGCGTGTTCTCGCCCTGCTGTGTGTTCTGACCTCACTGCGTGTTCTTGCCCCGCTGCGTGTTCTCGCCCTGCTGTGTGTTCTGACCTCACTGCGTGTTCTTGCCCCGCTGCGTGTTCTGACCTCACTGTGTGTTCTCGCCTCACTGCGTGTTCCGAGCTCACTGCGTGTTCTTGCCCTGCTGCGTGTTCTCACCCCGCTGCGTGTTCTGACCTCACTGCGTGTTCTCACCCCGCTGCGTGTTCTGAGCTCCTTGCGTGTTGTCACCCCACTTCCTGTTCTCACCCCGCTGCGTGTTCAGAGCTCACTGCGTGTTCTTGCCCCACTGTGTGTTCTGAGCTCACTGCGTGTATGCGTGTTCTCGCCCTGCTGCGTGTTCTGAGCTTGCTACGTGTTCTTGCCCCGCCTCATGTTCTGAGCTCACTGTATATTATGTGGGGCCTTTCTGTTGGACACTCGCTCTGTCTCCATCCACGCCACTCTCATGTGCACTCTGTAGCCGTCCAGTTTCACAGGAGTGGACACAGAGGCACCTGTGGTTAGGGGAGTATTCGAGGCCACACAGCTGCTCCAGCCAGCTCTGCCCATCAAGTGGGCCCCAAGTTGAGGCCCAGGGCTTTCCCTGGCAGAGGCTCCTGAGCTCACAGCGCGGGCAGCAAGGGTCCCAAACACAGGCCTCGAGGCGGGAGCTTCACAAGCAGCACCGCTTGCTTGGATGGAGTAGAATCTGGATTCTCTGAACACACATTTCTCTCATGGCTTGCCCTCCAGAGTTGAGTCTAGTTTATAAGGAGGGAAGTGGCTGTCCTGAGACCCATGCCGGCCCCAGCCCGTGTGTGTGGGCTGTGGAGCACAGTGTGGAAGCAGAGAGGCTCTCAAACGTTCTGGAGAGACGTGAGTTTCCGCAGCTGGGCCTTCATCCTGGCCATGGGCAGGTGAAGCAGGCTGAGGAGGAGGAGGAGGAAGAGGAAGAAGGAGGAGGAGGAGGAAATGGAAGAAGAGGAAGAGGATGATGATGAGGAAAAGGAAGAGGATGAGGAGGAGGAAGGAGGAGGAGGAAATGGAGGATGAAGAGGAGGAAAAGGAAGAAGATGAGGAAGAGGGAGGAGGAGGATGAAGATGAGGAAAAGGAAGAGTGAGGAGGAAGAGAAGGAAGGAGGAGGAAATGGAGGAGGAAGAGGAGGAGGAAGAGTATGATGAACAGGAAGAAGATGAGGAAGAGAAGGAGGAGGAAGAACAGGAAGAGAAGGAGGAGGAGAAAGGATGAGGAGGAAGAAAAGGAAAAGGAGGAGGAGAAAGGATGAGGAGAAGAAGGAACAGGAAGAGGAGGATGAGAAGGAGGAGGAGGAACAGGAAGAGGAGGATGAGAAGGAGGAGGAGGAACAGGAAGAGGAGGAGGAACAGGAAGAGGAGGAGGAGAAGGAAGAGGAGGAAGAGAAGGAAAAGGAGGAGGAGGAGGAGGAGAATGAGGGGGAGGACGGGGAGAAGGAGCTGGACATGCTGTCTTGGTGGCAGAGGCGGTAGAAACCCGTGCATTAGGAACCTGCACAGCTCACGCCATGTTGTTCACAGGTCAGCTGCACCTGAGCTGTTTCTCCTGAGAACAAAGACAGGCTTGATGTGCTGGAAATTTCCCACTGTGACATGTCTATGATTTGGTATCCGCCACATTCAGCATTCTTCACTATTTCCATAATTTCCCTTGTAGCTCTTTTTAAAAATCAAAGATTCACTCCATCTGCATTTAGCTTTTCCAGGTTCATTTCTTCTTCTAGGACAGTTCCTTAGACTTGATTTTGAAGAGTCTGTGTCCATTGTTTTGCAGGGTGGCTCCTCTGCTTCAGTCTTTCCGACTGGCTGACATTCAGCCTCCTCATTTTCCAGGGCCCCAAGGCCTCGTTCTCTGTTCCCAGACAGGTCAGCAAGACCCATGGCTCTGGCAGGGACCCCGGCCATGCTCAGCAGTGCAGTGTCTGGACCACCGTGTCTGTAGGCTCCTCTTTTTCCACTGTGGGGAACTGAAGTGTGTGGTGTGTGTGTGTTGAATGTTGTGTGTGATGTGCATGGTGTGTGTGGTGTGTGGTGTGTGTGTTGAATGTCGTGTGTTGTGTGCATGGTGTGTGTGTGGTGCATATTTCCTGGGTATTGCATGGGCACTGGATGGGTATTGGATGGGTACTGGTGCATGTGTCATTCATGGGATGGGTACTGGTGTGTGTGTCATTCATGGGATGGGTACTGGATGGGTACTGGTGTGTGTGTCATTCATGGGATGGGTACCGGATGGGTATTGGTGTGTGTGTCATTCATGGGATCGGTACTGAATGGTCTCACTCTGGGACTCCTGTTTTCCCTGGCTTGGGGAGTTTCTTGGGGTTTCTCTGAGCACCCCTGTCCCTTCCTCTGTCTCTGATTTTCTAGCTTAAGTCGTGGGGTTGCCTCAACCGCTTTCTGCACTTTCCTTATCCTTTTCTCCCATCTTCAATTCTTCTTGGTACTTAGAGATTTCTTCAGCTTTGTCTTGCAAACTTTCTACTAAAGATTTTACTTCTACTGCCATGGGGCTCTTCTTGACTCTTAAACATTCTTTTGTGTGTTTGAGATGGCATCTTGCTTTTGTTTCTCTTATTTCTCTGAACATTCTACTGGTATTTTCCATGACGTTTCTCTCTCTCTATGGTTTTGTTCCACAGAACAAATTGTCCATTGATCTGTGTCCTGAATCTCAGGCACCATGGATTTCCTGGGGTTCGAGACTGGGGATCTCTGAAGCTCATGGGTGGGGCTCGTGGGCCCCTTGCAGCCGCCCGCTTGGGAGCCTCATACTCCAGATCCTGGGTCCTGCTCCCCACGAGTCCAGCTTCCTTGTGGATGCCTGCAGTGGCTTACGTGGCCTGGGTTGTGCTGCCTGGTGTCTGCACGCGATGACAAGGGCTCCCAGCCCTTGTCTTCCAGCGTCTGTGCTTCCCGGATATCATGTCGGACAAGAGTGACTGGGAGTCATTAATCAGCATCTGTGCAGTGTGTGCAGTTGGGGAGGTTCCCGGCCCTGTGTGCAGGTGAGGGGGTCTCCCAGCCCTGTGTGCAGGTAAGGGGGGTTCTCTCGGCCCTGTGTGCAGGTGAAGGGGAGCTTCTGGCTCCGTGTGCAGGTGAGGGGGGTCTCCCAGCTCTGTGTGCAGGTGAGGGGGGCTTCTGGCCCTATGTGCAGGTGAAGGGGTCTCCTGGCCCTCTGTGCAGGTGAAGGGGTCTCCTGGCCCTGTGTGAAGGTGAGGGGGTCTCCTGGCCCTCTGTGCAGGTGAGAGGGACTTTTGGCCCTGTGTGAAGGTGAGGGGGTCTCCCAGCCCTGTGTGCAGGTGAGGGGGGCTTCTGGCCCTGTGTGAAGGTGAGGGGGTCTCCTGGCCCTCTGTGCAGGTGAGAGGGACTTTTGGCCCTGTGTGAAGGTGAGGGGGTCTCCCAGCCCTGTGTGCAGGTGAGGGGGGCTTCTGGCCCTGTGTGAAGGTGAGGGGGTCTCCTGGCCCTCTGTGCAGGTGAGAGGGACTTTTGGCCCTGTGTGAAGGTGAGGGGGTCTCCCCGCCCTCTGTGCAGGTGATGAGGCTCCCGGCCCTGTGTGCAGGTGAGGGGGGTCTCTCAGCTTCATGTGCCTTTGCTGGCAGCTCTGATCATGAGGCTCCTCTCCCTGCCCACAGCTGTCCTTGGTGTCTCGGGGTCCAGGAATTGGCCCCCTCTCTTGCTGTGCTACAGTTCCAGACCCCCCAGGGTTAAGGACTTACTGACCCCTTTTGGGAATTGTCTCAACTCCAGATACCTGCCTGTTGGGGCCACTCCCTCTGGTCCCGTGACTGCTGGCACCTGCGCAGCCCCAGGCCTTCCCCTCTCCTGGGCAAGTGTGTGGGAAGAGAGGGAGCTGCTGAGGGTCAGCCTGGGGTGTCTTAGCATCTAGAGTCATGGCTACTCGAGGGCTGTCCTGTCTCAGGCCAGATTTTAGCAAATGTGCTAAGAAGCTGTGTTCCCAGCACCTCCTCTGTCATCCTGGATGAACAGCCTGGTTTGTGTGAGGTCGTCCATTTTCCTGCTGACTTCTGTCCTGCTCTTTAGGGCTGAGTGGTTGCATCTCCCTTTTTGTTGAGTGTGGTCTGGGTTTGAAGGCAGGCATGATCCTCTACTGTCCCGGGCAGAGTTCTGGAACAGGAGAATTGGCGACATTCATTTCTGCACACATCTGTGGACACCCAGGTGCTGAGTCCGGTCTTACCTTTTTGAACCCAGAGTTGGGTGTAGACCCTACATGGGTGCGCCCTTTTGGCGATGAGCCTGTGGCAGGACGCTGTGGTGCCCTGACACGGGAGGGTTGAAGGAGGCAAGGGTCCTGTGCTTGGGCCATGCCCTTGGACAGCTCCACCCAGCAGAAGCCGTGGTGGTCTCATTCTCAGGGTCTCGATTCCTTCCCCGTCAGTGGAGAACAGCAGCAGTGTCCAGGCAGCAGGCCCTGGGAGACGAGGTGGGCAGCAGGGAGTGCAGAACACAGCATGGGACCCCACATGGATAGGTCCGCTGACTGTGGGTGGGCTCCGGGCCACAACCTCACAGGCTAGAAAGTGCCTCACATTTTCAGGGGGTGGCAATGTGAAAACACGCCCGTGGATAATCCATCTTCAGCAGACAAGAGCTCTTACCGTGACTTAAGAGTGTGGATTTGTCTTTTAATTACTAATAATGTTAATTTTTTCCGAAGCCCTCTAACTCATCCGCCCTTTAAAATAATGTGGACGCCGTGGGGCCCCCTCTTCCCCTGCTGTGGTCAGAGGGAGTTGCAGAGCCGCAGGGGACAGGGTCATTTTTGTGAAGTCTTCCACGGGTACAATAACCAGGCTGGAAAATGCCGGGATGCAGCTAATTAATGAACCAAATGACAGTCCCCCTATTAAACCACAGTAATCAGAAGTGAAATCACATCGTGCTGTCGTGCAGACGCTGTCCTTGGAAGAAGTGAGGACAAGCTTTGTCCTCATCCATCCTTGGGTGTGACATCCACACTGGGGTCACTCACGGCGTTCCGGCCTGGGGAAAACAGTCTCAGAGTGGCTGGTCAGCGGTTAATGGGTTCTTTTGTGTGGGGCAGGCCTGGTTGTGGCATTTGTTTGGAGGTGTGTGTGTGTGTGTGTGTGTGTGTGTGTGTGTGTGTGTGTGACGCGTCCCCATAAGATTTTCTCTAGACAAGCTGCTGTTTCTCTGCATTAATATAATAGCCTAATTAATTTTAATATTCGCCTGACTGTGCATCTAAGTCAGTTTGGAGGATGTGTCACAGGAGGAAAATACTAATGGGATATGTGCCAATTTGCAGTTTAAGTAAGGCTGCCTCTAATAGGAGTTGAGAGCTTTGTATTAACCCCCAACAATGGTGAGAAGCCGCCTCGGCGCCTGATTACTTAGGCAACCTCCAGATAGATCCACACGGCCCATTGAAATTCCAGTCGTTTCTGCGTCCTATTCCCGCCTATATAATCGTCAACTGGCCCTTATCATTATTTATTATGCAAAATTGAATATTTTTGAAGCGTGAAGAATGAAGTAATTTCATATGCAAACAGTTAAAACTCTCATGTGTATTCTGATTACGTACGTGTTGATAAATTCGCTTATGATGAGTGACAGTGTGAGATTTTGGGGTCGGATCGGTCAATCCATGGAAGACATTGATGAAAATGACAAACCGTGAGCCAGAAGAGTCCCCGGCACATCGGGATGGAGTGTGCGAAATGTGAGTGTCTAGCTGCTGTCTATTAATAACTAAATATGATCGTGTGTAATGAGCAGAGATTTCCGTGGTGATTGAAGTAGGAGTTTTTGATCCTCCAGATGTTGCTGCTTAGAAATGCATATTGCTTTTCTCCTGATGACGCCTCATGACTTTCTCAGCACTCTCCACCATTAAGGCCCCTGTTACTCCCAGCACCACGTCAAGCTGGGGGCTGACGTGTCCTCTGCCACGGGGCTGACGTGCTGCCCTTTGTCAAAGCCCCCTTTTCATGCGCCCAGCCACCTCATTTAGGACGGGGAGGCACTGGCGGGGCTGCGAGGGCTGGTCAGGAAGTTTGCAGCACCAGGTCCCATCCTTACCCCTGGGGTCAGTTTGGCCTTGGACCAGGCACGAGACACCTGGCCTTTTAGGAAGGGGATGTTTGAGGTCAGCAGTGGCCCCACAGCCTTGGGAGAGGGGCCAGGGAGGGCCATTCTAGATACAGCCCAGGGAGCCCATGGCTACCCAAGAACAGAGGAGAAGTCAAAGAGGGGACCCAAGGCCCCACGTGGCGGAGATGAAGACCAGGGCGGGAGGGGCCTGGCTGAGGTTCCGGAGAAGCCAGGGATGCTTCCTGGATATCACGGCGGACGAGAGTGACCGGGAGTCATTAACCAGCGTCTGTGCTTCCTGCATATCACGGTGGACGAGAGTGACCAGGAGTCAATAACCAGCGTCTATGTGGCTGTGATGAGGTGTGGACTCAGCTGTCACCATCACATGTTCTTGAGCTGAATATTTTGCCCAACAGATACTTTCACGCAGCATCCAGAAACGTTCCCGTCATGTGCTGAGATGCAAAGATAGCTCAGTCCAGTTCCTGCCTTGAGCACTTGAGCCAGGGATGGCACATGGGGAGCCAGAATGGCTCACAAAGGAGCACAGGAGAGCCAGAGACGGTACATGGAAGAGCCAGGGACGGGACGCAGGAGAGCCAGGGACAGTACACATAGAAGCAGGTGAAGGTAATACACACAGTGGCTGAGCTGGGGGTGTGGATGAATATTTTCCTAGCCGACCCCAGCTTTTGAAGCCAGAGTTTGTATGAACACCCGGCAATTCCCATGCCCACGACTCTCAGGCCACGGTTTGAGGAATGGAATCTTCCCTGTACATTAGGATGGTGTTTCTTTCAAAAAAAAAAAGAAAAAAAATCTTTTCTAGGGTCAATTCCCAAGACTAAGTTATGAGAACAGAAAGTCAAGTCAAGTCCCTTCAACAGTTCTTGGAAAATGCAGTGGGAATGCTCAGTGTTTATGGAACCAAAGGCTTAATTCAAACAAACAAGCCTGACATTAAACATAAAACACATCAATGAAAACAAAGAAAAGAATGCAGAGAGGCTCATGGCTCTGAGCATGCGAATCAGTGGCCCTGCCTGCGAGGGAGGCAGCCTTTGCCCTGGACACGCCAGGGCCCTTCCCAGCGGCTCTTTGTTCCCCACATCGCGTCACTCCATGCCCCAAGTCATGAGGGTCATGGTCCAGAAGAGGTGCCCCTCCAGCCACAGAGGGAGGCTCCGATGAAACCCATTGCGGCCGGTGGTGAATTCAATCACGTTCTGAAAGATGTTCATTGGGAGGCCAAGGCAGGAGGATCACTTGAGCCCAGGAGTTCAAGACCAGCCTGGGAAACAGCGAGGCAGACCCCTTCTCTACCAAAATAAATAAGTAAGCTGCGTGTGGTGGCTTGTGCCTGAGGGTGCAGAGAGCTACAATCATATTACTGCACTCTAGCAAAAAAAAAAGTATAATCAAGGCTTAACCCGAAGTACCTGTGAGTATGACCTTTGGAAATAGGGTCATTACAAGATGTGGTCAAGTTAAGATGAGCTGAAACTAGGTCAGGGTGGGCCCTGCTCCACCCTGGTGTTGATTTGAAGGTCACTTGAAGACATAGACCCAGGAGGGGAGAACACAGGAGATGACAGAGGTAGAGGCTGGAGCAAAACGTCCATGAGCCAGGGGACACGGGGACCTGCCTGCAGCAGCAGAGGTGGGGAGAGGCAGGAATGACCCTCCCCAGCGCCTCCAGCAGAGGCCTGGCTCTCCAGGGGCCTTGATTGTAGACTTCTGGCCTCCAGAACCGTGAGATGGTAAATTTCTGTCCTCTTAAGCTGTCCAGTTTGTGGCGATTTATTACAGCAGACTTGGGAAACTGATACATAGCCTGATTGGGCTGGTTTGGTAGATTTCAACAAGTTAAAAGTTTGTTTTTAACATTTATAAACAGCTTTATTGAGATATTCTCATATATGCAATTCACACATTTAAAGTATATAATTAGGTCAGATATGGTGGCTCATGCCTGTAATTCCAGGACTTTGGGAGGGTGAGGCAGGAGGATCACCTAAGGTCAGGAGTTTGAGACCAGCCTGGCCAACATGGCGAACCCTCCCCCCTCCCCCACTAAAAATACAAAAATTATCTGGGCATGGTGGCACACACCTGTAATACCAGCTATTCAGGAAGCTGAGGCATAATAACTACTTGAACCTGGGAGGTGGAGGCTGTGGTGAGCTGAGATTGCACCACTGCACTCCAGCCTGGGTTGCAGAGTGAGACTCTGCCTCACAAAAAAGGTGTACACTTAGATGGTTTTTAAATATGTGGACCTTAGTGTCTGGTGTTTTTCAGGTAGCATCATATTTCCAAGGTTCACCCATGCTGTGGCGTGTTTTGGTGTGCTATTCCTTTCTATTCCAGTGTATGAATACTGGCTCAGTTCCATTCCAGTGTGTGAATACTGGCTCAGTTCCATTCCAGTGTATGAATACTGGTTCAGTTCCATTCCAGTGTATGAATACTGGTTCAGTTCCATTCCAGTGTATGAATACTGGTTCAGTTCCATTCCAGTGTATGAATATACCATATTTATTCTGTCGATGGACACGGGCTGTTTCCACATTTTGACTATTATGAGTAATGCTGCTGTAAACATTCATGTTTACATTTCTGAGTGGACATAGGTTTTGCATGTCTCTGGGTGGGTGCTTAGGAGTTGACATGCTGAGTCATATGGTATCTCCATGTTTAATCATTTGAGGAACTGTCAGACTGTTCTCCAACGAAGCAACACCAGTTTACATTCCCCGCCACAAGGTGTGAGGGTTCTGGTTTCTTCACATCCTCACCAATACTGCTTGTTATCTGACTTTTTTGACTCTAGCCATCCTAGTGGGTAGGAAGTGGGAAGTGGTATCTCGTTGTCATTTTGATTTGCATTTCCCTGATGACCAGTGTGGTGGAGTATCTTTGTATACTCATAATTAGCCATGTGAATATCTTCCTTGGAGAAATGTCTATTCAGATTCATTGGCCATTTAAAAAGTTGGATTATTTGTCTCTTGTATTATTGAGTTGTAATAATTTCTTATATATTCTTATATTCTAGAAACAAGTCCCTTTTCAGATGTGAGATTTGAAAATATCTTCCTTCTTTGGGCTGTCTTTTCACTTTCTTAATGATATCCCTTGAGCACAAAAGGGTGTTAATTTTTATGTATCAGTATTTTCTTTTGTTGCTTTTGCAATTGGTGTCTTATCAAATCTAAGTTCCTGAAGATTCCCCCCGTTTTCTTATAAGATGTTATAGGTTTAGCTTTTACATTTAGGTCTTTCATCCATTTTGAGTTAATTATTTCTATATGGTGTGAGGGAAGGGTTTAATTTTATTTTTTTCTCTTGTTTTACAGGTGGCTCCACTGAGATCCAGTTGTCCCAGCATCATTTATTGAAAGACTATTCTTTCCCCACTGAGAAGTCTTGGCACACTTGTTGCAAATTAGTTAACCATAGATGTGAGGGTTTATTTCTAGACTTTTAGTTCTAATCCATAATGAAGCTGGTACCACACTATTTTGATTACTGTTGCTTTTTAGTAAGTTTTGAAATCAGGAAGTGTGGGTCTTTCAACTCTGTTCTCTTTTTCCAAGATTGTTTTGGCTCTTCTGGGTTTCCTGCAATTCCATGACTTTCAGAATTGGCTTCTCAATTTCTGGAAGGACATCAGTTGGGATTCTGATAGGAGCTGTGTTGAACTGGTAGATCATTTTGGGGAATATTGCCATTGTAACAATGTCAGGTCTTTCAGTCCATGAACATGGGATGTCTTTCCATTTATTTAAAACTTCTTTAATGTTTTTCAACAATGTTTTGTAGTTTTCAGAGTATAAGTTTTACACTTCTTTTGTTATGTGTCTATCCAAGTATTTTATTTATTTTGATGCCATTGCAAATGGATTTATTAATTTAGTTTTGGATCACTCATTGCAAGTGTATAGCAATACAATTAATTTTTACAGTATTGATCTTGTATTATGCTATCTCGCCAAACTCATTTGCTAGTTCTAATGGTTTTTAAGTAAATTCTTTAGGATTTCCTACATATGTCATTATGTTATTTGCAAACGGAGATACTTTTACATCTTCCTTTTCAAATTGAATGCCTTTATTTCTTTTTCTTGCCTAATTGCCCTGGAAACTCCAATACAGGAACATCAGGGTGAGAGTGGACATCTTTCTTTTTTTGTGATCTTAGTGGGGAAGTACCAGTATTTCTCCATTAAGTATAATTTTAGCTGTGGGTTTTTCATAGATGCCTTTTTCTGGTTGAGAACTTTCTATTAGTAGTTTGTTGAGCATTTTTAACATGGAATGAGGTTAGGATTTTGTCAAGTGCTTTTTTTCTGCATATATTGAGATGATCATGTGATTTTTAAAATTCTATTGATATGAGCTGTTACCTTTATTGATTTTCAAATGCTCAAACAATCTTGTGTTCCTAAGATAAATCCCACTTGGCCATAGTATATAATTCTTACTATATAGCTGCTAGTATTTTGTTGAGGGTGTTTGCATCTATGTTAATAAGGTATATTGCTCTCTAGCTTTGTTTTCTTGTGACATCTTTGTCCTGTTTTGGAATTGTATAATACTAGTCTTATTAAATGCTGTACATTCTTTACAAAAAACAACCCCCCAAGCTGTCATTTAATACATTTTTTTCCAGGGATTAACAGACAATTTGCTACCCTTGCAGTTACTAAAATCTCCAATCCAGAGGAATGGGGCAGCAGATAGCTGGGCCATGACCTTCAAGTGTGTTAAGACAATGATCAGCTGCCCTCAGCACTGATGTCTGTCAGCACTGGTGTCTCAGGTAGAACCGGTCAGACGGGCAGACAGTGGTGTGGGAGCATGGGTCCTGCTGGGCACTGAGAGCTGGGCTTGCCTCTGCTCCTGAAGGCTTGTCTTGGGCATATAGCCTGAGGTGCTGCCTTCTTGCTGGTGCTGAAGTTCACTGTCTGCTACGTCTTTCTCCAGGGCAGGTCCCAGACGCACTTCTAGACATTACCACATCCCTTCTAGGAAGATGCTGAGCATCCCCAGGGACAAGTTGGAGCCTGAAGCCTCAGAGTTGCCGACGATGAAGGAAAGAAGCAAAGATTCGGAGCCACAGGGCAAGCTGAGGACAAGAGAAAGGTAAGCGGGGCAGGCTACATGCACCTGGTTCCCGTCTTCAGCTTTTTCCGTTCGTGCTGTCTGTAAACCAGGGGGAGAATGACTCCTCAGGGGAGGGGGGAGCAGGCACAGCAGCAGAACTGGCCTCCATTTCCACCTCGAGGGCTGGCCCCGCGGGAAGCAGTCAACGCTGGGGGCACCAACGGCAGCTGCTCAGTGGGAAAGAGCCCAAGGAAGCATTTTGGCTCTGAAAAAAATAGAATTACAGACTGTTCTGGAACAAGGCATTTATGTCAGAAATCCATCCCAGTGACATCGCCACTCACGGAGCTGCTTGAGCCCAAATGTTAAGAATCGTCCTTGATTCCTTTCCTTCCTTCCCTCTCCCACCCCCAAACCACACCTTTTCTTTCCAGATCAGCAGCAGCTGCTGTCTGCTGCACACCCACAGCCGCTCAGACCGCAGCCTCTTCTCAGCGTCTTGATGGCTTCCCCCCCAGCCCAGGCCCCTCAGGCTCAGGACCCTCTCACACCCAGGGCTCCGCCCTGACGCCTGCGGGCTCCGCCCTGACGCCTGCGGGCTCCGCCCTGACGCCTGCGGGCTCCGCCCTGACGCCTGCGGGCTCCGCCCTGACGCCTGCGGGCTCCGCCCTGACGCCTGCGGGCTCCGCCCTGACGCCTGCGGGCTCCGCCCTGACGCCTGCGGGCTCCGCCCTGACGCCTGCGGGCTCCGCCCTGACGCCTGCGGGCTCCGCCCTGACGCCTGCGGGCTCCGCCCTGACGCCTGCGGGCTCCGCCCTGACGCCTGCGGGCTCCGCCCTGACGCCTGCGGGCTCCGCCCTGACGCCTGCGGGCTCCGCCCTGACGCCTGCGGGCTCCGCCCTGACGCCTGCGGGCTCCGCCCTGACGCCTGCGGGCTCCGCCCTGACGCCTGCGGGCTCCGCCCTGACGCCTGCGGGCTCCGCCCTGACGCCTGCGGGCTCCGCCCTGACGCCTGCGGGCTCCGCCCTGACGCCTGCGGGCTCCGTGACTGGGAAGGCATTCCTATCTCTACGGCCAGGCCTCCCTGAATCCCTCTGTCTCAGAGAGGCCTTCTCTGCCCTGACACCCCTGTCTCCTCACCCTGCTTCATTTTCCTCCGGCGCCCTTTCACAGTGTGACCTGACACATGAGCCGTGCTGTCTCTCCTGTACTGCGATGGGATGTGGGTAGGAATTTGGCTCATTCCGATCTAACTGGTGCATTCCTATTGTTTATGAAAGAGTCTTGCATGTTCCCACAGGCATTTGCTGAATGAATGGGTTAATAAAACCAGAAGGAAAAACTGGCCACAGTCACTGTCTCCGTCCATTTGTGTTGCTGTGGAGGAACACCTGAGGCTGGGTAGTTGACACAGAAAAGAGGTTTATTTGGCTCCCAGTTCTGCGGGCTGTACAGCAAGCACAGTGCCAGCAGTGGCTTCTGACAAGGGCCTCAGGAAGCTTCACTCTTGGCAGCAGGTGGAGGGGAGCCCATGTGTGCAGAGTTCTCATGGTGAGAGGGAAGGAAGAATTGGGAGGCACCAGGTTTCTTTACCAAACAGTTTTCACAGGGACGACTAGAGTGAGACTAACCCACTCATCACCATGGGGCCCAGGCCCTCTGTGAGGGATCCGCCCCCGGGGCCCAAACACCTCCCACCGGGCCCACCTCCAGCATTGGGATTCAATTTCAACACGCGGCTTGGAGGGCCACATACCTCGACCACAGCAGCCACCTGAGCCTGTCTGCTCCCGCAGCTACCGCACAGCTGGCCTGTTGAGGAGCGGCCTTGCTTAAGTGGTCCTGTCTGCCCCCACCTCTGAAGAACAGCCCGATGAGGCCGGGGCCCTGGCGCTGCCTCCCTGGCCCAGTTCTTAGGAGTTTCTTTATGAGACGCCGCTGAGAAGGGCATTTGCCTCGGCCGAATGGCGTACCTCTGCCCTCTCCTGTGAAACAGAATTGGAGCTCCAGAGCTGCAGAGCTGGGAGGGGCTTTGGCTGAATTCACCTCTTCATTTTAACACTGACCAATCTGAGTCCTGGGACTGGAGACAGACATGCCAGGATGCTCCCCACACAGGAGGTGACTCTGTGGAGGGGACACTGCGCCCTGATCTGCTCTTTGCAGCGCTGGTTGGGGGTAGAGCATGGGCCCTCTCAGCCTCCCCTGGTGGGTCGGATGGATTTCCTTAAAAACTACAGAGAAGCTGAACGTCCAGGATGGAATATCTCCTTTGACAAATGTTATTGGGGTTAGCGCTGGGGGATGAGCAGGTGAGATGAATACAGCTTGCATTTTCAGTGGCTCTTTCCAAAGAATGAGTGAAGGGTTTCTTGACCACCGTCTTCCTCTGATCATATAGGAACCAGTGGGTGGCTTTTGCTAATATCAAAACTACCCGTGATCAATGGGCAAAATTCGGGCTTCCTCAGAAAGTCCCGGGTGAAGTTGGATGTAGAAACTCATGACCTTCACGGAGCTGAATCTGTTCCCAGCACTCAGAGTTGAATAAATATTTGTTGACTGAGTGGATAAATTTATAATTTTAAGCCTCTGGCTCTCTTAGCTAATCCAGGAGTCCGGGGAAATCAGTCTTTGTGAAGTTTTGATCAAAGAGGCCTTAGATCCCTCTGGAACAAGGATGGATAGAAATCATAATGATTTTAAAGGTGGGACACCAGTGCCAGGGAGGGAGGGAAAGTGCCGATTCCCACCTTCAGTAGGCGTCCGACCACTGCCTGCTACTGCACAGCTGCGGGAGGCCCAGGCCGGTGAGAGGCGAATCCCTGCCATAAACCATTCCCAGCCGTGTGCAGGAGAGAGCCACTGCCTGCTCTGTGGGCGGCTCTGGGAGGCCCCGGGGAGGAGGCGAATCCCTGCCATAAACTGTTCCCAGCTGCAGAAAATGTAGACTGAGAAAGGGAAGAACCGTGTCAGGTGGGAAGCCCCTTGGGCAAGTCTGAGAACCTCCAGTCATAAGCACGGCCCTTTACAGTTAGTTATTTGAGACGGAGTCTCGCTCTTGCCCAGGCTGGAGTGCAGCGGCGCGATCTCAGCTCACTGCAACCCCCGCCTCCCAGGTTCAAACGATTCTCCTGCCTCAGCCTCCCGAGTAGCTGGGACTACAGGTGCACCACCACCCCCCGCTAATTTTGTGTTTTTAGTAGAGATGGGGTTTCACCACGTTGGTCAGGCTGGTCTCTAGCTCCTGACCCCAAGTGATCCACCCACTTCGGCCTCCCAAAGCTGGGATTACAGATGTGAGCCACCACGCCGGCCAACCCCTTACGTGTATATCACATATTTCCGTGCACGTTATTTCTAATGCAATAGACCGACGTGTCTGTGTTTCTCACAGTGTTATTCACTACGTTTTAATGAACTCCTCTTGTATTAAGGCATGGCACGTGCACACCCTCAGGGGAAGGGAAGGGGCGTCTCCCTCCCAGCCCCAGCACTCATACATCTTCCTAGGAATCAGCTGCTGTCACCGGGAACTTGTTTATCCTTCCAGAAGCCACGCGCGCGCACTGACGCAGAACTGCGAACTCACAGGATGGGTGGAACAGAACGCGCTTGGGGCAAGCCTCCTCCTCGCTGTGTGACGGCGGTACTCGCTGGCGGTGAGAGAATCCAGTCCTGTTGTCTTTACAGGCATGAAAGTTGAGGAATGTGAGTCTCCAGGCCCACGAGCACAGCTTCAGGGCAGTCCCGGTCGTGGTGGAAAGTTTTCAGGCCTTGGGGGCACAGTGGCCGGTAGCGTGGCAGTTGGGGAGAGCCTCGATGCCTGGGCTAGGCCGGGGCTGCCGAGAGGAAGACGTGAGGCCTCCAGCCCGCTGGGCACTCGCTCAGGCTCTTGTTTGCCAAGATGCTTCAACCCATCACTTTGGCTTCACTTCTCGTGGTCCCTGCCCAGCCTGGGTGCAGGTTTTCGAGGCCAAGCTCCTGCCCTGCCCCCCTCCTCCGCCGCCCCAGCTGGCCGTGTTCCCTCCTCCTCCCCTACTCACCGCGCTGCCCAACCCCAGCCCTCCCCCTGCTCCCCCTGCGCCTTCCCACCAGCATGGACGCCCCTTTCCTGGATTCCTGGGGCTTCAGCAGTGCCTTTGCCACCTTGGTTTCTCGGACACTTTGGGTGACTTGCTCTCTGAGCTCCGGTTCTGAAGGGCAGGGCTGGTTATTTGCATCTCTGAATACCGACCACAGCGTTTTGTTCCGTGAAGGTACTTACGTAATTATTTATTAAAAGAAAAAACTTCTCCGCCGTTTGGAAATTGTTTCTCCCTGAAGGAGATCTGTTTTATCGGGCACTGGTCTGAAAGTGAATTTACTTCACAGAAGCCACAGGAGGAGAGTGGCAGGGAGGCTGTGTCCAGCCATCACCCGCAGTGTGGAGGGACATTCGGCACTTTGGATCACTTTTGACTGGGGTGTCCCGCAGTCACCAGGGCCACACCCTAAAGGACGTGCACTCTGTGGTTTAAAGAAGATTGAAGGAAACATGGAAAAACCCTCAGACGAGGCAGGTCCCTGTGGACGGAAGAGGGGTGCTTGCCATGTCCCTTCTGTTTGATGTAGGGGGTACATGTGTATTTTGGGGGCTGGGGAGGGGGACTGAAGCAGACCCACTCCTGGCCAGGCAGGCCTGAAACCCCCCTGTTGGCACCCATTTGAGCACCGGCTCACCGCATACAGCCTGGCACCTATCACCCAGGCTGTGCCAGGGCTAGGGGTGGCATCTGTAAGAGGTGACAGCATCTGTCTCTGGGCCTTGCCACCCACCCCTCCAGCTTGGACTTTTGTGAATGAAAGCAGAGTGTGAATGGGGCAGGTGTGGATGGGGCCTCCTGGCTCAGGGCTTCTCAGGAGCATCAATCACCCGTGGGGTCATCTCCAGACCCCTCCTCACTCAGCTTGCTAAACCTTGTTCCTTCTCATACCCACATGCTTGGGTGATAAATGGGGCGTTAAGGGGTGTTGGCTTGCTGGCCACGGGCTGGGAGGCGGTTTTCCCCTTACCCCTGGCCCCGCATCACCCTCGCCCACTCGGCAAACGTAGCTGCATCTCCCTTTGAACCTGGCCTGGTTTCCATGGCTCAAGAGCGCACCTCATTCATCCTCCCACCCTCGGAGACCTGGCTCCCAGGGGGTGTAAAAGCCAGAGGAGCCAGGCCCCAGCCACTCTGGCAAGCACCCTCTCGGCCCAGAGACGCCGGCTGCAGCTCCCCGTGCGGCTGTCCCCTCATGAGCTCCATTCATCTTGCACCAACCCCCTCTTTATGCTTTTGGAAAAATGGAGACACCAGGAGGCGGGAGGCGGGGAGAGTCCCTGCTCAGTAATGTGTACGGTATTGAGTTGCATCTCGTCAACCGTGTCCACACATGCTGCCGTCTGCATCTGGGAACAGCCTGTGAAATTCGGAAAGCCAAGTGGCCATTGAAAACCTGTCACCTCGGACTCACTGGCCACACAACCCTGGACGGGAAGATGAAACGTACCCTCTTCCCAGCACTCGGCCTGCAGCTCTGGGTCTGGTAAAACAGAAGAATAGAATTCGTCCCCACTTAGGCCTGGGGCCTCAGCTGGAACTGACCTTCAGAATTCAACGGAGGAGGCTTTTAGTGGGAGACAAAGCAGGACACGGCGACACTGTGGGAGCTTTAACGCACAAAGGACAATCAGGCAGTGGCAATGCAGGCGTGACCCAGGCGGGGCAGGGAGGGAGGGAGACCCCGAAGAGGCCTCTGCCCCAGACAGTCCCCGTGTGCCTCTGGAAAAGGGGCAGGATTGTGGTGCCATCATCCCCAGCCTTCCTTCTAACAAGAGTGCATCAGGTTGGAAGTGAGTTTTCCACACCACAGGAGAGTGGGAGCATGAGGCCCTTGGAAGTAGGGGAGCTTTGCTCCTGCACAAAACCAAGACCCCGTTCTGAAGTTGTGAGTGAGCCAAGCACGTCTGTGCGTTGGTCTAGAGGGGCCGGGAGCCCTGGTCGGCCTGGTGTCCCTCAGCCTCGTGGCTGGCTCTCCCACAGGGTCCACGAGCTGGAGGGGCCTGGATAAAAATGCTTTTCCCACGACAGAGCGTGTGGTGGCTGACCCCGGTTTATCCATGAGTGAAGAGATGTGGCCTGCCCCCCCCAGGAGGTGACCCTGTGGAGGGGACACTGTGCCCTGATCTGTTCTTTGCCAGAGGACAATGGCCGGAATCACGCCCCTCCGAGGTTGAGGCCTCTGCTAGCGAGGCGGCTGCGTGGAGTGGGGCTTCCAAGCCAGCCACACAGGGGTCGCTGGAGGCTTTGTGCTTTGCTGACCCTGTGACCTGAGCAGCCACCCACCTCTTCGAGCCCCAGCGTCCTCGTCTGTCAAGTGGGGTGACAGCCCGCTGCCCGACACCAGTGGCAGCCTCTCGTTTGTTAAGCATGGTCACGGGTGCGAAGCGACTTCCTTCTGTGCTGGGGGCACTTATCCTACTCCCTGGGCACAGATGGGTTCCTGGGAGAAGCACGGGTGAGAGGAGGGGGCCCACCAGAGCTGGTGCAGGCGGCAGCTCTCTAGGGACCTCGCCCTGGCTCCTTAGAGCCGTTAGTGTGACCTCCAGATTTATGGCTGAATTCCCTCTTCTGAGCCAGTCACTGGCTGACCAGCATCCACCAGGGGAGCTGCTGTTTCAGGGAAGGTGCTGGCTGGCCAGCGAGTCCTCTCACAGATCCATGGCTTGTGGGGTCTGAGCCGGTTCTGGGTGGGCATTCCCCTCCTCTCCTGGGTACTGCCTGCGCTTCCTCTTGGGAGAGTCAGGTGGGCTTTCTGGGCCACAGCTTCCTCGCCGCATCTGTGCCTGCCTCTGTGTGTGCGTGTGTGTGCATGTGTGATTCGTGGGAGTGCAGATGTGTACCTGTGTGTGCATGCAGTCAAGGGGGAATGTGTGGGGCTGGAAATAGTCGTTAAAAGATCTCCCAGACTTAAAATTCTCTTACGATGTCAGATTTATTTTTATTTATTTATTTTGAGGCAGGGTTTCACTCACGTCCCCAGCCTGGAGTGTGGTGGCACGTGCTCAGCTCACTGCCCCTCTGCCTGCCGGGCTCCAGCGATTCTCTGGAGCCTCCCGAGTAGCTGGAATTACAGGTGCACGCCACTGCGCCGGCTTATTTTTGCATATTTTGTACAGATGGCATTTCACCATGTTGGCCAGGCTGGTCTCCAACTCCAGGGCTCAAGTGATCCGCCCACCTAGCCTCCCAAAGTGGAGGGAACCAGAGAGAGCCACCCACCCGGCCTATTATTTTAATTTTAAATAAGCAAACAGTTGAGTGCTTCTGTACCAGGCACTGTTCTAGGAGCAGGGAGCTGTGCCTTTCTGCACCCTCCCACACTTCGGCCTTCTCTCTCCTCTGCCATTGCCTCCTCCCTCCCCTTGTTCTCGCCCCCAGTCCACCTGCCTCCAGCTACCTGCCTGTGACCAGTATCCCAGGTTTGGCCCTCCGCCAATGCAGGTGCAAGGCCCACGCCCACACAGCAAATTCTCATGTGACGGTGACCAGAGGCAGCTTGAGCAGGGGCAGCTCGGCTCGCAAATTTTCCACCCTCTGTGGCTCAGGGCACGAGGGTCAGACTGTGGCTCCATAGCAGGTGCTCTGCTTGCGGGAGGCCACGAGGAGCAGACTGTGGCTCTGTGGCAGGCGCTCTGCTTGTGGGAGGCCAGGCTGCGCTCTCAGTCGTCATTTGGATTTCATTTTCCACATTAAAATATTTACAGATCAGGCTCTTGGAAGCCAAGGAAAAACTGGTTTAAGTAGAGGAAGGCCCGTTTGCCAAGGTGATGGGATTACAGCTCTCAAGTGCGAATCCTCCGGGCTACCTGTTGAGGCTGCACAGCCCTTGCCATCTGGAGAATTACGGTGTGCACCGCATTCACTCAGGGCCTCGTGCACGTGTCTCTGATACTAACAGCCCTCATGTTTCCAGCGCTTCCAGGCTCCAGTGTTGTACGGGCATTTCCATGGGTTTCAGTCACTTATCAGCTCGTGTGACTTTAGGGTGAGCCGTGGCGTGGGAGACACCCGGCCAGGTCATTCTGCAGTGGGCGGGCATTAAAGACACGCCTGGAAACGGTCCAGCTCCTGCTGGAAGGACGCCATTTCTGAACAAGTGAGGGGCCTGAGGTTCTTTACAACAGCAGCTTCTGTTGAGTGAAACTGTCAGAAAACCATTGCTTTCGTTAAGGTTATAGATAGTTGCAAGTTACCCCATTTACTGTACATACTTTACACGTTTCCGAAGAGTTAAAATACAGAAGGGCCCTTACTTCCAAATATGCAGTGTGTGGGTGCACCGGCTGTTTCAAATTCAACGTCATAAATGTGCTTGAGATTCCCAGGCCGGCTCCTAAAAACGCTTAATAGTAGAAAACAACGTGGGGAGACAGCAGTAATAAGACAGAACAGGGTACAACAATGTGACTTTTAAAGTTAGTTTGATCCCTGGTGGTCAAACAAAAAGCATGATCACGGGAGGCCTGGGAAGGGAGCGCTGGTATTCCCGAGGGAAGCGCGGGTCCGCCCGAGGGATTCCAGACTGAAGCTGCTGCTTCGCTAATGTCAGCTGCACTTCGAGATTTATGGCTTAACTTCGTTTTGTAAAAATTGGACTTTAGCTTTATTCTTACGATTTTCAGAAGCAATCAGAGAAGTTTTCAATGTACAAGCAGGGGAAGCAGGGAAACAGAGGAAGGGAGAGAGGCGTCTGCGGAGACCTCCCCGGAGAGCAGAGGCCGTGGAGTGGCTGCCGAGGGCCTGCCCAGGACAGCCCTGTAGGAAGGAAGGGTTTTCTTTCTCGCTGAGCGTTGAGCCAGCTGGTGTGTCTGGGGCAGTTTAGCTCACATTCTGGGCCCTCTCCTGGGCACAGGAAGACTGCACTCACCCTCCCACCTTCTCTGGAGTCCACTGGCGCCTCCTGCGTGCCCTGTGTCCAGGCCTGGCCCTGAAGCATCCCTCCAGCCTCTCAGCCCTCTCTTCCCTCAGCCGCAGGAGCGAAGGCCACGTCGGGGAGATGAAACGTTAAAACACGCAGGCAACGTGGCCCCGAGTCACCACATGAAGACGAGTCTCCAGAAGACCCCAATTCTCAGTGGACGTTGCACGAGCAAGCAGGAAACCTCTTCTGTGAGCCCCCGAGGTTCAGGGGTTTTGGTCAGTACCACGGCTAGTGTCAGGTGTCCTGAGTGATGCAGGCCGGAGGAGGTGGTGGGAGAGACGGTGCATTGTGCACTTCCTACAGGTGAGTTAGGACAGCTGGGGTGAGTTCAGCAGTAAACACTGGAATGGGAAAAAGGAGAGGAAACCCGGAAGTGTCTACATGGGGAGCCAGAATCTGCAGAAGGCTGTTTTTGGAGGGCACGTAGCAGTTGGAGGTTTGCATTTCCAGATTTGCCTTACGTTAAAACGCAATTTACTTATTACTTGTTTACTTATTTAACCCACATGGATTAACTGCCTATTCTGTGTAGCAGACATAGTTAGTTCCAGGCACGTGCTGCTGAGCTAGATAAACACAGTCCCCTGTCTCTAGGAGCAGAAGCCTCTGGAGAGGGAGAAAGGAGGCGACCGTGTGCTGGGGAATTGTGCTGCAGAGAAAGCTCCCTTCCATAATTTTAAGGCCACCTAGGATCTTCAGGGCGTCAGAGTTTTGCCTGTGAGCCTCAGTCTAATATGAAGTGTAAGACGCAGACTGCGGTGTATGATCTGAGCTTTGAGGTCACGTGGGATGGTAATCCTGCTTGTTCTGCTGGCGAAGGAAAAATTAATCTTTCCCGACAGCTTGTTCCCCACATGTGAGACAGAAACCATGCTTTCCACCTCCCAGAGCAGCCGTGGCCATAAGACCAGGCCACGTGCATAAGGTGCTTGGAAGTCACTCAGAATCACAGGAACAGAAGAAGGCCTGCAGGTTATACCTGGTTCACTCCCCTCCAGACAGATGCTTCAGCTTTCCAACTTCTCTTCAATGGCACCTGTAAAGAAACGGGTTTTCCCTCCCTCCTCTTCCTCCCTCCCTCTCTTTCTCTCTCTCTCTCTCTCTCTTGCTTTCTCTCTGTCAAGCTCTTTTAGTACTTAGAGTTATGCCACTTCATTTGAGGTTTAACATGGTAAACTTTTTTTTTTTAGAGAGAGTCTTGCTTTTGCCCTGTTGCCAGGCTGGAGTGCAGTGGTGGGATCTTGGCTCACTGCAACCTCCGCCTCCCGGGTTCAAATGATTCTTCTGCCTCAGCCTCCTGAGTAGCTGGGACTACAGGCATGTGCCACCAAGCCCAGCTGATTTTTGTTTTCAGTAGAGATGGGGTGTCACCATGTTGGCCAGAACAGTCTCAATCTCTTGACCTCGTGATCCGCCTACCTCGGCCTCCCAAAGTGCTGGGATTACAGTCATGAGCCACCGTGCCCGGCCTAACATGGTAAATCTTAGAGACCATCCAACTCCCACACCCTTATATTCACACTGTTAATGTGGCTGGATTCATTTTTGGCCCGGCATCTGCTCCCTCTTGCTGAATGTGCCACGTGCCAGCGGACTCCAGAGAAGGTGGAAGAGTGGATGCGGCCTTCCTGTGCCCAGGTGGTGGGTGGGTGGCCATCATTTGGGTCTAGGTGACTGATAGTGTTGTTCAGACATTTGTCTTTACTGGATTTCTGTTGAGGGGTGTTGAAGTCCCTGATTATGATTGTGGAATCGTTTCTTTCTCCCTTTTTCTCTGTGGATGTTGCTTCATGTGTGTAGAAGCTGTCACAGGTGGATTCAACTCTGACTGTCTGGCCTTTCTGAAGAAACAACCCTTCAGCATTATGAAGCATCCCTCTTTATTTCCAGTAATACTGTTTGTGTAAATGTCTATTTCGCCTGATACTATACGGCTTCAGCAGCGTTCGTATGCTTACGTTCACATGATACATTCTTTTCCTTCCAGTCTTATAAAGTGAATCTCTAAGGACACTCGAGTCTAATCAGACAAAAAGTAAAATGACTCTCTTATAGACAGTATATAGTTGGCTCTTGCTTTGAAAAACCGCCTGACAACCTCTTTCAATTGGAGTGTTTGTTCATATTTAATGTAGTTGTTGATATGATTGGATTTAGGCCTTTTTTTGGGGGTAGGAGACAGTCTCTTTCTGCCACCCAGGCTGAGTGCAGTGGATGACCGTGGCTCACTGCAGCCTCCACCTCCCACGGCCAAGCGATCCTTCCGTCTCAGCCTCCCGAGTAGCTGGGAATACCGGCAGGTGCCGGCACGCTCAGCTGAGCGTCTGTTGTTACTTGTTTTCTGCTTGTTTCCCCTGTTTTGGTTGCCATTCCTCCTATCCTGCCTTCATTTGAATTATGTTAATATTTTTAAGAATTCCATAGTAATGGATGCATTGACTTTTTAGCTGTGCCTCTGCATTTTTTAAGTGGCTACTCATGGAATTCCAATGTGCATCCTTAACTTTTGACGGTTTTCTTTGATTAATATTGTAAGATTTTAAGTACATTGGTAAACCCCGCAGCAAAATAGACACACCTGCTTCCTATTCTTCCATTTTTAATGCTGTAGTTGCCGCGGCTGTTACATCCACACGCTGTGTAAACCTCACAAGAAAACGTTTTACTTTTGCTTTAAACAGTCTTATGTATCTTAAAGAAATTAGGAGGAAAATGAGTCTTTATTCATCCAGCTGTTTACCGTTTCAGGTGTTCTTCATTCTTTCCCGAGGTGCAAGCTTCCACCTGGCCTTGTTTCTGTCAGCCTCCTCCGTTCCGGATCGTTCCGTGTAAATGCGCAGGTCTCACCTCCGCAGTCGGGTTGTAATCCCCCGAGGGCGATCCTCTAGGAACCAGCCTGCTCACTGTCTAACACAGCCCTAGAAGCTGAGCACACTGACTTTCCCCACGAGAGCAGTGGCCAGAGAGAGTTTAATTTACACTCTGCAGAAATGTGGCAAGTGATTTTTTTTTACTACTAATCAAACAGATTACTTATCAGATGGCATGGGTTAAAAATTACTCAGTCTAAAAATGTCTGCTGAACAAGGGCTTAATTTTAGCAAACAATTCTAAATTGAGTACTTACGAAAAGCAATTTTATGATCCCCAAACCCAAAAGACACCCTCCCTGCTTATGTGAGTAATTATTTCTGGAGCTGACCACTTACTGGTGTGGAAAGTCATTACAGACACCCGCTGCTTGTTTCCTGGGGCTGAGGCCGGCCGTGGTGGGCAGGGAGGAGGCTCTGGGGCCTTTCATCATCAGGGCCTGCGGGCACTGTGGGGGCTGCCTGGACAGGGGGCAAGGCCGGTGCAGGGACCAGGGTGCCATTAAGGAGCCCAGGGGTCCCGATGGTGCATGGCTGCTTTTAAATTATGAGATTGATGAGAGTCTGTGTGTGAGAGAGACAGACAGGCAGGGTTACAGAGAGAGGCGGAGAGGGGGAGCCATGAAATGCCACAGAAAGGCACAGCTAAGCAACAGCTGCCGTGTAGCCGGGCAGAGCCCCTGCTGCTGTTTCCAGAATGGCTGTTTCCAGAATGGCTGTTTCACAGGCAGCTTTGTGAGTTCTGGGTCGCTGCTCGGGGATGGTGTGGACCTGAGGAGTCTGCCACAGGATGCCTTCTGGAACCTCTCCTCAGAGTCCTGCCTATGCCCACTACTCCTGCACCCATGCCCACTACTGCACCCATGCCCACACCTCCTGCACCCATGCCCACTCCTCCTGTACCTGTGCCCACTCCTCCTGCACCCAGGCCCACTCCTCCTGCACCCAGGCCCACTCCTCCTGCACCCAGGCCCACTCCTCCTGCACCCGTGCCCACACCTCCTGCACCCGTGCCCACACCTCCTGCACCCGTGCCCACTCCTCCTGCACCCGTGCCCACACCTCCTGCACCCGTGCCCACTCCTCCTGCACCCGTGCCCACTCCTCCTGCACCCAGGCCCACTCCTCCTGCACCCGTGCCCACTCCTCCTGCACCCAGGCCCACTCCTCCTGCACCCAGGCCCACTCCTCCTGCACCCAGGCCCACTCCTCCTGCACCCGTGCCCACACCTCCTGCACCCAGGCCCACTCCTCCTGCACCCATGCCCACTCCTGCACCCATGCCCACACCTCCTGCACCCGTGCCCACTCCTCCTGCACCCGTGCCCACTCCTCCTGCACCCGTGCCCACTCCTCCTGTACCCGTGCCCACACCTCCTGCACCCGTGCCCACACCTCCTGCACCCGTGCCCACACCTCCTGCACCCAGGCCCACTCCTCCTGCACCCATGCCCACTCCTGCACCCATGCCCACTCCTGCACCCATGCCCACACCTCCTGCACCCATGCCCACTCCTCCTGCACCCGTGCCCACACCTCCTGCACCCAGGCCCACTCCTCCTGCACCCATGCCCACTCCTGCACCCATGCCCACACCTCCTGCACCCATGCCCACACCTCTTGCACCCGTGCCCACTCCTCCTGCACCCGTGCCCACTCCTCCTGTACCCGTGCCCACACCTCCTGCACCCGTGCCCACACCTCCTGTACCTGTGCCCACTCCTCCTGCACCCGGGCCCACTCCTCCTGCACCCGTGCCCACTCCTCCTGCACCCGTGCCCACACCTCCTGCACCCGGGCCCACTCCTCCTGCACCCGTGCCCACTCCTCCTGCACCTGTGCCCACACCTCCTGCACCCCGTGCCCACACCTCCTGCACCCGTGCCCACATCTCCTGCACCCCGTGCCCACTCCTCCTGCACCCCATGCCCACTCCTGTACCCCATCCCCACACCTCCTGCACCCCATGCCCACTCCTGTACCCCATGCCCACTCCTGCACCCATGCCCACACCTCCTGCACCCATGCCCACTCCTGCACCCATGCCCACACCTCCTGTACCCCATGCCCACTCCTCCTGCACCCATGCCCACACCTCCTGCACCCATGCCCACACCTGCACCCCATGCCCACACCTCCTGCACCTATGCCCACTCCTGCACCCCCATGCCCACACCTCCTGCACCCATGCCCACACCTCCTGCACCCATGCCCACTCCTCCTGCACCCCATGCCCACTCCTGCGCCCCCATGCCCACTCCTGTGCCCCCATGCCCACTCCTCCTGTGCCCCCCATGCCCACTCCTCCTGCAGCCCAGGCCCATACCTCCTGCACCCAGGCCCGACCTCCTGCACCCATGCCCACACCTCCTGCACCCATGTCCACTCCTGCACCCATGTCCACTCCTGCACCCATGCCCACTCCTGCACCGATGCCCACATCTCCTGCACCCATGCCCACACCTCCTGCACCCATGCCCACACCTCCTGCACCCATGCCCACTCCTCCTGCACCCCCATGCCCACTCCTGTGCCCCCCATGCCCACTCCTTGTGTGCCCCCCATGCCCACTTCTGCAGCCCAGACCCATACCTCCTGCACCCAGGCCTGACCTCCTGCACCCAGGCCCACACCTCCTGCACCCCCTGCATGCACTGCGCTGTCCTCCCTGGAAGGTGTCCTCCCCAAGGTGGTGGTGCCAGCCCAGTCTGGCATGGAGATGGAGTGAACTAGAGCCTGGCGAGAGCTGTGCGCTGTCTGCAGGGGTTCCTGAGTGACACTCTGTTAAAGCTGGGGTTGGCTGGTCATGGGGCAACCCCTCTGTCCCTTCCCACCAAGGCACGACCTGTCTGTGGGCGTCAGCTTCCGTCAGTAGAGTGTGGCAGGAGGGACATCTTGAGACTTCCACGCCTGGAGTTGAGGGCACTGGCGGCTTTGCCTCCTTCAGTTGGGAATGGCCACAGGTAAAGCCAGGTGTACTCTGCAGAGAACATGAGCTGGGTTGGGGGACACATGTTGGGGAGGGAGAGATGGAAAGAGGGGAGGGAAAGAGCGGGGAGAGGGAGAAAGACGGGGAGAGAGTGGGGAGAGTGAGGAGACAGAGGGAGGGATGGTGCGGAATGTGGTGAGCAGGGTGTTTTCTTCTGATGGAGGCTGGTGGAAAAGCAAGATAGTTCTGGGTTCCTCATGTTTCTCTTCACTATTTTTTACATTTGAATCTGGTGTTGGACATAAGTGGGCGATAACCTGGTCTTTTTCCCATTGGTGAGATTGTGAAACAGCAAAGTTAGCATTCAACTTCGAACTTGGCCCCAAAGCTGAAAAGTGCTCCCCAGATGGGATGGGTAAAGACAAGTCTAAACACAGGCAAATAAGGTTCAGTTCTTAAAAGTCGTTTTGTCTGACTGCGTTTTACCCCTGACGCTTCAACAGAGATGATAACTGACATAATCTGGTCTGTATTTCTCTGCCTTTCAGTATTAAATTCATATTTTTATAAATGTTTTTGACTACAAAAGGAGATGATATTCGTCACACTGGTCGTTGGAAAGTGGGGGGTCGGATGCCCGCAGCTTCAGAAGGAAGGCCGGTCTGATCCGCGTGGTCTGTGGCAGCCACACTCGTGCCGGGCTGTGGGTGACGCTGCTTGGGGAGGAGTTCGGCTTTCTGATGAGGACGTCCCAGAGCAGACTTGGGCTAAGCTCCAAGGCGTATCCAAGCTTGCAGAGGGGCTGGATCTGTGCTGCTCTCCCGCCTGTGAGCTCGCCCTCGGCACCCTGTGAACGTCCCTCCCCTGCCTGTGAAGGTCCCTCTCCTCCTGCTCCGCTCTCTCTCGACCTTTCTTTCCTTTTGTCCTCGAATAAAGGCCTGCGTCTCGTGGGGGTGGGAACCAATACCTGTTGGGGGCCAGGACTGCCCGACAATGAAAAGACTGTTTTCCGAACCCAGAGGCTTGTGGGTCTGACCTTTACTTCCAGATCAGAGAAACTGATTTTGATTTCATGTTTTTGTTACAACGACATTTGAAGGTATGACCTTGACAGCAACGTTTGTCTCTCACTCAAACGCTTTTTGCCCCCTCAGGTTTTGTGCTGAAGTCAAAGTGCATGAGGTGCTGTGGATGGGCTCCACCGCTTCGGCTTCTGCCTGAGCACACCCGCGGAGCACGTCATTCCCATCCTCGCCTCCCCTCACGCTGTTTCTGAGGGGTTCGGATGTGCTGAGGGCCCCTCTCCAACTTTCATGGGAGCTGGGAGCACAAGAGGCAATTTTATTATTTTATTTTATTTTTTTGAGGCAGAGTCTCACCGTATTGTCCAGGCTGGCGTCTGGAGTGCAGTGGTGCGATCTTGGCTCACTTCATCCTCTGCCTCCGGGATTCAAGTGATTCTCCTGCCTCAGCCTCCTGAGTAGCTGAAATTTATTTAACTCAGCTAATTACTGTACTTGTAGTTGAGATGGGGTTTCACCATGTTGGCCAGGCTGATCTCAAACTTCTGACCTCAGGTGATCCGCCTGCCTCTGCCTCCCAAAATGCTCGGATTACAAGGGCAGTTTTGGTTTTCCACCCCAGCCGGGCCAGCCCCCAGTCCAGTGGGCTCGGCCGGGTGGGGTCTCCTCCCACAGCCACCCTGTGCTTTGGGGTCTGCCTTCCTGACCTTGGGTTTCAGATGATTTGGATCTGAAACATCGGAGTCCTGCAGCCCCGGGCTCTCTGTGGCAGCCGAGAGGGGGTGGCTTTAGTGATGAACACCACAAGTGGAGTGCCGTGGCTTCCCCGGGGTGGCCCAGAGGTCAGCCTGTCCAGTGAGGGAAGAGAGGCAGGTGCGTGGGGAGGTTGTCACACCCCAACCCTGAGATGGACCTGACCAAGCTGCCCCAAAGCAGACACTGCCTTAGTGTGCCGCCACGGCAGACTTTGCCTCCCAGCTCTGGGGGTTCAAGGCCCACGGTCCTGGCATGACTGGTTTGCTTTCTGGTGGGGGCCCGTCTGCCCCCTCATGTGCAAGAGAGAGTTCTGGTGTCTCTTCTGATAAGGGCACTGATCCCACCCTTTTGACCTCATCTAACCCTAATGACTCCCTTAGAGGTCACATCGGTGACCTTGGGGTCTGCCCTGGGGGCCAGGGCGGCCGCAGATGCACTCGGGGGACACAAACATTCGCTCCTTGAGACATGCAGACAAACAGCAGAAAACGAATTCCCATAGAAATCAGGGAGGAAGCCACGCAGAGGACCCTCAGGGTGAAGGAAGGTGGGGGCTGTGGCCTCTCTATGCCCAGAGAGCACCCAGGGGCCGTCAGTGGAGGGGAGATCACCATGGAGGATGGGAGCCTGCCAGGTGGTCACGGGGGCTTTGTCACCATGTCACCTCTTAGGCAACCACCTACAATAATCACAAGCTTCAGCATGTTTAACAAGCTTTTATTTCCATGCAAGGCAATCAACTCAAAGAATTTTTATGCAGTTCGGTAAGGACAGAGTTAGAAATGGGACATGTAGACAGTTGTATTAGTTTTATTTACAGAGCAGACCTGCCTGCTTCCTTCTGGTGCTGACCGGCACTATTTCAAAGAATCTACGGAATCCTAACAGCGCAACGGACGCTGACGCTGCTGGGCCCACGAGACCCTCTCGGCCAGCGTCACCTCGAGGCACCTCCCGCCTGCCGACAGTGGTTTGGAGACTGGGGGCTGTGGCACTGTGGGTGGCTCCAGGGCCTGGGATCCCGTGAGGGCTCCTGAGCAGATGCACCACCCTCAGAGCGGGGAGGACGAGGGAGTGGATGCCCACCCAAGGGGGTGACGGAAAGGGCTTCCTAAGTCCGCTGGAGCTCTGAGGCCCCCCGGCATCTCCCTCCGCCAGGGTGGCATCTCAGTGCCCCCATGTGCCACCCACCCCGCCCTGCTCTGTGGTCTCCGCTTGGCCTGCTCTGGGCTCCTGCAGCTCCGCCACACCCTGCACAAGTCTCTGCCTCACTCTGCTGCACCCAACAGCTCTGAGATTTTTAGGAGGGGAAGGGGCGGAAGAGGCGACTCGAGCTCCTGGAGCTGTGTTGGGAAGGGTCACTGGGGGTCCTGGAGTGGAGAGACACACCCAAGGTTTTTCAGCCACCCAGTGGGGAGGCGCGGTGGCTGGATTTGGAGATGGCTGCAGAGGTGGCCGCAGGAGGCCAGGTTCTCCCTGTATTTCCAGACTAGAGGCAGTGGCAGAGGTTGGTGTGGGACGGGAGGGGAGAGCAGCCAGGACGTAGAAACGTTCTGAACCTGTGAGAAGCTCCCGTTTCCAGACCCTTAAGTATCTTTAGTCTGTAAGAAAGAACACTCCTGACCGAAATCGGCCAGAAGACCCTCTCAGGTTTGTTCTCAGAAATCAACCTGGTCTTGACTGTAGAGTTGCTTTCGTCTTTCTTTCCTCTTTCTGTGACTCTTACAGAGAGAGAGCAGCCGAGATGACCCCACAGGCTCCAGCTGGTGTCGCTGTGGGGTGGTGCTGCAGAATATTCAGGAGACTGGAGAGACCAGTGGGTTAAACAGGAGGGTTTTATTACAGTGGCCGCTGGCTCATCAGATTAGCATCCTATGGCTGAGCAAAGGAGAGAAAATGGGCACTTTCTGTACATCCAGGATGAGGCAGCAGCTAACAGGTTTACAGAAGCCAGAACAGCGAGCAGCTAATTCATTTGTAACGTATCTTGTGATGTACGTTATATTTGAAAAATAGCATTTTGAGAAATGCATTTCCATCCTTTGGGTGTTCTCTTGCCCTGTGACCTTGCAGATGGTCAGCAAGAGAAGCAGGAGTCTTGAAATGCCTGGGAGCTTTGCTGAGAATGTGGGGAGAAGGTGAGGTAGGTTTTCCAGGGAGTTAGTTAATTTTAAACAGAGTCGGGGGTTAGGTTTTATATTAAGCAACACACGACAGCAAAATTTACTTTATCATATAGCAACTACAAATGATAAGGCTTTATTTTTACTATTATTGCTATTATTTAACGCCCTTCTTCAGTGGGAGGAAGAGAGGATCTGGGATGATGCCACGTGCTTTCTGTGGATGCCTGGGTGGGTGTGGTGGCCAACTGGGAGGGCTGTCTGAGCACATGGCAGGAGGCAGCATCAGCCTCATGAGATCTGGGGTGTGCACGGGATGTCCAGAAGCTGTTGGAGATGCGTGTCTGGGCGGGGTGCTGATGGGGAGGGTGGGCTTCTGTGGCGATTAGGGCAGGGGAATGAAGCCGTGTAGGGGTGTGAGGCCTGAGGGTTGCAGCAGATACCTGGGTCCACATCGGGACAGCATTGCTGGCTAATGCCAACCCTACCTGGCTTAGGGACAGGCTTGAATGTGAGGTCTGTCCTGGGAAAAGAGTAACTTCTTTTTTTAGTTATACTTTTACATTCTGGGGTACATGTGCAGAATGTGCAGGTGTGTTACATAGCTATACACGTGCCATGCTGGTCGTCTACATTAGGTATTTCTCCTAATGCTGTCTCCCCTACCTCCCACCCCCTGCTGTCCCTCCCCAGCCCCCCCACCCCCAACAGGCCCCAGTGTGGGATGTTCCCCTCCCTGTGTCCATGTGGTCTCATTGTTCAGCACCTACTTATGAGTGAGAACATGAGATATATGGTTTTCTGTTCTTATGTTAGTTTGCTGAGAATAATGGTTTCCAGTCTCATCCATGTCCCTGCAAAGGACATGAACTCATCCTTTTTTATGGCTGCATAGTATTCCATAGTATATATGTCCCACATTTTCTTTATCCAGTCTATCATTGATGGGCATTTGGGTTGGTTCCAAGTCTTTGCTATTGTAAACAGTGTCACAATAAACATACGTGTGCATGTGTCTTTATAGTAGAATGATTTCTAATCCTTTGTGTGTATACCCGTCATGGGATTGCTGGATCTCAGTAGTCACTGACAAGTCCAGTGGTTTCCCGAGCGATGCTCTTGGTGTTACTCCTGGTTTCTGTCTCATTCACAGTGGGATCTGGAGTAGTTTACAAAGGTTAACAAAGTCTGGGGAGCCAGGGAAGGGGGAGTTAAGAAAAAACCCGCAAGACAGAGTGGAGTGTGTGGTGACGTCAGTGGCCGCATGGACGCCTCCGATTGTGCTGGGAGTATTGCTGTGGGCTGAAGATGAGTCCATCTCCTGAAACCGCTGGCCCTGATCCTCACGGCACCTCTTTTTAACCCGGATTTCCAGCTCCGTTCACAGAGACCTGGACACAGTGGGCCTGGGCTGGGCCCTGGAACCTGGGTTTCCAGCAAGTGATGTGAGTTTCAGGAATGAAGCCAGCCACATGTCCTGAGCTGCAGGTGGGGCAGGTGTCTCTGACACCCAGGGTGCTGCCGGTCTGGGATGCCTGGCTCCTGCTGCAGGCCTGGGTATCGGAGAGTGGGCAGGCAGAGGCGGGGGCCTCAAAGCCAGGGAGGCAGGGGCTCCTGACAAGGGCCTGGCTCTCCCACGCCAGCCTCGGGCGCCTGAGCTTCCTCACCCACTTGGGAGCTTTGCCTGCATCCTGGGAGTTTTCCTCGAAGGTGACTGGGTGTGGTGAGCTGCTGATGTGGAGGAGGCAGACCCAGGAGACTGGGTGGCCCAGGCTCTGTGGGTTGTGCCCTCTCTGTGGGGCCTGGCTGGTGTTTGGCACCAGGCAGGCGGTGTGGAGGCAGAGTGGCTGCTTGGGTCTACTTGGGAAAACGTGATGGTCAGCCACTGCCTGGGGCAGGGCTTGTGGCCAGTCACAGCCACTCTCTCACTCCTCCAGCATCTCTGAGCCCAGCCCTGCCAGGCGCCAGCACCTGACGTTCCAGAGGACCCAGGCTTCCACCCTGGGTGTGGCCCTGCTCACGGTGCCTGCCCTAACAGGGAACCAAGTGCTGGCCCCTGAGCCCTGGAGCCGCCTCTGAGTGGAGCCTGGTGCTGCCTTGGGGTCTGGGCAGGGGGTGCCCAGAAGCTTTGGGGTAGGATGAGGCCTCTCGGACAATCAGAACAGGGCTGGTTCTGGGAACCAGATCTGGGGACATGTCCCCTGGAGAGGGCGGAGGCCTCCCCAGCCCCTTATAGCTGGCAGGGTTCCACTATCCCCAAGCCAGGGGGAGCCTGGAGTCTGCCCTGCTGTCTCCCTGGGCTGAATTCTCTGTTGACACAAAGATGACACCTCCCTGGGAGTTGCTAAAGACTTTGAACGGAGGAGGGCCCCACAACCTCCCAGTACCAGGCACTGTGCAGCTGAGCCCAACACCCAGAAGGTGCTGTCATCTGGGTCCCTGGGACACTGCTGTGGGCTGGTTCACCCACTCCGGCCCTCGCCACTGAGCTGCAAGGTGGCTTCACCACTTTCTTCTGTGCAGTCTCAGCCTTCCAGATTCTCAGAGATCACTGGTGCCTCCCTCCACCCTCCCCAGCTGCTGTCCCCCAGAGCCTCATCTCTGGGACTTCACTACCCTGCCACTCCTCTCACTGACACATGTGTACACAGATGCACATGCATGCATGCACACATGCAAACAGACACATACATGCACACACAGACACATGAACACAATGCACAGACATACATGGACACACATGAACACATGCATACACAGACATGAACACAGACACACATGCACACACAAACATGAACACACACCTGCACACACAGACATGTGCACATGGACACACGAACACATACATGCACACACAGACATGAACACATACACGCACACACATGCATACATGCACATGGACACACAAGCACGTACATGCACACAAATGCATACATGCACACACATGCACTCACATGCACATTCATGCACACAGGCACACAGATGCATGCATGCACACACATGCATACATACACAGACACGAACACATACAGACACACATGCACACGGAAACACATGAACATACAGATATGCACACACAAAAAGATACATGCATACATATACATGCACCCACCCAAACACATGCATACATGCACACATGAACATACAAACACATGAACGCAGATGCATGCACAATGCATACATGCACACACATGAACATATACATGCACCCATATGAACACACGCACACACATGAACACAGACACGTGGGCAATGCATACATGCACACACATGAACACAATGCACCCATATGAACACACACAGGTACACACGAACACACGCACATACACACACATGAACACACGTACATGCACACAGATGCCTACACACATACATGCACACAGACACATGAACACATGCACACACATGCAGACACAACACACATGAACACATACATGCACACAGATTTATACATGCACTCATGTGCACATTCATGCACACAGGCACACATAGCTGCATTTATGTGTATACATGCACACCCATGCATGCAAACATACATGCCAACACATGCACACACATATGCACACATACATGCACACACATGTGCATAGATGCACACAGACATGTGGACACAGATGCACACATGCACACACAGACATGCACACGCACATCAGCATGTGCACAAAGGCACACACCCCATACACCTCAAGCCTGGTCTGCTGTCCCTGCTGTGCACACTTTTCCTTGCTCCCTGAAACCGCTCTCCCCAGGACCCCGCCCTGCCTGGACACAGAACAGGGTCCTTTGAGGTCAGGCTCTGAAGGAGTGGGGTCTCAGCCCCTCTGGAAGCCTGTCTCCAGGACCTGCCCTCCGCATCGGAGCATTCAGGACCCGCAGCCCTCAGCCCTGCAGTGTCCAGACCTGGTGGGGAGCTGGGGAGGTGGGTCAGGACCCACATGTTTGATTGGGACTCATTTGACATGAGACTCTGGGCATCATCCCTAAATTAAATCTTGATTTCAGAATTTTGGAATTTACCAAAATGGACTTATTTCTCAGTATTTCCAAAGTTTCGATTGTGTTTTAAAATAATAAACAATACACATCTGAACTTATAAAAACGTTTACATGAATATTCCACAGCTTCCCACCCCAGGTGTGAGGGTCGAGATGTTACTGGCTGGGACTCCATGGCCCCAGGGCCTCTGTGACGCCCAGGCTCCTGTGGGAAAACGAGGATGGCGTGATGCTCTGCAGCGGTGAACACGCCTGGACCCTCACCAGGGCGGGGCTCTGCGCGAGGGCACTGTGTGGGCCAGGGGCCGGGTCTCGCGGGCCTGGGCCCGTTCATGGCAATGGCCGCCACCATCTGAAAACCGGACATCTCCGGCCAACTGCTCTGTTTCTTTCTGTGTTCTGTTTATTTTCTGAGAACTAGAGGAGACTAGTCATCTGCTCCGGCCTAGTCTCGGTGAAGCCTGAAATCCCACTGTCAGCACTCGCTTCCTTTGATCAAAGACGGCTCTGTTTAGATTCCTCCTGAAAATCACCATCGGCCCTGGGATGGCCGCTCCAGGATCCCGAGGTGGGGGATGTGACAGGTTTCTGCCTCTTGTTTGGGGCAGTGGGTCGGGAAGGGGTGACCACTGCAGAGGCCACAGGCTGAGGTCATGGTTCACAGTTCTGACCCTATCCCCTGCCACCCAAGGCAGCCAGCTGCCTTCCAGCCAGCCTTTTCTGGGGTGGTATCAGTTCCTGTTACCCTGGGGCTTTCTGCCTCCAGAGCTGGGGGTCAGCGCCTGGTCCCCAGGGAGAGGCCTGGCTGGACCACGAGTTGGGCCTCGAATCTGCAGGAACTGGCTGGTCTTATTATGCCCAGATTTATTTTTTGGATTTCTGTGAGATGGACAAGAAAATAAGTGTGTGTGAGGCAGGTCGGGGGAGGGAGAAGTCGCCTGTGCAGTGGGTGAGAACAATGGAGTTCCCTCCTCAGGGAGGGGGCCAGGTGCTTCCAGGTGAGGCAGGTGGGGGGAGGGAGAAGTCACCTGTGCAGTGGGTGAGAACGCGGGAGTTCCCTCCTCGGGGAGGGGCCCAGGTGCTTCCGGGAGGAAACAGCGCATTGGGCTGTCTCCAAGTCATCCCTGGGGCGACACAGGTCAGAAGGTGGGTGCAGCTGCTCCAGGCTGGTGGCTGCCTCCGGTCACAGCTCCTGTCGCCTGGAGCTCAGCGTCCCCCTCCCTCCGCCGGGGCTGCACTGAGGTCCCCTGAGCTCTTCCGGCTGCTGTCTTCGCTCTCAGTTTCTTTTTCTGTTCCTTGTTGTTTGTTTCCAGACACTGTCTCGCTCTGTTGCCCACACTGAAGTGCAGTGTGGAGTCCCTGGCTCACTGCAGCCTTGCTGGGCTAGGGCGATCCTCCACCTCAGCCTCCTGAGTGGCTGGGACTGCAGGCACGTGCTGCCAGGCTGGCTTTGAACTCCTGGCCTGAAGCATTCTTCCCATCTCCCTTCCCAAAGTGCTGGGGCTACAGGTGTGAGCTGCCACGTCTGGCCTTGATTGATGTCTGAACTTGGGCAACCTCGGTCGACAAAAGGAGTATTATCTACTGGGGGCTTCCTCAGAGACCCCAACAGCCATGGGGGGAGGAAGAGAAGGAGAGGGAAGGAGGGAGAGGGAGGCGCCCATGAGGGGAAGGCAGGGAGGGGAGCAGGTGGAATATCTGAAGGGTCTGCTCTGCTAAGACAACAGTGAGTTGAAGTTTCTCCCACACACATGTGGCTGGAGCTGCTGCCCCTTCCTGCCTTGGGCGGAGGTGGGCCTGGTCCTGCAGGTGTGGGAGGCACTGGTGAGGGGCACCTGGTGAGGGTTCGGTGCAGCTAGTGTTGGGGGCTCCTGCAGGCTCAGTCCCATGTCCGTGTCTGTGTCCGTGCCCATGTCCATGCCCGTGTCCGTGTCCGTGTCCGTGTCCATGTCCGTGTCTGTGACGCTGTGCAGCAGTCTCGGGCCCAGGAGGCGCAGCACAGCGGCCCCATCTCTGTGGAGCTGGCAGGTCAGGGCTGTCGGCCAGACGACCCTCGGGCAGACGTGGCTCGATGGCGGGGACATCGCTAGCGCGTTGACACCATACTGAGGCCGGGCTTGGCTCTCGCCCCAAACAGAACAGCTTGCTCCGACCTTCCCAGCGACCCTGAGCTCCTGGTCTCTTACTCCCCCACTCCACAGGGCAGAGGCTGGTGTGGGGTGGCGCATCAGTGAGTGTGGGGAGAGCCTCGAGGTGTGGGCCGGGCCACAGGCCACGGCGTGGGTCTGCATGGTGGCGCTCCTCTCCTGGCTGAGGGTGGTGAGGGCTGGCGGGAGCCAGGGGCGGAGGGCGGTGCCTGCTTCCCCCTCCCCAGGAGCCATTCCTAGCCTTCAGAGACGTGACTCATCTCCAAGGGTGATTTAGCAGGAGTGGAAAGAAGAGCTCCCGGGATCTTGAGGCTGTGTTTGTTAAAAGGGAAGTGGGGATGGCAAAGGCAGCCAATGCCCGGAGAAGCTGTTTCCCTCGGCTTGAGGAATTAACAAGTTATTACTGTATCGCACTTGTAATTACGTCAGGAAATGAAACAGAGGTGAGAGTGCGTGTTGGAGAAAGACGGTTTTGAGTGAGGAGTTAGGCATTTTAGGCATTTCAAACACTGCAGTTCCCGGCCAATGGAGCCACTGAGCTGACCTCTTCAGATGTGATTCCTGCTCAGGAGTGAGAGGCGGACCCGGGACCCGCAGAACGTCCCTGAGACGGGAGGGGGTTGACGTGACGGGCAGAGCGGTCCCTGGGCACCCGCTTTTCTTCTTTATTCCCTGGCCTTTTGTAAATAAAAGTAAATGTCAAATCCTTTACCACCTGAGGCCTCAGCCCTTCGCAGGGTCCCCTTCCATGCCTCAACCTTCAGACACTGGGGCCAGCTTGGCGCCCCTTAGCACCCAGGGGTCAGGGCTGGGACTCAGAAAGACACGCTCAGGCCTGGCCCAGAGGGCACCCTGCACCCACCTGTGGGGCTTTTGGATCTGGGTCCCAGGGAGTAGCCACAGAGGGGCTGAGCGTGGCCTCGCTGGTCCAGTGGCCGACCTTGGATGTGGATCCCAGGGAGTAGCCACGGAGGGGCTGAGCGTGGCCTCACTGGTCCAGTGTGGCCGACCTTGGATGTGGGTCCCAGGGAGTAGCCACGGAGGGGCTGAGCGTGGCCTCGCTGGTCCAGTGGCCGACCTTGGATGTGGTCGGGAGCCCAGGACTTTGATCTAGCTTTAGGCTTAGGGTGTTGAAAATCATGTGGCAATTAGATCCAGGCCTGTGGAATCAGGGACCACGCCCTGTGGCGTGCAAGAGAGTAGTCATGTGTGCATATTCAGTGTGTGCATGTGCACGCCTGCATTCGTGTGTGTACACAGAGGTACAACCGCACGAACTGAGGTGCGTGTGTGGGTGTATGCACCGTGTGTACATACATGCACCACCACGTCTACAGGCGCACGTGTAGCTCTATCCAGGATTTGAAGGTGTCAGTTACGCACAACCCTGTATCGCCCTGGAAGAGTCTCAAAAAGACTTCCAGGACTTAGGGTCTTCCAAGGAAAGAAATAGTTGAGTCCAGCCGAGAGAGGATCTGTCGTTTCATTCCCCCTCCCTCCCTCTTGCCACTCCAGGGTGTTCAGGTGTCTGCTGAACATCACACTCTTCTCTTCTTTTGACAGAAACTTTGGAGAGAAAGTTTGCAGAACAAGTAAAAGACCAGAGATAAGAAAGCTAGAGCTGCACTGCTCCGGAAACACAGCCCCGAGGGCACACTCAGAAACCTGCCGCCTGCTCCAGAAACAGCCCCGAGGGCACACTCAGAAACCTGTCGCCTGCTCCGGCTCCTGCCCCGGCTGGGAAGGTCCAGGTTCAGCCTGATGGACACACATGGGGAGGACAGAGGCCTCGAGGCCGCTGTCTGCCCACAGAAGTGCAGGGCCCGGCCTCCTCCATGAGGACGAGGGCTGCAGGCTGCAGGTGTGGGAGGCTTTTGGGTGGGCAGTAGGGATGGTAGGGGGCGGGGAGTGGAGGGATGTGGGGTTCCAGAGCAGGAAGCTGTGCCACAGCAGGATGCCTGGGGTCCCTTTACCACCATCTCCCCTCCCCAGCATTCTGCAAACATTGGTTGCTTAAAAAGAATGGAGATGACTGTGCCCTTCCTGGTGGAGCTTCGCTGCTGCCCTGAGAATTCCGGCTGCCTCTCGGGCTGCAAAGGGTGAAGGTGAGGGCGTGGATGGAGGGCCTGGAGTGCTTCCGGCACCCGTGCTCCATGAGGCGCTGCTCCTCATGGCTGCCATCACTGCAGCACCACCCCTCTTTCCAGAGGGGAAACTGAGCCTCCAAGAGGGGAAGGAAGGTCCCCATGGCCATGTAGCTGGATGGAGCATTTGAACCAACCTCTGCCCTCCCTGAGTGTGTGCTGGCAATGTGCGAGCTAGGGGCTCACTGGGAGCTGAGGAGGCTGTCGGGGCTCCTGGGCAGATGCCTGGGCTGGGTTTGTACCCCAAGTCTGTCCCTAGAGCCTGAGGGGTGTGCCTCAGGCCAGGGTCTGGTGAGGACCCCGCAGGGGAGTGAGGGGTCCTGGGGACTTGTGCGGACGCCGAGCCTGGGCCTGGGGACAGTAGCCATGCCTGGGCTCTGCCTCTGTCTCTGGCTCCTGCTCTGGATAACAGGCGAGCGGGGTTGGAGAGCGAGCCTGGAGTGTGTAGAGTCTCCTCCTGGAGTGCTTGGGAGCTGGGGTGAGAAGGCTGGAGGCCACCGTGGGGAGGAGAATGGGGAGGGGCCCCTGCAATCCCTCCCAGCTCTGCCCTGGCCTTCACCCTGGCATCTCCAGGACCACCGGCCCCGCGCTCCTCCGTTTCCACCCTGGGCGTTCCCCGCTCTTCGCCCCGGATGCTCCTCCCTCTTTGCCTGGAAAGCTCCTTTCTCTCGGCCCCCGGTGTCTCCAGGATGGCCGGTCATGCGCTCCTCTCTCTTTGCCCTGCAGTGTGTGGGCCACTGTTTCCTCTGCTCTGCCCCATCGGATGCTCCTGCTCCGGGGCCTTCTTCTGAGGGTGAGTGGGTGGTCCCCAGACCTGGCCTGGGGAGCCCTGACTCCTGCCGTCTGGCTCTGACAGCCACGGGGGTGCGGGGCAGGGGGAGAGTGAGGGTTCGTGATGTGGGGGTGGCGAAATCCAGACCTTGGGTGTCTGGATGTCGCACGGTTGCAAGGAAGGCTTTGGTGGAAGCCCCAGGCAGCTCTGGGGCTGGAGGATTCCACAGGGTGGTCCCAAAAGGGGCTGGTGGGAGGGCCTGGTGCCCTTCTTAGACCAGTCATGGGGTGGGCCCCATCCCTGGGAAGGGCATCGGGTGGGCCTGGGGGCATCTGGCTGAGGGCAGTTCATGGGGGGGCTGTGAGCTGCCAGCAGCCTCACTGCCAGCTGCTGGGAGCCAGTGCCGGGGGCCTGGACAGGGGCCTGTGGGGCTCCGGCCTCTGAGGCGTGGCCCAAGGTGGGAGAGCCTCAGTTTCCCAACTTCCTTCCATTCACTGCCACCTTTTCACGGGAACGTCTAATCCTGAAAAAGAAGCATGACCGCAAAGTAGTGGGATTATTTTTTCCCTTTTTTAAGAAAATCGGGACCACAAGAGTTATGTATCAGTGGCTTCCTTCAGCGTAGATACCCCAGAGAACAGAGAGAGAGAGGCTCAGGGCTGTGGGAGAAGACAGACAGAGAGAGAGGCAGAGAAGAGGAGGCAGCCGGGAAAGAGAGGGAGAAAGACACCTTCTGTGTAACACAACCTCCCTCAAAAGAGAAGCAGAAGGAATCAGAAAAAATATTTGCAAACTCTTCAGCCAACAAGGGACGAATGCCCAGAACCTCCAAGGAACTTAGCTCCACAGTGACAAAAGAGCCCGATTGAAAGATGGGCAAATTTCAGCAGGTCATGGACTAAAAAATACTAAGAAAAATGGGCAAATGATTGGAGCAGATGTTTCTTGAAAGACCTACTCTTGGCCAGGAAGTGTGTGAGGACACACCCAGCACCACTAATTATAGGGAAATGCAAATTTGAACCCCCGATGAGATACCACCTCACACCTGCAGAATGGTTTTTATCAGAAAGACAGAAGATCACAAAGGCGGGAGGTGGAGGAAACAGGGCCATTTGCTGTGTGCCCTTGGAGGGAATGTGAGTGAGAACCCCTCCTACGGAGAGCGGCTGGAGTTTCCTGAAAACACTACAAATAGGGGCACCGCAGGGTCCAGCTGTCCCAGTGCTGGCTGTGTGCCCCAAATAAAGGAAATCAGGCCATCAAAGATGCAGTGGTGCACCCCTGTTCACTGCAGCACTATTCACAATGGCCAGGATCTGGAATCCATCCGAGTGCCGGTCAACAGACGGACGGGTAAGGAAGACGCGGTGCCACACACAGTGGATGCTATTCAGCCGGAGGAAAAAGGAATTCTGTCATCTCAGCCACAAGGATGAGCCTGCAGGAATTTGGTAAGGGAAATCAGCCAGGCTCAGAAAGACAAACACCCCATCAGCTCACTCCTATGCAGGAGCTAAAAAAGCTGAACTCCAGGCGGTGGTGATGGGCTGGTGGCTGCAGAGGCTGGTGGGGGGCACAGATTTAGAGCCACAGGAGAATACACTCTAGGGTTCATGGTGCTCCAGGCAGCTGTGGTCGACAATTTATGCTTTCAGACGGCGAGAAGAGGGGCTTCTGAATGTTCCCATCACAAAGAATGGACAAAGGTTTGAGGTGGCAGGCACGGGGACGGCCCTGACCTGTGAGGGTCCCACATCACACATGAGCAGAACGGGAACTGCCCTGGTCTGACGATCCCACATCATACATGGGCATCGAAACACCACCCTGTGTTCCAGAAATGGGTGCAATTATTGCGTGTCAATTAAAAAAAGCAGAGTGAGAAGACAGGCAGGGCGCGCCGGGTGGTGGAGGTGGAATCAGACTGAGCTGATGCGGCCTTTCTTCCCTGTCTCCTGTGATGCGGATACCCAACCTCACTCCCGTGCCGTTCGCAGGCTCCCTTCAGAGCCCCGCGTGCTGCCGTGGGGAGCTGCGTGGTGGGGCTGCCGCCGCGGGGAGCTGTGTGGTGGGGCTGACGCCGCGGGGAGCTGCATGGTGGGGCTGACGATAGCCACATCCCAGCACCGCTGGCTGCTGCCGCCTTCCAAGACTGCTTCTCACTTCTGCGCCATCCAGCCCACCAGCCAGAGTTGCCTCCGCAGACCACTCGGCGCTAGTGGGGTGCGCACAGCGGCAGGCTCTCTGCACCCACAGAGGCGGCAGCAGGAGAGCCACAGAGAGCATGGGGCTTCTCCACCTTGCCCGGCCCCTCACGGGTGGAAGGGCGGCCTCTCCACCTCGCCCGGCCCCTCCCATGTGGAGTGAGGGGCACACATCTGGTCCTGCAGGTCAGAGGCCCCTGGCTCCCCTAAGCACCGTCCCGTGGAGGTGACCACAGAGAAACCACCTGAAGGCCAGAAAACCCACTGTGATATTTACCAACCGCACTCAACTTTAAAAAGCAAATTCCCTAAACCATCTCGTTTTCCTAATAAATGGAGCGACATAATGGCCGAGACCAGCTTCTGAACAAATGTGGGAACAGAATGAACCTGCCATTGTGTGGGAACAAAGGTGTGATCAGATTCTCATTTTCTATTCCAGCAAACATCGTTGAATTAATGTCTATTCCGCTCATTATGAGGGTTCTCTGTTAGTGCTCTCCTTGATTACTAAAGCACAGACACAGGCTCTGTCTGACGTGCTGGTGCTTCCCCAGGGAGTGCCCTGCGCTGGCTTCCTGCCTGTGCTGAGCAGAGAGAGCGGGAGGAGCGAGCTGAGACGGTGGAGGGGGAGTGGAGCGAGATGGTGGGCGTGCAGGGCGGCTTTTCCAAAGTGTTAAGTTAAATTCCTAGAAAAAAAATAAAGCTTCCTGGGCTGCCCTATCAGTTTACACAGCCCAGTAACACGTAACAACAGCATCAGTCCAGTCTTGTTTCACAGGAAAAACCCCACACCAACACAATGGCGGCATGGCGGTCTCTGCGGAGTTCTGAGGACGAATGCTCTGGTCTGCCACATCCACTTCAGATGCTTTGCAGGCAGGTGCTCTTCCTAGCCACCCAGCAGGAGGGCACTCGGGGCCACCACACCCAGCTGCCCCGGACACAATGTGTGTAGGACCCCGGCCACGGAGACAGACTCCGGGGAGCCCACTCACCCACCCTCGGGGCCCCCGATGCAATGTGTGCAGGACCCTGGCCGTGAAGACAGACTCCGGGGAGCCCACTCACCCACCCTTGGGGCTGTGGCGGCTCCCAGGTGGGGTTGTGACCTGGGCTTTCAGAGGAGGATGGAAAATTCCGTGCTGGCACCGATTCCCCCCAGAGCAGGTGTGAGGTGCTGGGAAGTGATTCCCTCCCGAGGTCGTCTGCAGCTGATGGTGCAGACAGTGGGGCTGGAAGAGTGATGGCTGAGGCAGGCATGGCCCCAAAGAGGACAGATTCAGAGGCAGGTTCCGAACCTCACACGGGGGCTCAGAACACCCAGGAGAGTGGGGCATCTTTAATGAGACTTCGTCTACCCACGAGGCGCGTGGGCGTGCCTGTGTGCACGTGTGCGAATCTCCAAGGAATTGCAATCAACCCCATTCCAAGACCCCGAGGAAAACAGATTTATGGTCTTGTTATTAAGATAAATCAGTGCCTTTCCTCCTGTGTTTTTGATTTGAGATAGGGTCTTGCTGCCCAGCCTGGAGGGCGGTGGCACATCTCAGGTCACTGCAGCCTCAAAGTCCCTCCCATGCTCAGCACCACCTGCCGCCCGGAACCTGGACTGCAGGTGTGCGCCACCATACCTGGCTAACTTTTGTATTTTTCTTTTTTGTAGAGAAGGGGTTTCACCATGTTCCCCAGGCTGATTTTGAACTCCTGGCCTCAAGCAATCCTCCCACCTCAGCCTCCCAAAGCGTGTGCCCCTGTGTCTGGCCTGGTGCATTTCTTCGGTATAGAATAACAGTATGCAGATTTCTTTTTCTTTTCATAAGATCACATCTCACCACGTTAAAAAAAAATCAGTTTTAAGCAAAACTTTGTAAAAATCATCACTGACTTGCGTGATGGGTAGCCCACTGCGTGGAAGCCGTGAAGGGTCGGGGGCCCCTACACAAGCCCAGGGCCCCAGCGGCACGTGGGAGGGAGGAGACGCTCGGTACCTTGCCAGTGCCCCGCTGTGAAGTCAGCGCGCAGCCCGCCTGCCTGCCTGTGAAGCATCCACACACCTGCCTGGCCGAGGTCTCCAGCTCAGGGCCTGCACACCATAGAGTGGGGTGCAAAGTCCCTCTCACCCCTTCTTGATTAGTTCATTGCTCTCCTCAGCCTCCCAGGTGCCTGCGTTTTCAAATCTTGAAGCCCCTGGAGGCCCCTCTGCGTCTGCTTCCCCCAGTCACGGCCATGCTGGCAAACCAAGTGTCGAGCCGTGTGGGTAGAGAGAGCCCACCTGGCGCCTGCGATCTGGACGCTGTCTCAACGCCCTCTCCACCGGAGGCGGGGTGTGTGTCCCAGGCCACACGCACCGGCCAGGAAGGAAGCCTCGTCGGGTAACGAAAATTTCCGACAAGTCTCCCTGCCCACTCGGAACCGGAGCAGGAGCTGGGGACCGATGCTGAAGTAAGAGCCGTCCCCAGCTGGGACCCACTGTGGAGGGGGCACAGGAGGCCCACGGAGCCCGCCGGTGCTGTGAGGGGGACTCTTCGAGGTCCTCGGCAGCGGGCACCGTCCTCCGCTGGGACCCACTGTGGAGGGGGCACAGGAGGCCCACGGAGCCCGCCGGTGCTGTGAGGGGGACTCTTCGAGGTCCTCGGCAGCGGGCACCGTCCTCCTCTGCCGCCCACTCCTGCCCTCGGCATCTCCCCAGGCTCCCTTGCGTATTTCCATTGTGTGAGTGGTTTTCTCAGCCCTGCCCTCCATTCCGCTGTTTCCAGCTCTAGCCAATCTCCTGTTTAAGGCAGGCATCGACTGCTTATGGTCAGCCGGTATCCTGCGAACCCGTGACCCTTAATTTTAAAATGATTGTTCCTTTTCGGTTTCATTTCTAGAAGTTTTGTTTGGTTCTTTTTCAAGTCTAGTTGTTCTCTTTTTCAATGCAGTTATTTATGTACCCTTTAAAATGTTAAAGCCGATTTTACCGCCCTTTCCACACTGCGCTGATTAAGCTTAAGCGTGTGGCGTCTGTTGCCCTTCCACGATGAACGGCGTGAGGAAATAGAGACCGTCTTCCCTCGGGATTTGGCAGCTGCCATCCCATTTGGCAAAGCTGCTCAGGCTTCATGAGCAGCATAGAATAGTTCTGACGTGTTCTGTCCAAAGTTGCTCAGCTGTCAATGCGTGTTGTGGAGTAAGTTCTGATCTGTTCTGTGTTCTCTTCTTGCCTGTTGAGGTGAGTGAGTCGGAACGAGACTCGTTCCCCAGTTGCAACCATCGGCTGGCTACGGATACAGGGGTTCCATGAAGACCGAAGCGGCCGTTCGGTGAGAGCCTGCCCCGTGTGCTGTGATGTGGAAGCTGTGTGCTGTGTATCTTCTGCGTGTAAGTTGCATGACCTCTGTGGGTCCACTGTTTAGGGGAGTTGGTTGTTAAACACTCCCTAAAGCCATTTGTGCAAATGCCAAGTGGACGTGTTTAGAACCGGCCGCCTGCTCTTGTGGGGCTCAGCCCTCACCGCCCTTCCCACACGGACCTCCGGGTCCCTCTTTGGGATAAGCCCTTGAGGAGTTCTCTTTCTTTGTGGCTTGGCTATGTATTTTAAAAGTTACTTTAAATAACTCTGTCTGGCATTTCTGGAGTGGAATACTTACATGGGATTTCAGCCTGCCCTATTGCCCTGGGCCCTGAATTCTGAATTGCATTCATCATGAGAATCTTCCATACTGTGACACGAGCTCACGTAAGATGTTCTGTGGCTGGGTCTCAGCAACATCTCAGACGCACGGAAAGGAGAAGGTTCCCGGAACGTAGGCAGGTTCTGACGAAGTGCAGACTCGGGGAAGGAGAGCCTGGGACACTGGACCAACGGGAACGCAGCTGGGAGTCAATCCCGTGAGCCTGAGGAGCGGCTCCTTAAGAGAGGAAGACCAGCATGCTGGTTGACGCTGACAGATACTCTTGGCCTGGCCAGACTTCATTTATTTTTATTTTTAAGAATGTTTTAACTTTTATTTTAGGGCCAGAGGTGTGTGTGCAGGTTTGTTATATAGGTAAACTTGTGACTCGGGGGTTTGGTATACAGATGATTTCGTCACCCGGGTACTAAGCATAGCACCCAACCGTTTTTTTCTGGGTCTCTCCTCCCACCCTCCACCCTCAAGTAGGCCCCAGTGTCTGATGTTCCCCTCTTTCTGTCCATGTGTTCTCATTATTTCGCTCTCACTTATAAGTGAGAACATGTGGCATTTGTTATTTTTGTTTGGTTGTGAATCCCCATACTCGTTTGCTAAAGATAATGGCCTGCAGTTCTATCCATGTTCCTGCAAAGGACATGATTTCATTCTTTTTGATGGCTGCATAGTATTCCATGGTGTATATGTACACATTATCTTTATTCAGTCTACCATCAGTGGGCATTTAGGTTGATTCTGTGTCTTTGCTATTGTGAATACTTCTGTAATAAACATATGTGTGCATGTGTCTTTAAAAAAAATTTTTTTTTCTCACAGACAAGAAAAAGGCAGGGGCCTACACCACAAGGCCCATTCAGTTAATTCCTTGTTGTTGTTGTTGTTTTTGTTTTTTTGAGAGGAAGTCTCACTCTGTTGCCCAGGCTGGAGTGCAGTGGAGCGATCGGCTCACCACAGCCTCCGCCTCTCAGGTCCAAGCCATTCTCCTGCCTCAGCCTCTGAAGTAGCTGGGACCACAGGCGCGTGCCACCATGCCCTGCTAATGTTTTGTATTTTTAGTAGAGGCAGGGTTTCACGGTGTTGGCCAGGATAGTCTCGATCTCCCGACCTTGTGATCTGCCCACCTCAGCCTCCCAAAGTGCTGGGATTACAGGCGTGAGCCACCGCGCCCGGCCCCGCATATGTCTTTATGGTTGAACAATTTATGTTCTTTTGGGTATTTACCAGTAGTGCGATTGCTGGGTCAAATGGTAGTTCTGTTTTTAGGTCTTTGAGGAATCTCCATACTGCTTTCTACAATGGTTGAACTAATTTACACTCATACCAGCAGTGTGTAAGCGTCCCCTTTTCTCCACGGCCTTGCCAGCACGTGTCGTTTTTTAAACTATTTAATAATAACCGTTCTACCTCGTGCGAGATGATGTCTCCCTGTGGATTTGATTTGCATTTCTCTGGTTAGTGATATTGAGCATTTCTTCATATGCCTGTTGGCCACATGTATGAGTGTTCATGTCCTTTGCCCTCTTTTTAATGGGGTTGTTTAGTTTTTGCTTGTATGTAAGAGCCTGGTAGATGCTGGACATTAGACCTTTGTCAGGTGCATTTTTTGTGAATGATTTCCCCCCTTCTGTAGGCTGTGTGTTCACTCTGTTGATGGTTTCTTTTGCTGTGCAGAAGCTCTTTAGTTTAACTAGGTCCCATTTGTCAATTTTTGCTTTTGTTGCAATTGCTTTTAGCATTTTTGTCACGAAATCTTTGCCAGTTTCTATGTTCAAAATGGCATTTCCTAGGTTATCTTCCAGGTTTTTATAGTTTTAGGTCTTTAATCCATCTTGATTTTTGAATGTGGTGTAAATAAGGGGTCATGTTTAAATCTTCTGCCTACGGCCAGTCAGTGACCCCAGCACCATTTACTGACTAGTGAGTCCATTTTCTGATGCCTGTTTTTCTCACCTTTGTCACAAATCAGACGGTTGTTGCTGTGTGGCTTTATTTCTGGGCTCTCTACTCTGTTCTATTGGGTCTCTGTGTCTGTCTGCACCAGTACCATGCTGTTTTGGTTACTGTAGCCTTGTAGTATAGTTTGAAGTCTGGCAATGCAATTCCTCCAGTTTCATTCTTTTTGCTTAGAACTGCCTTGTCTATTTGGGCTCTTTTTTGATTCCATATGAACTTCACTTCTGTGAAGAATGCCATTGCTAGTTTGGGAGGAATAGTGTGGCCGTTTTAACGATGTTGATTCTTCTATCCATAAGCGTTCAATGTTTTTCATTTGTTTGTGTCACCTCTGATTTCTTTGAGCATTGTTTTGTAATTCTCATTGCAAAGATCTTTCACTCTCTGGTTAGCTGTATTCCTCGATATTTTATTCTTCTTGTGGCAATTGGAAATGGGACTGCATTCCTGATTTGGCTCATGGCTTGGGTACTATTAGTGTACAAGAATGCTACTCACTTTTGTACATTGATTCTGTATCTCAAAACTTTGCTGAAGTTGCTTATCAGCTCAGGAAGCTTTTCGGCAGATCCTTTTCTAGATACAGGATTGTGTCATCTGCAAACAGGGGCAGGCTGACGTCCTCTCTTCCTCTCTGGATGCCTTTTATTTATCTTGCCTGATTGCTCTGTTGGCCCAAATTTAGCTAAGCTCTTACGTCCATCTGTGCCCTTCTTTGTAAAATCCAATTTTAGCAAAGAACCATGTTAAGTCAGTTTAGCAAGAACCGTTCCCCCGCCCATCCTTGATATTTGGTCACCCTCAATATCTGATTGGGTCCCTCATCCTCCACCATCCCCCAGGTGATGTCGGTCACCCTGGCCTGCCTTCAGCAAGAATCCTGTTAGGTGGGTTTAGCCAGAATCCCCTGAGCCTGGCGCTTCCTCTTGGTAACTCTCCATCCACTCACCCCGAGCCCACGCCTTGGCTGTGGAGCTGTCCGTGTCCCTGTGGTTTTTGGAACTGAGCTCTGCTAGGGTTTGGGTACTGGACCCTGCAAACCTCATGTTGAAATTTGATGTGCACTGTGGAATTTGGGGCCTAGTGAAAGGTTTTTGGGTCATGGGGGTGGATCCCTTGTGAAGAGACTAATGCTCTGGCAGTTCCCACGAAAGCTGGTTGTTAAAAAGAGGCTGGCTCTCCCTCCATGCCATCTCCTGCTTCCTCTCTTCATCTGAGCTCTGCACACGTATGTGGCCGTGAGTGGAAGCAGCCTGAGGCCTCCCCAGATGCAGGCACTGGCACCATGCTTCTCACACAGCCTGCACAACTGTGAGCCAGAAGCCTCTTTTCTTTATCGATTGCCCAGCCTTGGGCGTTCCTTCACAGAGAGGAACTGAGAGGAGCCCGTTCTGTCTCCCCCAGAACCATCCCTGTGCCAGTCGCATGGGCCCTGAATCAAATCTTCTGCGTTTCAACAGGTGTCATTCAATGTTTGTTTCTTCCCCCAAGCCCCTCTGGTGGGAGGGCGCTGATTAGGAAGGACCTGATTTTGGGGCAAGGTGGCTCTGACGTCCTCCATCTCTCACTGTTGCCAGTGGAGACGGCTGAGGGCAGCAGGGAAAGTTGTTGGTGGCGGCGGCGGCACACCCTGGAGCCCTGGTCTCTTTGGTTACAGTCTGAATGTCCCGCTGCATCTCCCTGCCATGTGGAGGGGCGTGATTGTGTGGCTGGAGGGGACGAGGTTTCCCTTCCCACCAAGGACAGAAGGACAGTCCTAAGATGAAAGAGTATGAGCCTCATGATCGGGAGGGTGCAGGGCAGGGCTGCTGTTAGCCACGGTAGTGATACGTCCTCCTCTAGGACTGGGAATGGGGAGGTGGCCACATTTCCCACCCCAGGGTGCAGAATCCAGGGGGTCCTGGGCACAGAGGGACAGGGACGGCACGTGTGGGACGGATGCTGCCTGCAGCTCCTTACTGAGACTGTTTAGTCCTGTTTTAAACATGAAACCTTGGTGGCGCCCTGGCCCTTGGTACACGTCTAATGCTGCGAATGAAGCGGAACATGACCCGCGGTTCTAGAAAACACACACGGTTTGTTTCAGCGTCTAAACACACATTCGGGGCCTTAGGAAGCAGACGGATGGGAAACAGTTGTTCCCCCTCCCCAGACAGAGACCACTTGAATGTGAAATCAGAAGTTTAATATGACACGATTAAATATATCTATATATTTCACACTGGAGGGTTTCTCTTGAAACATAAGGAGTTAGAAATTACAAGTAGGTATATGCTCCTATATTCAGATAAATTCATTTCTATTAATTATTTAAATTCCAGACAGAAGTAATTTTGGAAAGAAACGGTAGCGATGTTAAAGCGGATGTTCATTACAATACCATGTGGAGACACAGCGGGGTGTTGGCATCGCTCTGTCCGTTCAGCAGGCCGCTTTCCTGCTCCCGCCTTCGGCGTGTCTAAGACGGGAGGGACGCTGTGTGGTGCGTCAGGAGGGAGGTGCATTTTCTACCCTCAACCCTGCGCGGGAAATCTGCAGCCCACACGGCTGCCTCTGCACTGTCTTCCATGTGATCGTCTGGGTTAATGAAGCGAATCGTCCTATTTCTGGGGTAGGGGGTGACGGCGAACCTGATACGCAAACGTTATTTTGTCAGATCTGAATCATCTCTGTGAGCTTAGGCTTACATGATGTGAAAACACATGGCTCACTAAGTGATCCTGGGAAGAGGTGGCAGGGTGGCTGGGTGCGCCTCTCACTTCCTTTCCCGGCTCCAGGCGGCACGTGAGGTCTCCCTGCATCTCCTCCTCTCCCGGGAAACACTCTCGGGCGTCTCTGGGATGTGCTGGAGGAGACAGCGGGGGCCAGGCAGGGTTGGCGCTCCCAGGACCTCACCGCTTGCTAAATGCCCAGACTTGTTCTTCCTGGTTTTTCTCTCACAGGCAGGCATTCACAGGGCATCTGCTTTCGTAATGCAGAAATCAGTATTTTAACATTGAAAACAACGTCTCAGGTTGGGTGCAGCTGTGACTTTGCAAAGGTGAGGTTGGGGAGTTCCAGCCTCAAGCGGGTGTCTGCTCTGGGGGGAGCCCCTGAATCTCTCCTTGGGGTGACAGGTGTGGCTGCCAGGAGCTGTCCATGGTGCTCAGGGCAGTGCTGATGCTGATGGGGATGCAGATGCCGTGACTGTCTCCCTTGCCCCGAAGCTGCAGGACGTTCGGTTCTGTCCCAGTGGGCTTCTCCCAGTGAGAAATGGTCTTGAAGACAAATGCCAAATGTGATCGTGTGCCGGGTGGCTGGCGGAGTGCGGCCAGCTTCCCCCGCTCCTGCACGGCAGATCTACCCCGACAGTGGCAGCGGGCAAGCACACTTCCACAAACCGCCTCCAACATGCTGGCTGTGGCATCGTTAACGCAACATTACTTGCATCTAAGAATGTGATGGGTGCTTTAAGAAAAAGGATTTTTTTAAGAAGTGAAAATCGATGAACCGATTCCCCTCCACCCATAACCAGATTTTCCCACAAATCCTCTTTATTATTGTTTGATTAAACAAAAGTACACATTTTAACTGCTAAACTGCACTGCCTATGAGAGAGCTAAGGGCCCTATTACTATGCAGTTATAATAGAAGACACACAATTGAAGTCGGACCACGATCCCTGACAACATCCGTGGGGTGGGGGCGCCCCCGAGGCCCCTGGGCCATGCTGCTCACTGGGGAAGGGCCTTGAGGATGGCGTTCACCTCCTCAGCCACGGCTGTCAGCGCGAACTCAAACTGCTCCTGTGGGCGAGAAAGAGAAGAGCCGGTGAGAGCACGTCCTCCCCTCCCACCGCAGCATCAGCTCCACGGGCTCTTTTGCAGAAACTAGCAACAAAAGTGAAAGGCTCAGTCTTCCTTAGAAAGGGAAGTGGACCCTTTGGTTTGGGACACCGAGGCAAGTGGAGTTTCTCTTGCACTAGGAAGCCTCATCTTCCCCCCGGGGAGAAGCTGCCCACAGAAGCAGCGGGAAGGAAATGGCTCCCTGCATCCTGACCTGTCCTTCTGACCCTATGACTGCAGGATGCCTCCTCATGGCCGCCCGCCTTGGTGGATGGAGGGAGGGGCAGGTGCAGACACCAGACAGATGTGGCATTAAAACTCACAGAGGGCCAAGCTTGGGTGTTTCTGTGCTTGAAAGTGTGGTGTGATCGCTTTTGAGATCCACTGTTACTCAGCCCAAACCCACTCTGCTCCACGTGCTGAGACACCTCCCCTTCTCCACACCCCTCCTGGCTGGGCGGGTGCATGTCCACAGCCACTTGGGCAGGCACACCGGAGGGCACCCCTCCCCTGCATGCCAGTCTGCCAAGAGCATCCAGTGGGCGTGAGGGACGAGTTCACGATGCCAGGACTATTCGCACCTCCAAAGACCCAGGCTTAGCACTGGAAATGTGTCCTCTCCCGCAGGTGAGGGGGATAAGTGTGTCCTCTCCCGCAGGTGAGGTGGGTAAATGCTAATTTCCTCATGCTCTTCGGTTTCCAGCTCAAAACACTGTCATGGAAAAGCCGGGAGAGAGCAGAAACCGCAGCTCCAGCTCCAGCTGAGAACACACGGACCGTGACAGCGAGCACCCTGCCCCCAGCAGCTTCTGGAAGGAAAGCCCTGTCACCGGCTTAAATACTTGCTCATTTAAGGAACACAGTAGCCCTGAATAAAACACGATTAACTTCCATCTCTGAATGTTTAGTGTGTAACAGAAATGTGGAGAATAGCTTGAACCAAGCATCAGAAAGTCAACGTTATGCCCATTTTGAGACAAAAGACAGCTTCTCCTTTCATATCCCCCACGCTGAGGCTGACGGAGGATCCGCTGGGAGCCACACCGCCCTTGGTGGCATGGCCACAGGGCCTCTTAGTGGACGTGTTGGAAGCTGTTATTAAAGGAGTCAGCTGAGCGTGGCAGTCGCGTCAGGGCGGGCGCTGTGAAGCTGTGTCTGCGTGTGCCTGTCTCTCCCACCTCTGCACTGGCAGAGGGCACTGTTCCTCTCCTGGAAATCACGTGGGAGCTGCCCCTGGATGGGGAGGGGCTCAGGTCTGGCTGTGCCAGGAAGTGTTCTGCCTGGATGCTGGTTCCTGCCCCATCTCTCACACCGAGTTTGTTCATGAAGGTGCTGTTTACAGGATCCAGGGAAATCCACACCCACAGCTGCCCAGGCCATTCCTCCCCCATGCTGGGCTGCCAGGGCACCCACGAAGGCTTTGTGAGGACTTGAAGGGCCAAAAACCAAGTGTGGCTTTCAGGGAAGCTAAATGTGAGTGTCGTCTACCCATTTACATCTTGTGACACACTGGAAACCTAGCCTGAGAAATGATCTTTAATGATCTTTAAGGGAAGAATAGAGAAGGGCTGAGTCCCTGCAGCCCCATCACATGCGGAGGCTGGACGGCGCTGATGCCCAGGCTGGGGGCTGATCACTCAGAGCCGCCCAGCCTCTCATGCAGCCACTTGGGCATCCAGCAGCAAAGCCCAACATTCACGCCAGGGGAGAAGACAGGTAGGTGAGCTGCACCAGGGTCTCCATCATACCTATTCACAACATTGCATGGTCACCAGACCGAGCAGCAGAGAGGGACCTGGGCCGCAGAGACTGGTGCTCTAGTCACTGGCCACGTTTGGCATTGTTACCACCCTGTTTGGCCTAAGGGAGAGGATGCTCGGCTGGGTGTGTGGCTGGTGTGCACTGGGCACCTTACCTGGAGAGCGTGGCTGGTGTGCGCCGGGCACCTTACCCGGGGAGTGTGGCTGGTGTGAGGTGGGCACCTTACCCGGGGTGCGTGGCTGGTGTGAGGTGGGCACCTTACCCGGGGAGTGTGGCTGGTGTGAGGTGGGCACCTTACCCGGGGAGTGTGGCTAGTGTGCTCTGGGCACCTTACTCGGGGAGTGTGGCTGGTGTGAGGTGGGCACCTTACTCGGGGAGTGTGGCTGGTGTGAGGTGGGCACCTTACCCGGGGTGCGTGGCTGGTGTGAGGTGGGCACCTTACCCGGGGAGTGTGGCTGGTGTGAGGTGGGCACCTTACTCGGGGAGTGTGGCTGGTGTGAGGTGGGCACCTTACCCGGGGTGCGTGGCTGGTGTGAGGTGGGCACCTTACCTGGAGAGCGTGGCTGGTGTGCGCCGGGCACCTTACCCGGGGAGTGTGGCTGGTGTGAGGTGGGCACCTAACTCGGGGAGTGTGGCTGGTGTGAGGTGGGCACCTTACTCGGGGTGCGTGGCTGGTGTGAGGTGGGCACCTTACCCGGGGTGCGTGGCTGGTGTGAACTGGGCACCTTACTTGGGGAGTGTGGCTGGTGTACTCCGCGCACCTTACTCCAGTGTGGCTGGTGTGTGCCGGGAACGTTACCCGGGGAGCGTGGCTGGTGTAAGCCGGGCACCTCATTCGGGGAGTGTGGCTGGTGTGCCTCAGGCACCTTACTCAGGGCCCGCTGGGCCCCATGGGCATCGGCTGGCAGGAGGAGGGGACACTTCCCAGAAGGGCGCTGTGAGTCTCAGGGCTGCTGTTTGAGGGACAGGGGCTCATCCTTTGTCGTGTCAGCGCCGGGATGCAGCGTCTATGCCCTGTGGGCCTTTGAGGGTCTGTGGCCACATTCAGAGCAGCATCGGCTGTGCGAATATCACCTAGACCGCAGCCTGGAACGTGGGTAGGCTGGGAAAACGCCAGCATCTGGAGTTTATTTCAAAGGAGTGAAATACAATAGCAGGAGATGGCCATTCTAGCTAAACTGCATCTCAGCGCCAGTAGTCTGAGCAGGAGGCGCAAACCCTCCTGGGTTTGCAAAGACAGAACATTTGAGAGGCTGAGACAGGACATTCTGAGTAAGAAAGCATTTTTGAAAGTATCCTAAAATAAAATTTGAGGGCTGCCGGAGAAAGGTCCACAGCTTCTTCCAGTCGACCTGCACGCCCCGTGGAGAAGTGGCTGAGGAGGGACGGCTGAGCCAGGCTCTGGCCAGGTCAGGCTGTGGTCACCACCCTGGTTGCATGCTGGACGGTGCATGGGAACAGCCACCTCAGGCTGACCTGGGACAGCCACAGGGTGCCCGCATAGTTGGGTGGAGGGATGGAGGCTGTAGGAGTGGCTGTGGCTCTTGGACACCTGCTGCCGGGGTTGGGGTCAGCCAGGGCTGGGGTCAGCCAGGCCCGGGGTCAGTCAGGCCCCGGGGTCAGTCAGGTCCAGGGTCAGCCAGGCCAGCGGTCAGCCAGGCCAGGGGTCAGCCAGGGCCGGGGTCAGCCAGGGCAGGAAGCTGTGGAGCTCTGTGGGGCCGCCCGGATTTCTATTTGTGCTTATGTTCACATTTGTAATCCTGCAGGTGTAAACAAAGGCCTGGCTGGAATTACACAAACAGGAACCTGAAAGGAGGCAGCAGCGAGCGTGTCTCGGCCCTCCCGTGCCCTCCAGGAGGCTGCCCACACCAGGCGGGGCGGCTTCCCCCGCACCTCTCAGAACGGGGTGAGGATGAAACCCCTTCCTGTGTCTGTCACCTTCAGCTTCTCTTTTCACAAAAGTAGACCAGCCCCAAGCCACACCCTGAGAGTTGAGCCCTGCCAAAGTTAGGGACTGTGTGTGTACGACGGGGCAGAGGGACATAGATGGAGAGACTGAGACATGGAGAGAGATGGAGAGAGGCAGAGAGAGATGGAGAGACGGAGAGACAGAGAGATGTGGAGAGAGACAGAGAGATGGAGAGAGATGGAGAGAGACAGAGAGAGGTGGAGAGAGACGGAGAGAGACAGAGAGATGGAGAGAGACAGAGAGATGTGGAGAGAGACAGAGAGACAGAGAGAGACGGAGAGAGATGGAGACAGAGACGTGGAGAGAGACAGAGAGAGATGGAGTGAGACGAAGAGAGACGGAGAGACATGGAGACAGAGAGAGATGGAGAGAGACAGAGAGAGATGGAGAGAGAGAGAGAGAGATGGAGTGAGATGGAGAGAGATGGAGACAGAGAGAGATGGAGTGAGATGGAGAGAGACGGACAGAGATGGAGAGAGACAGAGAGACATGGAGAGAGAGAGAGGGAGTGAGACAGAGAGATGGAGAGAGACAGAGAGAGACAGAGTGAGATGGAGAGACAGAGATGGAGAGAGATGGAGAGACGTGAAGAGAGAGAGAGATGGAGAGAGACAGAGAGAGAGAGAGGCAGAGAGAGGTGGAGAGAGAGAGAAGAGAGAGAGACAGAGAGATGGAGAGAGACAGAGAGAGATGTAGAGAGATGGAGAGACAGAGATGGAGAGAGACGGAGAGAGATGGAGAGAGACACAGAGAGATGTAGAGATGGAGAGAGACAGAGATGGAGAGAGACAGAGAGAGACGGAGAGAGGCAGAGAAAGATGGAGAGCTACAGAAATGAGCAGTTTCAGTGGTATGGGAGGCCTTGGGAGAAGTGGGCTGCAGGCCTGGGGCTGACGTGTGGGCATGGACTGGGCTGTGTGTGATGGTGTCGTGTCTGTCACTCTGGTGCTGTGCGGGGTGGGGGAGACAGAAGCATGTCTGGGCCAAGGCCCTGCTTCTGGGACCGAGGACCTACACGGGGCACATCTGAGGAAGAGGCTGAGGTTGGGCTTTAGGACAAGGGGCTGGTGCAGAAGAAAATGGGGAAGGAAGAAACTCAAGTGCAGACATGGAGACAGCAGGTAGGGGACAGTGACACATAGGCACTGCATGGAGATGCGCGGGGGCTCCAACCAGTGAGGAGTGTGAGGGGGGTCTCCCAACCAGTGAGGAGGGAGTGGGGGGCTCCCAACCAGTGAGGAGGGTGCAGGGGGGGCTCCCAACCAGTGAGGAGGGTGCAGGGGGGCTCCCGTCCAGTGAGGAGGGTGCAGGGGGTCTCCCGTCCAATGAGGAGGGCGCAGGGGGTCTCCCGTCCAGTGAGGAGGGCGCAGGGGGTCTCCCGTCCAATGAGGAGGGCACGGGGGGTCTCCCGTCCAGTGAGGAGGGCACGGGGGGGCTCCCAACCAGTGAGGAGGGCGCGGGGGGGCTCCCGTCCAGTGAGGAGGGCGCGGGGGGGCTCCCAACCAGTGAGGAGGGCGCGGGGGGGCTCCCGCCCAGTGAGGAGGGCGCGGGGGGGCTCCCGCCCAGTGAGGAGGGCGCGGGGGGGCTCCCGCCCAGTGAGGAGGGCGCGGGGGGGCTCCCGCCCAGTGAGGAGGGCGCGGGGGGGCTCCCAACCAGTGAGGAGGGCGCGGGGGGGCTTCCCGTCCAGTGAGGAGGGCGCTGGCAGGGCTTCCCGTCCAGTGAGGAGGGCGCTGGCAGTGCTTCCCGTCCAGTGAGGAGGGCGCAGGGGTGCTTCCCGTCCAGTGAGGAGGGCGCAGGGGTGCTTCCCGTCCAGTGAGGAGGGCGCTGGGGGGGGCTTCCCGTCCAGTGAGGAGGGCGCTGGGGGGGGCTTCCCGTCCAGTGAGGAGGGCGCTGGGGGGGCTTCCCGTCCAGTGAGGAGGGCGCTGGGGGGCTTCCCGTCCAGTGAGGAGGGCGCTGGGGGTGCTTCCCGTCCAGTGACGAGGGCGCAGGGGTGCTTCCCATCCAGTGAGGAGGGCGCTGGGGGGGGCTTCCCGTCCAGTGAGGAGGGCGCTGGGGGGGCTTCCCGTCCAGTGAGGAGGGCGCTGGGGGGCTTCCCGTCCAGTGAGGAGGGCGCTGGGGGTGCTTCCCGTCCAGTGAGGAGGGCGCAGGGGTGCTTCCCGTCCAGTGAGGAGGGCGCGGGGCTTCTTGGGTGTGGGACACACTCATCACTGGCTCTACTTCTGGAACTGACAGATGTGAAAGAGGACATACCATTGTGGGCAGGAATGAGTTCAGGTTCTTGGTTAAAGGGGAAACTCATGAGGGTGTGAAGGGAAGGAAGAGAAGAACCCTCTACAACAGATGCACAGATGGAGGGAGGTGATTTCAGCCTTGTCCGGCACGCTCATGTCTTCTGAGGGTGTGTGCATGTGGGGTGTGTGCATGCAGCTGTGTGTGGATGTGCACTCTGGGTGTGGGAATGTGTGGAGCGGTGCAGGTGTGCATGGGTGTGTGTGGGTGTATGCAGCTGTGCAGGTATGTGTGAGTGCAGTGTCCATGGCTATGTGGATCTGCAGTTTGTGTGCAGTGGTGCAGCTGTGCATGGGTGTGTGCAGGTGTGTGGGTGTGCAGTGTGCATGGCTGTGCGTGTAGGTGTGGGTGCACATTTGTGAAGGTGTGCACGGTGTGTGCAGTGTGCATGTGGGTGTGCACTGTATGTGTGGGTGTGTAGGTGTGTGCACAGTGCATAACTGCATGTGGGTGTACATTATGTGTTGGTGTGTAGGAGTGTGTGCACGTGGCATGGGTGTGTGCATGGGTGTGTGCAGTGTGCATGTCTGCATGTGGGTGTACACCATGTGTGGGTTTGTAGGAGTGTGTGTGGGTGTGTAGGAGTGTGTGCAGGTGTGCATTGGTGTGTGCAGGTGTGTGCAGTCAGCATGTGGCTGTACACATGTGGGTGTCTAGGTGTGTGCCATGTGCAGGTGTGTGCAGAGTGCATGTCTGCATGAGTATACACCATATGTGTGGGTGTGTAGGAGTGTGTGGGGATGTGGAGTGTGCAGGTGTGTGTGCAGTGTGTGCCTTCATGTGGATGTGCACTGCATGTGTGGGTGTGTAGGTGTGGGTGTGTGCGCCTGTGTGTAGGTGTGTATGGGTGTGTGCAGGTGCGTGGCTGTGAGTGTGCCGCCTCTCTGGCAGCTGGTGTGGTGTTGAATCCTGAGCTGCCGTTTAGCCTCTGGGTGCCCAGTCTTGTTTTCTGAGATGATGGAGTTTGTGCTCAGAGACTAAGTTGCCAAATGCTCAGTGGGCACTGGTGAAATGTTTTCTATTCGACCCAAATTCCAGGAAGGAAACAGCTATCCCGAGGGTCACCTTTTTACCACAACGATGGTGTTTTGCTGTCAGGGCCTGTGGTCATCCTGGCTACCGACTGGACGCTCACCATCATCGGCTTGTTCCTTCCTGGTCTTCAGCTCCAAACGAGGCGACGTGACTTCCTCCATTCAAAGGAGTTGCAGACTTCAGAAGCAAGCATTCAGAACGGATGGCACCATTTCGCCCAAATCATTTTTCTATCTTTTTGTGAAATTGAACTTCTGGAGGAAGCTTACTCTCGGGCTGTTGCTGGGCAGCACAGTCAGGTAAAGACAAGGTGGTGACTTCCACGTGGTTCCCATTCCCCTGCCTTGAAGTTTCAGGACTGATTGATGTGCACGTGCCAGGACAGCTCCCAAACACGCACCCTAAGGAAGAGGGTGAACTCCTGTGGACGCCTGCTCCAAGACGGGAGCAGCCCGGAGGCTGCTGGAGTGCAGAAAACGGGGCTTCAGGTCACAAAGTGATCTGGGCAACAGGGCCAGTGTGTGTACGTGTCACCTTGCCAGTGTTTGTTTAAATTGCATTTTATTTGAAGTTCTGGGATACATGTGCAGGATGGGCAGGTTTGTTACATAGGTCAATGTGGGCGTGGTGCTTTCCCGAACCTACTACCCATCACTGAGGTGTTAAGCACTGTGTGCATTAGCTATTTATCCTGATGCTCTGCCTCCCGCTTCTCCCCTTACAGGCTCCCATGTGTGTTGTTTCCCTCCCGGTGTCCATGTGTTCTCACTGTTCAGCTCTCACTTATAAGTGAGAACATGTGGTAGTTGGTTTTCCGTTCCTGCATTTGTTCACTGAGGATAACAGCTTCCAGCCCCACCCACATCCCTGCAAAGGACGTTCCTTTTCATGGCTGTGTAGTACTCCATGGTATAGATGTACCATATTTTCTTTATCGTCTTTCACTGATGGGCGTTTGGGTTGATTCCATTTCTTTGCTATCATCTTGCCGTTTAAAAATAGAATAGAATGGAGAACCTGGCATGCAATGATCTCGACTGTGGTTTCCTTTCTGATGAGTCCTGAAGTGCCTCAGTTCAGGAAGGGTCTTCGGACCACCTTGGTGCCCTCAGCCGTCTGTGCGATGGGAGGGGCTTGTTTTGGCAAACGGGACACATACCACAGAGGCTCACAGCGTTTGCTTTTGGCAATTTTTTTCATTTTTGAGAGAAGACATCTCCTTGCAGGGATTTTGCCCAGACCCATCCTAAAGCCAGCGTGTGTTCTGGGCCAACTCACCCATCTGGAGGGAAGAGGGTGACTGAGAGGCAGGCAGAGGTAGGGGAGGAAACGGATTTGAATGAGGTTTCCTCAGAGTGGCCTTGGTGTGGAGTCACGATCACTCTTGCCTGAGGCGGCACTTGCCGCCCGTTCCCGGCTACACGTGCCCCATTCTCTTGGCATCCATGGCCTCCTCCGTCCAGCGACACAGGGCCAGCTGGAAGATGGCATGTGCCTGCCTTGACAAGGCCACCTCTTTCACTACCAGGCGGCCATTCCAGGCGGACAGTCAGTACAGCAGGACGGACCTTCCTCCTGTGGCACGAAACCTGGGAAGTCCTTGTCACTGGAGCAGCAGCTGTCGGGTGTCACCTCCTCTCTCGATGGCCTCACTGTACGTGCTGAGTGCCGTGGTGAACCCGCACAGAGAGACGGATGTGCACACACCCCAGCTTCTCCTGAGACACACTGCGTAACTGCACAGGGAAAAATCATCACCCAGCTGCGCAGAGACTCCAGACACGTGCGTCAGTGGGTGTGGACATGCTGTCCACTCATGAGGGACTTTCCCGCCCCCCTGCCCTGACCACGGGGGGCGCGGCACACCACAGCCAAGAGGCGTTCCACAAAGACAGAGCAAGGTCGCTGGCGCGCTAGACCTCACACCTGTGGAGTGTCCCGGGCACCAGAGGGGCCGTGATGCCCCTCACGTGGTAGCTGTGCATGTGTCCCGCTCCAGGGAAGCTCCCTGATGGGCATGGGGGCATCGGTCCATGCCTATCGGTCAGTCAGTGGCTTGTTGATGCTGACTTCCTGGGCTTGGTCACTGTGCTGTGGTTATCTGAGGTGTTCACATCTGGGGAAACTGGGTGGAAGGTTGGTGGATTATTTCTGTGTGTGTGTGTGTGTGTGTGTGTGTGTGTGTGTGTGTGTGTGTGTTTGCTCAGGAAGCTAAGGCAAGAGAATCATGAACCTGGGAGGCTGAGGTTGCAGTGAGCCAAGATTGCGCCACTGAACTCCAGCCTGTGTGACAGAGCGAGACTCTGTCTCAAAAACAAACCAAAAACCTAAGAAAATATCGTGTCCCGAGACCAATAAAGAACTTTCACAAAATCACCCAAGATTTTCGTTACAATTGCCCTGTTGCTGCAAACTGGCCTCTTCAGCAAGCGTGAGTGGTTCTGGGTGCGGGAGGACGCTGTGCCCTGGGGCGTCCACGCAGCGCGGGCCCTGGGGAGGACGCTGCGCCCTGGGGCGTCCACGCAGCGCGGGCCCTGGGGAGGACGCTGCGCCCTGGGGCGTCCACGCAGCGCGGGCCCTGGGGAGGACGCTGCGCCCTGGGGCGTCCACGCAGCGCGGGCCCTGGGGAGGACGCTGCGCCCTGGGGCGTCCACGCAGCGCGGGCCCTGGGGAGGACGCTGCGCCCTGGGGCGTCCACGCAGCGCGGGCCCTGGGGAGGACGCTGCGCCCTGGGGCGTCCACGCAGTGCGGGCCCTGGGGAGGCCGAGCAGTGCTCAGCGAGCCCAGAACATCGTCCTGAGCATTCTGGGATTTATCGTCGCCTTCTTTATACAAAAATGCCGCCTTCCCCCACCCCCAATCCAGGAACGGAAAGTGACATCCGAGGTGCTGCAGGGATCGCCAGTGGACCTCGGGGGGCCCAGATGTGCCCCCACCACGCAGGACGGGTGTGGACGAGCCAGTTGGCGTGCGGCTCATGTTAACCAAGCCCTCCCCACACTCCTCTCAGGAACACGCCGCAGGGAGGCACCTTCAATGGGCCCGTGTCCCGGAGCAGGGACAGGCAGTACCTTTGTCTGGACCATGCCGGGTCTCTGGTCCCTCAAGTGCTCCAGGGTCGCGGCGATGTCAATCTCTTTAGCACCTGCAAGAAACCACAAATTGGGCTGAGTTCAGAGCACAAGATAATCCATGGCGCGCCTGTCAATCTCCTGCCAGCCACGGTCCCCCGGGCTGAGAGGCCAATTGAACACGATTACATTCCTCCCTCCGCAGGCTTGGTGCTCGTGTAGACGACCAAGGCAGGGGCGGCTTTCATCAGCATGAATTCCAGAAGGCTGGGCTGACGAATGGATGTAGGATTCTCACCAACAGCCGTCGCCGTTGGAGACCGAAGCTCGACCGCTTTTCTTTGTTTTTGGTACTTTAGAGATGTAGTAAGTCATAGAGAGCAATATATACACTTTGATTCTGACTGCGTGGGTTATACTTTAATTTAAAGAAGTGAAAGATCGGATCCATTTAGATTAATCGACTCAACCTTAATCTTGACCTTTAACTATCGAATTCCTGGCTTTTTAACCTCAGGGCTCCACGTTTCAGGCCCAGGCGAAGGCAGCTACTCTCCCAGCTCGGCAGTTCACCGAAAGCTCCATCCTCCTTAGACGGCACCTCCTTCACGGCAGGCGACGCCGGCTACACGCACGTCATACTATTTCAGTTTCAAATTTTAAGCTTATAATTCAACTCCTATTCTTGCCTTTCCATCTTGCTAGGTTCCTTATAGAAGGATCGTGAGCAAGACAGGGTCCCAGCCTCTGCAGCGTGTGGCAGTTAGGGGGAGAGAGGACACGGCCGCCAGGATGAGAAACGCAGAGAGGTGCAGGATGAGGGGACGAGGTGGCCCCGAAGTGGGCCAGGGTCCCACAGGGAAACCTACATGGGTGCTGGGCACTTCACGTCACCTGTACCGAACACGGCGAACCGAGAACTGTGGTCACCCCGGTCACAGGTGAGTAAACAGACACGACCAACGGCTTGTCCAAGCCACAGAGAGGAGGAGGCTGCTCTCACTGGAACCCCGACTGCCACCAGCGGGATGGTGCTGGCTGAGGACCTGAGGGGCTGGCAGTCAGGTGGGCTCTGGGCCTTTCTCTCTGGCCACAACCTGGGCGCACACCACATTCCTCACCCAGCGAGTCAGGAGAGCGGGTTTACAATTCCTAGGGCCCCTCAGTTTTCTCTCCCTGTGGGCTTCGTGGGGTGGCAACTGAGAAGCCAGTGGGAGTTTGGGCTCCAGGAAGATCATCCCTGCAGAGTAGTGGGTGCCTGCGAAGCGCCTCCAAGCCACAGGGTCTGCTTCAGAGCTGCAGGCAGCCAGGAGGAAGGGCAGGGGTGGCGAGGAGGCCGGGGAGGACACGCGTTGGGGCCAAATGTCATGTTTGCACGAAGGGAAAGCAAAGCAGGCCGTGCGGAGAATCCAGCTGTCAGGACAGCCCTGCAGCGGGGCAGGCGCTCCACCAGGTAGGCCGGGCACGAGATGACCACCCCACTCGTTCCGCCTGTCCCACCCAGTGTGCCTCTCCACCCTTGAGCACAGAAGGCGGAGACACTGGCACCCCCACTGGGGCCAGGCTCCTGGAGATGGGAGCCACTGTTGGGACTAAGCTGGCTGTCCCTCCAGCTCCTATCCCTTGGCCAAAGGACCCCATTCTCCTGGGCAGGGAACACCATAAGGGCCACCGCCTTTTAAGCCCGAGCCTCTGCAGCAGGAAAGGGGCCGCTGCTTTGGGGCAGCCCCTGTGAGCTGGGCCCCCAGGGACTGGCTGGCAGCTCACACGGGCGCAAGGCCAGGTCTGGTGCCTGGGTTGGCCTCATGCCTCCTCTTTGGGTGTCCAGAGGCTTCAGAAGTCGACAAGGCCACAGTCAATTCAATCTTTTTTTAAAGGAAATCCATACAATTAAAACAGCCTGACACAGATGGGTAAGTCTGTTAAATGGTAGAGAGGAGGGGAGGAAGCCGAAGGACCCCTCCTGCGGCCATGACTGTGGCGCCCGAGGAAGCCGCTTCCTCTTCCCACGGGCCGCCCAGCAGTTGTTGCCTGCACAGCGGAATCAGCAGAAACGACGCAGGGGAGGCCTGAGACAAGCTTGTCTAACGAAAATCAAGTCCCTACGTGCAGAGCTTGAGGTTAGTCTCAGCTCCACGGCACGAACGTTCGTGCTTCAGCCAAAAAAGTCTCAGAAACGCCCCACATGGTCTGTTGCACTTGTGACTGTAACTTTGCTAGGAGCTGTGGCTCCTGGACACACTGTCCCTAGAACTTTGCTACAATTTAAATGTGAAAGTGGCTACGACTGTAGGTAGAAGAAGTCAGCTCCATTCACAGCATCTTTCAAGCAACTCAAGTCGGCAAAGAGGCTCAGGCTAAACACAGACCACAGAGGGGCCCACCCAAAGGAAGGCCACTGGCTACCACACACCCCACAGCCACGACACACCACACACCCCACAGCCAGCACACACCACAGACCACACACCCCACAGCCAGCACACACCGCAGACCCCACAGCCAGCACACACCACAGACCACACACCCCACAGCCACAACACACCCCACACCACACACTGACCACACCCCACACCCACCACACACCACAGACCACACCTACCACACACCATACACCACACACCCACCACCCACCACCCACCACACACCCACCACACACCCTGCACCTACCACACACCCCATACCCACCACACACTCCATACCCACCACACACCATACACCATACACCCACCATGCACCAAACACCAACCACACACCATACACCACAGACCATACATACCACACACCACACACCCACCACACACCCTGCAACCACCACACACCACAGACCCCACACCCACCACACACCATACACCCCACACCCACCACCCACCACACACCCCACACCCACCCCACACCACAGACCACACACCCACCACCCACCACACACCCACCACACACCCCACACCCACCCCACACCCACCCCACACCACAGACCACACACCCACCACACACCCCACACCCACCCCACACCACAGACCACACGCACCACACACCCCACACCCACCACACACCACAGACCACACCCACCACACACCCCACACCCACCACACACCACAGACCACACACCCCACACCACAGACCACACACCCCACACCCACCACACACCACACACACCCCACACCCCACACCCACCACACACCACAGACCACACATTCTGCTTGACTGGCTCTTTAGAAATCATCCAGAAGCAATGGCAAAACGTTTGCTGTTTAATTGCCATGTGTAAAAAACAAGAACATAACTATATAGCTTCCTGATAAAAATGACAAAGTATTTCTATGTACAAGGAAACCTGCCCTCTCATTTAGAAGGGAAGTAATTTTGTGGAAGCCGTTGGCCGGGTTAATAACTGCTCATAAACTGGGAAAGGTACAGGCTCCATCTAACTCTGGGTCTCGTGACTCCTCACACCCCCGACACTGACCTCAGTGAGACGTGGCCTGGACCCTGTGGGTGAAGACGGCCGAGTGCAGAACCAGGGAGCCCCACGTGCGGCAGCCTCACACCCATGTTTAGAGCACGCTGTCTGTCTGGCTGTGCGCTGCTGGGTTGGAAACCAGGTTCTAATACACAAAATGCATTACAGCCAGTCTTGTCCGATTAAAAATGTAAGATGTCTATTGGCTTTTGAGAAACTTTTCCAACACAAAAAAAGGCCAGTTAAAGGCAGGAGTTGCCGTCAGATGCTGAGTGGTGTCAGGTGACGTGGGGACGCTCGGGCTTCAGAGCTGAGGGGTGGGTTTCTGCTCTGCGCGCCCGTGCTGGACGTGGCGGGGAAGCTGGATGGGTCACCCTCACCTCTGGAGGGGCTTTCCTCCCGTTTCCAGGGTCCAGGGAGGGTCCAGTGAGACGAGGCATGATTACCTAGAATTCACAAAACACATTTGATGCTCAGATCTCCTGAGCAAACCCTTCTCGGAGAAGTGAAATCCAATCCATTATGTTCTCTGATGCCTTCCATGCATGAGGACAATGGCGGCGTCTATGGGGACTCCTCAGCTTCTGTCACAGGAGTCATGAACCTCAGGAGGAGCAGGTGTGGTAGAAATAGCCTGATTCAAGGGACAAGAAGCTCTCGGCCCTCCCGAGGTGTCACGTTGAGGGTTCATCTGGGGCCGCGTTAAAACCTCTGTCCTTTAGGTGGCTTAGGGTATGGTGCTTTCTTTCAGTCTCTGAAACTTCTTTCTTAGAACGATTTTCAACGGTGACGTCCTCTGAAGGGCTGTCTGTATGATGACGGTAGTGTGGAATCCTGGGAGACCCTGCGGTCCCTCACTGAATTCTGGCTGAGCCGTGAAGCCGTCAGGAGCTGTAGCAGCTGAGGCGAGGAAGGGGCTCTTCCTCCGCATGCTGTGATCTCTGGCTTCCTCCCGGAGCTGCCGTGGGTCCTCGGATGAAATGTGATGGGTCAAGTCTCTATTTCACTACATCGTGGCTCCCTTTCAGTGAGGAAAAGTGAAAAAGGTAAGGAGAAGCCTTGCCAGGTCACCCCCAGAAAACGCGGGAGAACCCTGCTGAGATAGAAAACAGCATGGAGCACGCCTCCGAATCACACTGAGCCTGAAGCCAAAGCCGAACGGCAGAGGAAGTGGAGCTAATGCTTCAAAAGCGCACAGCAGCAACATTAGGTCAGTAGTGGTTTAAGTGAAGTGTCCGCTGTGGATGGCTCCTGCTTCTTGCATGCTAGAATTCAGAATTCATTATGTGAAGTGTGCTGGAGACAGAAGCTTTAATAGAACTCATGCCTGAGATCGTTCGTAAGGGACAGACCCTGGCGGGTGGGCTCAGGCCGGGCGCTGGGTGCTGCCTGGTCTCGTGCCCTCCTGAGCACAGGTGCGGCCAGGCAGAGCAGGGGGCACCACGCCGGCATTGATGAAGCACCTGCTAGGTGCACAGGGTGGGACAGGGTGGGCGTGTGTCCCCCTTCACTCGATGAAAGGCTTTGCGGAGTGTCAAAGGATTCATTTAGAGCCTCCGCTGCATAGAAAGCTCCCTCTAGTGCATTTAAAATAGAATTCTCTCCTGAAAACTCCAATTTTGCTGACAATGTGAAGGTGCAGCTAACTAATGTTAGATTCCAGGTGAACAGGAAGGCCCCGTGGGCGTGACGCTCAATGAAAAAGCCTGCAAACAGTCGAGGAGTCAGAGCACAAGCAAAGGAAATCCAGACGGAAGGAAAGAAAGGAACTTTAACAACAGCTACTGGGGACAGAGGGCGGGTCCACAGAGAGGTTCCAGGCGTTTCCACCTAAGAAGCGTCGTGACGATAAGACGCAGTGGACTCAGTGCAGCCACTTTCTGCCACCTGATCAGGTTTGAGTTCTCACGTCGGGAATGTACAGCGAGGTGATGCAGGCTGCCATCTTGGCCAGCACCCCAGGGTGGTGAGCGCTGGTTGAGTTGGTTTCTCCCTGGGGTTGGGCTGCACTCTTGTGGCTGGGACACCCAGGAAGACCCACCTCTCTTGCTGCTGTGGACCAGAGGGGGAGCCACAGACACCAGGCTCTGCGTGTTCCACTGGCACCCGAATGGCCCTGGGGACCACCCCGTGCCCAGCTCAGCAAACATGAATCACTTTCACCATTGTTTTCTGACTCACTCAGGGCTCTTTGGGTTAAAAGTTTATAGATTGGTTAAATACATTTTTAAGATAACAGAGGTTTTTTTTTTTAGCTTTAGATAAAAAATGTTAGCCACTAAACGAAAGCCATTAAAAGAATATTTGTATTAAAGTATTAAAACTATTTGTCACAATGAAAGAATTCACTTGAAGTTAAAGGAACCCTGGCGAATATGCCACTGGTGTCTCTTTACAAGACTTGCTTCATTTCTCTTGGACTCTGGCTCTTGGCTGACCGAGCCATATGACTCAGCTCGTGGCATTAGACCACATCCTCCCAGGTAAAGGAGTGTGAATGCGGACGGGTGCGGGTGTGCCGGGGGACCATCGCACTGTCTCCTGACCGCCATTCTTCCGCGTGGCTTCCGCAGCCTGCTCCTGGATAATAACCGGATGGGCACAGGCAAGTTTTATTACAATTTTACTCGGAGGCTTTGCAAATGCAGGGAGGAAACGTATTCTTTTTTCTTGAAGGTAATGACAATGAGTGCCTAGTGTTCAAGAGAGAGAGGCTTTTATCTGCATGAGTTAATTTTCTCAACTCTACCCTCTGGAAAAACTGAAGAAAAGCTTGGTCCTAACTAAATGCATTCGAATGAAGGATGAATGGGGTTATTTCAAATCCAGAACAACAAAGTGGAATAGTTCTGTGTTCCAGGAACGCAAAACTCCTCACTCATCCTGGCTGGGGTGCTTCTGCTTTTGAGCTCACCCTATGGGAGGAGGGGCTCTGACGGGCACAGACACCCCACATTTCTAGCTCTTCATGTCAGCAGAGGCAGCCCCAGCACTGGACTGGGTGGCAGAGGTCACAGCTAGAGCCCCTCACGTCTGGCAGAGCAAACCTTGGCTCAAGGTAACTGTGGTCAGGACACTCTGGGTGCCCTACATAGTTCAAGCCTTCCCCACACCTGGGTCTCAGGGGTGCCTTTTAGAGCTAACTGCACACTACATGCATGCAGCCACACACGCACAGGCACACAGGCATGCATGCACACACAACACACATCATGTATATGCACATGCATGCACACACATACACATGCATGCATGCACACACATGTATATGCAAATGCATGCACACACAGCCATGCGCACACACATCATGTATATGCACATGTAGGCACATACATACACATGCATGCATGCACACAACGCACCATGTATATTCACATACATGCACACACATGCATGCACACAAACACAAATACACATGCATGCATGCACACAAAACACATGTGTATGCATATGCACACACATACACATGTATGGACACACAACATGTGTATGCATATGCACATGCATACACATGCATGCACACAACACACATGTATATTCACATACATGCACACACATCCATGCACACAAACACAAATACACGTGCATGCATGCACACACACAACACTCACATCATGTGTACATGTATGCACATACATACACATGCATGCATGAACACAAGACATCATGTATATTCACATACATGCACACACATGCATGCACACAAATATGCATGCATGCACACAAAACACATCATGTGTATGCATATGCACATACATACACATGCATGCATGCACACAACACACACATCATGTATATTCACATCCATGCACACACATACACATCCATGCACACAACACACATCATGCATATGAACATGCATGCACACATACATACACATGCACACACACATGCACACACACACATTCACCTGCATATGCACATGCGCACACACAAATACACATCCACAAGCCTACAGCACAACACACACCAGTCACATATGCCATACATATGCACACATACATGCATATACAGACAGGCATGCACACACACATACACAGGCATGCACACAAATATACACATCCACACACCCACACCCCACAGTACACACCCCACAGTCACGTCATATATGCATGCACACAGATATACACAAGACATGCAAACGCCCACAGAACACCCCCACTCATATGTCATGTGCACATGCACACACATGCGCACACATATACACAGGCGTGCACATGCCCACACAACATGCACACCTCACATTACATATGCACACACACATGCACACCCCACATCACACACATACTTCACACACATGCATGCACACACAACATGCACACCTCACCTCCACCATGCACACACAGGCCTGCACATGCCTACAGAACACACACAGCCCACATCACACACACACATCATACACAGGCACACACACAGAACACAGCCCACACTGCACACACACACACACATCATATACAGGCACACACATGAAACACATAAACAGGGATGCACACACCCACACCCCACACTGTCATACATTATACATGTGGGCACATGTACAGATAGGCATGCACATGATCACACAACACATCCCCCCCACATCACACACATACACATTCACACCTGCACATCCATAACACCACATTCAGGGTCATACACATACATCATATACACAGGTGCACACACACAGAACACTCACAGCTCACACTGCTCACACACAAACATTCCACACCCATCACACACACACACACACACACACACACACACACAGTCCTGGGTCTTCAGTGTGGAGCTGTTTTTACCTCACCCCTTTCCTGGATGATCCTAACTGAAGACTGACGAAAATATAAGCAGGATTTTTTTTGACCTTCTAGATAAATTATATTCTCCAGGTTGCAACATTTCGCTGAGGTCAGAGGAGGCAAATATGCATCACGTTCACTCGAAAATGAGGTAGATCAGAACCGTGACAAACTAGCTATTTCTTACAATTTTTTCCTTTGAACAAATTCTAAATCCTTCTTTCGGAGAAACTGGATGCCTCCAGATCCTTATAAAAATAGGAGTTAAACAAAATGTAGCAGTGTATAAATGAGGACTCTCATTTTAGTCACCATCCCCTCACAGTCCAGGAGGACAGGGAATTGTGCAAAATATCCTGACAGAAAAAAGTTTCTACCAACTGCTGGACCATCCCAAAATACTGCTTAGGTGCTGACAGCATGGACACGGAGACCCCAGACCCCCGGACCCCTGTGCGGGTGCGCACAGCTTCATGAATCAAGGGGGGACTGTTAAAAGGGAAAGACGAATAGGACGGCACAGCTCCGGTCCCCGTCTGCGTGTGAACGCGTGCACACTGGCGCGACGCGGTGCCCACTGCAGTTGTGTGCCATCCCACCTACCTGCCCTGCTCAACCTGTGCCCGGGCACTGGGGCGGGACCGAGATGCAAACGCAGCATCTGTGCTGACAGAAGAGGTTTGGGGATGGCAGGAGAGTCCCAGGCAGGGGAGAACTCACGTACTTCCCAGAGCGTCCGTGTGATGGGGCACACCCAGCCATTCCCCAGGCCGGAGCAGAGCAGAGGCACCCACACGGGGAGGTTGTGGGGAGTCTCCAGGACGCGGTCAGGGCCTCCACACCTACGCTAGCATCAACGGGCACGCGCAGTAAATGCCTTTCAGGAGGCCGCCTGCAGCTGAGTAAGCATCAACACCAAATTGTGAATGTGGAACAGGTCGGGAGAAAGGGAGCTGGAGCCACCCAGGGCAGACTCTCTGGAGCTGCCTGGACCACACACACCACTTGCACCTTTTACCCAAAAGGCGCTCGTGCCCGGGTCCAACGAGGACGCATGAAACAAGGCAGCCAGCTCCCTCCCAGCCGCAGGGACAGCTGGTACTGCTGCTCGGCGAGCGCAGCCTTACGGGCGTCTGGTGGGATCCCGCCTGTGAGTGCACAGCCCTGCTCTCCTCCTGCTTGCTCCTGCAGCACAGGCAGATGCCTCAGTCCCTCTGAGTCTATTCTGGGTTCAGAAAGTGCCTGGGCTGGGGACAGGGCCAGTTACACTACACTCAGTTCCGTGGCTTATGGTACAAGCACAGAGACCTTGTCCCAAGCCCGTGGACTCGTGGCCAAGGACACTTTGCACCATTTGACCTCGGAAACAGGAGAAACGGAAGCACAGGGAGGCCGAGGAGAGAGTGGAGGGGCTGCATGACACCACGAAAGATGGCTGCCCTTCCCACACGCGAGCTCCATCCCACCTACCTGCCTTGCTCAACCTGTGCCCGGGCACTGGGACAAGGTCTCTGTGCTTGTACCATAAGCCACGGAACTGAGTGTAGTGTAACTGGCCCTGTCCCAGCCCAGACACTTTCTGAACCCAGAATAGACTCAGAGGGACTGAGGCATCTGCCTGTGCTGCAGGAGCAAGTGGGAGGAGAGCAGGGCTGTGCACTCACAGGAGGGATCCCAGACGCCCGTAAGGCTGCGCCGTAAGCCTTACCAGACGCCCGTAAGGCTGCGCTCGCCGAGCAGCAGTACCAGCTGTCCCTGCGGCTGGGAGGGAGCTGGCTGCCTTGTTTCATGCGTCCTCGTTGGACCCGGGCACGAGCACCTTTCGGGTAAAAGGTGCAAGTGGTGTGTGTGGTCCAGGCAGCTCCAGAGAGTCTGCCCTGGGTGGCTCCAGCTCCCTTTCTCCCTGTCTTACGCAGGTGCTGTGTGTCTGGAAGAGTCTTGCATGAGGATTACTGATTCCACAGGATGGCATGTGGTCCCCCGTGGCCCCCTTCCTCTGCAGCACCCAGACTCCATGGGGGACCCCCTCCTACTCAACACCACGAGGGAGCCCCACTGCCAAATGGCCAGGTTGCGTGTGCCAGGACTTGAGGAGCCAGGAACAGACATTCGGGACCTGCTGCCTCTGGGGACAGCCCCTCAGGGTCTGGGAGGAGGATGCTGGGCTGAGGGCTGGGTGGGGACGATGCTCTGGGTGGTGTCTCCAGGGTCTCCAGGATGAGAGGGAGACCCCTGCAGCCCTCCACACAGGCTCCTGGAATCCCAGGGCAGGGAGCGGCAGAACAGGCTGGCGGGGGGGCTGGACGAGGAGAGGAGGGAGGGAGGGGAGGGGACCACGGACTGCGTGGGGGGGCGGTGGCGCCGCAGGAAACAGGGAGCAACATGGATGCCAGCAGGACGGGTAGAGGAGAAAGGAGAGGACCCAGTGACTGGGCGAAGGAGTGACTGCTGCCCAGCACGGAGCAGAGTCAGGCGGGGGGAGCGCAGGCCAGGCCAGGCTGCACCGTGGAGCTGCGTCTGCTACCGGAAACTTGAAGGGTGGGACTTTGATCCCTTCCCAAATTTCCAAACAGGAGTCAGAACTGAAACGTGGGCTCAGGAGCCAGAGCTTAGGGCACACCCTGAGAGCCACGTGCCACTCCGACAGGGCTGCGGCCCCCGCCCCGGCTCTCTTCTGCGTCCTCTCCCACATCCTCAGGGGCCGCCTGCTGCCATCTCCCTGGCTGTGGCCTCATCCGGCTCCTGCCCATGTGGTCTGACCCCTAAGTGTGCACCAGCAAGGCCTGGGCTAGAGAGAGGGGAGGGCTGGGTGGGCAGTGCCAGCACCCGGGACCAAGAAGGGAGCTTGCTGAAGGGACAGCCCCGGTCAGGTGGAAACAGAATGACGTCTCGAGGCCCCCGGCCAGGAGGGACCCGAATGGGGTCTCACGGCTCCCAAGGGGCCCGATGTGTCTGTGTGTCCAAGAGGAGAAGCGGAGGATGGCCCAGGTGAGGACGCCACACCCTGAGGAGGGGGCCCAGGTGAGGACGCCACACCCTGAGGAGGGGGCCCAGGTGAGGACACCACACCCTGAGGAGGATGGCCCAGGTGAGGACGCCACACCCTGAGGAAGGTGGCCCAGGTGAGGATGCCACACCCTGAGGAGGGTGGCCCAGGTGAGGATGCCACACCCTGAGGAGGGGGCCCAGGTGAGGACGCCACACCCTGAGGAGGGTGGCCCAGGTGAGGACGCCACACCCTGAGGAGGGTGGCCCAGGTGAGGACGCCACACCCTGAGGAGGGGGCCAAGGTGAGGACGCCACACCCTGAGGAGGGTGGCCCAGGTGAGGACGCCACACCCTGAGGAGGGGGCCCAGGTGAGAACGCCACACCCTGAGGAGGGGGCCCAGGTGAGGACGCCACACCCTGAGGAGGGGGCCCAGGTGAGGACACCACACCCTGAGGAGGGGGCCCAGGTGAGGACACCACACCCTGAGGAGGGTGTGGCGCCCCTGCGGCAGGCTGGGTGAACCCGGCTCCGCAGGGCCGTTTGACCCCTCGTGCAGGTGGAGACCCGAGAGCTGGCACGCTCAGTGGGGACGGCTCGGTGTGCAGGGACCAAGGCCCCCGAGGAGACCATCGAGGGATGGCAGTCCGTGCTACCCACATGGACAACCAGAGCATGTTCCCAAGACCAGCTGCTCCTCATCCCTTTAAAAAACAGTGAGGAAGTAGAAAAATACCCTCAGTAAGTGAGTCATCGACAAAAACGTAAAAAGCACAACCTTGGAAAATACTTCACTGGAGAAAAACAGTTTTTGTTATGTGTGAAGCAAGCCCTTCACTGAGAGAGGCACAGGCCCCTGAAAACAGCTTCTGACACACTCGTCTACTACTGAGCTAGAAACACGTCTGCTGCCACAGAACAACATGTGCACGCGCCTCAAAGACGGGGCCACGTTCCCACCACAGAATGACGTGTGCACGCGCCTCACAGACGGGGCCATGTTCCCGCCACAGAATGACGTGTGCACGTGCCTCACAGATGGGGCCACGTTCCCGCCACAGAATGACGTGTGCACGTGCCTCACAGACGGGGCCACGTTCCCGCCACAGAATGACGTGTGCACGTGCCTCACAGATGGGGCCACGTTCCCGCCACAGAATGACGTGTGCACGCGCCTCACAGACGGGGCCACGTTCCCGCCACAGAATGACGTGTGCACGTGCCTCACAGATGGGGCCACGTTCCCGCCACAGAATGACGTGTGCACGTGCCTCACAGACGGGGCCACGTTCCCGCCACAGAATGACGTGTGCACGTGCCTCACAGACGGGGCCACGTTCCCACCACAGAATGACGTGTGCACGTGCCTCACAGATGGGGCCACGTTCCTGCCACAGAACGACGTGTGCATGTGCCTCACAGACGGGGCCACGTCCCTGCCACAGAATGACATGTGCATGCGCCTCACAGATGGGGCTACGTTCCCGCCACAGAACGACGTGTGCATGCACCTCACAGACGGGGCCACGTTCCCGCCACAGAACGACGTGTGCATGTGCCTCACAGACGGGGCCACGTTCCTGCCACAGAACGACGTGTGCACGCGCCTCACAGACGGGGCCACGTTCCCACCACAGAACGACGTGTGCATGCGCCTCACAGATGGGGCCATGTTCCTGCCACAGAATGATGTGTGCACGCACCTCACAGACGGGGCCACGTTCCCGCCACAGAACGACGTGTGCACGTGCCTCATAGATGGGGGCTACGTTCCCACCACAAAGCCCTCTGCAGGGCCTGGCCTGTTCATCTGGGCTCCAGACAGCGGAGAAAGGGCTGAAACGATTCCAGGTTTGCCTTAGAGGCCCCCCGACTAGGCCCGAAGGCCCTTATCCCTGACGGGCTGTGTGGGCACGTGCCGCCAGGCTGTCTGTGGCCACAGCTGGTGTGGCTGAAACTGCGCAGGGCCCGGCACACAGGGCTGGAGAGCCTCATGTCAGCGCTGGTGCCGCCCAGGAAGCTTGGGAAGGTGTTCTCTGGCCTTCTGCAATGCACTACTTCTCAGAAAGGGAAATGGGAAGAAAGGTTTCCCGTCCAGGGCTCTGGGCCTTTGATCGTTTGAGAAACGCTCGGTCTGCAGCCCGGGCCTCCAGCTTCTCAGGCCAAAGACGCCTGGCCACACAGGCAGGGCCAGCCTCATCGGAATAGAACCCGGGGCCTCTCAGTGTGGTGGCCTGGGAAAGGCCCACCTCAGCCGGCAGAGGGGCCGCATGCCCTTTGATCTCTCCTGGGACTGTGGCCCGGTGCGGGTCAGGGGATTTCACACCGCACACAACCTGGGAAGGGGGAGCAGGTCAGGAATGGGAGGGGGGATCCCCGACCTCAGGAAAGGTCCCAGGCCGGCCCTCTTTGGCCAGTTCCACATGGCTGCATGCATATTGTCCAAAGCTGAGGCCACTGAGAGTGGGATTGACATGACATGGCTCAAGGGAGCACGGCTCAGGTGCCTGCACAATACGCCAGTCCCGCCCCCCGTAGCTGGGGACCCGAGGCCGGGATGTACTTCTCCATGCTTCCAGTAAATGTCAGCCCTGCCCTCCCTGAAGCTGGGGTCCTGAGGCTGGGACCCACTTCTCACTTCCTTCTCTGTGGAGTGAGCCTGACCGCTCAGAATCCAGGCTCTGCCCTGTCCTTGTGGAGATGCTCTGGGCCACTGCATCCGGCTGCCTGCCGTGCTGCTGGCCCCTGGATGGGCAGGCCCACGGGAAACATAGGTGCCCCCAGCAGCTCATCACGCCACACACTGAGACACAGGCTCGGTCAGAAACGCTGACGTCCAGTCATCTGTAACGTTCTGAAGGTGTTTTGGTTTAAGAGAAGGAAAATATTGATGTAAGAGAGAGAAAGAAGGGAGGGCCCGTGACAAGGGGAGAAATACAAATTCATGGATAGCTCAGAGCTCTAATAGCTGTAAATTTGGAAAGGAAAAGAAATATTTGAGGAGACACAGCAGCAGTAGCAGACAAGGAAAAAATGGACTTTTAAACAAAAATGTTAGGATTGTGTGAGGTTCAAAGCTGAAAGTCTCACCAGCCCTTGCATTTCGTTTCTGTTTGCACATTCCCACCACTCCGCTAATCCGGGTGTTTAAAATGGTATTTAGTGGCACAAAAACTGACTGCATGGGTGGGAAAGAGACCACAGGCTGCAGTCACCTCAGTGCCCCCACCTCCCATGGAATGCCAGCAGCTGTCCCAAGGCCAATGCAGAGTACGTGGGGCAGGTGCCAAGTGAAGGGAGCCGGACATGCCTCTCCGCGCTGCACCCCTCGGGGTCTCTCCGTGCACACCTGCCCCGTGATGCCCGAGGAGTGGACTCAGTACATGCCTCTCCCAAGTTCACCTGGCTGCAGAGCCTCTCTCTGGCCTCAATTTAAAGAGACGAACTTACAGGTGGGTGTTCTGTCACCTTTTGAGAAATGCCATAGCTCAATCCCCATGCTTCTGTAGGAGAAAACAGGCTCCCAGAGAGGTTAAAAGCTCTGTCCAAAGTGACAAACCTCATTGCTGGCAGAGCTAGCAAGAGATTGGCTATCTTAACACTCTGCCGAACCCACCCCCACACCCTTCACCTCGAGTCCAAGCCTCCCCACGCCGTCTGCACACGCTGTGCTCCCCAGGCCTGTCCCTCTCCCACCACGGCCCTGAGTCAGCCTCACCACGCCGTCTGCACACACTGTGCTTCCCCAGGCCTGTCCCTCTCCCACCATGGCCCCGAGTCAACCTCCCCATGCCGTCTGCACATGCTGTGCTCCCCAGGCCTGTCCCTCTCCCACCACGGCCCTGAGTCAGCCTCCCTACGCCGTCTGCACACGCTGTGCTCCCCCAGGCCTGTCCCTCTCCCACCACAGCCCCGAGTCAGCCTCCCCACGCCGTCTCCACACGCTGTGCTCCCCAGGCCTGTCCCTCTCCCACCACAGCCCCGAGTCTAAGCCTCCCCACGCCGTCTGCACACGCTGTGCTCCCCAGGCCTGTCCCTCTCCCACCACAGTCCCGAGTCAGCCTCCCCACGCCGTCTGCACACGCTGTGCTCCCCAGGCCTGTCCCGCTCCCACCACGGCCCTGAGTCTAAGCCTCCCCACGCCGTCTGCACACGCTGTGCTCCCCAGGCCTGTCCCTCTCCCACCACAGCCCCGAGTCAGCCTCCCCACGCCGTCTGCACACGCTGTGCTCCCCAGGCCTGTCCCTCTCCCACCACAGCCCTGAGTCTAAGCCTCCCCACGCCGTCTGCACACGCTGTGCTCCCCAGGCCTGTCCCTCTCCCACCACGGCCCCGAGTCCAAGCCTCCCCACGCCGTCTGCACACGCTGTGCTCCCCAGGCCTGTCCCTCTCCCACCACGGCCCCGAGTCTAAGCCTCCCCACGCCGTCTGCACACGCTGTGCTCCCCAGGCCTGTCCCTCTCCCACCACAGCCCCGAGTCAGCCTCCCCACGCCGTCTGCACACGCTGTGCTCCCCAGGCCTGTCCCTCTCCCACCACGGCCCCGAGTCCAAGCCTCCCCACGCCGTCTGCACACGCTGTGCTCCCCAGGCCTGTCCCTCTCCCACCACAGCCCCGAGTCAGCCTCCCCACGCCGTCTGCACACGCTGTGCTCCCCAGGCCTGTCCCTCTCCCACCACAGCCCCGAGTCAGCCTCCCCACGCCGTCTGCACACGCTGTGCTCCCCAGGCCTGTCCCTCTCCCACCACAGCCCCGAGTCAGCCTCCCCACGCCGTCTGCACACGCTGTGCTCCTCAGGCCTGTCCCGCTCCCACCACGGCCCCGAGTCTAAGCCTCCCCACGCCGTCTGCACACGCTGTGCTCCCCAGGCCTGTCCCTCTCCCACCACGGCCCCGAGTCTAAGCCTCCCCACGCCGTCTGCACACGCTGTGCTCCCCAGGCGTGTCTCTCTCCCACCACAGCCCCGAGTCTAAGCCTCCCCATGCCGTCTGCACACGCTGTGCTCCCCAGGCCTGTCCCTCTCCCACCACGGCCCCGAGTCCAAGCCTCCCCACGCCGTCTGCACACGCTGTGCTCCCCAGGCCTGTCCCTCTCCCACCACAGCCCCGAGTCAGCCTCCCCACACCGTCTGCACACGCTGTGCTCCCCAGGCCTGTCCCTCTCCCACCACGGCCCCGAGTCCAAGCCTCCCCACGCCGTCTGCACACGCTGTGCTCCCCAGGCCTGTCCCTCTCCCACCACAGCCCCGAGTCAGCCTCCCCACGCCGTCTGCACACGCTGTGCTCCCCAGGCCTGTCCCTCTCCCACCACAGCCCCGAGTCAGCCTCCCCACGCCGTCTGCACACGCTGTGCTCCCCAGGCCTGTCCCTCTCCCACCACAGCCCCGAGTCAGCCTCCCCACGCCGTCTGCACACGCTGTGCTCCCCAGGCCTGTCCCTCTCCCACCACAGCCCTGAGTCTAAGCCTCCCCACGCCGTCTGCACACGCTGTGTTCCCCAGGCCTGTCCCTCTCCCACCACAGCCCCGAGTCAGCCTCCCCACGCCGTCTGCACACGCTGTGCTCCTCAGGCCTGTCCCGCTCCCACCACGGCCCGGAGTCTAAGCCTCCCCACACCGTCTGCACACGCTGTGCTCCCCAGGCCTGTCCCTCTCCCACCACAGCCCTGAGTCTAAGCCTCCCCATGCCGTCTGCACACGCTGTGCTTCCCCAGGCCTGTCCCTCTCCCACCATGGCCCTGAGTCCAAACCTCCCCATGCCGTCTATGAGAGGAAAGCCTCCCACAGCACACAGAGATTCCCTAGGTAAGAAGGACATCACAGAGTGCTGAAAGGCTCATTTGAGGTGGGGTGATTGACATTTGATGGCAATGACTGACAGATATTTTGAGTGTGACTCTTGTTTTCACAACAGTGGAGTTACACCAAATACTGGAGTGACCTCCAAGCTGCAACAGCACTGAAGGGCCCAAGGGCACTTCTCCATGGCTCTGAGCTTAACACTGTGGTGAATGCAGCAAATGCCTGTCAAGGACCCACAGAGGCAGATGGCAAACGACCCACTGTGCACTCAGCACCAACAGGCAGATGACAAAGGTCCCACTGTGCACTCAGCACCAAGAGGCAGATGACAAAGAACCCACTGTGCGCTCAGCACTCAGAGGCAGGTGACAAAGGTCCCACTGTGCGCTCAGCATTCAGATGCAGATGGTAAAGGACCCACTGTGCGCTCAGCACACAGAGGCAGATGACAAAGGACCCAGTGTGCGCTCAGCACTCAAAGGCAGGTGACAAAGGACCCACTGTGTGCTCAGCACTCAAAGGCAGGTGACAAAGGTCTCACTGTGCGCTCAGCATTCAGATGCAGATGGCAAAGGACCCACTATGCACTCAACACTCAGAGGCAGGTGACAAAGGACCCACTGTGCACTCAGCACTCAGAGGCAGGTAACAGGTCCAGCCTCTGAAGCGAACGTGCTTTTGCTGCAAAACACCTTCCTACAGCTGAGCAGAGGGACAACAAACAGCGAATTTTTTCTAGGGCCTCCCGTGAGCACTGCACCCCATGTTGCCATGGCAACAGCACCCCAGCTGTGAGCCCCAACAAAGCGGCCCTGTCTGCGTCTCACCTTTGGCCATCTTGTTGAGAACCATGTCGATCAGGACGTAGGTGCCGCTCCGGCCTGCACCGTCACTGCCAACAGAAGGACAGAGATGAAAGTGCTGCCGTCGCACGGAAGCCCGACCCACCGCAAAGCCAGTGACAGTCCATCTCCTTCACGCTTAAGAGGGGCCAGCCAGAGGGAAGAAGGATGGCTGTGTAGGGGAGGAAGGGCGTGGGCTGGGAGAATCCAAGTGAACGGAGGAGGAGGACACCGGGGGCTCGAGCCTGCGGGATGAGCTGCCCTGCTAAGGAGTTTTCCTGTCCTTGCTCCCCTGTCTCTGGGCAAATTTTGCAATAAGAAGATGAACTAAATATTTAACTGTGTCAGAGTCGATGCCATTTGTATCGAGAATATCTGCAGCTTTCCCTGGGGTTGCTGGGCAACCTCCCAAGTGGAGACGGGAGGGCCCCGGGCGGCTGGGCCGGCTGGCTCATGCAGGCAGGCACACTTTGGGCATGTCCCCCAGGCCGCCTGCCGCCCTGTCTAAACAGGGGTCCTCCCTCTTGGAAGGAGACACGTTACCGTCGTTACTAAATCGAATTCTTTAAAAAGCCTCTAATTTCACGTCTTTCTCATCCCACCAGCTATAATTGAAATATTTACCATCTGGGCTAGAGTTGTAAAAATGTTTTGAATAATACCTCAAAAATAGCAAAGGAAAGAAAAAGAAAATTCCTTTTTATTCCAGAAGACGAGTAGCCTCCGCACCACACTTTCTCGTGAGGAATGTTGGGGGGACTGCTTCCTGCCCCCATGCAGACATGGTCACTGGGTTGATGAGTCTGAGAGATCCTCTTAAAAGCAAATAGGGCTTGTTCTCACATCCGTGACTGGCTTTTAAATGGAGGACCTTTTACATTTATAATCCTAGCAAAATTGATTGTGACTTTCAGGAAAAAAAATACGTTTCCATTTCAAGCCTTCAGGAATGAAGTGAGCACCGGCAGACAGCCGGCTTTCAGTCCCACGCTCTGCCGTCTGCAGTCCCAAGAAATGCCTGGAAGCCGACAGGTGGGTCTTGTGATCATAAAGAATCAGGGCGTTTTGGTTTTAACATGTTTCCTCAAACAAACGGTTGAAAAAAGCTGCAGTTTGGAAGGCAAAGGCTTCACAAACGGCCCGTTCACATGGTCAGGCCGCCGTGGCCTCAGCAAAAGGACCAGAGGCGGTTGGCCTGGGCCACCAGCTACCCTCACCGCTCACTGCAGAGGGCCACGGCGAGCATTCTGGGCGCTGAGTGCTTTTCTCCCTTGTCTTCTATGCATAGTGTACATTCACACGAATATTTTAAGATACACTACAAAAACCTTCCAACTAAGAGTAGCTAGTCTTGATACATTTGTGGGTAAAAGATGTTCTGCTCTCCTCTTTGAGGAAAACAAACCACAATCTGTTTTCACCCTCCTCTCTCCTGGACAGGAATGCACGCACAGACACACATGTTTCCTGAATGGAATGTCACCCTCCTCCACAGACACACATGTTTCCTGAATGGAATGTCACCCTCCTCCACAGACACACAGGTTTCCTGATGGGAATTTCACCCTCCTCTACAGTCACACAGGCTTCCTGATGGGAATGTCACCCTCCTCCACAGACACACAGGCCTCCTGATGGGAATTTCACCCTCCTCTACAGTCACACAGGCTTCCTGATGGGAATTTCACCCTCCTCCACAGACACACAGGCCTCCTGATGGGAATTTCACCCTCCTCCACAGACACACAGGCCTCCTCATGGGAATTTCACCCTCCTCCACAGACACACAGGCCTCCTCATGGGAATTTCACCCTCCTCCACAGACACACAGGCTTCCTGATGGGAATTTCACCCTCCTCCACAGACACACAGGCTTCCTGATTGGAATTTCACCCTCCTCCACAGACACACAGGCTTCCTGATGGGAATTTCACCCTCCTCCACAGACACACAGGCCTCCTGATTGGAATTTCACCCTCCTCCACAGTCACACAGGTTTCCTGATGGGAATTTCACCCTCCTCTACAGTCACACAGGCCTCCTGATGGGAATGTCACCCTCCTCCACAGACACACAGGTTTCCTGATGGAAATTTCACCCTCCTCCACAGACACACATGTTTCCTGAATGGAATTTCACCCTCCTCCACAGACACACAGGTTTCCTGATGGGAATTTCACCCTCCTCCACAGACACACAGGCCTCCTGATGGGAATTTCACCCTCCTCCACAGACACACAGGCCTCCTGATTGGAATTTCACCCTCCTCTACAGACACACAGGCCTCCTGATGGGAATTTCACCCTCCTCCACAGACACACAGGCCTCCTGATGGGAATTTCACCCTCCTCTACAGACACACAGGCCTCCTGATGGGAATTTCACCCTTCTCTACAGACACACAGGCCTCCTGATGGGAATTTCACCCTCCTCCACAGACACACAGGCCTCCTGATTGGAATTTCACCCTCCTCCACAGTCACACAGGCCTCCTGATTGGAATTTCACCCTCCTCCACAGTCACACAGGCCTTCTGATTGGAATTTCACCCTCCTCCACAGACACACAGGTTTCCTGATGGGAATTTCACCCTCCTCCACAGACACACAGGTTTCCTGATGGGAATTTCACCCTCCTCCACAGACACACAGGCCTCCTGATGGGAATTTCACCCTCCTCCACAGACACACAGGCCTCCTGATTGGAATTTCACCCTCCTCCACAGACACACAGGCCTCCTGATGGGAATTTCACCCTCCTCCACAGACACACAGGCCTCCTGATGGGAATTTCACCCTCCTCCACAGACACACAGGTTTCCTGATGGGAATTTCACCCTCCTCCACAGTCACACAGGTTTCCTGATGGGAATTTCACCCTCCTCCACAGTCACACAGGCCTTCTGATGGGAATTTCACCCTCCTCCACAGTCACACAGGCTTCCTGATGGGAATTTCACCCTCCTCCACAGACACACAGGCTTCCTGATGGGAATTTCACCCTCCTCCACAGACACACAGGCTTCCTGATGGGAATTTCACCCTCCTCCACAGTCACACAGGCTTCCTGATGGGAATTTCACCCTCCTCCACAGACACACAGGCTTCCTGATGGGAATTTCACCCTCCTCCACAGTCACACAGGCTTCCTGATTGGAATTTCACCCTCCTCCACAGACACACAGGCTTCCTGATTGGAATTTCACCCTCCTCCACAGACACACAGGCTTCCTGATGGGAATTTCACCCTCCTCCACAGACACACAGGCTTCCTGATTGGAATTTCACCCTCCTCCACAGACACACAGGTTTCCTGATGGGAATTTCACCCTCCTCCACAGTCACACAGGCCTCCTGATTGGAATTTCACCCTCCTCCACAGTCACACAGGCCTCCTGATTGGAATTTCACCCTCCTCCACAGACACACAGGCCTCCTGATGGGAATGTCACCCTCCTCCACAGACACACAGGCTTCCTGATGGGAATTTCACCCTCCTCCACAGTCACACAGGCCTCCTGATGGGAATTTCACCCTCCTCCACAGACACACAGGCTTCCTGATGGGAATTTCACCCTCCTCCACAGTCACACATGCCTCCTGATGGGAATTTCACCCTCCTCCACAGACACACAGGTTTCCTGATGGAAATTTCACCCTCCTCCACAGACACACAGGTTTCCTGATGGGAATTTCACCCTCCTCTACAGTCACACAGGCCTCCTGATGGGAATTTCACCCTCCTCCACAGACACACAGGCTTCCTGATGGGAATTTCACCCTCCTCCACAGTCACACAGGCCTTCTGATTGGAATTTCACCCTCCTCCACAGACACACAGGCTTCCTGATTGGAATTTCACCCTCCTCCACAGTCACACAGGCCTCCTGATGGGAATTTCACCCTCCTCCACAGTCACACAGGCCTCCTGATTGGAATTTCACCCTCCTCCACAGACACACAGGCCTCCTGATTGGAATTTCACCCTCCTCCACAGTCACACAGGCCTCCTGATGGGAATTTCACCCTCCTCCACAGTCACACAGGCCTCCTGATTGGAATTTCACCCTCCTCCACAGTCACACAGGCCTCCTGATTGGAATTTCACCCTCCTCCACAGACACACAGGCTTCCTGATTGGAATTTCACCCTCCTCCACAGTCACACAGGCCTCCTGATGGGAATTTCACCCTCCTCCACAGACACACAGGCCTCCTGATGGGAATTTCACCCTCCTCCACAGACACACAGGCTTCCTGATGGGAATGTCACCCTCCTCCACAGTCACACAGGCTTCCTGATTGGAATTTCACCCTCCTCCACAGTCACACAGGCCTCCTGATTGGAATTTCACCCTCCTCCACAGACACACAGGTTTCCTGATTGGAATTTCACCCTCCTCCACAGACACACAGGCTTCCTGATTGGAATTTCACCCTCCTCCACCGTCACACAGGCCTCCTGATGGGAATTTCACCCTCCTCCACAGACACACAGGCCTCCTGATGGGAATTTCACCCTCCTCCACAGACACACAGGCTTCCTGATGGGAATGTCACCCTCCTCCACAGTCACACAGGCTTCCTGATTGGAATTTCACCCTCCTCTACAGATACACAGGCCTCCTGATTGGACTGGCAGACTTGGTGTTTCATCGTTGCAGGCAGATTTCCTTTGTATTCTAGGCGGGAAGAACATCCCATAAGACAGTTCTAGGAAAAGGGAGTGTGAGTTTCTCACCAAAAATAGTTTGGCAACCAGTCCAGTGGAGACAGTTATATTAGGTTGAGTTTTCTTTGAGTAAAATCTATTCTTACTGGTGCAGTTTTAACCTACTTAAGGATATGAGTCACTGAATTTCTTCCCAGAGGCATGAAGCCACATGATAAGCTGGAGGAGGCTGTCCCTCTTGTAATGACAGATTGCCTCCCTGTTCATAACTGGCCCCAAGCATTTCTCACCATCTGCAGAGGGGTCCGAGCCTGTGCTGAACGTCCTGGTGGCTGAGACAATGCAATAGGCTGAAAACACTGTCTGGATGCTTTTGTTTGACGGCGCCGTAGGGTGTAAGAAGAAGGTGGCAGGGCATGCGCATGGGTGAACAGAAGGCAGGACCCTGTGCTGTGGGCGGCCAGGAAGTAGGCCATGTGAGGTCGGGTGTGGTGGCTCACGCCTGTAATCCCAGCACCTTGGGAGGCTGAGGTGGGCGGATCACTGGAGGCCCCGAGTTCGAGACCATCCTGGCTAGTACAGTGAAACCCTGTCTCTACTAAAAATACAAAAAAGTTAGCAGGGTGTGGGGGTGTGTGCCTGTAGTTCCAGGTGCTCTGGAGGCTGAGGCAGGAGAATCGCTTGAACCCAGGAGGTGGAAGTTGCAGTGAGCCAGGATTGCACCACTGCACTCCAGCCTGGGTGACAGAGCAAGACTCTGTCTCCAAAAAAAGAAAAAATAAATAAAAAGCCCCGTGCAGTTTATACAGGCATAATACAAGCAATGCCCGACCGTATTTACCCAAATGTCATAAAAAAGCAAGTTAAAATGTTTTTTTCCTTTAGAAGCACCAGCGAGTTCTATTTATTAAGCAATGAGAAAGTTAAGCTTCTGCATTCAATGGCATAGATTAGTTTTTGAAGTAGCAAAGACTTCTTAATCCAGTAAAAGTTGTACTTGCCTGCAGTGAACAATTATTGGACAAGAGCGGCCCCTGTAGCACTTGTTTACTTTTCTGAAATAAAAAGAGATATAGAGATTATAGTTGTGAACTAAGACTGCGTTATCCAAAACAACCGTTCAAACAAAGCACAACGTTGGTGTCTTTGAAATCATTTTGCAACCACTTGTTTTGACAGAGAAAATAAAAACTATACACACAATATCAAACATTTCTTCTTCTCAACATGACGTTATTAATTGGAGCTTTAAAACCAAGGCTTACACATTTACTCTGCTTTCTGCTTCCAAGGAGGGACGTCAGGCTTTGAACCCATGGACTCCCAGCCCTCCCCGCCCCGCCCGACCCATCCCTGCAGGCTCTCCTCTTTCCATTTCTGCTTACGTCAACCTGACCTTTCGTTGCAATATATCTCGATTATTCGCTAAAATTTTTGAGTTTTGTAGTTTATGCTCAAAATTTCTCACAGTCTACACATCATATTGGAAGCCGTTATTTCTGAACTGTCTAAAAACAGCATCTTCAAGGTCGTTCTTGACCTGTCAGTGTTAGTAAGAATATCTCAATTATGGAGAAACCTCTACGATGTCCAAGACAAGTCCTTTCCATGTTTATACCTTTGATTATACAAACAACTTCATTGTGCAGATTTCAGATCAGAAGTTGTGAAAATTAGCTATGATCATACATGTAAGATTTCATAACCAACCCCTAAATCAAAACAGAGGGCTGATTTAAAATTCACTCTGTAAACTCCAGGGTTTTTTAATTCAGTGAAACAATGAAATATGTTTATGAAGTCCATGAGAGTTGTCAGTGAGATATTTCTGAATAAGTAAAATTAAAGACAGAATCTGCTTATTGGAAAAAAGAATGTGGGGGGGGGGTGGCGATGGGCTGCATGAACTCCAACAAGAAACAAATGAAAACAAAATGGAAATGTGGCTCATAAATGGGAAAGTGGTGTTTGCTTGCAAAGGCTTCCCTATTCAGCACCACAGAGTCAGTGGAAAGGGGACATTCCATCAACTGGTGGCTTTGCCACAAACCTCTGAAGACGAGAGGGGCAGGTGGCTGTGGAGGGAGGGGGAGGAGTGTCCAGTGACCGATGAGCTGAGGGATGCTGGAACATGGCGGAACCCAAACCATGGAGCTTTCCCCTCCTCTCTTCCTATTCAGGAGTTATCAGAACGAGGCCCTTCTGAGGAAGTGTGAACCCGCAGTCTGGAGGGGACGGCAGGAACTGGAGGAACAGCGGCAGACCCTCGACCTGCAGATGGGCCCCCACAGCCTAGCCAGGCCGCACCTGATGTGTCTATGAAACACGAGCCACATGCTGGAAGACGGGGTGGGCTCAGATGCAGGCAAACCAGCAAGGGCCCCCTGGGCCGTGTCACAGGGTCTGTTAGAGGCATTTATTGCTTCTGGGGCACAGGTGGTGTGAAGGCTTTGGAGACAGGTGGGGGACAGCGTAGTGAACGTTTTAAAGGCGACGGCACGTTACGCCAGAATGCCATGAACATTCTTGGTCCTTGGAGAATAAACAGGTTGGAAAACAGACCCACTTATGTCTTCCTCTACATTTTCCTGACTCAAGCTGTAAAGCATCAAGGGCCCCTGAGGAATGGATGCCAGGCCCCAGGGGTGCACCCCAGTGTGAGGGTGGGAGGCCCTCTGGCTTGGTCAGGACCGTGTGTGTGTGCATGAGGCTGCATGCGCGTGTGACAGTGGAGCCTGCGTGCACGTGCGTAATGTGAGCGTGGATGTGCCCATGTGTAGGATCAAGCTGCCTCCACTGTCGGAACAAATGGTGAGTGGTTCTGCTTTGAAAGACCTTTTGCCTTGGGTCGAGGAGTTTGCTGGACCTGGCTCAGCCTCTGAATGTTGCAAATGTGGACGACCTCTGTTCTGTTCCTCCAACTTCCCACACTGTGTTCCACGCTTCGGGGTGCACTCTACGTAAAGACTGAACTCAGCTTCTGCAAGTCCACACACGTCAGTTGCCAGGGGTTGCTCATTTTTCCTCATGTGACCAAGCACACAAAAAACAGCACAGTAAAAGCAGCAAACCCCAAACCCACACAGCCAGGTACCCGGTCAACAGTGTGCCAGGCTGAGGAAACGGAGTGCCAAAGGTCAGTACATGGTGGTGGCTCATGGACAGCTGGTCAGCTCCTGCTCTGGCAAAATGCAGTCATAAGCCCTCTGGCTAAGAAATGCTCCTAGAGAGTGAGTTCCTGTACGGTGGCGTCAACCTGCTTCCCCACTCCTGAAACTCCTGTCTCTATCTCACGGTGTATGTCAGATATCATTTTCTCAGACGCCGTGTGGCTGGTGGCCTCGGCAGGCCCTGGGATGGTTTCACTGGAGTTTCATGTCCTTAGCAGCCTCCGGGCTAGATCTATTTACAAAAACCATAGGCAGTCAAGGACACGTGCAGTGTAGATGCAGGGTGTGGCAGGGGTTAGGACTTCATTTACAGAGGACTGTGCACTTGTGTTATTACAGGCAAAGCATCACAAATACAGAGGCAAAACCACGACATACTGAACACAAGAGCCCATCCGGTTGACCTAAGATGTAGAGCATGGGTTATTCAGGACGGTGACACAGCGCCCCGCTGGACTCCATCAGAACAGAGCGCCAGTGAGCAAAAGGTCTCCAACGGTAAGAAGAGTTGATGCTATAGACACCTCAGCAACAGGGATTCACTGGGAAAGAACGATTAGTGATACAAACCAAGCCCGGCCACCGGGTGAGAGCGCACCGTCATGCAAACCACGGCAAGCAAGGTCAGAGGTCGTTAGAGGCTCAGAAAAGGGGCTTCCCCCAGTGCCCCGCAGTGCAGTCACAGTTTCCAATGATCACTTTTGTGACTATGCAACTGGGCTCATATTACTAGCTGCAACATCACAAAAATGACACTGGCCACCGCTAATTAGCTGGCAAGGTAAGGGTTTGTCCATTTTACCGTGAGCAGCGTTAGTGCGTGCCATGGCACAAGAAAGGAGAGGGAAATACAGAGAGAGAGAGAGAGAGAGAGAGAGAGAGAGAGAGAGAGAGAGAGAGAGAGAGTTTTTAAAGCAAAGCCCTCACATGTGATGCTAATTATCTCTTAGCAGTTTCTCTTTAAAGTGTAAATGTGTTCCCTCTGGGCTCCAGAAATATTTAATCACACATCTTGGTGCCTGGCGAACGCGCCAGGCCAGAGTGAGAATGCCTCGTCTATTGTTCAAAGATAGGAAACCCTGGAGCGTGAAGATGGCTGGTGTCTTCAGAAGTGGCCTCACCTTCCCCGTCACTGAAATTGAGGTGGCTATTTTACAGAGAAAATCGGCCACCCAAAATGTGCGTCTAAGTGTGAAGCTTTCTGAAAATGCAATCAACTGAAAATGCAACCGACTGTCCAGGTAACACAGGGAGGGCAGCCTTGGCTGAAATGCTGGACAGTGCCCAGTGAGGCAGGCAATGAAAGCTTCCTTCTCTGATGTGGCTTTCCAAACCGTGACTGGGCTCGTTAGCTTTTGAATTTAACAAAAACCTGCTTAGGCGGTATCTCCTCAGACCCTGGAGCAAGGGAAAGCTGGGAATCCAAGTTTTCTTTGTGAGAATCATCAGCACAGAGGGTTGGTGATGTATATGCTCCGGTCCATAGATGGATGTGGACATAGCGACTGCCCATATGCATATATGTGCAAACACACTGGCTGAACACAGAGACGGGGTGCGAAGAGGAACTGCCGTCTTTGTGGCTACATCCATTTTGCCAGGAATGACTGTGTTTTGAAGACTCTATTTCAGGAAACTATGTACGATTTCTGCATAGTATGTCTTTAGAAGCAAATCTGTATTGAGAAAATGTGCGTAATGGCCAGGAAATCGGGGTGGGCGAGGAGGGAATTGTGTACAGTAGCTGTTTTGGGGGCTGACACAGTCGGGGGCCACTGAATATGCTATGGCTGTGACACCAGATCCCCGTATCTCCTTGGAGAGGCTCTTTCACACGCTATTGATTCAAATTGCAAAAAACCATATTTTGCTTTTCAACATAGACTAAAAGGCAAAAGAAATGTTATAATAAGAATAAGCTTCAGAATCTGCAAAACAATTGAAGAATTCCACAGAGAACTCCAAACCCTTTCTCTGCGACAGTCCTGTCCTGTCACCCTCCCTCCAGTTACCTAACTGAGACTCAGGATCAAGTCACTTTTCGACAGTGGCAAACGCGTTTTGTTCTCACTCATTTTCCTCAACAGGCAGACTTCTGATCAGTTAAATGTAAGATCTATTCTACCAAATTTAGAGCTCAGCCACTGGTGCTGCTGACAGTTTCATTTTCTCTGTGGTGTCTGTTCACTCAGCACCGCTACCTAGCCCGTGTGGCTCAACTGTTTGTCACCATCAAAGCTGTGTCTTAAACGCTGCTGCTTCTCATTGTCAATTTCTTCCTGTAAGACAGAGTCTAGCGTTCATTTCAGCAGTTCAATAAACACGCTCTAAAACCTGACAGCTTACTGGGTGACCGGCTGGCTGGGGCAATGAACAAAAAACTGGATTTAAACAAAATGGTCAGTTTCAAAATAGCCCTAAAAGCATAGATAGCCGTGGGCTCACTGAGTCCAGGCTTTCCTCCAAGACGGTCCAGCGCGGCGTCTGAGCCTGCGCTCGCTAAATCGTCCATCCCGTGCAGCCATATGAGAAGCCACATTAAAAATCTGAGCTTCAGTCACCAATATCTTGTGACACACACGCTTTAGGGCTCTTTGTGAGTTGAAGAATCTCATCAAAAATAATGACCATATTTCCACAATTCTAAGATGCCTCTTCCCCCTCACACTTTAATGGCTCTGAAACTGGGAACTTGCTCACAACTAACGTGCAGTTAACAGAACCTTCCTTCCCCTCGCTCCCTTCCCTCCCTGGTGCTGACACGGAAGCAGGGGAACCTGGCATCGCTCCGTCCCCGCACGCACGCACTCAGCGCACACTGCCCCGCCGGCCGGCTGCACGTCGTACCTGCGGAAGTCCAGGAGGGACCGTGCGGAGGAAGGGACTCCCCGGTCATACCAACTCAGGAAGTGGAACTGGGTCACGGTGCGCGTCTCGCTGGTTCCCAGGTTCTTCAGGTAGAAGCTCCTCACCAGGAAGTCCTCGCACCAAATGTGCTCAGAAACCAGGTTCACCTGAGGCGGGAGAGGAGCGAGGGACAGACAGGCATGGACGCCGTGAACCAAACCGCAGACACTGAGGAGCCCAGAGCAACATCTGACGCGAGCGGGGGTGCCCTGAAGGGGCCACGTTTCACAGCACAGGCAGGTTCCCTGGGCTCAACGGCCCCTCCCACCTTCCCAATATGGAGACTCACACTAACGTCAGCTCCGTGCAGTGTGCGTTGTTTAATGTTATTTAGGGGCTTGACCATCAAATGATTTTCTAAAAACTTACAATCCAAAACTATACTACTTTTTGTCTTTTGCACGTCTATGTGATATAAATCCTCAAGAAAAGTAGCTGGAGAAAAATTTCACTTTGAAACAAAACCACCAACACAGCTATGTGTTCTGCTAAACGGCTCCACTCTGAGACTCCGTCATCGATGGTGCACCTGGAGGCAGAGCAGGGTGAGGAGGCTCGTGGAGGTGCAGCAGGATGTGAGCCTGCACTCAGGCAGCGCCCAGCCTCCTCCCTTCTGCAGGAACCCCACAGCCACGGCTGCGTGGCTTTGGGTTCACATTTAAGCCTCTAACGTGCTTCCTGCTGGGGGCTTGGCATTCTCACTCATTTTAATGCAAAACGGAACCCCAGCATGCATTCTAGAGCTTGCTTAATTGCCTGAGTTTATTTAGTTCATTCTTGACATGGGCAGAAAATCCAGCAACAGAATCAACTTGTCAGCAGGTTATCCTCAAATAAAAATGTCACATGATCCAGCCACAAAACTCCATGCAGAGCCACGGGAAGGCCACAGGCTCAGGTGCTGGCATCAATAAGCAATTAGGATGGTAGCAGGCAGGGTTCTTTTTACAAACAGACCCCACTTAAAGGCCTGTTTGGGATGGGAGTACGCTCTCAGGTGGGTGTTTTTTCTATTCTGTCAGCCTTTGGATTCAGAAAACCTAAAAAGTGAAAACCACGCCACGTTCCCAGGGTCTGCTTCAGGGCCACACAGACGTGTGAAGCATCCACACGGGCAGCGTGGCCCTTGGGGGTGGCTCAGCCTCGATCCCTTCAACGTGGGGGGTGTGGACCCTCCCTGCATGGGGCCCTAAGATCCCACTTGGAGGAGGAGCGGGCCCTAGTGCTGCCCGCCCAGTGGGCAGGTCCCAGCCCAGGTGGCTCTGGTGTGAGTACCTCGTAGATGTGGTAGAGGTTGGAGCCTTCATCCGGCCAGTAGTGGTAGCACTGCCGGACGCCGTTCTCCGCGAGGGGCGTCAGCATGACAATCACCACGCAGCCGCTCTCCCACACCATCTGCGGACAGAGAAGGCCCGTGGCTGCGGTGTGACTATCTCACCACCGCATGACATATGTCGTTACTGCACTCAGAGGCACGACCCACGTGTATTCTATCCACAGGACATTGATTCCATTTTGGTCAGACACGTCCACTCCGTGGCTGCCTGAGCATCTCAGTGCGCTTGCTCATAGCTTGCATGTTCCATGAAATATTAAAAACCCAGCGAATTTATCCCACACCGATTAGAGCTGCTTCTGTTCTAGGTTCAGCCATGTGGCTTTCCAGCTTTTGATCTGTAAAGGAAACTTTCTGCAACAGACACATCATGGCCAACAGGCGGGCACTTTCCGAGGCGGCGTGAGCAGACCCTGGCGGGCACCCTCACTTGCTGTGGCTGGCATAATTCTGCACCCCTAGAGAAGCGTGTTGCTTCGTGAAACTGCTGTCCTGTCAGAAGCGGCCTCCGAAAGGCCTCTTTTCAAAGTACGTCACAGAAAGTAACACTGCCCTGCTGTAATTTCCCTGGTTTACATAGAAACATCACAACACTATTCGCATTAAAGAAAATCCCAAACTGATTTGCTAATTCTTCTCAGCCACACTGAAATACAGTAAACACACACAAGCACATTTAAACACAGAAATCACAGAGACACAGAGTCCTCCGACTTCGTTCCTTTGCAAACACAACTGGGTACTTGTGGCTGTAAACCTCCATATTAACATTTACAGCCTAATTACCCAAAACCATTAATCCTGTGGGGCACACTGATGTGGCGTTTGTAGATTTTTATTAGCATATTAATTATAGAGCGAAGAGGGGTCTGCTTTTCCTGCAATGGATCATGTTAACTTGGCAGAAATGTTTATAAGCAACTGCATTTAGATGTAAATTTGGTGTCCAAGAGAGTTTCTATTTCTTTTAAAAACAGATATAAAAATCCGATTAAGATCTTGTTTTTGGAGGAGGCCAGGAGCAGCTCTGTTGTGACAGAGGCCGAGTGGGAGGCCCAGCTCCGTGAAAGAACAGGGACCTCCTGCTGGGGGTCATCATCATGTCCTCTGCCCAGGTCAGAAGGAGGCGGCCCAAGCTGGACACTGGCCCAGAAGAGGACGTGAAGAAAATGGTACTGCTGTCACAGAACCACGGGCAGCAGAGGAGCAAAATGAGGCCAGTGGCAGAGAGACCACGGAAGTGGATTTGGGGACCAAGGAGCTCAAGGACTTGGAGAGGAAGAAAGCTGCTGCTCGAGCCTCACTGGCGTCCTGGCCTCTCACCCCAACAGTACTGACGATCACATCATCAGCCTCTCACTCACCTTCCACGGTCGACAGCTGCGCGGTGACACCAAACTGGAATTAAACTCAGGCCGTCCTTACGGCCTCATGGGCTTAAACGGAATTGGAGAGTCCGAGCTGCTCTCTGCTACTGGGAAACCTGAAGTGCCCACCCCTGAGCACAGCGACATCTACCGTCTGACTTGGGAGATGCCCCCTGGTGAAAAGACACCCCCGCAGTGTGTGGTGGACGCTGACACGGAGCGGGCCACGCTGGACAGGGAGGCGGAGCGGCTGGCTCATGAGGACGCGGAGTGTGGAAGCTCGTGGAGCTCCACGAACGCCTGGAGGAGCTGGATGCCGACAAGGCAGAGACGAGGCCTCGCGGATGTTGCATGGACTGGGTGTCGCACCTGCCATGCGGTGCAAGAAGCTGCAAGGCTTCAGTGGGGGCTGGAGGATGAGGGTTGCCCCTGCCAGAGCCTTCTTCATCCGGCCCTTCGTGCTGCTCCAGATGAGCTCAGCAGCCACCTGGACCTAGACGCTTGCATGTGGTTGGAAGAAGAACTAAAAACTTTTCAGTGCATCGTGGTCCTGGTCTCCCATTCCCAGAACTTTCTGGATGGTGTCTGCACGACGAGAGACTCAAGTATTATGCATCCGTACGTGAAGACGCGGTGAGAGCTGAGGGGAGCCAGGTGAAGAGGCTTCGCTGGGGCGAGCTCGGACTGCACACGTGAACTGCATTGAGAGGTCTGCTCACGGCAGCACCAAGCTGGCCCGGCAGGCCCACGGCAAGGAAAAGACGCGACAGCAAACGACGGCCTCAGGACTGACAGCGAGGGTTGTGGGCGACAAGACGCTGTCATTTTATTTCCCACCATGGGGCAAGATCCCGCCACCTGTCGTTACGGTGCAAATGTGAGCTCTGGGTATACACAAGACAGGCCTTGCCCCTCTGATCATGTAGAATTTGGAACTGATCCTGACACACGAGTGGCCCTGGAAGGGACAGTGGGGCAGGGAAGTCAACGCTCCTAAAGCTGCTGACTGGAGAGCTACCACCCACGGATGGCAGGTTCCGAAAACACTGGCACGTCGAGATAGGGCGTGGCCGTCGGCATTCACGGGAGCAGCTGGACTGAGAGCTCTCACCTGTGCAGTACATGATGAAGCCCGACCCGGAGATGAGGAGAAGGAAGAAATGAGGACGGTCACTGGGCGACGGGGTCTCACTGGGAAACGGCAGGTGAGCCCTATCTGAACTCGTCAGACGGGCAGAAGTGCCGAGTATGTCTGCCTGGCTGGCCTGGCAGGACCCCCACGTGCTGTTCCCGGACAAGCCCACCAATCACTTGGATGTTGAGACCATGGACGCCCTGGCAGATGCCATCAATGAGTTTGAGGGTGGTATGATGCTGGTCAGCCACCACTTCAGACTCATTCAGCAGGCTGCATGGGACGTTTGGTCTGTGAGAAGCGGACAATCACCAAGGGGCCTGGAGACATCCTGGCTTACAAGGAGCTCCTCGAGTCCAGGCTGGCGGACGAGGAGTCCCAGCTCACCAAGAGGACCCACAACGTGTGAGCCCTCTACCTGGGATCGGGTCAGGAGCCCCATCTGGGAACTGACAGCTGCTACCCTGACCAGCTGCTCAGGACAGGACCCTGGGGCTACACTCCTGCATCGCTGCAATTCCGCTCCCCCAGCCTCTCCCCTGCCCCTCGACCTGCCTTAGCTGCACTCTTATCTACAGCTGGACAGTACCTGTCCATTTCCCGTCCTCCTTCCAGTTACTCCTGTCTGTGTCTGGACTCGGCTGGCCGTTCCCTCCAGCCCCTTGCTGGTTACCTTACTCTGAGTGTGATGCAGTCAGAGGCACCTGTGGGTTAGCCCAAGGGCCCAAGCCTGGATTTGGCCCTCGGAGGAGCTTAGGATCCTCGTTTTCTGGGTTTTGGTGATGTTGGAGGAGTGCCCACCGCCCCCATTCATTTTTGCTTCTGGTTTGGAGCTCTGGATCAGGACCTTCGTCCTGGTCAGTTTTTAAATAATTATTTAACAGTGTAACTTTCAGACCTGCGTGGCATCTACAAAGCGCCCAATAGAGAAAGAGGAAGCCATGGTCCCTACCTTCAAGAAAAGAATCAACACACCCATCTCAAATATAAAATGCTGTCATCACAGTGCGTGTTACTGAACTCCCCCTTTACATTTTAAAAATCAGACACATGTGTGGTATTTTCCAGTTTTAATATTATTTATGTTCTCATGGGGCTGAAAGAGTCAATACCTTTAGGGCAGGTCATTGTGTATCATGTGCGTCCGAAGCTAAGGGAACCAACCGGAACATTTACGAAAAGCCTACAGATAAATACGAATGATGCTCAAACTCACACACTTCCTCTTTCCTTAGCGCCCATGCAACACAAGATGAGAATTCAATGCATGTTTCTTACGCAAAGCTTTTCAGACTTTCTAACCTGCTCCACCAAATCAGTGCTTCCATCACAGACAATTTAATGTGCCTTCGGAAGGTAGAGAAGCTCATGGAAGCCATTATGAAAACGAGGAAAAACACAGATTTTATGAGTGTAATAAAAATACAATGATCTCGGCCATAAACTAATCACTCAGCACTTGGCTCCCGCCGCCCAAGTGTGTCATTACGGAGCCCATGGACTGGGGGGAGCCGCGCGGTCTGGAAGCCGCACTCATTGGCTCTTGCGTCCACAGTTCATTACGGGCGCCTTCGCAGCTCTCTGAAGATTTGGTTAAGATTAAATCCAAACGAAACTTAATTTAAACAAACAATCCCAAAGGCGCTCTGGGGAATAATATTTCTTTTTAGGTCACTGTGTTTAAAAGCAGAGAGGGGAATTTACTAAATCAAACAAACAGGCAGCCCAACTGGGCGCCAATATTCCAAGCTGTTTGCGGATCTGATCACATTACCCTGTGTTCCTGGGAATCGGTACATAACGGCCCAATCTTGGAGGAAAGCTGCGTGGCCTCCGCCTGTTTCCGGCTTTCGGCTGCCACGCCTGCCCAGTCAACCTCAGAATCCACTGCGGAAAGTGAATTCAGAATATCAGTAAGAATCCCAGGCAAGTCAGGCTCCATTTCCAGTCGGGGACAAGTTTCACGATGCTTTTTCCTTGGCTTGGTCTCTGTTCACAGGTGACATGCAGAAAGTGCCAACCCCTCGCACCTGTGGATGTGAGCTCATTTGGAAACAGGATTTTTCAGATGTGATCAAGTTTAGATTGGTTTGTGTCACAAATCTTTGAGAAATCTAAAACTGTCTCTTTCAGGAGGTAAATAACAACAAGGGTCCTTATTTAATCTTAATGCAGTTCATTGGAATGGCAGTTTACAAACTGTATTGTCGAATTCCGGAAATGGCATTTTTAGTGCTTCCTGTTTGGTGAAGGGTAAGAACTCGGCACCCACAGCCACCTGCTCACCTGAGCGCCTGTTGTGTGTCAGGCCCTTGGCTGGAGGAGCTGAGGGGACAGACACCGACAGAGGCCGATGGCACAGTGTCCCTGGGGGTCTGTCCCTGGGTGCTGTGGCATTCCAGAGCTGCCCATGACACCCTCAGGCTACATAGTAACAGCCTAGGGTCATTCTTCCTAGACAGGAAGCAGACACCACCATCCCTGGATTGAACCAAACGCCACCAACGTGGCCAGAAAATGAGCCTTAAGAGCTGGATCCAAGGCGTGGACGGCTGCACCACGCTTTGGAGGGGAATGGACACTCCCCCGTTTTATGAGCTGCTTCTCCAGTGCAGCGTCCCTGCTCCTCGGTGTCCCCTTGACGGCTGCAGATGTGCCTGCTCGGTGGGCCTGGGGCGGGAGGGGAATGAGGCTGTGCTCTGCTATTTATCATTCCAGCAGGAACGGCGGTGCTCAGCCCAGCGGTTCTCAGAGATCGCCCAACACTGGGGTGGAAGGCTGCTGCCGCCAGGCTCTGTAAACCCCACCCATCCTGACTCGCTGGCAGGGACCCAGCGGCATGCACTATGGGGTCTCCTGATGCCTGTTCAGCGGCAGCAGGTGGAGAAGTTCAGTAATTCAGGCAGGTGAGCAGGGAGGAGGAAATGCAGACTGGCTGTTATTTGACCCAACTAAGTGAGTTTGACTGTAGATTGAAAAACCACATTGCTGTTTGTTACAGGTTCAGTGGTGTCCTCCCCACAGTTTACACTGACGTCCTAACGCTGGTACCTGTGAATGTGGCCTTATTTGGAAACAGGATCTTTGCAAATGCAACTGAGCCAACAAAGGTGGGTTCCAATTCAATGTGACTGTGTCCAAGGAAGAGGGAAGCACCTTGAGAAGGTGCAGACACAGAGAGAGGCCACGCACAGACAGGCAGAGATGTAGCAGTGCCGACACAGAGACAGAGGCCACACACAGACACAGAGAGAGGCCACGCACTGACAGGCAGAGATGTAGCAGTGCCGACACAGAGACAGAGGCCACACACAGACACAGAGAGAGGCCACGCACTGACAGGCAGAGATGTAGCAGTGCCGACACAGAGACAGAGGCCACACACAGACACAGAGAGAGGCCACGCACAGACAGGCAGAGATGTAGCAGTGCCGACACAGAGACAGAGGCCACACACAGACACAGAGAGAGGCCACGCACTGACAGGCAGAGATGTAGCAGTGCCGACACAGAGACAGAGGCCACGCACTGACAGGCAGAGATGTAGCAGTGCTGACACAGAGACAGAGGCCACACACAGACACAGAGAGAGGCCACGCACTGACAGGCAGAGATGTAGCAGTGCCGACACAGAGACAGAGGCCACACACAGACACAGAGAGAGGCCACGCACAGACAGGCAGAGATGTAGCAGTGCCGACACAGAGACAGAGGCCACACACAGACACAGAGAGAGGCCACGCACTGACAGGCAGAGATGTAGCAGTGCCGACACAGAGACAGAGGCCACGCACTGACAGGCAGAGATGTAGCAGTGCTGACACAGAGACAGAGGCCACACACAGACACAGAGAGAGGCCACGCACTGACAGGCAGAGATGTAGCAGTGCCGACACAGAGACAGAGGCCACGCACTGACAGGCAGAGATGTAGCAGTGCTGACACAGAGACAGAGGCCACACACAGACACAGAGAGAGGCCACGCACTGACAGGCAGAGATGTAGCAGTGCCGACACAGAGACAGAGGCCACACACAGACACAGAGAGAGGCCACGTGCAGATGGGCAGAGGCAGAGTGGTGCAGACACAGAGAGAGAGGCCACGTGCAGACACAGAGAGGCCACACATAGACAGGTAGAGATGTAGCAGTGCAGACACAGAGAGAGGCCACGCACAGACAGGCAGAGATGTAGCAGTGCCGACACAGAGACAGAGGCCACACACAGACACAGAGAGAGGCCACATGCAGACAGGCAGAGACAGTGGTGGAGACACAGAGAGGCCATGCACAGATGGGCACAGACAGAGTGGTGCAGACACAGAGACAGAAGGCCACGCACAGACACAGAGAGAGAGGCCATGCATAGACAGGCAGAGATGGAGTGGTGGAGACACAGAGAGAGGCCACACACAGACAGGCAGAGATGTAGCAGTGCAGACACAGAGAGAGAGGCCACGTGCAGACAGGCAGAGACGGAGCGGTGCAGACACAGAGAGAGAAGCCACATGCAGATGGGCAGAGACGGAGTGGTGCAGACACACAGAGAGAGGCCACGCGCAGATGGGCAGAGATGGAGCGGTGCAGACACAAAGAGAGAGAGGCCACACGCAGACACAGAGAGAGAGGCCATCTGCAGATGGGCAGAGACAGAGTGGTGCAGACACAGAGAGAGAGGCCACGTGCAGACACAGAGAGGCCACAAATAGACAGGCAGAGATGTAGCGGTGCAGACACAGAGAGAGGCCACGCACAGACAAGCAGAGATGGGGTGCAGACACAGAGAGGCCATGCACAGACACAGAGAGGCCACGCACAAACACAGTGAGGCCACGTGCTGCAGATGGGCAGAGACAGTGGTGCAGACACAGAGAGAGAGGCCACGTGCAGACACAGAGAGGCCATGTGCCACAGACGGGCAGAGACAGAGTGGTGCAGACACAGAGAGAGAGGCCACACGCAGACACAGAGAGGCCACACACCGCAGACGGGCAGAGACAGAGTGGTGCAGACACAGAGAAAGAGGCCACGTGCAGACACAGAGAGGCCATGTGCCACAGACGGGCAGAGACAGAGTGGTGCAGACACAGAGAGGCCACATGCAGACACAGAGAGGCCATGTGCAGACAGGCAGAGACGGAGTGGTGCAGACACAGAGAGAGGCCACGTGCAGACGGGCAGAGATGGAGCAGTGCAGACAGAGACAGAGGCCATGTGCAGATGGGCAGAGATGGAGTGGCACAGCCACCCATGCCACACCCCAATGGCTGGTGGCCACAGACGCTGTGGGGGCCGTGAGGGATCTTCCCCCGCAGGCTTTGGAGAGTGTGACTCTGTTCACACCTGGATCTCAGACTTCCAACCTCCAGAACTGCGAGAGGACACCCTCCTGCTGTTTTAAAACAACCAGTTTGTGGCACCATGTTACATCAGCCCTAGCCACAGAGGCACCTGGCGCAAGCTCACTCTCCCCTTCACCCATCGAATCACCCACAGGTGTGGAACAACTGCCACACCACGTACGCTTCAAATCAACATCGATGGAGAGGAACACGGGGCCTCTGCACTCTAGGTCCTTTTTGAGTGCTAAGTATTTAATCAGGAAACAAATAAAAAAAATCCAAATAACCCAACTAAAAATGGGCAAGGGATCTGAACAAACCTTTCTCCATAGAAGATGGACACATGTCCAGCAGGTACGTGAAAAGGGCTGGACGTCCTCGGCTGTCAGGGAAATGCCAATCAGACCACAGCCCTGCACCTTGCACCTGCTGGGGTGGCTGCCCTTGAAACGAGGATGACGGCCAGTGCTGGTGAGGATGTGGAGGAGAGGGATGCTCACACACCACAGTGGCAATGTGAGCTAGGGCTGCCGTTAAGAAGACAGAGTGGCAAGCCTGAAAAAATGACCCAGAGCCGCATACGATCCCGCAGTCCCACTTCGGGGTGTAGACCCGAAAGAAGTAAAATCAGCGTGCGGAAGGGACGACTACACCCCTTTGTCTACAGCAGAACTATTCACAACCAGCAAGATTCGGAGCCACCCACGTCCACCGATGGCTAATGGGTAAGAAAATGTGGCACACACACAACGAAATAGCATTCAGCCTCCAAGAATGAAATCCTTCCATTTGTGCAAGACGGCCGGACCTGGGGGACAGGACATTAAAGGAAATAGACTGGACACAGAAGGACACGCTCCCCACGACCTCACTCACATGTGGGACCTAAGAAGGAAGACCTCAGGAACAGAGAAGAAGGGGGCTGCCTGGGGCTGCGGGCGGAGCGGGGAGCCACTGATCCAAAGGTAGAAAGAAATGTTCAGTTATAGGACGGATGAGTTCGGAGACCTGGGATTCAGCGTGGCGACTACAGTTAGAAAGAGTGTTGGGCACAGAGATTTGCCAAGAGGGCAGATGTCAGTCCTCACCACACACAGAGAAATGGTAACGACATGAGGAGATACACAGTCATTAGCTTGACCGTGGTCACCATTCACGTCTGTGTGTCAAAACATCAGGTTGTACCCCTTAAATATATATGATTAAAAACAACTCAACTGGGCCCGGCGGCTCACACCTCTAATCCCAGCACTTTGGGAGGCCGAGGTAGGAGAATCGCTTGAGGTCAGGAGTTCTAGACCAGCCTGGCCAACATGGCAAAACCTTGTTTCTACTAAAAACACAAAATTAGCTGGGTGTGGTGGTGGAAAGCCTGTAATCCCAGCTACTTGGGAGGCTGAGGCAGGAGATTCGCTTGTACCTGGGAGGCAGAGGTTGCAGTGAGCCGAGATCGTGCCACTACACTCCAGCCTGAGTGTCACAGTGAAACTCTGTCACACACACACCACACACACACACACATACACCACACACACACCACACACACATACATACATACACACCACACACACACATACATACATACCACGCATGCACACACACACACCACGCACACACACACATACACACACAAACACACATACACACACACCACGCACACACACCATGCACACACACCACACACACACCCACAAACCACGCACACACACCACGCACACACACACCCCACACACACACACACACATACACACACACCACGTGCACACACACACCACGCACACACACATATACACACACATACACACACATACACACACCACGCACACACACCATGCACACACACCACGCACACACACCACACACACACATACATACACACCACACACACCACACACATACACATACATACACACCACACACACATACATACACCCACACACACCACGCACACACACATACACACCACACACACACACCACACACACATACACACCACACACACATACATACACACCACACACACACATACATACACACCACACATACATACACACCACACACACACATACATACACACCACACATACATACACACCACACACACACACCATGCACACACACCACACACACACCCACAAACCACGCACACACACCACGCACACACACACCCCACACGCACACACACACATACACACACACCACGTGCACACACACACCACGCACACACACATATACACACACATACACACACATACACACACCACGCACACACACCATGCACACACACCACGCACACACACCACACACACACATACACACACACCACGCACACACACAGCACGCACACACACCACACACACACCACGCACACACACACCACACGCACACACACACACATACATACACACCACACACACCACACACGCACACACACACAGCACGCACACACACACCATGCACACACCACGCACACACACCACGCACACACACACCACGCACACACACCACGCACACACACCACACACACACGCACACACCACGCACACACACACCACACACACACACCACGCACACACACACCACGCACACACACACCACGCACACACACCACACACACAACCACGCACACACACACACACCACACACACCACACACACACCACGCACACACACACCACGCACACACACACACCACGCACACACACACCACACACACACACCACACACACCACGCACACACACACCACACACACGCACACACCACACACACGCACACACACCACGCACACACACCACGCACACACCATGCACACACCACGCACACACACACCACGCACACACACCACGCACACACACACACCACGCACACACACACCACACACACACCACGCACACACACCACGCACACACACAACCATGCACACACACACCACACACACCACACACACACCACGCACACACACGCACACCACACACACACCACACACACGCACACACATACATACACACCACACACACATACATACACACCACACACACACACGCACACACACCACACACGCACACACACACCACCCACACACATACATACACACCACACACACCACACACATACACATACATACACACCACACACACATACATACACACCACACACACCACGCACACACACATACACACCACACACACACACCACACACACATACACACCACACACACATACATACACACCACACACACACATACATACACACCACACATACATACACACCACACACACACACCATGCACACACACACGCACACAAACAGACCAATTAAAAAAACACACACACCACGCACACACACACACACACATACATACACACCACACACACACCACACACACACCACACACACGCACACACACATACATACACACCATGCACACACACACCACGCACACACACACACAGACCCATTAAAAACACACACACACCACGCACACACACACACACCACACACACACACACAGACCCATTTAAAAAAACTCTTTTGAAGCCCCACTAAGACCTGATTATAGGGAAGATGATCAATCTGAAATAGTGAAACATTAGAGATGGATGTGGTGGTGTGCACCTGTACAGTCCCAGCGACTTGGGAGGCCGAGGTGGGTGGATCATTTGAGGTCAAGAGATCGAGACCATCCTGGCCAACATGGTAAAACTGTGTGCTGGCACGCACCTGCAATCCCAGCTACTCAGGAAGCTGAGGCAGGAGAATCGCTTGAACAAGGGAGGTGGAGGTTGCGGTGAGCTGAGATCACACCACTGCCCTCCAGCCTGGCAGCAGACCCAGACTCCATCTAAAAAAAATAATAAAATAAAGAAATGAAATTTCAGCCTTTGTGGCTCTGGTGCCGTGAGTGAGTCACGGGCTCCGGGCCATGAGGCGCGCCTTTGGACGTGGTAATATAACCCAGTGTGGGGCGACGAAGCCTCTGTGATTCCGTCCATGCCCAACTCATTGTGCATCTATCTGGCTTTTTGTTTTTAGTAAACAAATCTGTCAGTGTGGGATTCCTTTGGGGATGACATGGTGAGGTGACGTAGCCCCCCCCCCACACGTCAGCAATGTTGACGGAAAGGCTGCCATGGGAGAAGCGGGAGGACGCCCCCATGCACTGTCCGATCGACTCCTGCACTCCCGTCCGAGGGCTGAGGAGCAGCCGCAGCAACCTCTGAATGAGAAGGACATGCCACTCCCCTGAAGTCAGGTCCGCGCTCTCTGGGAAAGATTCAGCCCGCCTGTGAGCAAACAGACCCCGTGTGGAGTGGGGTGGCTGCCCTGCCGCGGAGGGGTTCCCACGGTGGGAATGCACTCCCCCACATGGACTTCCTCTCCACCCAGCCTTTGTGTGCCCGTGTAGGTGCCTCTGTGTTCAGGCATTGGAGCTGCACAGGAAGTCACCAGCACAGGCGTCAGCCGACACCAAGACTCACTGTGGCCTCCGCCTGTGCTCATGTTCCCAGTTGAACACATGCTTGGTCTCCTTCGGGGGAGCTGCTGGACTTGGCGGCCTTTTCCAGATCAGGACCAGTTGAACACATGCTTGGTCTCCTTCGGGGGAGCTGCTGGACTTGGCGGCCTTTTCCAGATCAGGACCTGACACAAATGCTTCACATCCAGTTGTAAAGCAAGGGAGGAAGAAAGGGGGAGAAGAGAGGAGCAGGGAGGGAGGAGCTGGGCGGAGGCTGGGAACCATCATGCACAGACAGGAGCAGCACAGCCCACTGGGAGCCGTAAGAAGCAGTCAGGAAGGAAACTCAGGACCCGTCCTACTAGAGTCCCACTTTAAATCCCGCATGTGCGTGGTGAGAGACTGACTGGCCATCTTTGCACTGCCCCAAGCGGAACCATGGACAAGCTTCGAGGTCACAGGTTTCAAACCCCAAATGTAGATAAAGTAATGTGAGAAACAGTTTCTTTCACCTTTAAAGGTGTGTGAATTTATGCATAGAAAAAAATCCAGCAAGACCAGACATTTGAAATGTAACAGTGTCCTGGAAAATTGAGGGCATGTGTTGAAGCACCCATCAATCATGGAAACGAAAATCAAGGTTTCCTAAGAAATTAACACAATTCTTATGTTTCCCTTTAACCAAGTAGCGCCTTAAAATCAACCCGTCGATGAGGCAGCGGGTTCTGAAGTCACTTCCTCTGCCAACCTCCCGGATCTCCCACCACTGGAGTCAGTGAGTGGGAGATGTTCCCTCTCCCATCAGTCACCGTCCGGGGGTGAACAGATTGATGACCAGGCCTGAGTCTTCACCCAACTAGGGAGCCGCAAGGACTGGGGAACATTCTAGTGCTCTGGCAGCCACTTAAGGTAACCACGGACCTAGAGCAGACACTGTGGCCCCGGGCTGCACTTGTCTGGTGAGAAAAGAGAGGCTGCTGGACGCCGGGTCTGTCCTGGACACTCAGGATCCCTACTGCTGGACACCAGGTCTGACCTGGACACTCAGGGCCCCTGTTGCTGGACGCCGGGTCTGTCCTGGACACTCAGGGCCCCCGCTGCTGGACGCCGGGTCTGACCTGGACACTCAGGGCCCCTGTTGCTGGATGCCGGGTCTGACCTGGACACTCAGGGCCCCTGTTGCTGGACGCCGGGACTGTCCTGGACACTTAGGGCCCCTGTTGCTGGACACCTGGTCTGTCCTGCACACTCAGGGCCCCCACTGCTGGACACCAGGTCTGACCTGGACACTCAGGATCCCTGTTGCGGGACGCCGGGTCTGTCCTGGACACTCAGGGCCCCCGCTGCTGGACGCCGGGTCTGACCTGGACACTCAGGGCCCCTGTTGCTGGATGCTGGGTCTGTCCTGGACACTCAGGGCCCCTGTTGCTGGACGCCGGGTCTGACCTGGACACTCAGGGCCCCTGTTGCTGGACGCTGGGTCTGTCCTGGACACTCAGGGCCCCTGTTGCTGGACGCCGGGTCTGACCTGGACACTCAGGGCCCCTGTTGCTGGACGCTGGGTCTGTCCTGGACACTCAGGGCCCCTGTTGCTGGACGCCGGGTCTGTCCTGGACACTCAGGATCCCCGCTGCTGGATGCCGGGACTGTCCTGGACACTCAGGGCCCCTGTTGCTGGACGCTGGGTCTGTCCTGGACACTCAGGGCCCCTGTTGCTGGACGCCGGGTCTGTCCTGGACACTCAGGATCCCCGCTGCTGGACGCCGGGTCTGTCCTGGACACTCAGGATCCCCGCTGCTGGATGCCGAGACTGTCCTGGACACTTAGGGCCCCCGCTGCTGGATGCCGGGACTGTCCTGGACACTCAGGGCCCTGGCTGCTGGATGCCGAGACTGTCCTGGACACTTAGGGCCCCTGTTGCTGGACGCCGGGTCTGTCCTGCGCACTCAGTGCCCCCGCTGCTGGAGGCCAGTCCGTCTTCGACACTCAGGGCCCTGCCGCCCACATGCTGAGGGAGGCTGAAAATGGCTTTGAGTTGCTGGGGGCCATGAACCAGCTCAGGCTGAGCAGATGCCATCTTTGGAGGATTTAAATGTTTTTAAAAATCAAGTGGTGTGGGACCATCCCCTCCACTGAGGCCAGGCCGGGGTCATCTCTGGATGCTCTGAGGTTTGGTTGTTGGTGGTGCTGATGGCAATGCCCACAGTGGTCATCCTGGGCTGATCAAGAAAGATGCCCAGAGACAGTGCATGGTGCAGAGTCCAGGCCTGCCGTCTTCCCAACTGCCCCTGCCTGGACCAGTGCAGTGGCTGACACATCAGACAGGCAGATGACAGGCAGACAGGCAGATGGGCAAACAAGATAGGCAGACAGGCAGACAGGCAGACAGACAGGCAGGTAGATACAGACAGACAGACAGGTAGGCAGAGAGACAGGCAGGTGGACAGGCAGACAAGTAGACAAGACAGGCAGAAAGACAGACAGACGAGCCACTGGTGCCCGTGGTGGGCACCCCTGCCTGGTGCCAGTCAGCTCTCAACTGTCATTCTTCTGCGTTTTGGCATTGCCATCAGTGGCTGGCAAGCAGTTTGGAAAGAAACACCTTTAAATTCTTTGGGTTGTCCGCAGTTCCAAGTTCAGGATTTTTTTAACCATCGTAAGAACTATGTTCTATGGATGCCAAATAACAGAACGCTGTGTCCACGTCAAGCCCGTCCATTTGGAAATGAGAAAACGTAACCCCCAGCGGAGGCTTCATCACAGAACACTTCAGAAAGTGATAGTGCACCTTTTTCTTGGTAAAATGTTGATGGGTAATAAGAGTCTCACACCTGTGATGCCAGTGGGACACCTGCTGACTTCAGCGAGTGCTTTGCAAGCTCCCTGGGGGTCGGGGGAGCTGCTTCGTGTCTATTCTGTCCTGAAAGGCAGCCTGTTGGTCAGACAGGTGAGGCAAGGTGAGATGCTCGAGTCTTCCGCTTGGCTGAGCTTCCCAGGTGAGAAACCAGTTCCCACAGTGGCTGCCCAGCGCCAGGGCTCCAGTTCCCACAGTGGCTGCCCAGCGCCAGGGCTCCAGCGCCCTGACCCTCCACGTCATGTCTGCTGCCACCCACTCTGCACCTGATCCCGACAAGCCACACTGCCTACATTTCTGGCTTAGAAACAACTGTTGTGTTTCTGTCTCCCGGGCACAGCCAGAGCTTGGAGGTGACACACAGAGGCTACCTCTGCAAGAAGAGCACATAATTCTGCAGCTCTTTCTAAAAGAAGGCAAGGAGGGGTGGCGGGTGGCCGACTTGCCTTGGTTGATGTGAGCCATGTGGTACTGGGTGTGGTGGAAGGCAACGGGTTGCAGGGAGGTGGTCGTTGCCCGCTCTCTTCCCCTGCCTCCCCAGCAGTCCTGACCCTCCAGCTACAGTCCTGCCTGCAGGGGTTTCTCTGTGACGGCATCCTGTGCACACAGGACATGGCTGGCCTGGGTATGCTGTGGTGCCCCGTTCCTGAGAAGCAGCAGACCTCGCTTCCCTATGGGGAGGTCCCAGGACCCGGAGAAAGCGTCGCTTTATCTCCAGTGTCTGAGTCCGACTTTCACCTATTCGGTGCCTTGAGACTAAGCACAGGTGTATTTTTGTAAACAATGCCAACTTCACCGAAGCTGGGTCTTTCTCTCTTTTCTGTTTACGGAGATGTGTTCGTGAATGACCCCTGCCCCATCATGGTGCCTTCTTCACTGGCAGGGAGTGTGTGTGGCAGAGACACCCTGGCGCTCCCCGTGTCTGGGTCTAGAACGGGCTCCCCCAGCCGTGTGGACCTGGCTGGGTCCTTAGGCTCTCTGGGCCCCAGCTTCATCCTGGGTAGAATTGGGCTCGCTCTGTGTATGTCTATAACTGTAGTGCAATATCCATCACATGAATTTACCATTTGTGAGTGTAGAGTGCAGCGGCAGTAAGGGCCTTCCACCGCTGTGGAACGTCACCTTCTCCACGCTCCTCAGAGCACTTTCATCCTCCCAGATGGAAACTGTGGCCCCACCAAGCCCACAGTCCCCTCCCTGAGCCCCCGGCCACTGCCCTTCTACTTCCCGTCTCTATGACTCTCACACCTCTGAGACCACATGTAGGTGGAATGAGGGGCTTGCAATGGCCTCACGGCAGGGTCAGTGGCTCGGCCAAATGAGGCCCCATAGGGAGGGTGCCTGCCCTGGGTGTGACACCAAAGAGCTCAACAGATGTGGCTTCCTTTCTTCCCAGCCTGCTTTCCTGATGCCAGCCTGCACTCGGATGTCCCCTTCCGCACGGGTGTGTATCTGTCTTTCACTCAAGGTGGCTCCATTTGACAGGTGGGAGGCGTCTTTGTAGATTAAAATAGACCTAGAGAAAGGCTCTCTGACTGTACCCAGGGCCGCGGGGACCGAGGAGTGGACAAGGGGCACCTTCTCCTCTCGCCTTCGTTCCGGATATTCAGCCTCCCCAGGCAGCGTGTGGACAGCAGCAGACGCTCAGCGCCTCGGGGTGTCAGAGGCTGGGTACAAAGCATTAGGCTCCTTATTTAGAAGCACTGAACAGAAGAGCAAAACCTCACAAAGCCAGACTCATGTTCCTAATTTTAAATTTATTAAAATATGATGAACCCTCCTTGAGATCTAAAGAATAGCCTCAGGATTGTTTAGAAAAAGTGCTATATACCACACAGCCCAGACGCCAGCCGAGGCCAGTTCCTGCGTGATGTCTGGGCTGACAGCGCGTGGATGGGAGAGGGAGCTTGTGGGTGGTGCTCTGTGGGGAGGACGGCTTTTCCCACCTCTTCCCCAAACCGGTTCTTCTGCACCTCCGGTATTTCCTGCCGTGATTTCCAAAACTCTCACCCCGCTGGCTGTTTCCACCAGACTGGCTTGTTTTCCTTTTGTGTTTTGAATGTCAGCGCCCTTCTCGAATTTGTGATCCCGGGATGAAGAGCATATTCCAGATGCGATCCCAGAATGACCAGCAGAGAGGAGAGTGGAGATGTTTCTTTCTAACATCTTGATCTGACTTCAAACAATGTAGCACAAGCTTGTACCATTCATCTTTTTTCTTTCCATTCTCCCTTTAAAATTATTCCACACGTATAAAAAGTAATTTTTTTTTTGAGACAGAGTTTCGCTCTTGTTACCCAGGCTGGAGTGCAATGGCGCGATCTCGGCTCACTGCAACCTCCGCCTCCTGGGTTCAGGCAATTCTCCTGCCTCAGCCTCCTGAGTAGCTGGGATCACAGGCACGCGCCACCATGCCCAGCTAATTTTTGTAATTTTAGTAGAGATGGGGTTTCACCTTGTTGACCACGATGGTCTCGATCTCTTAACCTCGTGATCCACCCGCCTCAGCCTCCTAAAGTGCTGGGATTACAGGCTTGAGCCACCGCGCCCGGCCCATAAAAAGTATTTCTATGACAAAATGACACCCTCACCCCAAAATGGGTGTTCTTTCCGTAAGGTGTGCTTTGTTTGTGGTCCAGTTTACTGCTCACTAGTGACACTGCTTTCTGAACTGTAACTCAGACTTCCACAGGCCCCTCTGAGATGCCGTAAGGACCAGAACTAGGCCGAATGGCTTGGAGGGCAGGCAAGGGATTCATTCGAGGCACGTCTTCCTTTAGGTAATGAATTCGTTTTTAGGATCTCTTGATGTAAGTCAAAGTTTTGGAAATCAAACTCTTGAAATGCCTCCAGTGTACGTATAGAGCTGGTTTAGCGCAGGAAAGTGCCGGTGTGTGGCGAGGGGCAACCCTCTGTGGATTTCCCTAAACATTCCAGGCTTTGGTCACAGCTGCAGCAGCGCAGACAGAGACGCTGTGGGCCCCCGGGAGGGAGAGGTGCCGGGAGGTGCCAGGAGGCCCCCGGGAGGGAGAGGTGCTGGGAGGTGCCGGAAGTTGGGCTGATGGGGCCTTGTGGTGCTGTGCTGGGGTGTTGAGATTTACTTAGGGTGGTTGGTAACTCTCAACACTGGTGAAGAGGCTGGCGCACTTGGAGTGGCCTCCATTCTCTGGGGTCCCTGAGGGGACTTCCCCGAGCTCCTCTCCCAGCCTCCTCCTTTCTGGACCCATGGGCCCCCGTGCAGCATTTCTTGCTGAAGACCTAGCGGCTCTCCCGGCTCCTCTGCTTCTCCTCCTCTGCCTCCCAGCCTCCCAGTGACCTCCTGCCACGGCCCCTGACTCATCCTCAGGTCATGTGGGTGCCAATGAGTTGCTTGGAAAGGGTCTTCTTTCTTCTTAGCCATTGTATCGGGGAGAATAATGCACCCCCAAATCTGTGTCCACCTGGAATGCAGGAATGTGTCTTATGTGGAAATAGGGTCTTTGCAGGTGTGGTCACGTTACAGTGAGGTCACACAGGCCAGGACGAGCTCCAAGTCCTTCCAAGAGGAGGGAAATTTGGACCCCGACACAGATCCATGGTGGGGAAAGGCTGCGTGACAGGGATTGGAGATGAGGGGGACGCTTCTGGCCCCGAGGAGCGCAGGGGCCTGGGGCAGACACGGCTGTGTTTCCCATCACGGCCTTTCTCACTTAACCCCACGTTCACTCTCACGCTTTCTTCCTGGAGTTTGCTGATTACTGACAGAAAAGAAACACCTGTGGACCCACCCCAAGGAGGAGCCTCAGACCAGCACTCAACAGCCAGAGATAAAAGGAAGGGGCTTTGGGACGATAACCTTCGGTCTGTGTCCGGATCCTTGGTTGGCATCAGGGAAAGGTCCAGACGGGGGTTTCGGGAGGAGACGCTCACTCCCCGTCAGCCTGCTGACTTCGTCACCACCAACTTCATGTTTCACATCCAGCTTTGTCCTTCAAAATGCACGTTACCGTGGGCTTAACGAAGTTCTGCCTTCCTTGGGAGGTTTCAAAGACTGGTGTTGCTTCCTCTGCCTGTATTCTGCTAAGCTAGGGAGGGCAGACAGAACCTTAACGTTGAATAAGATGAAAGAACACGTATCTGGGGGCATTCCATGCCACACATAAATAAGCACGTTTGGGTAACGGGTTGAGGTGGATGAAAACTCGGTGGTCTTGGGACTCCGTGGGTATTCCCTGCCCACCCTCCAATTCGGAACACTCTGTCCCTTTCTCTGGGAAGCCCAGGTGAGTGTGTGCAGCAGGGGGCATCCCTGGGTAGGCCCTGGGGCTCCGTTGTACTGGCAGTGCTGGGACGGATGGGTCCACACTTCTGGAAGGCAGTTGTGTGCCAGGCAAGGAAGAGCTTCCTCCCACGAAACTGTCCTGAAATGATCACCCCAGGGTGCTGTCACAGGCATGTCTTGCTGGGCTGGGCGAGTCCCCCGCTGTGATGAGGAGGGACCCATGTGCTCCAGGGTGCCAGGACCAAGAGCCTCCAAACCCATCCAAGCACCACAGGTTTGCTGTGCCATGCTGGGATTACAAGCTTCAACAATGACACACAGATGCAGGTTAGTTTTGTTTTTTCTTCAATAGCGTGAAGACACGGGCGGCCAGGCCATACCAACGTGTTTCAAACCCTGGCTTCATCCGAGCTGTCCTGGGCAGGTGATGCCCTCTCTCCAGTACCCACGTGCCTTGCCCACAAAGTGGAACGATGGCACCCGAGGATTCAAATGCTCACAATACAAGGGCGCTCAGAGGCCCTTGAAAACCCCGGACTGTTCCTGACTTTGCAGAGACTGTTCTCGAGGGCGGAGGGAAGAGGCTCTCCTTCCTGTAGTCAGAGTATGCCAGGCTGACGGGAAAGCTGGGAAAGGGAATCGGAAGAGCCTGGAGCAGAGGTGAATCTGCTGACTCTGATGAGCCGCTACGTGAGGAATGTCTCACCTTGGTGCTGCCCGGGTGCCCACGCTGTGGGTCATCAGGAGGCTGCGTCGCGGCTGTGACAGGCCCCTCCCTGCCTGGATTCCATCTCGTGGGTGACCCGTCACATCCCACCTTTGTCCCGGCTCAACTCTCAGGCATCTTCCCTGCCAGGCTCGGGGATGGCTTCTGTGCCTGATGCGCAGCTGGCGCCTGTTGCTGTTGCTGAAGACACCCCTGCGCGCCTGCGGCAGCTCCCGGCCACGTTCCAGAGCCCAATCGTGCTCAGCTTTGTCACGTGGCTGGTGAGCGGGGCGGGGGGGGGGGAAGACTCCACCTGCCCTCTGCGTGTTTCTCTATTTGCTGATGTCCACATCAGCCCCACATCTGTGCCGCCATCTGTGTGACCTGGGCTTTTGCCGCATAGAGAAGCAGTGCCCAGCCTTTAGATGCACTACGGGGACTCCAGGAGAGGGTGATACACCACACGGGCGTGCCCGCGGTGAGCATGGTACGACGGACGCCATGGACGACAGGCACAGTAGCCTGTGATAACGTGAACACTGATTTCATCCTGGCTACTTTATGACATGCAAAGTAATGATCTTGAGGGCATTAAATCTCCCAAAGGGGATCTGTTCATACTCAGGTTTTGGAAAACAAAAGATTGACAATAAGAGATATGAACGGACTCAAATTCCAACATAAGCGACATTTGATGAATGTTTGTAAGTGAGTTTGACTGGCTTTATCAAATTCAAGATGCAATTCATGACCAATTTATTGAGATCTTCTTTTCAGAAAGACAGATTTTAATTTAAGAAAGTTTACCTGCCAAAAGTCGGCCACGGTGGCAGGCAGTGGTCCCTGGGTGGCGATGTACACGGGGTTCCTGGGGTCATGATCCATCTGTGGAGACAAGAGCAGTGCGGTAGGGGTTAGGCGGGAGGTAGGAAGCCCAGAGGCAGAGCCCAGGCTCAGGAGGAGGGGAGGGTGGCAACATACCACCTGCCCCTCCCTGATTCCAATGAGCGCCCAGCACAGGCGGGGACCCAGCCGTCCTGAGCCTCCAGCCTGGGCCACCGTGTTTGAGATGCTCTCCTTACCCCCGAGGCTGAGGTTCTAAGGGCAGCATCAACAGAAATGAAGACCAGCAGCCCATGGAGACCAGGCAGCCGTCATCAGCCTGCTCAGCAGGTGCGGCCCCATGACACAGGTGAGCTTCCTGGCCACGGAGCCCACCCATGTGTTCAGGAGAACGAGCCTCTTGCTGGAGCCACAGGCCCGGCTAGGGTGTGGCTGAGCCCAAGCTCTCAGGGGAGAGTGCGAACGCGCTTGCTCCAGGCTGCACAGACAAACGCACCAGCGTCCTGGGAGAGTGAGCAGCCGCTTCCCTGCTGGAGTTAGGCGCGTGTGTGGGGGCTTGTTTTTGTGTATCCTGGGAAGGGGGCGTGGGCAGAGCCGGTCGGCTGGCCTGGGCCTGGGTCTGTGGCAGAGCTGGGGCGGCAGTTCCTCTGGGGCGCCACTTCCTGTCCTGTTTCCCCAGCAGGCAGGGACGGGAAACAGAGCAGGTGCGGGCTCTCTGGCTCCCAAGCTTGTCCGAACGCATGCTGCTAGCTCCAACGGGAGAGGTTTGGCTTAGAAGACCATAATTACTACATTTATTTCAAAGATTAATCACAGAAAAAAAGGACACGAGGACAAAGCCTCGAGAGGCAAGTGGGATTTGAGCACGTGGCTGAGGGGTGTCATGGAGGCCAACCCCAGGCCATGCTGCAAAGGACACGAAGATACCAGGTCACTACAGTCATCCCCAGGCACTCACCAGCTCCTCCCCACACCTCCCAGGAGCACCTGCAGAGACTGAACCCTGGAGAGCCGGAGGCCATGTGGGGGGAGTCCTCTCACCTCGGGGAGGCAGCTGTGTGTACACTGACACACACACACACTCCTGGTGTGGGGGAGTCCTCTCACCTCGGGGGGCAGCTGTGTTTGCACTGACACACACACTCTTGGTGTGGGGGAGTCCTCTCACCTCGGGAGGCAGCTGTGTTTGCACTGACACACACACTCTTGTGTGGGGGAGCCCTCTCACCTCGGGGGGCAGCTGTGTTTGCACTGACACACACACTCCTGTGTGGGGGAGTCCTCTCACCTCGGGAGGCAGCTGTGTGTACACTGACACACACACTCCTGTGTGGGGGAGTCCTCTCACCTCGGGAGGCAGCTGTGTGTACACTGACACACACACTCCTGTGTGGGGGAGTCCTCTCACCTCAGGAGGCAGCTGTGTTTGCACTGACACACACACTCCTGTGTGGGGGAGTCCTCTCACCTCGGGAGGCAGCTGTGTTTGCACTGACACACACACTCCTGTGTGGGGGGAGTCCTCTCACCTCGGGAGGGAGATGTGTTTGCACTGACACACACACTCCTGGTGTGGGGGAGTCCTCTCACCTCGGGGGGCAGCTGTGTGTGCACTGGTGTGGGGGAGTCCTCTCACCTCGGGGGGCAGCTGTGTGTGCACTGGTGTGGGGGAGTCCTCTCACCTCGGGGGGCAGCTGTGTTTGCACTGACACACACACTCCTGTGTGGGGGAGTCCTCTCACCTCGGGAGGCAGCTGTGTTTGCACTGACACACACACTCCTGGTGTGGGGGAGTCCTCTCACCTCGGGAGGCAGCTGTGTTTGCACTGACACACACACTCCTGTGTGGGGGAGTCCTCTCACCTCAGGAGGCAGCTGTGTGTACACTGACACACACACTCCTGTGTGGGGGAGTCCTCTCACCTCGGGAGGCAGCTGTGTTTGCACTGACACACACACTCCTGGTGTGGGGGAGTCCTCTCACCTCGGGAGGCAGCTGTGTTTGCACTGACACACACACTCCTGGTGTGGGGGAGTCCTCTCACCTCGGGGAGGCAGCTGTGTTTGCACTGACACACACACTCCTGGTGTGGGGGAGTCCTCTCACCTCGGGAGGCAGCTGTGTTTGCACTGACACACACACTCCTGGTGTGGGGGAGTCCTCTCACCTCGGGGAGGCAGCTGTGTTTGCACTGACACACACACTCCTGGTGTGGGGGAGTCCTCTCACCTCGGGGAGGCAGCTGTGTTTGCACTGACACACACACTCCTGTGTGGGGGGAGTCCTCTCACCTCGGGAGGGAGATGTGTTTGCACTGACACACACACTCCTGGTGTGGGGGGAGTCCTCTCACCTCGGGGGGCAGCTGTGTGCACTGACACACTCCTGGTGTGGGGGGAGTCCTCTCACCTCAGGAGGGAGCTGTGTTTGCACTGACACACACACACACACTCCTGTGTGGGGGAGTCCTCTCACCTCGGGGGGCAGCTGTGTTTGCACTGACACACACACTCCTGGTGTGGGGGAGTCCTCTCACCTCGGGAGGCAGCTGTGTTTGCACTGACACACACACTCCTGGTGTGGGGGAGTCCTCTCACCTCGGGGAGGCAGCTGTGTTTGCACTGACACACACACTCCTGTGTGGGGGAGTCCTCTCACCTCGGGAGGGAGATGTGTTTGCACTGACACACTCCTGGTGTGGGGGGAGTCCTCTCACCTCGGGGGGCAGCTGTGTGCACTGACACACACACTCCTGTGTGGGGGGAGTCCTCTCACCTCGGGAGGGAGATGTGTTTGCACTGACACACTCCTGGTGTGGGGGGAGTCCTCTCACCTCGGGGAGGCAGCTGTGTTTGCACTGACACACACACTCCTGTGTGGGGGGAGTCCTCTCACCTCGGGAGGGAGATGTGTTTGCACTGACACACTCCTGGTGTGGGGGGAGTCCTCTCACCTCGGGGGGCAGCTGTGTGTACACTGACACACACACTCCTGGTGTGGGGGAGTCCTCTCACCTCGGGAGGCAGCTGTGTGTGCACTGGTGTGGGGGAGTCCTCTCACCTCGGGGGGCAGCTGTGTGTCACTGACACACACAGTCCTTTCTCCTTTCATGTGTAGGACTAGAACTTACTCTTGCTATCAGGGTTTGATTTGAGGTTTACAATGCTCTGGATTTGAAGGTAATTATTAAGAATACATTTCTCAACACAGTGAAAAGCGAGCAAGTTTTAACCCTATGTGGTTTTAAGTCAACACACGAGGACATCCGTGGTGGCCCCAGTGTCACCTTAAGTGCTGCTGCACTTGGGAAGCTGACGTGAGGCATGTTTTCTTTCGCAGAGACCCAGAGCAGCCATGTGCAGCCGCCACCAGCCTCAGAGATGACGGCTGTCAGCACAAAAGAAGGCACCGAATGCACCTTATAATTATGTTCCCATAAAAGAGGGGCACGCATAAAGGAACAGATGTAAGTTATTCTCGCAGAACAACATGGTGACGTTAGCTGGGGGCTGGGGGAAGGCAGGGAGAAAAGCTTTCTGTGCATCTGATTTAGTGACTTGTAATTAAAACCGGACCTCGTTTTGAAATTCACCACAACACACACAATCCAGGTAAAATCACGTTACTGTCACTGAAAGCCCCAATTAGAATGTTTCAGTAGAAAAATGCTTAGCAGAAATAAGCAGTTTTGATTTTTTGAAATATGCATTTGTTGGGGGTGACAGCTATTTACAGAGACCCCTGTGTCTTCCCTGCAAATAGTAATGCACAAAAAGGAAAACCCCACCTCCTTCTTAAATGTGCCTTCTTTTTCCCCAGAGCAATTTCTACAGTAACACGTTTTAAAATTGTAAGCATGTTTAAACCAGCACATCTAGTTGCTTTCAAAATGAGAACTAGGTGATTGAAAGTAAAATTCTTCATGGGGCTGCTGGAGAGTAGCTGAGGAGACTGTCGTGGTCTGAGTTGCTAATGTGTCCTAAAGTTCACACACCCGTCACCTGCTCCCACGCCCAGGACAGGAGTGAATACAGCCAGGGTGCTGGGAGGGGTGGCTGAACAGGAAGTGTGGGCTGTGCAGACTCAGTGGGGACCGGCCTCACCTCCCTCCCGTCTGCCGGCCATCCTGTGGGGGCCACTGCGATGGCGGGAACAGCACGACGATCCACATGGTGACATGAGTCATCAGTTTAAGAATAATTCAGGAGACAATCATTTCATTCCAGGCACATTCCGTTGAACAGAAGATAATTCTGGGCGGAAGCATTCTGCGCAAGCAGCAACCACCAAGGCCACAAGTGGCCTCTCGTGGTTTCACACAGCCTTCGAGGAAAAGTCAAGGAAGTACTTAACTAACCAAACAGAGATTTTATTCCATTTAAGCTTTTCAGGCAGGAAAAGAGTCTCTGGAGGAAATCAAGTGAGCTTCTGCCAACACTGCTTTCTCCAGCAAGGGCGTCTGGCTGACAATGTGACATGGCGGTGTGTGTCCTGCCATCTTCCCTGCCCAAAGGTCCGTGCGGCACCTGCTCCGGCTTCCTCCCATCTTGATTCCTCATCTTCGCCTTCTACTGGCTAATTTCCACTTCACTGTGATATCCTTTTTATCTGTAGGAGTGCTCCGTTCGTGACACGGACTCCCTGACTGTGGAAATGGTCTGTTACCATCTCTGGGCCTCAGTCTCACTAGCTGTAGGTGGGTGTGGTCAGGGAGTGAGGAGCTTGGGTGATGCAGTTTCTAAGTGTCCTCTAGCTCTGGATTGCAGTGCACGTGTGTGTAGAGACTCATCTGTGTGAACATGTGTGTCTGAGTGTTGGTGGTCATCCTGAAGCTGTCAGTGAAAATCTGTCAGTTTATCAGGTAAACGCCAAGCTGCTGGGTGGTCTGCGGCCGGTGAACACGCATCCATGTGGTCCTCAGTGAACCAAGGGCGCTGCTTCCTCAGCGCAGAGCTGCCGTGCCCTCCAGCAGCGTGCAGCCCCGAGCCTGAATGGTGATTCGCAGGTTCCTGAGCGCTTTCTCCCAGATGGGGCCTTCCACAGCAACACCCACCCACAGAGCCCGGTACCAATGGGAATCCAGTGTGACTCATTCCAAGTGACTTCATGAAAATCGATGGGCAGAAGGCAAGTAACGTGAACAGTATCATTCTGTATACTGTATAATTTTACTTTTTTTTGAGACGGTGTCTCGCTCTGTCACCCGGGCTGGAGTGCAGTGGTGCGATCTCAGCTCACTGCAACTTCTGCCTCCTGGGTTCAAGCGATTCTTCTGCCTCAGCCTCCCAAGTGGCTAAGATTACGGGAGTGCACCACTACACTCAGCTAATTTTTGTATTTTTAGTAGAGACACGGTTTTACCATGTTGGCCAGGCTGGTCTCGAACTTCTGACCTCGGGTGATCAGCCTGCCTCGGCCTCCCAAAGTGTTGGGATTACAGGTGTGAGCCACTGCACTTGACCTACTTTTTAAAAATAAAAATGAAACCCATTTGTCTGTGTTGACTGTATTATCCCTTGGTTGACTGATTCTTTGGAAGATGTCACATGAACTAGGAGACTAATGGGGTGTTTCCCTCTGTGTCTCCGAATACCTGTGTAAAGATGGCCTCGTGGGGCCCCTTATGCTACTGGAGGATAATTACTAAGCAGGTATCTTTAGAAACTCTAATCTGCATGAAGAACTTAGCCATAATTTCCCCAATATTCCAAACAAAGCTCATTTTAAAAATGAAGCCCTCAGCACGTGAGGACCGTTGGACTCGGTTCTGCAATGTCAGCAGCCTCAATGATGGCGGAGGCCACCCACCATTGGGCAGGTGAAGGGAGAGCCAGTTTCTGCTCCCAAAGCAGCCCTGGCCTCTGACAGCTGTGACCCAAACGTCTCAGGAGGATCTGGCCAGCTTTGGGGAAGGGCATGGGGGCTGCGTCTTTACTCTGAAATCTTGCACAGAGGAACTAAGTACATGCACCTGTAGGTTTTTCTACCTGCCCACCTCTCCAGCTGCCTTTCCTAACATTTAAATGCATTCTGAACTGAAACTCTAAATGGTGTTTTTTTCTCCCTTAATAGACAGCGAAATCTGGTGTTAGATGTCATCCAGCATTCCGGAGTTGTCCCGGTGATAAAGCTGGCTGCCGCCCGAATGCCATTCCTCAGCTCGGTGTCCTCAGTAATAACCAGGCTGTTTAAATGTAGCTCATGGTTTCTCTCTCAGACACCCTCCGAGGGACAGCAGAACTCCCATTGACTTTCATGATCTCTGATTTAAAAGCGAAGATTGCACATTATTTACTGCTGGATGCCTTCCCTGAAATTTAATGAGGACTAAGTACAAATATGACAGACGTGATTATCATGGTTTTATCCTGTGCGGCCAGGGCCTCCCCTTCCTGTAACTGTCGGCCTTTCATTCAGCTGCTGCTGGGAAGGTCATTAGCATCGTACCTTACGCTGTTTCATAAAGAGGAGGCATCTTCGATTTCTTCTGCTTCATTCTTAACAACCCAAATTTGGAAAAAAAAAAAAAAAGAATTGTGGTATGAAATACAGGAAAGATGTAAAAGATACCATGACCTCTCCTGCCGGCCGCACCTTCTGACCCCACTTCTGCCCAGGAAGGCCTGGAAAGGGAGTTGAGTGAATGGTAGGAATCCATCCCCCAAACACACCCGCCCTCTGGTTCCCACAGGAGCATAAAAGCCATTGACTGGTTCCAGCTCGACACAGTTGCTGCGCTGGGTGCTGCTGCCCACACCGTGGCTTGGCCGTGGCCTGGCTGTGGCCTGGAATAGCCCAGACAGCTGCAAGTTGGAACCCATCAAATGGGGGAGAGCTGGACACAGCCGCACTGCTCCACTCTCCTCTTTAGACTTGTGAATCATGGCTTTATTCCTCATTCTGGCCCCGTCAAATGGTTCATCTCGGGGAAACAGGGCCTCAACATGACTTCTCTTCCTTCTGACAGTTTGTGTTGTCAGCCTTGCCACATGCAGTACAGGAACGGAATCCAGGCACGATGTACAGCCCGCTCTATCAGAGAGGCTGGCACATCGGTGAGGCCTGGATTTGATGTTTTTGAGTTAGAATTGATGACAGAAAAATGCTACATGCAGCACATCTTATGAAGGACGATGAATGAGGATCTTTGAAACTCAGACTGAACCAAACTTGGGATTCAACCTCTGTTGGAGATACGGAAGTGATTCCTTCTTAAGAATGAACACATCACAGAAGCCTGGGCTCTGGTGGTGTAGACCACGTGCACTAGACCAGCTCTTCACTTTGAATCCACTGTTTCAAAGCTGAATCTGTTCATGTGTGGGCTGCGAGGTGCCGGGAAAGCAGGCTGGCTCAGGTATGTGAGTGTCTTCCCAGCTCTGCCCCCAGCTGTGCAGAGATGGCAGAGCCAAGAGCTGGCCGCTGTCCGCCATCCGTGGCCGCTGTCCGCCATCCGTGGCCGTTGTCTGCCATCCGTGGCCGCCGTCCGCCGTCCGTGGCCGCCGTCTGCCATCCGTGGCCACTGTCCGCCGTCCGTGGCTGCCGTCCTCCATCTGTGGCTGCGGCCCACAGGCAGCTGGGCCAATACTTTCATCCAAAGCTCCCTACGGACGACGAGTGAAGACCATCGGACACCACAGGGTGTGATTTGTGCCTCACTCACCTGCCCTGTCTCCCCCAGCCCTAGAACAGCCTCTCATTCTGCAGGCACCGTGTTTGATTAAACGCAAATTTGGAATTTTAGTGAGATGTCCTCATGCTTCCCTGAAGACCAGAATTGAGAAGAGCTGTTTAAACGGAGAAACACAACAACCAGCATTGGCCATGAATCCGCACAGAGCCTGGCCTCTCCACCACTGCTTTAAATGCCACTTGCCACATCTCTAAAGCCCCGGGCCTGGACAGTGTCCCATTCCACCCCTGCCATCTGCCCCTGTTACTGCTCATCTGAACAGCCAGTCCGAGCGTCCCCAGCATGTGGCTTTAACCCTCTCCACGCTCATTTCTCTCTGTCCTCTTCTCACCCCGGGAGGGCTGCATGCCTCCCCATTCAGCCCTGTGCCCCCCATGGGTCATGACAGGGAGGGGGGATGCCCAGAGTTGACAAGGGTGACAGCCATGTCAGGCGTGGGCTGAGAGTTGCCCCCTGGGAAGTGAGGGGCCGCAGGCCACAGGGACTCACACCTCATGGCATGGGAGAAGCTGCCACACCCGTCCCCAGAAACAGAGGACAGGTGGATCCCCACTGCACCAGCGTCCACTCTAGGGGGAGGAACAGCCAGCAAACAGTCCCTTTCTTAAGAAGTAGGGTCCCACTCGCTGGAAAAACTTTAGGAAAAGAAACCTTCAATTCAGGACCTGCCTCCATGCCACAAAAAGGGTGGGCGGGGCCTGGTGTGCCACGCCTGTGAATCTACAGGGAACGTGGAGCTCCAGGGAAGTGGAACAGCATGCACCGTGGACCTCCCCTCAAAGCCACGGCTTCCAGTCAGGAAATGGCCAGTCGCCATTGCTGGGTGTTCCACAAGTCATGGGACCCACACTGCTCACAGACACCCTGCAGGTGAAGGAGCGGGAGAGTGGCCAGAGCCCAGTGGGCAGAGCGGACCATCCAATGCAGAGACCCTGAGCCAGGTGGGGACTCGATTTCCCTGAGAACCTTCCTGTGTGATTGGCCGCGTCCGTGCCCCCGAGGGAGAGCCGGAGCCCTGTGCGGCAATACACTTACGATGGGGCTGGCGTTGATGTAGTCCGAGTGGCTGTGGCTGTTCTCCGCCTTCAGCAGGACCCGGGAGTGGTCATCTGCAAGGACACGGCACAGGGGTCAGAGAAACGTTGGCCTGCTCAGCAGCATGGGACCCCTGCCCAGCCTTCAAGGTCCACCTGTCCAGCAATGTGGGACCCCCGGCCAGGCTCCCCACCTGTCCAGCAGCATGGGACCCCTGGCCAGCCTCCCCACCTGCTCAGCAATGTGGGACCCCCGGCCAGCCTCCCCACTTGTCCAGCAATGTGGGACCCCCGGCCAGCCTCCCCACCTGCTCAGCAATGTGGGACCCCTGGCCAGCCTCCCCACCTGTCCAGCAATGTAGGACCCCCGGCCAGCCTCCCCACCTGTCCAGCAATGTGTGACCCCCGGCCAGCCTCCCCACCTGCTCAGCAATGTGGGACTCCCGGCCAGCCTCCCCACCTGCCCAGCAGCATGAGACCCCCGGCCAGCCTCCCAATGTGGGACCCCTGGCCAGCTTCCCCACCTGCCCAGCAGCATGAGACCCCCGGCCAGTCTCTCCACCTGCCCAGCAATGTGGGACCCCTAGCGGCCTCCAGGGCCCACCACGTCCTCTCCCAGGACTCCACTGACACCCTCCTGCATGTGCTTTCCAATGCTCCTGTTCCCCTTCTCCCCTCCATCTGTGATCCTCCACGTGGGAGGCAGATGAGTGACATGTGGGGAACTGGCAAAGCTCCCACTCAGCAGAACGGAGGATCCTGGTGTCTTCCCCCATGTGGAGTTCACACACTCAGGTCAGGGTTCCTCCACAGAATTTTATACCACACTGGCCTTTAAATAACAGACACACTTGGCAGCACACAGCAGGTAAACAGAAATATGAATGTCTAGCAATCAGCCACCTTCCAAAACACAAAGTTCACAGACGATGAACAGTTAAGTCCCCAAGATGACTGGAATTTGGTTTTAAAAGGAGAGTAAGAGACAAATAAAATGCAGATAAAGAGGAAATGGAGGAGAAATGTACCTGTGGAGATTGACAAAAACTCGCTTGAACAGGCCGAGTAACCTGACGGCTGCTGAAGCAGGTGCTGTGGCGAGGACGTGTGGCACCTGTGACACGTGTGACACGCGAGCTGTCTTGGCTTTGGTTCTGGGGTAATGTCCATCATCATGCTTACTGCCACCACCCTCCTCTTTGCCCTGTTTTTAGAACTTCGACCACTGGAGCTTGCAGAGGAGGGGAAGCTGCAGGAGCCCCTCCTGCTCCTCCCGCCTCCCTGGTGTGCGGCCACTTCCTTTTCTCTGCAAGGTGCCAGTGTTATGGGATCTGCGGGGTGTTGTTTTTCTGGCCAGAAATCTCTGTGGCTGGTGGCACCTTTGCCCGAGTTTTGCTCAGGCTGGGCCTGGCAGGCTGCATTCGGGTACCACGCCTGCCAACGGTGATCAAGGTGAGTCAGGCATGGGGCGTGGGGTCCGGCCACTGCACATGGGCATGCTGGCTGCTGCACCAGGGCGGGCAGCTCCAGGGGCCAGCACAGGTGCCTGCTCTCTGTGAGGCTGTGGCCGGACCAGTCACACTGCAGGCAGCTTCCACAGCTAACACTGAGGGACATGGACATGCCAGGAACCGCAGAGCCCCAAAGATGCAGTCACAGGTCTGGCTCAGGGAGCTCCCAGGTCCAGGCTCCCCAAAGGGCTGCAGCTGTTCTCTCCTTCTCTTCACCCGCACCGTGGTGAGCAAGGGGCATGTCTCACGCCTGTTCATGTTATAGCTCATGTAGCCCCACATCTGACACATCCTGAGTTCCTGCTCTGTGACCAGGAAGAACGAGGTACGCAGACAATTGGAGGGTGAGCAAGGTGAAGAGGAGCTTTATGGAGCAATAGAACAGGTTGCTCAGTCTCCCACAGGTGGCAGCTCCTCTCTGCACAAGGGTGTCCCCATGAGTGTTCATGTCCTAGCAAAGAGGAGGCTCTGGAGTGGGTGGCTCCTTTCTACAGGCCAGTCATCCCATTGTCTCTATGGCCCTCAGCAGAGAGGAGGCCCTGGAGAGGGTAGCTCTTCTCTGCAGCTGGTCATCCCATGTTGGTGCAGCTCTGGCTGAGCCTGGGGCATTTATGGACCTCAGAGGGGAGGAAGTGCATGCTGATTGGTCCATGGGCGTCCATGGGCAGGCCCAGAAAAGGCACCACAAGTTCCCACTCTGATGTGCAGGACTTGCAGCCCAGCCCCCAGGCCCTCCCTGGCCTCACCAGGGACCCGCCCCCTCCCACTCAGGAATCTCTGCCTCCTGCTGCCATTCCTGGCACCCAGACTGTTGGCACCTGCAGGCCAGCGCCGAGCTGCCTCAGCCCTCTCTTGGCTTCCCTCCCTTGTTGGCGCCCAAAGTCCAGAGGGGGCTGAGGTGGCAGGGGGCTGGTGTGAGCAGTGCCCTGAGTATGCCCACATCTGCTGGGCTGTGACAGCACTCAGGCTTGGCCCTCACTTTGCTCCAAGATCAGAATAGGTGCCAACAGTGGGGAGAAACCAGGCGGCAGGAGAGGGCATTTCCCACAAGGTGAGGATCTTCTTCCTGGGTCCCCAAGAGTGCAGGGATGCCTGGGTCTACAGCCAAGGTCTGGGAAGCTGCAGCTGCTCCCCAGGATGGAGGTCCTGCCTGCTTCATGGAGCAGGAGGCCCAGGTCACGCCTCCCTGCTGGAGCCAGTGTGACAGCAGTGGCCACTCCAGACAGCTCACCACTGCCATCACTGGCTGAAATCTGAAAGTGGCAGTGTCTCGGCTCTGCTGGCTTTTGTCCCAGGGAATACCTTTGGTGCTGCACACAACACCGATTCCCCTCTCTTCTAAGAAAACAAAAGCATCCTGGCTGGAGCCCTCAGAGGTTGGTGCTTGGCGGCCGTGGGCTTGTCCCCTCTGGCTCTGTTCCCCAACTCCAAGCTTGCTGGGCTCCTCCTACGGGCACTGGCACCAGAAGGAGGTGGCTTCCATCATGGAGCAGTGGGTGGTGGTGGAGTTGCAGGGACTCTGCTTCCCTATGCAATTCTTTCATTTTCCTTGGAGATTTCTCTTACATTTTTTAGGGCTTGGGAAACTGAGTGAGTGTTTTGACTGATTGAACTAAGAAAGTATTATGCACTAGAATCAGTACACTCCAGGCTGGATGCTGTCCGGATGCCCTTCTTCAGGTAGGAATGTCAGCCTCTTCTGGGGTGACAAGCTGGGATAAGAAACACATGTAGAGACAGGGAGAGGAAAGCACGTGCTCCCTGGGACGTGTACGTATGCACATGCCGTAGGTAGCTGAATGTCTCAGGAATGGTGTGAAGCTGCAAATCATCCCATCAGCTTTGAACGAAGGTGTGAATGATGCAAAAATCCCAGGGACTCAATGGCTTTTAGCTCCTGCACAAATTATTTCTTGGAGAGTGAAAATTGGCAGTGGCAGGAAATTGTAATACAAATCATCAGAAAAAACGGGTCCACTGTGACATCCAAATACCCCACAAATATTAATCCCAGAAGCCCCCAATTTCACAGTGGGGCCACAGAGACATCACAGCAAGGGGCACGGCTGAGGTCAGAGGTGCTGGCCGGGCCGGGCGCTGCAGCCACACAGAGCTTGGGAATGACAGCGGGGCTTTGGGCTGCCCCAGGGCCTTCCAGGGCCATGCCTCATCAGAACTATTTTCAGCACAGACACCTTTAGGCACTTGTGAGACCAGAAACTGGGGACCACTCCTGTGTGTCCGAGAAGCTTGACCAAGAGCAGGGTCAGGAGGGAGCGGGGCAGGGAAGCGGCACAGCTCAGAGCCCACGGGCTTCTGACCCGGCTTGGTCTGGTGCTTTGATTGTGCCCACTGCACCCTGAGACCCGTGGCCATCGGGGGGCAGAGGAGGCATCAGGGCAGCACGCTGGGAGCTCTTCCTCAGCCGAGGGGGTCCCCGCCGCCAGGCTCTGCACGCAACAGGCCACGGGGAGAGCGTGGCCACTGCCACTGGGCTCAGCAGACAAGTGCCAACTGGATTTTTTCATCAGAAAATTAAGAAAATGCTTCGCCAGCTGAGGAGTCTTGGGGAGTTAAACATGCGCTCTATGAGCCTGGCCCTCTCCTCTTGATCGCAGAGGGGAAATCTGCCCTGGGCCCCTGAGCCCTGCTGGCGAGCAGAGGACAATCCATGGGCCTCCTGGCGACTCTCTTGGAGGAAGGTTGTTTCGGCTGAATTCATTTCCCCCGAGGTTGCCCTTTAAAGATGGCACTGGGTCAAGGATCCCGCTTCCAAGGCTTTGGAGAGTTCCTCCTTCCTGATTGCATATTTGATTTTGTGTCAACATATTCCTTTTAAAATTAACAGTAAAGTCTTTTTTTTTTTTTTTTTTTTTAAGAGACAGGGCCTTGCTCTGTCACCCAGGCTGGAGTGCAGCAGCCTGATCTCGGCTCACTGCAACCTCCGCCTCCCGGGTTCAAATGATTCTCCTGCCTCAGCCTCCCAAGTAGCTGGGACTGCAGGTGCACACCACCGTGCCTGGCTAATTTTTGTATTTTTATAGAGATGGGTTTTCACCATGTTGGCCAGGCTGGTCTCAAACTCCTGACTTCAGGTGACCCACTTGCCTCGGCCTCCCAAAGTGCTGGGATTACAGGAGTGAGCCACCACACCCGGCCAGCAAAGTCATTTTGTTTGTGATATGGGGTCATTTGGAACCTCCGGGAGATGCCGGGAGCCATCCTGGGAGGGCTGAGGAAGGCTGTGGGCTGTGGAGGAGGGTGGGCGCTGACTCCTGTGAGGGATGGCAATTGCTCCTCCTGCGGAGATTTCCCGTGCCTGGCAAACCTCTGTTTTTTGATTCTCTTACTCTTTATGAGATGTTTGAGAGCCAATGGGACGATGGCATCCAGTTCCTGGGTCCCCTAAAGGGCAGTTTCCTTGACACTCAAGGCCTGGGGAGGGGCCTTCACGTTCTATGAAGCAAAGGGAGGTAGGTGGCTTGGGGCCTCTCCAGGCCAACCCCAGGCTGGAGGGGAAGCCAGGGGCTTCCCGTGCAATCAGCCCTAGCCTGTGCTCCGGGAACTGAGGCTGCTCCCTCCTGTTCTCAAATGAAACATCACACCTCCCTGGGGAGGCAAACAGCTCAATGGCAGGACCACAGGACGGGAATCTATAACAACCTGGGCTCACGTTTCTGTCGAGAACGGGTGTGCTCTTCAAAACCATAGTCTGAGAATTTACTGAGAGGCCAGGAGAACATGGGAACTCACATGGCGTCCTCCTTCACCGGGACCTCTAACTGAGTTAACCTCAGAGGGTGAAATTAACCCACTGTGCACGTTCCTTTCCTGACCCCCCACTGTGTTTACCATGCGTTAGTGCCTCATTCAAGAATATTTCAGGCCAGGTGCAGGGGCTCACATTTGTAATCCCAGCACTTTGGGAGGCCGAGGCGGGTGGATCACCTGAGTTCAGGAGTTTGAGACCAGCCTGGCCAACATGGTGAAACCCTGTCTCTACCAAAAATACAAAAAATTAGCCGGGTGTGGTGGTGTACACATGTAATCCCAGCTACTGGGGAGGCTGAGGCAGGAGAATCACTTGAACCAGGGAGGCGGAGGTTGCACTCCAGCCTGGGCAACAAGAGTGAAACTCGGTCTCAAAATAAAAAATTAAAAAAAATGCATAAAAACAGAATATTTCTAATTTCTCAGATGTTCCATATTTCACAGATTAAATCCTCTTCTCTCATCGTGGACCCAGTGGCCATCTGGGCCACGGACAGAGCAGGGACGACCTTCCCATGTGAGGCTAAAGAAACTAAGGCTCAGAAGGATGGAACGATTCATGTGGCCAAGGCCTTGTGGTTCCCAGGGGAGCGCGGGCTCGAATCCCATCCCCGCTGCTTGGCGGCGGCGGCCCCGGCTAAACTGCTTGGTGTTGAATTTCTCATCAGAACTCGGGCTGATCACACGCACCTCACAGGGCTGTTGTGATAAATGGCACGCGGCAAGCAGTGAGGAGCAGGGCTGGGAGGACGGCGGACACGCACCCAACCAGAGAGATTGGCCGAGCTGGCAAAGAAGGTTCACGCTGCCCCGCAGCAGCTGAGCGTACAGAGCAATTGTCACAGGTGCCGGCAGGAGAGACGCACCTCACCGTTGCTTCCTGATTAGTACTCGGGCAAAGAGCCTTGAACGGCCAGGCTGAGTGCGTTAGAGGACGTGGCAGCACTGCCATTAATCATGACCCAGAACCTCCTGCGCCCCACCTGGCTGCATCTGAGGAATGCGTGTGAAGACGCCTCTGCCTGGAGCACCATCTTGCTACACGCATCCCCGAGGACGGTGATTCCCCAGGCCTCCCAGCCTGCTGTCCATGCTCAGGAAGCCGCTCTGCAGGGCCAGGAATCTGCCTCCCACCAGTCCACGGGCTCCACGGTGCTGCTGTGTGGAGGACACGTGAGGCCATCTGTGGAAGCCACTGCTGACTCCTGGAACTCGGCAATGGGGCTCCTTCCCCAGGGGCCTCACGCATTCTCTTGGGCTCGCCAACTGCCTCTGCTTCCTGTAGTTTATGCTCAGTCAGTTATGCCAGCGGGAGGCCCTCTTCTTCACGTTGACCACGCGACCTGCGGAGATTGGAGCCAGCATCTTGCTCCTTGGGGTTCTGAGCTCTGACTCCTCAGCAAAGAATGTGTTCCAGAATGTGCTTCACCACTGGCACCAGCCTCCACGTGCTCCTGCTCAATTTCACGGTGTCCATAAAGGTCTGATGGCTGCAACGGCACATCCTGGGGCTGTCGTCCTTCAGCATCGGCTTCAATGCCACTTACGGGTTCCAGTCCATCCCAATCAGAAAGGACTTTGAACTCGTCATGGTTGAGGCAAAGGAATTCATTATCAGACCATGTTTGTTTCAGTATTCTGAGAAGCTACATGGGCTTGATTCTTTGCAGACCGGGAATGTGAAGATGAGCAATGGCAGGATGACAGAACAGACAGAACACACGCCCTGGAGAGGGGAGTCCTCCTCCCACACATCCCACAGCAGGATGATGGAGCACACACCCTGGAGAGGGGAGTCCTCCTCCTCCCACACGTCCCACAGCGGGATTATGGAACAGATGGAACACACACCCTGGAGAGGGGAGTCCTCCTCCCAAATGTCCCACAGTGGGATGATGGAACAGACAGAACACACGCCCTGGAGAGGGGAGTCCTCCTCCTCCCACATGTCCCACAGCGGGATGACGGAACAGACGGAACACACGTCCTGGAGAGGGGAGTCCTCCTCCTCCCACACGTCCCACAGTGGGATGATGGAACAGACGGAACACACGTCCTGGAGAGGGGAGTCCTCCTCCTCCCACACATCCCACAGTGGGATGATGGAGCACACACCCTGGAGAGGGGAGTCCTCCTCCCAAATGTCCCACAGTGGGATGATGGAACAGACAGAACACACGCCCTGGAGAGGGGAGTCCTCCTCCTCCCACATGTCCCACAGCGGGATGACGGAACAGACGGAACACACGTCCTGGAGAGGGGAGTCCTCCTCCTCCCACACGTCCCACAGTGGGATGATGGAACAGACGGAACACACGTCCTGGAGAGGGGAGTCCTCCTCCTCCCACACATCCCACAGTGGGATGATGGAGCACACACCCTGGAGAGGGGAGTCCTCCTCCTCCCACACGTCCCACAGCGGGATTATGGAACAGATGGAACACACACCCTGGAGAGGGGAGTCCTCCTCCCAAATGTCCCACAGTGGGATGATGGAACAGACGGAACACACGTCCTGGAGAGGGGAGTCCTCCTCCTCCCACACATCCCACAGTGGGATGATGGAGCACACACCCTGGAGAGGGGAGTCCTCCTCCTCCCACATGTCCCACAGTGGGATGACAGAACAGACAGAACACACGCCCTGGAGAGGGGAGTCCTCCTCCCACACATCCCACAGCGGGATGATGGAGCACACACCCTGGAGAGGGGAGTCCTCCTCCTCCCACACGTCCCACAGTGGGATGACAGAACCGACGGAACACACGCCCTAGAGAGGGGAGTCCTCCTCCTCCCACACGTCCCACAGCGGGATGACAGAACAGACGGAACACACGCCTTGGAGAGGGGAGTCCTCCTCCTCCCACACGTCCCACAGCGGGATGATGGAACAGACGGAACACACGCCCTGGAGAGGGGAGTCCTCCTCCCACACATCCCACAGCGGGATGATGGAACACACACCCTGGAGAGGGGAGTCCTCCTCCTCCCACACGTCCCACAGTGGGATGACGGAACCGACGGAACACACGCCTTGGAGAGGGGAGTCCTCCTCCTCCCACACGTCCCACAGCGGGATGATGGAACAGACGGAACACACGCTCTGGACAGGGGAGTCCTCCTGCTCCCAAATGTCCCACAGCGGGATGATGGAACAGACGGAACACACGCCCTGGAGAGGGGAGTCCTCCTCCTCCCAAATGTCCCACAGCGGGATGATGGAACAGACGGAACACACGCCCTGGACAGGGGAGTCCTCCTCCTCCCACACGTCCCACAGTGGGATGACGGAACAGACGGAACACACATGTCCCACAGGGGTATGACAGAACAGATGGAACACACGCCCTGGAGAGGAGAGTCCTCCTCCTCCCACACATCCCACAGTGGGATGATGGAATAGACGGAACACACGCCCTGGAGAGGGGAGTCCTCCTCCCACACATCCCACAGTGGGATGATGGAACAGACGGAACACACGCCCTGGAGAGGGGAGTCCTCCTCCTCCCAAATGTCCCACAGTGGGATGATGGAACAGACGGAACACATGCCCTGGACAGGGGAGTCCTACTCCTCCCAAATGTCCCACAGTGGGATGATAGAACAGACGGAACACACGCCCTGGACAGGGGAGTCCTCCTCCTCCTACACGTCCCACAGTGGGATGACGGAACAGACGGAACACACACGTCCCACAGGGGGATGACAGAACAGATGGAACACACGCCCTGGAGAGGAGAGTCCTCCTCCTCCCACACATCCCACAGTGGGATGATGGAATAGACAGAACACATGCCCTGGAGAGGGGAGTCCTCCTCCCACACATCCCACAGCAGGATAATGGAACACACACCCTGGAGAGGGAAGTCCTCCTCCCACATGTCCCACAGCGGGATGATGGAACAGACGGAACACACGCCCTGGAGAGGGGAGTCCTCCTCCTCCCACACGTCCCACAGCGGGATGATGGAACAGACGGAACACACGCCCTGGACAGGGGAGTCCTCCTCCTCCCACACGTCCCACAGCGGGATGACGGAATAGACGGAACACACACGTCCCACAGTGGGATGACTAAACAGATGGAACACATGCCCTGGAGAGGGGAGTCCCCCTCCCACACACTCCATCCTCAGTCAGCAGGTGGACATTCTGCTTTCAATGATGCCTTTGGGAAACACTCAGCTCAAACTGTAAAGACCGTCGAATGTTCAGGAGTCAGTGCCGTTCAGGGCCTCTGTGGCTCAGCATACAATGCCGACTCTGGACAAGCTGGGACGGGCTCGGGCTCCTATCCAAACAGCCCTCCTGTATCTGAAGCTGGTCACGAAAAGAAGGCCCGCCCTGCTGACCACTCGGGAAGCGTGCTGCCCACTGCTGACCGGAAACAGAGCTCGAGGCTGGTGTCTGGCTTCCACATGGACACACTAAAAGCAGGTCCCAGAGGAGCAGCAGTGATTGGCCCAATGCCACGGTCTTGGGGCTGGGTTTTGTGTCTTCTCATGTCTTAAACTGTGTCACTGGCATCCCCCTCAGATCTCTCAGAGAGTCGCCCCAAAATGGGATCGGAGGCGTGCTGGGCAGGTGGCCGGGACAGGTGGATGAGAAGGGCCTGAAGCCCCGGGGATTCCCGCACCCGAGGCGATTTTAACCCACACTAGTGTCACCCGTGCGTCTGTGTAGAAGGAACTCCACAGGCAGGGCTGTGCAGGGAGTGGATGCCGGAGGTGTGTGGGCTGCCGTGATGGGCAGCGTCCACCCAGTCACTGAGCTGGCTTAGAGGCACCAGGTCCCAGGGCTGAGCTGTGCCCCCTCCCCTCATGCTGGAGTCCCAGCCCTGAAAACAGGGTCTTTACAGAGGAAGGGAGCGGGGGTCATGTGGGCAGCCAGAATGCAGTATGACCTGTGTGGGGCTAGGAAGAAGCCCCTCGAGCTCTGGACCCTGACACGCAGAGGGAGAGTGTCCATGTGAAGGTGGAGATGGCCGTGGTTGTGCTGGGGAGCAAGACCTCTGGATAAGCCAGTCCTGCTGACTCCCTGCCCTCCCCTTCGGGCCTCCAGAACGGGAGACAGTCGCTTCAGCCACTTACACCACCCACCCCAGCGCTCTGTCTCTGCAGCCCTCCCACCCCAAGCAGCTGCCTGTGCCCTGGCTTGGCTCCCTGAGCAGCACCCGGAGCAGCCTGCAGTCGTGGAGTGTAGGCAACCTAGAGGCCAGCTCCAGACACAGAGCGAGGTGTGGCTGCGTGTGCTGGTGGCGACTTTCTGGCAGGAATGAGAACAGTTTTCCACAATAGGAGCACAGGTATAAGCCAGGCAGGGCTGCGCCATATGCACGGTGCCACTGGGAGGCCGTCCATGATTTCAACAGCTGTGACGATGAATCTCATCTGTGCGAGCAGAAACCAGGAGTGTGGCGGCCTATCACCAGGACACAGGACATCACTGGGGGTGGGGGGCTCACACACTTTATCACCAGACACAGGACATCACTGGGGGTGGGGGGGCTCACACACTTTATCACCAGGACACACATCACTGGGGGTGGGGGGGCTCACACACTTTATCACCAGACACAGGACATCACTGGGGGTGGGGGGGCTCACACACTTTATCACCAGGACACACATCACTGGGGGTGGGGGGGCTCACACACTTTATCACCAGACACAGGACATCACTGGCGGTGGGGGGGCTCACACACTTTATCACCAGACACAGGACATCACTGGGGGTGGGGGGCTCACACACTTTATCACCAGACACAGGACATCACTGGGGGTGGGGGGGCTCACACACTTTATCACCAGGACACAGGACATCACTGGGGGTGGGGGGGCTCACACACTTTATCACCAGACACAGGACATCACTGGGGGTGGGGGGCTCACACACTTTATCACCAGACACAGGACATCACTGGGGGTGGGGGGGCTCACACACTTTATCACCAGGACACACATCACTGGGGGTGGGGGGGCTCACACACTTTATCACCAGACACAGGACATCACTGGGGGTGGGGGGGCTCACACACTTTATCACCAGGACACAGGACATCACTGGGGGTGGGGGGGCTCACACAGTTTATCATAAGACACAGGACATCACTGGGGGTGGGGGGGCTCACACACTTTATCACCAGACACAGGACATCACTGGGGGTGGGGGGGCTCACACACTTTATCACCAGGACACAGGACATCACTGGGGGTGGGGGGCTCACATACTTTATCACCAGACACAGGACATCACTGGGGGTGGGGGGGCTCACACACTTTATCACCAGGACACAGGACATCACTGGGGGTGGGGGGGCTCACACACTTTATCACCAGACACAGGACATCACTGGGGGTGGGGGGCTCACATACTTTATCACCAGACACAGGACATCACTGGGGGTGGGGGGGCTCACACACTTTATCACCAGACACAGGACATCACTGGGGGTGGGGGGGCTCACACACTTTATCACCAGACACAGGACACACTTTATCACCAGACACAGTATCGCCAAAAGAACAGCTCTGACTTGTGGCTGTGCTGCCTGAGATTAACCCGTTTTGTGGAGTGGGGGGGCAGAGGCTGCACCTGTGACTGACGGTCTTGGGCTGGAGGGGAGCTGCAGAGAGCAGTGACTGCTGACCCTGCAGCAAGGGGCACAGAGCCTTACCAGGCAGGCGCCTCTGGAAAGGAGGCGACAGGAAACCTGCCCGTTGGCTTACTGGAGGCGGAACTAACAAGCAGGTGTGGAAAAGGCCCACAGAGCTCGCAGGAGCAACTCACCTCCACGGCGTGGGAGAAAGGGCACCCAGGGAGGTGCTAGGGTGAAGCTGGGAAAGGGGGAGTGGTGGCTCCGGGCGCACCCCCGGCCAGGGCAGAGCCCCATGCCCCCCAAGCCAGCTGAGGGCCCTGCCTCCCGGCCCCGGGTCCTGTGGCTCTGTGATGGCACCGCAGCCCCAGAGGGCTGATCTCGCTGACAAGGAGAGTCCCTGAGAAGGGACCTGGGTGCTTCCAGCCTGGGAATTGGGTGCCATCAGGCTGGGTGGCTGAGGGAGGAGGCAGGGAGAGCCCTGGGGCTGGACGAGGTAGCACCCACCGCGTCCCGAGGGCCAGGCCCAGCCCCGGCTTCCAGCCCTGCCTCGGCATCAGCTGCACAGCATCCTGTGGTGGTTTTGGGTCTGGAACTCGTCCATAAATACAGGTCTAGGGCGTTGATAAGAAGAGACTGTCCTAGGTGACTCCATGCGTCCCCCGTTCCCACTGTAAGGTCAGCAGGTGACCTTGCTTCCAGTGCTGTGCTCCTCACAGAAACGAAACGAAAAGTTAGGCTCTCCATGCGACAGTTATGGCGGAGATGACCGCGCGGAGACACAGGCCAGGAAGCCGGTCTGCACGGACCCCACGCCACAAAGCCTCAGCGTGTGCACCTCCTGTAGCTGCTGCCAGCGGCGTCCGCGGCACCGGGGCCTAAATCAACACAAGGGCGTCATCTCGGCACTGGACAGCAGGCGTCCAGGGCACACCCTAGGGTGCAGGCAGAGCTGGCTCCTCACAGCCGCAGGGCGAATCTGTCTTTTGCCTCTTCCAGCAGGAGGCCGCCGCGTTCCTTCCCCGTTCTCCAGCCAGCACCGCGGGCAGAGGCTCCCACAGCCAGCCCTCCATGCCTCACCGCCTCCCTCTCCCACACACAGGGGCTCTCGCCCCGACACTGGCCTGCCTGGACCTGCAGGAAATCACCTCCCTAATCCAGCATCGGCTGATGAGCAGCCCTGGTTCTGCAGCAGCCTGAACTGCCAGTTGTCACATGAGCCTGAGACCGCAGGGGTCCTGAGGGCACTGGGGGCTCTCGTCCCGCGGCCCCACACAGTGTGCAGAGACCCAGGGTCTCTTGCCAAGAGCGGACCTCAGCACTGTCATCCAGGCTTCCCCAGCCCCTTGCAGGCACATGGTTGGGCGACCCTCCCTGTCACAATGGTGACCCTAACTGGGAGCTCACAGAGGTGGTGAACTCCTCACATTCTTGCTGGTGAAAGACCACAAGCAACTGGATGCCTTTGAAAGCCTCGTGCTGCTAAGAGCAGGTCTGCTCAGCTGGCCAATCAGAGTACAGGGAGCCATGACAGAGGTGGGAGGAGGAAAAAGGAGGACAGAGGGAGGAGGGAGAAGAGGAGGACAGGGAGGATGAGGAAGATGGGATGAGGGAGAGGAGGGGGAAGAGGAGGACAGGGACGATGGGGAAGATGGGAGGAGGGGAAGGACAGGGGAGGAGGAGGACAGGGAGGATGAGGAAGATGGGAGGAGGGAGAGGACGGGAGGAGGAGGACAGGGAGTATGGGGAAGAAGGGAGGAGGGAGAGGACAGGGGAGGAGGAGGACAGGGAGTATGGGGAAGAAGGGAGGAGGGAGAGGAGGAGGAAGAAGAGGACAGGGAGGATGGGGAAGATGGGAGGAGGGGGAGGAGGTGGATGGGGAAGACGAGAGGAGGGGGAGGACAGAGAGAACAGGGGAGGAAGAGGACAGGGAGGATGGGGAAGATGGGAGGAGGGGAGGACAGAAGAGGAAAGGGGATGGGGAGGAGGGAGAGGACAGGGGAGGAGGAGGACAGGGGAGGACTAGGGCAGGGCTCAGCGGCAGGGTTTGAGATCTGTGGGCCGTGGCAAGGCCGCAGAACAGGCTGGTCGTGTTCCTACAGCATTGTGGAGATCTAGACACTCGGATCCCTGGGAAGCAGGCGTTCTGGAAGGGGAGCTCCAGAAGCGGGCAGGTGAGTCTCTCGTGGGTTTGCAGAGTTCCCCACAGACTCCCACATGGAGTGCCTGTGAGTGTCTGGAATGGGAAGGTGTTCACTAAAAGAACAGCTTTATTAGGAACCACTCATATCAGGAAAGTAAGTCGGGGGCAGCTGTTTTAAAATTAAAAAGACGAAAGGGACACAAAACTCAAAATGCAATGATGAGTCTTAACTGCACCCCGTGGGAGAAACAAAACGGATGACAATTGACCCCGCTGAGGAGAAAATGGTGGGAGTCCCGGGAGAGTGTGGCTGTGACGCCCCTGTGTGGACCCCCTGACCCCCGGGACCTTGGAATGCGGCCATGTTTGGAGACAGGTTCTCTGGAGAGGCCAGGGAGTGAAGGTGAGGTCCTGGTGGTGGCCCTCGTGTGCTGGTTCTGCTGTCCCTAAACAAAGGGGACCCCAGTCACAGACAGTGCCAGCAAGCTCAGGGAAAGCCTCGGACGCGGCCAGCCCCGGGGCCTGCACCGCAGCCTCCAGCCTCCGAATGGTGGGGAAACGCACTCCGTGCTTTCAGCTGCTCCTCTGCAGTCTCCGAAGCCTGGGCAGACTGGCACAGGTGGGCGTCTGAGGGCACTGAGGGGTTGTTTCGCTCACCTTAGTTGTAACGGGGCTGTGGATACCTGGGAGAAAGCCTTGCATTTAGGACTCGCAGGTAGACTGGAGTATTTGGACCTCATGACTTACTTGAAGTAGCCCAGCCAGAAAATCAGGGCGGTGCCCGAGGTGAGGCGAATACGGCCAGCACTGGGAGTCTGGCTGAGGCGGGCAGTGGGGGTGCAGGGAATGCCACGCTACCCCTCCCACTTGAGTGTTTAAAACTCTTGCAATAAGAAGTGTGTGAGAAGTCCTGCAGAGCCAGGCACACTTCTCTGGAGAGTCCTGCAGGAGCAGCGTGCGTGGGCTGCGGCTGGGTCTACACTGCGGGGTGCGGGCGGCACACGCCTTCCTGGGAGCTGCTGAGGAGGCCTGGGCCCCTCACCTCCTTCAGCCCCGGCTCCATCCCCCTGTGAATCCAGGGCTATTTCGAGGATGAAAAGGAGGCGCTTAGCCCCGTGCCTCACATGGAAACACCTGATGAGCCTTTGCCGAAGTGCTCAGGCCCGGGACGGCCGCCGGGGTCACCGCACTGCACGGCCGGGCCGTGGAACCACCTCGGTCCCGAGCGACGGGCCGGAAGGAGCCGTGGTGGATCCTCGTGGTGGGGGAGGATGGGCCGTGGAATGTTTTTATCAATGACTTGATGATGTGAAAACCAGGTTTATTAAACGAGCAGATGGCGCAGAGCTGAGAGGGAGGCGACGCGGTGGCTCAGGAGCCACAGCTCAGAGGAACAAGCATCAGTGACGGCAGATGAACACAGGGCTCGGCTCTGTTCACAACGCTCCACGGTCACTAAGGCGGCGCGGGGGCCTGGGCTGCACGGAGGCCGTGAGGAAGACGCCCTGCCTGTTAGTGAGTTCAGCCTCAGAATCAGCAGCGCCGAGATGCGCGCGTGGCAGGCTGGACGTGATTTTCAGTGGGAGAGGGAGGACGCCCAATCCAGGCAGAAGCACAGGGCCCGGGGCCCCTCTGGTCACGGGCAACGACGCACCCAGGAGGGTGGGCCCCGCTGCTGCCACCCGGAAGGCCGGGCTCACCCCACACTCTCGGAGACCCTTCTCGCACAAAGATCCCGTAAGCAGAATCGGAAGGAGGACGTGAGAAGGATGGGCCACCGCGCCACAGCAGGCCGGACATCTCACGAACCTCCTGGTTCAGCTCTCAGAGAGACAGTAAAGAGCATGGAAAATCTGAGCCCGGAGCAGCTGAACTGTGTGGCATGTCGCTGCGGCTTCTAACCGAGAAACCCGCCAGCGCTGCTTAGCACCAGACGGCCCGAACAGTTCACGGAAGGCGCGCTCGCCGCGATAGTGCAGAGACGACGCTTCCGGACAATGTTTCCGTTAGAGAAGCGCCTAGCGAGAAGGACTCTACATCTCTTCCCCGAAAAAGAATCCGCAGTCTCCGGCAGAATGGCTGCCTGGAACAGCTTCTGCCTGTGAGGTAGCAAAAAAAAAGGCCCACCCGGGATTTGCTGGGATATTTTCTTTCCAACACCAACGAACCAACAGCCTTCCCAAATCCTAGGGGCAGAGTCAGCTGGCGCTGAGATCAAAACGGGCGGAGGGAAGGCGGCCAGGTCGGGAGTCTCTCCAGCGGCTTTCTTTGCGAGGTGACATACGCACCCAGAACCTTTTTCTACAGAAGGAAAAAGAAAGCCTGTGCTTAATCATCAAAGTTAGAGAATCACCCATGTATTGACCTTTATAAGGAAATCATGGCCGGGGCACAGTGGCTCACGCCTGTAATCCCAGCACTTTGGGAAGCCGAGGTGGGTGGATCATCTGAAGTTGGAAGTTTGACACCAGCCTTACCAACATGGAGAAACCCCGTCTCTACTAAAATTACAAAAAATTAGCTGGGCATGGTGGCGCATGCCTGTAATCCCAGCTACTCAGGAGGCTGAGGCAGGAGAATTGCCCGAACCCAGGAGGCGGAGGTTGTGGTGAGCCGAGATCGCGCCATTGCACTCCAGCCTGGGCAACAAGAGCGAAACTCCGTCTCAACAAGAACAAAAAGCAAATCATGATACTTTTTGGTCACTCAGAAGTAACCAAGGCAAAATATTTGTCTTAGAGGACTCTGCTTAGAGTTTTGGGAGAGAAAAAATCTAAACCAAAGGTTTATTTAGAAAGAAATTGTTCCTGTAATCCCAGCACTTTGGGAGGCCAAGGCGGGTGGATCACGAGGTCAAGAGATCGAGATCATCCTGGTCCACATGGTGAAACCTCGTCTCTATTAAAGATACAAAAAATTAGCTGGGCATGGTGGTGCGTGCCTGTAGTCCCAGCTATTCAGGAGGCTGAGGCAGGAGAATTGCCTGAATCCAGGAGGTAGAGGTTGCAGTGAGCCGAGATCGCGCCATTGCATTCCAGCCTGGGTAACAAGAGTGAGACTCCATCTCAAAAAAAAAAAAAAAAAAAAGAAAAAGAAAGAAATTGTTTTCTGAGTATTGCAAGTAAAGCTGTGCTTAGCCAGAGTGCTGTGGTTTCTAATGCTTCTGCAGGAGTTTGAAACGTCTGTGGATTTTTCCAGCACACATGCACAATCCCAGGTGAGCCCATGGCAACCTATGAGGCCCGCACCTGGGGGACCGGGCTTCAGCTGTGATGGGCTGTGCGCTAAACCCCAAAGTTCTTGTCTGCCAAGTGAAGGGGTTTCTTGTGAGAACCAGAGGTGGCACATTCACGGGCATGGGGGTTGCTGGCTCATGACGCCCCGGCTATGCTGTGGTCAGGATGCCGCTTATGCAGCTGCAGCTCAGGGCCAGCCTGGTGACCCCAACTCCTGGGAATGGTATTCAGATGGGACTCTGCATCACTGGATCAGATTGCAAGGCAAGGCTCTGGGAGATGCCCACAGCTGCGCCCCTGGCTGTGAAGTGGCTATGATCCACCAAGCAGCAATGCCTGCAGAAGCCAGGAGATGTGAACCCCACATCCCTCTCCTCCGAGCTGTTTTCGTGTCCCTGGGCCTTCAGTTTCGTCCTCTCTGAACTCTCTCTGAATTGTTTGTCTTGTTTCTCTCTCTCTCTCTCTCTCCCATTATTACGACACAGAGTGAAAAATACTTTTCTGTTTATGATACTGCACCAAAATAGTATTATATCCCTGTTCTTAATTTGAAATGCAGAAAAGCGAAATGCTGCATAATTCCTCTTTAAACATTCAAAAAACAGAAAATGCATATTAAGTTCTTTAAAATTCCAAGATAATACAACTAGACCTGGCATGGTGCCAGCCAAGCATCTCATAATGTGAGCTTCCTTCTCCTGGGGGGGACCGCTCGGATCAGGGCGCATCGGGGAAGTTGGGCGACTCTGTCCATCTCCTGGGCAGAAGAATGACCGGGGAAGCGCTGCATGGGGAAGGCGGGGCAGGAGAGAAGGGAGGGGTGGTCCCGAGGACCCTTTCAGTAGACCTGGGAGTGCCCAGCTAACTCGTGGAGAGGACGAGGTGGGAGCGGCAGGTGCGACAGAGGGCGTGAAGGTTCCATCCCCACCCGGAGGACAGCTTGTGCCTGGTGCGGAGAGTCACTCCCATCCCCACACGGCGACAGCCTGTGCCCAGGGTTTAGAGTCACCTCCATCCCCACACGAGGACAGCGTGTGCCCAGTGCTCAGTCACCTCCATCCCCACATGAGGACAGCGTGTGCCCAGTGCTCAGTCACCTCCATCCCCACATGAGGACAGCATGTGCCCAGTGCTGAGTCACCTCCATCCCCACATGAGGACAGCCTGTGCCCAGTGCTCAGTCACCTCCATCCCCACATGAGGACAGCCTGTGCCCAGTGCTGAGAGTCACCTCCATCCCCACATGAGGATAGCGTGTGCCCAGGGCTCAGAGTCACCTCCATCCCCACATGAGGACAGCCTGTGCCCAGTGCTGAGAGTCACCTCCATCCCCACACGAGGACAGCGTGTGCCCAGTGCTCAGTCACCTCCATCCCCACACGAGGACAGCGTGTGCCCAGTGCTCAGTCACCTCCATCCCCACACGAGGACAGCCTGTGCCCAGTGCTCAGTCACCTCCATCCCCACACGAGGACAGCGTGTGCCCAGTGCTCAGTCACCTCCATCCCCACACGAGGACAGCGTGTGCCCAGTGCTCAGTCACCTCCATCCCCACACGAGGACAGCGTGTGCCCAGTGCTCAGTCACCTCCATCCCCACATGAGGACAGCGTGTGCCCAGTGCTCAGAGTCACCTCCATCCCCACATGAGGACAGCCTGTGCCCAGTGCTGAGAGTCACCTCCATCCCCACACGAGGACAGCGTGTGCCCAGTGCTCAGTCACCTCCATCCCCACACGAGGACAGCGTGTGCCCAGTGCTCAGTCACCTCCATCCCCACACGAGGACAGCGTGTGCCCAGTGCTCAGTCACCTCCATCCCCACACGAGGACAGCGTGTGCCCAGTGCTCAGTCACCTCCATCCCCACACGAGGACAGCGTGTGCCCAGTGCTCAGTCACCTCCATCCCCACACGAGGACAGCGTGTGCCCAGTGCTCAGAGTCACCTCCATCCCCACACGAGGACAGCGTGTGCCCAGTGCTCAGTCACCTCCATCCCCACACGAGGACAGCGTGTGCCCAGTGCTCAGAGTCACCTCCATCCCCACATGAGGACAGCCTGTGCCCAGTGCTCAGTCACCTCCATCCCCACATGAGGACAGCCTGTGCCCAGGGCTCAGTCACCTCCATCCCCACACGAGGACAGCGTGTGCCCAGTGCTCAGAGTCACCTCCATCCCCACACGAGGACAGCGTGTGCCCAGTGCTCAGTCACCTCCATCCCCACACGAGGACAGCATGTGCCCAGTGCTCAGTCACCTCCATACCCACACGAGGACAGCCTGTGCCCAGTGCTCAGTCATCTCCATCCCCACATGAGGACAGCGTGTGCCCAGTGCTGAGTCACCTCCAACCCCACATGAGGACAGCCTGTGCCCAGTGCTCAGTCACCTCCATCCCCACATGAGGACAGCCTGTGCCCAGTGCTGAGAGTCACCTCCATCCCCACATGAGGATAGCCTGTGCCCAGGGCTCAGAGTCACCTCCATCCCCACATGAGGACAGCATGTGCTCAGAGTCACCTCCATCCCCACACGAGGACAGCGTGTGCCCAGGGCTCAGAGTCACCTCCATCCCCACATGAGGACAGCCTGTGCCCAGTGCTCAGAGTCACCTCCATCCCCACACAAGGACAGCCTGTGCCCAGTGCTGAGAGTCACCTCCATCCCCACACGAGGACAGCGTGTGCCCAGTGCTCAGTCACCTCCATCCCCACACGAGGACAGCGTGTGCCCAGTGCTCAGTCACCTCCATCCCCACATGAGGACAGCATGTGCCCAGTGCTCAGTCACCTCCATCCCCACATGAGGACAGCCTGTGCCCAGTGCTGAGAGTCACCTCCATCCCCACACGAGGACAGCATGTGCCCAGTGCTGAGAGTCACCTCCATCCCCACATAAGGACAGCGTGTGCCCAGTGCTGAGAGTCACCTCCATCCCCACATAAGGACAGCCTGTGCCCAGTGCTCAGTCACCTCCATCCCCACACGAGGACAGCGTGTGCCCAGTGCTCAGAGTCACCTCCATCCCCACATAAGGACAGCCTGTGCCCAGTGCTCAGTCACCTCCATCCCCACACGAGGACAGCGTGTGCCCAGTGCTGAGTCACCTCCATCCCCACATGAGGACAGCCTGTGCCCAGTGCTCAGTCACCTCCATCCCCACACGAGGACAGCGTGTGCCCAGTGCTGAGTCACCTCCATCCCCACATGAGGACAGCCTGTGCCCAGTGCTCAGTCACCTCCATCCCCACACGAGGACAGCCTGTGCCCAGTGCTGAGTCACCTCCATCCCCACATGAGGATAGCGTGTGCCCAGGGCTCAGAGTCACCTCCATCCCCACACGAGGACAGCGTGTGCCCAGTGCTGAGAGTCACCTCCATCCCCACATGAGGACAGCCTGTGCCCAGTGCTGAGAGTCACCTCCATCCCCACATAAGGAGAGCGTGTGCCCAGGGCTCAGAGTCACCTCCATCCCCACATGAGGACAGCCTGTGCCCAGTGCTCAGTCACCTCCATCCCCACATGAGGACAGCGTGTGCCCAGTGCTGAGAGTCATCACAACCCCCACACAGAGGTCAGCGTGTGCCACCACCACTGAGTACTGTACACCTGCCATGACAGTACAGCACGGGCCTTCCAAGCCACAGAGCCACGGGGAAGCTGGTCCTCTTGGACCACGTGTGGCTGCTTTGGAGCCAGCTGTGTTCTGTGAAGTGAGCAGCGGCCACAGGCGAAGCAGGAGTAACGACAGAGGAGGTGGCCGACTCTCCGGAGCCTGGCAGTGGTGAGTTTCAGCCAAGCTGCTGTTCTCAGGGGACAGGATTTCCTTCCAAAGGCAAGATGGCCGGGAGTATGGGGAAGAAAGTAGGGGACACGAGTTTGCTCAGAATAAACCTATGTGTTCATGAACACACACACACACACACACACACACACACACACACACACACTGTTTTTTTTTTTGAGATGGAATGTCACTGTTGTTGCCCAGGCTGGAGTGCAATGGTGCGATCTTGGCTCATCACAACCTCCGCCTCCTGGGTTCAGGCAGTCCTGCCTCAGCCCCCCGAGTAGCTGGGACTACAGGTGTCCGCCACCATGCCCGGCTAATTTTGTATTTTTAGTAGAGACAGGGTTTCACCATGTTAGCCAGGCTGGTCTCAAACTCCTGACCTCAGGTGATCCACCTGCCTCGGCCTCCCAAAGTGCTGAAATTACAGGCGTGAGCCACTGCACCTGGCCGTGAACATATTTTTATCTGGGGTTCTTCCAGGAGGTGGACTTGCCCTTCTCTGCCTTCCCTGGTGGCCTGTCAGCCACGAAAGGTGGTGCTGTGTCTTCACGCCCCGGCACAGGCAGGAGCCCTGGTGGCCTGTCAGCCACGAAAGGTGGTGCTGTGTCTTCACACCGCGGCACAGGTAGGAGCCCTGGTGGCCTGTCAGCCACGAAAGGTGGTGCTGTGTCTTCACGCCCCGGCACAGGCAGGAGCCCTGGTGGCCTGTCAGCCACGAAAGGTGGTGCTGTGTCTTCACGCCCCGGCACAGGCAGGAGCCCTGGTGGCCTGTCAGCCACGAAAGGTGGTGCTGTGTCTTCACACCGCGGCACAGGTAGGAGCCCTGGTGGCCTGTCAGCCACGAAAGGTGGTGCTGTGTCTTCACACCGCGGCACAGGCAGGAGCCCTGGTGGCCTGTCAGCCACGAAAGGTGGTGCTGTGTCTTCACGCCCCGGCACAGGCAGGAGCCCTGGTAGCCTGGCAGCCATGAAAGGTGGTGCTGTGTCTTCACGCCCCGGCACAGGCAGGAGCTCTGGTGGCCTGTCAGCCACAAAAGGTGGTGCTGTGTCTTCACACCGTGGCACAGGTAGGAGTCCTGGTGGCCTGTCAGCCATGAAACGTGGTGCTGTGTCTTCACGCCGCGGCACAGGCAGGAGCCCTGGTGGCCTGTCAGCCACGAAAGGTGGTGCTGTGTCTTCACGCCCCGGCACAGGCAGGAGCCCTGGTGGCCTGTCAGCCACGAAAGGTGGTGCTGTGTCTTCACGCCCCGGCACAGGCAGGAGCCCTGGTAGCCTGGCAGCCATGAAAGGTGGTGCTGTGTCTTCACGCCCCGGCACAGGCAGGAGCTCTGGTGGCCTGTCAGCCACAAAAGGTGGTGCTGTGTCTTCACACCGTGGCACAGGTAGGAGTCCTGGTGGCCTGTCAGCCATGAAACGTGGTGCTGTGTCTTCACGCCGCGGCACAGGCAGGAGCCCTGGTGGCCTGTCAGCCACGAAAGGTGGTGCTGTGTCTTCACGCCCCGGCACAGGCAGGAGCCCTGGTGGCCTGTCAGCCACGAAAGGTGGTGCTGTGTCTTCACGCCCCGGCACAGGTAGGAGTCCTGGTGGCCTGTCAGCCACGAAAGGTGGTGCTGTGTCTTCACGCCCCGGCACAGGCAGGAGCCCTGGTGGCCTGTCAGCCACGAAAGGTGGTGCTGTGTCTTCACGCCCCGGCACAGGCAGGAGCCCTGGTGGCCTGTCAGCCACGAAAGGTGGTGCTGTGTCTTCACGCCCCGGCACAGGCAGGAGCCCTGGTAGCCTGGCAGCCATGAAAGGTGGTGCTGTGTCTTCACGCCCCGGCACAGGCAGGAGCTCTGGTGGCCTGTCAGCCACAAAAGGTGGTGCTGTGTCTTCACACCGTGGCACAGGTAGGAGTCCTGGTGGCCTGTCAGCCATGAAACGTGGTGCTGTGTCTTCACGCCGCGGCACAGGCAGGAGCCCTGGTGGCCTGTCAGCCACGAAAGGTGGTGCTGTGTCTTCACGCCCCGGCACAGGCAGGAGCCCTGGTGGCCTGTCAGCCACGAAAGGTGGTGCTGTGTCTTCACGCCCCGGCACAGGCAGGAGCCCTGGTGGCCTGTCAGCCACGAAAGGTGGTGCTGTGTCTTCACGCCCCGGCACAGGCAGGAGCCCTGGTGGCCTGTCAGCCACGAAAGGTGGTGCTGTGTCTTCACGCCCCGGCACAGGTAGGAGTCCTGCATCCCACGAGCTTCCTGATAGAGCTGTGTCGGCAGAACCCCAGGAGGAGGTGCAGGCAGCTTCTTTCCTGCTCAGCATGAGTCTCTGGAGGGAGGTGCTTCCCCCGCACCCCTGACTGGGCTCAGAATGGGTGGGGCCATCCTGATCCCAGGGAGCACATCAGTGCCCGTCCTCATATGGCCGCCCAGTCGGCACTGACTGCTTCCTTGAGAGGCTGCTCGTGTCCAATGTGGGCACAGGACACTTCACCATCACTAGGTACCTCACCCGAACCCCATCCACACTGCACAGACAGCCTGGGTGGCTGCAGGGTGCATGGGAGGAAAAGCCATCACCACGTCATTTCTGCCACGCTCCGGGCTGTCTCTGGGGACGGTGTGCTGTCGGAGAAACAGGCTTTGAGCTTGAGTATTTACCATAAAACACCTCCTCACCCACGTAAACGACCAGACACACACAGCACGTCATGCAAGCTTACCGCACGGCTGCTTCCTGTGAACCGGCCACCCGGCGGGACAGCAGAACGCCTCCCTCACTGCCACCCTCACGTGTCCTACCACAGCCCTCTGCCCCTGCCCTCACCCCCCAGGCTGCTGCTCTCTGAGGACCGTGTCCAGGCCCCCTTGGTCCATTGCAGTGGCCCCGACACAGAAGGTGCTTATTAAATATCTGCCAGTTGGCTGATGGGATGTATTATAGTTTGCTTTTCTTCTAAATATAAAGCTTATAAATCACAAAGCTTCTGTTTTTAGAGCTCTTTAGGGTTCAACATCCCCAGACCTCATAGAAACTGCTGTGAACACTAAGTGGTGAGCAGGAGGTTGCAGTCAGTGGGTGAATGGGATTTTACACAGGGCTGCAGCTCCCCAGGTTAGTTTCTGAAGCCAGACAAGATTCCACCTTCTCACTGCTCTGACCTGTAAGGCTTCCCGTGGGCTGGCAAGAGGTGAGGGCAGCGTGCATTGGGGGGTGCGGGGGGGAGCTGTGCTGCTGCACATGAGGCTGGGTGGCATGTCAGTAACACCAGGCTGGTCCCTTGACCGACTCCGAAGGGCTGAGGCAGGGACACAGTGACAGAGACGGCCTCGGCCCTGGGGACCCTGGTCCCACCTGCCGCAGTGATGCTGAGCTGGAGCGAGTGTGGCTGAGCCGTGCTCTCGGAGTGTGAGTTGACCAAGCTCCCTCTGGTTCATCAGAGACGCATGCAAGGCCTTGTCTGAGGGTTCTGGGAAGGCTACCCACGCTGACATTTCTCATTCATGAATCAACATTGTGAGTCTCTGTTTCCCTCCAAAACTGGTCGGGAACATGTCTGAGATCCTTCCTCCCTGCGGGGTGGGCTATGACTCAGGCAGAACCTTCCCTGGAACCTGCTGTACACACAGAGGGTGAGCGGGGCAGACGCCAGGGCTGCACGGCCCTCGCCCTCCTCATCCGTCAGCCGCATAGTGTGTCCTGCGCAGCGGAAAACACGAGACGGTGCCTCTCCCGCCCCACACGAGTCGCCCCAGAGAACTACTGGCTTCTTATGTTTCCATTTTCTGGCAGTGATACCTCGACAGGTAGCAGGTGCTCAGTCATGTTTGTGGAAATAACTGTAACACTAAAGACGCTGTAATAGCGACCGCGGTTCACTCTATGCCTACGATGCGCTGGTGCCGTGTGAATGAGCTCGTCCGATCCTTACAGCAGGAATATTTCAAGGATGACAGCACGACCCCAACTACAGATGCGGACGCTCCAAGAGGTTAAGGAACATGTTTCAGGTCACACGGTGACAGAGGACAACAGATCTGATGCTCACCGGGGTGCAGAGGTCCCCGAGCCTGCGCTGCAGGGAAGGAAGACGCTGGTCCCCGAGCCTGCGCTGCAGGGAAGGAAGACGCTGGTCCCCGAGCCTGCGCTCGGAAAGGAAGATGCTGGCTCCTTGATGCTTGAGCCGGGGAGGGCATCACAGAGGGGAGAGTCCCATGAGGGCCTTCCTAGAGAGGGCGAGTCTACTGTAGAGGAGGAGGTGCTGAGAAGGAGGAGGGGAGGGCTCTCCAGACCCTGAGGATGGGGTGAGTCCCCCACCTGTAACCCTGGCCTCCCTGCTCCAGGGCTCATATGTACAGGTCAGCACAGCCAGTTCCCCCACCTGTAACCCTGGCCTCCCTGCTCCAGGGCTGGTACCTACAGGTCAGCACAGCCAGTTCCCCCATCTGTAACCCTGGCCTTCCTGAGCCAGGGCTGATACCTACAGGTCAGCATGGCCAGTTCCCCCATATGTTACCCTGGCCTCCCTACCCCAGGGCTCGTACCTACAGGTCAGCACGGCCAGTTCCCCCACCTGTAACCCTGGCCTCCCTCCTTCAGGGATAGTACCTACAGGTCAGCACGGCCAGTTCCCCCACCTGTAATGCTGGCCTCCCTACCCCTGGGCTCGTACATACAGGTCAGCACGGCCAGTTCTCCCACCTGTAACCCTGGCCTCCCTACCCCAGGGCTCGTACGTACAGGTCAGCACGGCCAGGGAGCGATTCTTCGGCATGTTCTCCTCCCTCTGGGCCACGAGCGAGCTGTTGGGCTCTGCCTGGTAGGCGCACAGCGCTTCCCACTCCTTCTCCAGCCGGTTCTTATTCTTCACGTGGTCCTCCATGTAGGACTGAAAGGGAAACACAGGGTCAGGAGCACGCATGAGTGGGGAGCCCGGAGTGGCAGATGCACAGAGGGCAGTAGAGGATTTCCCACACGCTGCGTGGGCTGAGCCTACCACACGCACAAGCCCGGGCCGCGCCCCCCACGCAGACAAGCCTGGGCCACGCCCCCCACGCAGACAAGCCCGGGCCGCGCCCCCCACGCAGACAAGCTCGGGCCGCGCCCCCCATGCACAGAGGCCGGGGCTGCTCCACGACATCACTGAACGGGGAGCTCTCCGTGTCCTGCCACGTGTGCTCCGGCGCACACTGCACATGATGCCATGTGACTGCTGAGTGAAGTATGTGCATCGTTAGGACACGTTTTACAGACGTAACTGTAAACTCAGGTGTAGGTGTGTGTTTGGGAATCAGTTTACAGATGACAATAAGCATACACATTATTTCAGGGCAGGGAGCTCAGACCAGGCTCTTGGTGGGGCTGTTCCACGTTCCCATTTCTGCCTGCATAGAAGTCACGTTTCTTAAAACGGACACAGTTTTCTGAACCCTCTGGGTGTGACGCGTTCCAGAGGCTGGGCTGCTCTGATCTGTGCAAAACGGGAAACAGCCTCTGGCATGAAACAAACACACGGACGGAAGCAAATTCTTCCACCCTCGGAGGCTCCAGTCTTAACTATTCTGGCGCTTGTTGGTGAGCATGACCACGAGTAGACAAGGAGACAAAGGTCTCCTGAAAACCCCCTTCCACAAAGACCCCGGGCCGCCAGCAGTCCACTCGCTTCTCATTGATCTGTACAGTTGAGAACTGGCCCTGATTTTAAGGAAGAGCATTTCAAAGGACCAAAGCCAGTGCACGATCGCACCACAGGAAATGACGGCCTTCGCTGCTGTCATTCTGAGCACAGATTTGCAAGGTGCTGTGTGTCATGTGTAGACGCAGGTTCCAAGTGTGTCCACACAGGAAAATAAAACCTGCACATGCACACATAGTCCTTTGGTGCAAAGTGGCCATGCACCCCAATGTCAGTCCCGGGGTTCAGGCCCCTCTCACCTTCCGCCTGCCCCCGGCACCCCCACATTCCATTCATTGACACCCCTTCTGATTGACCTGAGGAGCTGGGATGGTCCGTCCCTGCACACTGCTGCCTGTTCCAGGAGACAGGTGGAGAAAGAGACAAACAGGGCAGGAGGGCCGGGCACTGGGCGAGGAGGGAATCTGGGGTCATCGTGCCTTCAGTGAAGTTTTGATCACAGCTGACCTGAGCCCATGCAGCAAACACAAACCCTGCCATGCTGGCCGGGCTCACACAGGACTGGGTGCATCAGGCATGTGGGCGGGTCATGCGACAGCCCTTCATCTGGGTGGGTGTGCTTGCTCGGCTCAGGGTGGGCTCTCTGAGGCTGCCTGTTGGGGGGTCCCAGGTGGTCACTGTCGTCCCCACCATGACCTGCTTGAGCCAGCTGGGAACAGCAGAGGGGCTCCAGTGCCACGAGAGGCTGCAGCAACTCCACGCGGCCAACGCTTTTCCTGAGCACACCGTGCCAGGAACAGAAGCACTGGGGCTGCTCTGAGCCGAAGCAAATGAGTTCGTCCACTTCCCTCACCAGCCCGGACACTCAGGCAGCCTTGGGGTTCCCTTGTGTGTGGAAGAAGCACCCCACAGAGATGTTTTAAGTTATGAAATTAGGCAAAATTCAAATGGCTCAATCTAGAAAATGCAAACTACATACTCTTTCTTTCGAGACAATCGTTCTGGAATTTCAAATTCATATGTGCATACCAAAGTTACCCTAGCAGGAAAAGCAGTTTTCAATGACGTAGTACTTAAGTTTTGTGAAAATACTGACTCGCTCATCTAGCCCAAATCTGGTGTGTGAGGGGAACTGGGAGGTGGGTAGTCACAGGGAAAGTACAGTCTCAGTCTGTTTCTGTAGCTGCTTTTCTCAAGGTGGGCTTCTGTCGAGTTCTGCAAATAAATAGGTATACAATGGTTCCTGGCAAACCAACTCTGCATCCTAACTCTTCTTGGGAAAATGCTCTTTTCATAAAATCCATCACAAACAAATAGGCTTCCTTCTATAAAACATGATGGGTTCTAAAATGATGAACTCTGGCAGGTTTAATCCAATTGAAAATAGTCTGCAAAAGAGGCACTGGATATATTAATTCCTACAAACGGCAGCTGCTTAAATTTTCACACTTATCTTAACTAAGGGAAGCAAAATTATCCTCTACGTTCTCTTGAATTTCTAAATTTATGGCAAAAATATAAACTGATACAGCTCTGTTCCGCAAGCTCAGGCAGTAGGAGGGAGGAAGAGGTAGATACTGACGTGGTACCGTTTCAATGAGCATGAAGTCTTCTGCAGAGTACTTGACTGCATTAAAACTGAGATAATGTAATCCCAGCACTTTTGGAGGCCAAGGCAGGTGGATCACAAGGTCAAGAGATCGAGACCATCCTGGTCAACATGGTGAAACCCTGTGTCTACTAAAAATACAAAAAATTAGCTGGGCATGGTGATTCGTGCCTGTAATCCCAGCTACTCAGGAGGCTGAGGCAGGAGAATTGCCTGAACCCAGGAGGCGGAGGTTTCAGTGAGCCGAGATGGCGCCATTGCACTCCAGCCTGGGTAACAAGAGTGAAACTCTGTCTCAAAAAACAAAAAACAAAAAAACAAAAAACAAAAAACAAAAAAACCACTGAGATCAAGCTGCATCTCTCGGATACGCCATGCCAGCCGTGTTTGTCCCATTCCGCTCATTTCAGTTTGATCTGTTCTGTTTTCTTCTACCAATATTTTTTATGAAACATCCTTTGTGATATGAAACTGATGAAATATCTCCCAACCACCTCGTAGGAGTCTTTCTCCTCCTTCATGACTTGTAGGTAAGATGCTTTTCGTCTGTGGGGAAGCCAGGCCCTCAGGGCAACGTTTTAAACAACGAAAGCAAAACCAAAAGGACCACGGGTGCCTAGTGCAGATGCTCCCCTTCCTAGATGGGTTCTGGCCCCAGAGTTCCTTAAAGGGTATTGAGGCCAGGCGCAGTGGCACAAGCCTGTAATCCTAGCACTTTGGGAGGCTGAGGCAGGCAAATTGCCTGAGGTCAGGAGTTCAAGACCAGCCTGGCCAACAGGGCGAAACCCTGCCTCTACTAAAATACAAAAATCAGTTGGGTGTGGTGGCATGTGCCTGTAATCCCAGCTACTCTGGAGGCTGAAGCACGAGAATCGCTTGAACTTGAGAAGTGGAGGTTGCAGTGAGCCAACATTGTGCCATTACACTCCAGCCTGGGCAACAAGAGCAAAACTCTGTCCCAAAAAAAAAAAAAAAAAAAAGAAAAAGAAAAAAAGAAAGTGCATTGAACACAGGTAACCGACTGAGCGTCACAGCTGAGCCTAGCCTGCCTTACACGTGCTCAGAATACCTATAATCCTCTGCAGCTGGGCAAAACCATCTCACATGAAGCCTGTTGAGGATAAAGTGTGGAATATGTTATGTGATTCATCGAACACTGAACTGAAAAGTAACGGCGCGGTTGCACAGGTGCTCCAAGTTCAGTTTCTATTTAATGTGAGTTCTTCCGAACCACCGTAAAATCAAACCATTATAAGCAAATTGCTTCTGCACCACACCATTTAGAGTAAAACCATCGTAAGTTGGGGGCCGTCTGTACTGTGGGCGTCCGCGTCCTGCGTGTGAACCTGGACAAGTACGGCAACTCTAGTCAGATGTCTTCTGGAATTATCAGGAAGCTAACATGTAATTTAAACGGTACTCACGTCCTTTCCCCGATAGTGGGCATTTAGCTATAGTGTTTTAAAAACTGACATTTAAACAAACAAATCAGTAAGAAAAAAGCAAACAATCTTATCAAAAAGTGGGCTAAGGGCACGAATAGGGAATTCGCAAAAGAAGATACACAAATGGCCAACAAACCTATGAAAAAATGCTCAACATCACTAATGATCAGGCAAATGCAAATCAAAACCGCAATGCGATACCACCTCACTCCTGCAAGAATGGCGTGAACAGAACCTTAAACAGTAGATGCAGGTGTGGACGCGGTGATCAGGGAACAATGCTGCTGGGAATGTCAACCAGTGGGGCTGCCACAGTAAACAGCACAGAGACTCCTCAAAGAACTAAATGTGGAGCTACCGTGTGATCCAGCTGTTCTACTCCCAGCTGTCTACCCAGAGGGAAAAAAGTCCTATTTGAAAAAGATACTTGCACACACATGTTTATAGCAGCAGAATTCACAATTGCAAAATCATGGAACAAACCAAATGCTTATCAATCAACGAGTGGATGACGAAGCTGGTGTATACATACGATGGAATACTATACAGCCATTAAAAAGGAATGAACTAACAGCATTTGCAGTGACCTGGGTGAGAATGGAGACTATTATTCTAAGTGAGGTAACTCAGAAATGGAAAAACAAATGTATGTTCTCACTGCTATGTGGGAGCTGAGCTATGAGGACGCAAAGGCGTAAGAATGATCCAACGGACTTTGGGGACTTGGGGGGAAGAGTGGGAGGGGCTGAGAGATATGGTGCAGTGTGTACTGCTTGGGTGATGGGTGCAAATCACCACTAAAGAACTTACTCAGGTAACCCAATACCACCTGTACCCCAATAACCTATGGACAAATAAAAAAATAAAGAATTAGCTCAGAAAAAGGAAAAGCAGACATCTAAATTCTTTTATTTTACAGACAGTGCATGTGTGAATGTGGTGGTGGGAGGGCTTAGTTTTTAAGGCACTGCAACTTTGTTACATAAGTATCGCATGTAGAAAAGGTCAGAAAGTGAAGATAAGCAGAATGGAAACAAAAGCAGCGAGTCTCCCCTGTGCCCGTCTCCCCCGTGCCCACAGCCACCGTAAGGCAGCCTTTCCCCCAGCGGAGTACCATAGCGGAGTACCATCGTTGAAATCCTTGGTATCACAGAATTTACTTCTTTAAAGTGAAAAATGCTGAGATGAGGCTCACATCTTGCAGATAAGGGAACCAAGGCCTAGAGAAGGTGATCAATTGGCCCCCAGGCCTGAGCAGCCCGTGGTGGCACCGAAGCCCGGGCCTGGCCTCTGAGACGCCCTGTGTGTTCTCCCGGCCCATCCCGGCAGCCGTCTCCCCCATCTTCCTGCCATCACCTCCCCTTTCCAGTCGCCTTTTCACCAATGACCAGGTTGGTGTTTCTGGTGCAAAAATGTGACCGATTTCAAAAGTCACCAAGGGTGCCTAGACTAGCACTGTCCTTTGTCTGAATTTCCTAACCTGGTACTTTCTATCCCAAGAAGACTCCTTCTCAGTCTGCCCCCTCACCTTCTCTGCATTTTGTGTTGATTTTTTTGTAATGAACCCACCCGGACTTCATGGTGCGGCTCACACACAACTTCCTCCTCCATGAGTCTGGTCAGGACACGCCCATGACGTAGCCCCACCCCGTGACTCTTTCCTACAACTCACGCCCCACATCGAATCGTTACGACTTGAGATATACACCTCTATGGCGTTCGTCACATTCTGCCTGGTGCTTTAACTGTGGAAGCTCTGACCGTCCTCATGAGATTAAATTTTTTAGGGCAGGGGCTCGGCAGGAGGACCAGCCACTCAGCTGATATCCGCTGACTAATCATGCATAACCTGGAAATCTCTGCAAGTGATTTATACTCTAGGGAAACATTTTCTTTTGATGATGGGCATCCAAAATGCGGCCTCTGAATCTTCCGAAACTTGGAAGAACTTCCCCAAAAAAGGAGTATACGGAGCTTGGAGCATTTTATTCTACATTAGCTTGCTGTCGTCTTCCTTCTTGGGGTTGCCCAGCAAGCACCTTTGTAACTCATGACAGGCTTCTGTCTACAAAGATGCAGTGCCCACCTAGTGTTCCTGCAACCACCTGGACCTAGCGGCAGTCGTATAAATTCAGAAGGGCAACAGTTGAGAGAGCTCTTCTCCTTCCTTCCATCTCCCTCATTCTCCACAGTTCAGGCCCCAGGTGGGGGTGCTCTGTCTCCCTGGAGCCTTCTCAGCGGCCTCCAGGCGCCATCCACACTGCACCTGTGGCTGGGTCTCCTCTGGGGCGTGAGCTCCCAGTGGTCAGGGTCCCCTTGCCACACGGCACCTCCCACTTCACATGATGGAGAGCTTGCTTTGGGCTCTCCATCAGTGCCTCTGAGTTGAAGCTTTAAGAAGAAAGCTCTAGAATGAGCCGAGTGAGGCTAACGGTACCAGAGAGAGTGAGCCAGTGAAGGCAGGACTGTGCCACAACGCGTGCTCACGTCAGAAAATCCACAGAGCGAAAACAGTGAGTGAAGAATTGGTGCTGAATCGCAGGCTGAAGTGCTCAGGTGACTTGGATTTGCCGTCTGTTCCCTGGTTCTCGGCGTTTGGACGTGCGTCTTTCATGTTTTAGAGCTGCTTGCTACGTAATTTTGGGTTTTGAAGGGCTCTTGGCTGGGAGAACGCAGTCTGACATTTTCATATTTTTAAACTCCATCAAGGGAATTTTACTTAATCTGTCTTTAGAAGGGCCCTGAGTGGAAAGGTGTCTCCAGCCTCCTCAAATTCTCATGCTTCCTGAGGGCCTGGACATGATGTGCTTGAGGAGGAGTTAATTATTCCCAGATCAAACCAATCATGGAAAAGCCACAGGGGCTCAGGATGTGGGGTTTCCAAGGGTGCAGCCGACATTCACTGTCTGATGTAGGTCCCAGAGCACGTGACATCCACACCACACAGCGGAAGACGTGGCTGCGCTTTTCATTTTCTCACTCTTGAGAATGACACCATTGGTGTTCATACAGTCTATTTTTTAATCACAAAACTAACTTGATTCTATTTTCCCAGTGAGACTTTCGTATTAAACATCTTCACTGTCCTGGTGACTTCTGGTTTGTATTTTCTTGACGTACACAATGTCCTCATCTTTCTTTGGATTTTCTATGCATTTCGTGACACTCTGCAGGACTCTGTGCAGATTCACTCTCCCAAGTGCCCGCTGCAGATGGCCTTTTGGTCTTTCTTGATCTCAAATGCATCGAGTCTGAATTTCCTGCTTCTCCTTTCCCTTCCTCATTCTGCACGACACTAACTCAATCTGAGGTTTCCTCTGCTATCCTCTCATTTCTGAACCCACCCTGTCTCATACTGTTTTCCAGCTCACACTATGAGACCATTCAGAGTTAGCGTGTTAAGCGCAGTCCCTGGGTCGCAAGGACCGGGTGCTGCCGGACGGCTGCTGGAGGAAACAGTCTCCACGCATCAGGCAAACCACTGGCTTCCACATTCAATGGAATCATTTTACAGAGATTCCCAAAATCTGTGTAACAAAAGTGTGATTTCCATTAACGCTCTGATGGAGGATGCGTTCACAATCACGTGTTAACATAGTGCAAATGTCGTTGGCACTGTTTTCAGTCAAATGAGGTCAAGGAGGTGATTTCCAGGAACATGGAGCACAGACGAACCAGAACACAACCAGGTCTGGTTAATGACTGCAAGAGCAGCCTCTCTTCAGGAGAGAGACCGTACCCATCACTCGCAAAGATGAGTGTGAAAAGGAGCTTCTGCAGAACAGGAACACACCACCGGCACGGCGGGAAGGAAGCAACATGCCACCGGCACGGCGGGAAGGGACGCACCAGCGACACGGCGGGAAGGAAACAACATGCCACCGGCACGGCGGGAAGGGACGCACCACTGACACGGTGGGAAGGCTCTGGCCTTGATGTTGAAAGAGTTAACAGTCTGATACACTGAAGGGTGTTGGTCCGTCCCACAGCTCTGTTTGGTGTGGAGCCTTCCGGCAAGCTATGCCACCTCACTGAGCCTGATGGGTGCATCCGAGTAACCTGGGCGTCACAGCCCACACGGGAGAGCCAGAGGCTGTGTTTCCAAGGAGGTTTTGAGGGGTGATGAGTGAACATGGGGGGCACAGAAGGTCTGCCCCGGTTTTGGGGTGCTGGAGGGTCTCAGCATTTCGTTAGAGGAAGGGGGTACTGGAAAGACCCTCCAGTTCCCTCCTACGCTCTGTGGTCCACTGCGGTTCTGGGGACACTCTTAACCTTTTGTTTGAGGAAATGCACCATGATGAGCCGCCACAAGTAGCAGCAGTTGAGTGCGGCGTGAACATGCGTTTAGAGGTGACCGCAGGGACACCGTCCGGTGGATGCACTGTCACCCCATGGGCAGAGCCACCCCCACTGACACCATCAGAGTGAATAGCAGGGCTCCGGCACTCTGCCACCTCCAGGGAGAGCGGATTCCAAGCAAGCACCGGCTTTCTCCCTGCTGAAAGCTGATGGGAGCAGCGTGTCCTTCTGCGCCTCCCTGCGCGACATCAGGGACGGGTCTAGAACGTGCCACTCCTGTCTGCTCTCTTCTGTTCACTTCTTTTTCAAAGAGGGAAGCATTTCACGGCCCGTCTTCAGGGGAGGAATTACTGGGAGATGCCTGTTTAAGAGACCGTGAGAAAATCAGCTGCTAGTTACGGGGACCGTTTCTCTGGTGGGAAGAGCACAACACCCATGTGTGTCTGACACAGGACCCGACGCTCACACCGTATTCTGAGACTGCTTTATGGCACCGCTTTAGTGGTGTTGACATCGAGGGTCACTTTCCAGGACCACTCAGGTAACCATCCCATTTACTGAAAATAAGAATCGTATTTCACCATGTGCAGCAAGCCAGCATGGCACGGGGGCGGGCTCTGAGCTGTGGTGCTCAGGGAAAGTGAACGGCGTGCTGTGCCACGGCCCTCACTCGTCTTTCTGCTGCCACCTCTGAGTAGCGGGTAGCATCTGGAGACACGTAAAGGATCCAAATGTGGCTCTGTGTGAATCCAGTCTGCAGGCATGGGATCCTGGCTCAGCCAACACTGACTCACCTGTCCCTGCTGCCAAAGGCACCTGCAGAACCCATGGGAGGCAGAGAAAGGCTGGAGCTAGGTGGTGAGATTTCAGCTCCATTCAAAGTCACTGAAATTCGGTTATTTTGGCATCTAACAATGAAGGAGTGAGATACTGACAGGTGAAAGATGGTTTACTATTACTAAAAATTACAATGAGAATAAACTCCCACCACACAATACTAAAACCCTTAGGGATGCTGGGTCATTTAAAAATGAGCAAAAGTGGATCCATCTGGCTTATTTCACATCCATCAGCCCACTCATGCAGTGGAAAATGAGTCCCCACGGGTGACTGGAGACCCCATCACTCTGTGGGTCTTTGGATACGGGACGAGTGAAAACTGCCCGGGTGAAACTTCGTTTCTACAACGATGCTGCCAGCAGCAGAGAGGTCTTGCCGCTGTGGACGAGGTGTGCTATGGGCTTTGGAGATCGCAGTCATCACCGTCATCAGAGGGCCAGTGGCACCTCTGCTCCCTTCTCTACACGGACCCACGCTGCAGCACAATGCCTTTAATCTACTGAAGATCACAATCAAGGCCTTTGTTAAAATGAAGAATAAAATCCCTTTACATTTTCCTTCCTTGTGACAAGAACACTGGTTTGTGTTTTGCAGTCACAAGCTAGAACGATGCTTTTAAAAGCAAGACTCACCTGCTTTCACCGGCATGTGGGGAAATGATGACCTTTTCTTTCTTTAAAAATAAACAGGGTCACCTGTCTTCATTAATACATGAAAGGGAAATGTTCGTGTTAAATTTTTGAATTCCTAAAGTAGGACATTTGAATTCCATGCAAGACTGTAGAAGTTTGATGAGGTCGACTGACTTGGCACAGCTACAGGGCTTAGGGAGCAGCCTGAGCATGACGGGAAGGTATTTTGCTGTCTGTAGATTGCGGCACCTGGCATATTTTAAATATTATTTGTTAATATTATGCGGCAGGAATGTTAAAATATTTAAAGTTAGAAATTCAAAGTCACTCATGTAAACACAAAGAAGAACAGATAATGGTTAAAGGATCAGAAGATAGCTTCACTCTTAGTTTAAGAAAGCTCTTCTTGAAACAGGAGTCATGAACCACACAACCACATTCAAATTTCCATCTGACTCTTCGAAAGAAATGCCCAGCACGTGAGGTGGCACGGGGTGAACCGGCTTCTTTGCCACCTGCCCCTCCAACGCACCGTTCGCCCCAGTCACGGCCCCACCTTTGACTTGCCATGGAATTCCGGGTCTTACTCAGCAGCTGTAACAGGCAGCTCCAGCTCTCCCAGCGAGGAACGTAAGATGCGGGGGACACACATTACCACAAACACAGGCCCCCGGCAGCCAGCTCCAGAACGCCACGGGCTGGGGTGGACTTTACTCGGGAGAAGCAAACACTGTTTTGGAATTCAACCTTTGGGTTATCTGTACAAAGCCAAAAAGCAGCCGAAATGGGACCCAATGAATTAACAAGAGTCCATGAAAGACCCTTCCTGGGGTCTTTTCACTTTTGATTCCATTTTAAAAATTACTGTCACGGAAACTTGTTTTTAAGGAGGAAACATTCCCACACGTATTTGCAGCAAGTCACAAGCTTCCCTTACGCCAGAGGACTGGGAAGGGTCAAGGCAGATGAAACTGGCTCACAAGAGCCTCCTCCTGTGGGCGCCGTGACTGGCCTCCCTGGTCAATGAGGATTAATACCATTTATCTCAAGCTCTTCCTCTGAGAGTTTCACCTTCAGCTGACCTATTCGGAGGACCACCTAGAATCTCTGGCAAGCCCAGGGACCCTTGAAAACTGACCTCCACACGTCTTAATGTGACTTAGAAATCAACTTCCATTCTTCAAATTGTTACCCATCAAACTGTGGAGTAACAGAAAATCATAAACCATTAACGTGGTGGAGAAAGTTCAAATACTTCAAGATGGAATCTTCCGGAGAAAGTCCCCAGCTGGCACGCGGTTCGGGCGGAGAAGGTGAAGGGTGAGGGGCAGCGGCCGGAGCAAAGCGTAGCAGGAGAAACAGGGTGTGGCGTGGGTTGGTTTCAAGACCGTGAACGCCACTGAATTACCTGTTTTATTTAAAACTGTTTCATCATTGAAAAATAAGACACATGCAGTGAGAGTTTAGAATGCCCCTGAGATAAAACTCTCAAGAAAGTGGCATTCTCTTTAAAGGACTGTTAGAAAAACACTGTAAGAGGACGGATTCCTCGCCTGTAGGAGACGCACTGGGGCGTGATCACAGACCATATGTACTTTCAGAGAAGCAAAGGGAAAGCAAGCTTCGCTCTCTGCAAAGTGGTGGGTTAAGAGGAATGAACACGGGTTCCATCTCAACTGCACAGAACTCAACTAACTGGAAGCTTCCATCAGCATATTTGTATTAGAATTTGGCTTTTGCTGTTCTAAACCGATAACGAAGTCCAGAATTCTAAGAAACACACCGATACAGGCGTCCTTACACAACGCCCAGGAGGTCTGCAAGGTGCTTCCTGCGGGCCGTGAGTGACCCAGTGTCCACGCTGCGTGAAGACCTGCAGTGTATGGAAAGGGGGCTGTGGACCAACGCCCCGTGATCCTCCACTGAAGTTCATGACTTCCACTAAACTTCCATCATACCTGACAGAACAACGTGACCATTTGATAAAGACTTACCAACAAAAACCCTCATGGAAGATGTTAATAATGAACACGTTCTGTTCTAGAAATGTTTTAATTAATAAACTTAAAAAATAAGTAATGTTTTCTTTACCACCTACTCTTACTGAGAGTCTTGTTCTTTCATACGATTGATAGATTGTTTTACGCTGGGCATTTTTTAGCAAGATATTGTATCAGGGAACATGCGTAGGAGGGGGTGACAGGGTCACCTGCAGAAAGACCGAGAAAGAAGCTGTTTAATAATGGGGGTGACGACAGAGGCGTCACTTTGTATTTCAGCCTGTCATTCTCAGAGAAGCGCAAAGAATTTTAAATGAGCAATTTTATGAATCTTATTATCTTATTTAACATCTTAAAAATTAAGGTTACATGAACATAGGTAAAATACGAAGATGAATGCTTATAAGCCATGGAAAATAATTCAGAGAATTACACTATGTTTTCCATAAATGTACCACTATTAATATGTAAATTTAGGGCAAAAGAGGTCTGCCTGGCATTGTAAGTGAACCGTGAATGCCTCCTCTGGTTCTGGGACAGGGATAAGACCTGCTGCATGTCAGCCGGATTCCTGCCCGTGTCGTGGTCGTTTAGGCATCTGCCCCTTCAGTCACCCAGTTTCATTAAGTGCATCCTACAAGCCAGGGGTGGCCTAGGTTTGGGGGCGCAGCAATTAGCTGGCCAAAGACCCTGTCCTCATGGGGCTCATTTCCTTCATTTTTATTTATCTATCTATTTATGTTTAGTTTTTGAGACAGAGTCTTATCTGTCACCCAGGCTGGAGTGCAGTGGTGTAACCTTGGCTCACTGCAACCTCCACCTCCCGGGTTCAAGCAATTCTCCCGCCTCAGCCTCCAGGGTAGCTGGGACTACAGGCACCTGCCACCACATCTGGCTAATTTTTGTATTTTTAGTAGAGACGGGGTTTCACCATGTTGTCCAGGCTGGTCTCAGACTGCTGACCTCAGGTGATCCACCTGCCTCAGCCTCCCACAGTGCTGGGATTACAGGCATGAGCCCTGCCTCATTTCTTTAATTTCTTTAGCTGGAGGGCAGGCCATGTACACGTAGATAAACACAGCTTTAAAAAGTGATTTCAGACAACAGTGAGTGGTAAGAAGTCATCATGAGTCACACAGCAGAGCCTGGGTGTGCGGACGGGGTGCGCCTGGGATAGTCTTGTGCAAAGGACCTGGGCAGGGCCTGAGTGGGGGTGGGGGTCCTACCGGGAAGGGCAGTGAAGGTTGGTGCCCTGGGCTCGGCACGGGCGTTCCAGGAGGAAGGAAGGTCGGGGCTTCGGGGAAGGAATGAATGTGAGGAGGGCAGCGGTGTTGGGCAGAACAGGGAGCTGTCGGCCAGGACTCAGCAGTTTACTTTATTAGCCACAGGAAGCCTTCGAGAGGTTTCAGCCGAAGATGCTGGTGATGATGGTGCTTTTGAAAGAACACCCTGGTTCGCAGGTGGGAGTGGAGGATGCAAGTCAGGACTGCTGCAGCAGACCACGGAAGAGCAGGCAGTGGCCCTGGCGTGGGGAGCAGCGGTGGAGGTGGGCGGAGGAGAGAGCTGGGCAGGGTGAAAGGGAGGCTGCAGGCAGAGCTCTCCGGGACATGCCCTGGAGCTAGGATTCTATCTGCTCATCCGACCGGCCCTTCCTCACACGCCTAAGACATCTTCAACCCTTTAGCAAAATATTTTGTAACTGTTTAAACTCTTCGTCTCCCACAGAACCACAGCAAGGAAAGACCCTCAGATTTGATCTGAGAGACAAGGTCATTCACAGTCGTAAGTTACCTGAAGTTAAAGGTCTGTATAAAAATCTGAAACATTCCAACAACTCTGGTATTTCCAACGCCTTCGTGCTTTTGTTACATGGGCAATACGTTCAGACATTTGACGGAACCAGTCAGCTTCCATCGAAGGTAAGTTTGCTCAAAGCTCCGTAGAGAATAACAGCCCAGAGCTTATCCCCAAATACAAAATGTGAAAACAACCGAATCACCAGCCTAACCTGGAACGCCTGGAGGTGCTTGTCCGCGGATGAGGCGGTCCCGGAAACACAGACAGCATGCACATCCATGTGCATCTGCGCACGCAGGGCCGTGTCGCATGGGCACAGTGACCAGGCGTGGTCCCAGCGGGTGGATTATCACCCGTGGGTCAGGCCCGCACGACCTCTTCAGACCACCCGCTCTCCACTTATTAAAGGACAGCTGCAATCACAAAGTGCTTTCCCGACGACACAGAACGATGCTGTGAAAGATTCTCAGGCTGAGCCAGCGGACAGGGCTTCCGGCCCATGAAATCTGTTTCCGACAGAAACCAAGGAGGCAGCAAGTCTGAGGAAACCAGGATTTTTAGGATGGAAACCTGCACATTCGCACCGGACACGGTCTTCTGCCTGTTCTCCTTGGAAGCCGTGTGTGGGAGGAGCCCAGAACGTTCTAAAGAACCCAACGGGGCTCCAGGCCCCAGATGTTCCCACCAGCCAGTGTGTCTCAGGCATGACCGTAAGTCCAGGACACACGTGAAGCTTTGCCACGGGCCCTGAAGGCCGGCTCTCCGGTCCACTTCCCTGCATGTCCTTTCTGCTATTCACAGCAACACAGGGCTCTGACCAGACAATGCCACACACGTCAGCGCCATCGTTCAGTGGGAGGTGTCGTTAGGACAGAGGTAAATGGCAGGTGTGTGTTAGGCACGCCCCACGAGCTAACTGTTTGCTCTTCGTGGGAAATAAGAATAAAAGGTTCCTCCTCAAAGCTTCCCTCTTAGTTCATTATGAATAAGTAACCGTTTCTTCAAAGGTTACTTTAAAGATTTTGCTAATAATCTTAAAGTAGCTGTGAGTCATTATAAAGAAATGTGTGTCCAGTGTTTTTAATTCTTAGACTAACCTGGATACTGGCCCTGACATGCCTGGACAAGTCCATGCAAGTTTTCGGTCACAGCTTCTTCCCCTTCCTTATTCGGAAATGTCATCGCTTCTCTAAGCATTCCTCAAGTGACTTCCCCTTCTCCTTTGTTCTCCTCTGCCTTTACCTCTTTAGGAAAGTTTTAAGTGTGAGCCAACTGGGGCAGCCTGGACTGTGAAGTCCAGTTCCAGTCAGTGGAACCAGGACACAGCAGCAGGGCGGATGTCTTAGATGTAAATGTCCCTGCTTCCTTTGTTCCGTGTCCTCTCGTGGCAAGATGGCTAACAGGAGCACCCTGTCTGCAGAAAGTAAAGTTGCCTTGCTGAGAAAAATTAAATTTATATTCGAGGGCTATTTCTTTTGCTGCACCTGGGGCTGAAAATTTACATGTAACGGTGTCACTAACGTCGGACACAGCCTGGCACATCCTACATGATCAGTAACCATCTGTTGGATGAATGCAGGATACAGGCACCCACTGAATTTCACTGTGGAACCTGGGAGTGCCTTGCAGTCTCTGATCTGAGGACTCTTGTGGTCAAAGGCTGGAGCTGTTTGCCAGGCACACGGGTTTCAGGTAACAGTCACCTTCACTTTGGAAGTGCAGGTGAGACCCACTGAGTCACAGAAGTGCTGCCATGAAGGAGTTTTGGACAGAAGGTGACCAGTGTTTGATGTGATGACTTTCGTCACTCACCATCTAAAATCAAATGAACGATCAGAAGGCGAGAAGGTAGACGGCTGGGACGCGAAACCGATTTTCATTTTTCTAGAATTTTCTCCTATATTTTATTTTCTCAGCCTTAGCTCTTTTCTCTGGCTAGCTAATAGGCTCTCACCCCAGCCAGGATGTTTGGAACTATTGCATAATCCATCCCCAGAATGCATGAGCAGCTCTGGACCCTATAAAATATTCATTCACTTTCAAACATATTTGCGCCCTGCTGTCAAATGTAGACAAAGTCATATGAAGTATCAGGAAATCGCTATTTTAATGGCAAATACTTCCCCAATCCTCTCTTTCCACTAAAACATTTTCTTCAAAATTATTTTCATAAGAAAGATTAACAATTTCAACATTAGTTGCTAATCCCCTTTCATTTAAAACTCTGCTGATAAAATTCTTTGCTTGTCATTCAAATAGTAAGTAATAATTATAGATTTGAGGCTTCCATCTCTGGCTTGATTAATGGTAAATTGCATGGAAGTCTGGAGCAGAAGTCAGCTTTGATACATCTCAAAATGCAATTTCCACAGCTTCCCTTGGCTATGTGCAATTAATTACACAGCTAATAAGGGAAAGATGTTAATGGAAGGAACAGCATTCATCAAGACCACCTGCCTTTAACAAATATCTTTTGTGTATTTCTCTTCTTGTGATTTTGGTCTATAAACAGTTGGCAGTGTGACGATTTTAACGCCAGTCTGCAGTTCCTTCGATTAAAACAAGCCTAATGAGAAATGAATTCAATCTTATGATATTTCCACCGATTTCTGCTTTTCAGAAGTTTAAAAAATCTATCCATGGCATTTCAAATTCCTGAAAGGGCTTTATCAAACACCAAGTTTACTATCCAAGGTCTTCTTTATAGCAGGGTCTGTGGTCGTCACCTCTGTGGATAGACAGAAAATGCTGAAGAAGTTGGAGGAAGCGTGTGGAAGGTCCTTCCAAACACATGAAACTCCCCCGATTCTTTTCCCATCCATTTTAAACCTCTCTGCTTAGCAATAATTAAATCCTCTCATTCAATTAGGATAATCAAAGTGTAACCATAGAGAGTTTAACACAGAAACCAATGCTAACCTTTACAAAGAAAGTATCTTCTAAGGCTTAAATGAGAAGGATAAATCAGAATACGATAATCAGAAAAAGGAAGTTGGATAAAACATATTTCTGTTTACTTTTTTTTTTGAGATTGAGTTTTGCTCGTTACCCAGGCTGGAGTGCAAATGGCGCGATCTTGGCTCACGGCAACCTCCGCCTCCTGGGTTCAGGCAATTCTCCTGCCTCAGCTTCCTGAGTAGCTGGGATTACAGGCACACGCCACCATGCCCAGCAGATTTTTTGTATTTTTAGTAGAGACGGGGTTTCACCATGTTGACCAGGATGGTCTCGATCTCTTGACCTCGTGATCCACCCGCCTCCACCTCCCAAAGTGCTGGGATTACAGGTGTGAGCCACCGCGCCCGGCCCTTCTGTTTACTTTTTATAACTTAATTGAACAATATGAAAAAATTTATTTGCATATATTTGTTCTACAACTTTTCTATTAATATAAATCAATGCAAGTTCCTTATTTAATGAAAAAGAATTTGACTCAAGCTTCAAACAGATCCCTTTGATATATGAAACATAGTTGAAGCCAGGAATTATTTAAAAATTCCATTAGCATGCAAAATTCAGCTGAAAAGCAACCTTGGATTCCAAACAGATCACAGGAAAAGAGGGTGTGAATGAAAAGAAACGGTTCCTGAAAATGCAACCTTTATGTAACCAAGCCCTGAAGAGGTCTCCTACCACACTGGCAGATTTGAGGAGAAAAACAGAATCTCTAAAGGGGCAGCAGCCCCTGTCACCCTGGTTCTGCCACAAGCAGCCACGGGTGGGGGCATCAGGGCGGCTGAGCTGCCATGTCCATCCACACTGGCCTCCGTCAGCCTGGGGAGGGGCGGTTTTCCTAAGATCCCCTTTGGAAGCCATTCTGTATCGCAATTTCTGTGCACTGTGTGGCAGCAGACCCTTTTGTTTAAGTGGTCATGCACCCCCCTGTCCCACCCTGATAGTGGCCCAAACGTTGTGAGCAGATTCAGAGACCGGATTCCTCTGCCGGCACCGAGTGAGGAGAAGCAGCCAGAGGAGACCGTTTTTACTCCACTGATGATGACTGTGGTTCTAACAGGGAGACCTTTTGGAAGAAGGATGAGGAGGGGCGGCTTCCAGGCAATGCGCAGACAGCTTCTCCTGCTACCAGGTCTTTTCTTAGCAGCAGCCGCCTCTATTCTGCACCAGTGATGCGCTCATTATGATTTTCTGATGAAGTTTTTAGGAAGAATAAAGGATTCCAGCAAGTGCTAGAAAGGTTACCCAGGACAGTGACAGTTTCCTCCCATATGCAGAGGAGAAACGCTGAACTCTGTAGCACCTTATTGGAAAATATTTGCAGAAGTTCTAAAAGTGTTCACTGGAAGTAGAATGTTTTGATGTTTCCTTTCCTAAAACCCACAGGTTATATGCGCTCGAGCAATAATACAGGAACAGGGGAGCCAAACACCTACAATGTGATGGCACAGAAAATGCTGGAAAGACTTGCTTGTGCAAGGCTTAAAGTTGACATACAGCTCTCCAGCAACCAAACGTGCTAACAAGGAGTGAAGCCTAGAGGGGTCCGTCTACCTCCTCTACCTTCCAGGCCTTCTGGTGAGCAGTGAAATTTCTAAAATGCTGCCGAAGGGAAGAGAGCACTTAGGCTTCTGTGGACAACCACATTTTTACCACGTGTTGGCTGGTCACCGCTCCTCTACCAATTGCTTTGAAATGAGGAGCTTGAAGGAGAGGAGAATAGAGAGTTGACAGGTCAAAATATGTTTTCGCTTTTTGGGGTGAAGAGTCAGAGGTGAGACTATCAGAGATATTTTACATCTTTTCCCAGCTCAGGGCCAGTCACATGGTGTGGGGGCCAAATTACATGCCCGCTGGCATTGCCAGGGAATTACATGCCTGCTGGCATTGCCAGGGTTTGCAGGGTGAGTTGGGAGTGGATGATCGGGGTCACTCTTGTTGCTGGGACTTCTCATCTGTCCCTCCCTGTGGCTGCCTCTGTCATCACTCTGCCATGTGGCCACCTGGACTTCCCCAAGGCCACCAGCATTTGCTGTCAGGGCCCACTCCCTGCTCATCTGCTGCTGACCTTGGGCCATCAGCACTCCGAGAGGCAGCACATTCTGGACACGGTGATCACTCGGCCTGCTTACAGAAAGGTGAGTGTGGAAGGCAGGTGGAATGTGAGCACTGCCTATCTTGCACTCTAGACAGCCATTGGTAAAATGTCCTTCCTTCCTTCCCTCCTTCCTTCCTTCCTTCCACCTTTCTTTTCCTTCCTTCTTTTCTTCCTTCCTTCCTCTTTTTCTTTTTCTTTCTTTCTTTCAGATGGAGTCTTGCACTGTCACCCAGGCTGGAGTGCAGTGGCATGATCTCAGCTCACTGCAACCTCCACCTCCTGGGTTCAAGCAATTCTCCTGCCTCAGCCTCCTGAGTAGCTGGGATTACAGGCACGCATCACCACATCTGGCTAATTTTTGTATGTTCAGTAGAGATGGGGTTTCACCATGTTGGCTAGGCTGGTCTCGAACTCCTGACCTCAAATTATCCATCAGCCTTGGCCTCCCAAAGTGCTGGGATAACAGGTGCGAGCCACCGTGTCCAGCTGTCTGTCTTTATTACGCAGAACATAGAGTTGGTTCTTGGAGGTGACTGTCAGTGTGATGTGAGGGGAAGCGTGGTGTGGCCTCTGCACTGTTTTCCTTCACGTAATTTGCATGGCACGTGTGTTTCCAGTGATACGAAGGACATAACCCAAAGCATCTTCTTCCACAGACACCCGGAATGCTGGAAAAATGGCACAGTCAGCCTTTCACAAAATTCAGGGAAATCCCCAGGAGTCCAAGAGGAAGAAGAAAGTGAAATTGGACTGGGAGATGTGAGGCCTGAAGCCGCTCAAGCCCTGGGTGGGGGGCAGGCAACAGGATTCCCTCCATCTAAAATCAGGGTCTCAGGCTTTTCTGCCCATGTGGAGCCATCAGGGAAAACCCTACCCTGCAGGTGGTGGAGAGCTGGACCTGAGACCCCCACACTACACATGACCCACAATGATCACACCCTTAGTGAACGGATGTGCTCACACCACAGGAAGCTCGTCTGTCTCCATATGGACTCAAAATGGGAAGATGCTTGAAACATAGTCCTCATCCAGAATTGAGGCTCAAAGTTACAGTACATGAGTGATCTGGAAGGTGGGGATTTCCTCTGACATGATTTCTACCTGATATGAAGATGGTCTTGGTTTAATGATAGCCTAGTGTGTCTGTGAAAAGCTTTCTTGAGGTTAATACTCTCAGAACAGGGCCACACAAAACTAGGACTAAAGCCCAACCACTGAGTAGCTTATAATCTGGATTTATAGAACCACCAGAAAACAAACTACCATGAGAAAATCAGCGAACACCAAGAGAACTTAATCAGTGTTAGAAACCATCGTATAATGCACTGATTATAACCGAAGGTGTTAAAGTGGGAATCAACAGTGTAAGAAAAGAAGAACCCAACAGATCGATTTGAAAAGGAACAAAACCATACTCCTTAACATTATAACTACAATGGATGGATTACAGGTTAGACACTGCTGAAGAGAATCACTGTATATTGGAAGACAGATCTGAGGAAATTCCCTGGAATGTAGGACAGAAGGATAAAGAGAGAAATAGAAAAGGGATTTAAGAGACATGGGAATAAGAAGGTCCAACTTATTTCTATTAGAGGGGAGAATGGAAGAGAGTCAAATGTAAATTATACATGGCTTATAACTTTTTATAATTGGCTGGAGACAGGAATTCTCAGATTCAGAAATCGTAGTAAGTTTGGAACTAAAATAAAAATTAAAATCAGTCCTTACCAAGACAGAGCACAAGGAAACTCCAAAACAGTAAAGATACAGCAATCAGGAAGGAGCCAGAGATGGCCCAGAAAGGAATACCATCAGACATAGGGATCAGGAGGGAGCTAGGGCCAGCCCACAAAGGAACCGCCATCAGACCAGCAGCAGACAGTGTTCTCAAGCACAGGGACACCAGAGACAACAGAACAGGGTTTCTGGGTAATAAAATAAAAGAAAATAGAACTTGACCCATGGCTAATCTCTTACGCAGGTGTGAGGATCAAAGCCATTTTCAGACAAAGAGAAGGAAACTTTCCCAGTAAAAGACTGAAAGAAAAATATCCTTCAGAAAAAAAGTAATTTCATCCAAAGTGACGAATTGAGGAGTGAAAGGGATGGTGGTGGGGGAAGGGGAGAACCTCATAAAATGAGAGTCAGTCTGAACAAATGCTGAGCATGAAAGCTAGTAAAACAAATGGCTGATGTGGGATGCAAAGAAAAGGGACTACTGAAAATGCTGAGCAATGCCGTGTGTGTCGGAGGGAGGTAGCCGAGGCCTGTCTACGTTCCGGGGTGCGAGGAGGGCAGAAATGTGAATTCCAGATCTTGCCAAGTCAAGCATGGCTATTAGAAGTACCAGGATAATCACTAAAGTATAACTGCTGAACTAGCCAAGGGGAGAGAGGGAATAAAGAAAACCCCTTCATTCCCACAGAAGGCAGGAGAGGTGCTGCGACAAACAAAACAAAGCTCAGAAAACGCAGGCGAAGAGTGGAAGGACACGGCTGAACGCCGAGTGACGGAGAGATAACGGAGGGACACGGCTGAACGCCGAGTGACCGAGAGATAACGGAAGTACACGGCTGAACGCCGAGTGATCGAGAGCTTAGCTTCTTTAAAGAAAAACTTAACTTTGACAACATGGTCACAACCATTTGATTTTCCGTAACATTTAACTTCTGGCATCTCTAGTTCTAAGAATGTCACCACAGTGCTGTTGCATGGGTTTCTAGGCAGCCACGTTCTGTGGAAGGGGAAGTGAGGCTCATGGCAGCCACGTTCTGTGGAAGGGGAAGTCAGGCTCAGGGCAGCCACGTTTTGTGGAAGCGGAAGTCAGGCTCATGGGGTGTAATGCTGGCCCAGATGTCACACGGGAAGCCAGACTCTGGATGTGGCACCACCTTTTTATTGCAGCACCAAATCCTCCTGGCTTTCTGAGATCACTTCCCTGTTGCTCCAGAGAGAAAACACCACTGACAAGTCAGGACCTAAGTCCCTGGCTGGTGCATCCTAAGTGTCCCCACCTTCTGCGAATGCACATAAATAGTGAATAATTGACTTTTGGGGTTCAAGAAGCCACAGCGATCACATGTGGCGTCAAGCAGCACTCCACACATGGATGCACAAGGCTGCTCATGGTGCTCACCCAAGTCCACACTGAGCTCACCTTCTGCTCCTTCCCCCGTGAGCTCCAAGCTTGTGACTAGCCTCTGCTTCTTGACAGAGCTGTGCGGCTTCCTTCTCTGAATGCCACCTGCCCAACATGGCTGTCCTCACCAACCAAGACCTTGCCTCAAATGTCCACCTTGAGTGTCCCCTGCAGCCCTCCCACCACAACCCCACCCCCAACCCTGTGAAGGACAGAGACACGCAAGCAGCTTGGCGTGTGGCAGTGACTAGTGTTTCTCCAGCCATTCACCCCCTTTTGCCCCAAATTGACTGTGAGCCTCTTAGGAGCCAGGCTGACAGCCTCCTTCACACCCAGCACCTGCACTGTCCTCTGCCCAGGAGCCATGTGAGGACAGGAGGAGCACAGAGCCCATCTGATGCCAGCTTGTTTATGAACTGCTCGTGGAGCTACAGTTCAATGGAATTTCAAAAGCTGCACGTTACAACCCGTTAGCTTTACACATTCACGTGAACCATCAGATAATTCCATCCAGGCCCCGAAGTGCTGTCATTTAGCTTCTCTGATGCTGTCTCTACACCTGCAGATGCAGTAGTCACAGACCGACCAGAGGGAGCCCCGCTCTGGTCTCACCTCCTCCCCTCGGGATTCTCTGGGAAGTTTCCATGAGTTCACAGCAGCCTTCGGACGTCCCCGTCACGGGGCGCTCAGAAAACGCTGCACGAATGGAGCGCGTCCCAGACCTGATTTTACACACCAGCCTCAAGTGCTTCCTTTCACAACTGTCAATTCGTGGACCTGTTAACTTTTGCCAAATTTAGTGTCTGGTCACCCAATTTAATTTGACAAGTGTGAGTTGGATGCTTGATTGCACTTCTATCGTGCCCCATCCACACGCTATAACAAGGTCTTCCAAGCCAGAAACAGCTAAAAAGCAGCTAAAAAGCGGGGCTCCGGGACAGTGGGTGGCACTAACCCAAGCCAGTTGCCTCGGCTGCTAAAGACCAAGCTCCGTCACGGGGGGCTACCCGTGTCGCCTGCAGACTCTCTGGACCATCACCCACCACCTCTGGAGCCCCAAAATCCAATCACACCAGATCGTAAATAGACAGTCCCCGATTATAATGTGGCTATGGGGGATAAACCTCTTTTGAGTAAAAAGTATCACTAAGTCAAAAATGCACTTTCAACCTAATGCTATTTTCAACTTACGATGGGTTTACTGGGACATAACCCTCTGTCTGCCACCCTAAAGTTGTTACAGACTCTTCCTCTGAGACTCAGCCATTGCCTCACTGGGGCCAGCAAGGCAGCAGGGACTGGTCAGATCTGGGTCACAGAACTTTTTCTTTAAACAGAAAAGACAGCATATTGAACACCTGGAGAGATGAGAAAGAAAGCACTCACAGGGTTCTAACATTTTAAGCAGCAAATCAGATTTTAAAAAATGAAATGTCAAATCACTCCCCCCTTACCAAACAATAAGAGCTCCACACCCTCATTAAAGGCAGACGATGGAAGGAACACTCTGCCTGTCACGACCCAACCATCCAGAGCGTCACGAGGGGCACTGTGGTGCATGTGTGGGGGCCGCAGGAGATGGCCATGATGGCCGCTGACCAAGGCTGCGGGCACAGCTGCTGCCGGGCGGGGCATACCCCCAGCCCAGGCGTCCCAGGGAAATCCAGAACCAGTGGCTGTGACCGCTTCCCCACCAGAACTCCTGTTCCTCGCACAGCCGCTGCTGCCTCCAGCCTCCCTCTGCGCCCTTCCCTAGGATCCCCGGCACTCACACCCACACCCACAGTAAAGAAGGTGGGAGCAGGGGGGAGCAGGGGCCAGGCTCCGGCCAGGAGGTGTGAGCTGAGTTCTACAAAGCAGTGGTGTATACAGTGGCTTGCCAGCCTCTCCGTCAGGCCTCGAAGGTCCGTCACCAGCTCACGCAGCAGGTGGTTGGGCTGTGGTGAGCAGAGACCCAGGGCCCAGACAGCGGACAGCCTCATAGTGCTCACTGCGCTCAGCTCACCAGTGTGGGAGGACTGGAGCTACCTCCAGGGCTGTGGATGGAAGAGCAGGGGCCTCTCATGCACTCCACACTGCCAGAAAGTGCTGCAGTGGGTCAGGCATCCGTCCCCATCACGGGCTGCAGTGGGTCAGGCATTGTTCTCAGTCACGGGCTGAAGTGGGTCAGGCGTCATCCTGCTCATGGGCTGGAGTGGGTCAGACGTCCGTCCCTGGTCACGGGCTGGAGTGGGTCAGGCGTCCGTCCCGGTCACGGGCTGGAGTGGGTCAGGCGTCCGTCCCGGTCACGGGCTGGAGTGGGTCAGGCGTCCGTCCCGGTCACGGGCTGGAGTGGGTCAGGTGTCATCCTGGTCACGGGCTGGAGTGGGTCAGGCGTCCGTCCTGGTCACGGGCTGGAGTGGGTCAGGCGTCCGTCCCAGTCATGGGCTGAACTGCACCCTGGAATCCAGGTGTTGTGTCCCTAGACTCCTCCAGGTAACCCCGCAGCAAAGCCTCATTTGCAGGGGGGCCTTTCCAGAGGCAATGTGGTTAAAATGAGGTCACTGGGGTGGGCCCCAGACCAATCTGAGCGGGGTGCTGAGAAGAGACAGCAGGATGTGCTCCCACAGAGGAAAGGCTCTGGGAGGACAAGACGTCACTTGCCAGCCATGGAGAGAGGCCCCAGGAAGAGGTGCCCTGCCCATGTCCCCACTGCAGACTTCTGGCCTCCAGAGCTGCGAGGAAGGCATTGCTGTGGTTTCAGCTGCCCAGCCTAAGGGACATCGTCATGGTGGCCCCAGCAGGCCAGGGCAGGCCCCTGCGGGTCCACAGACGCCAAGCAGCCGGCATGCACGCCTCCCAGGGCCCCCCTCTTCGTCCTTCATCAATTAGAGCAGCAGTCTCTGCTCTGGGCCATGGTCCTGATGCACAGCTCCCACCCGCAGGAACCACGGGCGGGCCCAAGCCACCCAGCTGGCGCCTTCCCTCCAGCTCACACACGTCAAGACGGCACAGGACCTCTCGGAGGCCTTCTCTTTCTTCTCGGTCTTCCTAAACTTTGCCCTGATTAGTCGATATCACGGCCTCTCAGAGGTGACCGTGGCTGTGATGACGGACACAGAGATGACCAGCGGCAGAGCAGTTTCACGGCCACATCCATTTCATTTTTGTGGTTGGTGCTGCATGGACGTGCCACGCCTGTACTCAGCAGGTGCTGGAAGGTGCTGGCCTTGCCGCCATGAGGAGTGCTTCCAAAACCATACTTGGAAGGAAGAATAAACGGCTCCCAAACAACAGAAAGTATCTCAATCTCAGGCAATCTCAGAGAAATAGAAATGAAATCCACTTTGCTGGAGCCTTTCCCACTCACCAGCGGCAAAGCTCAAAGGTTCGCTAATACCCAAGGCTGGGAGACCTGGGACAGAGGTACCTTGTGTACGTCACTAGGGAGATGCCATCTGGGCAAAGACTATGGCAGGAAACGTGGCAATATCTATCAAAATAAACAATGAGCATCCTCAACGATGCAGGATCTGGCTTCTAAAAACTCACATTTCATATCGTGTGTAGTCGGGAGTGGCAAAGGTTTGAAAATTGCCTACGTGGTCCTTACCAGGAAACAATACATTCTGTGCATCCCCGGACAGGAGAGCATATGGCTGCCGGGAGGCGGGGCCGGGCCGGACGCACTCACGCAGAGCCCTCTCCTGCGAGCAGCGGCGCGAGGAGCCACGGTTTTCGCATCACGTGACCACGGTGGCACCAGCTGGCCCTGGGGAGGGGGCTGGCCCCAGAGTCCCGGTGTGGGTAGGCCCCCTGCTGTGGTCGCCTCTCCCATAATGGTGCGGAGTGGCCGTACTGTCTTCATGAAGTGCGTCCCAGGCCAAATGCCAGCCCCGGAGTCGCTTGCTAGGACAGTCCCTCCTCCCCTTGGGACATCGTGATAAAGAAAACCTTGAGTTTAGCGTGTAGGTCACCGTAAAGCTGCTTTTGAAGAAGGTGCGGGGCTTGAGGGCTGCAATCTGCTCTCGGTTTAGAGGTTGGCAGAGGAAGACCCTCCTTCCAGGGAAGAGAGCAGAGCCTGCACCTCCAAACCCCAAAGCAGCAGAACGAGGGGTTCTGCTCTTGGCGGACTGAACGCCAGTTGCTTGACAGGCACACAGTAAGTAGGCACTGCCTCCGCGTGGCCTTGTGACGTGGTTTGGAGCTGCACCGGCCCATTGCTTGTTGAAATGTAGCTCGGGGTTGGAGGTGAAGCCTGTGGGGTTTGGCTGGAGCACGGGCGGGTCTCACAGGTGGCTAGACCACCCGCCTGGCGCTGCCCTCACAGTACTGCGTAGTGCGTGGGCTCTCCTGAGACGGGCTGTTTAGAAGTGCCCACCTCCCCGCCTGCTGTCTCACTCCCGAACCTGCTGCATGATGTCCCAGCTTCCCTTAGCCTTCCGCCAGGACTGGAAGCTCCTTGAGGCCTCCCCAGAAGCAGAAGCCACCACGCTTCCCATACAGCCTCCAGACCCCTGAGCCGATTCAAACTCTTTTCTTTACGAATTACCCAGCCTCAGGGATTTCCATCTAGCCCTGTGGGAACGGGTTAACACATCTGTCTAATTAACCCGGGTCTCCTGATTCCCAGCCTGTGTCTTCCCGCCCAGGGGAGGCCTGTGTGCAGGGGTGGCTGAGTCCCCTGTGACAGTCTCAGGTACAGAACAGAGTCCCAGGCATGTCACGCAGGAGCTGCATCTCGGGTGGCTGCGTGGACACGGGAGGTTCTGGGTCGTCCCCTCAAGCAAGTTAGGGTGTGAGGAAGGATTCTTAGGTCTGAGCTTGGTCCAGAGGCCATGGCAGCCACTGGGAGGTCAGACCCACTCAGCATGCAGCAACTTGGTGGATGCATAAATGGCTCTCAGAGGAGCTCCGCAGGCTCACAGGCGTGAGGCTGGCTGTCCCGAATGCTCCTCCTCTCCTGGCTCTGCCTCTCGCCCCAGCATCCCCCTCCCCTGCTGGTTTAATGCAGTCTCAGGTCCTGTGTGGCATGAAGGTTTCCCAAACTGGCCCCCTGGAGAGGGATAGTCCCAGCTCCCCACAGGGCAGGGCACACCCCCACCTGCCACGCTGGGAAGAGGGGACTATGTGCTGTCCCACGTGCAGGCTCAGCCTCTGCCAGGCAGTCCTCAACCCTGAGCAACAGCTTCCTGGCAAGAATGGGCTCCTCCAAATGTGAGCCGTGAAGTAGGCAGCAACAGCCTGCTCCGTCTGAGAACGCAGGCCCCCTGGAGCTGACGCGTCCGCCCTGTGACCTGGTTTACTCATCACGCCTCACCAGCACCCGAGCCAGAGCGAGAACGGCCAGCACAGCCACCCACATGGCCCCAGAGTGAAATTCTCAGCAGCCCAGTGCCCTTCATCCTGGGAGAGTGGCCATCCACGCCCACCAACCACGTAGGAATGACGGAACAGAACCTTCCAGAAATACAGGGCACTGGGTCTGAAGGCGGAGGCACTGGGGCCAGGGAGCACCTGCCAAGGCCCCTGCGGTGGTGGCGTGGGGTGCAGGGGACCCCGGACCCTTTCTGCTGCAGCTGGTGACTCGCAGCCTCGGGATGGGACACCCAGCATAGTTTAGAGAGGCGCTCCTGGTTCAGTGAGTTATTACTAAGAGCAAAGAAGCCTGAAGCCAGACAGGATCAAAAATGAGAGACAGAGACCTGTCAGGGTGCACAGGCTAGGACACATGGGCCCAGGGAAGACTCTGGGCAGGCCTGAGGGCTGGGGTCGGAGGCTGTGAGCCGCGCGGGTCTGAGGAGGTTGAAGCTGGTGCCCGCATCTGTGGGTCTCCCGCACAGACACTCATCACGCTTCCCACGCTGTGGGAGTTCAGAACCCCCATGGGCAAATCTGTGGAAGGTGCAATGCGGCCCCGCAGGCTGGTAACTCCCCCCACCTCCATGGTGAAATCCACGAACTCTCCCGACTTCTGAGATGATGGGAAATCTTGGCCACTCCCTGCAGTGCTGAGACACTTCTCGAGTTTCACGTTTCCACCACTGCGCTTGGTCTGAGATGATGGGAAATCTTGGCCACTCCCTGCAGTGCTGAGACTTCCCACATTTCACGTCTCTGCCACTGCGCTTGGTTTTACTGTTGCCATCTGTAAAGTGGGCCTGTTCACAGCTCCTGTGCCTCAGGACGGTGGTTCTCTAGACACGCTGCTGTTTCAGCACTCACAAGGATGGATCTTTAAAAGCACTGACTCAGCACGATGTCCCCAAGTTAAGTCTATTCTTCACGTCGGAGGGAGAAGTATGAAGCCATCTTTTCCGTACCATTCCCACTCTCAGAACGTGCTCCAGCCATTAAAGGCGGCCGCGGTGGCTTCGGCTGACTCAGGCGTAATTAGCGACATTGGCAGGCGACACCTTCTCCACCTCCTCACTCGGAGCCAGCCAGGCAGAAACGCCGCCCTTCTGACAGCAAAGTGGTACGAAACAGATCTTGAGAAGGTTCGATGATTCTTCACCTTACAAAAGCAGGCGGCAGGATTTCTGGAGAAGCCTCGTCCCCGCAGATGATGAAGATGCAGCCACTTTGATCACCGTCCTGTGAAGTCGCCTGAATCACCTTCTGGCTTTTCAGAGTCCTGAGCCTTGCTCTGCAGGAGCATCTCTGAGCTGCCTTTCGGCTGTTTCCATGGAAATGTGCTGGTGTCCTGACAGCAGTGCTCCCCTCCTGCCTCTCCCTCCTCCGAGTGCTCCATGAGCATGCAGGTGAGCCTCGACTTACCTTCTCCCAGACAGTCTAAGGCAGGGGCACAGTCCCTTCTGTGTGCCTGGGAGGCCATTTTCCAGGAACAGCTGACGTTCTGGGGTGGGTTCTCCCTGTGGATAATGCCCTTTCTCCTTAGTTCATCAAAAGAAAACTGGAATTTTTAAAAGAACCTTTCTAAGAAAATGCAGGCAAAGCAACACAAAAACCAGGATCAAAGCCCAGAGGCGGGCATCGGGCAGGGCACAGAGAATGCAGGGCTGGGGCTGGGGCTGGGGGTCCCAGAGGCCCAAACCCCAGCAAGCAAAGGCCCCACAGGCTGCTTCTCCAGCACAACCCCTTCCTCTGCAGCCTGGCGCACCTTCGGCACAGGCCGGTGGGGTCTCGGGTGGGCGGCATCTCAGACGCTCACCCCGTTTTCCCCTCACAGAAACCCCAGGGGAAAGGCACTGCCATCGAGTCCATCTCACAGTGGAGAAGACAGAGGTTGGAGGTTTGTTCTGGGACATGGCTCCCACAACAGCAAAGCATCTCAGCTCTGACATTTGCCGATGGAGCCCAGAAAGTGTGCTCTGTGTCTAGACCTGGCCACCTGGTGTCATGGCAGAGCGGGGGACCCAGCAGCTGTCCTGGAGACCTGCCCACCCCTGCCCCTTCCCATCTGGCTCTGGCACAGCCCCTTCCCTGGGGGACCCTGAGCCATGTGCTCTCCCCCTTGTTCCACCTGCTGGGACACCTCGACCAGGTAACTAAGTCCCTCCCTGTAGTCCTGAGACGCCGGCCTCTTCCTGGTGACACCCAGTGGCTGCACAGCCCATAGGTCCCACCACTGGGGCAGCCACCTGTAGCACCTCCTTCTCCCGTGTGACGGGCGTACCCTGGCCCATCTCCTTTACAAGGGGTGTGTGTGCACCACTCTGGAGTGAGTGCTCCTGTCTAGGGTTCTGTTACTCTGGGTCTCCAGCATGAAATCCCAGCCTCTGCACAGACAGCAGCCACGTGAGCTACAGTGGGTGGAGGGTCCCGGGGTGGGAGGGGGCTTTCGGGCCCAGAAGCCCTTCCTCTGGGGCCACAGCCAGGCCAGCCCCACCTAAGGGTCTGGGCTCCAGGGCAGTGTGCAGCCTCCACCCTCCCACACGTGTCCTTTCCACAGAAAGGCTACACTCTTGGTGCTGAGTCTGCCCCGGAGATGGCGCGGCCCCTTCCACCTGCTGGGGCTCCTCGCGTCCAGCCCGGCCCCTGGACGTCATCAGCCACTGATTTCATTGGGTTGTGGGGTTCAGGTGCCACATTTTGCCCAATGTGCCTGGGAGTGGCGGCATGTCGGGAACAGCTGGTCCTCGGATTCATGGGGACTCAGTGGCTTATCTGAACGTCCTGCCATCCTCAGGGGAAGGGCAGCAAGTCACTGTTTTGGCCATCTGGCAGAAATGAGCCTTTGCGCATGGAGGGCTGGGCTGGGGAATCACCAGAGAACTGGCAGCCTTGCAGCTCTGGTGAGGTGGAAGGTCAGAGACTCTGGTGCGTTCCTGTGGCACCAGCCTGCGTGCGCTTTCTACAGCCTGTGTGTGCCAGGGAGGGTGGCAGCCAGAGTCCCTGACATTGGCTGCAGATTCCGAGCCTGAAAGGCCGCTGTGAGTCCTGGGAAGAAACCCACCTGGGGCTCACCTGTGCTGTGAGTCTACAGGCCTCTCTGCTCCTGTACCAGGGACGTCCCCACGAGGAGACCCCGTGGCTGAGCAGGCATGGAAATGGTGTTGTGAAGTTAGCTCACAGGAAGGGAAGTCAGAGCTGCAGAGTGAGAGAAGACACCTGGGTTCGAGGCCCACACCCAGTCCACTTGGCTGCTGGACTCCACATGATGCCCGCCGCTCCCCATGTCCGCCCTGACTGCCACCAGCACCTGTTGGCATCGTGAAGCCAGGGAACTATCTCGGTAACGTTCATCTCCGAAACGGCACTGGCTGACGAGGAAGATCCCATTTCCCCGAGTTTACGATTTATACACATGGAGTCTAGGAGGTCGGCCGGACTCATACTTGTTCTGAGTGTGTTTCTCGTTTCGGCCCTGCAGTTGTGGGTGGGGTGAGGCGCATGACAGACAGGCCGACGCCTCGGTCCAGGGCCCTCGATGGCCCTCCATGGCCCCCCGGCATCCAGCAGGGTGTCTTGAGTCAGGCGTTGCGGGGTTTCCACCAGGTGCAGGCTGAGTCCGTCCTCACGGTTCATTCCGGCAGAAATGACCCCTCGTGCTCGCTCTCCGAGCCGCCATTACATATGTGAATGCCACATACAATTCTCTGAGAAATACGGTATTTTCAGGCACCAATGGGGCTTGAGATATCATCAAATTGTTACTCAAGCACCTTGAAATGTGGAAATATCAGCACGCAATGAGAGCACGCTAAGTGGCTGTCCCCGTGGCTGACCTGTCAGATGAACATCTCTGGCGGACGCGTTTGACCCCAATACTGAATCTCATCACAAATACGAAAGCCCGGTCTCAGCTCCTTTTCTAAAAGGGACGAATGTCAAAATAGCCTCTGAAAAGTCAGATCTAAAGTAACAGAACCACAATCCGTCAAGGGAGGAGGTTCCGTCAGCGTCGATGACAGGCGTGCTGAATGCACTCCATGAGCTGTCACTCTCCGTCCCCGTCACGCCCACAGGGAGAACATTTCGGGAGGCTGGTCTGGCATCGTGGGCATTTCCCAGGGAATGATGGGAAAGGCTGTGCACTGTTTAGCCCCTGATCGGGAAAGCCAAGCCTCTTGAGTGTTGTTTCATCTCAAGTTATCCAGGGAGCAGGCTGCTGCGTTCCTCAGTTTCCCAAAACATCTGGTCCAAGCGGGTCTAGAATTGCATGTTTCCCGCCTGCCGTCAGAGGGGTCTGTCTCTGGAGTGTGAACTGACCCGGAGGTCTCGCCTCACCAGCGGCCTCCAGCCTCGATCTCCAAGCTCTGCAATGAGGCTTTTTAGTGAAAACATGGTTTTCTGGCTTTTTGTGATCCAAATCCACCAGTTGATATTCTTACTGACCCATCAGGCAAAAAAGTATTAAAAGACATAAACCTTTAACAGCAACTTACCGGGTCCACCCTGGGACCTGGGAACTTAATGGTACAGGGAAGAATGTTTCCCTGACCTGTGAGTGCAGCCGCTGCTTAGGCCAAGCAGTGAAACGGGCTCTGCCCTTTCATCCTAACGGCACAGCCACGGCCACCAACCAGGCCACGCCTGCGGCCAGGAGACCCAGGAGGCAGTAGCAGGATGTGCTGAGCCATCAGCAGCTCTCATGACAACACCGGATGTTCGTTATGCAGGAAGTGGCCACGCACTGCCACTCCACCTGTGGCCTCTCCAGCGAGGACCCTGGAAAAGGCTGCAGAACTGCCTCACCATGAGCCTCTGTGCCGGCACCACCAGGAAGCTTCCTGTGAAGAGCCGGGCACCCGCCCCCCTCCTCCTGCCTCGCTGTCACAGCGGCGACATTTATTTGCCCAAACGGTGCTAGCCAGGCTTGAGCATGAAGAAGACAGTGCTGCTTCCTAGTAAGAAGGCAGAAGGCGGCACACGAGGCGGGCGCTAACAGATGTGTATTCCACCACTGAAACCAGCCAGTGCTCACTCTTACACGCCAGGGAGAGCACGTGGGCTGCACGCTCCAGGCGGAAGCACGGCCAAGATCTCAGGAAGATATTCCTGTTTATCTAAATTAAGAGGACTCCCTGCAGAGCGAGCCCTGCCTGTCAGCCTCTGCCCCCACAGGCATGGCGCAGCCACCATCGCCCCGTCCCCGAGGGTAAGGCGCAGACGCTGGGTGTTGTGGGCTGAGGAAGGAGGGAGTGCGAGGGTGGGGCTCACCAGGATCATGTGGCCGGTGGTGATGTCCATGTTGGACTGCACAGGCTCCTCGGACCAGGACGAGGTGCTGCTGCGCGCAGAGGGGCTGGGCATCGGCCCGTCGCTGAACTGGGACGAGACACTGCTGATGCGGGACGTGTGTGTGCCCTCGGGTCGGTCCGGTGGCCGCGTGGCCATGCGCTGGCGGCACAGCTCCTGCAAGACAGGGGGAGGCAGGGCAGGGGGTTAGTGGCACTGAGGACGCCCAGCAGGCAGGGGGCCACGGCACCCACGTGGCACCAGCCCCTTCTTGTGCTAAGATCCGAGGTTCAGGCAGGTGAGAGTTTACCCCTGGGCGGGCCAGTGCACAAGGACAGTCAAAACACCCCAAAGCACCTTCCCAGCATGGCACCCTGAGAAGCCTTCAGACTTGGGGAAGAAAGGAAATAGCGGCCTCGCTCTCAAAACCAGAGAATACAAACACACACACACACACACACACACACACACACACACACATCACAGACACATCACACACACACCACACACAAATACCACATACATCACACACACACACCACACACACATCACACACACACCAGACACACCACAGACACATATCACAGACACACCACACACACATACTTACACACATCACAAACATACATCACAGATACACATCACACACACACATCACACACACACCACACACACCACACACAAACACCACATACATTACAGACACACCACACACACATATACATACATACATCACAAACATACATCACGGACACACATCACACACACATACACACACCACACACACACCACAAACACCACAAACATACATCACAGACACACACCACACATGCACACACCACACACACACATCAGACACACCACACATACACATCACAAACATACATCACAGATACACATATCACACACACAGCACACACACATCACAGACACCACAGATGCACACACACCACATATACACACCACAAACATATATCACAGACACATACATCACAGACACACACACCACACACATCAGACACACACACCAGACACACCACAAACACATCACAGACACACCACACACACATACACACATCACAAACATTCATCACAGATATATCACACACACACCACACATACATCACAGACACCACAGATGCACACACACCAGACACACCACAAACACATCACAGACACACCACACACACATACACACATCACAAACATACATCACAGATACACATCACACACACACCACACACATCACACATCACAGACATGCACACACACCATACACACAACATACATCACAGACACATGACACGTACACACATATCACTAACATACATCACAGATACATCACACACATGGACACATACCACACACACCACACATAAACACCACAAACATACATCACAGACACCCCACACATACACACACATACACACTACACACCACAGACACATATCACAGACACATCACACACATATTCCTCACACACACACCACACAGACACACACCACAAATATACATCACACAGACATACCACACACACCACACACACACCACAGACACACATCACACACACATCACACACAAACACACCTCAGACACATACCATACTCCATATACACACACACCTCACACACACACACTCTACAGAAGTGTACAGCACACATACCACACTCCATACACACACACACACACACACACACACACACACACACACACTCTCCTATAGATTCAAGAAACCATCCACAGGATCCCCCTCTGCCATCAACATGGAATGTTCTGGAATAACGCCACAGCAGCCTTCATTGGGTGGCTTCTCATTCTATTAGAATAAAGACTGGAGGGAGGTTTGCACTGTGGACTGAGATACAGAAACCGATGCCACAATCAGTTTTTGGAGGAAAAACAATGTTATTCTGGTGTTTATTTCTTTTTCCAAAGCAGTGTCCAAGAGCCCACGCAAGACAGGGTGGATGGAGCCACGTGGGAGACGGAAGGGGAGGAGGAAGCCTGCGCTGCTGAGTGGACACCGAGGTCAAACTTACCAGGGTTAAAAAAAAATCTCAACAGGACACCTCAAGACAGTTTTTGTGGGATCACAGCAAGGTCTCCGACCTCTTTCCCCAAGCAATGCCCAACCACACATTCGGGGCATCCCTAGCACCCGACATGCGAGGGGGGCATCCCCAGCACCTGACACACGCGGAGGGGGGCACCCCCAGCACCCGACACACATTTGGGGGGCATTGCCAGCACCTGACACACACTTGGGGGGCATCCCCAGCACCTGACACACACTTGGGGGCACCCCCAGCACCCAACACACACGCGGGGGACATCCCCAGCACCTGGCACACATGTGGGGGCATCCCCAGCACCTGGCACATGTGGGGGGGCATCCCCAGCATCTGACACATGAAGGAGGGCATCACCGGCACTCGCAGGGCTGGGTAAGACCCATCTGCAGCCAGGACGTGGCCACGCAGCCTTAGCTGATCAGGACACGCCGGGACCACGCTGCTGCCGCACACCTTCAGGGTGCAGCCCGGGTGCTCCCCACCGCCTGACCCAGCACACCGTGTTGAAAGTGTGCTGACCACTGTGGCAGGATATTCTACCCTTTGGCCTGGTGAAAATATACCTGTACCCTGAGTCATGGAAATGAAATGATATCCAGAAAAATTTGTAAGAGAATCGGAGCCCAACAGAAGAGGCAAAATGCATTCATGGGGAAAGAAAGGCTCTGAGGGGCCTCGTGGGCTGCTGCCTTGATATCACTTTGGTGACATCTGGGGCGGCCAAGCCGCCCACTCGCCCCCCCCAGTGATGCATCAAAGTCCTCACACCCACCAAGGCAATGGCCAATGGACAGGAAAAACCCCATGCTTCCATTCTCCTTTCACCCCGGCTGCTGGCTTCCTCGGCTTTAAAGATGTCTGCAAAGCCCGCTGACACCGCACCGTCTAGAAAACGCCATTTCCCTCCACCGCGCTCTCCAGAATGAGCAGGTCATGCTCCCAGGCTCTGGTTCAGGCTCATAGTGAGACACAGGTGCTGTGGGAAGGGGCCCTTCAGCCCCCACTCTCCATGAACCCGCAGCCCCTGGAGAGCAGCCGGGGATGGGGAGGATGACAGCTGAGATGGTGGGGAAGACCATGGATGCTGGGAGGAGGACTGCAGGGGGATGAGGAGGATGACTGTGGGGGAAGGGGAGGATGACCGCGGGGGGACGGGGAGGATGACCGCGGGGGGATGGGGAGGATGACTGCGGGGGGATGGGGAGGATGACCATGGGGGATGGGGAGGAGGACCATGGGGGGATGGGGAGTATGACCATGGAGGGATGGGGAGGATGACTGCAGGGGGATTGGGAGGATGACAGCGGGGGATGGGGAGGATGACCGCGGGGGGCAGGGAGGAGGACCATGGGGGTGCAGGGAGGATGATCACGATGGATGGGGAGGATGACTGCGGGGGACGAGGAGGAGGACCATGGGGGGATGGGGAGGAGGACCACGGGGTGTGGGAAGGATGACCGTGGGGGGATGGGGAGGAGGACCATGGGGGGCGGGGAGGATAACCATGACAGATGGGGAGGATGACTGTGGGGGGGTGGGAAGGAGGACTGTGGGGGGCGGGGAGGATGACCGTGGGGGGATGGGGAGGAGGACCACAGGGGGACAGGGAGGATGACCACAGAGGGGTGGGGAGGAGGACCATGAGGGGTGGGGAGGAGGACTTGGGGGGCGGGGAGGATGACCGTGGGGGGATGGGGAGGAGGACTGCAGAGGGATGGGGAGGATGACCACAGAGGGGTGGGGAGGATGACCACAGTGGGGAGGATGACCACAGAGGGGTGGGGAGGAGGGCCACGGGGGGTGGGGAGGATGACCACAGAGGGGTGGGGAGGATGACCACAGAGGGGTGGGGAGGATGACCACAGAGGAGTGGGGAGGATGACCACAGAGGGGTGGGGAGGAGGACCACGGGGGGTGGGGAGGATGACCACAGAGGGGTGGGGAGGATGACCACAGAGGGGTGGGGAGGAGGACCACAGAGGGGTGGGGAGGAGGACCACGGGGTGTGGGGAGGATGACCACAGGGGGTGGGGAGGATGACCGTGGGGGGATGGGGAGGAGGACCACGGGGGGTGGGGAGGACCACGGGGGGTGGGGAGGACCACGGGGGGTGGGGAGGAGGACCACAGAGGGATGGGGAGGAGGACCGCGGGGGGTGGGGAGGAGGACCACGGGGGGTGGGGAGGAGAACCACGGGGGGTGGGGAGGATGATCACGATGGATGGGGAGGAGGACTGTGGGGGGATGAGGAGGAGGACCACGGGGGATGGGGAGGAGGACTAGGGGGGCGGGGAGGAGGACTGCAGGCTTCCTGGCAGAGACACAAGGGGGAAGGTGGGCTTTACCGAAGGCCTCCAGTGAGGATAAGGGGTCTCTAACAAAAGGGAGCGTTCCAGTTCCTTCTCTCCCAAACATCTTCAAGTACTTGCTAGTTTATAGACAGAGCTAAAATAGTGAATGTGTTTTACAAAATCCACCCAAGTTTTTTCAGAATTTCCAAAACAAAGCGAAATAAACAAAAAGAAACATGTGCACAGGGAACAATTTTTTTTTTGAGACAGACTCTCTGTCACCCAGGCTGGAGTGCAGAGGTGCAATCTCAGCTCACTGCAACCTCCGCCTCCTGGGTTCAAGCGAGTCTCCTGCCTCAGCCTCCCGAGTAGCTGGGACTGCAGGTGTCCACCACCACGCCTGGCTAATTTTTGCATTTTTAGTAGAGACGGGGTTTCACCATGTTGGCCAGGCTGGTCTTGAACTCCTGACGTGAGGTCATCTGCCTGACAAGGGATGATTTAAATAAAGTAGATGACACCAGTAACCAACCTGCGTACGGCTCAGGGAAGCCAACAGGTCCGAGAATGCGACGCTCTGGGGAAGAGGATTTGAAACGTTGGAGATTTGTTCACATAAAGATGAAAAATCAAGCTAGCACCATGTCCATCCTGTGATTTGCCACCGGTGGGAGAGCTACAGTGACCTGAGCTCTGTTCTCTCCTGAGTGCCACGGGGGGTGAAGCCACTGAGACACCCACGGTCCAGGACCGAGATCCCTGCTCCACCACAAACTTCCATTTTTTATTTTATTTATTTTTCTCCCCAAGTCAACAACAGCAAACAACCACAAGCTTTTCATGTGACCTTGGACAAACCCCTGAAGGTCTCTAAGCCAAATTTTTTCATGTTATAAATGGAGGTAATCCTATAGTTACAGTGAAGATTGAAAGAGTTTTGTGTATATTCACTGCTGAGCATGGAGGTGGCTACAGAGAAACCTCAAGCATTAATGAGTAAGAGAGAAGTTAGTGAATAAACGTTCAAACGGTTCTCTAAGCCAGAGCCACACTTGACGGCTTGGCAAATGCAAAGATATTTCTGAAGAAGTCACGGAATATATACATATATATATATGTTTTTGTTTTTTGAGACAGAGTCTTCCTCTGTCACCCAGGCTGGAGTGCAGTGGCATGATCTCAGCTCACTGCAACCTCCGCCTCCTGGATTCAAGTGATTCTCCTGCCTCAGCCTCCTCAGTAGCTGGGATTACAGGTGTGTGTCACCACACCCAGCTAATTTTTGTATTTATTGTACAGAGAGGGTTTCACCACATTGGCCAGGCTGGTCTTGAACTCCTGACCTTGGGTGATCCACCCACCTTGGCCTTGCAAAATGCTAGATTACAGGTGTAAGCCACCATGTCCGGCCAAAGTCACACAGTTTAGAACTGGACAAACCGACATGGCCTCCTCCGGCGGGTGCCCCAGTGCCATTGCTCGGGGAGGGAGACACAGGGCTGGATGTCGCCTGGCAGGGACCTGTAGTTCTCACCAGTGGCCAATGTGCAGTGGGGGGTCTCCTTGAAGGTCTTAACTCCTTTAAAGGAGGGAAACACCCATAAAGATATAAGAATAAAGCCCCTGACGGAGAGGAAGCCCCAAAAGCCTGGCCTGGAAGGCTGGAGACAGGCGGCTTTGCCTGTGCAGGGGTCGCTGCCATGGGAGAAGGGCATCCGCACAGCCAGGCAGCTCCTGGCTGGGACACTGCTCTTGGATGAAGACCCCCTCCCTGCGGGCTTTTGCCTACAAATGGGGGCTGGTGTTCTAGCCGGGCGCTGCTCCGCTCTGACCACTACCAAGTTTCTATGCAGCAAATGGCTCAGACTAACACCTGAGCAGTGATAAGGCCAGGAATGTCCTGCAGGGAGTGTGGGGGCAGTGGGGAGGCTGGGTCCCGGAGGGTGGGGATAGTGGGGGGGCTGGGTCCAGGAGGGTGGGCGCGGTGGGGAGGCCGGGTCCAGGAGGGTGGGGGCGGTGGGGGGGCCGGGTCCTGGAGGGTGGGGGCGGTGGGGGGGCCGGGTCCTGGAGGGTGGGGGCGGTGGGGGGGCCGGGTCCAGGAGGGTGGGGATGATGGGGAGGCTGAGTATGGGGCCGATGAGGTTGCTGGGGCTGAAGTCCCTTCATGCTGCACCTGAGCCTGGGGGCAGGTGAGAGGCATGTCCCTGGATGCTACGACAGGCAGGACATGGCTCCCGGAGGCACCAGCCATGCTTCCCTCACATCCCCAGTTCAGGCTTTTCTGAAGTCTCCAGGGGAGCCTGCACCCCCACAAAGCTGCCTCGAGACAGGCAACTGGGCTACATGGGGTCACGATGGATGTATCCCAGAAACCAGGACCCAGGAAACACACGTCTTCAGAGGAACACGCGTGAGGACGGCAAACACTGACTCGATGGATGATCCCAGAAACCAGGACCCAGGAAACACACGTCTTCAGAGGAACACGCGTGAGGACAGCAAACAGACTTGACTTTGGTTCTTTTCTTTGACTTCTGGGATAATCATTCATTCATTCATTCCTAGCACCTGGAGTCAGAGGGTCTGATTTTGAGTCCAGGCTTCAGGTCTTACTGTCTGTGTGTTGGGGAAACTGCCTAATCTCTCTGTGCCTCAGTTTCCCCATTTGTGAAGCAGTGATAATGGTACCGACCTCACAGTTGGGAGGATTAAATAAGATAACATGCTTGAATTGAGGCTTCAGGCCTGTGCTTGACACATGCCAGGTGACTATCTGCTGGTCCTACTACGATTATCATTAATTTATTCAAAATTGGGTTTGCTGTGGTTCCAAATCGGCACGGCACAGGGTGCTGGGAACACCAGGCTGAGCCAGGCTGAGTCACACTCGCCAGGTCCTGACCCCTGAGCACCCCAGGCCACCCGGAGCTGGGCATGAGTCACTGCAGGAAGTGGCGGTAATGACGGTGACAGCGCGTGTGGGTGTTCGTGGGAAGGGGTGTGGGGGGCCAGGAGGAGGGGACCCTCCCTGAACCTGAGGCCAAAGAAGGCTTCCGGCAGGAGAGGCTCAGGTGCCATGGCCTGGCCTGATGGCACTTGCAGAGATGGGGACGTGAGAGCAGGTATGGGGCCTGGAGGAGCTGATGAGCTTTCTTGGGATGGGCAAGGAGGAGAGAGAAGGGGTCACTCCTCACAGCCCCCCGGGCGGGCAGCGCTGCTGGCACAGAGCTCTGCATCTGCACCGTGACTGCCGTCTGTGCTTTTCCATGGCGAGCCTCCGTTTTGGACACGGGACGTAGCAGATGTTTCCAAGCAGGAAGTAACACTGTCAACTGCGGGGCTCCTGGAGCACGCAGGGCCTGAAGGGAAGCCGCTGCATCCTCGGCCCACCTCACCTCATGGCTCCGCCACGGCCAAGCAGCATGAACCAGACAGCAGTTCACACCTTATTCGAGCTGTTGCTGCTAAGCCAGCGTGGATGCTGTGGGACCCACCGAAGGGTCCGCTGCCTCACGCTGCATCTCAGGACACCCAAAGCCAGCGTGGATGCCGTGGGACCCACCGAAGGGTCTGCTGCCTCACGCTGCATCTCAGGACACCCAAAGCCAGCGTGGATGCTGTGGGACCCACCGAAGGGTCCGCTGCCTCACGCTGCATCTCAGGACACCCAAAGCCAAAGCATTACTTTTGCCACACTGTGGTTGGCCGTGAAGCCACTTTCTGGAGCCCGAGCTCCATCTTGGACCGTAACCCCGGCTGGGAAGAAGCCGCCCGGGTGTCGGCTGTCAGGGACTCCCTGCAGGTGTGGCAGGGGTGGCGGGGTGAGCAGCGTGCCAGCTCGGAGGTCACCGAGCAAGGGCCATACCCTGGAAACCGTGCTGACATCACGCTGACAAGTTAAGCCCCGAGTCCGCGTGGCCCTGGCTGCCGGCCATCCTGCACACGTCCCGGAAGACATGTCTGCAGACCCGACTCCTGGTGTCTCCCTTGGCTACAAACACAAGAAAGCCACATCTGTCGACTGGAGACAGATTCCTCACAAGTGAGCTCCCGGGGAACGAGGGTCAGGCCAGTCCACTCCGAGGACGGGGCTGGGGCGTTTGACCGCCTCGTCTCCCACTCACCGTGACCTGCCTCCGCCGGCGTCCCTTCCTGTTGCGTGTGGCCCCTTTCCTGGCCACCTGCAGAGCTCCCTCACAGTGGCGTCTGACCCCTCCCTCTCCACCCTTTCCTGGACACTCCTGGGACTCTCCAGACGTGGGGGAAGCTGGGAAGGAGCCTGGATTCTGCCTCGTGTCTTGCTGGAGAAAGCGCCGAGGGGCGTCGCATGTGGTCTCATTCACTGGTCCTTTAGGCTGATTAAAGTTTCCAAATAATCACAGAAACTCTATAGTCTGTCCATTCTCGGTTCTTTACCTTAAAATTTAAAAATTTTGTAAGGAAAACACGTCTTCCTAGAATGGAATAAAAAATGTAGAATGCACTTGACTTAGTAACCGTCCAGCCAGACCCAACAAGACAAACGTCGTGGCATTTGAAGCCGCTCCAGGTCATAATTTGGACATTTTCACCCTGCATGAGGCACTCTAACCCTCTAAGTGAGGCTGCCGGCGCGGGCTCATTGGAGGTGCCACTGTGAGCTGCTTTTCCCTCCCAATCTCCGAAAGTGACAGCCCACAGCTGTGGAGGGGCCACACTCCTCGCTCTTCAGCTGGAAGCAGCATCCACACCTGAAAAGGCGGTGGTGTCCACGGCACTGAACGGAGGCGTGAGCTTGCCGACTGCTGACGCAGTGACCGATGGGCCGCGTGGGCCCACACGCTTCTTTAAAACCTCAGTTGAAGTTTGCAGCGTCAGCTGCCATCACACCAGAACTGCCATCAGGTGAGAGCAGCCTCTGCCTCTGTCACCTGCGCTCATTATCAGACTTCTGTGGGGGCCCAGGGCACGGAGCGGAGGCACCCGTCAGCCAGTGACGGTAAACACTCTAAGTACCATTCTGTGCAGTGAGTTCCAAGTACGGAGCTGTAGTCGGCACGCTGGCTCACACCTGTAACCCCAGCACTTTGGGAGGCCGAGGTGGGCGGATCCCTTGAGCCAAGGAGTTTGAGACCAGCCTGGGCAACCTAGTGAGACCCCCATCTCTACCAAAATAAATTAGCTAGGTGTGGTGGTGTGAGCCTGTACTCCCAGCTACTTGGGAGGCTGAGGTGGGAGGATCACTTGAGCAGGAGGTTGAGGCTGCAGTGAGCTTTGATGGCACCACTGCACTCCAGCCCTGGTGACAGAGCAAGACCCTGTCCCCCACCCCCACCAAAAAATACAGAGCTGTGATCTAGAGAGCATTTTATTGAGCAAAAGATAATTTATAAAGTGTAATCAACAACACAAACCTCCCGTGAGAGGCAGCTGAGGCCAGCCCCGTCGTGTTCTGAAATTTCCCTGACTCATAATCCTCAGTAAGCACAAGGTGATTCCTCACCCAGAACAAAACTCTCCTGGTCAGACAGTAAACACCCTAGAGCGAGGCCTGCAGGCCACACCAGCCTCCGAAGGTGTTAACTGGCAGAGGTGCCAACGCACCAAGACCTGAGACCTGCCCACTTAGAGGAGTCCAGGGCCTCCCTGTGCAGCCTGGCCTGCACCTCTACAGCACCCGCTTGCAGGGGTCTAAGGCCTCCCCCGCACAGCCCAGCCTGCCCCTCCACAGCGCCCGCTTGCAGGGGTTCAGGGCCTCCCTGCACAGCCCGGCCTGCCCGTCCACAGAGCCTGCTTGCAGGGGTCCAGGACCTCCCTGCACAGCCCGGCCTGCCCGTCCACAGCGTCCACTTGCAGGGGTCCAGGACCTCCCCACACAGCCCAGCCTGCCCATCCACAGCACCCACTTGCAGGGGTTCAGGGCCTCCCTGCACAGCCCAGCCTGCCCCTCCACAGCGCCCGCTTGCAGGGGTCCAGGGCCTCCCCTGCACAGTCCAGCCGCCCGTCCACAGCGTCCACTTGCAGGGGTCCAGGGCCTCCCCACACAGCCCAGCCTGCCCATCCACAGCGCCCGCTTGCAGGGGTTCAGGGCCTCCCTGCACAGACCGGCCTGCCTGTCCGAAGTGCCTGCTTGCAGGAGTCCAGGGCCTCCCCGCACAGCCCAGTCTGCCTGTCCACAGCGCCCGCTTGCAGGGGTCCAGGACCTCCCTGCAGAGCCCGGCCTGCCCCTCCACAGCGCCCGCTTGCAGGGGTCCAGGACCTCCCTGCACAGCCTGGCCTGCCCCTCCACAGTGCCCGCTTGCAGGGGTTCAGGGCCTCCCTCCCACAGCCTGAGCTGGGGGCACTGACACATTTTTGGCAAACGGATCTTGGCTAGACAGAAGGTCCAATCCTTCCTGCCACTTCGCTTAGAGAAAAATTTAAGATCGTCCTAACAGTCATGAGGATGCCTCTGTCTGCCACCCGGGATGATGCGTCCTCAGTCACAGTGGCTTGGTGTGAACAGCTTGGTGACCTTGAGTTTGTAAAGACAAGTAGGACCTTGTGGCACTTTGCATGACTCAGTGACCAACGGGTAATTCATTACGAAGAAGAAGAAAGGTGGACATCACCACATCGTTCTTCTGATCGTAGATTCAGCCTTGAGGTTTGGCCACACCTGCCAACTCCCTCCCCACTCTGTGGGGCTGGATGGAAACTCCATCCCACTGAGGGTTGGCGTGGGCCTCCCGGCCCTGAAGGCACCCATGGGCTACTCCTACCAGAGTGTGGCTGAAACCTGTTTTCTTTTCTCTTTAGCAGCAAAAAACCCACAATGTATATGTGAACTAAAAAATAAATTTCCATGTAGCAAAGGGGAAGTCATTTGATTTTGTGCCATGCTGCTCTGCATGTTTGGGGTGTCTGTCCCTGGAGATGGAGCTCACATCTTTCTGGAAAGCTCTGTAGGTCCCTGCATCTCAGTATAGCTGCTCTGTAGCTTTTTAGCTGTCTGTCCCTCCTAGGTGCTGAGAAAGTTATTAAGAAAATGATTAAGGAGAGCATGTCAAGTTCCCAGTGAGAAGGACGTGTCTGCAGTAGTGGAAGCCGGGCATGGTTTGCAGGTGGTCTTTGCAGTAAAACATCAGTAGCCATACTGTGTCTCTGCCCACAGTAAACATCAGTGGCCGTACCGTGTCTCTGTCCACAGTAAAACATCAGTGGCCGTACCGTGTCTCTGTCCACAGTATAACATCGGTGGCCGTACCGTGTCTCTGTCCACAGTAAACATCGATGGCCATACCGTGCCTCTGTCCACAGTAAACATCGGTGGCTGTACCGTGCCTCTGCCCACAGTAAAACACCGGTGGCCGTACCGTGCCTCTGTCCACAGTAAACATCGGTGGCCATACTGTGCCTCTGTCCACAGTAAACATCAGTGGCCGTACTGTGCCTCTGTCCACAGTAAAACATCAGTGGCCATACCGTGCCTCTGCCCACAGTAAAACACCAGTGGCCGTACCGTGCCTCTGTCCACAGTAAACATCAGTGGCCGTACCGTGCCTCTGTCCACAGTAAAACACCAGTGGCCGTACCGTGCCTCTGCCCACAGTAAAACATCAGTGGCCATACTGTGCCTCTGTTCTCAGGAAGAACGTGTTCCAGAGCCCTTAGTGTCTTAGAAAAAAAAAACCCACGGTAGAAAATGAAATCCACCATTGGCAAAGAAAGCAGGCTGAGGCGGAGCTGAGATCTGCACAGTGGGGACGTGTAAGGTGGAGGCTGAGGGCCAGGACTCATGGCAGATCACCTGTGGGCCCCTGAATAGGCTGCCTTAAGCTGTGTGAGTGTTTTGTCATCTGTGAAATGGGTGGGGAGAAAGGCGGAGCAGCTCGGAGAGTTGTTGGGAGGACTCTGTGGGTGGATGTGTGTGGAGCACGGAGTACGAGGTCTGGCTGGCACCCTCACCCGTGCGGCTCTGACCTCAGGTGGGTGTTGTTAATACAAGGTCTGGCTGGCGCCCTCACCCGTGCGGCTCTGACCTCAGGTGGGTGTTGTTAATACGAGGCCTAGCTGGTACCCTCGCCGTGTGGCTCTGATCTCAGGTGGGTGTGGACATCCCCTTACCAGTGTCCACACCTATATTTGGGCACAGAGAAGCCACACAGCCTCAGGGGAGCTGGGGGCATCTGGCAGGGCTTCCTTCCAGGACACGATAGCAATACCAAGGAGGCAGGACCCCCAGGCTGTCCTCCAGCCACTTTGTCTTGCTGATGAGAACCTCTCCCTCCTCCCTCCAAGTGAAATGAGAGTAACTGGGCGTTTCTAAAGAAGAGAACCCCATCTTCCACTGTCGCCCTAAATGGAAATGGTCCACCGCAAAACACACCCGTGGTGCCTGACCTAACGCCATCCTAACGGTGCCGTGTCTGTGGAGACGGGCAAACCCAGCACATCGGCACCCAGGCGCAAAAACTCCCCACCAGGAAAACGTGAAAAATGGATCTTTTTGTACCCTGGTGCTGCCTCCAACACATCCAGAGCCAACGGCAACTGTTGAGTGTGAGCCCCGTGGCGCACCCCAAGCGCCCACACCTGGACCCTACCCTGAGCGGAGCCACATGGGGCCGGCTCCGCAGGTCAGTGCTGCACCTGGAGCCCCATCCCAAAAGCCTCCCATGCTCCGAGTAGCTCCGCAGGCGTGAGCACGCAGACGGAAAGCCGAGGACTGCGCGGCACGTTCCCACGCCGCGGCCGCACGCGCCGCACGTTCCCACGCCGCGGCCGCACGCGCCGCACGTTCCCACGCCGCGGCCGCACGCGCCGCACGTTCCCACGCCGCGGCCGCACGCGCCGCACGTTCCCACGCCGCGGCCGCACGCGCCGCACGTTCCCACGCCGCGGCCGCACGCGCCGCACGTTCCCACGCCGCGGCCGCACGCGCCGCACGTTCCCACGCGGAGGCCGCACGCGCCGCACGTTCCCACGCGGAGGCCGCACGCGCCGCACGTTCCCACGCGGAGGCCGCACGCGCTGCAGAGCCGCCTGCTCCTCGCTGTGCCGGGGCGGGGCCCAGGCTCTGCCTCAAAGAGTCCTCAAAGTAGCTTACACTTCTTTGTAACACAACGCACAACGTGAGCTGAAGAGGATTCTGGGGGCAGAAATTCATCCAAATTCATCATAATGCAAATGTCTCATGTCTTAACTCAGCATCTGAAGGGGAAAATTACAGAGTGGAAATCACTGTGAGAGGAGACCTGTCATGCTCGGATTCTGCCGAAAGCAACCCCAAGACCACAAAGGTTTCAGGAAAACCTCTCTGCACCCTCCCTGGAGCCAGCGAACAAAGCCGAGCTGCCCAGCGTGTGCTAAAGGACGGCCTTGGGTTTGAGGGTTGTTGAGAGAGCGCAGTATCAGGGCAACGCGAGGAATGAAACGTCCAAAGCCGGGCAGGAAAAAGCGGGTTCGCTGGGCTCTGCTGGGGAGGAATAAAGGCCACTCTGCAGACTGGATGAGGCACCCAGAGAACGTGGAGAACGCAACTGGCCCTCTCTGGGGAGGGCCCTGGTCTTCAGCCCAGAGGGCAATGCAGAATCCAACACAGAGCAGAAGCCACGGGGCCTGGCGCACCCACAGGTGGCTCACATGTGACATGGTGAAGGGAAAACCTGTGCTCTGCCAGTCTGACACGGTGGCAGCAGAGCACGTGCTGACAGGAGAGGAAAACAGGAAGGTGAAACGTTTAGAAAGCACGTGGGAAAAGGCCAGGGGAAGTATCCAGATGCTTCAACGGGGTGCTGTGTCATCACGGGAAAAAAAGATTTCCTGTATAATCACCTCTCCCTGGTCATGACACAGTTTTATTTAAGAGGCTTTCATCTCATCCTAAAACTCAGAGGGACTCAGAAGGAACCGCCTCACATTCTAGGCCAGCAAGGCCAGCTGGGAGCAGAGGGGCAGTAACCAGTGATCTCGCTCAGAAGGACTTCACACAAGTACTCCCACCAACACTGGCGGCTCCAGTCGGCCCGCGATGGGAGGCTCCGGCTTCTGGGCACATCCAGGGCATCCTGGTGAGACCTCAGGGAGCACAGGCCATGCTCACTTCCAGAGAGGAGACAGCCGAAACTGCTCTGAACACCAGGGGAGCCTCCCTCCCCCTCCCATGGAGCCAGGACCCGGGAGCTGCACCTGTTTGTGATCTGAGCCACGGCAGCACTCGTCCCTGCCACGGCGTCCTTGGCTCATGGCCCACGTGGCCAGTGCTGCTCTGGTGATGCAGTCCCACCGCCTCCAGTGGCTTCTCGTTGGTGCCCAGGTAACTTTTACACTTGGACGGGGAATAACACACACACATTCACACATACACACATCCCAAAGGGCGGGCGCCCCCGACAGCAGTGCCCAAGGCTGGGCCACAGAGCTCCATGGCTCTGCCAGAGACCCGGTCCCCACCCCTCCCCACTCCTGACACACGTCACGCAGGTGGGCTCTAAGCACAGTTCCTGTGGGAAGGGGTTCCACAGCACAGGCGAACGAGCCGGAGCAGCCCACAGTGAGCAATGTGGGCCAAGCAATATGGAGTGAGTTTTATCATTTTGCAAGATGTTTTCTCAAAGCAAAAATGAAAGATACAGACATGTTTCATGCAAGTGAAAATGATTTTCAACAGTCTTCTAAACGTGGAACAGTCTTGGAGCAGCCGGTGATGAGCAGGAACACAGCGGCCTCACCCCAGCTCAGGCTCCGTGCCTGTGGCACCCAGAGCCCCAGCCCTCTCCCGGGTCCCTGCACTGGCTCGGGGCCAGGCTCCCTGCATCTGGACATGTGCTGCTGCCCAGTTATTCTCACGTCCAGACCCTTGCCTCCCATACTCAGAAGCCGAGGTCCTCCTGGCTACTTTCTGTACCTGCAACGTCTACAGGGTGCAGGGATGCCCTCGCTGAGCCCCTGCATGCTGGTCAGCACCCCAGGCTCCAGGTCACGGCTGGCTCAGGGGCCAAGTGCCCCACACCAAGGCAGCCCTGGGGAGCAGCGAGGGGCACCACCTAAGGAGCCCCCCAACCGCCCACCGACAGCAGCTTCCTGCTCTGGGAAAGTGAGGGCTGGGCTCCAGTTCCCTGAAGCCCCTGATGGTGGCTGGGAAACGTGATGGCTCCTCGTGAAGCGCATGCAGAAGGCGTGGATGGGCTGGCAGGACCTCGGCCAGCACTGCCCAAAGGGGAGGACCTGGGAGCTGGTTATTCACAGGCTCAGCTGCATCTGAGAGTGACCCATGTGCTGAGTGACCCTGCCTCCCTTTTCCTCAGGGACTGCCTCTCCCCTAAGACTGAAGACACTCGTTCTCATTCGCTTTGCTCCTGAGAACGTCAGATTGGAACTAGGAAGCAGCTGTGAAAATAAAGACCTTGGAAGGAAACAGATTTTTAAGGAGATCTTCTTTCTGGACTAGCCCATATTTAAGACTGGCTTCTGTGACGGTGAAGTCTCAGATATCAGAGGGAGCACGTTTAAAACAGGATGCCCGTGACCCTCCCACTGCCACGGGAGGCCCGGTCGGCACCACAAAGCCCCTCCAGCCGGACTGCAGCCGCTGAGACATATAAAACGCGGGATGCAAATCCCTCCTTCTCCAGCTCCCACGGAACATGACTCACCAGGCAATTAAGTTCTAAGGGCTTCCAAAAACATCAGCGGCACCTCAGATTCACAGATCCAACGCGACCTCTGTGAGCGCAGCCAGCCTTGAGAGCCCCACAGCTGACCCTGCTTTCCAGTTTCGCAGTCAGACAATTTAAAATAGCCAGTCAGTAAGAAACAAGTCGCCTCCTTCAGAGCAGCCTGGGCCTGACGTGGAAGTAGAGAAGGGGCAGCTGTTTTCACAAGAAACTTTGGCACCTCCCTGATTTTCTTTCTGCTCATAACGACCGATGGGCATGAGCCATCCCTGCCATCACCCGTGTCTTCAACATGTGGCACTCGGGGAGGACTTCCCGTGGGTGGCAGGACTCTGGACCCTGGAATTGCACAGGATGGTTTCCAAGGGAGTCTAGATGCCCCCCCCCAACCTGCTCTTCCCGTGTCAATATCTTAGTTCAATTTATTGATTGGTTCTTATCGAGCACCTAAAGGTCCCCGGGGGGCCCTGTGGGTCTATTGTGCAGACCCGGCCTTTGGGAAGCCAAGGCTGTCCCCACACGGGCTGGCCTGGGGTGGGGAACAAGCCCCACTCTGCACCCAGGCCTGTCTGGGTCCGACACGATGCGGAAGTCACCCTGCACATGAGGGATAGTGATGAGACATCACTGCAGAGGCGGCAGAAGGGATAAGGGGAGGCGGGGATGAGTAGGGTCCTGGTGCTCAGAACAGGACTGGACACCCTGGGCTGAGACGGCAGTTCGGTGGACTGGGGTCTGTGCAGGGCATGACAGATGGGAGGGTCTGTGGGGATGAAGTCAGGGTGGGGGCGCAGAAGGGAGGCATCAGGGCAAACAAAGGCTCAGAAGCAGAGGAGCCAGCGCAGGGACACAGAAGGTATTCACATCTTTCCATTCGGCGTCCACGGCTTAATTAAGCCAAAGGGCAGGGCCTGCGGCTGGGGTGCAGCAGCTACCGGAGCAGCTGCGTCTCCATTTCTGGAATTACACATCGTTCGATTATTCCTCCTAAAACTGATCTGAATGACACCCTAACTGCACAAGGCCTGAAGGACACCCTGTAGAGCTTCCTGAGACCCCCAAAGGCCTGGGTCAGGGGTTTGCTGGGAATCGGGTCTCAGATGCCTCTGCTCTGGCCCAGGGCCTCTGAGCTCTATGGTCTGCTCTGGGAGGTTCTCAAAGGCTATGCTCTGCCCCAAGAAGGGACCGGTGGGTCGGCAGCCCTGGAGGAAAACCCGGGAGCGAATTGTGGAGGGAGCGTGAGGGCTTTTGGGGAGTGAACTTTGCAGGGGTGCTGGGAGTGGCGGCCCCTGGGGACACTGCCAACTGGGGGATGGGCCATGTGCACATGAGGGTGTCAGCCGACTGGGGCCAGGGGCTGTCACACGTGGGTGTTAGCTGACTGGGGGCTGTGTCACATGTGGGTGTCAGCCGACTGGGGCCAGGGGCTGTGTCACACGTGGGTGTCAGCCGACTCTGGGACAGGGGTTGTGTGTCACACATGGGTGTTAGCTGACTGGGGGCTGTGTCACACGTGGGTGTCAGCTGACTCCGGGACAGGGGTTGTGTGTCACACGTGGGTGTTGGCTGACTGGGGGCTGTGTGTCACATGTGGGTGTAAACCGACTGGGGGACAGGGGCTGTCACACGCGGTGTCAGCTGACTGGGGGATAGGCCGTGTGCCACACGTGGGTGTCAGCCGACTGGGGGATAGGCCGGGTGTCAGCCGACTGGGGGCTGGGGGCTGTGTCACACGTGGGTGTCAGCCGACTGGGGGACGGGGCTGTGTGTCACGTGTGGGTGTCAGCCGACTGGGGGCCGGGGGCTGTGTCACACGTGGGTGTCAGCCGACTGGGGGCCGGGGGCTGTGTCACACGTGGGTGTCAGCCGACTGGGGGCCGGGGGCTGTGTCACGTGTGGGTGTCAGCCAGTTGGGGGCCGGGGGCTGTGTCACACGTGGGTGTCAGCCGACTGGGGGCCGGGGGCTGTGTGTCACGTGTGGGTGTCAGCCGACTGGGGGCCGGGGGCTGTGTCACACGTGGGTGTCAGCTGACTGGGGGCCGGGGGCTGTGTGTCACGTGTGGGTGGCAGCCGACTGGGGGCTGGGGGCTGTCACACGTGGGTGGCAGCCGGTTGGGGGCCGGGGGCCGTGTGTCACACGTGGGTGGCAGCCGACTGGGGGCCGGGGGCTGTGTGTCACGTGTGGGTGTCAGCCGACTGGGGGCCGGGGGCCGTGTGTCACACGTGGGTGTCAGCCGACTGGGGGCCGGGGGCTGTGTGTCACGTGTGGGTGGCAGCCGACTGGGGGCCGGGGGCCGTGTGTCACACGTGGGTGGCAGCCGACTGGGGGCCGGGGGCCGTGTGTCACATGTGGGTGTCAGCTGACTGGGGGCCGGGGGCCGTGTGTCACGTGTGGGTGTCAGCTGACTGGGGGACGGGGCCGTGTGTCACTGTGTCACATGCAGGTGTCAGCCGACTGGGGGATGGGGCCGTGTGTCACTGTGTCACATGCAGGTGTCAGCCGACTGAGGGCCGGGGCCGTGTGTCACTGTGTCACATGCAGGTGTCAGCCGACTGGGGGACGGGGCCGTGTGTCACTGTGTCACATGCAGGTGTCAGCCGACTGGGGGCCGGGGCCGTGTGTCACTGTGTCACATGCAGGTGTCAGCCGACTGGGGGCCGGGGCCGTGTGTCACTGTGTCACATGCAGGTGTCAGCCGACTGGGGGACGGGGCCGTGTGTCACTGTGTCACATGCAGGTGTCAGCCGACTGGGGGCCGGGGCCGTGTGTCACTGTGTCACATGCAGGTGTCAGCCGACTGGGGGCCGGGGCCGTGTGTCACTGTGTCACATGCAGGTGTCAGCCGACTGGGGGCCGGGGCCGTGTGTCACTGTGTCACATGCAGGTGTCAGCCGACTGGGGGCCGGGGCCGTGTGTCACTGTGTCACATGCAGGTGTCAGCCGACTGGGGGCCGGGGGCGTGTGTCACTGTGTCACATGCAGGTGTCAGCTCTGCTGCATCACTTGGGGTTGTTTTGAAATCTCAGGATGTGCCTGAAAAAACCCACCTGGAGAGGCAAGGAGCCCACTGGGAACAGGGGGTCTGAGCCAGGCAGATGCGTGCCCAGGGTGAGATGGGGGCCGGGAAAGCCACCCTCAGAGGAATTAGACACGTTTTCTAGACTTCTTCTCCTTCACGTTTCCGCTTCACGTTTGGAGGTCACTTAACTCTTTGTGATTTTATTCTCCTTGAATCTGGTAGAGAAGAAACCCCTGGGGTGGGGAGAGAAATAATTCTGGGGAACACACCAGCTCCAGCTTCCATCCAGTTTAGTATTTCGTTTTACAAACAAGTCTGCATTTTATTTCCTCCCACTCAGGAACGTCTACTCTGTGGCTTCAGGGGCGTTTTACAGGCCAGGAAAGGCGATTCCAGGAAGATGCCATCATAGCCTACTCTCCCGTGTCATCATCTTCATCAAAAAAACGGAAAACCACGAAATGCCTGCCCAGAGGTCGAACCCAGTCTCCACTCCCCCGGGAGGCGGTCGGTCCAGTCACACACCGAGGTTAGGACATTCCGCACTTACACTCATGAGCTCTTTTAATTGATTTGCTATTAAATGCCATAAGATCAATCCAAGTGTAAACCTGTATATCGAATCCACACTCCGCGAACTCTGCACAGGGTTATGTATTTTGGAACATGTAGCTTTACTGGTGATCATCTGCGAATCTTCCGTTCCCCGTTCTTCAGGTCACTGTCACGGCGACACACGCCAGCAACACACCCAGACCCTCATTTTGCGGCTGCATTAACCTAGACACGGAAAAATCTTGAAAGGTGCTTGTTCACACCTGCCACCTTGCTACGAAGCCTCTTGTACTTGCTAATAGAGAAACAACATACCAAGATTCCATCCTTTTTTTTTGAGATGAAGTTTTGATCTCGGCTCACTGCAATCTCCGCCTCCCAGGTTCAAGTGATTCTCCTGCCTCACTCACTCCGGTAGCTAGTATTACAGGCACCCGCCACCCCACCCAGCTAATTTTTGCATTTTTAGTGGAGACGGGGTTTCGCCATGTTAGCCAGGCTGGTCTCAAACTCCTGACCTCAGGTGATCCACCTACCTCGGCCTCCCAAAGTGCTGGGATTACAGGTGTGAGCCACCGCTCTGGCCCTAAGATTCCATTCTTAACCATCAGTAATTCTCCCAAAGCAGAAAAGTCGTGGAGAGCAACAAAGTATCAGGACAGCTCCAGGAAGAGGAAGCACCATTCTGCAGCCCCGTGGAACAGGAGAAGCTGCTGCTCGGACAACGTGCCTGCCTCCGCACAGACCCGGAAGACGGGCGAGGGGCGGCTGTCTGCCCCTGTGCATCTGAGTCCCTCTCTGGGCTCAGTCCCTTCCACACTTCTCTCCCGCCCCACAGAGGCCCCCCTGCCTGCTGCATTTTCTTCCTCCCCCACGTTCCAGCTCCGAGTTCTCTGAGCCCCTCCCCTGCCCCCTCCCCCAGCACCCAGGGTCCCCCTTGGGTGACGGTGTTATGCGTCTCTGGTTTCACACTGGGGACTCCTTCACAGATGCAGGCTGGGCTGACTCTGATGTCTGACCAAGTTCTCTGTTGTTCCAGAAAATGGGACTCTACCCTTAGGAGCGATAAGCTTCCTGAGAAAACGCTTTCTGGGTCAGGTCCAAATTCAGCTATCCCCAGGTTCCAAGGCTGTCTGCCCCACAGACCCGAGGTGTCCAGTCCTTAGAGGGGACCCACGGCCAACACCAGCCACAGCCTTGGGGACCCCCACGTGTCTGCCGTGACAGAAATGAGTCCCCAGCGCAGCAGGGGAGGGTAGAAGGAGGCGGGGCTCACAGAGCTGAGGGTCAGGGAGATCCGGGCCTGAGGGGCCTGGGCCTGGGAGAGAAGGGACAGCCAGGCAGCCAGGGCTTGTCCCGTGGAGGCCCCCGAGGAGGCGAGGGTGGGGGGCTCCTCTCAGGTGTGCGAGTCAACCTTCTTTATTTACGTCCTTTAAGTGATCCCCATGTGACATTTGGAAATGTCTGTCATCCTCCGGGTCCTCCTTGGTTTGACATGCAATTGCTTTTCCCGAAGCTCTCTCCTCTGCAAACACAGCTCCTGCCGTGGCGGTGGCCCCAGCCATCATTCCTCACCCACCACCCCGGGCAGCGCCAGCCTCCTTTCATGCTGGCATGCCTGTTGTGTTAAGAGCCAGGCTTTGCCATTTTTGACAGGCTAATGCATTTCACCGCAGATAATGCCATTCACCACCGAGGCGAGTCTTCTAGTGCTCCTCACAGCAGAGGCTGAGAAGAGGGCCTGCTTCACAGCCCCAGCCGAGGACCCTCAGCCCCAGGGCGGGCCCTGCGCAGGCTCCCACCTCCACGCACGTCTGTGGAGTCCCGCCTGGCCGCGTGCACCTGGAGGAAATTCCGGCCCTGCGGGCGCCTCCTCCCACACCGAGCTCCTCTTGCTGGGGGAGTCTGTGCAGCTCAGGTTGTGGGGGCTCCAGGAGCGCCCCCACCATGCCTCCTCCCCTTGCTGACAACGATGCCCTCCTCCCAAGGGACAGCGGCCCCACAGGGAGCTGGGAGAGCAGAGGCTCCAGGCAGGGAGTGGGGAGACCCAGCCCTCAGGCATAGCCACACGGTGGGCCCACAGCTCTGGCGTGGAAGTTGTCTCTCACCCGTGCTGGCTTGCACCCACCCCACCTCCTGTTACCGCCCGCTGGAGTCTCCTCCCCGCCGCCTACCGTTTCTGTTGAAATCCCAGTTTAATCCATGCTTTTACACTCCCGTTGCTCCCCTAGTGTCTCCCCACGATGCCCACTTCATTTCACAGCGGCTCATGTCCTCTGGGAGAGCTCCCCTCCCGCCACGGGCAGCAGGGTTCCCGCTGAGCCCTCACCCCGAGGTGAGCCCGAAGCCCTGTGGGCTGAGGTGTCCAGAGCGTGGATAACAGGGGCTGCATCAGCATAGAGGCCTGGCCTCCCCCTGCCTGGGGCCCGGACCACACAGGGGTTCACCCCGGGGTTTAATCACCCTGATGCCTTCTCCAAACTGCTTCCACAAAGTGCCTTGAATTCCGCAGAGCAGCACAGGTTTTGGGGGTTCACTCCCGTCTTCCTCCCTGGAAGGGCACACTTCGCAGACAGCATGTCCTCAGATTTAGTTCAGAAAATGTGCCCCACCTCTCTAATCGGTTCTAAGGGAGGGGAGCAGCTCCTGCCGAGGAGGACATGTTCAGAGACAGGTACCCAGGAAATGGGAGGAGCAGTGCAGGAATCCAGCACCCCTCCCAGGCCCAAGAGCACTGATGGTGGCTGCGTGCCATTCACCCTCAGGCGGAGCATCAGAGCTGACCTCGCACCCACCCGCACCCATAGGGCTTGCTCTCATCCACACGGCAGCCCAGGACGAGGCCCCAGACCACACAAGAGGAAGGCCGGCTTCGAGGGGGAGGGGCTGGGCCCAGGCCTGGGCTTCGCACCCCAGGGAATGGAAAGGTGGTGGTGCCTTCCTTCCAGGAGTTTAACTATTAGAGAAGAAAGACAGTTAAATGAGGAAAAGTGTGGCAAGAGGGGAATAAGAAGGAAGAAACGGAGGGGGTGACAGCAGGTGGAATGTGGGTCTTCTGGTCCACTTGGGTTCGGTCACTCAGCCACACTGAGCCACGACTGTCCCTTGGGCACCACAGACCGCAGGGTCTGTCCTTGTCACAAACTCAAAGAGCTGCCCTCTGTGGACCCTCTGTTGAGTCCCTTCCATAATGCCCCTGCTTCCTGTCTAGACTCTTGGCCAACTGGGAGGACCTCCCCCGCCAGCTCCAGTTCCTCCTCCTGGATCTGCAAATGCCCACCCTCTTGGGTCTGTCCCTACCCTGCAGGTGGCTCCAGCCACGCCTCCATCTCCCACCAGCCACCAAGAGCTCCGCCCGCCACCTGGCCCAGCCCCTCCTCTGTCATCTCCAAGGATCTGACTTCAATTTCACGAGTCTCCTCCGATCCTAGCACCGCCACGTGGACGCATGCTGTTGACCACTGATGCACTGTTTCATAGCAGACTCCTCACCTCCAAGAAAGCATCACTCAAGGAAAGAAAGGACACCTCTTTCCCCGAAATCCCCTGCAGTGAGTGCCTCACACTACATGGGGATGGTGGTGGAGGAGCTGCCCAGACCTGTGAGGCAGAGAAGAGAGTCCCCAGAGGCTGTGCAGTCCAGGCCAGCCCCTTAACACCCTGCAGGGGACAGTGTGGCCGGGGACCACCCAGTGTAGCTCTGCCACTGGCTGTGTGGGCTGGGATGCCTCTCAGTTTATCTGCTGCTGACTTTGCCCCCTTGTAAAACAGGGTCAGGAGAAATGAGATACCTGAGGAAGGTGTCTGGGGTCCCTCCAAGGGCCCTTTCCACGGGGTGGCTGACTGACAAGGAGGACAGGGAGTGCCGAGGAACAGGGGCTCGGAAGGACCTACTGTGCCTGCACGGGTCACCCCAGGAGCGACCCTGGCTTTCGCAAGAAGGAAGTGTTCTCTGGTTCTGCCAGTGAAATAGGTGAAGTGGACTTGAGCACCTGCTACACGGACACCACGGTCCATAGACACCCGCTCCATGGACATCAGCTCCACAGACACCACGCTCCACAGATGCCGGCTCCACGGACACCAACTCCACAGACACCACACTCCAAAGATGCCGGCTCCATGGACACCATGGTCCACAGACACCCACTCCACAGATACCCGCTCCACGGACGCCCGCTCCATAGGCACCTGCTCCATGGACTCCAGGCGTACCGCTCCTCCACCCACTCCACAGATACCCGCTCCACGGACGCCCGCTCCATGGACACCACACACGCTGCTCCTCCACTTGCTCTACAGACACCCCCTCCGCAGACACCTGTTCCATGGAAACCCACTCCACAGACATCACCAGAAATGCCACTCCTCCCCTGGTGCTGTGTGAGCACCCGTCCTCCTCCCAGGGCCCAGCCCTCTTCCCTGGCTGCTGGAGTGCAGGGTGAGCATGCCTGGGAGAAGCCCCCACCTCCTTTCCCTCGCCTCTCCTTGTGTGCAGCAGGAAGCAGCTTCCTTAGGAAGCGGTTATTCAAGTAATGCCCAGGTCTAACAAGCTACCGAGGTCTAAGCAACCTAGAAACGGCCTAGTCTCCAAAAGAAGCCACAGAATTCAGCCTTCCACATTTTCCTGTCTGTCTTAGAGTCTCCAACTCTTTATCTCACTGAGTGGCCTCTGATTGTTACTTCAGTCCGATCTAGTGACTGCTGTCTGATGCGGGGGTGGTTTGTTGTATCCCAACGAGCAACATGCTTCTGTCTGATGTTTAGAAGTTCCTCTGGCCACCTTTCCTGACTCCAGCGTTCTCTGAAGATCTAGCTCTGTCTCTCAGGAGCTGTATTTGAGGAAGCATTTTGGGCAAAACAGCAGGATGGACACCGCTTTTGGAAACTGCAACTGCGAACGCTTCAGATTAAGAGAAAAATGCACTTCAAATGGGCACCTTCCAGAGAAACATTCAGACTCATCTTGAAAAGTATCTAGAAGATTCCATGGGGTCTGCAGAAACAAGGCTGGCTGACGCCACATACTGATGATCTGATACTGAACACACAGGCAAACAAAAGCAGCTTCTTCCCACACTGGGGTCGGCATGTCCCCTCCGCCCTCAATGTGGCAGGAATTCTGCAGGTTCCCCTCAGATCCCCTTCACCGAACTGCCTCAGGAAGCATAGGAAGTGGCACCACTGTGACAACCACTTGGCATTTACTGATTCCTAGTTGGGGCAGGGACATTCTGGGCTCACGGAGCTCGGGAGGAGCCTGGCATCTGCTTCAGGACATCTGCAAAACCAAATCCACGCCTCAAAAGTTTCAAGAGAATTCTACCCGTACGCATCTGTACTATCAGCTACATCTGCAAAGGTAGGATAAGATCAGAAAACTTTCCGTTCTCAGGCTTCACTGTGTTATAATAAAATGTTCTTTAATAACGATTATTTCATGATAAATACGTTAAGATTAGATTTTTATAATTATAAAATATTTGGCACAGGTTTCACGTGGCGCCCTTCACTTCTGAAGCAGCATAGGTTTTGCTTATTTGATATTTGCAAAAAAATATTATTTTGACCTGGAAATTTAAGTATAGAGTGAGGAAAGCCATGCTAAGATTCGGAGCTGATTAAGAGGCATTGTCAAAGACTCGTGGTGGGGAGGTCACTGTTTTCCAGTTTAATTGTGAGTATCTTACTTCTGTTACTCGTGAGGACATCAATAACTGGAGATTAAACTCACCTAGAGAAAGAAGGGTCTCCTAAGGCCCCAGAGAATGAGCAAGGCGTGACCTCTGCTCTTTGTCAGAACCCAGCCTCCTGCACCAGGGTAAGAAGTTAGGAGGCATTTGGGGCCGGCAGACCCGCCAGTGCCTGTCGACTGAGCTCCCTCTGAGTGCAGCACCGGCCACCACACTGTCACTGCGTTCGTAATCACTGGCTAATGGGAGCAGCAGCCAGCGAGATGGGCACTTGGCGGCTCTGTTTACAGGAGGTCCTTGCGGCCCCGATGCATGCTTTCCTCCGGGTTTGCTTCCAAAGGCCTCCAAGTACACAAGGAAACCTGCTGGCTATTGTGAAATAAACCATCAAAAGAGAACTTGCTGAGAATTCTGCGGGAGTCTCTGCCCTCACGTCGGGGAAGGGAGAGTGGGCTGGCAGAATACTGGACTCGCCGCTCGAAGATGATCAAAGCCTCAAGGAAGTGGATGCTGCATTCAAAGGGCCTCGGAGAGAAAAGGAGGAGAACGTCTTCTCATCATCTAACAACTTATTTTCGGCACCGTTTTTACACAATCACCTTCCACAGAAGTAGGACACCTACATAAAAAACACATGAAGTATGCTGGTACTGAAACTCACAATTCTTCTGTGTCTTCACATGCTCCTCGGAGTGTGTGTATATGTGTGTATGCATATAGATGACAGGCTATGCCAATCAACAAAAAGAATGAAGGTCAATAAAATTGGCTTTTTAGATAATGAAATACAGAATTACTCCAAATATATGTTTTATATACTTAGAAGAAAAAATACTTACTAAAACAATAGTGGAAAACTTGGCAAGAGCAGTCTGTTAAACGACATTTAAGAATATATTTCAGCTATTCTGAAAGTAAAAAAAAAAAACCCAATTTTTGCACCAATCTGAGCAAATTAAACTTGCCTGGATTATCTGACGGGGTTGATATCTTGGTAAGTGTCAAAAATATAAGAGTCTGTCAAAAAAGATTTGCTTCCCCAGTAGGTAAGGTGAACCAAAATCCCACACACTCATGCAAACAAAGAAAGCCCTAAAATCCTGACCCTGTCCATGGAACCATTCTATTTTGAGGGAGAACAGGTAAACATGTTTATAGGTGTTTGCATTAGAAGCTAATAATTCAGCCTCCTTACTGCTTCGAAACTATTTTAAGGAAAGCTTTCTACTATCCAGGAACTCGACGCGGGCCCCGGTGCCCCCAGGCCCAGGCTCTGACTCACCCGCACAAGGGGGCTGTGCAGGTGCGTGATCAGGGCTGAGACGGACAGATGCTTCATCAGAGGCCAGAAACACGAGGGCCTTCCTGGCCACAATGGAAGCTCCTTGTGAGGACATGAATCTGGCTGCTGTTTAACTGGGGACACAAGGATTCACCTTTCAGAACCCCAGGGAGGAAGGAGCCCCACAACCTGAGGCTACCAGTGCACCCCAGAATACAACCTCCAGGCATCTGCCTCCTCCACGCCATTGGAGCGTCTCTGCTCCCCACCTTCCTTTCCCCAGGGAAGAACAGGAGTTCTTTTGTTTAAAGGGCAACTTCATATTCTCATATTAATAAAGCTTATTATATTGCCACCTACCATTCTCTCTTCGGTTACTTATTTTAACCTGACTTACACAATAATCTTTTTATTTTTCAGAAGCTTCAAGAAAGTGAATTGAGTAGTTCCATCATGGCCCCATAAAATAAAGCATGATGTCAAATGGCTCCATTTTCCTCGTAACCCAGTGACGAGAACTGCAATGCACACCTTCACCATGACCGCGGAATCAGCAGAGTACACAGGTGTGAGCCACAGTAAGCACACTGAGGCAACGAGACGCCTTTCCTGAGGTGTGTTTTATGTTTGCAACATTTGAAAAAACTTTTCAAACAGATTTTTTCAACTTCACGGGGGACTCCTGAATGTTTAGGAAACCCAAGTGAGATACAGATACATTAATGAATTACCACCTGCTTCATTTACCAGAGTGAATCTCCTCTCCTTGTAACCGCAACTGTCTGAGTCCTTAATACATTACTCAGCTAAATTCAGAGCGAAGTCACACAGTCCCCGTCCTCATCACTGAGTCCTGCTCCGCTAAAACACAACTCACAACACAACGGCTCAACAACCGGAACTTTCTCACCGGGAAACATTCCGCTGTGACGAGGCAAACCCCACTTTTAATCAGAGTACTCCCCCAAAGGGTATTTTGTGGTGATTCCAAAGCTGGCTCCACCAAGAAGTCTTTATACTTATTTCATTTCCAAATTTTCCTACATCACATTTTTAAAGAAAAAAAGTTTTATTTTTTTTCCTTTTTATTAATCTGGATTGAAGAAAAGCACACATTTCATTTATTGTCTGGATTACAGATTCTTATTAAACAAACCAGAGCTCATTATAAAATCAATATCAACTTAACCACCATGCCCTCAGGAGGAACAGCAAAAAGGTCATTCCAAGAAATTCAAACAATTTTCCTGCTGGAAGGGCATGATTTTAATTACAGATACTATTAATTAGAGCTGTCACTGGGAAGGCTTTTTTTTCCGTTAATTATCACAAACTCAGTCCTAAGTAGGCATTTTCAACCTGCAGTTTTTTTTTAAATTAGTCATTTCTGCATGCAAGTCCAACCTTTCCATTCTATCAATATTTTATATTTGAATTTCAAAGTATATCAAAGGGTGCCATGCCTTCTAAAAATCTCTGCCTGTATGATCTTCCGTCTCTCACACATGGAACAGAACTGGTGTGATAATTTATTTATGTACCGACACAGACTTGGCCTGAAGACCCGGCGTCCTGCATTGAAGGTCTTGCTCAATGGAATTTCTGGGTAAATTCTTACTCGTTTTTGTGACATTTTTTTCAGGCTGCTTCTTCAAAAGTGATTTTCCTTTTGCTTTGAAGCAAAGCTACGCACTGCAACTGAAATGCCATCCTCAACACATTTGAAGTTGCCATTTCTTTATAAGAAAAAGATCGTCCTGACCGGGTTGGTGACCCTCTCCAGAAAACTAGAGGCTTCCTCCATTCAATGGAAATACCAGGAATTTTGAAATGGGAGGAAAAGCTATCTCAGGGTCTCTTTTAAGCAAAGAGATCCTGCAAATTCCTTGTGTGGGGAAGGGTCCTGAGAGCTTGCAGAGCACAGGAAAGCCAGCTCCAAGGAGCTCAGGTGGCAGAGGGCATGGTGCCGGAGGGCGCCTTTCGGAGAGAGCTGGAGAGCCCACCCAGGTAACCCTGATGATGGAATAATGTTTACTTTACATGCAATTGTAAACATGATGACTCATTTACAGGACATATTACACACTGCACTCGTGACGGGAGGAAAGGAAGGATCCGGTCCAGTGACGCAACCTTGCACACGTGCTGACCAAACTTTTAAAACAGGGGTAAGGAGTCATCTTACCTTCCCAAAGGGGAATCTCTTCTTGGAACTGAATGATAGTTTATATGCAAAGGAATCAAATGCTTTGACTGGTATACGTATTCTGGGCTTGTACTGCTGATAAAACTGAAGGCCTCTGTTCACTACAGAACAATATTAAATTCGAAATGTGTGCTGCAGAACATCCCAAAACGCCCGACCTGGGCTGAACCTGCCTTCCCTGCACCCTCCCTGGTTTCCAGCTCATTTCCAGGTGTGTCTGGGGTGCTGCTAGAGAGAGTGTCCCTCACGGGGTCATGCGTGGGTCACCTCCCTCTGGTCAGCATTAGGTTTCAGGGGTAACAACACAAAGTGGCACCCCAGCAGGTCAAAGGAACTTTTCCTGTAAGACCCCGAGGAAGCCGAGGAGTGTAGAGACATCCCCAAACATCCACACGCCAACCGATCCCACAGCCCTGGCACTGTTCATCGGCAGTGGCCACACTGGGGTAACAGGTAATACACCATTCATGTATCGCCCTTTTTCCAAACGTCTAATTAACAACACACTTTCAGAGCTAACACGAGACTATCCAAGAAGAGCAGGTTAAAACAGAGCTGGAGAGCTGCGGATGCATGAGAGGAATTTACATGAATGCTGATGAGAAGTTCCAAACTGTCATCACAGAAGACCCCAACTATGAATAAATGAGCAACCGCTGTGAGTGGAGGAGGGACCAGAGATGAATGTGATCATCTGTCTGCTCAACTGAGAAATCCAATATACCACTTTTTAAAAAGCCTCTTCTTACCTGGTAGGCGGCGGTGGCATCAGCACCCGGGTCGCCCCCCAGTCCAGACAGCTTCTCCTTCAGCCTGTGCTGAGAGCGATGGCGGAGGCAGTAGATGAGGCCAGAGGCCAGGAGGACGCCCAGAATGCAGGCGAGGGAGACCAGGGTGAGCGCGATGAACTTGGTGGAGTCTTCTTGCTCCGCCTGAGGTGGCAAGAACTTGAACTTGCTTTTCTGCGGAACAAGGAGAGGGGCATGTTAGCTCCTGACACAGCATGACCTCCTAAAAACACGTCTCCAAAGGCACCTTGAAAGTGGAAAGCTCAACCCCACGGGACGCTGTGTCCATGCTGGGGCCACAATGGGAGGGCCTGCGGAGCAGCCCCCGTCGGAGCAGAAGTCACCTGAAAACTCGCAGCGTGCTCGAGAGGAGAGTCATGGGCATCACGTTTCCCTCAGTGGTGGCTGTTTTTCAAATTTGTGTAAAGCATTTGACAGCTAATTTGCTACCTTATGTAAAATAAAGTATCCATCCCTTCTTTTAACTGGGCACAGCAGTTTGTCCAGACCTTGCACAATGAGTGTGGGGGGTACTGGGGGGAGGCCAGGCAGGCGGAGGAGGAGGAGGGGGGCAGGCCGGCCTGGAGCCTTCTGCGGCTTCAGGTAGCCACACAAGTCCGGCACATCTTCAGCAACAAAGGAGCGTGGGGCTGCCTCTGTGCATCTGCGGGTGAACATTCTCCCTGTCACGTCAGGGGCTGGAGCCACCTGCCTTGAAAGGCGAGCGCGGGTGGAATCCACCGACTCCAGGGACTCTAGGAGAGGCCTGGCCCAGACACAGCACTTGGCACCTAAGTACTTTTCCTTGCAGGGGGCGCAGAGCCTTTGCAAGTTCACGTCGCAGCGAGGAAACTCCTCCAGATTCTCCCCGCTTCTTTCGGGAGGAGGTGGTGGTGGTGAAAGTAGGAGAAAGGCCTTTCGGTGCATCTCACTTGTCTCCACGTGCAAATAGCTGCACGGCTGTCCCCTCATTAGCTTCATTAGAAGGTATATTAGCAACAATTAAGGACGCGGCAGGAAAATGGGAAGGCCGCCCCGCAGACCGCGCGCCCTCCGCAATTACTCCGGGGATGAATGGGGAGCACGCCCGGCCTCGGTCCTGGCTGCTACAAGATGAGAACAATTAGCAAACTCCTTTCCACCACCTAATTTCGCGTGGTAACAAAATGGATTTTTCCCCATGAATGCCCGGCCGGCCTATTCATTATCTCTCTTCTATTAGTAATTTTCTGCTCCGTATTCAGCCTCCCAGCTCTTCACTTCCTCCCGTCTCCCAGCGTACACAGTGCCTCTTATGTCAGGCCGGGCCCGTTTTTATCTTGTAATCATAAAGGCCACCAAAGCAATTATCGCCGGTCTTGACTGGAAAAGCTGGTCATTAATTAGCCTCCTTTTGCCTTCGGTGCAGCGGATTAGCTGGTGCTGGGACTGAGTTAATGGAAACGCGGGTTAAATGAGAAAAGACGCCGGATTTTCCTGCCTGGATGCGCCGCGCGCTCGGAGGAGGACCGCGAGGTTCGCGAGCCGGGGGAGGCGGCGGAGCCCGGGAGAGGGAAGGAGGGAGGGAGGCGGTGGAGGGAGCGGGGGAGGCGCGGGGTGCGGGGAGGCACCCGCGAAGGCGGGCGGGGGCCGAGGGAACGGCCGGAACCCCGCTCGGCCCGGATCCTGCAGCTGCCGCTGGGTCTCGGCGCGCTCGGTCGCCCTCCGCGTGGAAACACCGTCCTCCTCCCTCCCTCCCCGTCTCCTCTCCCCTCCCTCTCCCTCCGGCCCACACAGCCTCTTCCAGAAAGAAGTCACTCTAGAGCCCGACGACCCACCCCAGAGGCGGCCGGAGTCCGCCCACCGGGTCCCTGCGCGCCCCCTCCCCGCCCCGCCCCCCGCGCGGAGCCAGTTCGCTAAACCCAAGGCGCCCGCCTCGCGCCGCCTCCCACGGCCGGGGTCTCCTCGGCCCCAGCGCGGTCCCTGAATCTCCCGGGTGGGCGGCGGCCCCTCCCTGTGCCCTCCCCGGCGGCGCGAGGGACCGCTGAGCGCGCGGGCCGGCGGGGACCTAGGCGGGCACCCAGGCGGGGAGCAGCGGCCGCGATCCCGGATCCCCGCGGCGCCAGGACTCAGGCCGGGTCGGAGTTGGCAGGAGCCACACCTGTGCGGGAGGGCGTTTCCCGGGGGCTGGCCTTCGGCCCGCGCCCCTCGCCTCCCGCAGGTCCCGCCCCGCCTTGGCGGACAGAACAGGGTACAACAAAGGAAGTGGCGCGACGGGCGGAGGGGGCGCCCGCCGTCCTTCCACCCCCATCCCGGCCAAGCCAGCGCTCACCTCGCGCCTCTCCCGCCCCAGCGCGCAGGTGACTCGCGGCCCCGCTGCCCACGTGGACGATGGCGCCCGGGAACCCGGACTTCTCGAACCTTCCTGCCCCGCGACGCAGACGAGGCCCACATGCGCGCGGTCACCACCCTGGCTCTGAGGGGCCAGCGGTGTGTGGTGGACCCGTCAGTGGCACTCGAGCGACAGCCCACGCGCGCCTCATGGATCCCGGACTCTCCCAGACTGTGGGTGCGGGTGTGCGGGGGGTCCCGAGGAGCAGAGCGGCCGTCGCTCCAGCTCCCCGAGGAAGGGGCACAGGCGCTGGCCGCTGTCCCTCGGGCCGGGTGAGGGCGCTGGACGCACGGAGGCCGGAGGAGGAGGAGGAGGAGGAGGGGGAGGAGGAGGAGGAGGAGGAGTGGCCTGCTTTCGGCACGAGGGACCCTGGATCCGCAGAGGCTCTTCCCAGGGAGGCGGGAGCCGAGCCAGCGCCGGGCTTTCAGGCCGGACACCTGCTGTCGCCGGGACCTTCGATGCGCTGGGCCCGCGGGGGACCGGAACGGAGCCTGCTTTCGAGGCCTCTCCGGGCGCGCTGGGATTTACTCAAAGGTCAAAGAAAAATGTCAAGGAGAGCGACTGCCCAGAGAGCTCCTGGCCGGCTCCCGGCTCCCCGCTGGGTCCCAGGCATTCCCGGAGGAGAAGGAGGCCTAGTCACTGACCTCGCCCAGCTCCCCCTGCCTGGGCCTGCGCTGGCCCTGCAGAGAAGGTGGCCGCGTCCCCAGGCTGGGAGGGAGCCACACCAGGCCCACCTCCTCCGGCCGTTCCACTGGGAGGCCCCTTCTGCAGCCCCCGAGAGGACGGGGAAGGCCCGGAGGGCGGTAGCACGGGGCTGTAGGGCCTGGACAGCCGGGGAGTCAGCGCTGGGGCTGAGGGCGAGGATGGGTCTGACTGCGGGGGAGGGGGCCACGTTGCACCGAGGGACCGACTGGGGTCGACTAGCCTGCGGTAGAAGTCGTTGGATCTCAGGGCCCGGCTGGGAAATGACCGGCCCTGGGGCACTGAAGAAGAAACTGAAAAAGGGGGTCTTCTCTCCAGGCCCAGGACGGTTTCAAGTGTCCCACCCAGCGCCGAGCTGCAGGTCAGGTCTTAGGAATCCCGGAAGAAACGAAGATTTAAGGAAATTCTATTTTTTTTAAATGAGGTAGTGGACGGCCCTGCTGGCATAGTGACTGAGTGTCGGTAACTTTACAATGACTTGACTTTCTTCCTTTTTGTGGAGTTACATAAAAAAATCTTAAAACTCCTGCTAGCCATGACCTTTAAAAGAAATGAGTCTGCTACTGGTTTAAAAGCGAGTTTGAGGCACAGTCTTGCCCCAGGTGTGGCTTTGGTGGGCTGCAGCACCTTCTCCCCCAAGGGCACCGGCCCCCCAGGGCTGAACCACGCCCCCCAAGAGAGCTCAGACTAATTAGAGGCGTCTTATCAGTCTTGAGTTGAAATGGAGAGAAAATGATGTTTAAATATTTATGACTTTGACATTTACAGCCAGGCATCTTTTAAAAGCAGAACACCCCCCTCTGTATAGCGGCAGCTCCATTTACTGAAAGTTTGGAACAGGAGAAGTGGGGAGGAGGAGGACAGAGAAGGAGGCCAGAGACACAGGCTGCAGTGGGTATCTGTGCGACCCCAGGTGGGGGAGAGGCACAGATAGGCACACTTCGGCGCTAAGTTCTCGGATGCAGGAATAGCTTAATTTTAAAAAATGATCATGAGTGATTAAGTCAATTTTTATAGCAGGTTGGATTTATCTCGAGAGTAAGTTGAAGTACAATATTGCAGATTTCTTTCTCTCAACCATCTGCACCTGCAACTCCTCAAATTTAGAATATACAGCATTGAAAAAGTTGTGATTCAAAATAACTATATGACCACAGAGACAGTCTGTGGAGCTGGCTTAGCAATCAATCTGCAGACGCTGTCCTGACCATTTTAAACTATTTCGATGGTGCCCATAAGTGGAGGTGCATGCGGTGTCCATCACATGCCCTTCTGACCCATTGATGGGAAAATGCCTTCAGAACCTTTTTTAGCTGTCCATGTGGTCAGCTAAAAAGAAAAGAAAAGAAAAAAGAACATTCTATCCCAAAACTCAATTGTGAGAGCTGATGCAGCCACACAAGCAAACTTTATGGTAAATATGTGTTGACAGGTTGCCAGATTCCGTCCTTTTCCAAGGTTGGGTGATGTAACCAGTTAACGGCGACTCATTTTGTGAGTCGCCGATGTGCCACAAAGACCAAGGACACAGGTGCTCAGTGCCAGTTACTTCAACTTCTAACATTGCTGATGCTTTCATGTGTATCATTTCTAAGGAATCAGATTTGAGTCCCAGACTCATCCTATGTGTGTCTGCATTTATGTTACTAAATTATAAAGACCTTTTTTCTCTTAAAACTTGGCAGTCAATTTGAGAGACCATTTCTGAGTGCTGTAACAAGTTTACCTTTGGTTTGCTGGATGAATCCTCTTAGAATTATTTGGAAATTTCATTCTAAATTTACTAAAATATAATAACTATCATTTTACAGCTGATTAACCTTCGTAGGTTTTCAGGCCATACCAAGTGATCCAACTTAAAAACATGGGGGAGGGGGTGTCTTAAAATATTTTAAAAGTATTTTTTAAAGCTGTTAACTGAACTATTTTTAATTTGGAATTTGCCACAGAATTCTAATAAATGAGAGAAGTCAGGCGGAAATAATCATGTATTAATTCTCTGCATTACAAAATCTTTTCAGAAGCTATTATCAGAGCAAGAGGCACTGCGGTCTGAATTCAGGGTGGGAGAAGCCCTTTGTGCAACTGAAAGCTATTGTTCCTCTGTGCAGATGAAATTGTACTTGCAAATCTGCCATTCAAGTGGCCAAAAAACCCCAAAAAAGCAAAAGAAAAGAATCTTACAGAAAATTATTCTTAAAGGTAAACTTTAATGAAAATAAGTTGGGATATGCTGTTTTAAAATGGGCTATTTGTTGAGTTTTTCCAGGCGTACACTTAAAAGTGAATATAAGAAAAAGGTAATAAATTGTCTATCTGCCATCTTTAAGCACTCCTGAAACATCAGTTTTAAAGAAATACTGTGTTTTAAGACCTCAGGAAAGATTTATGATACTGATGTTCAAAGGGGAAACACCCTTGTGCAAACTAATTTTTAACCAGCAGATTGTCTCGGTGGGAGAGAGGGACCCAGAGCCAAGCAGGGAAGGATGCCTCCGAGAAAGCCGCCCTCAGCCTCTTCCAGACTCCGCTGGCGTTTTCATTACACCCAAACTCAGACTCAGCAGATCACACTGAAGGCACCGGCTCCTGACCCCTATTTTTGGCCCGCTCGCCTGGCCCCGAGGAGTGCCGAACGCACGCGCGCCTTCCACACCACGGGCTTCCCGGGACGGCGCGCGGCCTCCCCACCCGCAAGAACCAGACCCCCTTCAGGACTGGGGGTTTTGCTTCGCCTCCTTTCCCCGGACTGAGAAGTCCCAACCCCAAGACCCGCCTAGTGTCGTCTGTCAGGACCCCGCTGTAGCCCGACTTCGAGCCCAGGGCCATGGAGGGAGGGTCAGTGTCCAGCCCCCTCCGCGGCCTCAGCTCTCTCCCCGGCTTCCCGGTCCCTTCCCCCTCCCGGTTCACAGCATCCCCACTGGGGTCGTAAAGATCTGGCCCGAGCTCGGACACAAAGGCCGAGGGTTCCCAGGAGCTGCGGGTATTTGGAGCCGGGAGAGGGTCCCAGCAGCCTTCCTGGAGCGGAGGGTGCTCCGGCCCTGCGTCCGGGCCACAGAGCGCGCCGGCCGCGAGGGAGGACCAAGGTCCCCACGCACGCTCGCGTTCACCCGGGAATCCCGGCGCCCGCAGCCCCCGGGCCGCACAGTCTGCCCGCGCGGCCACCGCCACCGCCGTTTTCTCCGGAGCGCAGCGGGGTGTGCTTGGGAGGGGGCGGGAGGGCACTGGCACTTCCCTCCGTGTTGGTGAAAGGAAGAGCTTCAGCTCCCTCCTCCGCACAAACCTTCACTTCCTCTCCCGTTCGTTGGAGTCCTAAAATCTGGGATCGGAGACACAAGGACGGCCTCGCTTAGCGGAGACCCAGCGCCCGGGACTCCAGGCGGGAGGCTCCACGGTGCCGGCCAGGACGCGCAGCTCGGAGGCTGGACCACGCCCGGGGCCAGGGGCCGCTGTCCGAGGACAGAACGGAGGTCGGCGACTTGAACCAGGCTCAGAAAGACGCCCGGGGCAGGGGGCCGCGGGCAGGGCAGGGGCTGCAGAGCCACCGGGAGGGTGTCCGCTGCGTTGTCGTCGAGGCTGCGGCGGGGCCCCTCTCCCAGCCGTCCAGCCTGGAGCGCCCAGCTCAGCGCACTGAGGACCAGAAAGGGCGGGAGACTCTCTCCGGCCCTAAAAGGCAATTCTGCAGAGATTTAAACTCTAACTTTGGGGTCCGCCTGAATCCCTGGAGCGAGGCTTCTCTAAAACCACGGAGCAGGCCAGTGTTCAGAACTGCACAGGTAGTTAGTTATACAGGAAGGAAATGAAGTCCCTCGTTCCAACAGCTTCGAGTCGAGTCACAAGTTTCTCTCTGGTGAGCACGCGGCCGCCTCACCTGGGGTGGGGGAGGCGCTGGGAGAGCGCAGCTCTCTTTGGGGGAGGAGAGATGGTCACTCCGAGGCGTTCCCACTGGCCTCTGGAATGCCTCTCTCTGCGGGCCCCCTCAGCGCCCTCCAACTCGCAGTCCTAAGGGATACCCCCAAGGCTCGGAGGCGCGCTTCCGGACCGTTGTGAGGAGGGCGAAGAGCGCCCCAAAATGGGCTGGGAGGAAAATGCGCCCACATTGGCGCCTCTCCACTCTGGCTGCTTGCTCCTTTCCCACACACCACCCATCTCCTTGCCCACACTCCCACCCCCATCCCCATCCCCATCCCTGCACCCCGCAATGGTCGGAATTGCCAAGAGGGGAGAGGAACGGGAAGGGCCAAGGGAGAGCGCTAGGGAGAAGTCCAGGAGGTCCCAAACTCCTGGGGCAGTCTCCGCGGGGCCCTGGGCCAGGACAGCTGCCGGCTCTCCCAATCTGTGTGCTCAGAAAGAGCTGCCCTCTGCTCGCTCCTCCTCACATGCCCACCTAAGACCCACTTGGGGATGACCCCAGGCTTAGCTTTCCCCGCCGGCCCAGGCCTCTGACAGGAGTCCTGCGGCAAGGAAGTTGCTCCCTGGACTGAGCTCTCGGATGCCCGGGTCGCCGATCCGAGCCCCCACTCGCGCCCTTCAGCCTTCGAAAGCTGCCTTCTTCGCCCCACCACCTACATGCCTGGTGATGCCCTCGTGGGCCCCTCCTGCTCCCTCCGTCCCCATCCCGGCCCCTCTCTCCTCTTCCAGGGCCCACCCAACCGCACCACCAGTGCCCGCGCCCCGCCCGGCACCCCTGGTTACCTGCAGCTGGGCCGGCGCCCAGCGCCCGCGCGGGAGGAGGTGGGGGCGTGCGCCGGGCCGAGCGGCCTCGGGGCGCAGCAGCTGCGGGCAGCAGCAGCGCCATCATCACAGCCAGTTGTTTCCCTGCGCTGGAGCCACAGACTAGCAGGGTCATCCGCTCCTGACCACAAACTTCTAGGGCGGCCAGTGGAGACAAAGGTGCCGCGCGTCGCTGCTCCAGCGGCAGCGGCTGCGCGGCGGCACCGGCTCGGAGCCCGCAGGCGCCGGGCTCTGCGTGGCCGCTCGGCCCAGCTCCGCGTGCTCCGCCCTGGCCCGGCCCCCAGGCTAGGCACGCTGGGCCAGGGCGCGGCGCGGGCGGGCGGGCTCAGGGCGGGCTCCGGACGGTCCCCGCAGGGCCGCCGGCCGCGCGCACAGCTCCAACAAGCGCGGCCGCCGCGCCCCGCCTTATATCCGGCCCGGCGCGCACCCGGCCGGCGGCGGCGCGGCTCGCGGCCCAGCCACCGGTTGCTATAGCGATGTTTCCCCCCCCCCCCCACATGTTGCTGACAGCAATTGGCTAAGGGGCCGGGGTTCTCCAAACACCCTCTCCCGCCCGAGACTATGAATGGACATCAGCTTTGTCAGTCATTGGTACAACGCCGAAGCCAGGGCCTTCGCCTGTTCTTTTCAGTCTTTCTCCCTTTTCATCGTTCGTACCCGGCAAGTTCAGGGTAGCGCTGCGAGGAGAGGGGCCTCCGCCAGGAAAGTCCACGCAGGCAGCTCTGCTGTGACCTTTGTCGCGGGGGGGGGGGGGCGCGTCGCCACTCTTGGCTAGAGAAAAATTCACCGCACAACGTTCTTTCCAGTTACTTTTCCCAATTTTGCCGTTAGGGCCTTTTTGCTCCCTTTCCAAATTGAAGCAGGCCAAGTACGCAGGGCAAGTAGACGACAGCCCCTCTCCTCACTTTACGAGGGCCCTCCCGAGTTTTTAGGTCCGGGATGCGCGTAGAAAGTGTCTTGCCAGACGCGGAAACCGGTGAGACTTCGTCACCATTTGGTCCAGGCGATGCCGGCCGCCCTCCCAAAACGCCGGAGGGAGATGGCGGTGGACACCGAGGCTTGGGAGCCGCGTCCTTGCCCTTCCCCCTCCCCAGGTCAATGGCCTGTCCTAGACCACGGCCCTGCGGGCGGAAGGAGTGGAGCAGAATCACAGGCCAAGCTCCCAGTCGCTCGAGCCTCCCTGCCTACCCCCGGCCCCTGGCGCAGGCCGGGGTGCCAGTCAGGACCGCAGCGCGCGAGCCAAGCTAGGGTCTCCGGGAGACCAGGACGCGCGGGCCGCGGACTCCGGCGCGCGCTCCACCCCCCACCCTCCACGCTCTCCCTCCCCAAGCCCTGGCCCCTCAGCCACAGCTACAGGTTGGGGCACCCCGGTGCGCGGCGCCCCCGCGGAGCTGGGGAGAGCCAGAGAGCTGAAACCCAACATCTGTGTGTACAATGCGCTCTCCGAGGCCCACAGCTGCAGGAACAAGGAGAAGAAAGGAAGGGGGGCGCAGATCTTGTCACACGCAGATGACAGTCTGCGGAGGGCTCTTTAGTTTCTCCTTTTCTGGAAACCCCAGCGGCCCCCTCCTAGGCCCCCCTCTCCCACCGCCTGCCCATTGTTCCCTGCGCCCGGGACAGCTGGAGACGGCGGCCCGCACCACCCGACGCCCCTCCCGCCGCACACCCGGCGGCCCGCGGCGCCCGCTCCCGGCCCCTCAGGGGCCAACCCCTCCACACCCCCACCTCCCCAGGCCAGGCCCAAGCGGCGCTTCCACCGTCTCCCCTCCCCTCCCTTGCACTCTAGCGCTGCCCCCAGACCTGCCCGGCGCAGAGGGCCTCGCCGGGCGCTTTTCTCTTACAAGCCAAGTTCTGTAAAACCTGGGGGGAAGCCTGGAGGGGGGGGCAGGGCTCAGAGGCGGGGTCGTCCACCGCAGGCCCCTGCCTAAAAGTGGCCAAAGAACCCCGTTTCCTCTGACCGCAGGCCAAGGCCGAGTTCCCCATTTATTTTTGTATTTATAGGGCAAGGAAAGAGCGCTTCATAAAGCCCCAGGGCAAAGAGGTGGCCTCGCGTTCCCGCGGGCCTGAGCCGGTTGCAGGAGGTCCGGTGTGGCTCGGCGCCGGCGCGAGAGGCGAGAAACTGCGGTTGCCCATCTGTGGGCATTGGGGTCCTCGCCCGTTAGTGTCGTCCTCCAGTAGGTGGAGAGGGGGTAAATCACCGTGGCCCTCTCGGGTCCCCATGCTCAGGGCAAGGCCTGAAGAAACCCCTGTACACTGGCTCGGGGGTGGCACGGCGGCCCTCTTGTGCGCTGGTGGGCTGGACGTCCCTAGCGCGGCGGGCAGGTCAGAGAGAAGCTGTACCCCGGTTCTCCCAGGGCTCACGCCCCGCGCTCGGCCCCAGGCTGCCCTTGCAGGGACCTTCTCAGGCAGAGTCGAGTGGCAGCGGTTCCTGCCCCTCCCTGCCATCCTCCTCGGGTGCCTCGGCGTCCCAGCCAGGCTCCAGGGCGACCTCCGGCCCGGCCCTGCAGAGAAAGAGGGCAGGGGAGGTGGCGCTAGCGGGGCGGGGGCCTTGGGATCCCGGGCGGGAAGAAGGGGAAGACCGCGGAGAGGAGGGACTGGAGGGAGGGAGGCCCACAGGAGGGGACCTGCTGCCCTCAGCCTGGCTGGTAACCGGCCTCTCCATAGCAACGGCCCGCGCGCGCGCGCGTGTGTGCGCGTGTCTGGTGTCTGTGTGCCTGTGGTGGGGGGTGTTTCTGGGACTCCCCGCGGGAACTGGGAGGGATCGTAGAGCCCTGGGGCTGCGGCAGAGGAGTCCCCTCCCGGACTGGGGGCCCCGCCTCCGAGGTGCCCCGAGCGCCCTGGGATCTGGCTGCGCCGCGCAGGGAACGGGGTAGGCTGGGGGTGGGGGCGCCCGGCGCACCTGAGGTCTGGGCTGGGGAGCCGCGGAGGACCCGCGCGTCGCCTCCAGGCCGGCTCCTGGCAGAGGCCAGAGGGGCCCCGGCGCACCCTCCCAGCCCGCTGCGACCTCGAGCCACCTTCCCCGCCGCCTTCCTCGCCCCCAATCGCGGGAACCTCCTCCGGGCGGGTGACTCCGGCAGGCGGCGTGGGTGGCCAGGAGTGGCCGGGGGAGTCCGGGTGCCGGTGGGCGTCTCGCCCGGCCAGGCCATGTCCAGCCCTTCCGTCTCCACTGTAGCGCGGACCCCACGCGGCCACCGTGGGCCTCGGACATGGCGAGGGGGGCGCGGGCCCTGCGGTCTGGGGGTCCTGGGACGGCCAGAGGCCCGGCGACCCCAGAGCAAGGCGGGGGGGTCCCCGCCCGGTGCAAGCGCGAGGCGTCAGGCCCTAGGGCGGGTTTTGCTTTCTTTACACACATGACCTGACGGTGAACACGAAAATAAATAACGCGATTCCCCTGAGTCACTTCTTCTGCCGTCCCAGGGTTTCGCCTCCAACCCCAAAGCACCCCTTTCCTGGTTTAATCTAAATCTAATGGCCTGTCTTTCCAGTGCTTTAAGGATGGGTGAGGACGTGGCACTCATCCAGCTCAGTGTTGGTCACTTTGAAGACCGTTAGAGGCCCGGAAACGCTCCCTGCGTATTCACAGGCGGACAGCACCCTTCCTCGCCCAGGCCTTGCTGCACCTGCCACAGTATGTTCTGGGAGGCAGATGATGATTGACGTCTGAGAGGCCCCGACTCCTCCCCTTCCTCCCGCCACCCCTCCCCCAAGGTGGGGCTGCAGAACTGGACCCCCCAAGCTGAAGGGGGACCCACACTCTAAGCTGTAGAATCTGGGGGTTCATTAGAAGAATGTGTTTGTGTTTGAGGTGCAGATTCTTTTAGTCTACTGCTTCGGAAACTGGTAAGTCACTCTCCGGATTTCCATTCTATTTTTCTTTATTTAAAATTCCCTTTTTACTTCCAGGGCAGGAAAATGTATCTTCTAATTCCTGAAAATACTTTAGAAAAGTGTCTTGGCAATAATGTGAGACTAGATTCAGCTAATTTGAAGAATGAATAATGATGCGAGGATTTTTTCTTTTTTCTTTTTCTTTTGGTCATGAGAGCTTAGACTTCATTTAATAACAAATTTCAATTTACATGATTTCAATAACGTTTTCGAGAACACTTTTAAACATGACACAAAATATTTTTGAGAGACGTCGATTGAAATAGTTTATATATGACAAATGAGCATATCATTCATACAGAACTCAGGGTTCTGTACAACATATGTAAAATTCTCCAAGACCCACAAAATAGCTACACAATATAAATAGTTTAAAAATGATTTGTTGATCCTGCCAATACTGCGTTGAAAGTGCATTTCACATTTGTTATGTGTAAAACCTAATGTTCTGTGATAAGAATCTCATTTTCAATTTAAGGAACACCAAATTGTTATAGATCACACATTCAAGTGATTAGAATCAGTATCCAGTGCACTAAATTATCAAAGAAAATGTGTTTTTAAACAAAATAGAGAAAGACAGTTACGGGAAACATGATTATTATAAAGCAAAACACATATTTTGGGAATTTAAAATAAAATAATATGTAAGGTAGAAAATGATTAAAAAAACACCCAAGACTCTTGATTTCAGAAAGTCTAAATAAATTTTGTTTTTTAAACTAAAACAGTAATTTATGATTTTATAGTACACAAATAGTATTTAAAATACTTTTGATTTCTAAATCCATTTAAAAAATATTTAAAATTATATAAAAATAAAAATCCTTAAAAATGTGGTAGGTATATGTATAAATCATTTTTTTCATGCAAATACTTAAAGAAAGTATTTTAAAATATCAATGACTGAATTTTGAAGACAAGATGTTTTGAGAGGTCAGCCTCCTAGTACAGCACGGTTGCTGGCATGGAGGTAATTTGAAAACTAAGACACTTGCCTAGACAAACATGGATGACTGTTCGCTGAGATGTATTAATCACTAGTGGTTATTTTTTCAAGGACAATTTGGAAAAGCATGAGACTAGTGAGACATTCTTATTCATCGTGAAAGAAGGAAAGTCCATTGCAACAATGTGGAAGGAGAACACTGCGTCTTAGTAGAGCCCTCACCATCTGCCCAGGCACATGGGAAGCAGGGTTTACCCCACAGGACACGTTCATGAACTGGGAAGATTCTTTAAGACAAGAATCTTGGCCACATTGCTTACGTTAGCAGATGTAAGATATAGCTATAAAATCAATGCCCTTATTTTCAAACTGAGAAATACTAAACTTATTTTTTCAAATTATTTCACTTTGTTTCAAGAAAAGTATCAATTCCTTACTCAAAGCGGAACAATGCAGTCAGTTTTTGCTTTGAAAAATAAATCTCTAGCACAACTCAGGTTTTCTTACTGGTTCTCATGCTGGCTCATATGCCGATCAGTCCGAAGCTTTTGAAATCCAAACAGGAACTCCATGATGAGATCAAGCTGATCTCCCACCAATGGCTTGACATGATTACATGAAACCATGTCCTTAAAAACTAGAAATGTGTTTCAGCAAACACTTCTGCTTAAAGGACTGGCTGACAAATACGTAGGAACGTTTAGACTTTTTTTTTCTCCAAACTTCAAAGTTATAGTTCAAAGAATAGGGAAAGGCTCAAGGCTTCATTATTGCCATTATTAGTTTTGTCTGTTAAAATTAGCATTCTGAAAAAAGGCTGTTCATAAGTACAGGTATTTACGAACAGTGCAGTCTCCCTAGAGGTCAATCTGGTTTTCAATTTCTAGATTCTAGTCTAGAAGAAATTTTACTTTCAATTAACCTCTTAGTAAAGATCTAACCTTTTATTATTTACAGAACAATTCCATACAGCATGTATTTAATAGTTGGTGTTTACTGTAGTATATATATTGTATGTTCATGGCTAGATTTGATTCTTTGCAAAACTGAGCTAAGATTCCTTAGATTGAATGTTTTTAAGAAAGACTCGTTACCATATGAGCAAGAATCTAACTTTTTTGAAAATGGCTAAATGATGCTGTTATGTTGAGATGAGTGGAAGGAAAACACTGCTGTGAAGAATATCCAGGTCATCTCTACTTTTTGTTTAAAATCCCTTTCAGGTATTTTGCCAGTTACAGACTACATATCCATTACAATATTTGTAAGCTTTTCCTTGGGTTGTTTTGGAAGTAAAAGTAGAACAAGAATTCAGGTAATTCAGGCAAATGTTTGTTTCACAGTTATATAACCTCGCCCTGTACTATTTACACATTATATAAGAAAGTGCCCATATGTATTTTCATGTATGAAAACAGGCTCCAATGAGAGGAAAGAGCAGCGGCAGCCTGACAAAGCTCACCTTTGTACCTGGATTCTACTGAAGAGGAGTCACTACGAAGTGATACTTTCTGATTTTATATTGCAAATCTGCCTATACATATTTAGATTCAATGTGAACAAAAATCCAGGAAGCAGCCAGCTGCTTTGCTTTTCTTTTTTCTTTTTATTGAGACAGAGTCTCGCTCTGTTGCTCAGGCTGGAGGGCAGTGGTGTGATCTTGGCTCACTGCAACCTCTGCTGCCCAGATTCAACTGACTCGCCTGCTTCAGCTAGTCCAAGTAGCTGAGATTACAGGCGCGTGCCACAACACCTGGCTAATTTTTTTTGTCTTTTTAGTAGAGACGGGGTTTCCCCATGTTGGCCAGGCTGTTTTTGAACTCCTAACCTCAGGTGATCTGCCCGCCTTGGCCTCCCAAAGTGCTGGAATTATAGGTGGAAACCACCGTGCCCAGCCCAGTTGCTTTTCATTCTGACACAACACGGAGCAGATTCAGGGTGAGCTGTTGCTGAGACAGAGCATTGGTGGTGCAGGATTCCACGTGATTCACCCTGAGCTGCCATGTGGGCAAGTGCACGGAGCCATCACATGTCCTCCGTCGGTGCCTCAGGATGCACGCTGGCATTCTAGCAAGCCTGGCACAACATTAGCGTATAATCTGCAACAGGGCACTGCCATGCACTGAAACCACTTTTAAAACGCCACGAATCTGCCACGTGTAACCAGGTCTCTCCTCACACGTTTCCATTCACATGCTGAGGAAGTGACGTATCTACTTCAACCATGCTCAGTCATTTCTGAAACTCCCGTTTGGAATTGTTTCCAGAGACGCCCCCAAACAAACAAAACCAGAAATCTAGTCTTAAGTTTTCTAGCCTTTTTTCACTTGTGATTCCCCCACACCTCAACCTGGTCACTCCTTCAGTTGAACTGTCCTTATCTCTGAATGACTTTAGAGTATTAAGAAAGAAACAAATCTGAAAGATCGCATCTACCATCAAGAATGCATTTTAAAAGGCCGTTTCAAAAGAGTCGTGCCCCGAACACGGAGAGCCCTCACGCCCAGTGGGAAGAGAGGTGGTGCCTCCGGGACACTCTGGGGAAACCAGGCTCACTTGTCCGAGCACGTTCGGAACAGAGCCAGTTACTTTCCCTCCACTGGGTTTGCAGTTTCCATGACGACAGCCTCTCTGTCCTCAATGTCCATTTTTGGGGTGAGGCTTGAGGCTTGTCTTTTGTCCTCCCACAATCAGATCCCGTTACTTTTTGCCAGTCGTCCCTCGTCTGACCTCATTCCCCATCCCCCTATGCTGATGGCAGTCACCTTCCAGGAGTCCCAGGGCCTGGTCCCCTCCATCCACCCCCCTCAGCCTCCATCACCCCTACCTTGTCCACTGGACTGGCTTCCTTTCCCTCCCTAGGAATTCCACCAACCCTTCCTCAGACCCATCAAAGGCTGGCTCCCTTTCATCTGATCAACCAAGCACACACAGTAGCACCTCCAGGCCTCCTCCCTGTGTCCCTTCCCCACACCAGGAGCCCCTGGTCAGTGGCCATGAGGGCACCCTCGCCCACCCCTGTGCATCCCGTCCCCATTAAGGGACCCTGGCTGGTTCAGCTGCCGGCTTGGCATCTTCCATTTGTTTGCAACCGAATGCTGAGTCCCTCACCTTCAGAACACGTCAGTGCTGGGAATGCTCATCATTTCACACATGTGTACACACACCATCTCTCACACGCACATGCATTCACACACGTGGAGAAAGGCGAGCACTTTCTAGTCAGCGTGGCGGCAGCAGCACCATCTGGTCAAGCTTCTTCTCCGTATTTTATTTCCTTCCACGCCCAGAGGAGCCGTGGGATCCGGGCATCGTTTTTCCCAGTTTTGCAGATGAGAAAACCAAAGTGATGAGAAGTCGATGGAGAATCCCAAGGCGGTCGGTGCCAGGGTCTCAGTAAACACACAAGCTCCTGGGCGCACCCACGCCGAGTGCGTTCTTCACCGGGGAGAACTTCGTGCTTAGCTCTGACCCAGGCAGGCTTGGAGCTGCTCCTGTCTGTAGCCTGAGCTCGCGGGTCTCCACCAGAGCCTCCAAGCCTCCCCACAAAACGGTATTAATAACAGCTATTGTTTGAACAGTAATTCAGTCCTACTATCAGTCCTGGAAAAAGATAATGGCCTCTATTCTCCATTTTCCATAGAACGTGGTCACAGGCATCGTGAGGGCGTTGCCATCTTTGTGGTTCTGCCACGCACCAGCGAAGAAGCCAGGGATGTCTGCCACAGCAGCTCCAAACGCACTTTCCAGGGCGCCTCCTCCCTCCCTCAGCGCTGCCCCCAGGCCCTTCCTACGCAAACTGCTGTGGCCACAGCCGTGCAGACTTTATCCTACACTCTGACCCACTCACGGAAGCACGGTGGCTCTAGGTCTGAAGGCTTCTCACTGACTGGCGTGGGCTACGTATTTATAAGAAAGCACGGGCAGTGAGCATGACTGGTGAGCATGGATGTCTCCTCTCAGAGAAGCAAGCTGAGGAGTGCGCCTCTCCCAGCCCGTGGGGAGCACAGGGCTGCGTGCCCACACCTACTGGATGGCTCGGTCCCCTCCATTCACACTGCTGCCTGCCGGCGGGCGTGGAGTGGCTTCGGTGAGAGTCCCTGAGCCAGGCTCAGCATCAGGCTTCCAGCATCAGTGGATAATAATGTCTGGCAACACGAAGAGGCAGGCGGCCGCTCCACTCACAGTCTCATCTGCTCATCAGTCTACAGGTCTAGGGTTTTGAAAATGGATTTCAGCTAAATGAACACAACATACGCCACCAGAAGAGCACTCGTGCCATTCCGGACACCCGCCACGCTGCCGTCCCACGCTGCTGAATCCGCCCCTCTCTCCTGCCCCCTGCACCTCGGAAGGAGCTGAGGCCAAGGGGGAGGTGTCTGCAGGAATGCTAGGGGACCTTCCTACCTCCAGTGGCCAAAATAGCTGTTTTCAAGCTGCTGCTGCTGGAGACTGGTCTTGGGGAAGGGCTGTGATATCTGGAGCTCTTTGTGGAAAGCCTTACATTAAGATGTGGAACGAAGGACGTTAGAAAGTTTGGAAACAAACGGAGAAATAAGAAACGCTCCTAAACTGAGCCTGTGGCAAGCTGAGTGTACTGAAATTGAACGGGCTCATTCTTGAAATGTCCATGTGGCCGGCAGCCTCCGAGATGGCCCAGGGACTCCGGCCTCCTCGAATTCTCTCCCCAGAGCATCGCTGGAGGGGGTGACTGCACTCTGATGCCTGGAGGATGGCAAAGGCAGCAGAGGTGGCTTCTAAGGTTGCATCTGGGTTCCCCTGACTGGCTTTCCAGCTCCAAGGGAAGCCCGCTGCCACATGGGGCTGCTGATGGGATGGGAGACCCTGTGGACAGGACCCATGGACGGGGCCAACAGCACAGAAGGCCTGGGGCTGCCACTGCTGAGCTGAGAGGACACCCTAATCGCAGCCTTTGGGGACCCAGCTGGTCCACACCAGGAAACTGTGAGATAAGACATGGTTGTCTTAAGCTAAGTTTCAGATAATGCGCTGCGCAGTGGAGGGTAAGTACTGGAGCCAGGATGATCTTCAAGCATCATGAAGCTGCCCGGGAGAGAACCGGATGGCAACACCCAACGTGGCTCTTCCGTAGGAGCTTCTCTCAGCCAGGCAGAGCCTCCTGCGGGAGGTGAAAGGCGAGTTCCAGGCCACCCTGGCAGGTTCCTGCAGCCCCAACCCCTGCCTCTGCACACGCCCCTCACGCCCCATGGCACCCTGTCTTCTGCCGCTGCTCCGGAGTTGGGGTTTCGAGGCTCTGGCAGGTCGGGAGGCCCAGAGAACGGCACGTGCCTGGTTCTGGTTCTGCCGCCCTGAGAGCTGCCTCTACCTTGCCTGCCACTTTCACTTTCCCTGCAGTGTTTATGCAGCGGATGCAGCAAAGGTTTCAAATGCGTCCTCACAGTGGGCTCAGGCCGTGTGAAGATCACACTTGCTGGAAGCTGACGGCCTCTGTTATTTCCAGCTGCAGCTGCTGGTGCCGCCCTCCACGGGGTTAGGTCCCGTGAGGGGTCCCTCTCCTTACGCTGTCTGATGCTGTGCGTTAGAAGACTCCTGTTTCTACTCACTTGACTGGGTGCCCAGTATACACTGCAGTGGTTTAGTGAAAGGGGCCAAACACCAGCTCTGCCACTAATTGTGTGACCGAGGCAAGTGGCTTCACCGTCCTGTGCCTCAGTTTCTCTCCCTGAAAATGGGAATAAAATGTAGAAAGGATTGCAGGAGCTCTTAGCTGTGAGGTGCTCAGGACGGGGCGTGGCATCTGTACCCTCAGGGTCCCTGCCATGTTTTATTAACATGTTCACTCCACAAGCGCCAGCCTTGGGTTTTGATGGAAGCCAATGGAAATTCGGTTTTCAGACAAATGTGAAAGGTATCCTTTAAGATAACAGATTCAGTAACACAAATTTAGAGAGGAAAAATGACCCCCAATGAAGTGTGGGAGAGGCCCACGCCTGTGTATTTGGGCACGGGCCCGCCTGCCCTGTGTGGCTCTGCTCTCCCAAGCACATACCCCATCCCCTCCTGGGTCCCCAGATTCGCTTCCGGGGCCACGGGGAGGGAGGGCAGGTGCCCCTCAGGCATCCCCTTTCTTCCCTTCTCAGCAGCTCCTGAGGAGGCCCCGGGACAGAACAGGAGCACAGGGGTCTGAGGCAGGTACGGGGGCATTTGTATTCCCGGTGGTTTACAGAGGCCATTCTTCTGCTCTAGTAACTTGCAAAGCAGACTTTTAACTTAGAATTGACATATACTAAATATTTAAAGTAATCTTCAGAAACTCCAGTGTGTGTCTGTAATTAAGGACAACTTTTTCACCACTAAAAACCCTCCCGTGATGACTGTGACCGCTACCCAGCAACGCCTGGCTCTGTGCTCCAGCACTAACCTCCATGCTTGCAGGAAGGCTCTTTGCAAAATTAATGGCAATCTTGTGTGGTGAGCGCCATTAAAACCTCCGTGTTCCAGATGGGCAGATGAAGCCCAGAGTGACAAGGCAACCTGCTTAAGGTCACACAGCAGGAGACGAGGCAGGGTTTGAACTGAGTGAATCTGACACCAGTGACTTCCGGATCAACACGGATCAAGTCCCTCCAGAATGCCGGGGATGGAGCGAATCTCACCACGCACCTTCCAGATCAACGTGGACCACACCCTCCAGAATGCGGGGGACTGGGCAAAACTCACCCTAGTGCTTTCTGGATCAATGGGGACCATATCCCTTCAAAATGCTGGGAACTGAGCGAATGTGACCCCAGTGCCTTCCAGATCAACACAGACCACACCCCTCCAGAATGCCAGGCAGACGAAGGACACAGAAAGCTTCGTAGTAAAACATATTTTCTGATATGCAGGTACCTGGGAGTCTGTGGATTCAGGTTTAGCACTGTGGATTGTGCTTTTATACATAGCACACACAACACACATGCACAGCACACACACACAGGCACAGCACACACACACAGTACACACACCACTCACACACAGGCACAGGACACACACAGGCACAGCATTCACACACACGCATTGCACACATACACACAGGCACAGGACACACTGCACACATACACACACAGGTACAGCATTCACACACACATTGCACACACACAGAGGCACAGGACACACACACTGCACACATACACACACAGGCACAGCATTCACACACATGCATTGCACACATACACACAGGCACAGGACACACACTGCACACACACACAGGCACAACATTCACACACATTGCACACACACACAGGCACAGGACACACACACTGCACACATACACAGGCACAGCATTCACACTCACATTGCACACATACACACAGGCACAGGACACACACTGCACACACACACAGGCACAGCATTCACACACACATTGCGCACATACACACAGGCACAGGACACACACACATTGCACACACACACAGGCACAGGACACACACTGCACACATACACAGGCACAGGACACACACACTGCACACACACACACAGGCACAGCATTCATACACACACATTGCACACATACACACAGGCACAGGACACACATACACACAGGCACAGGACACACACACTGCACACACACACACAGGCACAGCATTCACACACACATTGCACACACACACACAGGCACAGGACACACACTACACACATACACACATAGGCACAGGACACACACACTGCACACACACACAGGCACAGGACACACATTGCACACACACACAGGCACAGGACACACACACATTGCATACACCCACAGGCACAGGACACACACTGCACACATACACACAGGCACAGGACACACACACACTGCACACATACACACACAGACAGCATTTACACACACAGGCACAGGACACACACACATTGCACACACACAGGCACAGGACACACACACTGCACACATACACAGGCACAGGACACACACACACAGGCACAGGACACACACATTGCATACACACAGGCACAGGACACACACACTGCACACATACAGGCACAGGACACACACACACACTGCACACATACACACAGACACAGCATTTACACACACAGGCACAGGACACACACACAGGCACAGGACACACACACTGCACACATACACAGGCACAGGACACACACACAGGCACAGGACACACACACATTGAATACACACACAGGCACAGGACACACACACAATTTCACACACAGGCACAGGACACACACACTGCACACATACACACAGGCACAGGACACACACACACTGCACACATACACACACAGGCACAGCATTCACACACACAGGCACAGGACAAATACACACATTGCATGCACACAGGCACAGGACACACACACAGGCACAAGACACACACACATTGCACTCATACAGGCACAGGACACACACACTGCACACATAGGCACAGCATTCACACACACACACAGGCACAGGACACACACACACTGCACACATACACACAGGCACAGGACACACACACTGCACACATACACAGGCACAGCATTCACACACACACAGGCACAGGACACACACACACTGCACACATACACAGCATTCACACACACACTGCACACATAATCACATTCACAGACACATACCTCACACACACAAACACAGAAATACATAGACATACACCCAGCATACTTACACTGCACACATACACACACAGACACAGCATTTACACACACAGGCACAGGACACACACACAATTTCACACACAGGCACAGGACACACACACTGCACACATACACACAGGCACAGGACACACACTCCACACAGAGGCACAGCATTCACACACACACACAGGCACAGGACACACACACTGCACACATACACACAGGCACAGGATACACACCCTGCACACATACACAGGCACAGCATTCACACACAGGCACAGGACACACACACACTGCACACATACACGCACAGCATTCACACACACACTGCACCCATAATCACATTCACAGACACATACCTCACACACACATACACAGAAATACATAGACATACACCCAGCATACTTACACAGTACACACAACCACATTCACACCCACATTAGGCATATAGCAAACACCCACTCGTGAAAACATCCCCCGTACATGGGTACCCACTCCCCCACATGCAGGGACAGAGTCTACACTATTTCCTTCCCGTGAATTGATGCCATCAGCTCAGTTCACATATGTGCCTGCTGGGGATGACCCTTCAGGGATGACGGGGCTAAATCACCATAGTTTAAAAGCTTTAGGGACGACTTGCACACTCGGCAGGTAGGAGAGGCAGAGGCAGATTTCTTTTCTTTTTCCTTTTTTTTTGAGATGGAGTTGCATTCTGTCACCCAGGCTGCAGTGCAGTGGTGTGATCTCAGCTCCCTGCAACCTCCGCCTCCTGGGTTCAAGCGATTCTCCTGCCTCAGCCTCTTGAGTAGTTGCGATTATAGGCACGCACCACCATGCCCAGCTAATTTTTGTATTTTTAGTAGAGAGGGGGTTTCACCATGTTGGCCAGGATGGTCTTGATCTCTTGACCTTGTGATCCAGCCGCCTCAGCTTCCCAAAGTGCTGGAATTATAGGCGTGACCCACCACACCCAACCAGAGGCAGATTTCTTATGCTGTTTTTAAAACAAAAGTAGCCACCAAAGTTAACACTTCTAGGTTTTAACTCTCAAAAAACAAAGTCCTTGTGGATTTTATGATCTGATTTCAGCAAATGTCACGGTAAAGCGGAGATCCCTTAGCTGTGGGCATCACCCTGGGCCGCTGGGACCAGCTGCTGGCTGCTCTGCAAGGAAGGGTCCTTGCACACAGGCCAGTGGCTTTCCAGGGCTGAGGCTGGAGAGAGGAGCTTCGCCTGGGACCAGCACCCTTCTAGTTCTGATTCTGCCCCGTGCCCCGTGCTGGGTGCCTCTGAGTGTCACCTTCCCTCCTGAAGCTCAGGTGCATTGTCTCCTCCGCTGCCGCTGGCTGCTTCCGTTCTGCTTTCCAGGTGGGGTGCCAACCTGCATCCCTTGACAATTTCCTCTACTTTTGCAAGTCACCATTTGCCCCCAACGCTTTGGCCAGGTCCTGCAGCACTCAGAGCTGGCCACAGAGACTCATTTCCTTCCACAGGGACTGTCCGGATCATCCTAAAGGTTGGGCAGTGGTGTGAGTGGCTCCGGGTCATTCAGGAGTCCCCACAGGTGGCAGAAGGTTCTCCGGAGCTGGACCGAGGGACAGCCCCAGGGCTCTCAGCAAGACTGGGAAGGTTCATGAGCTCCATCTTCCTGTCTGAGATGACCACACAGGCCTCACGTGTGCCCCAACTTCCGTAAAACTAAACATGCATGGTCACAAGAGGCTCCTGCCTTATGCACTCTAAGCAGGTCAGCATTCCACATTTAAAACCACTTAACACGCAACCACGAAGCCAACATGTGATTGATGACACTCTCCATGGGACCCACGCAGTAGGTTATAAAGGATGGTTGTAATCACCCACAAGTCCATACTTCCTTTATCTTTATATCAAACGTGACATGGTCACAGTCACAATTCAAGAGCAAACCATAGGGTTCCATGACAGTTACCGGCCAGAGCTGAAAGTGCTTCCCCTCCTACTCTTCCCTGCTAGAGCCTGCACCCCACCGGGTTTGAACAGAGATATCTGTCACCTGGGAACCAACGATCCTGTGGGGGAGGGGAAGCCCCCGGGGCTGGAGGCAGGAGTGAGCCGGGAGAGACAACGGGGCTTCTGCCTCCTTCGGTGGGAGTGAGGCCTCAGGTTGGAGGGCCTGGGTCGGGGCTGTGCTGCCCACAATTGGGTGAGACTTTAATCTAGGCTGCTCACAGGTGGTCCTGCAGGGCATCTCTGCTGAATCCCGTGATGGGAGATGGAGGCCGTACATGCCACAGATCAATACAATGGAGGCCACATGTGCCACAGATCAGTATGATGGAGGCCACGTGTGCCACAGATCAGTATGATGGAGGCCACGTGTGCCACAGATCAGTATGATGGAGGCCACGTGTGCCACAGATCAGTATGATGGAGGCCACGCGTGCCACAGACCAGTATGATGGAGGCCACGTGTGCCACAGATCAGTATGATGGAGGCCACATGCGCCACAGATCAATACGATGCCCTTCATCTTTTCTTTTTGAGACAGAGTCTCACTCTGTCACCCAGGTTGGAGTACAGTGGCAGCATGTTAGCTCCTGCAACCTCCGTCTCCTGGGTTCAAGCAATTCTCCTCCCAAGTAGCTGGAATTACAGCACCACCACCAGCTACTTTCTTTTATATTTTTTCGCAGAGACGAGGTTTCACCATGTTGGTCAAGCTGGTCTCGAACTCCTGATATCAGGTGATCCGCCCATCTCAGCCTCCCAAAGTGCTGGGATTATAGGTGTGAGCTACCACACCCAACTACAATGCCCTTCTGTGCACAGCTCTGGCTGAAAGTTCCCCGTGGGCCTGGTGTCTGAATTGAGCTGCTTACTTTTGTTTCCAAGAAAATGACAAAGATGATTTGACCTCTGACAATTCTTTCAGCTCCTGTCCTCCTGCAGGTAGCTGAGAGCCTGAGTGAGGTGTGTGACACCGAATGAGGAGCTGGGAAATTACCGACAGTGGACATTTCACCATGTCGGTGACAGATGTTCCCAGGCAGATCTAGCACACAAAGTGAGCTGTGCAGAGGCCGGGACCCTCCCTGCCTCCCTTCCAAGTGGCAAGCCTCTGGGAAACTCCCTGGGAGCCGCCAGCTCTGCCTTCTATGGCGCCTTCGAGCTTGCCCCACCTGGTGCAGCCACATGGCCCCAGGGACGCAGTCCCACTGCAAGGGAAGGGCTTAGGGTTGAACATGCCTGCTCAGGAGCCACACCACACACCTGCCTTCAGATTCATCCTGGTGTCCTGGGCTTCTGAAGTCCCAGAGCATGCAGCCCCCAGGTCCATGGATGGCTGGGACAGGGATTTACACACACAAGCTGGATATTCTGGAAGCCGGAATTCAAGGATGGACAATGAAAGCTCAGAGATGGAATCATCATCACTGAGCAGACGAAGGTTTGAAGGGCACATCTTAGTGGAGCAGTGGTTCCTTACAACATGAGCCAGAGGGGTTTCCCTCACTCAGTCCTCAGCCGGGCAAACCGTGAATGCTGCAGAGAGGAGCGTGAGGCATACAGAGGCCCAGGTGACTCTGCAGGGGTCAGACATGTGGTTGTGTCCCCACCACACACAGAGGGTGCTTGCCTGAGACATAGGGTCAGCCATGAGGCCACAGACACAGGGACTGACTGTGAGGTTGTTTTGTGAAGCATCCACACAATGGGAACCTACAGGGTACATGGGTTATGGGAACCCTACAAAGAGCTAAAGTCTGAGCTCCCTCCTGTGTCCATTTGATCCATGATGCTTTCTGGAACATCCGGAATAAAGAGAATCCCCATTTCTCAGCACACTGACTTTCAACGCAAGATGACAGTGACTGTGTGCCCACTAAAACTCACTCTCAGCCAGGCGCGTGGCTCACGTGACTGTGTGCTAACCAAAACCCACTCTTAGCCAGGCACGTGGCTCACGTGACTGCATGTTCACTAAAATTCACTCTCAGCCAGGCATGTGGCTCACGTGACTGCGTGCTCACCAAAACTCACTCTCAGCCAGGCGTGTGGCTCACGTGGCTGCGCGCTCACCAAAACTCACTCTTAGCCAGGCATGTGGCTCATGTGACTGCACGTTCACTAAAATTCACTCAGCCAGGTGTGGTGCTCATGTGACTGTGTGTTCACTAAAACTCTCTCAGCCAGGCATGTGGCTCACGTGACTGTGTGCTCACCAAAACTCACTCTCAGCCAGGCGCGTGGCTCACGTGACTGCATGCTCACTAAAACTCACTCTCAGCCAGGCATGTGGCTCATGTGACTGCATGCTCACTAAAACTCACTCTCAGCCAGGCATGTGGCTCATGTGTCTTCATGCTCACTAAAGGCTTATGTGAGCCACAGGTACATGGCTCACATGACTGTGTGCTCACTAAAACTCACTCTCAGTTAAGTGTGGTGCTCACATGACTGTGTGCTCACTAAAACTCCCAGCCTGGCGTGGTGACTCATATCTGTAATTCCAGCACTTCTTTGGGAGGCTGAGGCAGGAGGATTACTTGGGCACACAGTTTGAGATCAGCTGACCAACACAGTGAAACCCCATCTCTACAAAAAAACACAAAAATCACCCAGGCTGCCTGACCCTGTGGCACAGGATGGTTCCCAGGGCAGAGAGAAACATGGCCACAGGGTCCCTGTACAGAAGAGCCTGCAGCAGTGAGAGCCACAGGCCTGGGACCCCAAGGTGCTCAGGACCGAGCACAGCTCCCCAGTGTCCCCAGGGGTCCTCCAGGGGATCTCTAGGGTCCCTTTCAGCCCTGCCATCTGTACAACCACCATGAACTGATGCCCACCGCCTGTGCACAAGTGCCCTTGCACCCGGCCCTCAGCCCACCCATGCGCAGGAGGCACCCCAGGGCAGCAGCCAGGTCACACTTGAGAGCTTCATGTGGTGGAGGGTTGGCTTGTGCCCCTGTCTCTGCCCACTGCAGCCTGGCAAGTCCTGGCCCTTAGCCACATAGGAGGCCTTCCTGGGACCTGAGGACCCTGCCAGTCGTCCGTGGCCTCCTTCCCTTCCTCAGGCCCACCCGACCCCAGAGGCCTCCTGCTCTCCTTTTCGGTTCTCTTCTGGTCTTGCAGGCAGCTGTGTAATGGCAGGGCCTAGGCCTGAGGGCAAGGCCCCAGGGTGGCCACGCTGGCTGCGTCCCTGGGACTGCGGGCTCCCTCACTGGGACGCCAGTTGTTTGAAGGCCCCTGGTTCATGGTACTTTGTGAGCGTGGTCTTGGGCAGCTCACATATAGGCCACACGGGACATGGCTGTGGGCGGGATTGTGCCAGGGAAGGTGGGCAACACAGTGGCCTCACGCGGCTCTCAACAGGTCGTTTCCATCCGATGGCTGCACCCGGGCAGGGCTCTTCTGGTGCCAGCGGGAGGCCTTCCTCATAGCCTTATCTCCATCATCCCTCCCCACTCCTAGCACCGCACCATCCATCTACTCAACCCAGTGACGCATCTTTAATTCCGGAACAGAACTGAGGAATCACCCCATGGCGTGTTCCTAGAATCGCTGCTTTGCGCTTGATCTATGTTTTCCTCATTAAGTAATTATTTAATTAATGGCCTATAGGAATAGCGCACGTGGGTAGAATGCATCTAATGGCATGATCATTCCAAGTCTTTATCTTTTCTTTTGGAGATTTTGTAAAAGAAAAAAAAAAAAGTCTTTAAAGCAGTGTCTAGAGGAAAATATATAGCAATAAATGCCCACATGAGAAGAAGGAAAGACCAAAATCAACACCCTATCATCAAAATTGAAAGAGCTAGAGGAGCAAGATCAAAAAAACTCAAAACCTAGAAGAAGACAAGAAATAACTAAGATCAGAGCAGAACTGAAGGAGAGAGAGACACAAAAAACCCTTCAAAAATCAATAAATCCAGGAGCTGTTTTTTTGAAAAGATCAACATAATAGACAGACCACTAGCCAGATTAATAAAAAAGAAAAGAGAGAAGACTCAAATAGATGCAATAAAAAACAATAAAGGGGATATCACCACAGATTCCACAGAAGTACAAACCACCATCAGAGATTACTACAAACAACTCTATGCACATAAACCAGTAAACCTGGAGGAAATGGATAAATTCCTGGACACCTGCCTCCTCCCAAGCCTAAACCAGAAAGAAATTGAAACCCTGAATAGACAAATAACAAGGGCTGAAGTTGAGGCAGCAATTAAGAGCCTACCACCCAAAAAAAGCCCAGGTCCAGATGGGTTCACAGCCAAATTCTACCAAACATACAAAGAGGAGCTGGTACCATTCCTTCTGAAACTATTCCAAATAATCCAAAAAGAGAGGATCCTTCCCAAATCATTTTATGGAACCAACATCATCCTGATACCAAAACCCAGCAGAGACTCAACAACAAAAGAACACTTCAGACCAATACCCATGATGAACATACATGCAAAAATCTTCAATAAAATACTGGCAAACCAATTGCAACAACACATCAAAAAGCTTAAAGCAGTGTCTAAATCACGATCAAGCCAGCTTCATCCTGGTGATGCACTGGTTCAATATACACAAGTCTATAAACGTAATTCACCACATAAACAGAACCAAAGACAAAAACCGCATGGTTATCTCAATAGATGCAGAGAAGACAAAGTTCAACAGTCCTTTATGCTAAAGACTCTCAATAAACTCGGTATCTACAGAACATATCTCAAAATCATAAAAGTTGTTTATGACAAACCCACAGCCAATATCATACTGAATGGGCAAAAGCTGGAAGCATCTCCTTTGAAATCCGGCACTAGACAAGGATGCCCTCTCTCACCACTCCTATTCAATATAGTACTGGAAGTTCTAGCCAGAGCAATCAGGCAAGAAAAAGAAATAAAGGGTATTCAATTAGGAAAGGAGGAGGTCAAATTGTCTCTATTTGCAGATGACATGATAGTATACCTAGAAGACCCCATCACCTCAGCCCAAAAACTCCTGAAACTGATAAGCAACTTCAGCAAAGTCTCAGGATACAAAATCAACATGTGAATATCACAAGCATTCCTATACACCAATAACAGACTTAAAGAGAGCCAAATCAAGAACCAACTGCCATTCACAATTGCTACAAAGAGAATAAAATACCTAGGAATACAACTTACAAGGAACGTAACGGACCTCTTCAAGGAGAACTACAAACCACTGCTCAACGAAATCAGAGAGGACACAAGCAGATGGAGAAACATTCCATGCTCACGGTTAGGAAGAATCAACATTGTGAAAATGGCTATACTGCCCAAAGTAATTTACAGATTCAACGCTATCCCCATCAAGCTACCAATGACCTTCTTCACAGAACTGGAAAAAACCACCTTAAACTTCATATGGAACCAAAAGAGAGCCCATATAGCCAAGTCAATTCTAAGCAAAAAGAACAAATCTGGAGGCATCACACTACCTGACTTCCAACTACACTACAAGGCTACAGTAATCAAAACAGTATGGTACTGGTACCAAAACAGAGTTATAGACCAATGGAACAGAACAGAGGCCTCGGAGGCAACACCACACATCTACAACCATCTGATCTTTGACAAACCTCACAAAAATAAGCAATGGGGAAAGGATTCCCTGTTTAATAAATGGTGTTAGGAAAACTGGCTAGCCATGTGCAGAAAGCAGAAATTAAATTAACACTAAAATTAACTCCAGATGGATTAAAGACTTAAACATAAGACCTAACACCATAAAAACCCTAGAAGAAAACCTAGGCAAAACCATTCAGGACATAGGCACAGGCAAGGACTTCATGACTAAAACACCAAAAGCATTGGCAACAAAAGCCAAAATAGACAAATGGGACCTAATCAAACTCCACAGCTTCTGCACAGCAAAAGAAACAGTCACTAGAGTGAATCGGCACTAACAGAATGGGAAGAAATTTTTGCAGTCTACCCATCTGACAAAGGGCTGATATCCAGAATCTACAAAAAACTAAAACAGATTTACAAGAAAAAAACAAGCCCATTCAAAAGTGGGCAAAGGACATGAACAGACACTTTACAAAAGAAGACATACATGAGGCCAACAAACATGAAAAAATGCTTATCACCACTGGTCATTAGAGAAATGCAAATCAAAACTACATTGAAATACCACCTCACGCCAGTCAGAATGGCAATCATTAAAAAATCTGGAGACAACAGATGCTGGAGAGGATGTGGAGAAATAGGAACACTCTTACACTGTTGGTGGGAGTGTCAACTAGTTCAACCATTGTGGAAGACAGTGTGGTGATTCCTCAAGGACCTAGACATAGAAATTCCATCTGACCCAGCAATCCCATTACTGGGTATATATCCAAAGGACTATAAATCGTTCTACTATAAGGACACATGCACACGAATGTTCACTGCAGCACTGTTTACAATAGCAAAGACCTGGAATCAACCCAAATGCCCATCGATGATAGACTGGACAGGGAAAATGTGGCACATGTACACCATGGAATATTATGCAGCCATAAAAAACAATGAGTTCGTGTCCTTTGTAGGGACATGGATGAACCTGGGGACCATCATTCTCAGCAAACTGACACAAGAACAGAAAATCAAACACTGCATATTCTCACTCATAGGTGGGTGTTGAACAATGAGAACACAGGGACACAGGGAGGGGAGCATCACACACTGGGATCTGTGGGGAGGAACTAGGGGAGGGACAGCGGGGGAGTGGGGAGTTGAGGAGAGATAGCATGGGGGGAAATGCCAGATATAGGTGATGGGGAGGAAGGCAGCAAACCACACTGCCATGTGTGGACCTATGCAACAATCTTGCATGTTCTTCACATGTACCCCCAAACTTAAATGCAATAATATATGTGTATGTATATACATATATGTGTGTGTGTATGTATACGTATATGTGTGTGTGTGTGTTTATGTATATATATCTTTAAAATCTATACTCAGTATGTCACTCCCTCCATCTCTCAACAGAAAATCCCATTAGCAAGGAGAGGGTGTGATGCCCAGCTCCTCCCCATCTACTGTTGGATCTCACCAGGACCAAAGCAAGCACACAGGTCTGCGATTCCCAGAGTCTGTCTAGCCGTTTCTGAATGCTTCCCTGACTCTTCCTCGGGGTCTCTCCCAGCTCAGCCCTCCCCTCAGACGTTCCCGATTGCCGTCGCCGCATCCAGCTTTGCTATGGACACTCTTGGCTGGACCCGGAACCGCAGGCCTGGTGAGAGGCCCACGTGGCAGCTTTCATGGGCCATGCCCTCCAGCCCTCACGTGGCATGCACCTGCCGCTCTCTGCAGAGCACGCCTCCCTCCCCTTCACGAAGGAGTGGAATCACAACGGCAGCCGTGACGCTCTGGCTTCTAAGAGAGAGTACCTGCTCCAAGCTGCCAGTTTGGCGATTGTGCCTTAAAAGAAAGAATCACATAAATTGTAGAGTCCACATTTTGAGCTGCGTGAGTCAAGAAACCACAAAGGCATTTTCTTCCACATCTTATTCGTGACGAACATGAGGATGGCGTTCTTAGGCGAGCTCACTCCGCCTCATGGCATGAACTCTGCAGAGGTGTCTCACGGGTCACGATGGAAGGCTATGAAAAGTTATATCGCACAAGAAACGATGATTAACCTGTGTGTGCCACCGAGTTGGAGGGACACAGCGTGTGGATGCCAGGTCCACTCGTTTTCCTATCAGTTCAGCAGTCTGTTAAACGGACTGTCTCTTACTAGCTACTGGCTGCAGGTGGCGCATGACCCTGGCCAGGACAGTCTGAGTGGTCCTTCCTTTCGCCCTGGGCAGGGCTGGGCTTGTGACCTCAGTCTTCCCTGGCTGCTCTGCTTGGCAAAATTGAGAGTGCATCCGTTTTATCCAGGGTGAGCTACTGCAGGAGCAATAATGGAGGCTCATGATCTGTAGAACAACCTATGAGTTAGGAGTCATGATTTCTGATTGTTAGTGGGTAACATCTCACCCGAATTTCTTCATCAGAAAATCAATATACCAAACCCTCCAGAAACCTGTATTTGCAGGAATCCTGGCACTAACTAACACAAGTGGCGCAAAAGCCCTGCAGCCAGCTCCCTGGGGAGCTTCTCCTGAGCGGACTCTCTGTCTCCCACTTTCCGAGGCCAGCTCCCTGGGGAATGGATCTGAGCCCAATGCGCTTCTCCTGAATGTATTCTGGGTCTCCCTCTTTCCGCAGCAAGCTCCCTGGGCAACAGCACTGAGCTCCACATGCTTCTCCGAGAGTTCTCCGGGTGGTCTCCCGCTTTCCGAGGCCAGCTCCCTGGGGAACAGTGCCCAACCCGATGTGCTTCTCTGGAACAATTCTCCGTCTCCCGCTTTCTGAAGCCAGCTCCCCAGGGAGTGGCACTGAGCTTCACATGCTTCTCCGAGGGTACTCTGGGTCTCTCGCTTTCCGAGGCCAGCTCCTCGGGGAATGGTGCCCAGCCTGAAGTCCTTCTCCTGAACGGATTCTCCGTCTGCCGCTTTCCGAGGCCATCTCCCTAGGGAACAGCTCTGAGCCCAATACGCTTCTCCCACTTTCTGAACATTTGAATCTGATGGCTTCTGTGTCACCTTCGTTCTGAATGAGTGAAGTGTGTGCTTAAAATGAACTTTCTTGAGAAAAGCCCCCCCAACACCTGCTGCAGATTGGGAGAGAAGAGGTGGGAGTTGGGTAGTGGTGGGAATGAATGAGGCACAGGGGATGTCGGGAAACAGGCTGGCAGCCACAGGAAACCCCTCAGCAACGAACCAGTTCAGTCACAAGGACCCTGGGACGCCACTCTTCCTGCTGCCATAGAGGGTGAAGAGGAAAACAGAAGGAGGCCAAGTGAGAGAGGATGACGGGCGTGGGAAGGCTGCCGTATGCTCACAGAGGAGGGAGGCCTGCGGTTCTGCTTGGCGGGGCCATTCTTCCAGGGGGTTGTTTTCTAAGCACTGTTGACTGTTGGCTGGACCTCCGTGAATGACCCTTCTGCTAAAGCTGCCAGGCACTTCGCTGGCATAAGCTGATCACAGCTCCACCATCCCAAATCTAAACCACTCCAGAAACAGGCTGGCCCCTGCTGCAACAGGAAGTTGGCCTGTGACTTTGGGCAAATCCACCTGGAGCCAGAACTGCCAAGAGAAAACGGCGGTCTCTGCCGCCCAAGCAGAGCATCGTGGAGGCCTGCACACCCCAGTGTTTTCGGGGAGCCCTGACCTCTTTGGCAGTGCCTGTCGAGGTGCAGTCAGGCTCCCATGCTGAGGGTGCAGGCTGCACTCTGAAAAGACACCCAGGGCAGCACTCCAGGCAGGCTCCATGTCCCAGGAATGTCCCGGGAAGATGTGGAAGGCAAGGAGCAGGGCACCAGGCGGCCTGGAGGGGCAGCTGCGCCAGCCCTGGGGGGCCATGCTCTGAGCTGACTTAGCTGTTTTCACCCCAAGCCTATGTGAGACAGCCACTGCCCCCAAACTAGGGATGGGAACCAAAAGCCTGGAGAAGCCAGCATGGGACACGGGATGGCCTGTGACCTGTGGGCTCCCGGGCTGTCTCTGTGGGTTTAGCCACAGGTCGGGAATGGGAGGGGGTGGCAGGACCCTGTGGGCATCACCTTGGGCTGAAGAAGGGGGTGGTGTGGAAATCACACACCTGAGTCCTCGAGCTGAGAAGTGGCCATTGTTGGGGGGACCGCGGCCACACAGACTGCAGGAACACTGCTGCCACCTCTCGCCGCACCGGGACTCACAGACATGAAGACGATCGTTCACAACGTCACCAGAATCCACCCCCGAGACTGAGAAAGTGCATCTCTAAAAGCACATCGGATGCTTCAATCAGCCTCACTTACTCAGTCCTGAACTCAGTGCCTGGAGGCACGAGCCATGCCAGTGATCAAGTGACGGAACAATTGCACGTCTGACACCATGTGAGCCCGGACTGGGCCCCCTGCAGACGTCCCCTCGGACACTCAGCACCTGCCCGAGACAGGCGTCGCCACATGGCCACAGCCAGGCACCCGGGTGCTGCAGGGTCAGCTGACTGAGTCATGGCTGAGCTTGCGGTGAGTGTCTGAGCCTGTGCTGAAACGTGGAAGCCAGCGCCCTCCCTAGCAGGAAACGTGGCTCAGCTGAGCTACGGAGAGAGCTTGTGCCAACAGCTCTCAGACGTCTCCCGACTTCTTCATGGAAATCACTCCCCCATGTCTCCTCGCACGGACACAGGTCCATGCCTCACCTCAGACCAGGCAGCGGCTGGCCCAGCGTCCTCACCGGATGTGGGCCCTGGCTGCTCCTTGCTGCCGGACCGCAGGCTGGGGTGGCCAGGGTGTGCAGCAGCCACGCCCCTACCTGCGGGGCCAGCATCTGCTCCCCACTCCCTGTTACACCTGCTCGGAAGCCTTAAGAGCAAAGACAGACATTCGTCATGGCCGAAGCAGCTGGACTCTTTACCACCTCAGACCATTAAGGGCTCCTCCACCGCATACCTTCTGCATGTTTATCTGAAGCCGTCTCTTGTTATTTCTCTAAGTGACTGAAACGTGCACCGCCACTTCATCTATTTCTATGCAGGTGGCCAGCGCCCTCGGCCACGGTCCCCAGAAAGCCACGGCTGCACCCTGGGGAGGGCGTGCTTCATTTTTCTGTGTGTGGTGGGGCCTGTTCTTTAACCTGTTATAAATCACCTTTTGTAATCTCTCCTAAACCATCATGTAGAGAGAGGGGGCCACGAAGAATAAATACGACTGTAATAAATGTGGGATTTGAGAAGGACGATAAGATCACAATCATCTGAATGAACGTGGCAGATGAATTTAGAGTTTCTGAACTACCAGCTAATTCTGCAAATAATCACTTGTAGAAGGAGAGGCTATTTTTAAAGCAGTTCATGTTTTCTGCTTTCATGTGAAGGAGATAAAAGTAGGCACACATGAACGCCTCTTCAAGCACAGGCTTTCCTGGAACCCGCAGAAGGGGCCCGTACAGGCCAGGCTGGAGGCGCAGTCTGACCCTCCAGTGGCTTCACGGGGCGTGTTCCGAGGAGGCATTCCTCCTCCCCACCCTGCAGCGCTGGCCTGGCTCCAGGTTTGCCCCACGGCCCTGGAGGAGCCTCAGCACGTGCCAGGCATTTGCTGTGACACCACAGCCGCTCCTGCTTTCTCAGCTGCTACAATCGGTCATTCTGATGTGCGACCTCTGGGGCCCTCAGACCCCGAACCGACCTTGTGACTCTGGCTTCTCTGCCTCCTGCAGGTGAGAGCCACCGCGGGCTGCCATCCCCCACCTCCATCCCCACACACTGCCCTGTTTTGCGGGCAGCCATTCCCTGGACCCCTCCCTCTTGCAGGCGTCTCAGGGCTCCAGAAGGGGGTCTCCGTGTGTTCCAGTGCACGTCCCCTGTCCTCCAACACCTGCTCAGGCCTGCATGCAAACTCACAAACTCACACCTCTGATTCCTGCCTCTCCCGAGAGGGTCCTTTGAAACTTCGCCCAGCCTGGCCCTGCGCCCTGTGTGGTAGTCATGGACTCCAGAGAGGGGCACCTGCAGACATGCAGCCCTTTTGTGTGCTTGTGGCTGTCAGGACAGCCTGGCTCCGTCTCGGCCTCCGGGGAACGCGGAGAACTTCCTGCCTGCCGTCGGGTCCTAAGCATCTGGGAGCTCCAGCCGGCATGAAGGCGGAAAGAGTCATAGCCAGTGAAGTTGAAGGCGTGAGCGTCCCCCGGAGAGCAGGGCCAGACCATCAGCAGCCCCCCACCCCCAGAGGAGTGTGTCCGGCCAGCAGGACGGGGCTCAACGAGCTGCCCAGACCCCTCCCTGAAGACAGCTCTGCCATCTCTGGCCTTCCCCAGTTCCCCACTTCCTTCCTTCATTCCTCAAAGGCCCCGTTAACTCACAGTCTTAAGTGGACCAAGAGAGATGTTACACGTGTTACCGGGAAGGTAGCCCGTTCGTTAATTAATTCCTGTCTAGTCATCAGATAGATACAGAGTCCTTAGTGAGGCGTTATAACAGTCACTGCTGCGGGGTCATAAAGGGAAATGAGACACGGTTTCTGTGTCTCAGACTCTCATCACCCACGGGTAAGACCGCCAGCAACAAAAACGACTCCCGTCAACCGGAAAGTGTGATAAATGCCATCGAAGAGAACGTTCCTTTGGAATTCCGGGGAAGGAATAATGCTTTCGGCTGGGGGGTCAGAGATTCATTTACAGCAACATTTTCCTCTCAGCTGCACGGCACCCCGGGGCCAGTCCGGACAGCGGCAGGGTCAGTGAGACAGGCTGTGGACCCTTCCTGGCTTATCACAGAACTGAATCTCCTTAGGCTCACTTGGTAGCTGCCCTCGCCCCATCTGGCATCAGCCCCGAACATCGGCACCGGTGAGTGACTGCTCTCCTCCTGCAGAAGCGGGCAGCGCCCTGAGGTAGGGCCACGGGATGCACTGTGTCCCCTCCAGAGAAAGATATGTTGACGTCTTACCCTGGCTCCTTAGAATGTGGCCACGCTTGGAAGCAGGGCTGCTGCAGATCTCACTGCTGTGGGGTGGGCCTGGTCCGAGGAACCACGTCCCTGTAGAAGACGTCTTGTGGAGACACGTGGTTCCCTGTCACGCCTCGCGCAATGACAGAACCAAGGTTGGGGTGGGGCAGCTGTAAGCCATTCCCTGCGGCCCCAGAGGCCAGAAGGGGCTGGAAGGCTCTGACACAGGTTTCAGAGGGAGCCTGGTGCTGCCGACACCTTCGTTTTGGGCATCCGTGGGCAGAACGTTTCTGCTGCATTAAGGTAACTCTGTTGGTGGCACTTAGTTACAGAGGGCCTAGGGAACTCACACAGGTGGGAAAAGCCATCTCTCCTGGACACGCCTCTTGCTGGGTGATTCTAAGACTCATTCCTATACTGGAGCCAGCTGAAAATCCACAGCAGCAGTCACCCAAAATCCTCAAGCCGAATCGTGCTGAAATTCCTAAAGAAAATGGCTTGTTCAATGAGCTAAACTTCAGGCGTATTGTTCTGCGTTTTGAGAAGCTTCCCTGCTTGAAAAGCCTATGGAAGAAAGGGGAAGGGCGAATGCTGCCCCGGGAGGAGGGAAATGCCATCGGCTGTTTCCTCAGAGCATTGATGCGGCTTTGGCCACAAAGAGGAAGTCTAGTGTGTGATTTCTACCTCAGAGCTCAGTTTGCCCCTCAACTGACTCTGAAGCGGTGATTGTGTGTTTTGGAGGATACTGATCTGAAGGAGCGCCATGGGCTCATACAGATGACCTCCAGGTGCCTGGACACCGTCCCTCCTGCCCAGCTCTACCCGAGCGCCGTGGGCTCACACAGGATGACCTCCAGGTGCCCGGACAGTGTCCCTCCTGCCTAGCTCTACCCCGGGGTCTCCATGTGGCTGGGGCGGGGTCTGGGCCACGTCACAGATAAGGAGGTGAGTTCAAAGAAGCAGAGGAGGCCCAGTGACCTGTGAGCGGCAGGTGGGGACTCACCTGTGGTTTCTGACACCAGCTTCTCCCCAAACCTTGATCCTGCTGACAAAGCAGAGAGGGGCCTTGACTCGAACCCGTGACTGTCGCTGAGTTTTCTGGGTTGTTCTGGGCCTGTCCCTCTCATGCTGTGCATTTTAGATTCTTCTTGCTACCCGTGGGTGTGTGGCCAGCCATAAGTGGGGCCGGCCACGTGCTGTGGCTCTGCTTGGGGGTCATGGTAGGATCCGGTGACCATGTGGCCTGCTTTGGATACTGAATGTGAGTAGAGGTGATGTGTGTCCCTCTAGCTTTGGGAGCTAGAGTGTGGCTTCCGACTTCCTCTCTTCCTTTGCTGCAGCAGCCTGAGCCTCTCCAGGCAGACGCCCGGGGCAGGAAGAGGGCTGTGCAGCGCTCACCTGGGCTGCTCGTCACTGAGCTGCTACTGCCCTCAGCACGGACAGACGGAGAAATGTTTTCTGGCCCCTAAATGACGTGCAAGCCTCTGACCCCCCAAGCGCTCAGCCAGAGGTCGCTGGACTATAACAGATGGCACACATCTCCGGAAAGCAGCAGTGGCCTGCCCAGCCTGTGGGATGGTGTGACCGCCCTCTCCTACCACCCTCCTGGCATCCCGACATGCCACCTTCTGAGAGGCCTGCTTGTGCCCCGCCAGGGGACTCTCCACGGATCCTTGGGAGGATGTGCCCCCGTGCAGGGGAAGCTCGTGGAACCGCGGCTGGGGGCTGTCCACGTCCACGCTGTGCCCGGCTCGGTGTCTGCCGGGAGGAGGCACTGTCATAGGATTCAGACCCTGCCCTGTGTGGTGACTTAGGAAGCCGGTGGCGCCCAGCACAGGGTGATCCGTGCTTCCACCTGCCAGGCCTGGGTTCATCTTGTAAAACTCACGCCAGGTGCTGGTGGAGCCGTCGCTGGTCGAGGCTGTGCCGTATCTCCACTGCATGCGCAGCGTTCACATACTTTCCTCTTCATTCTCTTTTTAACTTTCTTGCTGCCTGCTGTGATGATGAGTTAGGTTTTTGTTTGAGTGTTGGAAACCGCTCTTGCACCCCGGAAATGTGCGTGCATGATCTGGGTAGAGGTGAGGTTGGCTAGGTACAGTGTAGGTTGCTGACGGCATCCCCGGGCTCCTGCTCTGTGTCTGGGTGCATGTGGCCCACAGAGCGAGCAGACTTGTTGCTCACACGGGTCAAGGGTGAGTCGCTGCTACACAGCCGGGTGGTCCAGGGGCCGGCCCTGCTTCCCCACGAAGGAGGCCTGAGCCAAGGACACTGCGGCCCTGGCTGCACCAACAAACGGGTGTGCACGTGGGGACCTGGGGAATCACGTGAATCACGTGGCTTCTGTGAGCTCCCTCTTCCCACACCAGGAGCAGGTGTGCACGTGGGGACCTGGGGAATCACATGAATCACGTGGCTTCTGTGAGCTCCCTCTTCCCACACCAGGAGCAGGTGTGCACGTGGGGACCTGGGGAATCACGTGAATCACGTGGCTTCTGTGAGCTCCCTCTTCCCACACCAGGAGCAGGTGTGCACATGGGGACCTGGGGAATCACGTGAATCACGTGGCTTCTGTAAGCTCCCTCTTCCCACAGCAGGAGCAGGTGCCCTCATCTCCATCAGGTGCTTTGTGGGGAGAATCTCCCTCAACGATGACAGCAAATGGTGAACGTGCCCCACTGTATAATAGAAATGGCAGAAACATGGAGAAATGGGAAGAACCCCACACACTCCTGCGGCAGAGCTGAGACCATCACTTCCAGGCCTTCTGCGAAAGCTGAGCCCTGGGCAGGGGACATCATGTGACCAGCTCCGGCTCCCCTAAAACCTGCGACGCAGAAGTGTTTCTTAAGTGTGACAAGGTGAAAGCCCCTTGCAGGTCGAGGAAAATTCTCATTACTTCTGACAGAGGCCCCACGCTGGGAAGGTTTGGGGGCTTGGGGAGGGTCAGGTCAGCGGGATGGCACGTGGGTCCACAGAGGCGACTGTCACGGCCACTCAGGATGCAGCATGGCTTGTGTGTTCCGGCCTATTTTAGGTGCAGATACAAAACAGAAGACTTCGGGGCAAAGTGAAGTCTTAGAAAAATGTGAAGGAATAAAAAGAAATAGCTGTTCCCCGCCCCAGATAATTCCTGCTGAGAGCACACGATGGGCACTGCGTGGGCCCAAGAGCGTTTCTCTAGGTGCTGTGTCCACCGGGGGGGGGGGCTTGGCTTCTTCAGGCGGGGCCTCTTCTGCAGGGGTCTTCCCTCGTCGGAAAGGCTCCTGCCCGCATGCCTTCACGTGAGCGTCTGTGCCCTGAGCAATGCTGTAAGAACACCCCTGCCCTTCATTCTTCAAACACCTCAAATAATTGTGTCCTTGGGATAAAGTCTGAGGGACGCATGTCCATGCTGAGGCATCCCCACATGTCAAGAGCTTTAGACACAGCCGTATGGCCTCCTGACCGTTGGCCACGCCAAGCGTCCACCAGCTGGAGCCAGAGCTGGTGTCTGTGTGATGATGAGTTAGGTTAGGCTCACCGACGCCCCGCGTGGGGTCCACTTACTCACGGTTCTCCTGCACACTGGGTGCGCCTGAGCTTGCTTCGTGGGAGGAGGGTGGCTGCCGGCGAGGGTGGGCGTCTCCCCGTTGTAGCGGCACTACAGTGTCCTTGAAGATGTTTGGGGAGAGGCTGGGAGGACCTGCCTGCCCTGGAGAGCCAGGTTTCTGCCCAGGGCTCCTCCTGTGCTCCTGTTTCCACACCCATGGCCCTGCAGCTCTGCTGGAGGATGGTGGCTTCAGAGACACTTCCATTTTATTCACGGTGTGACAGAGCACTCTACACCTTCTTCTAGAGACTCAGAGGTCGATAAAGAATATGCGTCTTCAGGTGAGAATACCTCAGCTCACAGACTTTTCCCAAGGACTGCATGCTGCATTGCAGCCTGACACACAGTGCTTGGGATTCAACAGCGAGTCAGTCTCACCCCCCGTTCCCCGGAGCAGCCACCAACCAAGAAACTTGTATCTGGCGGTATTTGGTCACCATCATGAGTTCACAGTGAGCCCCTGGCTCCCATCCTCACACGTCTGTGACCTCAGCTCCCCATGCCCTGGTCCTCCCACCTGCAAGGAGGCTTGTGGCACCTGCTTCATGGCTGGTGGGAGGAAGAGTGAGACTGCATGTGCCACGTGCCTCATGCTGCCTGGCATATTTTGGGTACTCACAAATGCTGACCACAGCCTGGCACCGGGAAGGGAGTGATCCCATCGGGGAGGGGAGGCCTGATGAAAGACATGGCCTCTGAGGGGGGTCCTGATGTCAGGTCAGCTGGAGCCAGCGCCAGAGGCAGGGCAGGGGTGCAGGGGCTCTCAGGGCAGAACCTGGGACCCAGCGCCTGTGTCGGTGCAGTATGGAAGGCGTGTGCCTCCTGTGGGTGGAGCAGACGGGCAGTAAGTGAAGACGAAGCTGGAGTGGCATCTTGGCTCAGATCCCGGGGGCACTGCACTTGCACTGAAATGGGTGGACTTGATGCCAGAAGCAACTCCTGTGAGGCCAGAGCCTGGGTCTGGGCGGTCCTTGGTTCCTCGGCAGGGTGCTGGCTATAGAGGCATCCAGGTGCAGCCAGGGCAGGGTGTGGGAGGGCAGGGTGAGGAGGGGAGGCAGCGGTGCCAGCCACCACACACCCAGGAGAGCAGCCTGGAGAGAAGCAGAGGGAAGCTGGGCGCAGGTGTCTTCCAAAGAGGCAGGGGAGAGGGTGGGGTGGGGAGGCGGCACAGGGAGGGCTCTGCTTTGTGGGTTCGACGCAGGTGCATACATGGCGGTGGGGCCAGGCTATGTCACCTGAGGCCACCCCTGTCCCTGGCACCTGGTAGGTCACTGAATCAACCAACTAACCACCACCAGGGCGATGCATTTCGCATCCCTGGCTAGACTGCAGAGAGTTTCGTTACCATTTCCCGGGAACCCAGACTCTCATCAATGCAGATGGTCTCCTGGCTGTTTTTAATGAGGGAAGATTTGTTGGAAGCATAAAACTGAATTAAGCCACATTCAGAAATCCTCTTTCAAAGAGGCACTCACAGTCAAGCTGAGAAGGCCAGGTCTGAGGTTGGCAGAGTTGCTCTGTGGTGAACAGAGAATCCAGGCCCTGATGGACCGTCACGTTGCCACGACGCCTCTCCTGGCCTCTGCCCCCACACTCTGGCACCAGAACGTCCACAGGGACAGCTCTGGTCTGGCCTGGCCTGAGCTGCAGGCTCTCCTGTCACAGTGCTGGCTGAATGCCTCCCCTGGCCTGTCCCCAGCAGGCCACCTGTCCCGCACTGAGCTCACAGCTTCTCCCTGAACCAGCTCCTACTCCAGTCCCAAACCAGCTCCGAGCTGTGGCTCTCAGCCCTGTGCCCTGCTGCCCGCACAGTGTGTCACTGCACCCACCGGCTGTGCTCCCAGACACTTCCCCCCTCCTCTCCTTTCTTTACCACAGCCCAGGCCTCCCCCATCTCATGCTCTTCAGCCATCTACTGACCCATCCTCATCCCCGGAGATGCTGTCTTCCACCCAAGTGACCCACCAGCCACCATGGAAGGTCCACACTGCAGACGTTAAACACGAGGCTTTCCTACTCAGGATGTGCAATTAGATCCATGCTCAGGTGGAGTCCTGTGAAAGGTAAGCTTTGGAAGGAACACAAGCCCTGACCAGTCTGAGATACAGTAAGTCAGCAGTGAAGCCAGGCTGCCCAGAGCAACTGATTCCACCTCCATCCAATCCCCTCCATCCAATCCCAGCTCCATCCAGTTCCAGCTCCATCCAATCCCATCCATCCAATCCCAGCTCCATCCAATCCCATCCATCTGATCCCATCCATCCAATCCAATCCATCCAATCCCAGCTCCATCCAATCCCATCCATCCAATCCCAGCTCCATCCAATTCAATCCCTCCAATCCCAGCTCCATCCAATCCCATCCATCTGATCCCATCCATCCAATCCCAGCTCCATCCAATCCAATCCATCCAATCCCTTTTATCCGATCCCATCCATCCAATCCCAGCTCCATCCAATCCCATCCATCTGATCCCATCCATCCAATCCCAGCTCCATCCAATCCCATCCATCCAATCCCAGCCCCATCCAATCCCATCCATCCGATCCCATCCATCCAATCCCAGCTCCATTCAATCCCATCCATCCAATCCCAGCTCCATCCAATCCAATCCCTCCAATCCCAGCTCCATCCAATCCCATCCATCTGATCCCATCCATCCAATCCCAGCTCCATTCAATCCCATCCATCCAATCCCAGCTCCATCCAATCCAATCCCTCCAATCCCAGCTCCATCCAATCCCATCCATCCGATCCCATCCATCCAATCCCAGCTCCATCCAATGCCATCCATCCAATCCCAGCTCCCACCCAGCACATCAGAAAGACTTCCATACTGCATAGAACACTCAGGACCGAACGTCTGAGAATGAATCTATCCAAATTTGCTTTTAGTTTATGTGGAATTTAGGCTACCCCCACCTGAAACATGTTCATTTACCTGGAATTTAGACTACCCCCACCTGAAACGCGCTGGGGTATGTGGAATTTAGGCTATCCCTGTCTGAACCATGCTGAGGCCGGTGGAATTTAGGCGACCCCCACCCAAAACACATTTATTTGCAGAAGCTTGCTTACAAATAGCAGCCTGAAACTCTTCATTTTCTCTTGTAATTCACAAATAAAACAGACGAATTATGAAAATAAAACTTCTATAATCAAACAGGTAGGAATATTAGCCATTGCGTCATTGAAAGCATTGTTTGTCTATTATTGGAGTCAATTTCTGGTTAAATTTAACGTACATTTTAATATGTATTCGGCTCTCAGACTAGATACACTCTGGAGGTTCCTCAGTGTACGATGGGGTTACATCCTAATGCACCCGGTGCAAGTGGAAATGTCCTAAGTTAGAGAGGTACCGAATGGACGTGACCTGCTGGGCATCACCGCCCCGCCAGCCCGCCTTATGCGTGCTCAGAACAAAGCATCTCCCACAAAGCCTGTTTTTGATAAAGTGTTGAATGTATCATGCCATTTATTGACTACAGCACCGAAAGGGAATCACGGACGGGCACTCAGAGTGCGTTCTCGTCTTCACACCACCGTCAAGTCAGAAATCTAAGTCCAGCCATCCTGAGGTGGGGACCGTCTGTGTGTTACTGTTGGGTCTTCTTTTCATGGATCAGGCTTCTTCTGACATAATTTAAAATAAATTAAAAGGCATGTATTACATGTTAAGTGGGACAGAGTCAGTGTTTGACTTGATACATTATCACTATTTTAAAGATAAATACGTTTATAACCTTAAAAAATGTACCGCTCTGAAATAAAATTCCTTGTACTTAAAACAACCTGCTTTCCCCACTAAACAAAATCAACCTGCTTTCCCCATACTAAACAAAAGTAACCTGACTTTTAAAACCTGTGGGGAAAAGAGGGTTTCCTTAACACACGGTTCTGGAAAAACTGAACCTCCACACGTGGAAGGGCTCAGCCAGACCCTCACCTCCCAGGAAAACGGGATGTCCACACACGGAGGGCACAGGCGGACCCTCACCTCCCAGGAAAACGGGATGTCCACACACGGAGGGCACAGGCGGACCCTCGGCTCCCAGGAAAACGGGATGTCCACACACGGAGGGCGCAGGCGGACCCTCGGCTCCCAGGAAAACGGGATGTCCACACACGGAGGGCGCAGGCGGACCCTCACCTCCCAGGAAAATGGGATGTCCACACACGGAGGGCGCAGGCGGACCCTCACCTCCCAGGAAAACGGGATGTCCACACACAGAGGGCACAGGCGGACCCTCAGCTCCCACTGAAGTGTGCACTGACTCATGGTAAATAGCAAAGTGGCTGGACACACACTTGGCCAGAACATACATGAACTCAGACCTAAATGTGAGACCTGAAACTATAAAACACAAGGAAAGACCTTGACGACATTGAATTTGGCCACCATTTCCTGGATAAAACACCAACAACAGGCATAAAAGAAAACAGATAATTGGGTTTGATCAAACCAGAAAACGTTTGTGCATCGAAGCGCACCATCCAGAGTGAAGAGACCCACATGAAGGGGGAGGTATTTGCAAATCGAATTCCAGTGGGGGATCGATATCCAGAACACGTAAGAAACTTCCACAGCTCAACAACAAGGATGGAGAACCACCTCATTTGGAAGGGACAAAGGATTTGAACACGTTTCTCCAAAGAAGACATGCATATGACCCAGGTATAGGCGGAGGTGCTCGGCATCACCGGTCACTGGGGAAAGGCAAAGCTAAACCTCAGTGTGCTTCCACCTCATGCACGTAAATGACTAAAATGAAAATAAAAGCGCTGGTGAAAGGCAGAGAGGCTGGAACACCTGTGCACTGCAGCAGCAGCCACGGAGAACAGGTGGTTCCTCAGAGTTAGAAACGGAATGCCCACAGGAGCTGGCAGCCCCGTGTCAGGGTGTCCACAGAAATGAATTGAAAGCCGGCTCTTGAAGAGATACTTGCATGCCCATGATCACAGCAGCTTTGTGGCAGCAGGCAAAGGGTGGAACAATGCCAGTGTCCGTGGACGGACAGACGGGTGAGCGAAACGTGGTCCGTCCACACGAGGATTTAATCTGGCCCTAAGAGGAGGGGGTGCCGACATATGGCCCTGAGGACACTACGCCCAGTGAAACCAGCCAGTCACCAGAGGACACGGACTGTGCACTTTCACTTCTGTGAGGCCCTTGGAGTCACCAAACTCAGAGACCGAGAGGTGAGTGGTGCCGGGGTGGGGGAAGGGATGGGACTCAGTGTTGACTGGGACAGAGTTTCAGTTTGGAAGATGAAAAGATTCTGGAAATGGGTGGCGGAGATGCTTGCACTCAATGCCATGGAGGTATATACCTAAAAAGGGTTAGGATGACACATTTTATGTTTTGTGTCATTTACATAACTATGAGATTCTGAATTACTGAGAAAAAGGCTTGAGAGAACCAGAAATGTCATGTAAAATGGGAGTCGTGAGCCATGAGCAGTGACGGAGCCATGAGCAGTGACGGAGCCCAGGCCCCCTTACCAGCTCTGCTGCTGGCCCCGCCTGAAGGTGCCGCAGCTGTGGGGCCTGTGCTGCTGCTCTCTGGCTGCCCCACACCCAGGAGCCCATTCTCCCTCCTTCCACTCCCAGAGCCTACGCCCAGCTGAGCCCCCCACTCTGCTGTGGGGTGTCTGTGGGCCCCCCAGCTTCTACCCCGCAGATACCTGTGGGCCCCCCATCTTCCATCCCGAAGACACCTGTGGGCCCTGCCTTACCTGTCTACACCTGGAGGCGCACACAGGGGCTCCTGAGGTCCACCTGGTGCCCAGTGGGTGCCTAGCAAGGGTCTGGCAGGGAGGTCAGCTCAGCCGGGCAGACACATGTAGCCCGGAGGCCTGGGGTGCCCGAGCCCCATGAGGCCAGGAGAAAACAGATGGGGCCGACTTGGTGCCGAGCAGTCTCCTCACTGTGGTCCCTGCAATAATGTCTTGTGCGGCCTCATGATGCCCCCTCAGCCCCACGTGGCCGGTAGCCTCTCAGTCTGGGGGAAGAAGGCTCATGAAGATCTTTTTGAGAAAGGACAAACTCACAGCGTTCGCGTCGGTGCCTCCTGCCCCCGACAAGGCTCCTGGCATCCCTGGGGGCTGGGGGCTGGGTGGGCGAGGGGCTGGGCCACACTCGTCTGCGTCCCAGGGCCTTTGGTTCAGTGGACGAAACAGCTTTAAAGTTCAAGGATAACTCAAATTGGATTTTAGAAATACAAAGTCTTAAAACATTTGTACCGGACTAAGGGATTACACTCTTATCTTATCCACAGAAAGGCTTTTGAAGAGGTGGGGAAAGGGAGCTCCAATTTTAAACTGGGGCCTCAAACCTGCCTGTCTGCAGCTCCTTCCTCTGCCTGGCTGCTATTATCAAAAGGTAAAATGTCTTAGACTATTGAAAAAAGGATTTGCATAAATTGCTTTCACCTGCTTCTTATATGAGGTTAATGAAATTGGAACAAAAAGGAATGAATTCCCAATCCCCGACCAGAACCTCAAATCCCCCAGAAGAGACTCCGTGAGCCCCATGGCGCCCAGGCACGGAGGAGCCTTTCCCTGGTCGGGGAGCAGAACCGCCTGAGCAGCTCTTCTCATAAACGTCCCGAGCAGACAGGAAGCACCTGGCCGGAGACGGCACCGGCCCGGGCGAGGGGCATTTGGGGCCTGTGGTCCAGTCACACCGAGGTCGGTCGTTGTCTGGACAAAGGCAATGGGAATCTGGGCGAACACCAGGCCTTTGAAACAGACGGAGAGGAAAGCAGGAGACACAGAAGTTGATGACTTTGAGGCACGAATCTTTTTTTCTGTGCAGAAGCCCCATGAAATACAGTATAGAGAATTTTATTTTATGCATCTGCCCATCTTCGAGTCTTTATGTATTTAAATAAAGGAATGAATTTAGAACTCCCATCCACTTGGCCCAGATTTGTTTGGGAGGCAGGTGGGAAGCCTGTGCTGTCCCGAGTATACTAGTTAGAGTCTGTGGGGTCGGTGGAGCCCCGGGTTCTGCAGGGCTGGAGGCCTCCAGGTCCCAGACCCCCACTCTGCTCCCGTGTGGAGCAGAAGCCACAGGACAGACACAGCCCGTCGCACTTTTGCTTTGGGGTTGCTTTTATTGGAAGATTTAAGGAAAATGATCTTTATACTATAACGATACGGCCTTATCATGGGGTAAAAGCCACATTCACATAAAATTTTAACCAAGTCGGGACAGAGCCTGGAAATTCTGGGTTCTGAGACCCCTGGGGATGGCACCCGAGTTCCACTCAGGCCACCACCTCCAGCCCCTCCCCTGGGCACTCGGGGTGAAGCCACGTTCTGCCACAGGACAGCGAATCCTGGAGTCAGAGCTGCTCTTTCACTGCCTCTGGTTTTAAGGCTCGTCTAAGCTACACCAAGTAAAGTTCCCGGAACTGTTTCTTGAAATGTGGTGACTGTCCTTCCTCTTCTAGGAAAATGAGGAGGGGAGCCCACACGGAGGCAAGCACTGGGAAGCAGCTTCAGCCCCCGAGCCCCCTTTCTGGGGTTCCTGGGCAAGAGGCTGCACGCTGGGAGAGGCAGCGTCCGGCTGGCGGTGGTCACCCTCCTGTGCAGCATAACTGAAAACAAAGGCTGGGCCATTCTCCCTCCATCCGCCGTGAAAATACTCTTAAAACGCAGGAGATCGCGTCACGATGAAGGGCACCAGTGGGTGGAGTCGTACACGGTATAGTGAGGAGGTGATCATGACCACAGCAGGGTCTTTAAAACAGCACTCAGCCCACCTGGGGGACAGAGCCGACCCCCCAACATTCCTCACCACAGACCCGCTCTGCGGACCCTGGGTGCTCCCCGCCTGGGCGCGTGGCAGAGAGGTGCGAAGCCACAGCGTGAGGGCTCTGCCTGCGGCATGGCTCCTGCCGGGGGCCGGCAGCTCTTCCGCTCGCTCATCCTCCCGCTCATTCCTCGTAGGGACTACAGGAATGAGTAGGACTTCCCTTCTTCCCAGCTCCCCTCCGAATGCCAACCCCCTCTTTTGTGGCAGGTGAGCTCATGTCCTGCTCTAAAGAGAAAACGGAGGCGCTGCACGTGGTCCCCTGAGCTTGCAGCCCTGGACGAGGGGTCGTGTCTCATTCATGTAACCCCCTGCGGTTCCCAGCAGCCTAGGACAGCAGGCTCACTGATGACTTCACCTCTGCACTGCCCCCACTGAGAAGCTCCTACCAACCTCATCCAGTGGTCAAATCACTTCTTAGCATGCAAGACCTTGCCCACACATCAGCTGCTCTGCCAGGCCCACCCTGAGTTCCTGGGAAGGTAATCGAGGCGCCTTCCTGAGTGTCTGCCCCGGTGGAAAGCTCTGTCACAGCCTGGCTGCATCGGGTGACAACTGCCTGCTCACAACGTGAGCTGTGCGTCCACAAGAACCCTATCTGCATACGCAGATGCTCAGCACGGAACCCGAGGAGGGAACGAACACAGGAGCTCACGAGGCCTCCCAGGGACAGGGACTGTGTCACTCTTCTCTGTCCCACGCACCCAGCACAGTCACACAATTCCAGGGCAGGCACCGTCAGTGTTTGCTCCAGGAAATCCCAGTTCAGCTTTTAAAACAAGATTTATATACAACTTCAGGAGCAAGCATGCTTGAGCGGGATGAGTCTACCTTTATAGCAAATTTCCGCTCTTTGGATTTGTAATAGATGGAAAAGGGAAGGCAAAGAAACAATTTCAACATCTTCTAGCCCCAGAGATGAACAAACATTTTAGAAACATCCCAGAGACTAAGTGGTGATTCAGCCAAGACTCCCCAAACAAACACTCTGTTCTTAACTCTGCGCCCCCCTTGCTGAAGCGTTACTTACGAGGCTGTACTTACATCTGGAGTCAAACCATTTTCATTTGGCTTCAAAGTGACCACACAAAACTGTTAGGACAACCTGGGACTGTAAGGGCCGTGGGGACCCCACATTCAATCCCACGCGTGTCTACGGATGAACCCAGGACCAGCAGGGCAGCCAGCCAGTCAGAGGCAAACCCATGCTGGGCCTCATACTTGGCCACGTGCCTGCGCTTCCCGATGCTGGCGCCGGCCTGGGAGGCAAGTTCCATGGAGGAAACGCACATACGCATCCAGACTATTAAACAGCAATGGCTTACGGCCTCGAGGCAGTGGTCCCCTCTCCCCAAAAGAACTGTGGCTGTGATGCCGGCTGCCACAGCGTGGTTAGTGGCATGGCTGGCACCGGAGAGCACCTGGCTCGGTGGACCCGCCTCCAAGATGTGCTGGCAGTGCTGTACGCATGGCTGAACACGGCTCTCAAGGCCGCAGTCCCATGTTGCTCCCGCGGCTCAGCAGGCTAAGCTCCGTGTTCACACGCAAGGCCACCCCAGCCATTTTGACCAAATAGACTGCCCAAGCGCCCCTGGCCTGAATGTGGTGGATAATCCAGCAAATGTGTTGTTTTGGACTAAACTGACAAGTGCCTTCTGTAAAGCAGCCCCACGGACTGCGCCTGTGGACGCAGCGGGAGCAGCCAGCTCTGACCGTGTGCTGTGAATCCAGAGTGCAGGTCAGTAGACAGCGGCCCGGAGCACACCTGACTTCATCTTACCTGCGTCCACACTCAACTGACTGCAGAGGCCCCAGGACGCACACGACGCTGAGCTGGTTTAGAAAATGAAGGCTTGAAGCTGCCCCCGGAAATGATTAGGTTGTTTGAAACTAAGTGAGCTTTCTCAAAAAGGCAGCTGGGGCTAAAATAAATGGACGTCTATTTTAAAAAGTACTGTTAAAAACATGAAGGGATTGGCGGGGCGCGGTGGCTCATGCCTGTAATCCCAGCACTTTGGGAGGCTGAGGCGGGCGGATCATGAGGGCAGGAGATCGAGACCATCCTGGCTGCTAACGTGGTGAAACACCATCTTTACTAAAAACCCTCCAAATTAGCCGAGCATGGTTGCACATGCCCATAGTCCCAAGTACTCGATAGGCTGAGGCAGGAGAATCGCTTGAACCAGGGGGTGGAAGTTGCAGTGAGCCAAGGTCGTGCCACTGGCTCTAGCCTGGGCCACAGAGCGAGACTCCATCTCAAAAAAAACCAAAATATGAAGGGATTGAATGGCATCAAAACACGTTGAATGACAGAACATGATTCACCTCCTGGCTGGATTCTACGCTCCTCAGGGCACTGTCTTCCATAGTGACTCAGTGCTGTTTTGTGGGAGACGCAGAGCAAACATGGGAGCAGGTGGGCCTGTGGTCAGCATCCTCCTGCCAGGCAGTGGCTGAGCGCCTTCTCAGTAAAGGAGTCCCTGTGACTCAGGGTGGGAGCTGAATCTTGCGTGCTGATAGTGACCAGCACATGCCCCCAGCCGCCTGGGAGAGAAGCTGCCCAAGATTCTCCAGGCCCTTCTGAGCCGAAGGTGACGCGCCAGATAGGCCTCAAGGGAGGGTCCGTGGCTGCTGGGGGTGGGCCCCGTTCCCAAACACCCACCTTGGATCTCACGCCATGGAGCAGAGCGTGTGTCCTGGTCCTGCCCCACTGCCCCAGCATTGCCACCAGTGGTAGCCCAAGTGTCCCTGGCTGGGGTGCCTCGCCCGGTTGTGCCAGTCCTTGGGAACTCTCCCTTTCCCACCATGATTCAAAGGAGGTGGCTCTTAGCCAGAAGGCCTCTGTGTTCCAGGCTTCAGTCTGGATGGGATTCAGGTTGAACTCTGGCCTTGCAGTTTTAGAGGGTGTTATAGACTGAATTGCGACCACCAAATCCATTTGTTGAAGCCCTGACCCCCATGAGCCTGTATTTGGAGACAGGGCCTCCAAGGAGCTAAGGAAGGTCCTTGTGAGAAGGGGGAGACGCCCGGGGCCGGACTGGGAGAAAGCCGTGTGAGGACAGCAGGGAGAAGATGCGTCCACAAGCCCAGGAGAGAGGCTGCAGGAGAGCCCACCCCGCCCCCCACAGCTTCATCCGGGACTGTCGGAGCTGGGAGAACAGACCTGTCTGCTGTTTAATCCACCCGGGCTGTGGTCCTCTGTCCGGCCCCCCATGCTGACTTACGCAGAGCCGCACACAGAGGGCTTGGGGAATGTGGACGGTGCCCGTCCTTGAGCAGGAGGCTCGGCATCCTCCCCTGGCCGAAGCCTCGTATCTCCTGCTCTTTCACGGATGGCACTCTCACCCACACCTTACGCACAGGTCCCTCCGTGTCGAGAGAGAAAGTTGGAGGAGGTAACGTTCCGCCAGTGCCAGACTGGACACATATTGGTTTTGGAGCCAAGGGGTAACAGTTTCCCTCTGTAAATGCAAAGCTCCTCTCTGTCCTGCTGGGATGGGGATGACATTTTTAAAGGGTAGAATAAATGTGCTCCAGCTTCAGGTGCCCTTTGCAGAGGCTTCCCGAGCCTCCCGGGACAACGCGTCTTCTCAGTCAGAAGAAACCCCAGCAAGAAGTCACACCGGGCGTCTTGGATAAACAGAAGTGAACTACGTCCTGGTTCCAGCTGTATTTATTTCACACATTCATTTAAGAAGTAATTTGACACGTATTTCACGAAGGCTTGGCACACACACCACGTCGCTCCCCGATTTTATCTTCATGCGTCTCCCTTACCAGACATCCTGGTGAGCTCACTCTCCTGTCCGAGGGCCAGAAACCCAAGCTCGTCCCAGACAGGCCTGTGTGGACGCGGCTCCCAGCAGTGTTCCTCTGTGTCCGTGGTTTGCAGGCTGTTTGCTGAGCCTCAGCATGACCTCAGCTGATCTGGGAGCCTGAGTGCGCTGGGCTTGGAGGGCACCTGGGTGCGCTGGGCTTGGAGGGCGCCTGGGTGTGCTGGGCTTGGAGGGAACCTGAGTGCGCTGGACTTGGAGAGCACGAGGCCGTGAGTGAGCCCCACAGGCAGGAGCCTGAGGCTCTCCGACCATGCAGCCTCATCTCCAGTGGAAGCTGAGCATGACACCCAGGCAGGGGGCGCACGCAGGAGAGCTGAGCTTCCTGGTCATCCCCTTTCAGGCAAGGATCCCACCAGCAAGTCCCCAGGCCCCTAGCCTTGCTTCTCTGGGCCCAGGCGCTCCCATTCATACTCCCCGTCCTGAGTTAAGCTGGAGAGTGTTCTCCTATAGGAAGGGGTTTGCTTTCACCAGAATGGGGGCTGGGCATGGCAGCCCCTCCTCCGGGGAAGGGCCTGGTCCTCAGGAGTGTTTATAGCATTGTGGGTGCTGGCTGGAGGGCCAGTCACCGCCGCCACGAAACGGGCTTAGAAGGTCTGGGACAGCCTGACTCGGAATTAGCTCGCTGCGTCAATCTACAAACACCACCACCTACTCGGGAGGACCTGGCGTCTGAGGGGAGGGAGGATGCTCTGAGGGGCTCTTGGGGCTCGACCAGGCCCACAGCAGCAGGAGGGACAGTGGCTCCCTGGGCGCCTTGGTCAGAAGAGAGGGCTCTGCCATTCACCCTCTGCTCTTCTCATCCACCTCCCTGTGCTCTAAAGGGCCCCCCTGCTCTTGCGGATAGCTGTTTTATTGAAATTATATATTGTCACCAAAGCTTCACTTTTAAACACTATTAAGCCCTCTTGGTGTTATGTTTCTTTTGGAGCATCTATTAGAATAAGGACCTCACAGGCAGCTGAGAATCAGCAGGAACGTGGCCACATGCAGTCAGCTCCACGTGGCCTGGGCAGTGTGTCCATGTGCTCTAGGAAGGCTGACACTCAACACTGCTGGCATCTGAATTCCATGTCTCTCCCACCACCCCAGAGGGCAGAGAGGCTCTGGGGAGCGGGGCTGAGAGCTGGAACCTGGCATGAATCAGCAGGGGAGTGGAGCGGGGAGGGCAGGGAAGGACTAGGGGCTCATTTGGGACCCTGTGAAGTTTCTCAGCCACTGGAGGCTCCTCTGCTGTCAGCCAGCAGTCAGGGCGGTGGGAGGGTGCAGGCTGCCAGCAGGTGCTGGTCTTGGGCTGTTTCTGGGGCAGCCAATGCTGGGTCACTCACATGCACCCCGAGCTGACGCTTAGGACCAAACCCATGCTTTTTCATTTTGAGTAAAATCACTGGGTCGTTGACATTATAGGCTTCGAAGTCATCATCACGACTCATCACAGGAGAAATCGGAGCTCCGATTTCTGGACACGTGTTTTAGGGTTTTTATGCATTATTTGTAGTTCCACGAAGGGGTAGGGGCATCCTGTTCTTAGGAAGCTCACAGCTGAAATTAGGGCTACTGGACTAGCCGCCAGCACATCCCCGTGCCTTTGGTTTGGAGGGACATGGAGAAGAGTCGGGAGGGGGGGTGCAGCCCAGCAGCAAGAGCTCCCGAAGGATTTGATTTTCAGATTTATCTTCGCATTAGGGCTTTTCCCATAGGCTCCTGCAATTTAGATAGTATCTTTATTCCAAGGAGCTTTGAGTGGTTTCCACATCGGTTTTCATTTCTTGTCCCCAAATCCCTATGAGATAGGGAGACAGGCCTTTCTCTACAAACTGCTGCGGAGATGAAGAGCCACAGCCTGGGAGGGACTCGCCCAAGGTCGCACAGCTAATCCTCGATGTTCTAGAGATTAAAGCGAACGCCACGGCTCTCAGCCTTGGCTGAAACTTCCTGCCTCCGAATCGCCTAAACACCAGCAGCTGGATGCAGATATGAAGAGCAGCAGATGTGCTGTCGGCTGGGCAGCCCCAGGGAAGCCAGTAAACGCCTCTTCCCGATCCCTCTCTCACCCCAGCACCAGCCTCCGTAGTCTTGCTGCCTTTGGAGACGGGATTGAGGCGAGGGCTTTGTACCTCGGGCACCTCCCCCAGGAGCACCTGCATTGTATCTGACTGTTTCGTGAGGGGAGGAAAAGAGGGTCTCCTGTAAAAGATGTGAGAGTGCCAGCAAGGAACTGAGGGTGGTGTTCTGGAGTGTTGTGAAAACAGTCCTCCCGAGCTCTGACAGTCACCATACAGGCGGAGGGACACCTCTGCCTTCTCAACGTGAACGGCCTCCGGGACGCTCGGAGGGCTCTTTCTCCCCAGGTGGGACCGGACAAGGCTGTTATGGAATCAAATGCCCAATCAGGAAGGATGCTAATTGCGGCCATATCATGCGCACAGCTCAGCCCTGGTGTCACCATATTGCTTTTGTAGGACTCAGACGTGGATGTGCTTTGGCTCTGATGGTGGAGAACAGGACACCTCCCAGGGTGACCACGGGGAGGCCTGAGCTCCTCCGCCACTCACTCCACCCCTCCCTGCATGCTCACCCACGGCTCCCGCCAAGACAGAGCAGCTTTCAGCTTTCCGGTGACCGCTTCCTTTTCCAGAAGCCAGAGCGAGCCAGGGTCCAGGCTGCAGAGTCACTGGGACTGTTTGGCCTTCACTGTTAGTACAGCTGGAGATTTCCATCATTTTTCTACATCTACATGCGTTTAGCTTTTATCGGCTGATTGGGCCAAGGGGACCCCTTCCTCCCTGTGCTTCTGATCACTTTGTTTCACCCTGCTGTACACATGCACCCACTTTGCTTTTTAAAGGGTGAGCTACCTTGATTCCATTGCCCAGAAGCAGAGTTAGCATCATGGATAATAATAAGAGCCAGTTTGACACTTTCCCTGGACACCAGCTTCTTGTAGGGCACAAAACATAACCTATCAGTGCCCAGCCTCAGAAAAGCCCCCGGAGAGCCAGCAAGGTCGAATTGCTTCGGCTCCAGCTCCCTCCGTCCATGGCAACGCAGGAGCCTGACATCCCAGCGGGGGGTGACTTCAAGGTGCCACGGCCGTCCTCTGGGGTGGGGGCGGGTAGTGCCCGGGGCGGGTGAAACACGCAGTGCAACTGAAATAGGAGTTGGAGCCCAGAGAGGGCTCCAATGTGTGGCGGGAGCTTCCAAGAGGCTCCTAATCACGCTTTTTCTTTCAAACAATCCAGGAGCTAATGAGAGGTGGAGAATCCTGGCCTGCCGGGCGCTGGCTTCTTTCCAGCAAACCTCGGAATCACCTCGGTGCCTGAGGCCCACGGGATCCCAGGAACCACGTTCTGATGGACTCATCGGCTTCTCGGATTATAATCAGAGCCACTCTCTCTCCCTGCTTTTCTGAAAGTTCCATTCGCCTGAGCAAGGGCCAAAATATTGGAAAACCCATGGGCCACTTTGTTCCCTCTGCACGAGAGGTTTGAACACCATGTACTTTGTCAGAGAGGAAACCATAATCAAATAAACTCTCCGTTTCAGATGCTGCTGAAAGGAGCAATAAGGGAAAGAGGAAGTCGAGGCAGGTGTGATCTGGAGGCTAAAGGTGTGTCTAAGTCACAGTCGGAGCGAGCAACCGCCCCCCCCTCCTCGGAGCAACCCCCCCCCCGCCTCCTCGGAGCAACACGCACCCCCCCCCGCCTCCTCGGAGCAACCCCCCCACCTCGCCTCCTCGGAGCAAGCCACCCCCACTTCCTCCTTGGACCAAGCCATCCCCCTCCTCTTCACACCAAGCCAACCCCCCATGCCAGAACAAGCCAACCCTCCCAAATTATTTAAAATAATGTTATTTAAAACATAAATAGTTACAATATAGTCATCTAGAGCCTGAATTTAAGTTAGGAGAGTGGGCCTGCTTTTGTATTTTAGAAAGTAGTAAGCATCTGCCCTTTTCACATTTAAATCAGAACGCGTGCAGAAGCGGGAGGGTGCGGGTGGGCCTCCGAAGACAGGCGTGTCTGCCTGGCGGACGCGGAGCCACGCGGAGGGGAAGCCACGATTCCCACCATCCCCATCACTCAGGCACATCCAGCCCGAAGAAACAGCAACAGAGTGGTTCACAGGCTTCTAGCAAACGACTCGGGCTCCCCCTCAGCCCCTGGGAGTTCACTGCGGCCTCACCCAGCCCCCGGCATCTCTGAGGGGCCATGGGGGCTGTCACCTCGCTCACTACCACGAACTGTGGGTCCCTTCCACCCACCTCCCACTGCTGCACCCATGAACTGTGGGTCCCCTTCCAGGCGGCACCTTCTTTACCAGGACTGGGGGTGTCTGAGAGGTGCCTCTGAGACCCTCCGTCCTGCATCTGAGGCTGGTCATGATGCTCCCCTTGCACAGAGCTAAGATGTAGAGACCAAGACGGCACCCGAGTGACCACCCCAGTGTCTCTCAGGGGAAGAAATGGGGTGAAAGGGGTGGAGCTCGTACGGTCAGCAATGGCTGCCCCCGGGCAGACTCCAGAGCTCCTGGAGTCCTTCTGTATGTCCCAGCCCAGGTCGTCACAGAGCCACCCCGTCATCCACTCGGTGAAAGGCTTTTCCAGGGATTCTTCCACCCTCTCACTGTAAAGACTGCTCCAGAGGAGTGCAGGGCTGAGAGCTGCGGTGGGCTGTGGGGGCAGGAGTGGGGGAGGACAGGGTGGGCTGTGGGGGCAGGAGTGGGGGAGGACAGGGTGGGCTGTGGGGGCAGGAGTGGGGGAGGACAGGGTGGGCTGTGGGGGCAGGAGTGGGGGAGGACAGGGTGGGCTGTGGGGGCAGGAGTGGGGGAGGACAGGGTGGGCTGTGGGGGCAGGAGTGGGGGAGGATGGGGTGGGCTGTGGGGGCAGGTGTGGTGGGAGGACGGGGTGGGCTGTAGGGGCAGGTGTGGGGGCAGGAGTGGGGGAGGACAGGGTGGGCTGTGGGGGCAGGAGTGGGGGAGGACAGGGTGGGCTGTGGGGGCAGGAGTGGGGGAGGATGGGGTGGGCTGTGGGGGCAGGTGTGGGGGAGGACAGGGTGGGCTGTGGGGGCAGGAGTGGGGGAGGATGGGGTGGGCTGTGGGGGCAGGAGTGGGGGAGGACAGGGTGGGCTGTGGGGGCAGGAGTGGGGGAAGATGAGGTGGGCTGTGGGAGCAGGTGTGGGGGGAGGATGGGGTGGGCTGTGGGGGCAGGAGTGGGGGAGGATGGGGTGGGCTGTAGGGGCAGGTGTGGGGGGAGGACGGGGTGGGCTGTGGGGGCAGGAGTGGGGGAGGATGGGGTGGGCTGTGGGGGCAGGAGTGGGGGACGACAGGTTGGGCTATGGGGGCAGGTGTAGGGGAGGACGAGGTGGGCTGTGTGGGCAGGTTGGGGGAGGACGGGATGCACAGTGCTGGCCTCCTCCCACAATGCTCACCCCTCTTCTCCCCACCACTTGCTCCTTCTCAGTCCTGATATTTATCTCCCCAAAATGTCTGGTCTCTGGGCAGAGGAGGGGTGAGTGCCTGCATCGGCAGGGTGGGCTGGAGGCCACGGCTTCGTTCTCAATGTGAGCATCTTTTGTATGTTCCAGAACCGTGTGGACAGAGAGAAATGCTCACCAGAGACGGAGCTGATAAAGCAGAAAAGATCACCCAATTATCTGGTTCCTACCCATTGCCAGGCAGACAGTGAATCAAACCAAACATGGGAAGATGCACACCTTGATGTGACCATCGCAAAGGTTCTACCTGGGCTGCAGGTGCACTCAGCATGGATGCCAGAAACATGGAGACCATGGGCCCCCCTACACACCACAGTCCTCCCTGCACACCCCAGTCCAACCCATACACTATAGTACTCCCCAGACACCACAGTCCTCCCCACACACCACAGTCCTCCCCACACACCACAGTCCTCCCCGCACTCCACAGTCCAACTCACACACCACAGTCCTCCCCACACACCACAGTCCTCCCCGCACACCACAGTCCTCCCCGCACTCCACAGTTCTCCCCGCACTCCACAGTCTAACTCACACACCACAGTCCTCCCCACACACGACAGTCCTCCCCACACACCACAGTCCTCCCCGCACACCACAGTCCTCCCCACACTCCACAGTCCAACTCACACACCACAGTCCTCCCCACACACCACAGTACTCCCCAGACACCACAGTCCTCCCCACACACCACAGTCCTCCCCGCACTCCACAGTCCTCCCCACACACCACAGTCCTCCCTGCACACCCCAGTCCAACCCATACACTACAGTACTCCCCAGACACCACAGTCCTCCCCACACACCACAGTCCTCCCCGCACTCCACAGTCCTCCCTGCACACCACAGTCCTCCACAGTCCTCCCCGCACTCCACAGTCCTCCCCGCACTCCACAGTCCTCCCCGCACTCCACAGTCCAACTCACACACCACAGTCCAACTCACACACCACAGTCCTCCCCGCACACCACAGTCCAACTCACACACCACAGTCCTCCCCGCGCACCACAGTCCTCCCCGCACTCCACAGTCCTCCCCACACTCCACAGTCCTCCCCACACACCACAGTCCTCCCCACACACCACAGTCCTCCCTGCACTCCACAGTCCTCCCCGCACACCACAGTCCTCCCCGCACTCCACAGTCCTCCCCGCACACCACAGTCCTCCCCGCACTCTTCCCCGCACTCCACAGTCCTCCCCGCACACCACAGTCCAACTCACACACCACAGTCCTCCCCGCACACCACAGTCCAACTCACACACCACAGTCCTCCCCGCACACCACAGTCCTCCCCGCACTCCACAGTCCTCCCCGCACTCCACAGTCCTCCCCACACACCACAGTCCTCCCCACACACCACAGTCCAACTCACACACCACAGTCCTCCCCGCACACCACAGTCCAAATCACACACCACAGTCCTCCCCGCACACCACAGTCCAAATCACACACCACGGTCCTCCCCGCACACCACAGTCCAAATCACACACCACAGTTCAATGCACACACCACAGTCCTCCCCGCACTCCACAGTCCTCCCCGCACTCCACAGTCCTCCCCGCACTCTACAGTCCTCCCCGCACTCCACAGTCCTCCCCGCACACCACAGTCCTCCCCGCACTCCACAGTCCTCCCCGCACACCACAGTCCAACTCACACACCACAGTCCAACTCACACACCGCAGTCCACCCCGCACACCACAGTCCTCTCCGCACTCCACAGTCCTCCCCGCACACCACAGTCCAACTCACACACCACAGTCCAACTCACACACCACAGTCCTCCCAGCACACCACAGTCCTCCCCGCACTCCACAGTCCTCCCCGCACACCACAGTCCAACTCACACACCACAGTCCAACTCACACACCGCAGTCCACCCCGCACACCACAGTCCTCTCCGCACTCCACAGTCCTCCCCGCACACCACAGTCCAACTCACACACCACAGTCCAACTCACACACCACAGTCCTCCCAGCACACCACAGTCCTCCCCACACACCACAGTCCTCCCCACACACCACAGTCTTCCCCCACACCAGACTCCTCTCCATGCACCGCAGTCCTCACCGCACTCCACAGTACTCCCCGCGCACCAGAGTCCTCCCAACACATCAGAGTCCTCCACCCACACTGCAGTTCTCCCCACACATCAGAATCCTCCCCGCACACCGCAGTCCTCCCCGCGCACCACAGTCTTCAGGGGCTTTTAGAACAGGGGATGCCATCAAAGGCAGATCTCTGAGACTGAGTTGCCTGGTCTGCTGAGTAGTTGAGCAGGATGGTGAGGCAGTGTGGGAATCTGCATGTGCCGAGGCCTCTGTGCCTGAGTTGGGGGCTCCCCGGTGATTTTGAGGCCTGAGTCCCTGAGCTGTTGGCTCCCCAGTAATTCTGAGGCCTGAGTCCCTGAGCTGTCAGCTCCCTGGTGATTCTGAGTCCTGTGTCCCTGAGCTGCAGGCTCCCCGGTGATTCTGAGGCCTGTGTCACTGAGCTGCAGGTTCCCTGGTGATTCTGAGGCCTGAGTCCCTGAGCTGCGGGTTCCCTGGTGATTCTGAGGCCTGTGTCCCTGAGCTGCAGGTTCCCTGGTGATTCTGAGGCCTGTGTCCCTGAGCTGTCAGCTCCCCGGTGATTCTGAGGCCTGAGTCCCTGAGCTGCAGGTTCCCTGGTGATTCTGAGGCCTGTGTCCCTGAGCTGCAGGTTCCCTGGTGATTCTGAGGCCTGTGTCCCTGAGCTGCGGGCTCCCCGGTGATTCTGAGGCCTGTGTCCCTGAGCTGTCAGCTCCCCGGTGATTCTGAGGCCTGAGTCCCTGAGCTGCAGGTTCCCTGGTGATTCTGAGGCCTGAGTCCCTGAGCTTCGGGTTCCCTGGTGATTCTGAGGCCTGAGTCCCTGAGCTGTCAGCTCCCTGGTGATTCTGAGTCCTGTGTCCCTGAGCTGCAGGCTCCCCGGTGATTCTGAGGCCTGAGTCCCTGAGCTGCGGGTTCCCTGGTGATTCTGAGGCCTGAGTCCCTGAGCTGCAGGTTCCCTGGTGATTCTGAGGCCTGAGTCCCTGAGCTGCGGGCTCCCTGGTGATTCTGAGGCCACGTGCGTTCCTCTGCTTGCCCTGCACACTCAGGTCTGCAACGTTGCACGTGGCCCTCGTCCTTCTTCCCAATGTGTATATTTTACTTGTTGGTTGCTTATTTTTCATAATTTTTATTATATCCTGTTATTAGAGAATGTCCATTCAGAGAAAAAAGGATGATTTTTGGGAGCAGCCAAACCAGTGTCCTTTCTCTTGTTTCTTTGTGGTTTTGGCCCAACGATCAGATGTCTGGGTCGTGGCTTCCCCCACGGGAATCGGGCTGGCCGGGTGCAGGGAGTGAGGCCTGGAGGGAGAGCTGCCCGCAGTGGATGGGACGTCCCAGCCTGCCGCCAGCTCCTTGGGGAAGCAGAAGGCGACACCTGGGTGAGCTGCTTCCCCAGCGCCTGCCAGAGGCAGGAAGAGGCAAGCACCGAGCAGCTGCTGGAGACCGAGCCCCGGGGACCTCCTGCAACATCGAGGGAGCGGTTCTCGCCAACTAAGAAGGCAGTTGTAGCTGGCCTTTATTGGAACGTCTCTGATTTCTTTTGGAAATAGGCTTTGGCGGCTGAAAGTAAGTTCAAAATGTCAGACTCCCGAGGTTTCAGTGTGCCCTTCCCTCTGGCTCAGGCCGAGTACCCGGCAAGCTGCTGGGAGAGTCTTCAGGGCCCGCGGTGCTGAACTCCTGAGCTGCTTTGGAAGCAGCTGGAAGGAACGGCCTGGAGCCCGCCTGAGGTGGCTCTGTCAGGGTCTGCCTCCCAAGGACACCACGGCAGTGGCGCAGGGTGCAGCTGCTGTCGGGGGTGGGCCCGCTTGGGGCCATCGGCTGATCTTCCTGGACGGGCCACAGCTCGCTGTCAGGCCAGAGAATGCTCTGGCCGCGGGTTTCACCTGCACAGAAAGGGTCACTCGACCAGGGGCTCCTAACGAACCTCCTCACCAGTGAGCATCCTGCCCTCCTCTGGGAAAACCTCACAGATCCTGCAGGGGAGCTGCTGTGAGCTGGGGGGCCGAGGACGCTCCCAACGCCTGGCAGTGGGCTGGGGGAGGTGCAGCTGCAGGAGCAAGCGATTGATTTCTTTCTTGGTTACAAATTGCAGCTGGAGACATCCTGACATGCGAAGAGAAGCTCGGGGATGGGGTCGCAGGGCAACATCCCGAGTAGAGACAGGCTCGATTCCAGTCTGTGCACACTGGACGAAGTGAGGATGGGGTCAGAGCAGGAGAGCAGGCGGAAAGAACAAAATCCATGCCGCGCACGCCCCGGCTGTGGCAGCGGGTTTATTTCTGAATGAAGGCACCGTGCATTTAAATTAAATGTCAGATGTAATTTAGCATCCAGGCATCAAGAGGCTGAGCGTGTGCAGGGAAAGCCGCAGCTCAGGGAGTGGCTGAGTGCCTGCCCTCCGGCGCCCACCAGGGAGGGAGGGAGGTGTCTCCATCCTCGGCGTGGGAGGGTCCTCGAGAAGGTGAAGCTCGGCTGTTGCCAGGACACAGGAGATCATTGTTTGGAGGGCGTCTTCCCTTCTCTCTCCCTCAAGTGACTGTTTAATTGAGGTTGCTCTGCACCGCTGACACGCCGTGGAAAGCCCGTGTCTCACTTGGAGAACTTAATCGAGGCTGATGGGGCTGCGCACAGAATGCAGCCGCCCGCCCTTTGTTCCTGATGGTAACCAAGACAGAGGGACCATTCCCGCGGGGTGGAGACTCACAGCTAACTCGGGCCTCCTAAAAAGGGGGTGGGGAGGACGCGACGGAGGGAAGGAGGGACGGACAGGGGGAGCAGACAGACACCAACATGGACACATCTCTGCTTTTCAATATGCGCAGATGCTTCAAGAGACATGGGGCTTTGCAGCCAAGTGGGACTCAAAGTCTCCCTAAGAGCCTGGCCTTGTGAGACTCCCAGTCCAATTTCTGGACCCCACAGGTTTAGATAATCTCAGAAAAGCTCTGGCATTCAGGCTGCAAGCTCCTGAGTAGGATCCACGAGGGCCTGTACCCCAAACCCCAGGCTCCTCCACACACACTCACGAGGGCCTGCACCCCAAAACCCAGGCTCCTCCACACGCACTCATGAGGGCCTGCACCCCAAACCCCAGGCTCCTCCACACGCACTCACGAGGGCCTGCACCCCAAACCCCAGGCTCCTCCACACGCACTCAGGAGCTCCTGTACCCCAAAACCCAGGCTCCTCCACACACTCACAAGGGCCTGCACCCCAAAGCCCAGGCTCCTCCACATGCACTCACGAGGGCGTGCACCCCAAAACCCAGGCTCCTCCACACGCACTCATGAGGGCCTGCACCCCAAAACCCAGGCTCCTCCACACGCACTCAGGAGCTCCTGTACCCCAAAACCCAGGCTCCTCCACACACTCACAAGGGCCTGCACCCCAAAGCCCAGGCTCTTCCACATGCACTCATGAGGGCCTGCACCCCAAAATCCAGGCTCCTCCACACACACTCAGGAGCTCCTGCACCCCAAAACCCAGGCTCCTCCACACACTCATGAGGGCCTGCACCCCAAAGCCCAGTCTCCTCCACATGCACTCACGAGGGCCTGCACCCCAAAGCCCAGTCTCCTCCACATGCACTCACGAGGGCCTGCACCCCAAAACCCAGGCTCCTCCACACACACGAGCTCCTTAAACTTGAGGCTCCTCCACACGCACCACGAGGGCCTGAACCCCAAACCCCAGGCTTCTCCACACGCACCACCTGCCTGCTCGGCATGCAGCTCTTGCCTGGCCTGGCTGGGTTTTCTCCAGGTTGGGGGCACCGAGTGGCGAGGATGAACAGGACAGGTTGGCAGTCACAGGCAGGGTGGGGAACACCACAAGAGCTGCCTGAACAACACGGTGACTTGTTCGAACACAACTTGACTTTGCATCCAGGGAAGGAACAGCATAGCTTCCCATCCCCTGAGAGCCCCAGGGAGACCAGCCTGCAGGACGGGTCTGCAGCAGCGCCCTGGGCGAGCAAGTGCCCTCGTCCAGCCTCTCTTCCTGGGCGGCCCAGGCCAGGGCTCCCATGGGCCAAGCTTGGTGACTGGTGCGCCGTGTGACTGTCCCCCTCCTGCGCTGGCCCCAGGGTCAACGCACACTCTCTCTGCTGCTTCCCTGTTTCCAGCTGGCTTCCTCACCCCGAGACCCGGCCGCAGGTTCCCAGCTAACCCAAACCCACGTCCAGATGCGGAGGCCACCTCTGTGTTTCTGGCTTCCTGCACTGCGTCCCGCCTTCTCTCCCACCTGGAGTCCGGTATCCATGTTTTCAGTTGTTCAGAACAGACCACGCCCATCAAACACAGCAAACCACTGACTCTGGAAACCTGTGATCAGAGACGGTCAGCTCCGTCTCAGGGACGGTGAGGGCCACCAACATGAGCGGCCGGGGGACATCCCCTCGTGGCCGCTGTGCCACCTTTCAGCAGGGTTCTGGGCCTGTGAGAAACAGCTGGCAGCACCCACTCCTGCTGGAGTCCAGACAGGCAATGACCAGGTGGCTCCAGCCCCGGCCAGGAGACGGCTTTCTGTGGCGTGGCTTTCTCCGAGGGGGAAGGGCAGGGTGTGGGCATGGGCGCCCTCCCCAGGCCTGTGTGCGGGGGAGACAGTGAGGACAGTGAGGCCACTGACAGTTATCTCTCTGCTCAAATCCTAAACAGCTCCCTGTGCTGAAGTCAGTACCCACCCCGTGCAGTGAGCCTCTGACCCCCGGGCCAGGCGTGTCTGCTGTGCAGTCACGGGCACCGTCCAGTGAGGGACGGTGCTGTCCTCTGGCCGATGCCCACTGGACCCCACGGAGGAACCTGCCACGGGGTGTGGTTCCCACAGACCCTTTCTCAGGAAAGTCGAGAATGTACGACAGGAGGCGCACTTTGGTACAGGTCTGTCTCTCTCTGCCGGCCTCAACGCAGCCCCAGACACACAGCCCGTGACGAAGTGACAGCACAGCCCCCACCCTTCTCCTCGCTTCTGGGCCTCCCTCCAGCCCCAGGTGGCCTCTGTCTGGGCCGCAGCTCACGGCACAGCAGTGAGCCTTCCTCCAACACCCTCGTCTCTGAAAATGTCTGTTTCTAGTCTCAGCTCTGTCCTCCATCCCGTGCCAGGCCCCACACCTGCCTTAACGCTTCCTGGACCATGTCTGTGTGCCTGGCTGGAGGTCCCTGCTCTCTTCGCATCTGCAGCCGAGCCCTGCCCACCTCCCCGTCCCCACCGGTTCCCTGAGAGGTGAACCAAAGCTGCCTGGCCAGCAACTCCAGTCCGCGGCCACGTCTGCTGTCCAAGCATCACGTCCACACCAGCCACTGGGCCCAGCGTCTCGCTCCCTCCTCCTCAGCCTGGCACCAGCTGACCCCATCCTTGGAAGGCCTCCCTCTCAGGTTTGCGGTAGTGGGCGCGGGTGAGAGGCTGGGATCGGTGCAACTCCGAGGAGTTGAGGTGTGGAAACGATGGTCCACTGTGGGCTCAAGAGGAGCAGGGCCCGCTGTGGGCCCTTCCCGCAGAAGCCTGTGGGCGCTGAGGCCTGAGAGAAGCAGACTCAGGCCTGGGGCCGGGTCCAGGTGGGAATGCTGCCTGCACTGCCCTCCCAAGGACCCACAAGCTGTCACGAAACTGAACCACGTTACCCGGCGCTTCTCCCACATGGGCCTGTCCAGTAAAGTGGTGGCGGTGCCCTGAGCTGGAGGCAGAAGGGACACGCCCCACCACTCAGCTTCCGCCACAGAGGGTGGCCCACGCCACTGAGTTCCAGAAGGAAAGCCAGGAGGAGGCGGCACGGGACTGTGGGCAGAAGTCCCCCCTTGGCTGTGACAGAGGTGACCATGAGGATGTCCTCCCATTCTCCTCACCCTCCACACTCATGACTCCCTCAGCAGCTGTGCCAGGGTGGCCTCGTCACTGTATTTGGAGGAGACTGAGGCTCCGGCTGGAAAGATACCCAGTCCGGGGTCCCTTCTCAAGGCACCTGTGTGTTTTACTCAAGTTCATGGGACACCCTTGGCACTACTGAGCATGCATGTATCCTTTGTAACATGCCAAGTTGGTCATTTCAGGTAAAAACTAGAATAAACACTGAATCTGCAGAGAAAGCCAGGCGAGTGACGGACAGCCCAGAGCGAGGTGTGCTTCAAGTGAAGGAAGAACTTGGATTCCAACGCTTTTTTTGAGACAGAGTCTCGTTCTGTCGCCCAGGCTGGAATGCAACAGCACAATCTGGGATCACTGAGGCCTCAGCTTCCCTGGGCTCAAGCTGTCCTCCCACCTCAGCTCCTGAGTAGCTGGGACTACAGGCGTGCACTACCATGCCTGGCTAATTTTTATAATTTCTGTAGAGACGGGGTTTCTTCATGTTGCCCAGGCTGGTCTTGAACTTCTGGGCTCAGCAATCCGCCTGCGTCAGCCTCCCAAAGTGCTGGGGTTACAGATGTGAGCCACTGCACCCAGACAATATTATAAATGTACTCTTAAAAATCTTTATGAAAGATGTAAATATTGAGATTCTTAGGTTATTCAAGCTGTCAAAGGCAAACTCCCCAGAAACCTGGTACTGTGCCAAATGTTGAGAAAATTTGTAATTCAGAACTAGCTTCTGATGGCGTTTGTTATTTTTAAAATCATGAGTTAGCACTGCGGTGCAAATGGGAGTATGACAGTGTGCTTTCCTTGAGAAGCTCATCAAGCTTCTGGGGCAGGTTCATATTTACAGCTCTGTCTTCACAGGTGGGTTTCAGAAGTCAAGTCATCCCCATTGATGATGAGAAAATGTGGTCCGTATATACTGTGGAATACTATGCAGCCATAAAAAAGAATGAAATCACGTCCTTTGCAGCAACATGGGTGTAGCTGGAGGCCATGATCCTAAGCAAGCGAATGCAGAAACAGAAAACCAGACACTCCATGTTCTCACTTATGAGTGGGAGCTAAGCACTGAGTGCCCACAGACACAAAGATGGGAGCAGCAGACGCAGGGGACTCCCGGGGGTGTAGGTGGGGAGAGGGAAGGGGAAGGGCTGAAAATCCACCCCTTGGTTACTATGCTCCCTGCCTAGAGAAGGGTCCATTCTTACTCCAAACCTCAGCATCAGGCAACACACCGGGCAGCAAACCTGCACACATACCCCTGACTCTAAAATAAAAGTTGAAAAAAAGAAAAATGTGAGCATTTTCCATTTGTCACATGCCCTTTGCATGGTGGCGTCCAGCACCCGGGTTCCCAGCCAGGGCTGGGCGAGGCTGGCATCGTGTGGGTAAATGCCACCATGCATGGTAGTGTCCAGTACCCAGGTTCCCAGCCAGGGCTGGGCGGGGCTGGCATCGTGTGGGTAAATGCCACCATGCATGGTAGTGTCCAGTACCCAGGTTCCCAGCCAGGGCTGGGCAGGGCTGGCATCGTGTGGGTAAATGCCACCATGCATGGTAGTGTCCAGTACCCAGGTTCCCAGCCAGGGCTGGGCGGGGCTGGCATCGTGTGGGTAAATGCCACCATGCATGGTAGTGTCCAGTACCCAGGTTCCCAGCCAGGGCTGGGCGGGGCTGGCATCGTGTGGGTAAATGCCACCATGCATGGTAGTGTCCAGTACCCAGGTTCCCAGCCAGGGCTGGGCGGGGCTGGCATCGTGTGGGTAAATGCCACCATGGTGTACTTGGCAGCTGACCCCCCTGACATTTTATGGGTAGGATTTGTACCACTGCACAAGAATACTTTTAACCAAAACTCTACATGTGAAAAACAGTAGGACAGGGCAGAAAGGTCAGACTTCTTTACAAAGAATTATGTGTACGTGTTTTAGATAGAATTCTCTGGAAGGGCGGCATTTCCTAAAGAATTTCCATGAATGAGTGAATAATGGAGGCTCTGGGTTAGGATCTTGGCTCTAACTTATCTGGGTAAACTGGGACAAATTTCTTAACCTTTTAATTAATTATTAATTTTTTTTTTTGAGACAGACCCTCACTCTGTCATCCAGGCTGGAATGTAATGGCACAATCTCGGCTCACTGCAACCTCTGCCTCCCAGGTTGAAGCGGTTCTCCTGCCTTAGTCTCCCGAGTACCTAGGATTACAGGCATGCGCCACCACACTCAGCTAATTTTTGTATTTTTAGTAGAGACAGGGTTTCATCATGTTGGCCAGGCTGGTCTTGAACCTCTGACCTCAGGTGAGCCACCTGCCTCAGCCTCCCAAAGTGCTGGGATGACAGGCAGGAGGCCGGCACCCAGCCAGCACTGACCTTTTAAAGCTCAGCCTCCCGTTTTGTGGAGCAGCAGTACCTGCCTGTGCCTCTCTCACTGCAATACAGCGCGAAGCTTAGCAGGGAAAGGCGTGAGAAGCCGCTAAGGTGGGGACTCGAGGAAGAGCAGCAGTGTCCTTAACTTCACAGGAACTAGGGCCAAACCGGTTAGGGGGGAGTCTTTCAGAAGGGAGGAAAAAGAATCTGCCTGTTGCTGATGGATGAGAAACTGCTCCGGGGAAGGAGGGCATCGCTTTCCACTCTGCTATTCCTTGGCCAGCTGCGGATCGGGGCGCTGGTCACTTACGCATGTGAAGAAGACAAGGTCTTTCTGTGAAATGTCGACGGAGCTTGGAACACGCAGGGCCACGTGTCAGGGATGGGCTGAAGTCAGGGAAGTGGGGCCCGGACCCGCCGAGTGGGGTGGACCCCTGCCAGCAAAGCAAATGGACAAAGTGTCCCTCCAGCAGACGGGCAGTGGAAGGAGGCGGAGGCTGAGGCTGCACCTTCGGAGGCTGTGGAGGAACCCCCAGGAGAAGAGGCCGTGGAGGAGGAACACTCAGCAGACTCCTGTGGCAGCCACGTAGAAGCCAGGCCCTGAAGGCAGAGCTGGAGAGCAGAGGCGCACCCCAGGCCGCAGGCCCAGCCCACCCTCCAGGACTGAGGCAGGAGCGTTGGAGTTCTTGGGGACGCTGGGGCCGAGGAGGCTGGGCAGGCGCAGACAGGGCCCGGGCACTGGGGCAGGTCCCCAGGGAACTATGGATCGGGCGGAGGAAAGTCTCCCAGCCGGGGAAGGCGGGCGGTGTTAAGAGGCGCGCACTTGGCAGTTAGCGGGTTATGGGAGATGATGTACCTGGGAGCTGTGCGTCTTCACCCGTCATTCGGCTGGTATGCTGGGCCGCCCACCAGATAACAGCTGTTTTTCTAAACCTCCCCACCTCCGAAAGAAATCATTATTATTACAAAATAAACAACCTAGTCTTGCTAAACAGCTTGTGAAGAATAAGGGAAATGACTGCCCCAAACCCACTTGCTCTGGAAACAGATTATTTCAGAAACCTGTGAAAAGAGCCCCAACCTCTGAACTTCACCTGGGACTCCACGAAGGAACCAGGCTCTGCCCCCGACACCGAGGCACTGTGATCAGGGAGGCAGTGCTGGGTTTCCCCAGCAGGGCCCTGAAGAATCTCTCCGGTGCACAGAAAATCCAGCACCATATGGTGGGTCATCCACGGGGCAGCCCCAGGAGAAACGCAGCGAAGCCTGGGATGTGTGGGAGGGACAGCCTGGATGGTGCCTGGGACACGGTCGTGGGATGTGATGTGCTCACTGCCGCGCCCCAGCCTCGCTGCAGTGGCTGGTTGAATTTCCATGAATGAGTGAATAATGGAGGCTCTGGGTTAGGATCTTGGCTCTGTAACTTATCTGGGTTGGGGGGCAGGAAAGGGCCACTGTTGTAATTTACTGGACACGTACTAACGCCACCCACATCCAAACGTGGATGATGACGCGCGTGGTGCTGCCGTCAGCTCGGGCCCGTCCAGCCACCATTCCCCACGACCGTCACACTCCGTGGTCATGCTCAGCTCACGCAGCTCCTTCAGCGAAGTTGCACAGCAGTCAGGGAAATCTCCATTTCCCCAAAGGGCAAGATGGGCTCAGAGGTGAGGCAGGTGCTGCCAGGTGAGGCAGCTGGTCAGCAAAGCCAGGTTGGGACACGGGCCCCAGAACCTTGTCCCTGTGCAGTTCTGGTCCCGGCTGGCCACAGGGGGACTTTGTTGGGAGGCTGAAGGGAGCCAAGGCAGATGGCAGTGGGGCGCTGTGCGGGGAAGGCTGTGTGGGTGGGGCATCCCCTCTCGGCGCTCTGCCTCCCAGGTGGGCAGACATGGGGGTCCCTGGAGGACAGTGCTGGCGTGTCCCCTGTATCCATGGCATCATGTGCTGTCCTATCCTTGCTCTGGGCTTTGTGTCCAGGTGCCTCCTGACCCCGCCTGTCTGCCCTACTGACTCAGAGTTGTAGCAAAAGCAGCCCCTTCCCCAGCTCCCCGCACACGCCCTGAGGGTAGCTTCCAGTTACACAGCGGCAGGCCTGTTCAGAAAATCCCTGAGTTCACGTAACTTCTGGCGACTCTGCCTCTGGGATGGAGCTGTGTGGCTGTGTGGCTGATGGTGTGCTCCTGGCTTCCCTGCCACAGTGGGCCTCGCCAGCCACGTCAGGCCACTGCTGAACTGGAGGAGTGACATTGCTCCTCAACTTTCATACTTAGGTTTATGTCACGCTTTCCAAGTTATGCAAGTCACATGGAGGAATTCTGACGTTTTAAGAAAAAGGCAAGTGACTATTCCTCGTTTTTCTTCAGTCCTGTGAAGCCTTCAGACCTGCCTGGGGTTCGAGTCCCCAGATCTGCCGCTGCCCCCCTTCCCTCTCCTTGCAGCATCAGTGCCTGGGCGCCGCAGGTGTGGGCAACCAGCATGGTCGCTCGGGTCCAAGATAAGTTTTGTCTGCCCAAATCCTGTCAACGCAGCACCATGTCCTCCACTTGCCAAGGGAGCCTGCTGGGCTGAGCCGCACCTGCTTTGGCAGCATGCGGGAGTGGTGCCCGGAGGCCCCCGGATGGATGGGCTCCTGCGGGAGCTCCGGTGGGTGGGAAAAGCTGAGGTGGGCAGGGGTCTGCTGGCATCTGCTGCCTGGCACAGGAGCCCAGCGAGGGTGCGCTCAGGATGGTGGGAGGAGCACGGCCTTCCTGGGTGACAGCCTCTCTGGCAGCGGCAGGGAACAGCACTGGGGTTTCCAAGAGACACAACGGGAGGCGCAAGGGCGGTGTCCTGACTCCCCCGCTCTGCTCTCATCTCCCAGTGCCCTTCTCTGCCAGTTCCTGCAGCCTGCAGCTCCTGGCGTGGAGGGCTGGGTGCCCGGCCCTCTGTGGGAGCACGTCGGTTTGCCACACTCCTGCGTTTCCTACGTATTTGGGAAAACACACCCGACTTCTCTCTTCTGCTTTGCCCTCAGGTGCACCTCGGGCTGACACTCGCGGGAACCCTCTGGGACTCCCCGTTTCTTGGGGGCCCAGTGTCAACTCCTTGTGAGCCTGTCAAGGCCTCTTCATGAACACTGAGTCTGTAGCTAGACTTCAAAGAATGAGACTGCGGTCGTTCCCAACGCCTCCTTCAAATCGAAGGCGGGCGCGTGCGGCTCGGCCGGGGGGCTCCCTGTCTGGGTGGCCCGGCCGTTCAACGCCTCCTTCAGATCGAAGGTGGGCGCGTGCGGCTCGGCCGGGGGGCTCCCTGTCTGGACGGCCCGGCCGTTCAACGCCTCCTTCAGATCGAAGGTGGGCGCGTGCGGCTCGGCCGGGGGGCTCCCTGTCTGGGTGGCCCGGCCGTTCAACGCCTCCTTCAGATCGAAGGTGGGCGCGTGCGGCTCGGCCCGGGGGCTCCCTGTCTGGGTGGCCCGGCCGTTCAACGCCTCCTTCAGATCGAAGGTGGGCGCGTGCGGCTCGGCCCGGGGGCTCCCTGTCTGGACGGCCCGGCCGTTCAACGCCTCCTTCAGATCGAAGGTGGGCGCGTGTGGCTCGGCCCGGGGGCTCCCTGTCTGGGTGGCCCGGCCGTTCAACGCCTCCTTCAGATCGAAGGTGGGCGCGTGTGGCTCGGCCCGGGGGCTCCCTGTCTGGGTGGCCCGGCCGTTCAACGCCTCCTTCAGATCGAAGGTGGGCGCGTGCGGCTCGGCCGGGGGGCTCCCTGTCTGGGTGGCCCGGCCGTTCAACGCCTCCTTCAGATCGAAGGTGGGCGCGTGCGGCTCGGCCGGGGGGCTCCCTGTCTGGGTGGCCCGGCCGTTCATCCTCTGCATTTGCTGCTATTGGTTGATGATGTTCACGTTCAGATCAGCAAGTTCTGGACTCACGACTTTGAGGCTTTAAAAAATACTTGAACAAATGGTGCATGTGTTGAGAATGGCTGCCTGGGCAGTGATTGTCATGGAAGTTCTTCGTGTCGTCTTTCAAAAGTGCCAGTCCGTGTGGGACGCTAGTGCCCTGGGGCAGCAGTGCCGGTCCTAGTCCGGCTCTTGCCCCTCTCTTGGGAGCTGGATGGAACTCACGTCCGGCGCTCACAGAGGCCCATCCTGAGTTGTCTGCCCAGGAAGCATTGGTGAGAACCATCATACAGGAAGAGGCCGGGCGGGCAAAGCGGGACCATCTCAGCAGCCCCCACATATCACGGGGACCCGCCCCTTCCTTCCAGCCTTCCCTGTTCACACAGGATGCTGCAGCCCACCAGGGCACCGTCCCTTCAACGCCACACAGGCCTTCAGAACATGTGCCATGCTGTGTCCTAGGGGCCTCCTCCTGCCCCCACACCACCCACTGAGTCTCTCTCACATCCCTGAATTGTGATCAGTTCCCCACGTGCACAGGGGTTTCTGCGCCCTGCCCAAATCTTACAACTGACATGGGGCAGAGGCGGAACCCCAGCCAGGCTTGGCTCCCAGGAGCACAACCCGGGATGGGACAGCGATTTGTGCTTTTGCAGCAAAGGGAAGTCAGCACAGTCAGGACTCACTTTCTCGGTGACTCCACATTCAGCTGTACCTACATGACCCCAAGCTTCCTAAAGGCTCATGACCCAAATCAAACCATAAGTCCTGCCCCCGAGAGATCACTGTCTGGGCGCAGAGCAGCCACTCCACAGAAGTGCGAAGGACAAGAATGAGCAGAGCCATCCTCCCCGTCCTCCCTCCCCCACCTCCCTGTCTCCTGCATTCTCCCTGTGCTCCCCGAATCTTCTCCGTGCCCGCTTCATCTGGCTGGATCCAGCCTCGCCCCATCACCACTCTACTCAGCTGTCAGCCTCCACTGACCTGCTGGGGTGCCTGCCTTTTAACAAGGCTCCAAAATAAGGAAAAACTTTTCAGAGCCACAGGAGTGAGGTGGGAGTATGGCAGCCCCAGGCACCGCGTGCAGCAAGGGGCATTGGGGCCCCCCGGGAAGCGTGTCCCTGCGCGTCCAAGGCCCTGAGCGACCATCCGGCTCCGCCCCTGAAAAGCGTGTGAGGCCCATGTGCTGGTGCCAGAGGCTGACCCTTCATCAGAGCCCACAGCCACCCACTCACAGGCACAGAGGCTGGTCCAGGCCACCGTGGGAAGAGGAGGGAGATGGCCCGAGGTGTCCAGTCCAGCTCAGGCTTCCGGCCACACACTCCATGGCCTCCAGTGTGGTGTGACTCCCTCATTTTTCTCTCCCTTCCTTTCTACGATGAAAGCTCAGCCCTGCAGTTGACAGCACAGACTCCAGCTCTCCAGAGGTCCTGGGCGGCCTGCCCCAGTCACTGTGGCCATGGCTGGCCTTTGCTCTGATGTGCAGCTTGCCAGTGGCCCTGAGCCAGGTTGGCATGGCCTTAAGTCCCTTCACCTAGCCATAGCGCAGTTGGGGTTCCTCTCAGCTGGGTCCCCAGGGGAGCTGCACCCTGAGCATCCACCTCCCTTTCGGAGCTGGGAGCAGCTACCCCCATGGCCGTGGAGGAAGGCCATGCCCTGACCTCCTGCAGATTTAATTCTGCTGGAAATCTGAGCCTGCATCATTGCTTGGTTTCCCCTTCATTAGGGATTAATTCCTCCCTTGGATGCTGAGGGCTGGTGGCCAGTTCTCTCTTCACAGTGGGGCTGCATGCCTGAGTTTCCTGAGGCCAGGGAAGGCTGGTGGTGGCAGAGAAGGCTCCTCGGAGGCAGGAGGACACTGCACCGGGCAGGGTTAGGGTTCTTCTGTGGTAGGAGGCAGGAGGGTTAGGGTTAGGGTTAGGGTTAGGGTTATGGCTAGAGTTAGAGTTAGAGTTAGGGCTCCTCTGTGGTAGGGTTAGGGTTAGGGTTAGGGTTAGGGTTAGGGTTAGGGTTAGGGTTAGGGTTAGGGTTAGGGCTCCTCCGTGGTAGGCAGCAGGAGGGTTTGGGTTAGGGTTAGGGTTAGGGTTAGGGTTAGGGCTCTTCTGTGGTAGGCGGTAGGAGGGTGCTGCACCGGGCAGGGCTAGGGCTTCTGGGCCTCTGCTATGTGGCCGCTGCCCTGTGTGGCTGCCCACCCAGAGCACCTGGTGCCCACCTCTCGTTTTCAGAGAAGCAACAACACCTCATATTCAGCCTAACCTATGACCATTTTCCGAACCCTCTCGTGTTCATTTGATGTTTGTGGTGTCAGTGAACGCAGGGAGCTTTTAGTTGCAGCCACGTGAGTGGAGCATGTGGAGTCTAGGAGAGGCCATGCACACCCCCCCTAGGATGGCTATAACTAAAAACACACACACACACCAAAAATGTGCTGGCGAAAGCGCTGAGGAATCGCAACCAGCACTCTCTGCGGGGAGGAACATAGCATGATGCAGTCACTGTTAGTGGGTCCTCAACAAATGAGCCACAGAATCCCCCCAGGACCCAGCAATTCTGCTGGCGCATATGCCCAGAAGAACCGAATGCAGCCACTCAGAGAGGGAGTCGCACACCCACGTTCACAGTAGCAGCACTCACAGAAGCCAAGAGGTGACGCCACCCAAGAGTCCACCAACGGACAAAAGGATCACAGTATGTGGTTCACCCACACATGGGAATATTACTCAGTGCTGAAAAGGAAGGGAATTTGGACAGAGGCTACAAGATGGATGAATCTGGAAGACACTGTGCTAAGTGAAATAAGCTGGCCACAATATGATAAATGCTGTGCGATTCTACTCACATGGGGCCCTAGAGTCATCAGATCCACAGAGACAGAAAGTAGGACAGTGGGTCCTGGGGGCTGGGGAGTTAGAGTTTAATGGGACAGACTTCCAGTGTGGAAAGATGGAAAGAGTTTTGGAAGGAGATAGTGATGATGGTTGCACAATATTTTGAATGTAAATACTACCATTAAATTGTATATTTAAAGGTTAAAAATCACAAATGTTATATATTTTACTGTAATAAAAAAATTAGAAAATAAAAGAGTGAGAGACTGCATGCCTGGCACACAGCAGGGGACAGGAGCCAACTGTCTGTCCTCCAGCTGGTAACTGATCCATCCTCCCATCTGTCCATTCATCCATCCAGCACTCATCCATTCTTCCATCCTTCCTCCACCTATCCATCCATTCACCCACCCACCCATCCATCTACCCAACCACCTCCATCCATCCAACCATCCATAATTCCTCCATCTATCCATCATGCACGCATCCATCCCTCCATCCTTCCTCCAACCATCCATCCATCCATCCACCCATCTATATACCCATCTACCTCCATCTATCCAACCACCAATCATTCCTCTATCCATCCATCCACCCATCCATCCACTCACTCCCCATCCATCCATCCATTCACCCACCCACACACCCATCATCATCCACTCTTCCTCCATCCATATACCCATCACCCATCCATCCATCCTTCTTTTATCCATCCAACCATCCATCCATATTCCTCCATCTATCCACCCACCCACCCATCTATCATACATTCTTCCTCCAACCATCCTTCACCCATCCATCCATCTACCTACACACCCACCCATCCATCCAACCATCCATCCTTCCTCCATCCATCCATCCATCCACCCATCTATATACCCATCTATCTCCATCTATCCAACCACCAATCATTCCTCTATCCATCCATCCACCCATCCATCCACTCACTCCCCATCCATCCATCCATTCACCCACCCACACACCCATCATCATCCACTCTTCCTCCATCCATATACCCATCACCCATCCATCCATCCTTCTTTTATCCATCCAACCATCCATCCATATTCCTCCATCTATCCACCCACCCACCCATCCATCATACATTCTTCCTCCAACCATCCTTCACCCATCCATCCATCCACCTACACACCCACCCATCCAACCAACCATCCATCCTTCCTCCATCCATCCATCCATTCATCCATTAACCCATCCATCCATAATCCATTCTTCCTCCATCCATTCACCCTTCACCCATCCATCCATCCTTCTTTCATTCACCCACATACCCATCCATCTAACCATCCATCCTTCCTCCATCCATCCATCCATTCACCCATCCATCTATCATGCATTCTTCTTCCATCTACCCATTCATCCATCTTCCTTCATCTATCCATTCAGCATCCATCTACTCATCCATCATCCATTCTTCTTCCATCCATCCACCCTCCTTCACCTGTCCACCAACCCATCCATCCATCTATCCACCCACCCATCTATTCATCATCCATCCTTCCACCTCTGTCCATCTTCCTTCCTCCATCTAGTCAACCATCCATCCTTCATCCATCCATCCACACATCCTTCCTTCCTCCACCATCTCTCCGCCAATCCTTCCTCCATCCATCCATTAACCCATCCATCCATTGTATATTCTTCCTCCATCCATCCACCCTTCACTCATCCACCCACACACCCACCCATCCATCCAACTGACCATCCATCCTTCCTGCATCCGTCCATCTACCCATCCATCCATCCTTCCTTCATCCATCTATCCATCCAGCATCCACTCACCCATCATTCACTCCTCTTCCATCCATCAACCCTCCACCTGTCCACCAACCCATCCATTCATCCATCCATCCTTCCACCCACATCCATCTGTCCTTCTTTCCTCCATGCAGTCAACCATCTGTCCTTCCTCCATCCATCCATGCATCCATCCTTCCTCCATCCAACCATCCATTCATCCATCTATCCACTCATCCTTCCTTCCTCCACCATCTATCCATCCGTACTTCCTCCATCCATCCATTCGTCCACCCATAAACACACACTTTCGCTGAAGAGACAGGGGAGGAATGAGGAAAAGCTCTTCTCAGAGCTTCTCCTAGAGTTGCTGGCACTTGCAGAGTGTGTCTGCCTGTGAGGGTGTTCCTCACAAATGCCAGTGCTGCAGGTCCTGTTCTTTTTCCCACTTTATTGAGGAGAAGCTGAGGAACACAGAAGTGTAACAGTTTGCTCAGTGCTTCATAGCATTTGACTGAGACACCATGTTTTGGAGGTCAGGACACTGAGATCTAGGACTCCGGATGAGACACAGGGCACTTTGCGGGTGGCCCTCGAAACATGTTGGCTGCCTACGTTGAAACCCTCCTCCTCCACTTGTAGTTTAGTTTATGGCACCATAAATGGCCTTTTATAGGCTTATGCCTCTGGCTTCCTGGCCAGCTCTCAGCACTGGCTCTTGCTGGTGGGTGGACTTCTGTCTGATGACCAAGCTGGGAGTGTGTTGTCCCCTCTGGACCCTGCCAGTCCTCCTCCTGGCATCACCTAGCACCATGCAACAGTCACACCAGGGGCTGCTATTGCCACAGCTCCTCCTGCAGGGTAGGGGCCAGGCCTTGGCACATCTTGATTCAAATCATGGCACTTTCTGTGTAGATGAGGAGCTCTGGGCAAGGCACTGAGCTGCCCTGGCTGCAGCAAGGTTGACATGAAGGGGCCAGGCAGTGCCGGGCACACAGCACTCCACGTCCATTGCCCATCTGTGGGTTGTGAATGCCCTGTGCCACATTTATCCTTGGACCCTGCAAATGGAAGGGGGCCACGACAGCTTCTGAACAAGAAGGAGGGGTCTCCCTGTTCCTCTTGGGGTCTTGATTTTACAGTGAGACCAACTGCCATGTTATCTGTATTCTTACAATAACCCCAACTTTCTCTCTCCTTCTACCTTGACAATAACGGCTGGCACTCTGTATGGTGTGCACACAAATGTCTGGGAAGTCCTCACGGCCTCACCTGGCAGGGCAGACAGCTGTAGGAACGCTCCTGCTCTCCCAGGAAATACTGCACTGGGGAAGCGAGTGCCCACAGGTGCAAACTGGCCAGGACAAACCCTCCTTCACCTCCAGGCCAGCCTGCCTTCCGCGGTCACACGCAAACACTGTTGTGCCTGGTGCTGTGCCTCTGCGGTGTGGTGAGAACGCTAATACTCATGCTCCTCTTAGAAACGCCGTGTGGGGAGGGAGCCAGTGGTCCTGGCAAGGCCGGTCTGGCTCAGTCCTGGAGCCAAGCCAGCCCCGAGCTGAAGCAGCAACTTCCAGCTCCGTGCTCCGTGCTGGGCTATTTGGTTGCTATTGTTTTTAAACTCAAAAGGCAGATAGGACTTAGGAGGCAAGAAAGCTCAGTGGAGGGACATTAAGGCCACGAAGGCGCAGTCCCGGATGTGTCCGCACACAATCCCTGCTTATTGCTAGCACCGAGCGGCAAAGGGAGAATTGCCACCATGAATCACACGCTCTGCAGTGTGGCGACGAGCATTTTCCAAACAGCAAAAAAACAAAAACAAAAACAAAAACCCAGACTGGAAAGACAAACTCTGCTCCAAACTGCAACTACGCAAGAGTCTTTGTTTAACAAACTCGGCGACAAAAAGATTTCGTTAACAAGGCCGCAGCCTATATTTGTGGCTACGAATTTCCTACATTGCTGGAACATCAAATCCAGAGCACAGGAGATGCAGAGAGAGCGCGGCCCAGCAGGCTGGTTTTCAGGCAGTGCCTCGTCCTCTCCTCCTCCAAGCAGCTCAGCTGTGTTTGGCTGTGTGATCTGAGTGTGTCCACTGAGGCACAGCACAGAACCACACGCTGTGTTCTCAGGCTTTGCTTTGGGGCTACGAAGTGACCCGCCACGGTGACAGAGCGTGGTCCAGTTGGGACGCCCGGCCTGGGACTTCCCACATTCTGGCCATATGAGCACACAGCTCCCATGGCTGCAACACTTGTCTTCAAGGAGCCATGATGGGGGCCCCGTGAGGCTCCCCAGCTCCTGGAGAGGCCGTGACACCCCAGCCCAGCCCCAAACCCCACCCCCAGGTGTTTCTGTTCAGAAAGAAAAGCAGTTACAAAAAACCCTAAACATATCACCCCACAAGGAAAGTCATTGGGAAAAATCATTTGAAAAATCACACTGATTTCCTAAAATATAAAAAACGCTGATGGATCTCGAACTCATCCCTGGGCTGAGGGGAGCAGCTTCTGCTTCCATGGCTTCATCTTTCCTTAGAAAACAAGGAAAAGTGAGTGGGGTGTTTCTGGCACCCACAGTGCTGTGGCACCTATGGAGGGTCTAGAGAGCAAACAGGCCCTCGGAAGAAGTTCCTCAGTGACTGGACATGCACGTCTCTGAGTCAGACATTTCCTCGCGTTGCCCCCTCATCTGTCAACACAGAATTGCTGTGGCTGCTGTTCACAGATGCCACAAAAATACAGCTGAACGTTGGCTGAGCTTTTCAGGATCACCTTCGTTAAACACCGCGAGCGGGAGGAGCCTTTGCCGGCACCCAGCCATCGTCATGACAACGCTACCACTGCTGCCAGCCCGGTGTCCGCCGAGGGCAGTGGCAGAATGTCCTCATTATCCCGCCCCCCGCACGCCTTGCCCGTGCCAAGCAGGGACCAATGCATGCCGGTGATTTATCCCTGGGCCACTCCCAGCGGCTGGTGCAGTGTCGGGCTTAAGGCGCGGGTCTGATTTCACAGTTTAATTACTGCTAATTGGAGAGGCCACAGCCAATGAGCTGCGGGCACCGGCTGGTCCTGCCAGAGTCCCCACATCTCTTTCCTGGATGACTCCCCTTGTTGGGGGAGTGGGGGGTTTAAGGAAGTTGTGTTGACTTGTAGGTGTGGCAGGTTGACTACACACCTGTGGAAGTATCACAGCAATGCCAACGAGCAAACGGAACACAGATAGGATTTAGGAATTCAGCCGCCACAATTCCAGGGAGGACCACATGGGTCGCTGAGACACCCCAGATCTTCTGCAGGCCTTGGGGAGAAGATGTGGGCTTCAGCCACGCCACGGGCTCCCTTGGTCCTGCATAAAACACACTTACACATCTTCACCAGGATCTGTAACAACACAGCAGGCACAGCCCCAGCCCCTGCACACGGACTCTCTCCTGCAGCTCCCCGTGGCTCTGCATGTTCCCATGCCCCATGCCACCACAGCACCCCACAAGACCTCCTGTGGGCTTCGCATCTAAAACGCATATTTGCCTCCTCCGTCAGGCCCAGCGTCTCTCACCCGGGCTCCCACGGGGCCCCTCCCTGCCACCCACCCCTTCGCCCACTTTGTTCGTCCCAAGGCCTGGCCGACAGCCTAAAAGCACATGAGGGGCTGTGTGGCCTCCGAAGCAGGCAGCAGTGCGGGGCTGTGTGGCCTCCCGTGCAGCCACCAGTGGCTTACCGGGCTTTTGGATGCAGACCCCGACCTCGGCTGCCACGTCCTTGCTCTGCCCCAGCAGCCTGTCCAGCCCGGGGTTCTCTGTGGCCTCCCGGGTATCCGAGCCTCCCAGCACCTTCACTTCCCACCGGCCCCTGTGAATGCTGCTTCTGTTCTAGAATGCTGCTCGGCAATTTAGAGATGAGATCCTGGCACCCTTAATTCTATTTGTTTAATCCAGTGGACTTAATTTCAGGGACATATTGGAACCATGCTTAGCTTCAGAGCAGAGTTTATGTGGATAGAATATGACGGGAGGTTTCTGCTGTTTGAGTGTGTCGGTCACAGAATGCATGATGTCATTATAACAACTACTATTGCTTAATGATAACGCTAATTAAGTATTCTTAGCAGCAGCCTGTGGGGAAACTGGATTTTCAATTAAGCACTTTCTGTGGTGAGGGTCTCAGCAGCTCCCCGCTCTTCACATTAAACCAGAGGCTTTCTGCTATTGTCAGACTGTGCACCCAGAGAATGTGGGAATTATGAATGCGTGAAGCTAATTTCTTTTCATTTTCATTCAATGGGACTGTGAGCTTTTCCAAATGCATGCTCCTACTCTCTCCTTTGGGGAGAAATCTTTGTTAAAAAGGAGCACTATAGGAGAGCTGATTTTGCCCAATGACAGAGCAGATCTGAAAAAAAAATCATAAAATCTTCACTCGCATCCTCGAATACGTTCCTCCAGCTCAGGTAGACAGACACCCTCGGGAAGACAGTTCAACCAGGTCCAGCCACAGCAAGGCTGTGAGGCGCCTGCATTCAGCTTCATTGCTGGGCATGCCGAAGACGGCCATGCATTTTCTGACACACCTGCCCGAGGTGAGACCTCTGTCCTCCCCACCTGAGTGCAGGGGCTGTGGCCGCTTGGCCAGTAGAAGCAGCAGAAGTCATGACCTGCCAGTTTTTGGTTTCTGGGCTCTGACTGAAGAGACTGGCAGCTTCCATTTCTTAGAACACTTGGAACACACACTCTTGGGAAACCAGCTGCCATTCTGTGAGGAAGCCCAAGAAGTTCTGTGGAGGCTCCACATGGAGAGGCCTGGAGCTCCCTCACAGCCCTGGCTGAGCTCCAGCAACTGCCACCACAACTTGCCAGCTGTATGGACAAACCCTCTTTGGGGTGAGCCCTCCAGCACCCTTGGACCATCCCAGCTGATGCCAGTGGAGCAGAAACAAGACTTCCTTGTCATTGCTGCCCAGATTATAGAGCTGAGAGCAAAACAGAGCTCTCCACTTTGGGATAATTTGCCATGTGTATATAGATTCCTGGGGTACCTGCCCCACATTCCTTGTCTCCATCGCTGATGTAACATTAATCCAACCTGCTGCCAGTTCATGCACTTTTGTGGCGTGCAGCAGCTGATACTGACACCTCTTTGCCAAGTCAGTTTAACAGCCACCGACCATGTCACGGGTGCAGAGTGCTGGGTCTGGGACTTTACAGAGCGATGAGACACAGCCCCTGCCCTCAGAGAGTTTACAATGGAGTGGAGGAGAAAGACACACATGGCACAGGCAAAATGTGCTGGCAAAGCAGTGCAAAATCAGTGCACATACATACAGACACACAAACACATAGACACACACAAACACATAGACATATACACACAGACACAGATGAACACAAAGACACACAGACATACACACAGATACACATAGACACAGAGACACCCACAGACACACAGACATACACACATAGGCACACACATACACGTACACACACAGACACAGATGTACACAGACACCCACACACATAGACATACACACACAGACACAAACACACACAGACACATAGACATACACAGACATACACACAAAGAGACATAGACACACACACGGACCCACACATACATAGACACACACACAAACATACACACACAGACACACATAGACATACACAGACACACACACACAGACATACACAAACACACACACACAGATACCTACATAGATACAAACATACAGACACACACACAGACACACATACAGACACATGCCCAGACCCACTCAAAAAAGACACACACACATATAGAGGCACACACAGACATACATAGACATAGATACACACATAGACACATGCACACAGACACACACAGATACCCACACACATAGACACACGCAGACACACACAGACACCCACATAGACACACACAGACACAGACACATATGGGGCACACACACATGCAACTACACCACACACAGACACACAGACACACACAGTCACACACACACAGTCACACACAGACACACACACACACAGACACATAGACACAGACACAGTTTGTGAGAGCGCTGGCCGGCAGATCGCGGTGGCAGCAGTGTGAGCTCAGCTGAGTCCTGCTCAGTCCTCCCCGGAGACCCAGGGCTGGAAGCGCAAAGAAGCCCCTGACCCAAGTGGAGCCCCTGCTCCCTGGAATCGCCTATGAACGGCTGTGACCTGGGCGAACCCTGCTGCGGGCGGCCTCGATGCCACACTGTTCCAGGATAAATCAGGTGGAGCTGGCGCCAGGGTGACCCCGGAGGCTCTCGGCCTGAGGTTGGCCGGGTCTGGGGGGAACCCCTGTGGGAGGTGGGAGAACATCTTTTTGAACAAACACATTGGGTCTTTGGTTTCTTTGCATCTTTGTTCTTCTCTGGCCTCTGCACCCTAGCTTCTTCGTCCAAGTCCCCACGCGCTGTGAGGCCATGGGTGGCTGCTCAGGGTGTGGCCCGGAGGGCAGGAGTCGCGGGGCGGGAGGACTGGGTGATGTGGTCCAGGCTGCTCTGACGCCGGGGTGTGCCGGGTCACCTGCTCCTCTGCAAATAGGCAATGATACAACCAGCTTCCCAGACCTCCCAGAGCTGGATCCAGGCCCGGGTGAGAGGTGCCTTCCACAGATGTCCACACATTGTCCTCAGTGCTGGGATGTGACCAGATGCTGCAAGTTCCCAACCAGCACTTGCCGTGAGAACCTGGGTCCAGGCACTTACTGCAGATGGGGGTGGGCGGGGTCCTCCATGTCCGCTTCTCCACCTCTCCGGGACAAGCCTCCTTGGTTGTGCTCCTGGTGGCCTGCAGCAGACATTTAGCTCTACGTGGACATTAGAAGCACGTACCACGCGTGGTCCCTTCTGTGGGCAGGGGGCACTCCTAGGAAACAGACAGGAGAGGGACGGCTCTCGACCCCTGGAGATGAAGACCTGCTCTTACACATGTGGGACTCTGGCCCTGACCAGCCCTACAGTCCTCCCAGACGCCTCTGCCCAGGCCCACCTGCCTCTTCCCAGCACCAGCTGTGTCTTCATCTGGGGAGAAGCGCCCCCATGTTTGGATTCCCCCATCCACCTGCTGCAAGGGCTGGGGGCCCTGGTACACTTGATGCCAACTTCAGAAAGACGTAGTGGGCTGCGGGGCCGGGTGGCCTGCTGTGCCTCCCACCAGAGTCCAGCGCCCTCTCACCCAGATGTGGCCCAGTGTCTCCCTCCAGAGTCCAGCGTCCTCTCACCCAGATGTGGCCCAGTGCCTCCCTCTGTCTGTCTTGGGCTCTCTTCCCTGGAGCTGTGTCTTCCTCAGCCTCAATTTCTCTGCCTCAGTCCCTGGGTCCTGGGCAGTGGGGCTTGTACCCCCTCATCCAGTCCTGGCCTCTTCGTGATGATGGTAACGGTAACCGGATTGATCCAAGTTGAGACCAATCGGTGAGTGAATCAATCAACTCCAACCGAGAGTCCTGCACAGCACATCCTAAGTGTCACAGAGCACTACGGAGTTTGTGTTTTCATATATACCTCACCTCATTCCGGGAAGGTGATTAAAAGAGATGCACACAGGTTAGCAACAAACAAATATTTAAAAACAGGCAACGAAAAGAAAATGCAGGGAAAATAGGAATGGGAAACAAGCTGGAGCCAGGAATGAGGTTAGTAACGAAAACCCACGAAACGGACCTGCTTACTAGAGCTGCCTACAAATGGGGCTGTCAGCTCCCTAGCTGCCACTGGGAAGAGGGGAACATGACCGTCAATGTTTATATGACAAAAACAGACGAAATCATAGCTATTCTTAAATTTAAAAAGAGACGTTCCGGGAGTCCTCAGAGGTGTGCTGAATAGAACCTGCGCTGTCCTCCATGGTGTCTTTATACGACAGGGCAGTGCCATGACGCGGGCGCCGGCCCAGGCTGAGGCACAGCTGAGTGGAAGCGGCTGTGCAGGAGCCCAGCATGGCGGGCATCATGCCTCTCAAGCCTGCTTACTCCCGGGGTGGGCCTGCGAGGGTTTAGAAGGGATAAACCACATCAGTATTGCTCTTCCCAAACAAGATTTCCCTAGAAGTAGAGCTGCCGGGAGTTTGAGAAATGGCAAGAGCCCTGTCTCTGCAGCTCATACTCTAGGCTGTGAGACAGCACGCTGGTCCACGTGCACAAGACAGTGTGTGTGGAGCGTGATAGTGTCCACAAACGTGGGCTCGGGGCTCAGAGCTGTGACTGTGGTTAAGGGGTTAGGAAACAGGCCTTGGGCTGGATCCAGGACCCCAGTGTGGCACAGTCTCGTGGGGCAGCGGAGGGCACTCCAGAGAGGGGAGGTCTTCGGGTTAACGGACGGGAAGTAGAAATGGGCCGGAAGGTGAGAGGACCAGTCTGAGGGGGTGGCTTCCTCTGGAGAAGCCATGAGGACAGCTTCGGGGCCACACCACACGAGGGTGAGATGGACCCTGCAGGGGTGCTCCACGCCCTGTGCCACCTGCTGTGTGTCCAGGGTTTCCCGCCACCGGCACAGCCCATGGTCTGCCCCGCAGGCCCGCAGGCTGGCTCCTCAAGGGCATCTGCTCACCAAGTAAGCCCGGCATGGCCAGGGCTGTGTTTCTTGAGTCATCTGAACAGTTTCCATTCGTGGCCTGCAGTAACGTGGCTGCCTCTGTAGGCTATGGGGACAGTCAGTGAGGAGGCCGCCCCAAAATGGAGACTCAGAGGTGTGTACAGAACTGCCCGGGCCCCGGTGGGGTAGCTGCCGCCCGTCGTGTACTCGGAGGTGGGAAAGGGTAGAGGTGGAGGGGTCAGGAGCAGCCCATGGCCCCCGGGAGCCCTGCCCCCATGATGGATCCGGGGATGATGCACACAGAGACTCCCTGCTGCAGAACTGCTCCCTGAGTTCCACCGGGGAGGCGGGGCTCACAGGATCCTGGATCGTCGAGAACCTAGACCTGACTCTATCCCACTCCAATGAGCTGGGCCGAGAGCAATGCACATTCTGCTCCTCCCGGAGCCATCCCATCCCTCACTGAAGCCCGTGGCTCTGTTGCCCGAAGCCCACGGTTCCATCATCTGAAGCCCATGGCTGCATTGCCCAAAGCCACGGTTCCATCATCTGAAGCCCACGGCTCCATCACCCACCCAGCTCAGCTCTATGGGGGTGATTCTGGAGCCACCTGCCCCTGACTGAAGCCCATGGCTCTGTCACCCGTCCAGCTCAGCCTGGTGGCAGTGATTCCCACCTCTGCCTTGCATGTGGTCGGTGGTGACTGGCGTGGGCCTGGGCCCTCACTCATCTCACTCTGCTTGTCCCCTGAGGCTGGCAAGGCCTGGGCCCTCTGCTGGGAGACAGGAGGCACAAATGGAAAAACACCAATTCCATGTCAGAAATGGGAAAACCAAAGGCCTGAGCCTGCCAGCCCAGGTGTCAGCCCAGGTGTCAGCACGGGTGTCAGCCAGGTGTCAGCCAGGGTGTCAGCCCGGGTGTCAGCCCAGGTGTCATCAACCAGGGTGTCAGCCCAGGTGTCAGCCCAGGTGTCATCCACCAGGGTGTCAGTCCGGGTGTCATCAACCAGGGTGTCAGCCCAGGTGTCAGCCCAGGTGTCAGCCCAGATGTCAGCCCGGGTGTCAGCCAGGTGTCAGCCCAGGTGTCAGCCAGGTGTCAGCCCAGGTGTCAGCCCGGTGTCATCAACCAGGGTGTCAGCCCAGGTGTCAGCCCAGGTGTCAGCCCGGGTGTTAGCCAGGTGTCAGCCCGGGTGTCAGCCCAGGTGTCAGCCCGGGTGTCAGTCCAGGTGTCAGTCCAGGTGTCAGCCCAGGTGTCAGCCCGGGTGTCAGCCAGGTGTCAGCCCAGGTGTCAGCCAGGGTGTCAGTCTGGGTGTCATCAACCAGGGTGTCAGCCAGGGTATCAGCCCAGGTGTCAGCCAGGGTGTCAGCCAGGGTGTCAGCCAGGGTGTCAGCCCGGGTGTCATGAACCAGGATGTCAGCCCAGGTGTCAGCCCGGGTGTCAGCCCCGGTGTCAGTCCGGGTGTCATCGACCAGGGTGTCAGCCCAGGTGTCAGCCCAGGTGTCATCCACCAGGGTGTCAGTCCGGGTGTCATCAACCAGGGTGTCAGCCCAGGTGTCAGCCCAGGTGTCAGCCCAGATGTCAGCCCGGGTGTCAGCCAGGTGTCAGCCCAGGTGTCAGCCAGGTGTCAGCCCAGGTGTCAGCCCGGTGTCATCAACCAGGGTGTCAGCCCAGGTGTCAGCCCAGGTGTCAGCCCGGGTGTTAGCCAGGTGTCAGCCCGGGTGTCAGCCCAGGTGTCAGCCCGGGTGTCAGTCCAGGTGTCAGTCCAGGTGTCAGCCCAGGTGTCAGCCCGGGTGTCAGCCAGGTGTCAGCCCAGGTGTCAGCCAGGGTGTCAGTCTGGGTGTCATCAACCAGGGTGTCAGCCAGGGTATCAGCCCAGGTGTCAGCCAGGGTGTCAGCCAGGGTGTCAGCCCGGGTGTCATGAACCAGGATGTCAGCCCCGGTGTCAGTCCGGGTGTCATCGACCACGGTGTTAGCCCAGGTGTCAGCCCAGGTGTCAGCCCGGGTGTTAGCCAGGTGTCAGCCCGGGTGTCAGCCCAGGTGTCAGCCCGGGTGTCAGTCCAGGTGTCAGTCCAGGTGTCAGCCCAGGTGTCAGCCCGGGTGTCAGCCAGGTGTCAGCCAGGTGTCAGCCCAGGTGTCAGCCAGGGTGTCAGCCAGGTGTCAGCCAGGTGTCAGCCCAGGTGTCAGCCCGGGTGTCAGCCCAGGTGTCAGTCCAGGTGTCAGCCAGGGTGTCAGCCAGGGTGTCAGCCCGGGTGTCATGAACCAGGATGTCAGCCCAGGTGTCAGCCCGGGTGTCAGCCCCGGTGTCAGTCCGGGTGTCATCGACCAGGGTGTCAGCCCAGGTGTCAGCCCGGGTGTCAGTCCGGGTGTCATCAACCAGGATGTCAGCCAGGGTGTCAGCCCAGGTGTCAGCCCGGGTGTCAGCCTGGGTGTCAGCCAGGTGTCAGCCACCTCATTCCAGCTACATGGCCTTGCAGGCCACCTCTCCACGGCCTCACCTGAGCACCCACCTCATTCCAGCCACACGGCCCCCGTGGGCCGCCTCTTCCCAGCCTCACCTGGGCACCCACCCTCACATTCCAGCCACACGGCCCCTGTGGGCCGCCTCTCCACAGCCTCACCTGGGCACCTGCCTCATTCCAGCCACACCGCCCTGCAGGCCGCCTCTCCACAGCCTCACCCAGGCACCCACCCTCACGTTCACTCCTTCCCTCCCCAGCCTTTACCGTGGCCCCTGCGTGATGCCCTCATCAAGGAGGGGAGGGCTCAGTACAGAAGGGATGGGTCATCCTGCCCTCTGGTGCTTACCGCACAGGCAGGGGGAGGAGAGAGCAGCTGTGGGGAAGTCATCGGGTGGCAGACGGGGCTGGGTATGGGCAGCTGCTCGGGAGCGGCTGAGGGGAAGTCATTGGGGTGGGGATGGACGGGGCACGTATGTGCAGATGCTCGGGGTAGCCATGGGGAAGCCCTTGGGCAGCAGACATCACCAGGTATGGGTAGGCACTCGGGGCGGCTGTGGGGAAGGCATCGGGGTGGGAGTAGACAGGGCAGATATGGGCAGCTGTGGGGAAGTCATCGGGTGGTGGGTGGGGCCGGGTACGGCAGGCACTCAGGGTGCCGTGGGGAAGTCATCAGGCAGTGGACAGGGCCGGGCATGGCAGGCTCTCGGGGATGGCAGGGCTGGGGCCCAGGATTTCTCTGCAGGCCTCTTGTGAACAAGGCTATGGATGAGGGACAGCATCCCTGGGCAGGGGAAGGTGAGGCTGGAGGTGCTGGTTGAGCCATGGGAAGGAGGAGCCAGGCTGCCTGATGGGACAAGTCCCACAGCCCAGGTCCGGGTCCAGGCCATCGCAGAGAGCAAGGCCAGGATCGCAGCCCCTGACCTGCACACAGCCATCCTGGGTGTCAGGCAGGAAGTGAAGAAAACACACAGCATGCAGGGACCGAGCCAGGGGCAGCCACCAGCCGCATAGACAGCATCGCTCCCCAGACCTATGCAAGTGGTGGGTTCCCCGATTCTCCAGATAAACGATGGGATGAACCCGAACAACAAGATGACCAGATAAAAGCAGTGCGCATTGGGGCTGCGCTCGGAAAGACGGCGAGGTCTCCCGCGCGCATTGGGGCTGCGCTCGGAAAGACAGCGAGGTCTCCCGTGCGGGGTCCCTCACGGAAAGACCCTCAGTGGAGTCCTCCATCTGTAGGACCGAATGTGCTCCATTTCAGCAGAAGGGAGAGGGAAACATGTATTTTCCTCCTCAAGAGACATGATGAGGGATCTTCAGTCAGAGTCACGGACTGAAGATCAAACCAAGCTCGAAGGATGCTTTTTTTTAAGAAAAAAAAAGAAGAAAAGAAGCAAGCCGTGCTATTTGGCTAGAAAGCATTCTTGTTTGAAATTCCGCTCTGTGTGTGAAGTTAGAAAAAAGTAGGTATCTTAGAGACACACAAGAATCCTGTTTTGTTTTTATGCTGCCATTGAGAATTCTTACCACGAAAAGCAGACTGTTGGGGGCTTTTCACCAAATGCTCCTGGGGGGCAGGTGGTGGGTGGGGCTGTCCCATGCCGTGGCACCTGGGCAGGCTTGGGCACAGAGCCTGGTGAGGAACGTCCTCAGGGTGGGGGCGGCTCCCTCTCCTCCTCTCCCTACATCTCCCTGCACTGACCTTCAATTCTGCTTCCCAAATTCCCCCATGTTATTCTGTCACTATGGCTTCTCCTCCCAGCTCCGTGTCCCACACCCTCTCCACCTCCTGTCACCCCGTTTTGTCTCTTTGTCTCCTGGGTGCCTGGTGGGGCCATTTCCTTCCTGTGGCCGCAAAGAACTCCTGCTCCCCACACATGTCCCATCTCTGTCCGCAAAAGTCTGATCGCCCTGGTAACAAGATCAGGCCTGGGACTCATCAAAACAGAGAAGAATGTATCTCTCTGTTGTCCCATTAAGTTCTTTTTAGTATAATTCTTTATGTCCTAAGAAATCTTACATATAAAAAAAAGCTTTGATACATATTCTAAATGATATCTTCATTTTATTCATAATTCAACAGTGAATACCATTCCCTGTGTGACACTAAAATAGTTAAATAAATGTGAGTTATAACAAAATCAATAAACTGAAGTAGAATTTATGTTTCTGGTTTAAAAACCACCAGAACAGAAACCTGAGTGTCTGTATGTAAGTGCCGCGTGCTGACGACTGTACCACAGGAGCCCCGAACGCCTGTATGTAAGTACTGTGTGCTGACTGACTATATCACGGGAGCCCTGAGTGTCTGTGAGTACTGTGTGCTGACTGACTATATCACGGGAGCCCTGAGTGTCTGTGAGTACTGTGTGCTGACTGACTATATCACGGGAGCCCTGAGTGTCTGTGAGTACTGTGTGCTGACTGACCATATCACGGGAGCCCTGAGTGTCTGTGAGTACTGTGTGCTGACTGACCATATCACGGGAGCCCTGAGTGTCTGTGAGTACTGTGTGCTGACTGACCGTATCACGGGAGCCCTGAGTGTCTGTGAGTACTGTGTGCTGACTGACCGTATCACGGGAGCCCTGAGTGTCTGTGAGTACTGTGTGCTGACTGACCGTATCACGGGAGCCCTGAGTGTCTGTGAGTACTGTGTGCTGACTGACCGTATCACGGGAGCCCTGAGTGTCTGTGAGTACTGTGTGCTGACTGACTATATCACGGGAGCCCTGAGTGTCTGTGAGTACTGTGTGCTGACTGACCATATCATGGGAGCCCTGAGTGTCTGTGAGTACTGTGTGCTGACTGACCGTATCACGGGAGCCCTGAGTGTCTGTGAGTACTGTGTGCTGACTGACCGTATCACGGGAGCCCTGAGTGTCTGTGAGTACTGTGTGCTGACTGACCGTATCACGGGAGCCCTGAGTGTCTGTGAGTACTGTGTGCTGACTGACTATATCACGGGAGCCCTGAGTGTCTGTGAGTACTGTGTGCTGACTGACTATATCACGGGAGCCCTGAGTGTCTGTGAGTACTGTGTGCTGACTGACTATATCACGGGAGCCCTGAGTGTCTGTGAGTACTGTGTGCTGACTGACCGTATCACGGGAGCCCTGAGTGTCTGTAAGTACTGTGTGCTGACTGACCGTATCACGGGAGCCCTGAGTGTCTGTGAGTACTGTGTGCTGACTGACTATATCATGGGAGCCCCGAGTGCCTGTAAGTACTGTGTGCTGACTGACTATATCACTGGAGCCCTGAGTGTCTGTAAGTACTGTGTGCTGACTGACTGTATCACGGGAGCCCTGAGTGCCTGTAAGTACTGTGCGCTGACTGTGCCATTGGAGCCCTGAGTGCCTGTATATAAATAAGTACTGTGTGCTGACCGACTCTGCCATTGGAGCCCTGAGTGCCTGTATATAAATAAGTACTGTGCGCTGACCGACTGTGCCATTGGAGCCCTGTGTGCCTGTATATAAATAAGTACTGTGCGCTGACCGACTGTGCCATTGGAGCCCTGAGTGCCTGTATATAAATAAGTACTGCGTGCTGACTGACTGTGCCATTGGAGCCCCGAGTGCCTGTATATAAATAAGGACTGTGTGCTGACTGACTTGCCATTCATTCCCTGAGTGCCTGTATATAAATAAGTACTGTGCGCTGACCGACTGTGCCATTGGAGCCCCGAGTGCCTGTATATAAATAAGTACTGTGTGCTGACCGACTGTGCCATTGGAGCCCTGAGTGCCTGTATATAAATAAGTACTGTGTGCTGACCGACTGTGCCATTGGAGCCCTGACTGCCTGTATATAAATAAGTACTGTGTGCTGACCGACTGTGCCATTGGAGCCCTGAGTGCCTGTATATAAATAAGTACTGTGCACTGACCGACTGTGCCATTGGAGCCCCGAGTGCCTGTATATAAATATGTACTGTGCGCTGACTGACTGTGCCATTGGAGCCCCGAGTGCCTGTATATAAATATGTACTGTGTGCTGACCGACTGTGCCATTGGAGCCCTGAGTGCCTGTATATAAATAAGTACTGTGTGCTGACCGACTATGCCGTTCATTCCCTGAGTGCCTGTATATAAATAAGTACTGCATGCTGACCGACTGTGCCATTGGAGCCCTGAGTGCCTGTATATAAATAAGTACTGTGTGCTGACTGACTGTGCCATTGGAGCCCCGAGTGCCTGTATATAAATAAGGACTGCGTGCTGACCGACTGTGCCATTGGAGCCCCGAGTGCCTGTATATAAATAAGTACTGTGTGCTGACCGACTATGCCGTTCATTCCCTGAGTGCCTGTATATAAATAAGTACTGCATGCTGACCGACTGTGCCATTGGAGCCCTGAGTGCCTGTATATAAATAAGTACTGTGTGCTGACTGACTGTGCCATTGGAGCCCCGAGTGCCTGTATATAAATAAGGACTGCGTGCTGACCGACTGTGCCATTGGAGCCCTGAGTGCCTGTATATAAATAAGTACTGTGTGCTGACCGACTATGCCGTTCATTCCCTGAGTGCCTGTATATAAATAAGTACTGCATGCTGACCGACTGTGCCATTGGAGCCCTGAGTGCCTGTATATAAATAAGTACTGTGTGCTGACTGACTGTGCCATTGGAGCCCCGAGTGCCTGTATATAAATAAGGACTGCGTGCTGACCGACTGTGCCATTGGAGCCCTGAGTGCCTGTATATAAATAAGTACTGTGTGCTGACCGACTGTGCCATTGGAGCCCTGAGTGCCTGTATATAAATAAGTACTGTGCGCTGACCGACTGTGCCATTGGAGCCCTGTGTGCCTGTATATAAATAAGTACTGTGTGCTGACCAACTGTGCCATTGGAGCCCTGAGTGCCTGTATATAAATAAGTACTGCGTGCTGACTGACTGTGCCATTGGAGCCCCGAGTGCCTGTATATAAATAAGTACTGTGTGCTGACCGACTGTGCCATTGGAGCCCTGAGTGCCTGTATATAAGTAAGTACTGCGTGCTGACCGACTGTGCCATTGGAGCCCTGAGTGCCTGTATATAAATAAGTACTGCGTGCTGACTGACTGTGCCATTGGAGCCCCGAGTGCCTGTATATAAATAAGTACTGTGTGCTGACCGACTGTGCCATTGGAGCCCTGTGTGCCTGTATATAAATAAGTACTGTGCGCTGACCGACTGTGCCATTGGAGCCCCGAGTGCCTGTATATAAATAAGTACTGTGTGCTGACCGACTGTGCCATTGGAGCCCTGAGTGCCTGTATATAAATAAGTACTGTGTGCTGACCGACTGTGCCATTCATTCCCTGAGTGCCTGTATATAAATAAGTACTGTGCGCTGACCGACTGTGCCATTGGAGCCCCGAGCGCCTGTGTGGAATGAGCACAGTCCTGGCCCCTATGGGACATTCAAAGCAGGACTGAGATCCTGTCGTCAGGTGGTGGGTTGGGTTCTGGACAGAGGAATATCAGGGCAACCTCAGTGCCAGGCTGGGGGTCTCCTGACACCACCCCCCCCATACAGCAGGGAATGAGACCCAGTTGTTGGGCAGCTTTCCCTGCTTCCAGGTCTATGCTACGGGACCGCGTATTCCATAGGTAATATTCACCCAGCAGGTATTTGTCAAATACACAACCCAATCCCTGTCCTGTTCAGCAGGAGCTCTGCAGAGTGCAGCAGTGAAAACATCTGGGGCTCATTTACGCCAGTCTCTTCCACCTCCTCAGGTTCATAGTCTTCTGTCCTGGTGTATTGTGATTCTGGTAGTTGTGTAGATTTTTTTTAACATTACAAAAGGAATGGAAATATATGTTTTAGTTTCCAATATGCAAGAGAAAATCTATGAGACAGTGTATTTTCTCACAAAAGGACTTTCCTAATTCTTTTACCTCCTTCTTTAATGCATAAAAGGTAGAGGCGGGAAACCCATCCTGTGAGCTGGACAGTGCTGGGGGCATCCTTCTTGCATCTGTCAGAGGGGCGAACTTCACAAGAATACAACAAACACCTCACCTCTCTCCCTGTGAGAAGGAAGACAGTGAGAGAGAGGCCTCGGTGGAGACGCATCAGTCCCGGGACAGCGGCACTGAGGACGGAGCACACCTGTCCCGAGACCCCACTCGGGAGAGCCGTGTGCAGGGAGTCTGGCTGGTCCCGCTCCTTCGCTCAGGTCCTGTTCCTCTGCTGGTTGCTGTGATCAACTACATGTGCAGGTGTAAGAGTCTCACCTTCTTCTCGGAACCTGGCCAGTGTGAGGCCTGGGACAGCCCTGTCCTCAGGCCCCCAGGGGATGGTGCCATGTGGTGGCCGAGCACGGTGGGCCAGAGGATGGCTAGGGTTTGGCCTTCTCGGGTCTCCCGGATTGGCCCTGTGTGCAGCACGAGGTGACTTCACGGTGGAGATGAAGGGGACCCCTGGTCGCAGCCAGCAGGCACGGAGGAGAGTCAGAATGAACCAGAGAGCACCCCAGACCCCAGCAGGCAGGGGAGTGGGCCGGGAGTTCACTGACACCAGAAGTCACAGCTCGAAGGGGTGGACAGTGACAAGAGACCTGAAGTGAGGTCTCCCTGATCTCCAGGGCACCTCAGGGACCCAGACTGTGGGACCAGCTCAGGAGGCCAGTGTCTCCTCCAGAAAGCGTGGCTGCCAGCAGGAGGGGGTGCCTGAGGTGCTGGCTGGCGCCACCTGGAGAGCTTGCTTTGGTTGTTCTGCCATCCTGCAGGGTGGGGAGAGGCCTCTGCTGTGTAGCAGGAACTAAAGGGGGCGGGAACATGGCTCCCTCACTACCCACAGGCTTGAGCCCTGGGGTCCCAAGCAGGAGGCTGAGCCTTGGCCTTGACCCCAGTGTAGCTCAGCTGGCCAGGTTCTCGTCAGGGCTCCCGCCTGACCCTGCTGAAGGTGGGATCCCAGCCGCGTGGCTCTCCGTGCCTGCTCACACCCGATTCAGGTTTTTACATCCACTTCTTTAAACCCTGAGCTCCTTGGGGAAGAGGGGGCATCCGTGTACATTCCAGGTCTCTGCTAGAGCAGCTCCTGGGTGTGGATCCTGGAGACAGGCCTCGTCCTCACAGCTCCTGGGTGTGGATCACGGGGTGGCCTGGGAGACAGGCCTCGTCCTCACAGCTCCTGGGTGTGGATCACGGGTGTTCCTGGAGACAGGCCTCGTCCTCACAGGGCAGCCCAGCATCCCCAGGTCCTGCTCTAGGTGAGAGGCTGAGGGTCCAGGCATCAGCGGGGCTGGTGTTCAGGTAACAGAGGTGCAGACAACATCAGTGGCTCCAGTGGGGATTCCAGCTCACACCAGCAGGCATCGCTTTTATTCAACAAAGCCCCGTCTTCTTTCCTCTGCCACCTGGACCTGATCTTTCTTCCTTAAGGTCAGCTTAAATGCCATTAAAAACACTGCAGCACAGCTATTCTGTCGAAATGCTCTTCCCCTCCTGCCCGTCCTTATCCAAGGGTTTGCTCACTTGATAAATGCCCCAACATGCTCTGCAGCACCCCCCCCCGCATGGGCTTGATACCATTTAAAAGCAGCGGCTTCTTGGAGGAGCGGTGCCGTCAGCTCTCACGTGGCTGGCCTTGAGTGCAAGGTCTGAGAGCAGGTCTGTTAGAAGAGGGTTCTGGGAGGTGCCGGCCAAGCCTCAACCAAGATGCAGCTCAAAGGGAGGAGTGGGGCTGGAGCAGGAAACCCCATGGAGGCCTAGCCCATCACCTCCTGGAGTGGCCTGACCACACCGCCCATCTGAGAGGAGGAGTGCTTGACACACTGAGTGCTCCCTTGTTTCCCTCCTCCTCCTCAATTTCCTCTCCTCCTCCTCCCTCTCCTCCTCTTCCTCCTCTCCTCCTCCCTCTCCTCCTCCTCCCTCTCCTCCTCCTTCTCCTCCTCCCTCTCCTCCTCCTTCTCCTCCTCCCTCTCCTCCTCCTCCCTCTCCTCCTCCTCCCTCTCTTCCTTCTCCCTCTCCTCCTCCCCTCCTCCTCTTCCTCCCTCTCCTCCTCCTCCCTCTCTTCCTTCTCCCTCTCCTCCTCCCCTCCTCCTCTTCCTCCCTCTCCTCCTCCTCCCTCTCTTCCTCCCTTTCTTCCTTCTCCCTCTCCTCCTCCCTCTCCTCCTCCTCCCTCTCCTCCTCCCTCTCTTCCTTCTCCCTCTCCTCCTCCTCCCTCTCCTCCTCCCTCTCTTCCTTCTCCCTCTCCTCCTCCATATCTTTCCTCCCTCTCCTCCTTCCTCTCTCTCCTCCTCCCTCCCTCCTTCCTCTCCTTCCTCCCTCTCCTCCCTCCCTCTCCTCCTCCTCCCTCTCCTCCTCCATCTCCTTCCTCCCTCTCCTCCTCTTCCTCCCTCTCCTCCCTCCCTCTCCTCCTCCTCCCTCTCCTCCTCCTCCCCACCTGTCTACTCCCTTCCTCTGATGCTGTGGCTTCCCCTCTTTTCCTCTCCCTCATTTTATTTCTCCCCTTTCCTCTGTTCTCTTTTCAACACGTTTATCCTCAGTATCTTTCTCTCCACACACAATTCAGTTTTAGAGAATGCTCGCATTTTTTTCATATTCAAACAGATCCACAGATTCTCGTCGGATATACAAGCAACACAAACAGGAGGAACTTGAACCATGTCCGTTGCTGGCTGCCGAGTTATGGAAGGGGCCATCCCCTGTGACTCCTGACGCTGAAGGACAAGTGGTGCCCACACTGCTAAGCGCAGGGACGGCAAGGCTCTGGGAGATCCTGCCTGTCCCGTGCCCTGAACATGGTGAAAGGGCAGTGCCAGAGCGCCAGGGACACACGTGCTCATCTCACACATGTGCATTCAGAGCTAAGGCCAGAAGGCCTGTTGGGAACCGCATTCATTCCTGGGCTGCAGACAGAATTCACGGAGCCTCACATCCCAGTGGGAAAGGCAGGCTCGCCAGTTCAGAATCAGTCCGTGTGCATAAGACTTTGAAATAGAAATGAAAATTTCTTTACTGTTATTTACTTTAAAGGTACTGAAAGATTTACCAGAATAAGATGTCTGCTGAAAAGCTAGTTTCTTTCAACCACTGCTGAGGAAAATGGTTTAATCCATAATATTGATGCACAATTGACTTGTATAACATTAAAGAACCTTTAGAAAAATCTTTACACCACAGCAAAAAAATACCCCAATTCAAACCAAACAAGAGCAAAAGTGAACTCAGACAGGAACCACTGAAGGAACTAAAAGGTCCAGAACCGGAGTCTACAGTCAGCACCTAAACTCCACGGTGACACCAGAGCTCCGAGAACACGCGGCCTCCCGTTTTACTCCCGGGAACAGTAAGGAGGCGAAGAAACAGCAGACCTTCTAAAAAGCCAGTGCTCCACCCACACGTGGCTCAGGTGCATGACTAGACATGGCCACGTAAACATGTACATGTGAATACAGGCATCTAATGCCCACACATATGTGAATACAAGCATTGCATGCCCACGTAAACATGTATGTGTGAATACGGGCATCTAATGCCCACACACACATGAATACAGGCATCGCATGCCCACATAAACATGTACGTGTGAATACAGGCATCTAACGCCCACACACATGTGAATACAGGCATCTAATGCCCACACATATGTGAATACAAGCATTGCATGCCCATGTAAACATGTATGTGTGAATACGGGCATCTAATGCCCACACACACAAATACAGGCATCGCATGCCCACATAAACATGTATGTGTGAATACGGGCATCTAACGCCCACACACACATGAATACAGGCATCGCATGCCCACATAAACATGTACGTGTGAATACAGGCATCTAACGCCCACACACATGTGAATACAGGCGTCGCATGCCCATGTAAACTTGTACGTGTGAATACAGGCATCTAACGCCCACACACACGTGAATACAGGCGTCGCATGTCCACATAAACATGTACATGTGAATACAGGCATCTAACGCCCATACACGCATGAATACAGGTGTTGCATGCCCATGTAAACATGTACGTGTGAATGCAGGCATCTAACACCCACACATATGTGAATACAAGCGTCGTATGCCCACGTAAACCTGTACATGTGAATACAGCTATCTAATATCCACATATAAGTGAATACAGGTGTCACATGCCCATGTAAACCTGTACGTGTGAATACAGGCATCTAATGCCCACATACACGTGAATACAGGCATTGCATGCCCATGTAAACATGTATATGTGAATACAGGTATCTAATACCCACACACATGTGAATACAGGCATCACATGCCCACGTAAACCTGTACGTGTGAATACAGCTATCTAATACTGACATATAAGTGAATACAGGTGTCACATGCCCATGTAAACATGTACGTGTGAATACAGGCATCTAACACCCACGCACATTTGAATACAGGCGTCGCATGCCCACATAAACTTGTACGTGTGAATACAGGCATCTAATGCCCACACATACGTGAATACAGGTGTCGCATGCCCACGTAAACATGTACATGTGAATACAGGCATCTAACACCCACATATATGTGAATACAAGCATCACATACCCACGTAAACCTGTACGTGTGAATACAGCTATCTAATGCCCACATACACGTGAATACAGGTGTCACATGCCCATGTAAACATGTATATGTGAATACAGGTGTCTAATACCCACACACACGTGAATACAGGCATTGCATGCCCACGTAAACCGGTATGTGTGAATACAGGCATCTAATGCCCACATACATGTGAATACAAGTGTCTCATGCCCACATAAACATGTACGTGTGAATAGAGGCATCTAATGCCCACACACATGTGAATACAGGTGTCACATGCCCACATAAACATGTACGAGTGAATACAGGCATCTAACGCCCACACACACATGAATACAGGCGTCGCATGCCCACGTAAACCTGTACGTGTGAGCACAGGCGCCAGACACCCATGTACGCAGCAAGTCAGTGTCTTCCTATGAAGCTGCTCTGGGGACAGATTGCGTTCTGAAAACACCGGTGAAGCCATGCAGTGCTCAAGTCCCGGGAACTTTCTGCTCCATGCTGGAAATGACCACAGCACCCAGCAGAGCTCAGCTCACAGCCAGGCGGCCGTGTTCTCCAAGGCTCTTGTCTGCCTTGTTAGGGTCCTCACACAGCGCCCTCCCTGGGTTCTTGGGGCCCTCAAGCAAATGCCAACTAGAAGCAAAACCTGTTTAGGTCACCAGGTGTGGGCCTTAAATATAGAGGTGGCAGTGCTACAGTAAGTGTGCTGGACATGGCTTACCTCCCCCTCGCCATGGGAGCCCCACCCTGCCTGCCAGGCAGCTCTGGGCAAGGTCAGCAAGGCACCTGGTCAGTGGAGAAGGCCTAACTGCTGCAGCTCCTGGTGACACAAGGCGAAAGAAAGGCCACCTGTTGGTCGTTTATGATGACCAAGGCCTTGCTTCTCATCCGATCAAGGAAGGCCCTGTTTCCTGGGAGTCTGCAGGCTGCCAGAACGACCGCCCACCTGCTGCCCCTCACCACACACCTGCTGTGCCGTGTGTCACATCTGGACAGGCAGCGGGCCCCCACATTCCCTCTGCAGCCCGGTGCCCTCCGCATCGCCCCGCAGGGCAATGGAGGGTGGGGGTAGCAGACTGTCTCCAGGGCTTGCCTTCTCTGCCTAAAGAACTTGCCTCCCACTCTGCTGCTGGACTCAACAAAGCACAAAGCCTGACCCTAGACTCTGGCCAGGAAGAGCTGGGGTGAGGGGTCCCAGCCGGATGGACAACCTGATGAGGGGTCCTGAGGGTCCAGGGAAGGCTCTGTGGCCTGAATGCCACCCCATGGGCCAGGCCACCCTGTGCACCCTGAGACCATCTGCCTGAGGAAGAGTGTGGCTGATCTGAAATTAGCAGTGTGTGTCCTCGCAAGCAGGATGGGACGTGGCTGGTACCATCCGTGTACGATGTGCCACAAGCAGCCACTGAGGAATGGAAACCCTCAGACTGCCACGCCCAGCACTGTTAATAAAAATGCTGACCCAGATCCCCAAGGTTCACAGTGTCCCTGAGAGTAGGATTTTATAGACTTACTCATGCACTGCTCAAGGTCATCGATGGTGGCACTTGGCTCGTGGCATTCTGACCCGATACTTTATAATCAGGATGCATCTCTGCATTGCTCACCAGTGACGAGGAAAAGCCAACGAAACCGTCTTTGTTTACAACCCCACACGTGTTTCTTCTACTACAGAACTAGCCTCTGAGCCGTGTGTCCCCTGGTCCACAGCACAACGACGTCCCTCGGAGCAAGGCGCTTGCTCTCTCCTTGCCCGTGACACTCGCCCTTCCCGCGGGAGCAGGTCGCGCACGCTCCGAAGGCAAGGCTTTCGGGTGACGTGGAAACACCCAGCCCCATCTGCAGTTTATATAAGATGTGAGGCTGCCTGGTGAGGCCCCAGGAGCGTCCAGGAGCTGTGGCAGAGGGGCCATGCCGCTGACCACGTGCGGAACACAGGAGCTGTGGCAGAGGGGCCGTGCCACTGACCACGTGGGGAACACAGGAGCTGTGGCAGAGGGGCCATGCTGCTGACCACGTGGGGAACACAGGAGCTGTGGCAGAGGGGCCGTGCCGCTGACCACGTGGGGAACACAGCCTAGAGTGGCTGAACGCCGCCTATCCCCACAGGCAGCTCGGTGTGGTGCAGACTGTGGCAGCGGAGTCAGGCACACAGCCGCCCTCCTGCTGGCTTCCAGTCCTGGCTCTGCATGCCTCTGCTGTGAGAAGCCCCTGCACACGGACAGCATTCCCCTATGCCTCAGTTTCCCTGTTTGCACAATGGGAGTTACCCATTTGGCAGGGGTCATAGATATTTCCCGTGTTGGAATGCATGATGGGGCTGCACCCAGCACGGAGAGCACCCTTGGCACTGTTGCACTGGATGAGACTCGCACGTCCTGACCCCCTGGGTCGAGGTGGACGCGCCCTCCACACTCGCTTTCGCTGCCTCATCTGCGGTGAGCTGCTCTGCTTGTCCCCACGGGTCCACTGGGACAGAATATTCACTCACCAAACGTGGGTTCCGCTTCTCCCCTCACCATGAACCCCAACTCTTGCCACCCCGACCGGGGCAGCGGGCAGCCCCCGAGCACAGCAGCCTCCAGGCCAGACCTCCTCCCAGCTCCTGCTGCCCACGGCCACTGTTACCCCACGTCCCGGTCTGCTCACACCCAAGCCACCCACACGCGGCTCCTTCTAGCCATGGTCACCCTGCTCTGCCAACAAGACAAGGGCTCCCTTCGCGCAGCCGTGGCGATGCCTGCGGTCCCGTGGCTGGAGCGCTGCCCTGTGGCAGCCCGACCCCCTGCACTAGGCCTCTTGATGAGAAGTCCCTGCTTCCCAAGCCCGAGCCTGCTTTCTGTGCGATAGACTGCACACGGGCTGGTGCCACCAAAGTGGGGGGTTGGCTGCATCACCACCCAGACCTGCTCTGACTAAAACACATTTTCAGAGTAACAGACAGTTAACCCTTCCTGTGCCAAGCTGCTGTCGCATCTTTTTGAGGACAGTCCCAGAAAATGCAGCAAACACCACAGAAACAGGCCAGGCCCCACCGCTGCAATCAATTATTCTCCTGCGTCTGGTCTCAGACTTCAAGGTGGGATGGATCTGTGCTAAGGGAACTTCCACCTTTCCAACTCTATCCCAGGTAGCCCTGTTTTACAGCCCTGAGTTTCCGTCTCGTACAAGGCTGAGTATGAAGCGTGCGGCTGGGAGAGCCCCTGGGCCGGGCACCGCAGAAGCTTCACTTCTGAGCGCGGGCCGACCCAGCTCTCCCAGGTCACTCTCTTGCCCTCAGTCGAATCATGACTTGTGTTCTTTTGTCACATCATGTGACTTAACAGTACACAAAACGTGGCGTTCCTTCAGCGTCAACACTCTGCCCCAGCCTCCTGGCCAGCTCCAAATCACATCCCACCGCCATCACTGACTTCTGTGACAGCCGTCACCCCTTTCTGGGCTTTGAGGGGTGGGTGTAAATGCCCACACAGCAGCTTCAGCAGAGACCCCTAGGCCTGAGAAGCTTCCTGCATTTTCGGCCGCTGTTTTCCTCTGAACTTGCCACAGATGGGACTGGGGTCCTGAGTGTCGGCACACAGGTGTGGCCTTGCCTACGGTGTCTCTTCCATCATCCCAAAGGAATAGACCTGGGCTGGCTTTCCCAAAGGTGGGGGTGGATCTGCCCCGATGGCTTGCCTAGGTCCTGCCTGCTCTGGGCAGGACGCACACCCCATGCTGAGGGCCGGCCACAGAGGCATGGGGTGCAGAGCCACAGAGCAAACTGCAGCTAATTAGTTCATAGAAGAATTCGGCTCGCGACCTCAGCCCCTAGCACAGGCTCCAATCGACCAAGCTAAGTGGGTGTGGACTCAGGCATCGAGAACTGAAGGGCGCCAGGTCAGGGTGCATTCGGTGCGGGGTGGAGTCGGTTCCCGCAGGCGTCTGGGAGGCCCACTTGGCCCCAGTATCTGAAAACGGCGAATCAGCTCCAAGGATAGGGACTGCAGCCCGCCCTCCACAGATGGGGTCCAGGGCTTCTTACTGATCATCCAGGCATGGGAGGCTGATCACATCCGAGCTACGTTGTCTATAATCTTCACAGAAACGGCAGAAATAACCTGAGAGAGAGGAGCCATCTGAAAACTCATACATGTATAACAGACCGCCTGTCCTCAGGGGTCCCTGGAAGAAAGAACAACTGGAGTCGGGGCTCCGAGAAATTATTTGGAAAATGACAACCCGAGGGATGATCACACAACGTCGCATCCACTTTCAGCGTTTTCTTTCCAGCACAAAAACGCCCAGTCTGGAAAGGGGAATCGGAGGAAAATGGACCACGAAAACAAAGGTCCCGTTCCCTTTCCTTCGACAGCAGAGGCGCTGGATGGCGGCGTGTGCTGGCTCCTTGACTGGGGAGCCTCGTGTGCACCCCGTGCTGGCCTGCTAATGTGGTCGGACTGTGTCCCCACCCACCCCTCATCTCGAATTGTCCCATAGTCCCCATGTTGGGGAGGGACCTGGTGGGAGGTAACTGGATCACCGGGGGTGGGTAGCTCGTGATACCGCGTTCTCACGAGGCCTGACGGGTTTAGAAGGGGCTTTGCCCCGTTTGCTCAGCACTTCCCCTCGCTGCGCCATGTGAGGAAGGATGCGTTTGCTTCCCCTTCTGCAGTGATTGTAAATTTCCTGAGGCTTCCCAGCCTTGCAGAACTGAGTCTGTTAAACCTCTTTCCGTCATAAACCACCCAGTCCAGTGCGTCTTTATTTGAAGCGAGAACAGACTGATGCGCCTGCCCTGGCAGTGCTGTGGCACACGGGCTTAATTATTCATGCTCCCGTCTGAATGCGAAACGCACAGTGGACGCTCCCACACAGCACCGGAAGGGTCCTGAACACACAGCCTGGGACGCTCATCCATCCACGGCAGGAAGGCCCATCAAACGCGTGTCTGAGTGTGATGGCCAAGGGGAGCCGACAGCCGCAGCGCTGAACACCCATCGCACTGGGCTTCTTTAATCTCCTGTAAAGTCACGGCCCTCACCGCCACTGATTCTGAGCACACAGTGCCCTGTGGAGTCCACGTGAAAGCTGCCCGATCCTAGCTACAAAAAGTTGCAAAGAAAAGAATGACGGGGAGCAAGATTCCAGGAGCCCTCTACAAACAGCAGAGAAGACGCGGGCAGGGAGGCCTCTCCCACGGTGCGGCGGGGGAGGGGGTTTCCTCGATTCTGACTCTGCCCACGCCCACTTACTCAGAGCAGGAGTTTCCCATGTGGATTCCCACCCTACTTTTGAGTGACTCATTCAAGGCTGTTCACATGTCATCATTGTCCCAGGCTCTCTGAGGCTTGGAGGCTGCCCTGTTTTCCCTCAAGTAGGAAGGTGAAACCAGGAAGGCAGGTGTCATTCCAGAGGGCCGGGAGGCTGGCGGAGCGGGGATGCTCCCTCTCTCACTCTTTCTAGTGGAGCGTGGCTGCTGGCCCACGAGGAGTACATGCAGGATGCGTGGTGAAACATTTCCCACGTGGCTGGAGTTTAGGTGTGTCAAGATAGACACTGGTGGTCTAAGTGCAGAGGAGGAGAAGAGAGCTGGGGGGTGTGTGTTTACTTCTCCTTCCAGGGACTGTTCCTGAATTCTGCGTGTGGGCAGGGCACAGGCAGCTCAGCGTTAGGGCAGGGACCAATCTTACCACGTGACTAACCCGGACCAGCTGGTGAGTCAGCCCAGCCTATTCAGACAGGCACTGACCCGGCCTCAGGAGGCCACGTAGGGGGCCTGCCCCGCCTCCGGGCTCTCAGCGTCCGCACAGGGATGGACTGAGGGTGCAGTTCTGCAGCCCTGTGAACCCACGCCCCCCTCAACCCACTCATTTGCTGCAGGCTCAGGGCTGGGTCCAGCCTCTCCCACAAAAGCTGCGGCTGCAGGAACCTTCTGGCCCTGCAGGGACCGCATCGTCTTCAGCTCAGTGCTGGAGGGAAAGCACCTGGGACCAGGCCGGGCCCCCTCCCCTCAGCCCAGCCCCGCTCCCGGCAGAGGGCGTGAAGAGCAACTGACCCATGAAATGGGCCAGGGCTGAGCTGACCCCATGGCAGTGCAAACTGAGGCCCGGGTCTCAGCATTTCACCGATCCCACGGCAAACTGAGGCCTGGGTCTCAGCTTTTCACAGCAAACCCTGACCCCACACCTGGACGCCCTACAAAGCCCCTCTCACCGCACGGTGTTTGGAAATGTAAGTCCACGTGGTGACGGTGACACTCAGAAGAGAAACAGTCATGTTTAAAAACACGTAAGACACACAGAACCTCGGCCCGCTGAGGTTTCGTCATTAAGCGGGTGGCATGTTCCCGCAGCTTTGGCACAGACAGAGGACGGAGGAAGCCACGGAGCCTGGGCCAGCTTGAGGGGCGGGGGCTGAACACAGGTGCAACGGGCATGTGGGGGTGGCTGCCTGGGACTGGGTCTTCTGGGAGCAATTCTGGGGGAAATCCACCTGGATGCTACTTATGACTCCTGCGCGCTGGCGGATGCCCACAACCCTTCTGGGGTGTTGGGGGGCAGATGGGCAGGGGCTCAGCCATGGCCTCCAGGCCCTGCCCTGATGGAGACTGGCCTCTGCTGGGAGCGACATCTGAAGACGCCATAAAAAGGCCGGGGCAGTGACCTGTGGGCCTGGGGGCACATGGACTCCCAGCTGATGCTGCACATGGGTCACCCCACCAGGCGGGGTGGGCAGGGGAGCTTCCTCCAGGTCTAGGGGGCCAAGAGAGACCCTGGGCCCCATGCCCTACCCCCGTCCTCATCCTCTGTGTCTGGCAGGTAACCCAACGGAGAGAGAAGCAGAGAGTGGCTGTGACCTGGAGGCCATAGACATGCATTTCACACTAACCAGGGCCTCCTTGGGACGCCCCGAAACCTTCTTGTGGGAGACGGGCTGGTGTGTGAGCCGCTGCCTCCTGGATCTCCTGGGGTGGTGGCAGGTGAGCCAAGCCCCATCTCTCCCTCAAACTTTATTTGTGCTTATAGCTCGGGAGACCCCTCGGGGCCTGTCTGAGCTGCCAAGGGCTTGGGGGGCTGTTCCCCCTGGGCATCCCCCACTTTGCCCCTCAATGGATAAAAGCTGCTGGCAACATCGGTGCCCCCAGGACACTGATGGGCCTGGAGGTCTGGGAGGCGTGGGGCCCGCGCTGGGTTCCCCAGGCACCGCCCCACCGGGGTCTTGAGGCCAGCACAAGAAAGGCCCAGCCTGTCTGCCATTCGCGAATCTCAGCACTCAGAGTTCTGCCAAAGGAGAGAAGGAGCGGTAAAAAGCAGAAAGGACAGGAAGCTTCCAGCCTCCTTCACAAGACTTTGCCGTCAGAGACCTGGGAGAAGCGTGCCATCACCCAGTGTGACCAGAAACTGTCCCGGTTTTGGGAGGAGCTCTCCACAGGCCCCCATGGAACTGGAGCAGTCCCCAAGCTCCAAGCGGTCCCCCACGACCTTAGTGTCACCCCCAGAAGGGCCCAGCAGGCAGATTTCCCACTATGAGGAGCCACATGGATGAAGCCCAGTCCCCAGGCGTGCAGCCTGCTGGGCTGTGCCAGGAGGTGTGTGCTCTGGAGGCCTCCGGGGCCACCCACCTGCCATGCAGGAGGCTGCTGGGGACCCGTCTCTGCCACGTGGGAGGCCCCGAGGCCACGTCGCTGCGATGGTGGAGGCCGCTAGAGCCACCTCTCCAATGCTGGGGCCAGCTGCCTATAACTGTCTCCTTTCTCACAGACGCAAACCCATGCCTTCACCGAGGAACAAAGCCCACGTCCCTTCCTGCCTCCATCCCCCAAGCTGTCACCATAACAGTCACCACACGACAGTCAGAACGGTAGGATTTGAGCAGAATTGCTAGAATCTGGAAAGCGTCGCAGACATCTAGGTCTGTGGTCCCCTGAGGTCCCCAGCTTCTGATGGTGTGTGTGTGTGTGTGTGTGTGTGTGTGTGTGTGTGTGTGTGGTGTGTGGTGTGTGTGTGTGTGGGGTGTGTGTGTATATGTGGGTGTGATATGTGTGTGGTATGTGTGTATGATATGTGGGTGTGATATGTATGTGGCCAACTTGAGGTGACGTCGGCCTCTGATGGGGAAACCAGTTTCCTGGCGGCTGGTCCTCTTTGGTGAGAGTGAAGTCAGAGCTCCTGGGACTAATTCTGTTCACCTTTGAAGGACCCTTCAAAAGCAGCAAAACTGGCTGGGCCTGGTCCTCACAGCTGGCGGGAAGAAGCGCCCCGCCCGGCACGCTGGTGTCTTTGGGTCTCTGTGCCTGTTGGGCACGTTCCCTCCTGGTGGTCCTAGGCAGCCAGCCCCACCCTCGGACATCCAGGCCTTCTGGGCACAGACATCTTGTACAAGGTCAGAGAAACCGGTTTGGGGCTTCACAAGCCTCAGAAAATCAGCTCTCAGGAGGCTCGTGGGAGGTCTCCGGGGCCGTGTCTGCGCCTGTCCGAGAGAAAGGGGCGGCCTGGGCTTCTCTTTTCAAAAGTGCTGCCTGACCCCAGGGGAATCCTGTCGGCCACACATCAGGTGGCTCTGCGGTCCCCTGAGGTCCCCAGCTTCTGATGGGGTGTGTGTGTGGTGTGTGGTGTGTGTGTGTGTGGGGTGTGTGTGTATATGTGGGTGTGATATGTGTGTGGTATGTGTGTATGATATGTGGGTGTGATATGTGTGTGGTGCTGTGTGTGTAGTATGTGTGTGACATATGTGTGGGTTATGTGTGTGATATGTGTGGTTGTGATGTGTGTGGTATGTTTGTGTGTGTAGTGTGTGTGTATGTGGTGTGCTGTGTATGTGGTATATGTAGGGTGTGTGCAGGTCTGTGTGTGGTATGTGTGAGTATGTGTGATGTGTGGAGCACATGGTATGTTTATGTGTACAGTTTGAGTGGAGCAAGTGGTGTGTTGTGTGTGTGGTATGTGTGCAATGCACACACTGTGTGGTGTGTGTAGTGTGTGGTGTTTGTGTGGTGTGTGTGGTGTGTGTAGTTTGTGGTGTTTGTGGTGTGTGTAGTGTGTCTGTGTAGTGTGTGGTGTTTGTGTGGTGTGTGTGTAGTGTGTGGTGTTTGTGTGGTGTGTGTGTAGTGTGTGGTGTGTGTAGTGTGGTGTTTGGGTGGTGTGTGTAGTGTGTGGTGTGTGTAGTGTGGTGTTTGGGTGGTGTGAGTGTGTAGTGTGTGTAGTGTGTAGTGTGTGGTTTGTGTGGTGTGTGTGTAGTGTGTGTAGTGTGGTGTGTTAGTGTGTGGTGTTTGTGTGGCATGTGTGTGTAGTGTGTGGTGTGTGTTTGTGTGGTGTGTGTGTAGTGTGGTGTGTTAGTGTGTGGTGTTTGTGTGGCATGTGTGTGTAGTGTATGGTGTTTGTGGTGTGAATGTGTGTAGTGTGTGGTGTGTGTATGTGTGGTGTTTGTGTGGTGTGTGTGTAGTGTGGTGTGTTAGTGTGTGGTGTTTGTGGTGTGAATGTGTCTAGTGTGTGGTGTGTGTTTGTGTGGTGTGTGTGTGGTGTGTGTGTAGTGTGGTGTGTTAGCGTGTGGTGTTTGTGTGGCGTGTGTGTGTAGTGTATGGTGTTTGTGGTGTGAATGTGTGTAGTGTGTGGTGTGTGTATGTGTGGTGTTTGTGTGGTGTGTGTGTAGTGTGTGGTGTGTGTAGTGTGGTGTTTGGGTCGTGAGTGTGTGTAGTGTGTGGTGTGTGTAGTGTGGTGTTTGGGTGGTGAGTGTGTGTAGCGTGTGGTGTGTGTAGTGTGGTGTTTGGGTGGTGTGAGTGTGTAGTGTGTGGTGTGTGTAGTGTGTGGTTTGTGTGGTGTGTGTGTAGTGTGTGTAGTGTGGTGTGTTAGTGTGTGGTGTTTGTGTGGCATGTGTGTGTAGTGTGTGGTGTGTGTTTGTGTGGTGTGTGTGTAGTGTGTGGTGTGTGTGTAGTGTGGTGTGTTAGTGTGTGGTGTTTGTGTGGTGTGTAGTGTGTGGTGTGTGTAGTGTGTGGTGTGTGTTTGTGTGGTGTGTGTGTAGTGTGGTGTGTTAGTGTATGGTGTTTGTGGTGTGAATGTGTGTAGTGTGTGGTGTGTGTAGTGTGGTGTTTGGGTGGTGTGTGTGTAGTGTGTGGTGTGTGTAGTGTGGTGTGTTAGTGTGTGGTGTTTGTGTGGCATGTGTGTGTAGTGTGTGGTGTGTATTTGTGTGGTGTGTGTTTGTGTGGTGTGTGTGTAGTGTGTGGTGTGTGTAGTGTGTATTTGTGTGGTGTGTGTGTAGTGTGGTGTGTTAGTGTGTGGTGTTTGTGTGGTGTGTGTGTAGTGTGTGGTGTGTGTAGTGTGTGGTGTGTGTTTGTGTGGTGTGTGTGTAGTGTGGTGTGTTAGTGTGTGGTGTTTGTGTGGCGTGTGTGTGTAGTGTATGGTGTTTGTGGTGTGAATGTGTGTAGTGTGTGGTGTGTGTATGTGTGGTGTTTGTGTGGTGTGTGTGTAGTGTGTGGTGTGTATTTGTGTGGTGTGTGTTTGTGTGGTGTGTGTTTGTGTAGTGTGTGGTGTGTGTAGTGGTGACATGTGTAGTGGTGACGTGTGTGTACGTGGTGTGTGGGTGGCGGGCAGGATGTTGTTAACTTGCTCCTAAAGATGGTTTGGACTCAGGCCCTGGAGTTTCAGGAACAGTCAAGGAATTTTGGGGAAACCAGAATGAGGCTGGGCATGCTCTTGGGTGTTAAACTGTGTTACGTGTGAAGATCCGTGTTCAGGCCAGCAGAACAAAACAGGAGATTCAGGGATGACCCTGGCAGCACGTGGTCCTGGAGTGGATGACAAAGGGGGCACTGCGAACCCACGGGCACAGAAGAAAACACCCAATAAACACACGTGGGAAATTGTGTGAGGAAATGAAGTGAGATTCCAATGTTAAAAAATCTGCTACATCAACATCTAAGTAATAAACAATTTACCATAAGATAATTAGAAGAAAATATTAAATATTTGTTTATCTTGGGGTCAAGTTGTCACAAAACATAAGCTATTTTTTTTAATCCAGAAGCAAATTAAGTTTGCTATTTCTTGTTGGCAAATAGTACCTACAAATCAGTGAGGACACGGGACCGGGGTTTTCTCTGCTCGGGTGAAGCTCAGAGCTCAGGAGACATAAGTACGTGAAAAACGTTTGAGTCTGTGACGACTGAAAAATCAAAAGTTAAAACCATCACACCGGCAGAAGTTATAAAGTTTAATGACCTTTTTATACACTACTGTTAACACATGCAAACTGATAAAGCCTTTTGGAAAGTAATTTGGCAATAAAAATGCACATACTTTATGAGTAAAAAAAATCCCATTTCTTGTAATCTAATTGATAAAAATTGTAGCATAAGTGCACGTACGTGTATGAGAGCAGTCACTCCAGCGCTGCCCGCAACAGCAAATCATCGGGTGGGAACAAGCTTTTGCGGGGGGTATTTAAATATTTCATGTGACTAAGAAGAATGAGCTACGTCCATCTGCTGTGATGAGGAGAGAGAGTCCATCATTTGGATTTGTTCAGTATTTTCAGCAAATCGTGGAACAAGATGCAACACCTGATTCCATTTTTGAAACAAAACAGAACAAAATTCCACAGGAAATAACCACCCGCGTCTACATATTCGGTGTGTTTTATTTGCTTGGGAAGCGGGGAGGATGCTGGGCTTGGCTCTGAGGTCGGCACAGGCACGGGCGGATGGGTGCGTGTGCCCGGGTGCCTCTGCCTGCACACGCCTGCCCGACGCCGGCCCGCCCGCCCTACTCAGGGTGCCGAGAGCGGAGGGGCTCTGGGGCTTCATCCATATGCCTCCTAATCACCCCTTGACAAAAGCATCCTCTGGATTTTACATTAACCTGGCAACCAAAAAAATTTGAGGACTTTGAGCATCAACAATTCTTACACGTACTATGACAAAACCCAAAGTGTTCTTCTAGGAGGTTTCGTGGTACGGACATGCTTCCTGAGGACCTGCAGGTATCCCGTCTACAGCCGGCAATGCCACGCAGCACGCTCGAGCGCATCCCAGAGGGCAGGTCTGAGGGGCACACGTGGCTCCCCAAACTCATGGAGGTGTGTACAGCAAACATGCAGCTTTCCGAGCCAGTCATTCCTCAATAAAGTGCTCTGATAAGATAAAACCAGCCTGTCACATAGGAGGCCCCTTGCCAAGACAGCCTGTCCTGCCCGTCTTCTGGAGGTCACACTGCCAGTTTGTCAAAGTTGGGCAAAGTGGTCCCTGCCTGAAACTCTCTGGCCTTACGAAGACCCTTGCTGTTCACACGGCTCAATGGGGCAACTCTTACGGACCGTCTTGAGCTGCCTCATGGGCGGGGCTCATCCCCCACTTGCCTTCTGCAAGATGTGGTGCAGAACCTTTGACCTGCAGCCCGCGCCCAGTCAGCAAGCTGTGGCAAAGGCCAGGCGCCCGCAGCGGGACACCTGTGCCTGGTGTGCAGCGTGCTGGCCATACTCAGGACAGCCTGCCCTGGGGCATCTCCCTGAGTTTCAGCTCCCCAGGGTGACCTCTCCTGGGCCCCGTTTGCTGTGGCGGCTCTGGTGGACACTAGGCAGAGGGGAGCCCAGCTGAGGTCACCACATCCCAGCACCAGAACCTTTAGTGAGAGGGTGTGTTTTCAGCGATGCGGGTCCCAGACGGCATGGCTCCTGCACATCCACGGCCATTGGCCAGTCATTTGTGCCTGCTCCCCGGTGTCCCAAGTCACTCAGTAGGACCTTAGGGAAGCCGGGTGATCACAGAACACTTTGTAAGTAAATGAGGAACAGGCTTTTTCCGCTGGCTGCACTGCAAGAGACCTCTGCCCAGGCTGGGGGCGGAGGTCTCTGCTCCTACAGCCCACAGATGGGCCTACCTGGAGGCTGCCCTGTGGAGTGAGGAGTGGACCCAAGGCTGCCCCATGGAGTGAGGACCTGGGGCTGCCCTGTGAGGAGTGGACCCAAGACTTTCCAATGGCTGGGAGAGCTTGGGCACTTCTTATTCATGAGCTGTACATCCTGAAGCGTAGCCGGTAATTTAATGTGAGCAATCGATGGACACCGCACTTGAACTTCAAAGCATGACTGGGCGGATCAATCTCTCAGGGCTACTGGTGCCAAGTTTAAACCTCATCTCTTTTTCTAAAGTGGAGGCAAGGGACCCCAGTTTGGGATTAATCAGCAGTGATGAGCTTAAATAAATGAGATAAATTTTCTATATATCTTGTAAGGCTTTTTCTTTTCTCAGAATCAATGGGAGCCCTCTGCCATGCACTGTGCGGGGGGAGGGGGGGGCACAGCCGCCCAGCCAAGGCCCAGTCAGCTCCCTTTGCAAACACAGTGTTCGCTGAGAAGAATGTGACAGACAAATAAAAACGTAGTTTTCTAAAGGTGTTTTAATTTACTACATGAGGCGGACACTAGTCTCCAGGTCAAAGATGACCCTTGTGGTGCTAATAACCTTGACATTTTGGGGTGCTCTGTGGCCCCCCGGCACCCTGGGAGTACCCATGTTTCTACAAGTGGAGTTTGACTCTTGAATTGTTCAATTATGAATGGAATCACAGAAATTAGGCAGGAAAGGCTCTGAGGGGTCTCCAGAACCCACGTCCTCACTCTGGGGTGGGGGCGCGGGTGACCGCACAGTTCAGTCCCACGTGTGATTCTCAGGCACTCGCCCTCCAGCTGGCATGAGCCACAGTGGGTTCTGCCCCACGTGGAAAACACGCTGGCTTCTCTGGGTTTTAAGTGACCTGTCAGCAGCACGGAGGCTCAGGAGGCCCTGGGGGCACTTAGGGAACCACCAATGGACCGAGGCCGCGGCGTTGGGTGGGGTGCCCGTTTCCTTTCCCTCCCATGGCTTAGAACAATAATCTCCTGACTTCCAGCAGAAGTCAGCTCCCTCCTTTGTCTCTTCCGCCTTGCAGGGACTGCAGGGCTGACCTGCCTCACTGGGCCCCGCGTCTGCCAGAGCCAGGCCCCAGGTCAGGGCTTTCAGTGTTTCTGAGGCCACCCTGAGGGCCCCCCAGCCCCAACGTCCAGTCTGCCTTTGGGCCTCGGCAGCACACCCTGAGGGGCCAGGAGGAGCTTGGGGTCCAGGTGTCTGGGAGAGGCCCAGAGTCTCCCCCTCATTCTCTGCTCTGTCCCGGCTCACACCTCCCTGCTCCACCCCGACTGCCTGCTCTGGTTCTGCAGCTAGCCAGTGGCCTATGGGCACTCGGGCTCCACAACAACGGCAGCCAGCGTCTCCCTCTGAAAGCCCATTGTGTCTGCCCCTATTCTGTGAAGCTTCAGTGCTTTCGGATAAGTATGAAAATAGGATCTCCCTCTCTCTGTGAGTGAAAGGCAGGCAATTATACAACAGGACTATCACCCTCGCCGCTGCTGCTTTGTTTAAATGTGGGGATTGGGTTTCTGCATCGCCTCTGTGAACACCCAGTAAAACCCTAAGTGGGGAGAATCGGTGCCTTCTGTATTTTACCTTTTTCATTGTGTCACTTATTGCAAAGCAGCTTGAGGAGCCTGAAGACACCCAGGCTGACACGACACTGTGGAGTTGTGGGGCCAGCTCCCAGCAGGCCAGAGCGCCTCCTTCCCTCCCAGCAGGACAGAGCGCCTCCTTCCCTCCCAGCAGGACAGAGCGCCTCCTTCCCTCCCAGCTACCTTTGCCCGGGGAAACCTCTCTGAAATATCACAAGCGCAATGTAAATCACTGAATACTTCATACCTGCCCGCACTCACTGCCATGCCTGTCACCACAGTCGGGTGCATATGAGGAGGGGTTTCCACGGAAAGGGGTCAGCATGCTTCCCTCACTTAGTGGCGATGCCAGGGTAAAGTTACGAGACTTCCTCTAAGGCACCGATCCCAGAGCTGCACCTCGCGGACCCTCACCTGTGCACCTGGGAGGCACCTGGGGGCAGAGGGTGGGGCTCAAGCTGGAAGCCCCTCACCTGTGCAGCTGGGAACTCCTGGGGGGGGGGGGCTCAAGCTCGAAGCCCCTCACCTGTGCATCTAGGAGGCAACTGGTGGGTGGTTCAAGCTGGAAGCCCCTCACCTGTGCACCTGGGAGGCACCTGGGGGTAGAGGGTGGGGCTCAAGCTGGAAGCCCCTCACCTGTGCAGGTGGGAACTCCTGGGAGCTGCTGCAAAGCTGGCTCCAGCCACAGTGTGAAGTCCGACTCCATGTGGGGCCTCAGCACCGTCTGCTGGCTCACCCTCCCCGGGTGGGCTGAGGCTGGGACCCACCACTCTTCACTCCCAGCCTCTTCCCAGGTGCAGTCTGTCTGCGGTTCTTGGAGTTCTGCACTCAGCGGTCACTGATTCACAAGTCGCCTGAGAAAGTCCTTCCCACCACTTCCTCTGGCATTTGTTCAAATGCGTTGCTGAGGGGACTGCACATTTATCAGGGAACTCGATTCATTTTCAAGCTATTGGTAACAACAAAGTGCTCCCCCACCAAGCAAGGTCCACTCTGGAGGCGTTTGCAAGAGAAAGTGCTTGTGGTCACCCCCAGAGGGTTCCTGAGCCTGCGGAGGAGGCGGGAGGCAGAGGAGGTGGTGCCTGCAGGGCTCACCTGGTGTAGGTTCTGAGAGCCAGCCAGCCCATCGATTCACCGGGGGACCACAGACACACCCTGGCCTGCCTGACAGAGGGACCCTATGATGCAGAACAGAAGACATATGTGATGGTGAAGCCCTCTGAAACCCGGGGCCAAGGCCACACATGACCGCCATGATGGAGAGGGAGCAGGCGCCGAGGTGAACTGGGGGAGGTCCGCGTGCATACCCCTCCTTCCCCTGGCTGGAGAAAAATCCCAGCACCGTTAAACAGCAAATAAACACACGTGTCCCAGGATGTGAGATTCAGCTTCCACGTCAACCAGAGGGACCTGCCCAGTCCCATCTACTTTCCATCTAAATTACATAAACGTCCTCCTTAGAGAGGCAGGACGAAAGATCAGCCTTGAGGTTATTTTGTCTGCAAGTGTTGATGAGAGGGCTTACGGCTCTTCTTTCCAGTGAACTTCCCTAACTGCTGGGGTCCCCTGTGCTAAGCGCTGGCCTTTCCTATTCATTCCCAACTCTCACATTTTACGAGGATGGTGGCATCCCGGGGGCCCAGCCTATCTACACTTGATAGTAGACAGCTCTGCTGCCCCTGCGGGGGAAACGGGCAGCTCCGAGCTCACTGGGCGCTGTTTACGGAAAGCCTGCCTGTGGAAGCCACAAAAGAAATTAGCTGGGCATGGTGGCGGGCACCTGTAGTCCCAGCTACTTGGGAGGCTGAGGCAGGAGAATCGCTTGCTCCTGGGAGGTGGAGGTTGCAGCGAGCTGAGATTGTGCCTCTGCGCTCCAGCCTGGGTGCCAGAGTGAGACTCTGTCTCAAAAAAATAAATAAATAAAAATAAAAAAGAATTACTTCTCTGTCTTTTGGAACGTGAAATTGCCTCTGAGACAAACCTGTTATTTGTCACCTCCAGAAGATGACAAGGATGCCTCTGTGACCTTTGTCCCCATGCTAAATATTTTGTCACCACACTGGTTTCTTGTTTGCGTCAGGAACAGACCAGCCAGTTCTCCCATCTGGCTGTATAGTCATCAGCAGTGGCCCCTGCACAGACACAGACACACACCCCCTACACACAGGCAGACACACACACATGGACACATCCAGACACACCCACACACACACCCTCCACACATGCAGACACACACACACAGACACACACCCTATACACACGCAGACACACCCTCCACACACCCTCCACACACACATACACACCCTCCACACATGCAGACACACAGACACATGGACACACCCAGACACACAGACACACACACACCCTCCACACATGCAGACACACACACACAGACACACACACCCTATACACACGCAGACACACAGCCTCCACACACCCTCCACACACACATACCCTCCACACATGCAGACACACACACACAGACACACAGACACACACACACACCCTCCACACATGCAGACACACAGACACAACCATACAGGCACACACACCCTCCACACATGCAGACACACAGACACATGGACACACCCAGACACACAGACACACACACACACCCTCCACACATGCAGACACAGACACACAGACACACACACCGTATACACACGCAGACACACAGCCTCCACACACCCTCCACACACACATACACACCCTCCACACATGCACACACACACAGACACACAGACACACACACCCTCCACACATGCACACACACACAGACACACACACCCTATACACATGCAGACACAGCCTCCACACATCCTCCATACACACATACACACCCTCCACACATGCAGACACACAGACACATGGACACAACCAGACACACAGACACACACACACCCTCCACACATGCACACACACACAGACACATGGACACACCCAGACACACACACACAGACACACACCCTACATACATGCAGACATACACACGGACACACCCAGACACACATACCCACCCTCCACACACACACACACCCACACACAGACACACACACAGACACCCTCCACACACACAGACACATGGACACACCCAGACACACACACACACCCTTCACACAGCCTCCACACATGCAGACACACACAGATACATTGACACAGACACACGGACACCTACACACACCCTTCACACACCCACACACAGACACATGGACACACCCAGAAACACCCAGACACACACACACAACCTCCATACATGCAGACACACATACATGGACACAGACACACAAAGACACCTACACACACACAGACACATGGACACACCCAGACACACATGCACACCCACCACACATGCACACAGATGGACACACCCAGACATACAGACACAGAGACCTGCACACACCCTGCACACACCCAGACACACACAGACACATGGACACACCCAGACACACAGACACACACCCCCCACAGGTAGCCACACACGAACACACACGGACACACGGACACACACAGCCACACGTGGACACTGACACACCCCCACACCCCCCACACATGCAGATACACACACACACAGACACACACCCTCCACACATGCAGACACAGACAGCCTCCACTCATGCAAACAGATACATGGACACACCCAGACACATACAGATACTTACACCCTGCACACACCCAGACATACACCACACACAGCCACACATGGACACACGGACACACAAACACATGTGGACACACACAGACACACATGCACCCACACGGACACACACAGATACACACAGACACACATGGACACAGACATGCACCCACCACACACATGGACACAGATACACACAAGTAGACACACATGGACACACACAGACACACACGTCATTGGTCTGAGAATGCTGCCTCCATTCTGTTCACACACACCTCCACACACCTTCCATACACACACACACAGACACACGCGTGTTGCTCTGGTCTGAGAATGCCACCTCCTTCCCATTCACACACACACACACACACAGACACACATGCGTGCATTGCTCTGGTCTGAGAACGCTGCCTCCATTCTGTTCACACACACCCTCCACACACCTTACACACACACACACGTGTTGCTCTGGTCTGAGAACGCCGCCTCCATTCCGTTCACACACACCTCCACACACACACACACCCACACACACACACGCACGTTGCTCTGGTCTGAGAACGCCGCCTCCATTCCGTTCACACACACCTCCACACACCTTACACACACACACAGACACACCGCCTCCATTCCGTTCACACACACCTCCACACACCTTACAGACACACACAGACACACACACACAGACACACACGCGCGTTGCTCTGGTCTGAGAACGCCGCCTCCATTCCGTTCCCCTGGCTGGTTATTTCTCCTAATCACAAAACCCACCCCTCATCTTAATAATTCTCCCGAGAGTGATATTTACACCCTGTAATTAGAACTTTATGTTCATTTTATTAATTATCTTTTTTGCCTGTTGATGTGAAAGAATCTGGGGCCGAAAGTATCAGAGACGGCGCTGCACACTGAACCGTGGCTATTACTCAATCAGCAGCTCCTGCTGGGGGGTGCCCCTCCCCTCCTCTGCCTCCCGCCAGCCCCTCCCTCTCTTCCTCCACGTCCCACCCGCCCTGCTCAGGGACTCCTTCTTCTCAGCACCTGTGCCCTCCGGTCGCTGTCCCGGGAAGGCAGCAGGAGAGGAGACCCCGGTACCCTGTCAGGGACTCCCCTTCTTCTCAGCACCTGTGCCCTCTGGTCGCTGTCCCGGGAAGGCAGCAGGAGAGGAGACCCCGGTACCCTGTCAGGGACTCCCCTTCTTCTCAGCACCTGTGCCCTCCGGTCGCTGTCCCGGGAAGGCAGCGACTCCCCTTCTTCTCAGCACCTGTGCCCTCCGGTCGCTGTCCCGGGAAGGCAGCGACTCCCCTTCTTCTCAGCACCTGTGCCCTCCGGTCGCTGTCCCGGGAAGGCAGCAGGAGAGGAGACCCCGGTACCCTGCTCAGGGACTCCCCTTCTTCTCAGCACCTGTGCCCTCTGGTCGCTGTCCCGGGAAGGCAGCAGGAGAGGAGACCCCGGTACCCTGTCAGGGACTCCCCTTCTTCTCAGCACCTGTGCCCTCCGGTCGCTGTCCCGGGAAGGCAGCGACTCCCCTTCTTCTCAGCACCTGTGCCCTCCGGTCGCTGTCCCAGGAAGGCAGCGACTCCCCTTCTTCTCAGCACCTGTGCCCTCCGGTCGCTGTCCCGGGAAGGCAGCAGGAGAGGAGACCCCGGTACCCTGCTCAGGGACTCCCCTTCTTCTCAGCACCTGTGCCCTCCGGTCGCTGTCCCGGGAAGGCAGCAGGAGAGGAGACCCCGGTACCCTGTCAGGGACTCCCCTTCTTCTCAGCACCTGTGCCCTCCGGTCGCTGTCCCGGGAAGGCAGCAGGAGAGGAGGCCCGGTACCATCTTTGATACCACCTCTGTGGCCAGGGTGCGCCCCCTCCTCCTTTCTTCTCCAAGTTCCAGATTTGGCCCAAAAAGGTGACCGAATCATGTGGCAAGCCCTTCAGGCAGGACAACCCCATCGGGTTGGAGAGGCAGCGGCCGGGGCTGGGCCTGGCCACCATCGGGGTGGGGACAGCAGGAGCGTCCTCTTGGGGAGGAAGGGCCGGGGGAGGCGCAGGTGGGAAGTGCCGGACAGCGATGGGTGGGAAATGGGCTCCCGCTGCACCAGGGTTTCAGCAGCCCTGCTCTCTGCGGTCAGCCTTGGACCTGGGCTGGCCTGGCCTTCGTCCCTCCCAGGCTCCAAAGACCCCACATCACCATCTCTTGCCTCGAGCGTTCCCCACGCTGAATGCGTCTTCCTCTAGGCGCTTAGTCAACGTCTCCACTGCAGGCCCAGTGTCACCTGGCCAAGCAGACGCTTCATTTCCCCACCAGAGCAGAGCCCAGGGCCTCCCTCTGACCCCGCCTAGGACCTCTGTCGACAAACACCCAGGGCCCTCCTCACCCTGGGATGTGCAGAGCAGGTGCTGCCCCAGCTCTGACCCCCACACTGCCCCTCCCACCAGCAGGGCCTCCACCCCACTCGAGCTGCTCACCGGTGCTCTGAGCATGGAGTGAACTTTCTAAGTCATGATTTAAGTCCCGTTGCTCTCCCTCTGGGAATGTCTGCTGGCTTTGCACCCACCAAGGACAGGATCCACAGCCCTCAACACACGGTGTCACCAACCACCTCCTGGGCCAGCTGTCCCTGAGAGACTCCACAGCTGCCGCTCAGCCTCTGTGTTTCTCCTCGGAGTCTTTCCGGGCTGGGCTTCTCGCCTCGACGCTCAGAGGTCACCTCCCCTCAGCACCCCCTTCCGTCCCTGAGCCCTCTTTTCCTTTCTTTACATCATGTCTTACCGGAAAGCACCTGGTCACTTTAGTGCCTCTCCCACCTCCGTGATGACAGCACTCCTAGCACGCTTCCCCCCTGCACCCCCAGCTCCCACAACAATGTCCAGCCCCCAGAGCGACTCCACGACCCTCTGCCGAGCCAAGGACTTGTGTGTGGGCCTCCCAGGCTGCCACGCTGTTCCTCCTGGGAGCACCGTCATGTGGATTCGCTGTAGAAATAGAGGTCGTGTTTCCACCTCCTGCACCCTGTTCACTTAATATTTAATCAACACCTTATGAGAGAGAGAGAGAGATGGGGGGGAGAGAGAGAGAGAGAGAGAGAGAGAGAGAGAGAGAGGGTCTTTGCTTTGAGATTCTGATTTAAAGTTCCTTTGGATAAAAAGTGGGATTGCTGAATCACAGGATATTAAAATATGAAAACCCAATGCCCAGTTCACCGCTTGCCCTTCGTGGCGCTGCTTATGGGATGTTACAGTGCACCTTGCACCTCTCACCTGACCCCGATACTCGGTAGAAGTTTCGCCAGAAACCAGGCCCAGACTGGAAGTGTCACCGCCCCACTCAGCGCTGCTGAGCTGTCTCTCCCCTTTGTTAGGAGCAGCGGCGGCGGCCAGGACGAACGCCCTCACTTGCGGAGCACGGCTTTCCTGTCTCCAGAAAGAGCTGTCGAGGTTCATTCACTCACGGGGACCCTTTGCATTGCAAGAACGCATCGCGAGAGCTGTGTGTAGACCCACGCGCGGGGCTGTCATCCGTCCCGAGAGCAGCTGCACAGACTGTTCTTTTAATGTCAGATTCCATATGAAACCGCGCAAATCCCCATTTCTGCCCCACTGGGTTGAGAAATCTGTGAGTGATAGAGTAGAGGAAAAACATCTCAGCCTGCATGAAAACAAACATTATCTTAGAAGAAGGAGAGAGCAAATGTTTTAAAGGCCTAAAAATAATTGTTTACTCTGGGGAAAAATTTGATGGACACGCTACGATTTATTGCCAAATGATATTTAAGAAAAATTCACAGGAGTGGTGGCTGCCGAACGCCTCCGCCAAGGCTTCTGGGAAGGAAAAGCACCCACTTAGCAGAAGAACAGAACAGCCACGCAGGAAGCGCTTCATCCGTGGCTCCTGTGTCTCCCCCAAAACACACGTGGCTTATTAGAAACTTACAGGAAAACAACACAAACTTATTCGCTTACTGTTTTGGAGGCCGCAAGTCGAAACAGGTTTCACTGAGCTGACGTCAGGGCGCGGTGGGCCACACTCTGGGGGGCTGCTAACCTTCCCCGGCTCGTGGCACACGGCTGCATTTCTAGGTGTGCGGATCCTTCCTCCACCTCCACGCCGGGCATGGCGTTGCTCCCCGACTCCACTCCCTTCACAGGGCCTCCACGTCCATGTGCGAAGAATGTGTAACGAGGTCCCCCGTTTTGACAGCTTCCTGAGTGCACGGCCGGTACTGTTAGCTATCCACTGTACGGCAGATTTCGGGAACGCATTGAGGCCGCGCTGCTGAGAACTCGTGCACTCAGAACCCATCTTCCCAGGCCTCCCCCAGCGCCAGCCTCTGTCCTCCTCGCTTCTTCTGCGTGTTCAGTCGTCATAGATCCCACATTTCAGGGATGTCGTGCAGCATCTGTCCTGGGCCTGGCTATTGTTTCATGTGAAACCATTTCATCCAGGTTCACCCCTGTTGTTGCAACTGGCAGGCTGCCCTTCCTTTTCTAAGGCTGAATGGTGTCCGCGGTGTGTGTGTCCCACTCCTTCCTTTTCTAAGGCTGAATGGTGTCCGCGGTGTGTATGTTCCACACTTTCCTTTTCTAAGGCTGAATGGTGTCCGCGGTGTGTGTGTCCCACTCCCTCCTTTTCTAAGGCTGAATGGTGTCCGCGGTGTGTATGTACCACACTTTCCTTTTCTAAGGCTGAATGGTGTCCGCGGTGTGTGTGTCCCACTCCCTCCTTTTCTAAGGCTGAATGGTGTCCGCGGTGTGTATGTACCACACTTTCCTTTTCTAAGGCTGAATGAATGGTGTCCGCGGTGCGTGTGTCCCACTCCCTCCTTTTCTAAGGCTGCATGGCGTCCACAGTGTGTACGTTCCACTCTTTCCTTTTCTAAGGCTGAATGAATGGTGTCCACGGTGCGTGTGTCCCACTCCCTCCTTTTCTAAGGCTGCATGGCGTCCACGGTGTGTATGTTCTACTCTTTCCTTTTCTAAGGCTGAATGAATGGTGTCCGTGCTGCGTGTGTCCCACTCCCTCCTTTTCTAAGGCTGCATGGCGTCCACGGTGTGTATGTTCCACTCTTTCCTTTTCTAAGGCTGAATGAATGGTGTCCGCGGTGCGTGTGTCCCACTCCCTCCTTTTATAAGGCTGCATGGCGTCCACGGTGTGTATGTTCCACACTTTCCTGCCTGCTCATCCCTGGGGGACACCTGCTTCCATGTCTTGGTTCTTGTGTTGAACTCAGGAGTGCACACATCTCTTTGAGATCCTGATTTAAGTTCCTTTGGATAAATATCTGGAAGTGGGACTGCTGAATAATATGGCGGCTCTGTTTTTAATTTTTTTGAGGAAAATTCCTGCTGTTTTCTATAATGGTTGCACCAATTTATATTCCCACCAAAAGCATGTAAGTGTCCAGTGTCTGCACATCCTCACCAACACGTGTCCTTCTGCTCACAGCACCTGAATAGGTGCGGAGAAAGCGTCCAGTCTCTGCACATCCTCACCAACACGCGTCCTTCTGCTCACAGTGGCTGACCAGGTGCGGAGAGGCATCTCACTGTGGCATCTCATCAGTGATGCTGAACCCCTTCCATGTACACTGTGTTCGCCATTTTTATGCCTTCTTTGGAGAAATGCCCATTCAAGTCCTTTGCCCATTTTAAAATCAGGTTATCGTTATTATTTGCTATTTAGTTGTAGGAAGTCTCTATACAGTTTAATTTATTGTTATTTTTAAAGAGAGAGTCTTGCCCTGTGGTCCAGGCTGGAGTACAATGGCGTGATCTTGGCTCATTGCAACCTCCCCATCCTGGGTGCAAGTGATTCTCCGGCCTCAGCCTCCCAAGTAGCCGGTATTACAGATGTCTGCCACCATGTCTGGCTAAATTTTATATTTTTAGTAGAGACAGGTTTTCACCATGTTGGCCAGGCAGGTCTCAAACTTCTGATCTCAAGTGATCCACCCACCTCAGCCTTGCAAAATGCTGGGATTACAGGTTTGAGCCACTGCACCCAGCTGCCTATACATTTAAAATATTAACTCCTTACTGGTTGTGTGGTGCAAACACTTCCTCCCCGGAGACCAGCAGGGGGTGCAGAGACCACCCACCCACCATTCACCGCCCCTTCCACATTTCCTCATCTGTGCAGGAGCTCACTGGTTTCACGTAGTCACATGTGTTCACGTTTGCTTGGGTGCTTATGTCTTTGGTGTCAGATCCAAGAAACCTTTGCCTAGACAATCCTCATGATGCTTGCCCCATGTTTTCTTCTAGTACTTCTATGGCTTCTAGCCATATGTTTCAGTCTCTAGCCTGTATCGAGTGAGCTTCTGTGGATGTGAGATGAGGGTCCGACGCTGTTCTTCTGCATGTGGGCATCCAGTTTTCCCAGCACCAGTGAAGAGGTGATCCTTTCCCACAGTGCATTCTCTGCAGGCTTATGAAGGAGCACTTGGCAGAGCATGTGTGTTATTTCTGGACTCTCTGTTCCACTGGTCCATATGTCTGTTTTTATGCCAGTAGCATACTGTTTTAATAACCATAGCTTTGTAATATAGTTTGGAATTGGGAAGTGTTGCATGATTTTTTAACTGGAGCTCTGGGCAAGTTTTTTTGTGATGGCAAAACAGGTCAACTTTTCTTTTTGGTGTAACTTCTTCATTGCTAACTAACATTTTCCTTAGACAGTGAAATAATACACATTTTCTAAACGTTCCTTAAGAGAAGCTATTTAAATTATTTAGTACAAACATTTGCAAGAGTAGATATTGATGTATCCTTATTATATTTAGAAGTTAAAATTAAAGAGGATCTTATGGGATATTTAAATATTGTGCAGTAAGGGAGTCCTTAAGAAACAGACGCAAGCCTTTGTATAAGAAGCGTCTAATTCCTCACCCTGTGTGGATGGGCCTGGTTACACAATGCCCCCATGAAGTCATAGTTTGGTGAAACACAGCTCTTAAGAGAGCTGAGCTCTTAATATTGGAAAGGATTAATGTCCTACTTCATGAAACAATTTGCAAAGGCTGGGAATTTTTCTTCCACATCTGTGAGAACTGCTTGCGTCTGTTTCTTAAGGACTCCCTTACTGCACAATATTTAAATATCCCATAAGATCCTCTTCTCTCCACACACTTCTTTGTTCATCGTGTCTCTGCTGAGGACTCACAATATGTCAGACCAGGGTCTAGGGACTGCAGTGGTGAACAAGACGGGCCTGGTCCCTGTGCACGGAGCTTCCATTCTGTAATTATGTAGATGCTCTCAGAGTGTGCTAAGGTCCCAGCCAAATAGCTCTGAATGAGGGGCGACATGCAGGGTGAGGATCCACACATGTGCACACATACACACGCTCGCATATGTATGCACACATGCTTGCGCACACAGGCACACAGTCTCCCCTCTGACCCTTTTCGCCCTACCAGGTGACCAACAGATGACACAGAGACACCCTCGCACCATTCAACCAGATACGATGCCTTCTGACGAGGGATGAGTTTTGCAGACAGCTCTGACGTCATGTTCCCCTGTCTCCCACCCTCCCAGTCCTACCTCCTCCCACCCTCAGGTCTAGGCCTCACTCGGGAGTGAAGGCTCGTTCTCACCATGTTGGTGGGATCCATGCTCCCCTCTCGCTGGGCAGTGCCCTCGCCGGCCCTGCTGCCCCTGAGCCTTCTCGCTGGGCAGTGCCCTCGCCGGCCCTGCTGCCCCTGAGCCCTCTCGCTGGGCAGTGCCCTCGCCGGCCCTGCTGCCCCTGAGCCCTCGGAGGGTGAGACAACAAGTCCTTTTAAAACACCTTTCAAATGCGCAGCATTAATAAGCACTGTGGGGGAGGGGAACGGAGACTCCTAGAGAAGGAGTTTCCTTAGTTCTTACTGGAATCTGCTATTTTCTGCTTTTCATGGAAAGAGTATGTGCCATCAGCAGCTGGCACAAAACCACCTGCGCCGTCGCCAGCCTGCACATGCACAGCCATGGTGTGTGGAGAAGCAGCCCCGCCAGACCCCACTGCTAAGACAGAACAGGACAGAGCCAGCCCCACGCACTTGGGTCTCTCCTGCCTCAGAACAAATCCAGGCTCACACAGACACAGGCACTCTGTGTCCCCCAGGTTGGGGCTTCTGGGGCCTCTGGCTGTGTCTCTCTCCCTTTCAAACTGCTTCCGTTCTGCTTTGCAAAACACTGCCTGGTCTTTTTATTGAAGTTACTTTCTTGGGTTAATGAAGATTCTTCTCTTACTCAAATATTGACCAAGGCCTGCCCTGCCCCCACCCCTTAACCGGTAAACAGGCTGTGGAGTCATCACCTGACACCAAACATGACATTACCGACTTCCAACCACGAGTTTACGTCTGATACATGTTCCCTGCGTCTAATTCTCATCCCTGCTGCCCATTTAAATTCTTTGCATGTTTTAAAATTTTATGTCTTCCTTTCCCATCTCCCTGAATTTTACTCCAGCCTAATTTATAAGAAAAGTGTGCTTTGAACTTTTAACTAGGATGTTGGAGAATAAGCCGCCTTTCATTCCTGATGAGCTGACATGCTTTCCCTTTTCTTCAAACTTCAGTTGTTGATGTGTGTGTGTGTACACACACACACACACACGGAGGAGAATAGGTAGCTCTTCTATGCTTCTTAAATTAAAACACCTTTCAAACGCACAGCATTAACAAGCATGTGGGGAAGGGGAACGGAGACTCCTAGAGAAGAGTTTCCTTAGTTCTCACTGGAATTTGCTATTTTCTGCTTTCCATGGAGAGTATGTGAGAGCACCACTACAGCTGTCCGCTATCCTGTGGCTTTTGTGGGTATTTCCAGGCAGAGAGAGACTGAGTCTAGTGTACAGAGCTGCACCCCCTGCCACATCAGGCAGCTCAACCCTCCGAGAGCTCAGGGGCAGCAGGGCCGGCGAGGGCACTGTCTGGCGAGAGGGGAGCATGGATCCCACCAACTCGGGCTGCTCGTTGCTGGAGAGACACAGCCAGAGGCCCCAGGAGTCCCAACCTGGGGGACACGGAGTGCCTATGTCTGTGTGAGCCTGGATTTGTTCTGAGGCAGGAGAGACCCAAGGGCATGGGGCTGGCTCTGTTCTGGGTTAGCAGTGGAGTATGGCAGGGCTGCTTCCCCATATACCATGGCTGTGCGTGTGCAGGCTGGTGACGGCACAGGTGGTTTTGTGCCAGCTGCTGATGCCAAGTGCACATGAAAGACTCACTCAGCCTCTTTGTGAAGGGGTGCAGGAAGGTGTGCACAGCGTAAAAAACAGAATGTCATAGGCAGCAAAAAAGTGTGTGTGTGTCTGTGTGTGTGTGTGACAGTGTGAAAGTGTCTGTGTGTGTCTGTGAGTGTGTGTGATTGTGTGTGTGTGACAGTGTGAAAGTGTGTGTGTGTGTGTCTGTGATTGTATGTGTGTGTGTGTGTGTGTGAGAGAGATATGCACACAGGTCTACTATTCCTTATCTGAAGTGACTGAGCCCAGAAGTACCCCACTGCTGAGCATTCCCAATACAAATATCTGAAATCCAAGATACTCCAAATGAGCATTTTCCTTTAGGGTCACACCTGTGCTCAAGAAGTTTCCGATTTGGTGGTATTTCAGATTTTAGGTTTGGGATGCTCAGCTTGTACATACTTGTATTTATGTGTATATATGTATATCTACAGATGTAGTCATGTATGTGTGAAAACAGGCATATATGTCCATATAGATGTATGTATATATATGTGCGCATGTGTCTATAGATGTCTATGTGTGTATACATATATGTGCGTGTAATGTGTGCAGTAGAGGCATATGCGTGTGTGTCTCTGTAGTGTATACATAGATGCATGTGCGCACTTGTACGTATGTGTGTAATAGATGTACATGCATATATAAAGGCATGTCTGTGTGTGCATGTGCACATATGTGTGTGTGTATTATAGATGCATGTACATGTCTGTGTGTATATATATATACGTGTGTAGATGTGTCTATATGCATGTATATTTGTGTGCATGTGTATATATAGATGTTATATGTATATACGTGTTATAGATGCATGTGTGCATGCGTGTCTGTGCATATGTATATATGTGCATATGTATGTTTATATAGATGTACGTCCATGTATACATGTGTATGTCTGTATGCATATGTATATATGCATATGTGTGCATGTTACAGATGCATGTCTGTGTACCTGCATATATATGTATGCATCTATGTGTGTGTGTGTGCACGTGTCTGCATGTAGATGCATGCCTGTGTAATGATGTATATGTGTATATGTGCATATACATGTATGTGTGTCTGTGTGTGTACATAAAGATGCATATGTGTGTATAGAGCATATACATGTCTGTGTGTATGTGTCTGTGCATATACACATATGTGTATGTGTGTATAACTGCTTCCATCTTCTGCCTCTGCATTCTCAATGGCAGGATAATTGGAAACTGTTCGTTCTTTCTGAGGTGCCCGGAATCATTTGGGTGGCCTGCCAGTTTCCCAGAGCTCTCTGGGTTGAGGCACGGAGGGTCTCACATCCTGGGAACCTGTCAGTACAGGCAGACCTGGGGCCAGTGGTCTGCATGGACAAAATGGGTACTTGGAGGGCCACAGGCAGGGCCAGCTCCTCTCTCTTCTCTGCATGCACAGCCTCCATCCCATCAGAATTGCATCTTGGCAGTGCCAAGCTCAGGGCTGCCCTGGGCGCCCCTCTGCACACCAGCTCCTCTGTTCACGGAGAGCTCTGAACCCTCAGGGTCCACTTCCTTCTCCTAGCAGAAAGCTGACTCTTCCCTCTCCCGGACCCCCAGTTCTCTGCTAGGTTTGGCCAGGCTGGTGTCTTGGACATGATATTCTGGGAGGAGAGGCAGAAATGGGGCCCTTCTAGTGTAGCAGGCAAAGCTGTAGGTGGGCAGTTCGCACCACCAGGGAACTGTGCCCGAGGATACACATATTCCCATGGCAGCGGGCTCTGTCAGCTTGCAGGTGCCCGGCCCTTTCCTCGCCCTCTTGAGATGGGTCGGGGCAGACAGAGTAGAAATGGCTTCCTGGCTGACCAGGAAATCCTGGTGCATGGGACAGTGAAGCCACATGATGCCTGCTTAGAGGGATGGCACTGCACTCATGTGGCAGCAGAACAGAGTGTGGGTTCAGAGAGCGGGAACAGCACTGCCTGCCTTTGTCATGCTGTGGCCAAGGTTTAGGAATCCACAGCTGTCTCTCTGATCCCAGGAGGATGTAGCCTCAGACCTGGGGTTGTGGGGAGGGAGGAGGTGGCCCCTGGGACCAGCAAGAGCCCAGTGGGCAGGCACCTTTCTGTATGGCCAGGGAACTGCTCGCATTTTGACTCTGTCTGCCTGGCCTGATTCATCACAGGAGGGTGAGGGTAGGACTGCATACCTGAGAGCTGACAAACCCGGCAGGTCACGGAGCTCTGCACTGGGCACTGCAGGGTGCTGTCCGCTGCAGAGACAGGACACAGGACACTGCCCCTACAGGTGCCTGCGGACCAGCTGCCTTCACTGTGGCCCGTCAGTAGTTCTGGGGACAGTGGCTTCCTTCCAGGGCAGAAGCCAAGATCCAGGGTCTGTGGAGCCTCTCCTGGCATATGAGGCTCTGACTGGGTGTTATGTGGGTAACCAAGTCTCTGAGAACTGCCGCTATCACTTCCACCTTACAGATGAGAAAACCGAGGCGCTGTGAGCTGAGATCATCAGCCAGTGAGCAGCAGAGCTGAGATCCAAAACCAGTGTGTTTGTCACCAGAGCTCACACTCTAGGGAAGTCCATGGCCATCCCAGGTCTCCCACCAATCTCTTCTCACTGGGCCAGGGGCCATGAACCAGCACCAGCCTGTGGCCTGCAAGGGATGAGGCTGCACAGCAGGTGAGCGGCGGGTGAGTGAGCAAAGCTTCGTGGTATTGACGGCTGGTCCCCACGGCCCGCATCCCTCCCATCAGATCAGTGGTGGCATCAGAGTCTCACAGGAGCTCGATCCCTACTGTAAACTGTGCATGTGACGGATTTGGGTTGCGCACTCCTCATGATCTAATGCTCAGCGGTTTGTCACTGTCGCCCACCACCCTTACATGGGGCCGTCCAGTTGCAGGAAAACAGGCTCAGGGCTCCCACTCATTCCACATGATGGTGAGTTGTATGATTATTTCATTATTATTACAATGTAATAATCACTCCAGATGGGGCAGAAGGTTTTGAAAGCTGAGTCAGTCCTAAGACGTGACTTATTACAATGTAATAATAATGAAATAAATATAACGTGACTGAATCGTCCGGAAACCTTCCCCCGACCTTGGTCAGTAGAATTGTCTTCCATGGACCTGGTCCCTGGTGCCAAAAAGAGTATGGACCGCCATCCTGGACAACCCTTGGGCCTGGGGTGGACATTGTTGAAAGCACTCTTTTGGGTTAAGCATCTATAAAATTCAGCTCTTGCCTTGGACAATTCACATTTGACACACTCAGCATCTGAGGCGTCTCCCAAAGCGTGGTATGTAACTTGGTTTGATGTGGAATGTGGACAAGTTTTAAAACGATGTGGTTATTTCAACGTGCAAGAGAAAAAGCAAAACAGCACATTGAAAACGTGAATTTGTGGGCATGTCGCTCAGGATGGGGCAGAAGGTTTTGAAAGCTGAGTCAGTCCTAAGACGAACGTATTGGGATGAGCCAGATGCTTTGTGGACCAGGCGCTGTCACTCTGACCATGGAGGAGGCTCAGCCCTGAGAAGGATGTGGAAGGAGCCATGTGCCCGCCCCCCTGCCCGCCGTGTGAGCTCCTGTGTGGGCCCAGGGTCGGGTGAGATGAGGCCTAGGCACTGTTGAGTCTGACCATGGAGTGGGCTCAGCCCTGAGAGGGGTGTGGAAGGAGCCATGTGCCCCCACTCCACCGTGTGAGCTCCTGCGTGGGCCCAGGGTTAGGTGAGACAATGCCTAGGTGCTGTGGTGAGCAGAACCATTTCCCCAAAAACGACAAGTTCAAGTCCTAACACCAGGACAGTGAATGGCGCCTTCTGGAAGGGGGTCTCTATGGATAGAGTTAGTTAGGATGAGACCCGTGTCCAGTTTGGCTGGCATCCTTCTAAGAAGAGACACAGCACAGGCATGCTGTGAGGACAGAGACAGAATGGAGTGAGGCATCTACCAGCCGAGGAGCCCGAGGGTGGCCCTGATGACACCTGGATCTCAGGGTCCCGGCCCACGGACCCGCCAGGAGATTCATGTCTGTGGCTTGAAGCCGCTCATTGTGTGGCACTTTGGCCTCAGGCTCCTCATAGGAAATCCTGCTGACCTGGTTCCCCTGGACCCTGCCCAAGGGAAGGACCTGCTGACTTTGTGCAGGAGACGGGTCAGGGAACAGGACTGCCAGGGGTGTGGGGAGGAGAACAGGGAACTGCCGGGCCAGAGCGGGAGGCCAGAGGTGTGGGGAGGAGATGAAGGAACCAAGGGGCCAGAGCGTGAGGCCAGAGGCGTGGGGAGGAGAACAGAGAACTGCCGGGCCGGAGCAGGAGGCCAGAGGCGTGGGGAGGAGATGAAGGAACCACCTGGCCGGAGCAGGAGGCTGGGCCCACGGTACCACTCAGGAGAGAGCACGGTGGGGGGCCGGCCCTGCAGTGGGTCGAGAATGGGTGGAGAAGTGGGTGAACCTGGCCCACGTCACCCCGTACTTTCGCGGAGTTGTGTGAGGGCAACATGGAAGACGCTGCAGTCCTACCTTCATCGGATAAATCCCACCATAGTTCTCTCAGCACGGCCTGCAGACGCCGTGGACAGTGAGCACCGAACTTCATGACACGTGATGGTCGCCGCGCACCCTCCTGCCCGCCATGACCCCAGAGCGGCGATCTGTACATGTGGGGCCCACAGGCGGGCGCCCGGCACTGGGGGGCTCTGTGACCTGATGAGGTTCCACCAGGCTGGGCTAGAGGTGCTGGGCTGGGCACAGGCTCTCCACAGGGACAGCAGGGCTGCTAGGGACCGGGCTCCCCACCCGAGGGCCCCTCCCTGCATCAGAGGCTCTGAAGATGGAGCCTCGAGGGCCCGCAGCAGGTGGGAGATGTCTTTGAAGTTTCATCTGTTATCTTAAAATTCATGTGGATTTTTGTAATCTACTCTATAATGTATGCATATGTATGTGTTTTAGTATGAAAATAACTTCACCCCAAGTCTCCACGTTAAGTAGATGTGTTTCTCCTTCATCGTGGCTGTTTGTGGCACAATGCTGTGTACCCGAGTGTGTTCCTCATTTTCTGATTTCTAAGCTTAAGGGCAGGAGGTAGCCCAGGGCTGGCACCAAAACCCAGACAAGCCTGGCCGAGGATACGGGATTGAAACTCCTTAGCACCAGGCATTACACGGGAAAGCGCATGAGCCCGTGAAATACTTGCTCAATAATAAATGCTGACAAGTCTCCAAGTTGGGGAAGCTGTGTGCCCAAACCAGCATTCAGTGGGCTCTGAAGTGGATTAAATTCCTAGGAAAAGGCAATGAAGACTGGGAAGGAGGGTGGGGCCTGCTGCTGACGTGGGCCCCTCTATATAGAACTTTTGGAAGCACTTCACATTTGTCTTTTCAATCACATTTTTCCTGCCTGAACGAGGCGAGTCCTGTTTCTGCACCTGCATGAGGCGAGTCCTGTTTGTTTCTACATGTGCATGAGGCGAGTCCTGTTTCTGCACCTGCATGAGGCAAGTCCTGTTTGTTTCTGCACCTGCATGAGGCGAGTCCTGTTTGTTTCTACATGTGCATGAGGCGAGTCCTGTTTCTGCACCTGCATGAGGCAAGTCCTGTTTGTTTCTGCACCTGCACAAGGTGGGTCCTGTTTGTTTCTGCAACTGCACGAGGTGGGTCCTGTTTGTTTCCACATGTTCACGAGGCGAGTCCTGTCTCTGCTGTGACCCCAGCTTCATGCCCAGATGCCCAGTCTGTGCCCCCAGATGGGGGCTGCACAAATCCTTCCTGTGCCACTCTGCCCTCCTTGTCACTATGATGGGCCCAGCAAAGCCAAATCCGTCTTGAGGGCCTGGAAAGGGGAATCGGCGTTTCCTCTTTTCCCTCCTTTCTAAAACAGACTTCCATGTGTGGTCTTGGGAATGGCGGGAAAATCTGCACTGCTGGCTCCACCCACGCTTCTTCCGGTTGGTTCTGCTAAATGAGCATCCAAGTCCCACTTTCATCGCCTGCTCCCAACCCCTGCTCAGAGCAGCTTCAATGGAAATGCAGGTGGCATGGTTCGAGGCCATGCTCATTCCTGCTCGTCGTGGGCTCTGCTGTGGGAGCTCTGAAGCCGTGGGCTCTAGAAAAGGAAACGGCAGCAGAGGTCAACCGATGGCTCCACTTGAGGCTGCCAGCCTGAGGCACTCAGAGGACGTGCAGCAGCCAGCTGGGGTGTGGAGGAAGCTGCTCCAGTCAATCGGTCATTCCTGATGAGGCGAGAGGCACTCTGGCACCCGGAGCGAGCCATGGAGGTGCCCTATGACGGGGTTTCGTGGATCGCGCTCTGCAAGACCAGAGCTCCCTGGGGGTTTAGGATGTTATGGAAAAGAGGGTCTGTGGCCAAATTCATCAAAGAAAACACAGGACGGAGCCTGTTGGGATCTGTTGTTGGTGCTGCAGAACCGCCCCGTTCCAGGTGGCTGTGTTCAGAAACTCGCCCCTTGAGAAGCTGCTGGCCTCAGCCCCACACAGCACAGTCCCCAACCCAGAGCCATTCCCCAGTTCGGTGAGGCCCCAAACACTGTCATCGCCACCATTAGACGAGTTTTCCTGTGTCACTCTGTGGACCAGAATGCCCTAGCCCGGCGGCCAGACCCGTAACCGCTGGCTGCCTCAGTTTCTTCCTTTGCGCAGTGCTGTACCTGTCTGTGACAGAGGGTTTTCATGGGGGTGAGAGACAAGAAAACACTATGTGAGTGGGCAGGTGTTGGGAGTGAGCAAGTGTGAGGATTCCTGACTATGCCAGGCAAAGGCAGGCATTTAAGCCCCGGTAGTGCAGCCATAGGGGCTCCTAAGCATCCACCTCCACCGCGGCCAGCGGGTGAAGCTGTTTCCTTATTTCCTCTAAAAGCTTCCTCAGATGAAATCTGCTATTATAAATGAATAATGGAAGCTGAGTGGATTTCAGGTCTGGTATTTTCTGTTATCCATTAAAGAGGAACGCCATTGCCGGCACCTTGGTGAACCCAAAGACTTATCTCTTCTCTTGGTAGCAGCTTCACCCGGTGTCAACTTGTGCGAGCAAAGTCATAGCACCTCCTCCGGCCAAGCCCCCAGTGCAGTCCATCCCAGTCCCCCCTCCTTCTCCCGCCGGCTCCCTGTGAGCCCGCCTCATTGGCTGTGATCCTGGCCTCCTTGCAAACGGCTCCCGAGGGTGCGTATCCAGCCCCGGCCTTTCCTGTGGCCAGGCTCAGATGCCCAACACTGCCTCCTCATCCCCACTGGAGCCAATCCCTGTCCAGAGCTCTTGACCGATGCTGTGGCCACCAGCCCTCCATCTTCCTGGCCTTGACTGGCCCCCGCCCCACCCCCACCCCCGTGGCCTTTCTTTCTCTCGCACGGCATGCTCTGCCCATCAGCGACTTTTATTGGCTCCACCTTCAAAACATACCCCACACCTGATCCCTCCCGTCTCCCAACCACCAGCTGGGTGCACCCCTCATCCGGCAGGGGGGTTGCTGCAGATACTGTGGTATTCCTATAATAAGGTCAGATCAGTCTCTCACTGTCCTCTCCCTCAGGGTGGGGAGCTGAGTCCCCCCAGGGGCCTCCCTCAAGCCACAGGGCTGCCCTTCCCCAGCCCTGGGCATGACACACATGCCATTTGCTACTTCCCAGTCCTCTTCCCTGGGTGCCTGCTGCATGAGGCAGCCTGTGTGTGGGTGACGCCCACCTCAGCGTGCTCCCTGGGCCTGAGCTCGGGGCGGTTTCCCGTCTCTCCACGGCCACCCCAGCGTGCTCCCTGGGCCTGAGCTCGGGGCGGTTTCCCGTCTCTCCCTCCACAGTGACTCAGACATCACTTCCTAAACCTCAGCTCCCATCTTCCCAGGCTTCCCATCACCAAAGAGTCAAGGCCCTCATCTCCCAGAGTCCCCTGAGGACCCCTCACCTGGCCCCGGCGCCTCCACACCCATGTGCCCACCTCTCCCAGCTGCGCCCTGAGCAAGTCAGTGAACCTGATGAGCGCTTGGCTTGTGGGTGACTGACGCTTCCCGCCGGCCGGCTCTCGTGCCGGGAATCCACGCAGTGGCCTCCTTGCTGTAGCAGTCTCCCCTCATCTGATGAGGGCCCTTGGGGTGCTGGGATACATCCTATCCAAAGCGGGTCCAATTCTGCCCACACCTCTTTGTGGAGGGTCCTCCTCTGGATTTTAGGGTCTAGGCCAAAGCTGAGACTGTTGTACATTTTGGGGTCCCTGGAAGCCAGGACAAGGCCATCTGCAGCCCCAATGCCAAATGAGTCTCCAACCCGTAATAGGGAGATGGGGTCGCTGTCTAAGCAGGGAAGGATCATCCTCAACGTGGACACAGCTCAGTACAAAGAGCCTGGCTCTGAGGGCGGGTGAGAACTGATGAGGGTCAGGGCAGGCGGCCTCCATCAGCCGGGCACCCCTAGGCCATGATCTCCGATGCACACAGGTGAGTGGAGGGCAGTGTCTGCCCTGGCCAAGGCGGGGGCACCCGGCATCATAGCCCCTTTTGTACCTGAAGACCAGTAATGGGCTCCAGGGGGCTATCGCCCCTTGTGCTGGGCGCCTTGGGGCTTGTGGGGAGAGATGCCCAGAGGGAGGAGGGGCCGTGAGGGAGGAGGGGCCGTGGGGAAGGAGGGGCCGTGGGGGAGGAGGGACCGTGGGGGAGGAGGGGTCGTGGGGAAGGAGGGGCCGTGGGGGAGGAGGGGCCGTGGGGGAGGAGGGGCTGTGGCCGTGAGGTAGGAGGGGCCGCGGGGGATGAGGGGCCGTGGGGGATGAGGGGCCATGGTGGGGGAGGGGCCGTGGGGGAGGAGGGGCCGTGGTGGGGGAGGGGCCGTGGGGGACGAGGGGCCGTGGGGGAGGAGGGACCGTGGGGGAGGAGGGACCGTGAGGGAGGAGGGGCCGTGGGGGAGGAGGGGCCGTGGGGGAGGGGGGCCGTGGGGGAGGAGGGGCCGTGGGGGAGGAGGGGCCACAGCCTTCCTGAGGCACCTGCCTCCTTTTCTATGTTTCTTCCCTCTCCACTGCACTCCCTCTGGGGAATGAGGGAGGGAGAAGCGTGGGAAGAACAGGAGGGAATCCTGGGGACGCTTCCGGAGTTCCAGGGACCTCTTTCATCAAGAGGGAAAAGAAAACCTCTTTCAACACTCCTTGTGCATAGGGTGCTAATGAGCTGCAAATTCAAATTATTTGGCGTTTTTCTTAATTGTGACGAGAAAGAAGTTGCCAGAGGAAACCAGAAACTATATGCTGGCTGATAAAGCTGTGGGCGGGAAAGATGAAGGAGCAGCTCGTCCATGCTGCCGTGGCTTCCATCAGGCGGTGCCACCATGGTAGCCAGGTGCTGGCCAGTTTCCACTGAATTTACAGCCAAGGAGGCTCAGGATGCCACCTGTCTGACCCACAACAGGTGAGTGACAGCGTTCATGGACCCGGAGGCTGAGCTCGCAGAGAGGCAGCCTAGGGCTGGGGCCGTTGTATGTTGAGAATTCTGTGCAAACTGGGGTCAGCACATGGAAAACTCGCCCTTCCCTTCAAATCCAGAAAGGCTCCCCGTCTTGGCTTGGAGGTCGTAAGTCCCCACTCACTTCCCACACTGTGCCGCCTGGACCACAGCCTCCGGATGAGCTTCTGTTAAAAACTCGGTGACAGACAGGAGGACCGAGGTGCAAAGGACTGTGACGTGCACCAAGCATCTGCTGAAACCACACAACATCCCGTAAGTCAACCAACCGGACCCACAGAGAAGCCTCCGGAGCGCGCAGGACCGCAGTGAAGGCGGCGACGGGGCAGGGCCAGCTGGCTGTGGAAGCAGAACTTCAGCGGAAGCGCAGACCCTGGGCACCCCTCGCCCTGCCTGGCGCTCTGCAGCGGGTGTGGCCAGGACGACGGGGGAAAGGTGGGAGGGCAGCGGGTGGGAGGCGAGAGCCTGAGGTGGACGGGGCTCCGACAAACAGCACGGGCGGCTGCCGTTGATGGGAAAGGCCTAGTGTGTGGGAAACTAACGATTTGCTACATTTTAAGCTCGTGTACAAAATGTGGTGAACCTACTCCCATAGAAAACGAAGTTGCAATGTGTAGAGAAAAGACCAGAAGAGGCCCACGAAGACAAGCTGCGCTCGCTGCCTCTGCCTCGGGGTGGGTGTGAGGAGTCGCAGTTCCTCCTCCCTGCGTGTCTGTATTTTCCAAATGTCCAAGGAGGGATGAGTGTTGCTTTTTATTCGCAGCGTTCTACGCACAGCCGGGCGGTGGGGATGGGACCGGCTCTGCTCGCACGCGGCTCAGAACGCAGGTGCTCGCCCCTGTGGCACTGCAGGGTCTTGGCGGCTGCAGACACGGGCGTCGGGCCTTCCTGGGAGTGGCCGGTTAAGGGCACTGCCGCCCAACATGTGGGCAGCACAAGCGTCCGGAACCTCTCTGACCGTGGGAACGCAGTCCCTCTCAGACGCACTCCACTGCTGCTTGGGACTGTGATTTAAGTAAGGAAGGCGGATTGGGAGATGTGAGGGTCGAGGAGCCAGGTAACTGGGTCAAAGGCCTGCCCCGCCTTACGACGGGGTCCTCAGTCCTCAAGCCACTTTTCCTCATCTGAAACACGGCATGGCCCTGCCCCTTCCTGGCCCTGTGACGAGGGGAGGCCTGTGGGTGCTCCTGGTGCGGGTGCTTGGGTACTGTAGCCGCTGTCCTGGCGGGTCGAGGGAGAGGACTCCAGAACGAGACCCGGGTGTGGGGTCAGCGTTCCGCGTTGGGGGCTCTGGAATCTGAGCCTGTTTGGGGGGTCTGCCCCGTGGCAACGTTGGAGGCACTCCCTGACTCCATCCCCATGAGTAGCAAACAGACCCCCACCTGGTTGTGCCCGCTGGTAACGCACCGGCACCCGTCGGGAGGATCTGGGGCCTGTGCTGGGACAGAGTTCTCTCCTGTCTGTCTAGGTGCTCATGACAACTTGAGACGGACAGACTGGCGAACAGACAGGGCTCGTAAAAGTGCTGAAACAGGCTGCGGAAGTGCCTGTGGGTAGGAAAGCCGCTACCTGATTTACGCAGAAACACGGCACGCACGGTGGCCGGGGGTAATGAGACCTCGGGAGGCCTGGCCGGGCCCCTGCCCAGGGGAAGCATTGCTACAAGCACAGCTGCTCCTGCACGAATAGAGAATGGGACTGGGGAGCTGGGAGAGGACAGGGAGAAAGGGTCCCACGCTTCCTGGCTGTGTCCAGAGGGAGAAGGGGCAGGCAGGCAGAGGGGCTGCCGGGAGGCTGCTGGGCTGGGCTCAGGAGAAGCAGGCGGAACCCTGCAGCCGGATCCTGGAGCGCTGGGTGCCAGCTCCACTCAGGGAACTAGAACAAACTGCGTGATACTAGGTGGCTTTGTCTCCTCAAATCAAAACCAAGAGTTTGGAAGCGCGGTGCCTCCCATGGGAACGCGCCTCCTGCGGACCCCAGGGGGCCTGTCACCCGTTCTTTGGACACTGGAGTGGAAGGTGGGTCCAGCCACCCTGTTATGTTTTAGTGAACTTCACGCAGAGCTCAGCAGGTATAAAACCACCCCACGCCATGACGCCTCGTGCCAGGAGGCTCCGCAGGCCTGGCCTCCTACCTCCCACCACCTCCAGGGGCAACGGCAGAGGCTGCAGGTTTTGGAATCACAGCCTCCAACTTCTCAGCTGCCACAGGCCTCTTGCGGTGTGAGGCGCCCTGAGCCTGTGGCTCCTCCAGAAGACAGGGCTGGAGCATGGTCCCATGAGGCCTCAGGTCTCAGCTCGCTGCCCCAAGGACAAGTCAATGGGAAAGGGGTGGTGGGATCTTTAGAGCCACTGGTTTGGTATCAGAAGAACCTCCCAGTTGGGAGAGGGTGTTCGGCTGGAGCAGAGATGTGGCTAAGGGTCATGATGGGGGGCAGGGCAGTGAACCGGGGGTCCAGCTGCAGGTTGAGGACATGTGTCGGGAGTCATCCCACGTGTGGGGGGCCTCACCTCAACTGCCTTACTAGAAAACATTTTCAATCCTGGGGGGGTTCTTTTATTTTAAATACAATGGCTTTACCAACACATATCGCGGAGTTAACTTGTTCTGTAGACCAGGGATTTGTTCCTCACAATTGAGTCTGATTGTGTGGGACTAAATATGCACGCCTGTGCTGCAGACGCTCTGCAGCCCTGAGCCCGGGTCCCACCCCTCCCACAACGATGGGGATGTGGCTGAAGGGCATAGAGGCACCGGGCTTTCCGGGAGGTGTTGGCTGAAAGAGCGGGTCGAAGCCACCCCCAGTACCCATTGGTCTGAGCCTGCGGGGCTACAGGCACCCAACTGCAGGCCGTGGCTCTGACGTGCTCAGATAGGCACAGGAATGGGTGACGGTGTGCACTTGTTTCGGGCAGGGAGTGAGTAGAGACGAAATCCAGGGCCCGAAAGCACCACATGTGAACCGTGAGCCACCGCATGCCTCCACACATGTGTTGGGGGCCACAGGTGTGCATGTCTCACTGCCAGCTGCACCGCACCTGGCTCAGAACAGGGTTCCCAAGGTTGCCGGACTAACCCGGGTCCCCATGAGCCTCCTGGAAACCCCTCTGCCTCTTTGCCTGATCTTAACCGTGAGTGTTTAGACTTCAAAAGCACAGGGAAGCCTCCCCTTCTCGAGGAGATGAAGATGAGGTGAGCAGCCATCACCTTGGAATTGGTCCACACTGGAAAGGAGTCTCTGGCTCATCAGCAACGACCCCTCACCAGTTATTTAGGCCCTGAGCTTTCACAGAGGGTCTCCTGTTTCTCTGGGAGGAGAAGCTGACACAGATGAACTGGTTCACAAACCAAAGCTGTTTCCCCTGCTCCAAAGATGGCACCTTGCAACGTGGTGTGGACCCCCACAGACGTAACAGCAGGAACAGCAGGGCAGCCTCCAGTGTGTTTAGTGCTTAGTCTTGGGATGCACGGCAGTGGTGCCCTGCCCCACCCTCACAACCAACAGAACCCAGCGTAGCTCGGAGCCTCAGCGCATCAGCGCCAGGCCTTGGGTCACGGCCTAGCCCATCTCAGCAGCTCCCCACTGCCCAGGCCTCCCTTGGAGCTTGGTGGTGGCCATGTGACCCAGCCTGGCCAAGATGCACAGGAGGATCTGCCTGGGGGGCTCTTGGCAAAACACTGCTCCTCCTGATGCATGGGGGCCTGAGTGATGTGGGCCACCGCGTTAGGCGGGACACAGAGCCATGGAAACCATGTGTGCCATGGCTGATGGCCCCTGCTGAAGGTGGCAGGGCCAGGAAGAGCTACGTGGCTCAGGCATGACGTGGAGCCCTTGCTGGCAGGTGGCTGAGCCTACAGCTTCTCTCTCTGTGAGGCAACCCTATTCACAGTCATTCGGCCAAAGTCACTCTTTCAGCAGGCATGGCACTGCAACACTCAGATCTCCAAGGCGTAACCTGGGAAAGTCAATACCTGTTGAGGATGGACGAGCAGAAGCTGCTGTAAGAGCAGAGCACCCTCGCGCTTAGACCGGAAGGGCGAACCTGCCTGGGGTGCACAGAGCCACCACGGTAAAGCAGAGATTGCCCAGGCCAGGCAGACAGGCTCTTCCCAGTCAGGACCACAGAGCCACTATGGTAAAGCAGAGATTGCCCAGGCCAGGCAGACAGGCTCTTCCCAGTCAGGACCACAGAGCCACTAAGGTAAAGCAGAGATCGTCCCAGGCCAGGCAGACAGGCTCTTCCCAGTCAGGGTGTGAGGGTGCACGCACAGTGTCACCATGAGGGCCTGACGCACAGAGACATGCACCCTGGGAGGGAGGCCACTGAGAGGGCCTGACCCAAAGATGGATGGACCTGTGCCCTGGGAGAGAGGCCTGGCTCCCAGCAGGAATGGACACCATGGCCTGCCTTCAGCCCCTGACACCACACACACTGCCCTGCGTGCTCCAGCTGCTCACATGCTCCAGCTCCCCCATGTGCTACAGCTCCCCCATGTGCTCCAGCTGCCCTGTGTGCTCCAGCTCCTCCACATGCTCCAGCTCCTCCACGTGCTCCAGCTGCCCCACGTGCTCCAGCTGCCCCGTGTGCTCCAGCTCCCCCATGTGCTCCAGCTCCCCCACGTGCTCCAGCTCCTCCACATGCTCCAGCTCCTCCACGTGCTCCAGCTCCCCCGTGTGCTCCAGCTACTCCACGTGCTCCAGCTCCCCCATGTGCTCCAGCTCCCCCATGTGCTCCAGCTCCCCCATGTGCTCCAGCCGCCCCATGTGCTCCAGCTGCCCCGTGTGCTCCAGCTCCTCCACGTGCTCCAGCTTCCCCTGCATGCTCCAGCTCCCCCATGTGCTCCAGCTGCCCCGTGTGCTCCAGCTCCTCCACATGCTCCAGCTCCCCCTGCATGCTCCAGCTGCCCCATATGCTCCAGCTCCCCGACGTGCTCCAGCCCCACCATGTGCTGCAGCTCCCCCGTGTGTTCCAGCTACCCCTGCATGCTCCAGGTGCCCTGTGTACTTCAGCTCCACCCCACGTGCTCCAGCTGCCCTGCATGTGGCTGTCTACACACAGCATGCATTCCTTAACCCAGTGGTTTTCAACTGGACCCTGAGTCTGAATGGCCTGCAACCAGAGCTTCTGAGCCAGGGCTGGGCCCAAGAATGCGCATTTGCATTGCTCCCCAGGTGATGCTGCTGGTGGCCCTGCTGTGAGAACACCCCAACAGGTCACAGTGTCACAGCTTGTGGTGCTTCGGCGGGGTTTGCTCCTCAGAGTGAGGTGGGACCATTTTGCCCCCAACGGCCTCTTGAGAGCCGCAGAGACTGTGCCCACGTGAGGCAGTGGTCACCTCACCCTCCCTGCTGTGCTATGTGGGTGAGGCCCAGGCACACAGAGCCCCTGGGGGACGAGGTGAAGGGGCTTCTCCTGCTATCTGCTCAGGAGCTCCTCCTTGGGCTCGGCCTCCGTCTTGACAGGCCGGCGAGGAAGCCCCTGCTGATGCCATTCACAACTGCAAACCTCCCATTTCCTCCCAGGTCCTTAGAGCTCCACATCATAAATCAGATGCATGCGTGAAGGAAACGTGGGTGTCCACAGACAGCCCCCAAGAGAATGCCATGTCCACGGTGCCACCCGACTGTGATGGCTTCATCAGTGTTTGATGTGCAGGGGGAAGCCACAAGGACAGAAGAACTGATGTTCAACACAGGGCAGGACGGGTGCAGGAAGGGAGCAGGATGGAGGCAGGATAGGTGTAGAGGAGAGATGTGGGGCAGGAGGGGGCGGGAGGGCTGCAGGGAACCATGTCCACCCCAACCCCATGCAGGGCCATCTGCCTCCCTCTGCCCAAAATGTATGATTCACCACGGCAAGGAGGCAGGAAGCAGGGAGATCCCTCTCAACCCAAATGAACACAGTGATGGGGCCCCAGCACCCCATCCACAGGCTCCGTCCACCATCTGAAAATGTTTCTAAAACCGAACTTCTTTTCATCTTCAAATGGGCCTCTTGTCATAGAGCAGCTTTGCAGGCGGCCTGTCTCAGGACTCCATACTCTGCATGGAAGCACGCGAGTCCCAGAGGGAGGGAAGCAAATCTCACCCAACTTTAAATATTTACTTCTCCAAAGCTAAGCGGTCACCTGTGCATGGTGACGATGACGTCTGATTTCAGGTTGACCTTCTGTGGTGGTTCCTGCCTGGTGCCAGGGGCCTGAAAACTGCAGAGAGCTCAGTGCCTGCCCTGGGGCCCTCATGGAGAAGGTATTGTATAGTTAAGAGAACACCAGGGACTGTGAAAGACATCCCCAAAATCTTAACGACCTAGCCCAAGAAAAGTCTCTTTCTCACTCATATCTAGCAGCTTCCTGGGGGAGAGTGCAGCTTGGCTCCACGCGGCCACTCTGAGATCCAGGCTGGCTCGGCCTCTGCTGGCCATTGGCTTCCAGGCTGGCCCTTTCTTCAAGCTGTGCAGTGTGTGTGGCAGGTGTGTGCATGCCTGTGAATGTGTGTGCACGTGTTTGTGTATGTGGATCTGTGCATGTGTAGTGTGCGGTGTGTGGTAGGTGTGTGCATGCCTGTGAGTGTGTGTGCACGTGTGTTTGTGGATCTGTGCATGTGTGGTGTGAGGTGTGGTAGGTGTGTGCACACCTGTGAATGTGTGTATATGTGTTTGTGTGTATATGTGCATCTGTGCATGTGTGGTGTGTGCTGTGTGATAGGTGTGTGCATGCCTGTCAATGTGTTTGTGTGCTTGTGTGTATATGTGCATCTGTGCATGTGTGGTGTGTGCGCATGCCTGTGAATGTGTGTGCACGTGTGTTTGTGTGTATATGTGCATGTGTGGTGTGTGGTGTATGGTAGATGCCGGCAGTGTGTTGGTCATAGGGAGCGAAGGTGGAGGCTGCAGTCTAGCAGCAGAGAGAGAAACAGGTGGGTGGTTTTCTCTAAAGTGTGGGAAGTGACACAGGGCTGTGTGGCCTCAGAGGTGGGTGGGGGTCATTGTGGGGCTGGAAGCTGTGTGGCCTTGGAGATGAGTGGGGTCAATGGGGTCACTGGGGGGCTGAATGCACACTCTGGACATCTGGGGAGATGTCTTGGGGGCCGGGTGCCAGAGCCGCCTCTTCGACAATGAGAAAGACAGGAGAGGAAACGGGGAAGGAGTCTCAGGAGAGGGCGTGGCCTGAGCTACGGAGTTCAGGTGGTGGCTTCCAGAGGGCAGAGGCCATGACACTGAGGCTCCCAGCTGGTGCCTACTGTGGCTGAGTGATGGGGGTGGCACTGGAGTCCACGGCCCTGGCTGTGAGTCTCTGGAAGGCTAAGATTTAATTTCCTCATGTACCAAATGAGGAAAATAGAGTATTGACCTGTCAGGCAATTATTGGGGAGATTAAATGTTAATTTTGGTGAAAATGTAAAACATAAATGCTTTTGTGATTAATTAATTCATTAACTATGTGTGGAGAACCTCCTGGGTGCCTGGCACACGGCATTTCAGCCACAAACAGGATAAGCCAGCCCCTCCCCCAGCAGCCCTCACCTGACACGGCCCTCCTCTGAAACCTGCCAGGCCGGGCCCAGCACCCGTGAAAACAGCACCCCGAGCCTCCTCTGAGGACAGAGGCCATCAGCCCATGTGCCTGTGGGTTTCTTCATTTCTGCCGCTGAGCGGGCCTGTGGACACCACTGGCCCCAGCCCCCCAAACACCTGCTGGGCCTGGGTCCACAGTGGCCCACCTGCACCTGCTGAGGGTGGCCTGGGCAGCCCCTTCTGAAGGCTGGGGCTCTGCTGCCAGGGAGCTCAGCACCCAGGAACGCGCTCATCTGGCGCTCGGTCTTCTGAAGTGAGCCCCCACCCCTGAGCCTCATCAGCAGGGCCCTGACAGGGATAGGAGTGCAGTGAGGGCTTGGGTTAATAAGTGAGATTTTTAACAGGCTCTGCTCAGCCAGCTCTGTCGGCTCGAGTCTCAGCACATCCATCAGCGTCAATTAGGAGGCCTCAGCTCAGAATGCAGCACCAGGGGCTGCGCAGACGAAGAGGGGCGAGGGCACCCTGCAGGCTCACAGCACCGAACACACATCAAGTGACTGCGGCTCAGCCCTCCCTCCACCCCAAGCTGCACACAGCGGCCACGGCGCAGCCCTCCCTCCCGCCCCGAGCTACACGCAGCGGCCACGGCACAGCCCTCCTTCCCACCCCAAGCCTATGCAGAGCAGCCAGGGCACAGCCCTCCCCCGCAACCTCCTTTTGGCAGCGCAGGTACACTCATGGGAGCGTGCTCTATGGGAGGGGGCTCCTTGTCACGTCTCTTGGAAGGATGGGTTCCCTCTGCACGCCCCATCACCCGCCCACCCACTGCCAGACATGGGCACACACACAACGCACCCACAGTCACACCTGCAGTCACACACACAATAGACCCACATCCACCCACACGACACCCACACCCACACATGTGGTCATATATGCACACAGCAGACCCCCACACATGCATTCTTACACATGCACACAGCAGACCCTCACGTGCATACACACAACACACCTACAGTCATACATGCAGTCACACACACACAGCAGACCCACAACACACCCACACCCACGCATGTGGTCATATATGCACACAGCAGACCCTCACACACATGCACACACACAACACCCAAACTCATACACACACTCACAGCAGACCCCCCACATGCATTTTTACACATGCATACAGCAGACCCAGACACACGTGCACACACACACACAACATTCACACTCACACACTCACACAGAGATCTCCCTGACACGCATTTGTACACATGCACACAGCAGACCCACACACATGTGCACACACACTCCTTCACCTGAGGCCAGGCCGAGGGGGAGTGACCTGGGAGGTGGCTTCTGGAGGCCAAGGAACCACAGAGCATTTCTTCTTTTGCATCAGAGATTTCAAAGCCCCCGAGAATGATCTTGGAGTTATTCCTTATTCTCTGTATCCCAGGGAAGATGAAAACAGAAAGGAAAGGATTTGACAGACTCACCCAGAAGGAAGCATCAGGCTTGGGCTCACTTTTTGCCCTTTGGAGGCAAGGATGGAAGGAACAGAAGCTGCCACAGGGCAGCAGGAGTGCACCCAGCAGCCTTGGGGAGTCTCCATGCTGAAGAGCAGTAGGAGTGCACCCAGTGGTCTGGCGGGGTCGCCCACACTGGAGGGTAGGAGGATGAGGCCAGAAACCCTGGGCAGCTCCCGTGACCCCAGACAAGGACGGCAGGACCCAGGTGCAGACGACGCACCCAGCATCCTCATGCCAGTGCCAGCCGGGTGCTGCCTCTGCTGAGCTTAGGTGGAGGAAGGCGACTCATCTGCGAACAGCGCTGTTCTGTCTGCTGAGAACCAGCACCATAAGTTTGGAGACAACATCAAGAATTCAATTTTAGTTATGAGATGCCTGAAAGACCTCTGAGTCAAGGCACCCCTAGGATCTGGTCAGAGTTGTAATTCAGGGTCAGTTCACTCCACAGCTGCCATCTGGAGTTATACAGATGAATGGGGTCATGGAAGGAGGTAGCGTCTGGAGAGAAATGTCCTGGAACCCAGCATTTGGAGAGCACGTGGGGGAGGGCACCACTGCTGAGCCTGAGAAAGAGCAGCCAGAGACGTCGGACAGGAAGGTGAGTCCAGCATGGCTGACACCGAGATAAGAGGAAGTTTCGAGAAGGGCCTTGTCCGCTCTCAAGAGCTGATGGAGAGGCCACAGCTGATGGGGACTGAACAGTGGCCACTGGCTTCAGCAACGTGAAGTCACAGCTGACTTTGGTGGGGGTGGTGTTAGAGTAGAGGCCACTGAGGTCTCTGAGATGAGGTGAAGTCTGCATGTGTGGCCACGGCAGAGGCAGTGGCAGAGGCAGATGGAGGCCTGGGGAGAACGCAAACAGGAAGACAAATAAACCAGAGGCCAGAGAGCCCAGTGAGTGTTCATGTCACAGAGAACGACGACACAGGCTGTGGTGACAGCTGTGAGGGACGTGACTACGGGGGAGGAGGGACATGGGTTAGGGAGCCATTCACCCATCCATGTACTCATCCATCCATGTATATATGCACTACCCATCATCCATACACCAACTCATCCACCCACCCCTCATCTATACACTATCCATCCATCCACCCACCCCTCATCTATACACTATCCGTCCATCCACCCCTCATCTATACACTATCCATCCATCCACCCCTCATCTATACACTATCCATCCATCCACCCCTCATCTATACACTATCCATCCATCCACCCACCCCTCATCTATACACTATCCATCCATCCACCCACCCCTCATCTATACACTATCCATCCATCCACCCACCCCTCATCTATACACTATCCGTCCATCCACCCCTCATCTATACACTATCCATCCATCCACCCACCCCTCATCTATACACTATCCATCCATCCACCCACCCCTCATCTATACACTATCCATCCATCCACCCACCCCTCATCTATACACTATCCGTCCATCCACCCCTCATCTATACACTATCCATCCATCCACCCACCCCTCATCTATACACTATCCATCCATCCACCCACCCCTCATCTATACACTATCCATCCATCCACCCATCCCTCATCTATATACTATCCATCCATCCATCTACTCATCTATACACTATCCGTCCATCCACCCACCCCTCATCTATACACTATCCATCCATCCACCCACCCCTCATCTATACACTATCCATCCATCCACCCCTCATCTATACACTATCCATCCATCTACCCCTCATCTATACACTATCCATCCATCCACCCCTCATCTATACACTATCCATCCATCCACCCCTCATCTATACACTATCCATCCATCCACCCCTCATCTATACACTATCCATCCATCCACCCCTCATCTATACACTATCCATCCATCCACCCACCCCTCATCTATATACTATCCATCCATCCACCCATCCCTCATCTATACACTATCCATCCACCCACCCCTCATCTATACACTATCCATCCATCCATCTACTCATCTATACACTATCCGTCCATCCACCCACCCCTCATCTATACACTATCCATCCATCCATCTACTCATCTATACACTATCCGTCCATCCACCCATCCCTCATCTATACACTATCCATCCATCCACCCACCCTCATCTATACACTATCCATCCATCCACCCACCCCTCATCTATACACTATCCATCCATCCATCCACCCCTCATCTATACACTATCCATCCATCCACCCACCCCTCATCTATACACTATCCATCCATCCACCCACCCCTCATCTATACACTATCCATCCATCCACCCACCCCTCATCTATACACTATCCGTCCATCCACCCATCCCTCATCTATATACTATCCGTCCATCCACCCATCCCTCATCTATACACTATCCATCCATCCACCCATCCCTCATCTATACACTATCCATCCATCCATCCCTCATCTATACACTATCCATCCATCCACCCACCCCTCATCTATACACTATCCATCCATCCACCCACCCCTCATCTATACACTATCCATCCATCCACCCACCCCTCATCTATACACTATCCATCCATCCACCCACCCCTCATCTATATACTATCCATCCATCCATCTACTCATCTATACACTATCCGTCCATCCACCCACCCCTCATCTATACACTATCCATCCATCCACCCACCCCTCATCTATACACTATCCATCCATCCACCCACCCCTCATCTATATACTATCCATCCATCCACCCACCCCTCATCTATACACTATCCATCCATCCACCCACCCCTCATCTATACACTATCCATCCATCCACCCACCCCTCATCTATACACTATCCATCCATCCACCCATCCCTCATCTATATACTATCCATCCATCCATCTACTCATCTATATACTATCCATCCATCCATCTACTCATCTATATACTATCCATCCATCCACCCACCCCTCATCTATATACTATCCATCCATCCACCCCTCATCTATACACTATCCATCCATCCATCTACTCATCTATACACTATCCGTCCATCCACCCACCCCTCATCTATATACTATCCATCCATCCATCTACTCATCTATACACTATCCGTCCATCCACCCATCCCTCATCTATACACTATCCATCCATCCACCCACCCTCATCTATACACTATCCATCCATCCACCCACCCCTCATCTATACACTATCCATCCATCCATCCACCCCTCATCTATACACTATCCATCCATCCACCCACCCCTCATCTATACACTATCCGTCCATCCACCCATCCCTCATCTATATACTATCCGTCCATCCACCCATCCCTCATCTATACACTATCCATCCATCCACCCACCCCTCATCTATACACTATCCATCCATCCACCCACCCCTCATCTATACACTATCCATCCATCCAGCCATCCCTCATCTATACACTATCCATCCATCCACCCACCCCTCATCTATACACTATCCATCCATCCACCCATCCCTCATCTATATACTATCCGTCCATCCACCCACTCCTCATCTATACACTATCCGTCCATCCACCCACCTCTCATCTATACACTATCCGTCCATCCACCCACCCCTCATCTATACACTATCCATCCATCCACCCACCCCTCATCTATACACTATCCATCCATCCACCCATCCCTCATCTATATACTATCCATCCATCCATCTACTCATCTATACACTATCCATCCATCCACCCACCCCTCATCTATACACTATCCATCCATCTATTCATCTATACATCCATCTATCAATACACCATCCATTAACTATCCATCCACTCATCCATCCATCTGTATACTATCCACCATCCATCCATAATACACTCATCCACCCATCTATATATTACCATCATCCATCCATAATACACTCATCCATCCACTCATCCACTATCATACATCTACCCACTCATCTATCCATTCATCTACCCATCCACTCACCATGCATCCATCTACACATTATTCATTGTCTATCTATTCACTCTTCCATCCACCCATTCACTATCTGTCTACCCATCCACATTTCCCATCATCCATGCATACATGCATCCATCCTTCCTCCCATAGATCTATCATCCCAACCATCCATCCATCCTCCTACCCATCCACTATCCATCTATCCATCCGCCCTTCATCCATGCATGCATGCATCCATCCTTCCTCTCATCCATCAGCCAATCCATCTGTCATCCATCTACTCATCCACCCATTTATCTGTATACTATCCATCACTCATTCACAGTCATCCACTTTCCAGCACTCATCCATCCATCCATGATCCATACAGATATACATGCATCCATCCTTCTCTATATCCTTCTGTCCTTCCATCCACTCATCCATTCACCTACTACCCACCACCCATCCATGCATGCATCCATCTATCCTTCCTTCATACATTCTGTCCATCTTTACAAGCATATATCCATTCATCCATCCGTCCAGACTTCTATTGAGGACCCATATTGTTAAAAAATAAAGTTAATAATCACTTAAATATTTAATAAAACTGTAAAACATATAAATACCTAAAACATTAAAGCCTGGCAAAATAACAAATTATTGGTAGAATCAGTTCAAGAAATCCTAATGAACGGTTGCAAGATTATGTTACCACCAGCATCAAGATGGTCCCAACCTCTGGCTCAGGGTGGAGGCAAAGAATTAACACCTCAGCCAGGCGCGGTGGCTCACGCCTGTAATCCCAGCAGTTTGGGAGGCCGAGGTGGGCGGATCACAAGGTCAAGAGATCGAGACCATCCTGGCCAACATGGTGAAACCCCGTCTCTACTAAAAATACAAAAAAAAAATTAGCTGGGCGTGGTGGCGCGTGCCTGTACTTCCAGCTACTCGGGAGGCTGAGGCAGGAGAATTGCCTGAACCCAGGAGGCGGAGGTTGCAGTGAGCCGAGATCATGCCAGTGTACTCCAGCCTGGCACCTGGTTGCAGAGTGAGACTCTGTCTCAAAAAAAAAAAAAGAATTAACACCTCATACTTGACAGTGAGCTGCGGGTACCTGCGCTGCGCTTACAAGCACTGCCTCTGATCACAATCAATGAATCACTAATCTGCACTCTGCTACCAAACAGCTGGACTCCATCTATTATTCATTCTTGATGTGGAGATATCCAGAATGGATGGACTAGAATTGGACATGTAGGGTCCCTGATGTGTTCATCCCCCAGGGGTGTTCGGGTTTGGAAGTTGTATTTCCGAGGCCCCTGACATCCGAGACTACAGGTGAGATTGTCAAGTTCATATGACAGGTGAAGACTGGTTGTTCTCCGACTTTCTTTCCCTCATCGGCTAGCATTCCTTTGAACTTTTGAAAGGCTTCACATATATAGTCTACCTTAAGCATCTGGGGATTTCATGTCCTGAGACTTAGGTTTTGATCACATCAAACTTTTCCTTAGGCATGAAAATTTTGCTCAACTAATTCAAATACCCTAACCAGCCTGTGCCTCTAAGGGGAAACTGGAGGGTGAAGCAGGGAGGGGGTTGAATTAGTCCTTCGTTCCACAGCTGGGTATGAGACAGAGAAATTAGAAGTGTTTTTTTTCTTTTTCCTCCTTACTCTAGAGATGAGCAGATGGACTGCTCAAAAGTGGCCTGGACTTCAAGCTCTCATACTGAACAGAAGCATCTCATCACCTTTGCTCTGCCATAGGTAATGATACCCCTGAACCTGGTGAGAGCACACAGCCCCAGAGCTGAGCCCGTCAGTGGGGTTTGTGCTCAGCCTCCTGTGACCCTCCTGAAGGTAGAAGCTGACCACAAGTCCTCCTCCCAGGGCAGGGGAAGTTCAGCGTGGCGACGCTGCCAGAGAACCACGGGAAGGCCTTCGCCTTTGCAGCTGGGGCCCTCATTAGTAGGCTTGTCTCGGGCTGGTAGGGACAGGAGGCCTCTGTCCGGTGTCCCCTCCCGTCCAACAGGCAGCAGCTTCCCAAGGACAAGTGCCTGCACAGCGCGAGGTGTATCTGACACTCAGGGACTGTTTCCTGACTCAAGCCTGCCACATAGGCCTCCGAAAGAACTCGGCAGGAACTCTGGACTGTTGGCAACTGAGACTCCCACAAAACAGGGAATGGAGGCTGCCCCATTCTGGAGGGATGTGGGGAGACCTGGCTGGACAGGAGGTTCTAGAGGATGGGCATGCTCTCAGGTCACTGGCTATTTGCGGGCAGGCAGAAGAGTCTTTGGGTGTGACCATGGGTGCTACATGGCAGTGACCCCTACCTAGTTCTGTGCAGAGGGCAGCTTCCCACGGAGAAGGGTGACCTGTTTCCCGTGAGGTAGAACCCGCCTTGCCTTGGCTGGAGCAGGTGATGGTGTGGTGGAGACAAGCGTGCTGAATGAAGCCACAAAGCAGGTAGGTCACCAGTGGCCCCCGGGGCCCACGGCAGGGCTGAGTCATGCTGGGAAAACTGGGCCCCAGAGTCAGCCGATGTGGCCCAAGGACGCTGTGGACCTTGCTTCATCTCAGTGCAGCGAGGCTCAGAGCAAAGGAGGATTCTTCGCCACCCCAGGCCTGCCGGTCTTCCTCTGCTTCCTCGGGGCCTCTGGTCTGTAGCTGGACACACGGCCACTCCGAATGAAGTTTCCCTTTCCCAGTGTTTCTTGCCGCTGGACAGGTGACTCGGTTCTGGCCGGGGCAACACAAGCGAGAGCGTGCTGCTCTCAGGAAATGTCTCACGGTGGGACACGCACCCTGCTCCTCTCCTTCCCCCTTCCTGCTGGTTGAAATGCCACCTTGATGGTGGGCGCTCCGGCAGCCGTGCGGGATCATGAAGAGGAGTTCAGGCTGAGAGCCGGGGGAAGTGGGAGCAGAGCACCTTGTTTCTGGGCCCTCAGAGGCTGCAAGGTCCCCGGACCGCCTGCCCCAGACTTCTTCCACAGGAAATCAAAGTGCATTTCCAGCTCATTTAAGCCACTTTTATTTTGGATTTTCTGTCACACTCAGTCACACTAATCCTGACTAATACACACGTGTTTGCCAGTGAACAGATTATCCTCTCAAACGTGTCAAAATGCCAAGTCAATTTATGAATCACACCTTTGAACCATGAAGGCTCCAATGTCAAGAGGACGAGTGAGCTGTGCTGCCTGGGCCACCACCCTCCACATTCGTTCCACGTCTGATTCACACCTGGGGGCTGCACAAGGGTCTCTCTTGATGGGCAAACCTCAGGCCTCTTCCCCGCAGATCTGAGGAAACCCAGCCAGATCCCGGAGGGAGGGAGCCGTGCTGGTCCCAGCCCCGTTCAGCTTCCACTGCTCAGCTTCTCTGCTGAGCTCCCAGGCACCGTTCTGGGGAGCTAAAGGCTCCAGGAGACAGATTTCGGATGCCTGTGGCTTAGGGTACACGAGAAGTCACAGATGCTCTTTTGTACACTGAGTGAAGGCTTTGGAGAACCACGAAGTCCTTTATCTGCCACTTCCACTTCCACCTGTATAAGGGGTCCAGCCGTCCCCTCTCTTCAAGCCACCACGGTGCCAGTAAATAAAAAGGGCAGCACGACCGGGATCCTCACAATCATTACAACGAGAACCATTTCCACGTGTGCTGTGCCAAGATGGCAGCATGAATGCGCTTGTCAAAACTACAATGACCACCATTTCCACGTGTGCTGCAACCGTGATCACCTCGATCACAAGGACCACCATTTCCACGTGTGCTGCAACCGTGATCACCTCGATCACAAGGACCACCATTTCCACGTGTGCTGCAACCGTGATCACCTCGATCACAAGGACCACCATTTCCACGTGTGCTGCAACCGTGATCACCACGATCACAAGGACCACCATTTCCACGTGTGCTGCAACCGTGATCACCACGATCACAAGGACCACCATTTCCACGTGTGCTGCAACCGTGATCACCTCGATCACAAGGACCACCATTTCCACGTGTGCTGCAACCGTGATCACCACAATCACAGTGACCACTATTTCCACACATGCTGTGCTAAACTGTATTTCCCCCCAACACCAGGCCACAAGGTGGGCATTACTCTCTGGTTCACAGGTGAGGGCCCTGGTGATCTCAGCGGAGCCTGGCAGGGACTTGGGGGTGTCACAGAAGCAAGTGGGAGTCCTGATTGCAGAAGGTGGGGACCAGGGCATCCCAGAGGGTGGGCTGGACATGGCTTTACGACATCACAGACCTCCTGTGAGGTCATGGGACAATGGGGAACCAGGAAAGGCACCCACATATCCTCTGCACAGGGCAGCAAATCCATCTGCACGGGAGCACGACTTATCCCACAGGCACCAGAGGGGTCTACACCGACCCAGCTCCACACACAGGCCCTCCCGAGTGCCTTCAAGGCATACTGCGTCTCTGACCATGTCCCCAGCGGACACACTACATGACAGATGATGCTTCCGTGCTGAAAACGCTCCATTGTCTGGTCCTAACACAACACTGCCAGACACCCTGAGGTTACTGTATTTTCCAACCAAGCAGGCTGGCTTTGAGTTTTTGTACCTGAGTGTCACCCAGCACCTAACGATAACCCCTCTGCAAATACTGTTTTAAATCTCATGAAGCATCAAAGGACCTCGTGGTTCTCTGGAGTTTTCATTCTCCAGAGCTTTTCGATAACATCCTGCATTTGGGTTTTCATCTTGTGCCCTCATCTTGTCTCCCTGGATTCCTGCAGTAGCCACAAGACGTGGGCACCCATGTATGGATGAAGGAAGCCAGAGACCAAATGCAACAACACACAACAGTGTGGGTCCATGGCCATCTGGAGGCCATGCTGGACAGAATGTCCTGGGCACTGTCCAGGGGCCTGAGAAGGGGATCGGGCTGTGTGGGCGGTGGTGGTTGGACCTGAGGCCTCCTGTGAGGTACAATGTCCTCTGCTCCATTCACTTATTTACCCCATGGAGGCTGAGCTGTCCTTCAAACCCAGTGGCCCAGGGAGTGGGTACTGTGTCCACAGAGGAGCCCTCCAGCATTTTGGGGAATTCGGTGTGCTCTGCAGACGTTCCCTGAGGGCTGAGGACCAGTCACTGTCAAAGGGGGGGACTCAGGGGAGGGCCGTCGGTGGCATCTCCACTAGTGACATGTGCAGTGGTGGACGTGGCCCCTGAAGCTGCTGACCCCTCCCTCGCCGGCCATGATGCTTTGATGCTGGGATGGCCACTATCTCACGGGCTGTCCCCAGAGTCTTGGCGCCTTCCTTGAGCTGCCCGTTTGATTTTTTTTCCTTGAACAGGTGAACATAAAGGAAATGCTCAGAGCCCCAGGACACAGTTGGGCTGACAGGTATCCGTGAGGCAGCTGCCGGCAGGGTCACTCAGACAGCAGCACGGGGAGTGCTCTGGGTGTCCCCACGGTGGGACCTGCCTGCCTTCATGACCGTGGAAATACATTTAGTAAGTTCTGGTTTTCCTCCTTCTTGACATTAATTTCCCCCAAATTCAGATGGAGCTGGGCCCAGCCTGACTCCATGGGTCAAAAATCAGCATAACGTCTTACTCAGAGGGAGACCCTGAAGTCCTCCTGCTTGTCTGAGCCCCTTCTACATATACAGCCACCACAGCCTTCCTTTTCCAGCCTGTCCCAAGCCTCCTGCCATAGACTGTAGACAGGCTGTAGATGCTGACCTGTGTCTTAGGAGCAACCGCAAAATAGGCCAAGCCAACTACGGAGCCTGTGGAAGAAGCAGCGATGGGAACAAGACTTGCCCCCGCTCCACAAGCCCTTGACACCCACAGCCACGCCCCCACAGCCACGCCCCCCACAGCCACGCCCCCCACGGCCACTGCCCTCCCCAGAGCCACCCGTGTCCTCAGCACCAGGAGAACATGGTGAGGAAGAGTCTGGCAAGGTGACAAGAGCTCACAGCAAGACGCCGATAGATGTCCTGGTTACTGCAGAAATGAACAATCAAATCAAGCGTCTGTTAATGAGACATTAAACAAAACCAGGCAAACTTAAATCTACGGCAAAGTCCCACCTCCCTGCCAGACAGCTGACAAGTAAGACGGGGCTTGTCTGTGTCGCTGACTCCCGAAAATGCCCATTTTGGCTCACAGGGTCCAGTGTGGAGAATTTTAACGACGCCACTCAGCTTTATTTGTGTAACCCCCTATAAATACCACCTCCAAGAGCGAGCCATTTGGAGTCACCAATCCAGTAACAAAGATGGTGTCACTCTTTACCCCAGCCGTGTTTCTTTATGCACCATCATTTTTATAAGTTTCTAAGGGAAACTGATTACAGCCCCATCTTAAAACCAAACACAATTTAATTTCAAACACACTCGGAGCGCTGCTTTCCTGGGCACTCCTGCGATGCCAGCATGGGGCACAGCCGAGCGTGGGAGGCTCGTCAGCCGCAGCTTTGGCTCTGAAATACGTAATACGTTTTTAACAAGGACAACTAACTTTGTTTCCTTAGAAATGTATTTTGAAGAGTCCATAATAAACTATCTTCTACAATGAGGAGCTAGTCAAAGTCAGAAACGAAGTTGCCAGCCTCCTGTCTTCCTTGTGACTGCTGAGGCAGGTGCTATCTGGACATGGTAGCACAGAAGAGATGAGGCTTTGCCACTGAGTCAAAAGCTCTGTCGGTAACTAAAGTCTTTAAAAATGACGAACACTAAACAGGTACTCAGCTGGGGGCTCTCCTCGTGGGGCCACCGTGACCTTGAGGCCACAGATGTGGGTCCGTGTGCACCACAGGGTGGGATTAGGTCACTCTGCAAGTCTGTGGATGAGGCTGTCACCAAAGGGTGGGTGATGCTGAATGGCATGAAAGCCTCTGCTCTCTAGAGCAAGACAGACACAGAAAAGCTGAGGGTGAGGATGTTGGTGAAGACGAATTACAAAGGCGGAAGATGCCACACTGTGAGCTGAGCTGTCTGTCTGATGGAAGGACAGAGCACGACTGCGCACCCACCTGCTGAGAGCCCACGTGGCTGCCAACCCCACCCTGTTGGCAGAGCCAGAGAGCGGCTGCACTGAAGGTCACCCAGGAAAAGCCCTCAAGCATGATGTTACAGACGCTGACTTTGTGACAACACGTTTGTCCTGGGGCAACCCCTGTTCTGCCCGGACTATTGTGATGGTCATGCCTCCTCTGCCCCCTGGTAGCGGTCCACCCTCCCCACCAGCCCTTGGCCACGACCATAGCTGGCAATCCACCTCTGCAGTGGCCACACCACCGGCCTGTGGGCCATGCTTCCAGCGGCACCATCCGTCCGTTCCTCCAAAGACGTCATGTCCTGGTCACCAGGACCCCTGGCCTGCAGTGTCCTCTCCCCGTGTTACCACCCGCTCCTGCCCCATCATCCCTCCCGCTGCCCTCTCTGGATGGTGTCCTTGACCTCCTACCGTCTTGCTCTAAGTCCCATGGGAAGTGCCAACCCTGGAGGAAAGGAGGGCTGGCTCGTCTGCGCCTGTTCACTGGCAGCTGAGCACCACAGGGGCATCAGGGATCCTCAGTCCTCATGCTCAGAGCTCAGCGGCATCCACCCCACCCTGCCTCCCTACTCAGCCCTTAAAAAGAGGCACACCCTAAAAGGCCACTGGGAACAAGATATCCCTACATTCTCAAAGTATCATCCCACAAATCACTGATGAATTCCCAAGGAAAGAATTTACCTTCACGATGGAGTGATGTGGCAGTCGCCACTTTTACCAAAGTCACCATACTTGGCACTGCCCCAGGGTGGAGGGGCTGACCGGGCGGGGAGGGGCTGACTAAGGGGGAGGGGCTGACCGAGGGGGAGGGGCTGACCGGGCAGGGAGGGGCTGACCGAGGGGGAAGGGCTGACTAGGCGGGGAGGGGCTGACTGAAGGGGGAGGGGCTGACCGGGCGGGGAGGGGCTGACCGAGGGGGAGGGGCTGACAGAGGGGGAAGGGCTGACTGGGTGGGGAGGGGCTGACCGAGGGGGAGGTGCTGACCGAGGGGGAGGGACTGACCGGGCCGGGAGGGGCCGACATGCTCGGTACAGCGGTGGTGTGGACGCTGCATGTGCTGAAAACCCGCATCAGAATCTCGCAGTGTGGGGGGTCCAGCAGGCCCAGACCGCGGGCTCTCCCAGGACAATACCCTGGTTTCTCTAAAAACTGCAATGCTAGAAAAGACCAAAATTTAAATGTCAAGGTAGAAGTATTGAACAAAGAAAATCTACGAGATGTCACAACAAACGCAGCATTCACCCTTGATGGGAATCTGGATTAAAAATAAGAAGCTAGCTATTGGGACAATGGGAAAATCTGGCCACGAACTGTGTGTGGAGTGGTGTCACCGCATGCAGGCTGCCCTACGGGGTATGATGCAGGGATGCCCTTTTCTGCCCCTCAGGGAGAAGTTCTGTGATGCCTGTAGAAACTTACCCGACTTCCACCCAGATGCACGGTGAACGACAGGGCATGACTGAGAGCTCGCAGCGGGGATCTGGATGAAGAGGGTGTGGGTGCTCATTCTACTCTTTTTCCAATTTGTTTGAGTTTGGAATTTGCAAAATAAAATTGTGGGATGAAGGGAGAATCACAGGAAGAGGGACTCCTTCTTTGCCATGAGCTCAGCTGTGGGAGGAGCTGCTCGGAGGAGCTGTGGGAGGAGCTGCAGCATCTTACCAGGGGTGCAAGGCAGTCCAAGGACAGGCGCCCCCATGGCGCAGGCTTTACCCAGTGACCTGTGGCTGCCCTGGCAACTCATGGCCTTCCCGGGTTACCTGCAGCCTTCCCTGTACTCAGAGACCTACGGTCTTCCCTGCAACCTGCTGCCTTTCTCGGTGACCTGCGGCTTTCCCCAGCGACCTGCTGCCTTCCCTGCGAACTGCAGCCTTCCCTGTACCCAGTGACCCTCGGCCTTCCCCGGTGACCCGCAACCTTCTTCGGTGACCTGCGGCCAGTCCTCCTCCCAGTGTCCTGCCCTGTGCAGCCATAAATATCCTGTGGTCCAAGCCTTCTCTCATGGAGGTTTTCTGTTATTTCTCCCAAAACATCTTAACTGCTGCGGGTTCTGTTTCCAGGGAAGAGCAGGAGAAGGGCTGGGTGCGTTTGGAGTTGCCCTGGGGCTGGGGGCCTGGCTGCCCTCCCCACTCCTGTCAGACCCCTCTCGCCCTGCAGCATGGAGCAGGTGAGGCAGGGAAGAGGAGGAGCGGAGAGGTGGCTGGGAGGGTCTGCAGCGAGCGTTTTGGAGCAATCTCCATCCATCAGAATGAGCAGGGAGACGTCCGCCCTTACTGTACGTCTACGCAGGTGTTCAGCACTGAGCTCTTCTCTGCTTCGAGGAGCACACGGGGACGGTACCGGCTGCAACGCCCCCACCAGGTGCTGAGTCCCCCTCACACCAGCACAGCCCAGTCCTGTGACAGGCCTGACCATGGCAGACCCTCACGGGACATCCCACGAATGGAACCCTAGGCCACAAAATGCATGGACATTCCAGTGTTTAGTTCATAGCTGTCCTTAAGCCGGGGGAGGGCAGTGACTGCGCCCCAGAGAGCAGTGAGTTGTTGAAAAGTGCAAAGACGTTTGCCCTGCACCTGCTTCATCTGCTCAAGGAGTGACAGCCGTGCTGCTGCCCACACTGGGTGGGATGCCAATGACGCCGAGGGGTCTTCCCGGAGCACCTGGCACCTCCGTGAATTCTCCAGGGCAGAGGCACTCACACAGCACGTGGTGAATTCTTCTCAGCAGCAGCCGAAAGCACGGAGGGCGGGAAAGGCGGTGCCGAGGCTGCAGCTGGTAGGCCGGCTCAGGCTCAGGCTCGGGCTCCACATTAAGCCATGCTGCTGGTGTAAGAGGCACCGGGCTGGATGCTGCATCTCAGGCTCCGATTCATAAACAGAAGGAATTTCAGACCCATCAGAGGCAGCTGCGTTTTACAAATGACCATGTGCTGTGGCTGCGTTTCCCACACTGCGACCGGTAGCGCCAATCCACGTTGTCTGTTCAGGACGGCTGCATTCTGTAAACTGGAGACAGAATAATTCTGTTTGTATTTTAAATATAGACTTGAGGAGAAGGTGGAAGTTAAGAGCGTGGTGGTTCTGTTGCGTTCAAAGAGAAAGGCAGGATTCCCGTTTCACGTACACTTCCGGACTGAGTGCCCTGCGGAAGCTGCCTTCGAACCACAGGCTCACTGCCCTTGCTTCAGGATGCCACAAACATTGCTGTTAAAAAGGAGAAAAGCAACGGAAACACGGAGGAGCTGCCTGCACGGGGGAGGCGAGGGTGAGAAGGAAGGAAAGGCACAATCTGTCACAGTTTCCAAACACATGTTCGTGTGGGAATCTGCGGTGGATGCAAAGGCTGAATGGAGAGCTGGAGTCACTGGAAGGGTTGGCCCAAGATATTTCAGTACATGGAGCAGTCCTCTTCCTTCCAGTAGCAGAAACAATGGCAGAGACTGACTGGATTTGTGAGCAGAACAGAAACACTGGGAAAAGCTACCAAAGCAGTTTACTCAATGGAGAGAGTGGCCAGCTGGTCAGAGAAACATGATGAGATGGCGGCATTCTCCAGGAGGAGGGGGACGTGGCCGGTGTCCGTCCACCCAAGATCGTAAATTCGATGGCGTGTGGTGAGGAGAGCAGCACTCCTGGGCTTTAGGAACTGGGGAAGGGTGTGGAGACGCAGCTGTGAGTGCGATGATCTTGTCTGCTACTTGGATTTCCTTCCAGATAAATTTAAATACCTTGCATTTCTTCCGGTCACAACTCTCATCCATGGAAATTTTAGGAGTAACACGTCACTCACTTCTATAAATCAGTATTGTGGCTTTCTGAGTCAAATCGGCAGGACACGGGCAGCTGCGGCCGTTGTTCCCCACTCTTCACTGAGCTCAGGCACACTGAACCCGGAAGCCAGCCTTGCAGCCCCAAACTCTCTCTGACCTGGTGCCAAGAGGAGGAGCTGGCAGACTTCTCTCCGCCGACGTCCTTCGAAATTCTGCAGCACCTTCCACGCACCATCAGTGAGTCAGCAGCACCCTCTGTGATCAGTCCATCGATTGATCAGTCAGTCCACCCACTGGCTACCAGGGGCACCCCCACAACTGCTCCCACAGAGAAGTCAGGGCAAGCGGGAGGCTCCAGATGGAAGCATGGGTATGCCGTGTGTGTGCAGAGTGCACAGCTGTCAGAGGGAAAGTCACGGGCTGTGGGTCCACCCTCCAGTGAGCCTGGAGCTGGCCTGCAGGGAGGACCCCAGGTGGCTGGAGGGGACCTACTTTAGGGGGACAGAGGCTTGTGAGGCCACAGGGCTTGTTATTATGACCCCAGATGTGTTGTCAATAAGAGCACTGGACCCAACTTTCAGGTTCTGTCTTGGCAAAACTGGGAATTTTCCTTACAGCTGTGAACCTGTCCCTGATTCCCCAAGCCATATACCTGGGGTAAGAATGCGTCTAGCAAGCCATGGGTGGCGAATGGAGCTGCGGCAGCGGTGAGCTCCTTCTTGTCTTTTGTCAGGAAAAGAGACTGGATAGATTTCTCTTCTCTTCCTTTGAGGGTGATGGAAGGGGGAAGACAAAAGCCAGCAACCAAGGACAGCTGGAAACGTAGTTTCAGTGAGAGACAGGCCACGGCGTCCTGAGCAACGTGGTTTCAGTAAGAGACAGGCCACAGCGTCCTGAGCAATGTGGTTTCAGTAAGAGACAGGCCACGGCATCCTGAGCAACGTGGTTTCAGTGAGACAGGCCACAGCATCCTGAGCAATGTGGTTTCAGTGAGAGACAGGCCACGGCGTCCTGAGCAACGTGGTTTCAGTGAGAGACAGGCCACGGCGTCCTGAGCAACGTGGTTTCAGTGAGAGACAGGCCACGGCGTCCTGAGCAACGTGGTTTCAGTAAGAGACAGGCCACGGCGTCCTGAGCAACGTGGTTTCAGTGAGACAGGCCACGGCATCCTGAGCAACGTGGTTTCAGTGAGAGACAGGCCACGGCGTCCTGAGCAATGTGGTTTCAGTGAGAGACAGGCCACAGCATCCTGAGTAATGTGGTTTCAGTAAGAGACAGGCCACAGTGTCCTGAGTAATGTGGTTTCAGTAAGAGACAGGCCACGGCGTCCTGAGCAACGTGGTTTCAGTGAGAGACAGGCCACAGCGTCCTGTCCCCCTAGGACAAGCAGACCTTCCAGGAGGATTTCCTGAGGTGGCTGGAAGAGAACTTTGCTGCCCTTTCCAAAGAAGACACAAGACACATAGCCTCTCTAGAAACAGGAGCAGAAACTCACAACGTGATGGGAAAACAGTGTTATAAAAACAAAACCATTATCAAGTTATGAAGGCGAATAACTGGAACTGGGAGAGATGAGAAATTAAAACGACAACAGCAGAGTTAAAATTCACATGGAGGCGACGGAGCAGGACTGACAGCTTCGAAACGGAACCTGCGGGGAGGCTCTTCTGGAATAACGAGTAAGGCACAAAAGATACTAAAACGGGGTTTTAGAGAAGATGGCACAGGAAAGAGATTCATCCCGAGGATGACGGAGCCTTTGCAAGAGCAACGCTCAGCAGGCACCGCAGGATCAGGGATTTCCAGCAGGGCGTGAGCTCTCGGGGCACTCTCGCAAACCGAAGGATGCTGCAGGGTGTGGGGCAAAAGTAACCACACAGCCGAGGCGCACGGCAAACGCTGGGGAAACGGAGGCTTATTCAACAAATGAGAGTTTAGGTGGGGGAAGGCCCGAGGGTATCCCTCACTTCACAACACAGTACAACAATGAAAAACGACCCAGATAAGTTAAAACAGTAAATGGAACCGTAAAAATAAAAGAAAAATTTCTATTTCACTGATCAGAGGATGAGCAAGGACTTTCTAAACATGAGAGCAACTGACGAATTCTTAAAGGAAACGACTGTGCATTTGGATACGCAGAGCTCAACCTTTCTGAGCTTCAGACAGTATAACGAGCAACCTTAGAAGCAGACGAGCCTGGCAGAACATTCGCCAAACGTAAGTGGCAAAAACAAATACGAAGGGCACTCATGAGTCTCCGTAAGGAAATTCATGAACAGATTATCCCAGGAAGCAGAACCATAAATAATCAAGCATGATAAAATGTTTAAATCTACAATAAATCAAAAACTACACATCAAACCAATGATAAGACGCTACCATTTGCCTTAAAGAACTGCATGGACTTAAGTGAAGTGCTGACCCTCGGTGTTGCTGAGCGGACTGCGGCGGGTTTACTGGGTCTGGCAGATGTTCTTGTGCTTGTTGGAGATATTGGTGCAACTGGATGAGAAGAACTGAGATATCTAAAAGAGCTTGCACCTTTTGGCACAGTAGTTACATTTCTAGGAATGCACCCTAAAGAAATGTAAGCCACACCGATCAAATGCATGCGTAAGGGTATTAATGGCAGCAAGACATAATAATGAAATTCTAGACGCGAGCCAAAGGCTCAACAGAAGCACAGGTTGAACAACGTACAGCAGAACAGCAGGACCTAAGCGCTCCTCAGAAGTGTATTTTAAAGACAATTTGACAGGCACACACGAAACAGAAAAGCAGAATAAAGACACACACACACACACACACACACGTATCTATTCTAAAAGAACACCAAATAGTGAGCATTTTCTAATTTTTCCACACTAAGTGTTCAATAAGCACAAAATAAGTATTTTAACACACGTGGTTTCCTGACAGATGACAGAGTGTCCTGGCCTGGACCGTTTCTATTGCTCTGGAGACTTCCAAATGCTGTCACCAAATCTACAACTGTGTGTCCGTCTGTCCGTCCGTCCATCCATCCATCCCTCCCTCCCTCCCTCCACCAAACCACCCTCTTACCCATCCATCCATCCACCCATCCACCCACCCACCCACCCGCCCACACTTCCACCCTTCCATGCATGCCTCTGTCCATCCACCCAGCCGGAGGTTCTCTCACCCGTTGCGTGGCGCGGCACAGACTCTGGGGTTTGAGGATGCCTAGGACATAATACCCATGGGGGATGCAGTGTCTAATGGAAGAGACAGTGGAGGGAGGAGGCTGTTGGGATGCAGAGTCATCCAAGATAGCTGGGAAGGGGCACCATGGGGAGCCAGGGCCAGGCGCCATGCTCTGTGGGGGTCGACCCCCTGCACATGCACCCAGGAACCCCGTGCCTGGCATCCTCTGCTGGGTCGTGCCCTCTTGCTCTGTGCCTGAGTCCTTCGCACTCCTGCCTTCCATGAGGACACGGCCGACCAGCCCCCGTGGAGTGGAGCACACATCCTCCCTCGCTCCATGACCTTCCTTACTGCCGCAGACACATCTGTCTCGTGTGTTAGACCCAGAGCCTCGGACTCAGGGATGGCTCCTGCGTATCTCACAGCGCTGCTGCCCAGCACAGAACCCGTGAGTGGCTCAGCAGAGTCCAGTGCTTCCTGAGTGGACGGCACAGGAGAACGCTCCTCCCCACTGTGGCTGTTCAAATCCCTTCATCTTCCCAGGGCATGAAGTTGCCTCTGAGTCCACCGGCTAAAGCCAAAGACTTACATTTGGCACAAGACAGATTAGCACGTAAATGTTCTTTACTTAATTGGTGTCTGACTTCCAGAGTTGACTGGAGTGTGTATATTTGTCTGTATATCTGAGTATCTGAGTGTGTCTGAGGGTATTTGCATAACTGTGTGAGTGTATGTACATCGCTGTCAATGTGCCACCGTGTGGCTGTATCTGAGTGTGTATGACTGTGTGTTTGTGGTATGTGGCCCTGTGACTGTGTGACTCTGTGTTTGAGTACCTGTGTGTGTACGTTTGTGTGTGACTGTGTGTTTCTGTGTGTGAATGTGTGTGTGTGCACGTCTGTATGTGTGTGTAGCCTTATGAGTGTGTCTTTATGTACATGGTTGTGTGGCTGTGAGAGTGTATATATATATATATACATGTGACAGTGGGTTTGTGTGTCCGTGTGACTGTGTATATGTGTAATTGCATGTGTGACAATGTGTGTTTGTGTGATTGTGACTCAGGTGTGTGTCTGGGTACATCTGTGTGTGACTGTGACTCTCAGCATGTGTGTGTGACTGTGTGTGTTTATGTGTGTACTATGTATGTGTCTGTGTGGCCATTTGTGTACTGTGCATCCGTGTGGCTGTGTGTGCCTGGTGTGAGTGTATATGACTGTGTGGGTCTATATGCATGTTTGTGTATGTGTGTGTGTGGTAGTAACGTGTGTGTCTCTGTGTATGTCTCTTTGTGTGATGATGTATGAACATGTGTATGTGTGTATGACTATGTATGCATGTGTGTGTGACATGTATGAGTGTTTCTGTGTGTGGCTGTGTATATGAGTGTGTATATGTTTGTGTCACTCAGTGTGTGTGACTATGTCTCTGTGTGTGTGTGCAACTGTATGCATGTCTGTTGGCTGCGCAGTTGTCACTGTGTATGTACATGTGTGTGACTGAGTGCATGTCTGTGTGACCACGTGTGAATGTGTGAGTGACTGTGTGGCCATGTGGAGTGTGTGCGACTGTGGTCATGTGGGAGTGCGCATGACTGTGTGGCTGTGTGTGAGTACATGTCTGTGGCCGTGTGGGAGTGTGTGTGACTGTGTGGCTGTGTGGGAGTGTGCATGACTGTGGCTGTGTGGGAGTGCATGTCTGTGTGACTGTATGGCCGTGTTGTGTGTGACTTTGTGGCCATGTGGAGTGCATGTGACTGTATGGCCGTGTGGGAGTATGTGTGACTGTAGCTGTGTGAGCATGTGACTGCGTGGCTGCATGGGAGTGTGTATGTGTCTGTGTGTGACTGTGTAGCCGTGTGTGGAGTGTGTGTGACTGTGACTGTCACACCCACTCCACATGACCACACAGCCACACACATTCCACACAGCCACACAGTCACACACGGCCTCGTCCGCCCGCCCCCTCCTCCTCTCTCAACATCTAGTCTGCGGGGTGAAGTTCAATTCACGGCGGCCGCTGCTTGTCCTGGGAGCTCTGCTGGAAGTACCACCCGTGTCCGCTCTGTACTTGTTCCCAGCACAGGGCAGAGGCGGTCGCAGAGCTGTGTGATTTCCTTTAAGTTCTGTGAAAGTCCTTCTGCAGCAACAGCTCATGTGCTGGCCAGGACGCCAGGAAGGGGAGGGAGCTTTACGCTGATTTAGGCTGTTTTTGGAACCGGCTGTGGGTCTTCACCGCCTTCACTCACACATGCTCCCCGTCACTGGCTGAATGTTGCTGGTCAGCCAAAACCGTGAACGGAACACTGTCTACAGCGCAGAACCCACATTGCGGGAAGTGAAAATGCCCACTAACAGGTGGGCCTTCCTTTCCCTGATAGTTTTTAAACTTATCATATTGTGCGTGGCTTCAAGTGAGACTTGCGTGAAGGATCCCTCCCTGTGCCACCCCACCCCGCAGGTGATGATTTTGAAAAGCTCCCCCAAAAGAACCCTAAATTAGCCTTAAAAATATGCAGAAATGTATCTGAGGCAGGGAACCTGCCCATTAAGGGCCAGCAATTACCCGAGGCTGCTCAGGGGCACCCGCCTGGAAGGGCCCCGCATGGGCCTTTGTGCTCCCGGCCTCGCAGACTCTGTGGCTCATGCATTATTCAGGAGCACACGGGACAATGAGGAAGGCCTCTGTGGAAAGAGCCGCAAAGCTGGGGGTAAATAAAGGTTGCTTGAGAAATCCTATTATTTCTACAATCTGTGAAAAAATTGCAGCATTTGGGGTGCTGGGGATGCCTCTGGTTATCACGAGAACGCTCTCGATTCTGGGCTTTCTTCCTGTGGGTCTGCAGCCCGCAGGGACCCCCAGGACAGCGTATGGTTCCCGGGGACGGCTTCTTTCTTTCCTCCCTCCTCTCCCTTTCTCTCCTCCATAATGCAAAGCTTTGTCAAGCTAATACTTTAAGGATCAACATCAAAACTGGAACTTTCTGTTTCTATAGCCACATCCAATTAAAAGCGTCTTAGACCTCCCAGTGTCTTCCCCTTCGGGGAGGCCTGGCTGTCAGCACTGGAACCGTACGTCCACTTAAATAGCACGAGGGTCTCCAACCCATACACAACATGAGAAACGGCATTATTCGCCGGCCCCTTTGTGCGTGGGGCTGTGAATCGCCGCTGCTGAATCACACGGTCGAAGCAGGCCTCTCCGCACATTCCTGCTTTATGGGGTCATTTCGGTGCCCTCCAAGCAGCCGCCTCCGCCACCTGAGCGTCTCTTGATTACAGATCTATTTGCTCTTATTCTCCCTGGGGGAGGGAGGAGATTTAAATAGCAAACAGTACAGCAGGGGCTGGAATGCCGCTTCGTGCACAGATGCAGGAGACTGGTGGGTTTACTTTCTTATCCCACCTCACGAGGGCGTGTCTAAGAGTCCTGCGCCCTTGTTCCCGCCACCATGCACACCCAGACCTGTGTTTTCAGATCCAATGGCAGGACCCAAGGACCTCTGCAGCAGTACCAAACGCTTCCTGACTGTCCTTGGGAGAGAGGCAAGGCGCAAGTAAATTAAATGTATTGACAAGTCAGAGTAAAGGTGGAGTGACTGGGAATAGCTTCCTCAGAGAAGGGGTGTGACATCCCCGTCCACGCCGCAGACACGGAGCCGGCGGGTCCCGGCTTAAGCTGTGCTTTATGGACATTGTTATGACAGTGGAAAACAAGACTTTTCCCCCGTAAAATTAAATGTCATTCTTGATAGCATAATACCCAAGACGTCATCTTCCCAAGTCCACACCAATACTTTACACAGAAAATTAAACTCTCCATGTTATGGAGTGGATAATGTAGCCTCCAAACGTGTGAGAACCCCTGCCAGGTGAGAAATTGCAAACGCTCAACTATAAAGTCTAATGGTACGTATGAAATACGCAAAAAGGTAACCTAATTGGTAATCAGAAGAAATCATAAAACTAATCATGCAATTAATGTCTTCAAAAGCAAGCGTCTGAGGCGCGTAAAATCACAAGGAAACAATGCCGTGGTGGCTTCCAGCATTAACGAATTAATTGTGGTGTGGGGCTGGCGTGGGGGCTTACGGGCCGGCTTCAGCCCATGCCCACTGCCCGGCTGTGCATTCCCGCCTGCCTGCACTTGGAGCTCTCCAGCAAGGGACTGTGCCTCTGAGCCTCCCCGGAGAAGCCAAGAGGTCCCTTCTTCCAGACCCAGCTTCCCTGGTCACTGACTGTCAGATTCCCTGGGGGAGGGCACAGGACGGACGATGGGTGCAGAGAAACTCGGAAGGCCGGGAGCCGCCCATGGAGTGCAGGTGTCGGAAAAAGCTCAGGAACGCACACTGGCTTCGGTAACTCTGTTGCTTTCTTTCCAGCGTGCCACACAGTATAATGATACATGCATTTCTGCGTTTCATACATGTAGCTTCGAAGGAAATCTCTGCTCTGTGCTGATTAGTTCTGGGGCTTCACAGCCAGGATGTGAACCTGTTGGTATAAAGGGAGGAGGACGCGGGACAGGCTACGGTAGCATTCCTTCCAGGCCACGCCGCGTAGCAGGGCCCACATTCGGGGTCCTTTCGATGTGCTGCCGTCTCCACAGCCACCCCTCTGCAGGCACTGGAGCTCTCCCACGGAGGGGAAAGGTGAATGAAAGGTGCAGATGAAAGACTCTGACCCCCTGCACGGAGGAGGGTGCGGAGCAGGCCTTGCAGGTGGTGGGTGTGGAACGCAGGCCCCTGCACACTGTGGGTGTGGAACGCAGGCCCCTGCACACTGTGGGTGTGGAACGCAGGCCCCTGCACACTGTGGGTGTGGAACGCAGGCCCCTGCACACTGTGGGTGTGGAACGCAGGTCCTGCACATTGTGGGTGTGGAACGCAGGCCCTGCACCCTGTGGGTGTGGAACGCAGGCCCTGCACACTGTGGATGTGGAACACAGCCCTCTGAACATACAGGGTGCAGCACAGGCCCCAGCACAGAAGAGGTGTGGAGTGCAGGCCCCTGCGTTGGCCTTGGTGGATGGTGAGGCAGCCACGCACTCTCTGAAGGACACATTCCTGCTCCCTGTACACACTTTTCAGGCCCCAGCCCCAGCCTGCACCCTCCAAGCAGCTGAAGCCCCGGGCCCACCGAGTAAGGCCAGCGGCGTGTGGGAGATGGAGGATGGTGGGGAGCAGAAAGAACACTGGAGCTGAAATTCCAGGAAGAAATGTGATGTCTGGGGCAGAGGAATGGCCCAAAGCCACCAAGGAAACGGCACATGAGGGCCAGGAGGAGAGTGAGGATGGCACAGGGACAGAAGCCAACGCCATGGCCCTGGGGTCCTGAAGCGACACCCCAGAAAGAGAAGGTCTTCCACAGCCGGCCCAGCGTGGCAATGAGGGCTCGTCTGGAAACGAAGAAGCATTATTACTCGTCTACTTCTAGTACCGGAGCTTGCTCACGTCCTAAGTTGGTTCATCTTCCCGGCAACGCACCTGGCACCGAGTTCTCGGGACTGGCGCAGGTCAGCGGCTCTGCAGGGGCGAGCTGGGTGCTGCCTGAGTCTGACGAGATAGTGGGACGCGAGCCTTTGCGGTGTTCTGCTCCCCCGGAACCCTGCGAACCCCACGTGCTGGGTCCATGCACTGTGACGGCCTCTGTCTCTTCTGTTATTTGGGGGTGTTTTTCTTATTCGGGCCTGTGGGAAGATGCACCACAGCCTGGACACTGGTTTTCTAGCCCATCCTACACGTGGGTCGGGATCCACCTGGTGACACCTGCCTTCTCTTCCAGGGTCTGCACTCGGTGTAGAGACGGACAAGTGGAGAGGTGAGGACGAGGTCACAGGGACGTGGCCCCCAACCTCGCCTTTGTCCACGACGGACAGAGAGCGACTTTTTCAAACGGACTGTTCTATAATATCTAGAAAAAGGTACGCAGGCGAACATGATGAATATGCAAGCACCCTTGGCTGGCGGTGGGAAAAAATGCACGGCAGACAGCCGACGGCCTTGCTGTCCTCCCCACCCCACCCAGAGCATGTGCTCAGAATGACCTGGCCCCTCTTCCCCAGAGAACCACACAGCCTAACTCACATGTTCCTGCCACACAGGGCCAAGAACAGCGCAGGCAGGCAGTGTCGAGGAAGGAGCCACTTGCTGATGCCACGACCTGCTGTGCAGTGCAGAACCCTGCCACGGGCAGGTGGGCGTGCAGGAAGGATACCAGCACAGGGCTGAGCCCCCAAGAGGCTCTTGAGTGGCCCCTGCGCTCACAGAGACAGGATGGCAGTGAGGACACAGCGGGGTGGTGGGGAGAGGAAGAGGCAGCCAAGTGAGGCCCCGGGGAGGGAGGGGAGGTAGAACTGGACCAGGCTTTCTACAACACAGAAAAATTAACCCTGCACAGATCAAAGCCTAAACAGAAAAAGTCTGTGAATGTTTTGAAGGAAACATTTGAGCATCTCTGAACTCGGGGCAGAAAAGTGTTTCCTCAAATGCTTTCCTCAAGCAACAGAAACGGCAAAGGAAAAGGTTGGTGGGACGGGATCAAATCAAGCGGAAGCTTCTGTGCTTCAAGAAACAGCATTAAAAGGTGGGATAAGGTGGCTGTGAGCCGCACGCCAGGACGTGAGATTTGCGGCGCCTCTGTCAGAAGAAAGGGCTGGGTCCGCGTCCCAGGCGAAGAGGACGGAGCGGCCAGTATTCTAGGAAGAAAAGCAGGTGGGAGCCACAGAAACAAGTCTTCCGAAAACTTGCCAGGGGTGATGTACGTTTGCATCCTAGGAAGTTCGACAGGTAAGCAACCCCTCTGGATAGCGAGAGCAGTCCGTTTCCCTTTCAGAGACGTGTCAAGAGAACATCTGGTGTCGTGATGAAATGTCTCAGGCCCTTCGCATTCTAAAGACACAAAGGCTTGAACCAAGCACGAAGAAACGCCCCTTTGCCCTCCCTGGGTGATGTTCTAAGCAGCTGTGGGGATGACTATTCCCCACAGTTTTGGGGCCGGAACGCAGGAGGAAAGGCACCAGTTGCCGCCCCCAGCCCGTGCCTGTCGCTGTCTGAATTACCGTCATGTCATGGATCGTGATCACCGTGTTGTGGGTGCACAGATGTTCATGGAGCCCTCTCTCATCCTGTTTGATTTGGCCACCATGACATGGAAACAGTTCCTGGCTTTACAGGTGAGAAAACGCTCCCACCAGTCCATGAAGCCACCCAGCTTCCCGGGAGCAAAGGGGGCCCCACCTGGCAGAAGCGATACCTTCCTCGGGATCCCTCAAAGGCTGCTGGCAGGTCGTGTGCAGGAACGCTTCTCCTGAATGGTGGCCGCACCCCGCAGTGAGCTCACGGCTACAGTCGGGCAGCCAGCGCCCCAGCGCCTCTGCAGCCCCAGACTCCGGAAGCCCCGTGTGCACCACCGAGTGCCCTGGACCACTCGCCCAGCCGCTGCCATGCTGGGAGGGTAGCAGCGGCTGCCTCTGGGCACGTGTCAGGCTCTCGCTGCCCCAGCGAGGGGACAGGCTTGGTCCCGATTGACAAGCTCTGAGCCAACAGCGGGTCTCAGGCTGACCTCCGTGGAGCCCCTCGGTCCCAGCATGGCTGACGTCCAGAACCCCAGCAGCTCCATGCCCAGGTCCGTCTCAGTTCCCACTGGCTGGGCTGATGCTGATCTCCAGGGTGATGGAGCTGATTCTTCAGGTTCTCTCAATTCACATCAAACAACGCAGCAAGTGGACCTCACAGCCCCTGTTCCTGCCGAAGAGGCAGAAAGTTGGAGCTCATGGCGTCTTTCTTCCCCAGGCTGGGATGGAGGAGGCAGCATGAGGTCACCCTCACCTGTGGGTGTGGGAGCTGGGGGCCACCCAGAGCTTGTGACTCATGTCAGATGTGATGGGGTCGAGACTCACGGAGTGTGTATCCTCTCAGGGTCCCACTCAGCAATGAAGCTCAGCAGCAGGTCCCCCAAGTTCCTGGGCCACCATTCCTACGACTGCCTGAACCTTTCCTGAGATGCTGCTCAGAGTGACCAGCCTGGGCCAACCCCTGGGTTCTGACAAGATGCACCGTTAAGGACCAAGTTCAGCTGTGTGTAACAGAACCCCCTCATGAGGTTGGATGCACCGTTAAGGACCAAGTTCAGCTGCGTGTAACAGAACCCCCTCATGAGGTTGGATGCACCGTTAAGGACCAAGTTCAGCTGCGTGTAACAGAACCCCCTCATGAGGTTGGATGCACCGTTAAGGACCAAGTTCAGCTGTGTGTAACAGAACCCCCTCATGAGGTTGGATGCACCGTTAAGGACCAAGTTCAGCTGCGTGTAACAGAACCCCCTCATGAGGTTGGATGCACCGTTAAGGACCAAGTTCAGCTGCGTGTAACAGAACCCCCTCATGAGGTTGGATGCACCGTTAAGGACCAAGTTCAGCTGCGTGTAACAGAACCCCCTCATGAGGTTGGATGCACCGTTAAGGACCAAGTTCAGCTGTGTGTAACAGAACCCCCTCATGAGGTTGGATGCACCATTAAGGACCAAGTTCAGCTGCGTGTAACAGAACCCCCTCATGAGGTTGGATGCACCGTTAAGGACCAAGTTCAGCTGCGTGTAACAGAACCCCCTCATGAGGTTGGATGCACCATTAAGGACCAAGTTCAGCTGCGTGTAACAGAACCCCCTCATGAGGTTGGATGCACCGTTAAGGACCAAGTTCAGCTGTGTGTAACAGAACCCCCTCATGAGGTTGGATGCACCGTTAAGGACCAAGTTCAGCTGCGTGTAACAGAACCCCCTCATGAGGTTGGATGCACCGTTAAGGACCAAGTTCAGCTGCGTGTAACAGAACCCCCTCATGAGGTTGGATGCACCGTTAAGGACCAAGTTCAGCTGTGTGTAACAGAACCCCCTCATGAGGTTGGATGCACCGTTAAGGACCAAGTTCAGCTGTGTGTAACAGAACCCCCTCATGAGGTTGGATGCACCGTTAAGGACCAAGTTCAGCTGTGTGTAACAGAACCCCCTCATGAGGTTGGATGCACTGTTAAGGACCAAGTTCAGCTACATGTAACAGAACCCCCTCATGAGGTTGGATGCACCGTTAAGGACCAAGTTCAGCTGCGTGTAACAGAACCCCCTCATGAGGTTGGATGCACCGTTAAGGACCAAGTTCAGCTGCATGTAACAGAACCCCCTCATGAGGTTGGATGCACCGTTAAGGACCAAGTTCAGCTGCGTGTAACAGAACCCCCTCATGAGGTTGGATGCACCGTTAAGGACCAAGTTCAGCTGCGTGTAACAGAACCCCCTCATGAGGTTGGATGCACCGTTAAGGACCAAGTTCAGCTGCGTGTAACAGAACCCCCTCATGAGGTTGGATGCACCGTTAAGGACCAAGTTCAGCTGCGTGTAACAGAACCCCCTCATGAGGTTGGATGCACCGTTAAGGACCAAGTTCAGCTGCGTGTAACAGAACCCCCTCATGAGGTTGGATGCACTGTTAAGGACCAAGTTCAGCTGCGTGTAACAGAACCCCCCCCCCATGAGGTTGGCATGAACACCAGAGGCTTTTCTTCCCTCCCACGTCAAACCTGTGTAAATGGGCAGTCTGTGCCCTGCATCCTCAGGGACACTTATGGGACCCGTACCTGGGCTCTGCAATCTAGGTGGCCATCATTGCCCATCAAGAAGCTTCTTTGCCCAGAGGACTGCCTAGGCACAGCTCACGCCCGGGTCTCACTTTGGGACCACATCTAAGCACAGGGAAGGCCGAACGGGTTCCTTTAGCTAAACTTAGGGTTCAGCCGCCATGGCGGAGGGGAAGACGGCACAGACCGTGCACTGCCCGCCCCGATGAGCAGGAGCCCGTGTGTGCAGGAGCCGCGCTGCTCCCTGGGGATGACACGACACAGCTGGGCTCCCATCCTCAGCGATGCTCCTCCAAGGATCGGAACATCTTACACATTTTACATTTTAGTTTATATCACTTTCTATTCATACGCTTTCAGTTTAAATAAATTACCAGACCAAATTTGCTTGAAAATATTTCATGGGAGGAAAAGAGAACACTGATACAAATGCAGCTCAGGTTACCTTCCAGCCAACACCAGCAGTCCCAGGCCCTTGGGGAGAAACACGACGTGGCCATGTTCCGAATTTCCAACGTGGGTGCCTCAGGCTAGTGTGAGGGATCCCACGTCTCCCAGGGGCCTGGTGTGCCCCACACTGGGTACTCTACAAGGAAGCTGCGCAAAAGAAGTGCAGACAGTCCTGCGTGGTGCCCCCACCAAATCCAGAATTCTCCTTTCTCAAACCAACCACAGACTAACTTATTAAGTCCCCCACAACGTGAGTCTATTTTGAGGGCAGGGGGGTGGGTCCTGGGCCCACCAGTTCCTTGAGAGACAGCAAGGTCTAGAATGCTCTGGGATTCTGGGTTCCTGGGAGTCCCACACAGCAGGTGCCAGCTGGGGCTCAGAGCGGGAAGCTTGTTTACACCGCAGGTGGCCACGGCCCAGGTGAGGGGAGGAACGAACTTTAAATTCACGCAGGATCGGGAACACTGTGCCACATCGACGTGGGAAACACGGTCTTCATTTGGGAGAGTGAACAGTCACTTCTGAAATCAGTTTTAAATTCACGCAGGATTGGGAACACTGTGCCACATCGACGTGGGAAACACGGTCTTCATTTGGGAGAGCGAACAGTCACTTCTGAAATAAATTCACGCAGGATCGGGAACACTGTGCCACATCAACATGGGAAACACGGTCTTCATTTGGGAGAGCGAACAGTCACTTCTGAAATCAGTTTTAAATTCATGCAGGATTGGTAACACTGTGCCACATCGACGTGGAAAACACGGTCTTCATTTGGGAGAGCGAACAGTCACTTCTGAAATAAGTTTTGCAGATTAGGATTTTTCAGATCTTTCCTGTTCTTGGTTTACCCACAGTGAGTTCTTGCTGGGGTAAGGGGTGGAAGAGAAAAGTGGCGGAATGGACAGGCCCTGGAACCAAAGCCGGAGAGGGAGGCCCCACCGGGCCCTCCTCGTGTCCCTCAGCCGAGCCGGCCTCACCCGGCCTCCAGCCGCTCCCATGCCTTCCTGCCTAACAAATATCTGTGGTAATTACCAACCCAGAAAAATGGTTCTCTAAGGAGGGTGCATTCTATCCGTCCCTTCATGAGGCTGTTTGGGTTCCTGCCTCCCACGGAGTGGCAGTTAATGCTTAATAAGCAAATGCACTGTTTAAATAATAAAAAGAATATCAGTGGAGAATCTAAATTATCCCTGACTTCTCAAAATAATCATAACAGGCATTTGAAAATTCACACCAATACTGCTCATGAATAAAAATGCGCTTTCTTTTTAAATGCAAATACGGTCCAACAGAAGCCCCTGAAACCTACAAGGCCCTTCCCTTCCATTTCCCGGCTACGTAACAGGACGTTGCCCTCACTGAGGCTCTGGGCACAGAACCTGGTCTCCTGCAAGGAAGGGGGAAGGATCCAGTGTGGCAGGTGGAGACGGCTCAGGTGCTGAGGGAGGGCTGGTCGGGGCACACTGGCTAAGCGCCCCTCGTGTCCCAGGTCTCTGAGGAGACCACCCCGTTCTGCAAATCAGCTCTGGGGCCATCACCACAGAGCGGCCTCCAGCAGGTGCCTGAGGGTTGCCTGCCCTCCCCGTTGTCTGAAACATAACAAAACCCCCGAGCACTTGGCCGTGGATGCAAAGGCCTCTCCTGCAGCAGGGCAGTCTTCCCGGCATTCTCTCTCAGATGAAAGTTGGCGCGCAGGGAAGTGACATGCTCACATGGAGAACTTTCTTTCTGTTTCTCTTTGGCCCAAAGTGTCCGTGTTCCTGTGCCTGCCCTGCCACTGAATAAAACGTCCTCTTCTGGTGCAGCTCACGTGTGCCTCCGCCCACCTTGCAGCAGACAACACCCGCTTTCCTCAAGATGGACGGGAGGACGTGATACTGAAAACGCTATTTCCAACATGCTGCAGGACCACCGGCTCGGAAGAAAGACCCTCTGTGCAGAGCCCTTTGTGTGGAGAAGGACACCTTAGCGTTCTCAGACATAGAGGAAGGTCTGTTTACAGCGGTCCCGCCGGGAGTCTGGATTTTTAACATATGCCAGAAATGTCTGAGGGTCTCAGCCAGGAGAAGCAAAGTTATATTTAGGTGGGGATTATTACTTTAGAAAGTTCTGAAATGTTGGGAAACTGCTCGATTATATAAGCTTTCACCTGATGCAGGGTCCCGCCCTGCAGGTCTCAAGGGCATTCTCTACGGGCGCAGAGACGAGGGACTGTAGAAATAAGGACACGATACCCCGAAATCTAGAGAAAAAGAGTTGGGCCCAGGGGACCACTACCACCCGTACGCGGACACCGCTAGTGGCCCTGAGCGTCTGCACACTCTGGCTTTTATTGGGTACAAAACAGGGGGGCAGAGTAAGTAGGGTGAGTCCCCCACAGTTATTGATAGGGTCAAGCAGATCACGTGTCTAAGGAACAAGGGGCCCAGGGCTTGCAGGCAGCCGAAGTCGGGGCAGAACCTCATCTTATGCCTGTCAAGGGAGAACAAAGGCTTCAAGATTTATGCTACTTCTTGCTGTCTACAAAAGAGGAGCCAGGCGCAGAAGTAGGGAGTGAAACCAGCCACAGACGGTGGCCAATGTGGCACCGCACCACATGGAGACAGGTAAGCCCGGGTTGCTGCGGTTGGGCTGACTGGTATCTGTCCTTTCACAAGAGCATGGGGGAGTGGAGTGTTCTCCGACTCGCCCGAGGACAGGGACGTTCCCTTCCAAGGTCTGCTGAGAAGTGGGTGTTTCCCCAGCACTGGTGCTCGCTGCCGCAGAGATTTTAGATGCCCTCCAGCAGCCCTGATGCGGGTGGACAGAGGGCTGGGCTTCGGCATTCAGCAGGTTGTCCCTGCTGATCGCCGCCTGTCCATGCTGGACAGGTGTTAATGCTTTTGCCTTGTGGCCACATTCTGTAGTGTCCCCATCAGTCCCTGAGCACAGCAACCCGAAATTCCCAGGTAATCATGCGTAAAGTGCAAGAGGCTTGAATCAAGGCTTAACGTTCAATAAGATTAACGTCTAATCACTCATGCTACTTACTTCTAACTAGATTCTTCTTACTGTATTCTTTGTATTGAACAGGAACTGGCTGAGGCTTCAGTCTCCTGCTTTGGCACTTGTGAGACTTTCCACCCATAACCCGAAGGCACTCGTCTCTTTTTCTGTTTGTTTAAAAGTCAATTTGTATATCTCGGTTGAAACAATTATGAAAACAAGCATTAAGTAACCTGACTAAAAGAAGTAGAATGAGGCTCACTGACACGGAAATAATTTTATGAACAAAATTCGGAAGACCAGGCTGAGAATGGAGAGCCGGCTGTTCTAACTGAACGCTTTCTAAACCAAGTCTCCACCCCCCACACAAAACGATCATTTTTAAATTAAAAGTTTAAATAGGTTGACCTTAAAAACACATTCAATGGGAAGGGGTGTGTGTTTAAAATAAAAGGTTTATATTTTTCAGAGTTGTTTTTCTTCTAGCACCATGGACAGCATCAGCAAACCTCTGAGACGTGTGGCCGGAGCGGCTGTGCCACCATCTGGCTCTGCCCACTCTTTCGGAAAAGTGCTGACTTTGGAATGAGGTTTCCCATCACTGTGTGGACTGTGGGTGGACAAGGAGGGTGGCTGGTCTCTGGGGCCATCCCCTCTCCCGCTCCAGACAGGCACGCTGTGGACGGGTATTTGGGCCTCTCTTGTACTCTTGAGGACGCTATGCATGGTCCCTGGTAAAAAACAAGAGGAAGCTCACTGGCTAGACCAAACCACCCGGATTCATGTCTGGGGACGGCTCAGCCCCCGCCTTTGTGCTCTGAGGAGTCACATGGTCCTGAGGGGCCTGATGAAAGTGGAGACCCAGAGGCTTACATTTGTGCCATGATTGCCGAGCTGGGCCTGTGAGGGAAAAGCCTGTGGCACGGGTCAGCTTCAGAGCCTTCTCAACAGGCACGGCCCACAGAGGCACCGGAGGTAGGACCCTCTCCAGCCAGGGAGGAGCATCCCCCACAGTGCCCACTTCAAATCCTGGAGAACCGCGTTCAGTTCTGTTCAGCCCCCTCCTACCCCCACCTTTACAGTCTTCCCTTTGTGTGACCTTTGTGTACAGGCTGAAGAGAAAAATCCCCAAATCCCAGCATTAGCCCTGCGACCCTTTCTCCCGGCCCATAGTCTTGGGGCCTGACCTCGGAGGAGACGAGAGCTGAGCACCCAGGAGGGGAACTCTCCGAGGAGCCGCCTCCACGGCAGAACGGTTGTGTCATCCGAAGTAACCAAGCCACACGTGCAGAGATGCTCCATGCCCCACTGCCTGTAGGTCTCAGGGAGACAGTCCCTGTGTTTTGGGTTCAATGAGTTCCCCAAATTTGCATGTCAAGCCCTCACCCCCGTCCCTGTGGATGTGACCTCATCTGGGAATCGAGTCTTGGTAGATGTAGCTGGCTAAGTTACAGGAAGGCCATTAGGGCAGCCCCAAACCAGTAAGACCTGGGTCTTCATCCAAGCAGGAAGTGCAGATTCAGGGCAGACACAGGGAACACTGCGTGAAGACGAAGATGGTGCCGACAAGCCGAGGAGAGACCCTCGGACAGAGTCTTCTCCGAGGGCATCATAAGAAAGCAGCCCTGTCCACACACTGACCCTGGGCTTGCAGCCTGTGAGTGCTGAGCAACGAGTCTCTGCGACCTGCGCCACCCCATCTGCAGCACTGCCACAGCAGCCAAGGCCACTGGCTCCATGCGTTTCCCTGCCTCCCTCTGCCTCCCTCTCCCATCACTGACGCCAATTCCCTGGACAGGGCCTACATCAGGTGCTGCTGACGGCGAGGCTGTCTTACCCCCCGATGTCCCCTGCCATGAAGGTAAGGGCTGGGCTCGGAAGCCTGGGTACCATCGCCCCACTCTCAGCTCTGGAACAAACCTGCAGTCCCAGCCTGTCCACCCACATCTCTGCGGTGACTGGCACGCCCATGCCCACAGTCCCAGCCTGTCTGCCCACATCTCTGCAGTGACTGGCACGCCCATGCCCACAGCCCCAGCCTGTCCGCCCACATCTCTGCAGTGACTGGCACGCCCATGCCCACAGTCCCAGCCTGTCCGCCCACATCTCTGCAGTGACTGGCACGCCCATGCCCACAGTCCCAGCCTGTCCACCCACATCTCTGCAGTGACTGGCACAGCCATGCCCACAGTCCCAGCCTGTCCGCCCACATCTCTGCAGTGACTGGCACGCCCATGCCCACAGTCCCAGCCTGTCCGCCCACATCTCTGCAGTGACTGGCACGCCCATGCCCACAGTCCCAGCCTGTCCGCCCACATCTCTGCAGTGACTGGCACGCCCATGCCCACAGTCCCAGCCTGTCCGCCCACATCTCTGCAGTGACTGGCACGCCCATGCCCACAGTCCCAGCCTGTCCGCCCACATCTCTGCAGTGACTGGCACGCCCATGCCCACAGTCCCAGCCTGTCTGCCCACATCTCTGCAGTGACTGGCACACCCATGCCCACAGTCCCAGCCTGTCCGCCCACATCTCTGCAGTGACTGGCACAGCTATGCCCACAGTCCCAGCCTGTCCGCCCACATCTCTGCAGTGACTGGCACAGCCCATGCCCACAGTCCCAGCCTGTCCGCCCACATCTCTGCAGTGACTGGCACACCCATGCCCACAGTCCCAGCCTGTCCGCCCACATGTCTGCAGTGACTGGCACACCCATGCTCACAGTCCCAGCCTGTCTGCCCACATCTCTGCAGTGACTGGCACGCCCATGCCCACAGTCCCAGCCTGTCTGCCCACATCTCTGCAGTGACTGGCATGCCCATGCCCACAGTCCCAGCCTGTCTGCCCACATCTCTGCAGTGACTGGCATGCCCATGCCCACATAGCACATGCCCAGGTAGCCCATGCCCAGGTAGCTCATCATGGGGCCAAACTGCAGCCGTGGCCATGGAAAGCAGCCAGAGAGACCAAGGGTCAAACCCAACATCACTGCCTTGCAGGTTTTTGAAAAAAGAAATGGGGCGAGAGAGGTTAGGACCACACCTGACACAGGGCGTCAGTCGGACGGGCAGGGAGGCCCCAGGTCTGGCGTGAGTGGGTGAGTGGGCGAGTGGGCAGAGCTGCCCCAGCCCCTGGCTCAAAGATGCCTGACCCCAGAACCCTGCCTCTGCTGGACGGCGACAGCCCATCCCCTTTGTTGGAGCTGGCCTGTGCGTTGTGGGAAGGGTGAGGGAGGAGGCCCAGGACAATGCAGAAACATGTTCCACAGAGCAGGCTGCCAGTGTCCTTCGGGGCCTCTGGGGCTGCTGAGGCCCTGCAAAAGGCCTGGTCTGGGGAGTCTGGCTGTGCCACTGAGGGGTGTGTGCAGGGCTTGCTGACTCTCAGGGTGTTTGCGTGGGACAGCCACCCTGGCCGCCTGCTGAGAGACAGCAGGGGCTGCTGCTGGAGAGCGGGTCTGGGCCGCCCAGGAGAGCTGGAGGCGTGTGGAGCAAGGGCTTTGACTCGACCTGAGTCAAGACGCACCGGAGACTCTAGTTTGGCCTCCCGAGCTAGACTCAAACATCTGAGCGACAAGTTTCCTGGGGTCACCTCGTAACAACTTTAACAACGGTTTCCACACAACAGCAAACGCATCCACGGAGCACCACATCTCTGGGTACCTTCCGAAGCTACAAGTTGAGGGGTGCTGCTTGCTGAGGTCTCAGGCCAGTAGGGTCCCTCCTACAGCAACCCTTGATGGGGGTCTGCAGATTCGCCTGATACAAATCATTCTCTGATTGGGATAATCCGGATACGGTCTGCTGTGATCCAGCCCAGGGCCTTCCCTGGGAGGGGAGGGCAGGAATAGCCATTGCTGGCAGAGCACATCCTTGCAGGACCATTTGGGCTTAGGGATGTCTGTGGCTGAGCCAAGGAGAGAGCTGGAGCCACGGATTTGGAAGCTGGGGGTGGGGAGTAGCCAAGGAGAGAGCCGGAGCCACGGATTCAGCTGGTCGGGGGGTAGCCAAGGAGAGAGCTGGAGCCACAGTAGCCACTGATTCAGCAGCTGGTGGGGTAGACAAGGAGAGAGCCAGGGCCACGGAAGTCACGGATTTGGCAGCTGGGGGTGGGGGTGGGGTAAAAAAGTCACTTTTAAAGGATGAGGAAAAGATGAAATGAACATCTGAAAACTAATGTCCTATGAAAACTAATGGCCTGGCCTCTCTCTAAAAGTGCTTTGGTGATTATTTCAGTGACGGCCGCCCAGCTGCATGGACACCATTGTTTTTTCCATCACTGAGTTTATATTTTGTCCCGCAGGTCACCTGAGGTCTGGCCACAAGTGCAGGGTCATCCCAGTCCTTGTGTTCAAGGCTCCTGCAGCTGAAAAGCTGCCCTACAGGGCGGACCTGCTGGAGGAAGTGAGCTGTCCCCCTTCGCCACCGTGTTTACATCCAGTCCCTGGAGGAAGTGAGCTGTCCCCCTTCACCACCGCGTTTACGTCCGGTCCCTGGAGGAAGTGAGCTGTCCCCCTTCACCACTGCGTTTACGGCCGGTCCTGGGTCCCACTCACCGGCTCTGCAAATGCCTTCCTTCTCCCGGCCCCGTGCCTAGGCACCATTTTATCACAGTGGGATGCCTTGGCTTTTTATTATAATAACTTCAGTATATGTTCAACCCATGGAAACATTTCATCTGGAAAGATGTGAAGTGGGTTAGTGTCATCTCCATGCTCCTTAGAGCTGTGACTATGGATGACTATCCAGGAGACACAGTGGTCTGAAACATTTCACGCGGCAGGAAAGCCAAATATTCATTTCCAGAATGTGCCACAGCTGGCTGTTTTTGCCTTTGCTTTTTAAGCACACATTTTCTCACACACAGTTCCGATGCCTATTACCCTCTTAAATGACTTTGCCACAACCAGCAAGCCTGTGTGTGCCTCCCGGCTTTATTACAAAATGTGTCACAAAGGTTAACTCACAATAGTACAAAGGTCTTGTCATAAAATTTATAAAATGATGAAATGTATGAAACAGGTAAAATTCACTTCTTACACACCGAGGCTCAGGTTGCTGCCACGCTGGAACGATGGGTAGGGTGGATTTCACATGACCTGCTGGTTCCCTCACTGCACCCAGGATCTTTTCAGTACGTTTGTCAGTCGTCCGTAATTACTCCAATTTTTAAAAGTTCTTTTGACCTGTAAAGTATTGCTTAGCAATGAGTGCACATTAAGAGCGGTCTGAACATACACCCAACTGTGCAGCTGCCATCCACGGCTCAGGATTTATTCTTAAATGTTTAGCAGCATCTTCTATTTATCTTCCACGCATTGCTAACAACGGAGGTGGCCAGGTTTGCGAAGCTGCAGCACCATCAGCTTGGGCGCCATGAGCGGGAGCCACAGGACAAGGGAACGGCTGTCCACGTGGCTGGTGGAGCTCGGGATGCTGGAGAGGGAGGGAGGGGGATGCTGCAGGAGGCCATGGCTCTAGCTCGGCCTGTGTGGGGCGGAGAGTTGATTTCACCATTTCTGTTTTCCCTCAAGCCTATGGAGAGGCCACGCTGAGTCCAGATGTCTGTGTGTCTCACGGTCATCCCATGCTGCCCGCTCGCCCACAGAAGGGCCAGGAGCATCTTTTAGGAGGAAGAGACAGGAGAGCTGCACTCCTCTTTCTCCCCAGTGTCCTCTCCTCTGCGTGGCCAGCTCAGCCCTTGAAGGAGGAGTTGTTTAGAAGCTCCAGGGCTCTGTTTAGAGGGAGCCCACCTGTGGCTGCTCCTACCCATCCCAGGTGACACTCCCATACCTGCCGGTGACCACGGGTGAGTCGCGCCTCCTTCTGAGTCATCCACCCAACCTCAGTTTCCTCATCTGGGATGACAATCACATCCGTCTCTGGGACCCGCGCCTGAGGAGCAGCGAAGTTAACATGGCGAAGCTCCCGGAGCCTCCCCCGACGTGCGCCACATGCCCGTCCACAACGGCTCATCTTCCACATCCGGCGAGGCTCGCCTCACCACCTCTTTGTGCAGGTGCCTGCACTGGACGTTGGGGAAACACATGTGGGCAGCCGTGGGCCCAACCTCCACCCCAGGGGTGGAACCACAAAGCAGGAGTGTCTGCCAGGAGCACGTGTGCCCACGCAGCAGGCCTGGCCGTGCTGGCTCAGATCAGGAAGATGGGCAGCGAAGACGGCGGGTCTGAGAAAGCCTTGGAGGGAAGAGAGCCTTTTGTCGGAGGGCCTGACAGGAAACATTGCTTTTGCTGGTTCTCTGAGTCAGACCCCAACCACCACCCACACTCCTGCAGGAGACCCCCCCAAACACTGCGCACACTCTTGCAGGGAGAGCCCCCCAGAAACTACCCACACTCCTTCGCAGAGAGCCCCCAACCACCACCCACACTCCTGCAGGAGACCCCCCCAAACACTATGCACACTCCTGCAGGGAGACTCCCCCCCCCCGGCACCACCCACACTCCACAGGAGACTCCCCCGGGCACCACCCACACTCCACAGGGAGAACCCCCGGACCACCCACACTTCTGCAGGGAAAGCCTCCCAGGCACCACCCATATTCCTGCAGAGAGAGGCCTCCAGAAGCCCCGGGCAGGCTGAGTGCAGCCTTTCATCCAAAGGCCATGTCATGAAGCAGCACAGACCCTAGGATGGCATGTGGCCTTGTGATTCCTGTGGAGCAGAGTGAGGACAGCCCTCTATGGGATAGCAGCCCGCAGTGGGGGCCTCTAGACTCGCAATGACCCAGACCCCAGCCCCTGACACCCCAGCCTGCCATCTCTGCATCCCTGGATTTCCGAGAGCTCCACAGTCAGGCCACCTGAGGACACGTGGTTGCGGGTGGTGCCCAAGCCAAGAGTGTCCCCAGAGACATGTATGTGTCCCCAGAGAAGCCGCCCGCCCCATGCCACAGCCCATGCCACAGCCTTCGCCCTCTCTGCAGCTGCACTGCATTCACGCACAGGATCTGTGTCTCGGTTAACATCAGACACTCCTCGGAGCTTTGTGGCACTGCATTTTTAGAAGGAATGGCGGGGTTGGCAGGATTTGGATGTAGCAATGAATTTTCATCTCTGTTCTCCTACAGGAACATTTCCGAGCTGAGTCCACGTACCTAATCGAGTGCTGTGTGAAGGGGTCCCCACGCTGGAACTAGCTACCCCTCCATGCGAATCTCATTTCTGTTCTGTAACAATGCCTTTTAATATCTAATCCGGGCCTTAATACCTTGCTCACTAAACGTGTTGAGATAATTAGATGATAGAGCTAGACAATTACTCTGTGGGCGGAGAGCAGGCAGTTTCTTATATTTATACAAATACACATAGTTTAAATAAAACAAAACAGTTTAAATAAAACAAAACTACAGCATTCGCAGCCCCTCTAACCAGGGAAGGCCGGCGGCCGCTGGCCGGGCCCATTTCCATGTCCATCTTTTCTTGGAACTGACTGGGCAATTCAGTCAGTAGTTGTCAAAACTGGAATCCAGAACAGGCACAGATGGGCTGGCCCAAAGTTGATTAAAACCCAAGAGGAGGATGAAGCGCGGCCCAGCCAGGAGCTGTGCAAGGCGGGGAGGGGGGTGGCCTCCTCTTTCTCGCAGGGCTTGGCAGAGGAACCCCACTGTGCGGTGAACACCATGGGGGACGCCAGCACAGGAGCTTTGGGACGTCGGCAGAGGCTGTGCCTCCAGGGATGTGCCAGCTCGGGAGGCCCCCTGTGGGTCCAAGTGCCGAATTCCTGCACCTTTCACACACGTGGGATCTATGCAACAATGGAATGGAAGCCCTCTGCGGGGAACTCGTGTGAGGATGAGGGGCCCGGATTGCACTGGAAGCACCTCAGCTGGAGCTCGGCCAAGGAGCCCGGGAGCCTTCGGTCTGCACTACCCCCGGCGGGCAGCGGCTTCTGCGTTTCGCCATCAGGGGCAACGTGCAGCTGGTGCTGCCACGTGGCATCCGCCTCCCACCCTCCCTGAGTCTTGCACGACCCCGCCGCTGCATCCCGTGCAGCCTCCTGGTCTCCACCTGCAGACGTTCTCCCGGGACTCAAAGTCTGGCTGTGTGAGGCTCCTGGGTCCTCCTGAACAGAGGACTCCAGGCGGATGAGCTTGAACCAACAGGCGCCTGCGGTCTCACAGGCTGGGCTCAGAGACCTGGGAGGGAAGCGTGGGTAGGGCCTCGAGGGGGCCCTTCCTGACTCCCAGCCCCCTCTTGGCTCACAGACGTGCGCTTCCCCGGCCCCACTGCCCACCTCCAAGCCACGCGGAGAGCTCCCCTCTGCGCCTCGGAGTCTCTCCTCCCTGTCTCAGGGACACATTGCACTGATGACCTCCTGCAGTATGGTGCCCTTTTCATCCAGCAAACTGTGCCTCCAACCATCTACGTCCACTCAAGGTCCCATCCTGAGCTGCTAGGGCCAGGATTTGGACATATCTTCCTGGGTCACAGTTCAGCCCATGGCGTTAGCTCACGTGGCCCCTGCTAGGAAGTTCCCTGACATACTGGCACCCACAGTGAGGGGATTGCCTTCTGAAAGCAGAATTTCTGTTTATGTGACATGTATGCTCATAAGGCAAAACATATTTGCTATATACCAAGGGCTTATTTACTTGTGGTGCATTTATCGTATTTCTCCACTTGATTATTTACTAACTGGGGTCAGGATCCATGACGTTTTAGCATTTATATTCATCTCTATTTTTAGGACAGATGGGGCACCCAGCGGGTCAACAAATATTCGTTACCTTGCTTTAAAATGCCTTGAGAGTGAGGCCACTGCTACACGCTTGGCTGGTCAAGAATCATGTTCTAGAAATGATTTCCAGTGCCGAGCACAGTCCTAAGACTTAAAAACGCTCACGGGGTGAATGGAAAGTCACAGGCCTCTCATCAGCATGCGGCACCGTTAGAAGCATTCACGCCATGTGCAGAGACCCAGCTCTGGGAAGCACGAGCTCGATGGTGTGCGGGAAGTTGCAAGGAGAGCTGTTAAAGTCACAGCGGCTTCTTGAAAGACGAGGGGGAGGAGGACAGTGACATTCATGGTGCGTTCACTCGTCCACTTGGATGGACACAGAAAATCCAGAGATCGGGCGGTGCCGCAAGGAGGTTGCGACTCAAGGCGGGCAGCTCCCAGTGGACAAAGTTACAAGAAAGGACAGGAGCTAGGCCAGTGGAGCAGTGCCACCTGTGCCCGGGATCCCCCAGTGCCACCTGTGCCCGGGATCCCCCAGTGCCACCTGTGCCCGGGATCCCCCAGTGCCACCTGTGCCCGGGATCCCCCAGTGCCACCTGTGCCCGGGATCCCCCAGTGCCACCTGTGCCCGGGATCCCCCAGTGCCACCTGTGCCCGGGATCCCCCAGTGCCACCTGTGCCCGGGATCCCCCAGTGCCACCTGTGCCCGAGATCCACCAGTGCCGCCTGTGCCTGAGTTCCACCGGTGCTGCCTGTGCCCGGGCTCCAGAGGTGCTGCCTGTGCCCAAGTTCTGCCAGTGCCACCTGTGCCTGGGCTCCCCTGGTGCTGCTTGTGCCCAGGCTCCACCGGTGCCGCCTGTGCCTGAGTTCTGCCAGTGCCACCTGTGCCCAGGTTCTGCCGGTGCTGCCTGTGCCCGAGTTCTGCCAGTGCCACCTGTGCCCGGGCTCTGGGGCCCCAGACACACTTGGGGATTCAGTTCCGCATGGACCAGCGTTCTCCAAGTGCTCTGACCGAGGTTATAGGAGAAGCAGGATGTGTGCTCTGGAGCCTTGAGAAGGCTGGGGTAGAATCTGCTCCGACTTTGGACAGGATTCTTCTGCCTTAAGCAGCTGGAGTGCATCTTCAGGAGCGTGGCAACACCCCCTCAGCCCGCTGTGCCACAAAACCCTTGCTTCCCTGACGGGTCTTAGGAGCCGGTGGGCTGCCCGACGCCCCAGTGCCGAGTGGAAACGAGGCTTTCCCCTCTCTCCCAGCTGGCCTGGCAGCGACCCGTCTCAGAGACCCCTGCCAGGCCCACTCCTGGCCCATCCTACCAGCTCTGGGTGTGATGTCACGGTCAACACTAAACACCCCAGCTGAGCCAGATTCGTGCCCAAGAAACCTTACACTAAGAAGACATTTTCAAAGGAGAATGTAAATATAATCCTTCAAATGGCACTGCCAGGCAAGGACTGCGAGGCGGTTCAGTGGCCCTGGACGGGCTGACTGCGCCTCCAAGCTCACGTGGCAGCCCCGACCCCCCAGGACCTCAGCGTGTGGCGTCCTGGAGACAGTGCCTTTAAAGAGCAGATGAAGGTAAAACATCTCCTGCAGGTGGATCCTGACCCAGCGGGATGGGTGTCCTTATCCGAGGGGTACCCAGACGCAGACAGACGGGCACATGTAGTGGCACCGTCTGAAGATGAAGATGGCACCCAGACCGGGGAGTGGCCTCGGGAAGTGCCTGGACCTCGGACTTCCGCCTTCAGGGCTGTGTGAAAATACACTCCCGTTCTTTAAGCCCCTCGTCTGCGGGACGTTGCCTCGGCAGCCTGAGCTCAAAATACAGGCTCTGGAAATTCTCTCTGCGTGTGTGATTCTGGCCCGAAGTGCTGCCCAGCCTGAAGCCATGGCCGTGCTGATGTTAACTGCGCGATTTCAGCTGGCCACGTGGTTGTGATCCAGAAGAACTTGAAAGCTGTTCGTACGACAGCAGAAAAGCTGAGTCGTCATCATCGCTGCTCCTTCTGGGCGGCTGTGACACCCAAGGTATGACTGGGTCCCCCATCCAGGGTCCAGCCTGGCCCGAGGCTCACCAGGCACCGTCCAGAGACTGTGACTGGGTCCTCCCATCCAGGGTCCAGCCCGGCCCGAGGTCCACCGGGCACCGTCCAGAGACTGTGACTGGGTCCTCCCATCCAGGGTCCAGCCCGGCCCGAGGTCCACCGGGCACCGTCCAGAGACTGTGACTGGGTCCCCCATCCAGGGTCCAGCCTGGCCCGAGGCCCACCGGGCACCATCCAGAGACTGTGACTGGGTCCCCCATCCAGGGTCCAGCCCGGCCCGAGGCCCACCGGGCACCATCCAGGGGCTGTGACTGGGTCCTCACAGTCCCATTTAGGGTCCAGTCGGCCTGAGGCCTGCCGGGGACCGTCCCGAGGCCTTGGATGCCAACACACTGGGAGGGCACGAGCTGTAATAGGCAGACGTTCCTCCCAGGCTCTGGTTTTGCAGGCCCACAGGAGGAGGTTCTGATGGGGCCAGAGGAGGCGTTGGGGGTGAGACTGGGAGGATGGTGGGGGTCGCAAAGGTCAACATCATCTGTTTCACTTCCTCCAAGGTCTGGGGCTGTCACCCTGGGGTGCCTCTGGAAGCTGCCACATGGGTCTGGCCCACGGTGACTGGCCATGGCAGGGCTGTGTGTGGTATGCACCTGTGAGCTGCTCAAACATAGCCTGGGGCTGGGAAGCAGCTGCTCCAGCCTCTCTGTAGGAGGTCACATTCAAGCTCATACTCCCTCAAACATAAGTGGACGTCGGTGTCTCAGGACACAGTGCTTGTCTGAGACCCAGGTTTGGGCCTCAAGATAGTGCCATCAAGGGAGGCACCATCTGTCGGGTGACAGCCCCTCCTCTGTGCCTGAACCTGCAGTTTCTGCCCTGCATAAAATGTCGCTGTCTCAGGCCCTCCCTGTGCCCCCCGCCTTCATGAGGCTCAAGGCTCACAGACACCTGTGTGGGTGTCGTGGTAGGATCTGTCTCTGAGCTCCAGCCCGTGGATGTGCCACATGGGCCCAAATCCAAGTGCTTCCCTCCTGGGCACACGGCTGTGTATGCACATGTGGCTGGGTGGGCAGGGGGGCTGGCACATGGCTGCATGTGCATATGTGGCTGGGTGGGCAGGGGGGCTGGCACATGGCTGCGTGTGCATATGTGGCTGGGTGGGCAGGGGGGCTGGCACATGGCTGTGTGTGCATATGTGGCTGGGTGGGCAGGGGGGCTGACTCTGGCCAGTGAAATGGAGGGTAGCTGTGCACTCTGGATCTGGCCCACACAGGCTCCTTCCCAAGTGCCACTGCTGGGAAATATGGGACCCTGTGTGAGACGGGAGCTGGGCACTGCCAGGGTGGCCCTGGAGGCTGCAGGTCAGCACTGCCCAGTGACACATCCCCCAGTCCTACACCGGGGGATGAATGACGAATTGGCTTCTCCGTGCTGAGCATCCCACTGGTTCCTAACTGATCTGTTACCTGAGTTTGAATCTCAGCGCTGCTACAAATCAGGGGTCCTGGAGGTAGGCAGCCCTACCTCACCTAAACTGCAGAGACGCTCAGCCTTATGTGTGCACAAGTCTGTCTCAGCTTCAGCTTGTAAGCAGGACACTTACTGTGGGGCTGACATGGACCCTGGAAAACTGATCTGACTGCTCTGAGCCCGTGGGGAGGGGGAGGGGAAGCAGGCAGGATGGAGGCGCCGGGAGGGTGGTGGAGGCCCTCGGCGGGTGCCAGGAGGATCTGCTGTCTCCTGGGTTGTCTTCCCAGTGGAGGAGATGAGTTCACGCAGCCTGATCTGCATTGCTAGTGGCCTCTGTGTGCAAGATGGGCCATGGGTTTTGTGTGGCATTTGCCTGTGGCTCAGAGTCAGGTGAATGGGCCCTCCAGGGGCTGCAACCCCAGGTCCTGATGTTACTCGTGCCAGCCTGGCCACAGTGCCTGGCCTCGAGAAGCTGTTATGGTCAGAGGAGCAGACAGAGGAGTGCAGGGTGGACAGTTAACACGACAAAGGCCGCAGAGCCCGGTGCCCTCCCAGCAGACAGCACACGCTCTGCTCTGTGGCCTCGCCGCTGGATGCTCCCCGACCTCCTGCCCCTCACCGTGCCGCCTCCGACAGCCGCGTGTGCTCTTCTGCTTCAGAACAAGGGCCTTTCCCTTGCTGGGCATGCGCAGCTCTCGGCAGGTCTGGGCAGATGACAGTGAATGCTCCCCGGCCGCTTCTTTTCCTTCCATACAAGTTCCGCTCTAGTGAGGCCCGGGTTCCGTAAAGGGCCTCGCCAGACTTCGCCATGAGTGGGGCTCAAATTGCATCCTGCCTGCTGGGTGTTTGCTTTATAAAGAGTCGGTGAACAGAAAATTCCATTGCATATTCACACGCACACACATATCCAAATACACATGTGAATACACACACACACATACGTGCACATGCAGAGTTGTATACACATGCACACACATGATCACACGTGTCCATAGGTACACACACGAACTGCATGATCACACACCTGCCCATATGTACACACGCACACGAACAGTCACACACCCACACATGCACACACATGATCACACACATGTGCTGCCATGCACACACGACCACATACGTGTGCTTCATGCACACACATGCACACACGATCACATACATGTGCTCTCATGTACACACATACCCACATGCACGTACACACAGTGCTCATGACCTGATACTCCAAACAGCACGTGTCTCTCTGTCCTTGCCATGACACCACAGGTCTGCAGGACACACATCCATAGAGGCGGAGCTGAGGCCAGCAAGCATCCTCCCCAGGGGCCCAGCGTGAGTGGGGAGCTCAGGGTCTGCACCCAGGATGTCTGGCCCGAGTCCCAGGCTCACCCCCGTGCTTGACACACACACTCTGGGGTCTCCTCAGAAGCAGCCTCTGTGCCCGGAGATGCGTAGCCACCACCCTGCCTGTGGCACTCTGGGGCCGTCCTTGCTGGGTTTGTGTCGGGAGGTGTAGGGGTATGGAATCTGGCCCGACCTCGCTGTGCTCCCCCGTTCTCTGCCTGGCGGGGGGCGGTGGGGTCCTCTGACGTGGCAGGCATCCCTCCCTCTTGCCTCGTTGGGGCGATGCATAAACCTGACTTGGATTCAGATGGAAGGGTGATGTCAGAGGCAAAAAGAACGAGCTAGATTCACATAAATCAACATGAGTAATCTCAAGTCCACGTATTAGTGTTCATTCAGGCAGAAAGAGTGAGGGTCCCTCCCGGAATCCAGTCCTGGGAGCCTCCTCTTTCTTTCTGCACAGGCCTGAGGAGCTGGTCCTTGAGCAGCTCAAATCCAATCCACAGCCCATGAGCGAAGGGCAGAGGTGTGGCGAGATGCCCCCAGGCCCAGCATGCCCCTAGAGTCCACAAGAGCAGGAATGGGGCACAGTGCCAGTTCCAGCCCCAGCCACCCAGGCTTCCGCACAGCAGGCCTCCTGAGCCTGGGGACTGACTCACTGCCGCAGGTAGGACCACCTGAGTCCTCAGGGAATGCCCATCCATATCCTGAGCAAGAGGCCCACGTGCATGTTAGAAAGGGCCTGAAACAGTTCCCACAAGTGGGGAGTGGGCGGCGGGTCCAGACACAGTTATCCTAAGCCCAGGTGCAGGAAGGGTCTTTTCCCGATGGCTCATCCAGGCAGTGGGCTGGGGCTTGGCCAGCCCGTTTGAACGGGCTCTCTGCAGGCAGCCCCAGCCCCAGTTTGGCAAGTGATGAGTTTTCCTGTCTGAGCTGGTTTCCGTCATCTCAGTGATGAACTCAGGATGCCAGGACATTGGATCTCTGCAGGGCAGCAGCTCACGGCCCTGGTCTCTGGATGAAAACCGCGCTGGGAGGAAGGTGGCCCTGAGGGTGTCAGGGCTGCACCGCCTTCTCCAAGTCCTCCCTGCTTTAATTTAGCAAAACTACCAATGACAATAACTGGTTAAATGTTTTAAAGGGAAGAAAGTGTGGCAAACAGAGGAAAAGGTCCAGCACATCTCCAGCCTGACGACTGGCCAGGGAGAGAACTCAGACCGCGAGATGAGGGGCCCCACCTTCCCCTGCTCACTCCCTCCCTGAACCCACGAGATGAGAAGCCCCGCCTTCCCCTGCTCACGCCCTCCCTGGGCCCACGAGATGAGAAGTCCCGCCTTCCCCTGCTCTCCCTCCCTGAACCCACAAGATGAGGGGCCCCGCTTCCCCTGCTCACTCCCTCCCTGAGGCCACGAGATAAAGGGCCCCACCTTCCCCTGCTCATGCCCTCCCTGGGCCCACGAGATGAGAAGTCCCGCCTTCCCCTGCTCTCCCTCCCTGAACCCACAAGATGAGGGGCCCTGCTTCCCCTGCTCACTCCCTCCCTGAGGCCACGAGATAAAGGGCCCCACCTTCCCCTGCTCACTCCCTCCCTGATCCCATGAGATGAGGGGCCCACCTTCCCTTGCTCACTGCCCCTCACCCACCTGCCCACCTGCCCATCCACTCAACAGAGGTTGTTCTTGGCTGTATTGTGAGCTTGCTCTGGGCAGTGCACTCCGGACCAAGCATGGCTGGTAACCGGGAACTGCTGGACCTGGAAAATTCTGCCTGATCATCTGAGATGCCACCTCAGGCTTGGAGAACCCAAGGCCAGCAAGGCCACACAATCCATTCGGCATTGCCTGGCACCAGCGGTGAGGCCAGGCCTCCCATCCCACGCCTTGTTATCATTGTACCACCACAGTCGTCTGGGGACTCAGCTCCATGTAGAACCAGATGAAGATGCATGAAGGCCAGTGGGATAACGACTTCGCAACGTGGCGAAACACGCTGACACGGAGAACTCCAAATCTATAAGTACTACGAGCTAAAATGAGCGTGAGCAAGTGAAATCTCTGGTGCTCCCCTGCATGTCGAGGCGTTTTCTTTAAGAAAATATCAAGGTCCTTCTTCACATCTTTCCTGGTACCCCAACTTTGCTGGGACCCCAAGTGTGTGCTGAGCACTTGTGCAGCCTCCCGGCACGGGCCTCCTGACTCCGGACGCCTGGGTACGGCCCGGGAGGCTCGCTGGGAAGTCTGCGGACTCCAAGCCACTCGCTTGTCCCTTGCATATAAAATGACAGAGTTACACTTAGCACCAAAGTAAAGACAAAGTTTACATTTTTCCTGAGTGGACAAATACAAGGGGACTAAAAGTTCACCAGAGAAGTGAGTGAAAAGGTAAAAATAAAAATATAAACTTTAGTTTTCAACATAAGCTCCATCAAAGCCAAGACACTGCTGGTGGGATCGAACCCGCCATTTAATCCATTCCCAGGGGACCTCCTGGGAATTCCAAGGACCTTGGTAGTTCAGCCACATAGATGCAGTCTTTTTCACGTTACTTTCTAAAGAAAAATGGGTGCCCTTTGAAAACATTTAAGATCAGGAAACAGAAGTGAGGAGTGGAATGAGGACTGTAAGGGGGTGGCCGGTGGCTTCCCGGCGGAACGCGTGCGAAACTGTCCGCATTTGATGAGGGGGTGAGGGTAGCACTGTGCTGGCCGAGGAGCGCTCTCTGGTGAAGCTTCCCAGGCGTGTGTCTGCTACAGCTTGGACCAACTTTCTCAAAACACTTGCATAACGAGCGGATGCTGCTGTACTTTGGCCCCTCCAGAAAGTCAACACGCAAAATGCCTCGAGCGTCCCAACATCTACCGTCACGACCACTCTGCCGCGGCTTTGACGGGACCCCGCCGCCTGCCGGTGGCCACTGCCATGCTGGTGCATCTTCCGGACAGTGCCGGTAAAGCCACCTTTCCTCTCCTGCTGCAGTTCTTCAGGGAAGTGCTTCAGGATCTTGATTCCACTTGTTTAAAGTGTCCACTGAAAGCTCTGCTCTTGTCTGCAGCTCAGCTGGATGCAATGGCTTTGACACCCATGAGGTGGAAAGTGCTAAACTTCATTTTCCAGCCAGAATTACATACGCTGAACCAGCTGAGATGTCGGCGGTGTTGGCTACTGTTTCTGCTGTTACCCTCCGTTCTCTCCAATTAGGATGTAAACACGGTTACTGTTTCCCCTGAAAGTGAATGTGGGTGTTCTGCCACTATCGGCCTCATCTTCAACATCACCTCGTTCTTTTTTTTTTTTATTGCATTTTAGGTTTTGGGGTACATGTGCAGAACATGCAAGATAGTTGCATAGGTACAATAGACCCCAGTGTGTAGTGCTCCCCTCCCTGTGTCCATGTGTTCTCATTGTTCATCACCCGCCTATGTGTGAGAACATGCGGTGTTTCATTTTCTGCTCTTGTGTCAGTTTGCTGAGAATGATGGTTTCCAGATTCATCCATGTCCCTACAAAGGACAGGAACTCATTGTTTTTGATGGCTGCATAATATTCCATGGTGTATATGTGCCACATTTTCCCTGTCCAGTCTATCATCGATGGGCATTTGGGTTGATTCCAGGTCTTTGCTATTGTAAACAGTGCTGCAATGAACATTCGTGTGCATGTGTCCTTATAGTAGAACGATTTATAGTCCTTTGGATATATACCCAGTAATTGGATTGCTGGGTCAAATGGAATTTCTATTTCTAGGTCCTTGAGGAATCACCACACTGTCTTCCACAATGGTTGAACTAATTTACACTCCCACCAGCAGTGTAAATTGTTCCTATTTCTCCACATCCTCTCCAGCATCTGTTGTCTCCAGATTTTTTAATGATCGCCATTCTAACTGGGTGAGATGGTATCTCAATGTGGTTTTGATTTGCATCTCTCTAATGACCAGTGATGATGAGCATTTTTTCATGTGTTTGTTGGCCTCATGTATGTCTTCTTTTGTAAAGTGTCTGTTCATATCCTTTGCCCATTTTTGAATGGGCTTGTTTTTTTCTTGTAAATCGGTTTGAGTTCTTTGTAGATTCTCATTCTGTCTTAAAAGGAGCTCTCCATGTGTAAGCAGCTGATTTCCTCAGGATATTGGCTCTATAAACTCTTCATAAAGCGTCAGAGACTTCAGGTTCCCCCATTGCCCGGCCCCTCCCACAGATGAGAACCAGCCCCTCCCACAGATGAGAACCAGTCCCTCCCACACATAAACCCAGGACCTCCCACAGATGAGAACCAGCCCCTCCCACACATAAACCCAGGACCTCCCACAGATGAGAACCAGCCCCTCCCACACATAAACCCAGGACCTCCCACAGATGAGAACCAGTCCCTCCCACACATAAACCCAGGACCTCCCACAGATGAGAACCAGCCCCTCCCACACATAAACCCAGGACCTCCCACAGATGAGAACCAGCACCATCCTACACACACACCCAGCACCTCCCCCACACACACCCAGCACCTCACACACACACACACCCAGCACCTCCCACACACACACCCAGCACCTCACACACACACACACCCAACACCTCACACACACACCCAGCACCTCCCACACACACACCCAGCACCTCCCACACACACACACACAGCACCTCACACACACACACCCAGCACCTCACACACACACACACCCAGCACCTCCCACACACACCCAGCACCTCACACACACACACACCCAGCACCTCACACACACACACACACCCAGCACCTCACACACACACACCAAGCACCTCCCACACACACACACCCAGCACCTCACACACACACACCCAGCACCTCACACACACACACCCAGCACCTCCCACACACACACACACCCAGCACCTCCCACACACACACCCAGCACCTCACACACACACACACCCAGCACCTCCCACACACCCAGCACCTCCCACACACACACACCCAGCACCTCACACACACACCCAGCACCTCCCACACACACACAGCACCTCTCACACACACACACCCAGCACCTCCCACACACACACACCCAGCACCTCACACACACACACCCAGCAGCTCACACACACACACACCCAGCACCTCCCACACACACACCCAGCACCTCCCACACATAAACCCAGGACCTCCCACAGATGAGAACCAGCACCATCCCACACACACATACTCAGCACCTCCCACACACACACCCAGCACCTCACACACACACACACCCAGCACCTCCCACACACACACCCAGCACCTCACACACACACTCAGCACCTCACACACACACACCCAGCACCTCCCACACACACCCAGCACCTCCCCCCCACACACACACCCAGCACCTCACACACACACCCAGCACCTCACACACACACACCCAGCACCTCACACACACACACCCAGCACCTCACACACACACACACCCAGCACCTCACACACATAAACCCAGCACCTCACACACACACACACCCAGCACCTCACACACATAAACCCAGGACCTCCCACAGATGAGAACCAGCACCATCCCACACACACATACTCAGCACCTCCCCCCCACACACCCAGCACCTCACACACACACACACCCAGCACCTCCCACACACACACCCAGCACCTCACACACACACACCCAGCACCTCACACACACACACCCAGCACCTCCCACACACACACCCAGCACCTCACACACACACACCCAGCACCTCCCACACACACTCAGCACCTCCCACACACACCCAGCACCTCCCACACACACACACCCAGCACCTCACACACACACCCAGCACCTCACACACACACACACCCAGCACCTCCCACACACACACACAGCAGCTCCCACACACACACACCCAGCACCTCACACACACACCCCCAGCACCTCCCACACATAAACCCAGGACCTCCCACACACACACACCCAGCACCTCCCACACACACACACCCAGCACCTCACACACACACCCCCAGCACCTCACACACACACCCCCAGCACCTCCCACACACACACAACCAGCACCTCCCACAGACACACACACCCAGCACCTCCCACACACACATACTCAGCACCTCCCACACACACACCCAGCACCTCACACACACACACCCAGCACCTCCCACACACACACACCCAGCACCTCACACACACACACCCAGCAGCTCCCACACACACCCAGCACCTCCCACAGACACACACACCCAGCATCTCACACACACACATACTCAGCACCTCCCACACACACACCCAGCACCTCACACACACACACACCCAGCACCTCACACACACACACCCAGCAGCTCCCACACACACACACACCCAGCACCTCCCACAGACACACACACCCAGCACCTCACACACACACATAGCACCTCCCACACACACACTCAGCACCTCCCACACACACCCAGCACCTCCCCCACACACACACCCAGCACCTCCCACACACACACCCAGCACCTCCCACAGACACATACTCAGCACCTCACACACACACACCCAGCACCTCACACACACACACCCAGCACCTCCCACACACACACACCCAGCACCTCACACACACACACCCAGCAGCTCCCACACACACACACCCAGCACCTCCCACAGACACACACACCCAGCACCTCACATACACACATACTCAGCACCTCCCACACACACACCCAGCAGCTCCCACACACACACCCAGCACCTCCCACACACACACCCAGCACCTCACACACACCCAGCACCTCCCACACACACACACCCAGCACCTCCCACAGACACACACACCCAGCACCTCCCACACACACACACTCAGCACCTCCCACACACACACTCAGCACCTCCCACACACACACCCAGCACCTCACACACACACACACTCAGCACCTCACACACACACACCCAGCACCTCCCACGCACACACACCCAGCAGCTCCCACACACACACACCCAGCACCTCCCACACACACACCCAGCACCTCACACACACACCCAGCACCTCACACACACACACACCCAACACCTCACACACACACCCAGCACTTCCCACACACACACACACCCAGCACCTCCCACACACACATACTCAGCACCTCCCACACACACACCCAGCACCTCCCACACACACCCAGCACCTCCCACACACACACCCAGCACCTCCCACACACACACCCAGGACCTCCCACACACACACCCAGAACCTCACACACACACCCAGCACCTCCCACACACACACCCAGCACCTCCCACACACACCCAGCACCTCCCACACACACACCCAGCACCTCTCACACACAAACCCAGCACCTCCCAAACACACACACCCAGCACCTGCCACACACACACCCAGCACCTCCCACACACACACACCCAGCACCTCCCCCACACACACACCCAGCACCTCACACACACACACCCAGCACCTCACACACACACACCCAGCACTTCCCACACACACACACACACAGCACCTCCCACACACACATACTCAGCACCTCCCACACACACCCAGCACCTCCCACACACACCCAGCACCTCCCACACACACACCCAGCACCTCCCACACACACACCCAGCACCTCCCACACACACACACCCAGGACCTCCCACACACACACCCAGCACCTCACACACACACCCAGCACCTCCCACACACACACCCAGCACCTCTCACACACAAACCCAGCACCTCCCAAACACACACACCCAGCACCTGCCACACACACACCCAGCACCTCCCCCCCACACACACCCAGCACCTCCCCCACACACACACCCAGCACCTCACACACACACATACTCAGCACCTCCCACACACACACCCAGCAGCTCCCACACACACACACCCAGCACCTCCCACACACACACCCAGCACCTCACACACACCCAGCACCTCCCACACACACCCAGCACCTCCCACACACACACCCAGCACCTCACACACACACACACCCAGCACCTCACACACACACCCAGCACCTCCCCCCACACACAGCACCTCCCACACACACACACAGCACCTCACACACACACACCAGCACCTCACACACACACCCAGCACCTCACACACACACACCCAGCAGCTCCCACACACACGCACCCAGCACCTCCCACACACACATACTCAGCACCTCCCACACACACACCCAGCACCTCCCACGCACACACACCCAGCAGCTCCCACGCACACACACCCAGCACCTCCCACACACACCCAGCACCTCCCACACACACACACCCAGGACCTCCCACACACACACCCAGCACCTCTCACACACACACCCAGCACCTCACACACACACACACCCAGCACCTCACACACACATACTCAGCACCTCACACACACACACCCAGCACCTCTCACACACACACCCAGCACCTCCCACACACACACACCCAGCACCTCCCCCACACACACACCCAGCACCTCACACACACACACCCAGCACCTCACACACACACACCCAGCACTTCCCACACACACACACACCCAGCACCTCCCACACACACATACTCAGCACCTCCCACACACACACCCAGCACCTCCCACACACACCCAGCACCTCCCACACACACACACCCAGGACCTCCCACACACACACCCAGCACCTCACACACACACCCAGCACCTCCCACACACACCAAGCACCTCACACACACACACCCAGCACTTCCCACACACACACACACCCAGCACCTCCCACACACACATACTCAGCACCTCCCACACACACACCCAGCACCTCCCACACACACCCAGCACCTCCCACACACACACCCAGCACCTCCCACACACACACCCAGGACCTCCCCCACACACACCCAGCACCTCACACACACACCCAGCACCTCCCACACACACACCCAGCACCTCCCACACACACCCAGCACCTCACACACACACACCCAGCACCTCACACACACACCCAGCACCTCCCACACACACACCCAGCACCTCTCACACACAAACCCAGCACCTCCCAAACACACACACCCAGCACCTCCCACACACACACCCAGCACCTCCCACACACACACCCAGCACCTCCCCCACACACACACCCAGCACCTCACACACACACCCAGCACCTCACACACACAAACCCAGCACCTCCCAAACACACACACCCAGCACCTCCCACACACACACACCCAGCACCTCCCACACACACACACCCAGCACCTCACACACACACACCCAGCACCTCACACACACATACTCAGCACCTCCCCCACACACACACCCAGCACCTCACACACACACACACCCAGCACCTCTCACACACACACCCAGCACCTCACACACACACACACCCAGCACCTCACACACACATACTCAGCACCTCCCACACACACCCAGCACCTCACACACACACACACCCAGCACCTCACACACACACACACCCAGCACCTCACACACACACACCCAGCACCTCACACACACACACACCCAGCACCTCACACACACACACACCCAGCACCTCACACACACCCAGCACCTCACACACACACATACTCAGCACCTCACACACACACCCAGCACCTCACACACACACACACACCCAGCACCTCCCACACACACACACACCCAGCACCTCCCACACACACATACTCAGCACCTCACACACACACACACCCAGCAGCTCCCACACACATACCCAGCACCTCCTGATACAGGCATGCCCAGTACCTCCCCCCCACACACACTCAGTGCCTTCCCCAGGCTGTGTCCTCACAGCTGTTTCCCCTGCCCAATGCCCACGTGACTGCGTCCTGGCACTTGACGGGCTCCTTGGTGTCCCGGTAACTAAGCACTGAGGGGCGCTCTTCCACCCAGGCTGCCCGTCCATTTGGGGCAGGCTGCATCCTGCAGGTGGCAGGTGGAGGGCACAGAGACCCCGAGGCTGCCAGCCCATGTGCCCCTCTGCGGAGCGTCCCCTCCTCTGCTCCGCTTGGGCCCCTGAGAGTTTCCTCAGCTTCCTGGTGTGGCAGAGGGAGCGATGGTTGCTTGCTGTGTGGGCCGTGTTTGCTGCTGCCTGTTACGGTCCCCCACTCCCCTTCCAGGGCCACCCGTGTCCACCGGTTGCCTCCTCTCACTGGGACCATTCATTTCCCAGGTGGCGCTTGTCCTGTCTTCCCGGGACCCTTTTCTCTCTGCACTGAACTTGATAGGGGAAGCCACAAAGCTCGTGGCCACGGAACAGGGGAACTGGCAGTGGCCGCATGTGCCCCTCACCTGTCTCTTGGCTCCGCAGACCTGGGCTCTCATCTACATTTGCACCAAGACCTCCCCTGTTCCCTCTGACCCAGCCCCTTGCCTGCCCTGAAGTCCTGCATCCTCCCTGCCTGTGGGAGGCTGCTGCTCCAACCATCTCTCTTTTATCCACCAAATGTTTCCACCACTAGCAAGTGCTGAGCAGTATCTGTTGAATAAATGAACACGCAACATGAAAGCGAGCCGCCCGGCGCTGGCTTGCTCAGGGGCTCCGGAAAGGAAATACGACCCAGTTTGCTCGCTGCCCCGGAGAAACCCTTCGGAGGGCCATGCCCCCAGGTTTCCTCTGACATGTGCCAAGGACACGCATGGGGGGAGTGTCTGTAGGGTCTTGTTGTGTGGGGCTGGGAGGAGAAAGCGCGGACCTGGGGCAGAATTCCCCGAGGTGATCTCTGGGATGTGTGGAAGGCCCGGCTTTTGGGTCCTGGGGAGAGCTCGGCTCTCAGCCTCTCACTGGGGGCTCAGGTCAGCAGGGGCACCTGGCAGGGAAGAGGGGCAGGAAGCAGAGAGGAGGAAGGATGCCCAGCTGTGCACACGAGGGGTGTCAGGGAAATTGTTTCCTGTCCTCCCTGACTTTGATGGCTCTGGGTCTCCCACAACTCCAGTCAAGTCCCAGGACACCGAGCCGCCTCGGGAAGAGCTCTCGGGGCACGGGGGAGTGAGGCGGCCCAGGCCTGGCACAGTCCGAGGCGGCTCGTCACATCGCTCGTCGTCAATCCGGGCATCCCACAAGCATTCACGGGCCTGTCTGCTGCCCTGCTGAGCTCCATTCTTGTCCTACAGAAGGTGCCGAAGTGGCCCTTAGCCTGCCTCTGGCCTTCCTCTCAATTTCCCCCACCACAACTGGGCGGGCTGCTCCCTTCCCCCTCAGCACTCCACGGCTGCCCATGGCCTGCAAATCAGATCACAGCCCCTAAGCCTGGGCTGCAAAGTGTTCCACTTGGCCTTGCCCACCTTTCAGCCCACGTTCAATGTGACACAAGGAGGTGAAGTAGACAAGACTCCCCCTGCAGCTGACCCATCCTCTAGCCTTCTGTCCCCTCCTGCCCCCTCTCCCCTGCTCCCACAACTCCCCTGCCCCAGCCCCCCAGCCCCACTTCCATCCTGCCTCTGCTTGTCCACGTGGCCCCAGACACGGTGCCCTACTCCTAACAACCATGTTCACAAGGAAGCTCCTGTTTCCCTTAACTAGGACTTTCATTTTAGCGAAGTTTCGGGTCCCCTGCACGGCCTCTTGCCAGTAGGAGAACTTCCTACTTGCCCCACAGACAGGTCCAGGGTCTGGGGAGAAGTGGAGGGGGACAGAGAAGGCTGTGCCACCCAGCAGCACAAGGCAGGGCTGGGGTTTGCTGGCAGGTAGCAGAGTTTGTACAGGCATGTGCACAAACATGCAGAGGCAGACACACACTCATGCATACGCACACACGGACACATGCAGACACACATGGTCACACGCACAGACCCATGCAGACACACACATACTAGTGCACACACAGACACAGGCAGACACACACGCACACTCGTCCTCACACACAGACACGCAGACACCCACACGAGTTATCACACACACGCACACACACACTAGTGCTCATGCACGCAAACACAGGCAGACACAAGCACTCGTGCTCACACACACACAGACACAGGCAGACACACACGCACACTCGTGCTCACGCACAGACACGCAGACACCCACACGAGTTATCACACACACGCACACACACACTAGTGTTCATGCACGCAGACACACAAGCACTGGTGCTCACACACACACAGACACAGGCAGACACACATGCACACTCATGCTCACACACAGACACGCAGACACCCACACGAGTTATCACACACGCACACACACACTAGTGCTCATGCACGCAGACACAGGCAGACACACAAGCACTCGTGCTCACACACACACAGACAGGCAGACACACATGCACACTCGTGCTCATACACAGACACGCAGACACCCACACGAGTTATCACACACATGCACACACACACTAGTGCTCATGCACGCAGACACAGGCAGACACACAAGCACTCGTGCTCACACACACACACAGGCAGACACACACGCACACTCGTGCTCACGCACAGCAAACAGACGCCCTAGGGGAGATACACGGTCTGGCAGCCATGTGGGAACTGTCCCAGGAGGAAGAGCCCAGGCTGTGTCACAGGTCACCTTGACTTCACTGTTTTGGAAATGCTGAATTTTGCTGCAGAGTTTCCCTAAAGGGCTTGGAAATGGTCCAGACTGTGCTGTCCGGGAAGCCTCTCGGGGGCTCGTTCTTCAAACAAGAGAAACCTGGAGAGTTTCCAGGCGTTCCGTGGGAGCCAAGGGAGCGCACGAGGGCTTCCTCCCATCAGCTTCCATATTCACGGCAGGAAGAACCCTATCAGCAATTTCTGATAACCTTGCTCCGAGCCTAATGGCATTTTTCTGAAGTGGTGGCAGTGGAAGCTGCAATTCAGACCCAACATTAGAAAATGAGTCATCACTGGCACCCCTTCCCTGGGGCCTTTACTGTGCCATCTCAGAAGTCTCAATTCCAGCAGACAGGGTGACTCTGAAGGCAGATGCTTCCAGGCACTTCCGAGGCCTCTCTCCAGCTCTTCTTCACACCCCCACCTGCATCCTCTACATCCTCCTGGGGGTGCAGCCCTGATCACGGGCGTGGCCTGTGCCGGAGCGAGCAAGTGTGACCCCTGGTGGCCGCAGTGATGGCAGCACCTCAGGCCTCGGGTCAGAAGGGGCTGAGCCCCACCCCGGCGGGCCCGGGCTACAGAGGGTCAGCAGGGCAGCTCTGCCTTGGCGGTGGCCACAGCAGCGGCCTCATTTTCCTGGCTGTCTCGGTCTGGGGAGGCACCTGCTGCAGCTCCTTGGATGGTGTCAGAATTCATGAATCCTGGCCAACGCTGTGGTCCTCACTCACCCTCTGTCCTCTCTGCGAGGCTCAACGCCCTGGGCCGTGGACTGGGTGCTGGGGCGCTAATCCAAGCCCTGTTTCAGTTTTGGTCTCTGGTTGGGAACTGACCCCTGCCATTTCCGCCGGCCCTGAGGTGAGGCAGAGTGTCCTGGGGCCGCTCTTCTGGAAGGGAACGCCCTGCATGGAGACTGAATGAAGCAGCAGTGGTCCCAGGACAGAGCCCTCAGCAGAGCATAGAGACAGGATGGGTGGGTGTGTCTAAAGCCTCACAACTTTTTTCCTATGCAAATTATCCCTTTTCTTAGAAAAACATTGCAGTTAGATACTGACGCCACCACAAATAATCCAGTTCCTTGGCAGCTCCTCACATGAGCAAAGGGCCCTAGAACACGTTTCTCCCAGGAAGACGTGCAGACGCCAAGGCAGGCGGATGGGCGATCAGCAGCTTCCATGTCCCCGGGGTGGCCTCGGGAAGACCAGCGACTCACATGTGGGGCTGGGAGAGGCCACACAGTGCCCCAGGAGTAAGGATGGCTCGGGGGCAGCAGGAGTGGTGCTCTAAGGGGCCTCACATGGCCCCCACGCCCCAGGGCTGAGGACTTTCTAAGAGGGACAGTTGGGACAGCTGCTGGAGGTTGCCAGTGGCCACTTGGGGACAGTGCCAGCATGGGGTCGTGGGAGGGGGGAGCCTCCGGGAGTTGCTGGAAGCTCTAGGGACAGGCATCTTGGCAGCCCTCCAGGAGGAGGACATTCTAAAACAGGCCTCACTGCCCTGGGAAGTCTCACTCACCTTTACCCGCAGAGGAGGATGTAGGATGCCGCAGTTCCTGGAGGGACCTGAGATCTGAGTGCAGCCCCAGGGTTTCCTGGGGGGCCCAGATCTTAGTGCAGCCCCAGGGTTTGTCCCCAGGTCTGAGTGCAGCCCCAGGGTTTCCTGGGGGGCCCCAGGTCTGAGTGAGACACCAGGGTTTCCTGAGGGGCCCAGATCTTAGTGCAGCCCCAGGGTTTGTCCCCAGGTCTGAGTGCAGCCCCAGGGTTTCCTGGGGGTCCCCAGGTCTGAGTGAGACACCAGGTTTCCTTGGGGTCCTCTCTCCTCCCCTCCGTGCACCCCACCCACATCACACAGAGGAAGGCCATGTCTCTGGGCCCTGGGTCTTGGTGGGTAGGGCAGAAGGTGTCCCTAACAGTGTGCTGGGGAAGGGCCGACCCTCCCTGTGGGCCTCGGAGCCGGGTCTCATGAACGGGCCCTGTGCAGCCAAGAGCAGCAGAGACAGGAGAGGAGGGCGTGTGCCAGAGACATCTGCTTCAGAAACCGCATACTCCAAGGCCTTCGCCAAAATAATCAAATCGTCCCATGATCAGCTCTGCTTGACCAGGGGAGACGAGGAACAGGAAGTATGGGGGTGTGGTTTTAAAATGTGGTGAATATGAACACTCTGTCCTCTGAAATAATTAACAGCACCCCAAGGAAAATCCCATTTATGTCAGTAGGAAGCATTTTTGATGCAGAAAGAAGGCTACTTGGCCGAGTTCCGGCTCTGTTACGCTGAAGGGCCTGCCCGCATTCCCTCTGAAGGCTCAGACGAGCCCATCTTGGTCTTGCTTTCCAGGAATTTGTAAGTGTAAGCTAGAAAAGGTGACCCTGCTGGTGGCCTGTGTGCACTCACCAGGGAGCCCCGTGTTGACCCTGCCAGTGCTCAAGAGTGGTAACCCTAGGGTGCTGGGAAGGGGCTGGAGGCATCAGTGTGATTACCCACACCCACGCTTACTAACCGAGGAGCTCCTGGATTCCGTGTTTTCAAGCCTGCCCATGTGTAGGGAAAGGACAGCCTCTGTGAGAACAGCAAGAACACACGCCCCAACACGCACGCCCGGCACACACACGTGCACGCACACACACGTGCACACACGCACACAGAGCAACGTCCTGCAGCTCCCATCCTTTCTTTTTACAATCATACATATTTCATTAAGCGCCATGCAGAGTGTCTTCTGATTTATGGTAATTGTTAACAAAAGCAAAAACACAGACGATTTTAACCCTGTAGTAGCCGGGAGTTAACCGGCATGAAATCATACTGTTTTTTCCTTTAAAAAGGGAGGGAGCTCCCAGCCCTCAGTGGTGTCAAACTCGGACACACCGACCCGAGAGCCACGGGGTGAACCCAGGCTGCTCTCGGGCGGCACATGCCAGAAGCGACATGTGACAGGGTGGCCACCCGCCCCGCGAGAGCTGGTGAGCTCGTGGCCTGGAGGACTTTGAGTGAGACTGATTTCCATATCAAACCCAATTCAGATGAAACGTCTTGGTTAAAAAAAAAAAAAAAGCCAGAGCTTCAATAGCCCCTTGATTAGATTTTCATCTCCCGAGCAGACAAATATGAATATTTATTACCATGAATGCATATTTTTCTCTTTCCATTGCTCTGATCTTGAATATTATCCACTGCTAATTTTTATGAAAATTTGGGCAACATAATGTTTCCACATAAACTGACAGTTCTTGAGATAATCCCGGTATTGTCTGGTTGAAAGTGACAGCTTCCGCTTATTCATGTGTTAACGAGGGATTAAATGTTGTTTTTCATCCCCATAATCTAAGATGGACTGGAAATTAAAAATTGAACATTGTATATTAGCAGGGCTCCGAGGACCAGATTTGTTTGCATTCACTTAGAGATGAACTGTAAATTAGCAGCTTCACCATCGGGCCTCTGATGTTGCTGCTGAAGGCAGCATCATAAAACGCCACTGACATTTCTAAAATAAATTCATTACTGTACCTGCCGGATAGCAAAATGAAAAGGCTTCCATTGGGAAATCTGTCATGAAGGAAAAGACAACCCTTTGCCAAAGAGGTAAAATTGCAACACGACTTATGTTGCTTCAACACCAAGAATTTTTTAGGGTCCCCATGCTAGAGGGGGTGCCAGCGGCTCCCGAGAGGTGTGAGTCTCGGTCATCATATGGCATTGGCAGAAGGAGGACCCTGCGCACCCTCCCTGCGATATCTCCCTAGGGACCCAGCCATGGGTAGATGCAGCCACGTCCTCCTCCAGCTCTGGGGAAGTCGGCCATCTCCATGCTGAGCATCATTGATGGGGACACATCTGTACCATGTGGTAATTTTAACTTTATTGCTATGGCAGGACGGCTCAGACTGAACTGTGGATCTGACGGGTTTTTGGACAAAACTATCCCACTATGCTTCTAAAATTCATGCTAAATTGTATTCATGTATTTATTCATTCATTCACTCGCCCTGATGGCCTTGGTAGAGTTTTTCACTTTTTAATTTATTGTTTGACATGGTGCAGGAAAATGGCATAGATGTATTTCCTTTGAAGCTGGCTTGATCCACTGCTACCGTTTGGAACTAATGGAAAAAAAGGCACTCTGAGTTCAATGAGACACTCAGAGTCAGAATTAGAGCTGAATTGTGTCTCTCCAAAATGTCCATGGGAAGCCCTGACCCCAGAACCTCAGGCTGTGACTGTATTTTGAGATGGGGATTTACAGCAGTCATTAAGGTAAATGAGGTGGTTAGGGTGGGCCTGAGCCCATGTGACTGGTGTCCTTGCAGGAAGAGGAGATGAGGACACAGGTGTACACAGAGGGATGAGGGAGGATGAAGGACCCAGAGGAGATGGTGGCATCCAGAGCCCAGGAGAGAGGCCCTGGGAGAAACCGGCCCTGCCCACGCCTTGACCTGGGACTCCAGCCATCAGGAGTGAGATATGAAGGTCTGCCACATAACCCCACCCCTGTCTGCGGTATTTTGCTGTGGCAGCCAGAGAGGACTCACATGGTCAACATGGCCACACCCCTTCAGCACACGCCAGATGTCTGATGCCAAGCCCCTGCAACTGCGGGGCCGGGACACATCTCTGCCTATGAGAAAGGAGAGGATTTGCTGTGTTCACGGAACGTTGAGTCCAAGTGCTTGTCAACAGAAGAAAGTTACTTCTAAGGGTTTTCTTTTTGGTTTATGCTCTCATTAAAAAAAATAGAGTGGCACTTCAGGAAAAGGGTTTGCACACACAGAACCTTAATTACACTTTTAACAGATCCTTTGTTTCACAGAAATAAAAGTGAAGGTAAAGTTTGTGCCTGTGAACTACCTTGGAGCTGTCCAGTGTCTAGGGCCCTCCACTCTCCATCGGTTTCTCACGTGGGAGACCAGAGCACACCACCCCAAAACGACTCTCAGAGACCAGAACATACACCCCAAAACGACTCTCAGAGACCAGAACATACACCCCAAAAACGACTCTCAGAGAACAGAACATGCCACCCCAAAAATGACTGTCAGAGACAAGAATACGTCACCCCAAAAACAACTCTTGGAGACCAGAACATACACCCCAAAGATGACTCTCAGAGACCAGAACACGCCACCCCAAAAATGACTGTCAGAGACAAGAATACGTCACCCCAAAAACAACTCTTGGAGACCAGAACATACACCCCAAAGATGACTCTCAGAGACCAGAACACGCCACCCCAAAAGCGACTGTCAGAGAACAGAACACGCCACCCCAAAAATGATTCTCAGAGACCAGAACATACACCCCAAAAATGACTCTCAGACACCAGAACACACCACCCCAAAAACGACTGTCAGAGACCAGAATATGCCACCCCAAAAACAACTCTTGGAGGCGAGAACATACACCCCAAAAAAGACTGTCAGAGACCAGAATATGCCACCCCAAAAACAACTCTCAGAGACCAGAACACGCCACCCCAAAAATGACTCTGAGACAACACACCACCCCAAAAATGACTCTCAGAGACCAGAACATATACCCCCAAAAAGACTCTGAGACCACCACACGCTACCCCAATACATGTATGCCTCTTTGGCATAAGGATTATTTTGAGAAACTGAAGATAAAGGAGAAGCTCTGAAAACAAGTCGATTCTCTTCTATAAGAGTGAGTTGTGTTTATAAAGCGTCCTCCATTTGTAAGGGTGGCTCCTGTCTGCACCTGGAGGAGGATGGCTCTCGTTACTGGAGACCCCACCAATGGGGAGGGCAGAGCTCCCGCCTGTATTGGTCCATTTTCATGCTGCTGATAAAGACATATCCCAGATTGGGCACTTTACAAAAGAAAGGTTTAATGGACTCACAGTTCCCTATGGCTGGGGAGGCCTCACAATCATGGCAGAAGGTGAGAGGCGCATCTCACAGGGTGGCGGATAAGAGGGAGCGTGTGCAGGGAAACCGCCCTTTACAAAACTGTCAGGTCTCGTGAGACTCATTCACTATCACGAGAATGTAAGGGGAAGACCCACCCCCGTGACTCTATGGACTCCCAGCAGGGCCCTCCCAAGACACATGGGAATTGTGCGAGCTACAGTGCAAGGTGAGATTTGGGCGGGGACACAGCCAGACCCTCCCCCTCCCCATTGCTCTTACTGCTCTGTCCCAGCACCCCTCCCCATTGCTCTTACTGCTCTGTCCCAGCACGCCTCCCCATTGCTCTTACTGCTCTGTCCCAGCACCCCTCCCCATTGCTCTTACTGCTGCGTCCCAGCACCCCTCCCCATTGCTCTTACTGCTGCGTCCCAGCACCCCTCCCCATTGTTCTTACTGCTCTGTCCCAGCACGCCTCCCCATTGCTCTTACTGCTCTGTCCCAGCACCCCTCCCCATTGCTCTTACTGCTGCGTCCCAGCACCCCTCCCCATTGTTCTTACTGCTCTGTCCCAGCACGCCTCCCCATTGCTCTTACTGCTCTGTCCCAGCACCCCTCCCCATTGCTCTTACTGCTCTGTCCCAGCACCCCTCCCCATTGCTCTTACTGCTCTGTCCCAGCACCCCTCCCCATTGCTCTTACTGCTGCGTCCCAGCACCCCTCCCCATTGCTCTTACTGCTCTGTCCCAGCACCCCTCCCCATTGCTCTTACTGCTGCGTCCCAGCACCCCTCCCCATTGTTCTTACTGCTCTGTCCCAGCACGCCTCCCCATTGCTCTTACTGCTCTGTCCCAGCACCCCTCCCCATTGCTCTTACTGCTGCGTCCCAGCACCCCTCCCCATTGTTCTTACTGCTCTGTCCCAGCACCCCTCCCCATTGCTCTTACTGCTCTGTCCCAGCACCCCTCCCCATTGTTCTTACTGCTCTGTCCCAGCACGCCTCCCCATTGCTCTTACTGCTCTGTCCCAGCACCCCTCCCCATTGCTCTTACTGCTCAGTCCCAGCACCCCTCCCCATTGCTCTTACTGCTCTGTCCCAGCACCCCTCCCCATTGCTCTTACTGCTCTGTCCCAGCACGCCTCCCCATTGCTCTTACTGCTCAGTCCCAGCACCCCTCCCCATTGCTCTTACTGCTGTGTCCCAGCACCCCTCCCCATTGCTCTTACTGCTGTGTCCCAGCACCCCTCCCCATTGCTCTTACTGCTCAGTCCCAGCACGCCTCCCCATTGCTCTTACTGCTGTGTCCCAGCACCCCTCCCCATTGCTCTTACTGCTCTGTCCCAGCACCCCTCCCCATTGCTCTTACTGCTCTGTCCCAGCACCCCTCCCCATTGCTCTTACTGCTCTGTCCCAGCACGCCTCCCCATTGCTCTTACTGCTGTGTCCCAGCACCCCTCCCCATTGCTCTTACTGCTCAGTCCCAGCACCCCTCCCCATTGCTCTTACTGCTCTGTCCCAGCACCCCTCCCCATTGCTCTTACTGCTCAGTCCCAGCACCCCTCCCCATTGCTCTTACTGCTCTGTCCCAGCACCCCTCCCCATTGCTCTTACTGCTCTGTCCCAGCACCCCTCCCCATTGCTCTTACTGCTCTGTCCCAGCACCCCTCCCCATTGCTCTTACTGCTCGGTCCCAGCACCCCTCCCCATTGCTCTTACTGCTGTGTCCCAGCATCCCTCCCCATTGCTCTTACTGCTCTGTCCCAGCACGCCTCCCCATTGCTCTTACTGCTCTGTCCCAGCACCCCTCCCCATTGCTCTTACTGCTCTGTCCCAGCACCCCTCCCCATTGCTCTTACTGCTCTGTCTCAGCACCCCTCCCCATTGCTCTTACTGCTCTGTCCCAGCACCCCTCCCCATTGCTCTTACTGCTCTGTCCCAGCACGCCTCCCCATTGCTCTTACTGCTGTGTCCCAGCACCCCTCCCCATTGCTCTTACTGCTCAGTCCCAGCACCCCTCCCCATTGCTCTTACTGCTGTGTCCCAGCACCCCTCCCCATTGCTCTTACTGCTCAGTCCCAGCACCCCTCCCCATTGCTCTTACTGCTGTGTCCCAGCACCCCTACCCATTGCTCTTACTGCTCTGTCCCAGCACGCCTCCCCATTGCTCTTACTGCTGTGTCCCAGCACCCCTCCCCATTGCTCTTACTGCTCTGTCCCAGCACGCCTCCCCATTGCTCTTACTGCTCTGTCCCAGCACCCCTCCCCATTGCTCTTACTGCTCTGTCCCAGCACCCCTCCCCATTGCTCTTACTGCTCTGTCCCAGCACGCCTCCCCATTGCTCTTACTGCTGTGTCCCAGCACCCCTCCCCATTGCTCTTACTGCTCAGTCCCAGCACCCCTCCCCATTGCTCTTACTGCTGTGTCCCAGCACCCCTCCCCATTGCTCTTACTGCTCAGTCCCAGCACCCCTCCCCATTGCTCTTACTGCTGTGTCCCAGCACCCCTACCCATTGCTCTTACTGCTCTGTCCCAGCACGCCTCCCCATTGCTCTTACTGCTGTGTCCCAGCACCCCTCCCCATTGCTCTTACTGCTCTGTCCCAGCACGCCTCCCCATTGCTCTTACTGCTCTGTCCCAGCACCCCTCCCCATTGCTCTTACTGCTCTGTCCCAGCACCCCTCCCCATTGTCTTACTGCTCGGTCCCAGCACCCCTCCCCATTGCTCTTACTGCTCGGTCCCAGCACCCCTCCCCATTGCTCTTACTGCTCTGTCCCAGCACCCCTCCCCATTGCTCTTACTGCTCTGTCCCAGCACCCCTCCCCATTGCTCTTACTGCTTGGTCCCAGCAGGTGATGTGCTGAAGCCTGGTCCATACACATCTTTGAGATGGCCCATTTTTCTGGGTATGGCTAAGGTACGTGGGCGGGGGGGGGGGGTGGGTGGCGCACATGTGAATCCACTTTGCTTGTTTTTCTCTTGTGAATCTCTTTTCTAAACAGGAGTCCACCCTTACTAGGAACTCAGAAGGGCAGGAAAGACACTGCTTTTTCTTCCCCATACAGAGTAGCTTGAGGCCATTGGCTCAGGCAAAAGGGGAACCTGGGTCAGGCTGGATGCTCGGTGGCTGCCCTAAGTGATCATGGAAAATATGATGCCAGAGTGCTCTAGAGGTCTGAGCGGCAGACCCCACCAGTGTGGGCCTGGCTCCACGTTCAGTGTCTCAGGAGCACGGCTGTCCTCACGCCTGCCGTTCCCTACTCCACTCCACAGAGCACCAGGGATGGGTGGGCCTGGGCTGGGGGCATCAGGCACAGTGCTCCTGGCAGCCACCCAGGCCTTGCCTCTCCAGGGCACCTGATGCCCACCAGGGAGAGACAGGCACCTGAGCAGAAGCGGTGCGGGGTGTTCAGAAGGCAGGTTCCTGATGGGAGCGCAGATGCACCCGCCTGATCCTGGAAACAAGCTGACTTCCTCCGGCTGCCCGAGCTGGACCACAGTTTCCCGACAGACACGCCTCTGGGCTCCGCTCATCAGAGTCCACGCCCCTAGCTGGACCACAGTTCCCCGACAGACACGCCTCTGGGCTCCGCGCATCAGAGTCCACGCCCCTAGCTGGACCACAGTTCCCCGACAGACACGCCCCTGGGCTCCGCTCATCAGCGTCCGAGCCCCTAGCTGGACCACAGTTCCCTGACAGACACGCCTCTGGTATCCGCGCATCAGAGTCCAGGCCCCTAGCTGGACCACAGTTCCCCGACAGACACGCCTCTGGGCTCCGAGCATCAGAGTCCACGCCCCTAGCTGGACCACAGTTCCCTGACAGACACGCCTCTGGGCTCCGCTCATCAGCGTCCAAGCCCCTAGCTGGACCACAGTTCCCCGACAGACACGCCTCTGGGCTCCGCGCATCAGAGTCCACGCCCCTAGCTGGACCACAGTTCCCCGACAGACACGCCTCTGGGCTCCGCTCATCAGCGTCCGAGCCCCTAGCTGGACCACAGTTCCAAGGTTGAAATTTAGGGTTTCCCGCCAGTACCTCATGAACGTTGCCAGGTAAAAATTTCATATTCATGGAGCATGCCAGGTGTGACTGTGCCACGATGGAGCTGAGGACATTTCAGCTTTCAGGAATCTCAGTGAGGAAAGGAACTTGAAGTGGGGCTTGGTGTCGGTGTGGGGGTATGACCTGGCCCCATCAGGCTGCCTGGAGCTGGTTCCAGCCACCGGTTCTTCTGGGTCACTTCTCCTGCCTCAGTCTCCCCCTCTGTGAAGTGTGTTGCCTCCTGGGGACAAGGGAGGTGACACCCATGGGAAGTGTGGAACAGACCCCGGGAGGGAGCAAGCATCACATAACCACGGCTGCCACTGTGCTGCTGCTGTTCTGATAGAAAAGCTGCTACAGGAGCTCTGGGTGGGCGAGCTCTGGGTGGGGCAGGAGCTCAGGATGGGGCAGGAGGAGCTCTGGGTGGGTGCAGGAGCTCTGGGTGGGCGAGGTCTGGGTGGGGCAGGAGGAGCTCCGGGTGGGGCAGGAGGAGCTCTGGGTGGGCGAGCTCTGGGTGGGGCAGGAGCTCAGGATGGGGCAGGAAGAGCTCTGGGTGGGGCAGGAGGAGCTCTGGGTGGGTGCAGGAGCTCTGGGTGGGGCAGGAGGAGCTCTGGGTGGATGCAGGAGCTCTGGGTGGGGCAGGAAGAGCTCTGGGTGGGTGCAGGAGCTCAGGATGGGGCAGGAAGAGCTCTGGGTGGGTGCAGGAGCTCTGGGTGGGGCAGGAGGAGCTCTGGGTGGGTGCAGGAGCTCAGGATGGGGCAGGAAGAGCTCTGGGTGGGTGCAGGAGCTCTGGGTGGGGCAGGAGGAGCTCTGGGTGGGCGAGCTCTGGGTGGGGCAGGAGGAGCTCTGGGTGGGCGAGCTCTGGGTGGGGCAGGAGGAGCTCTGGGTGGGTGCAGGAGCTCTGGGTGGGGCAGGAAGAGCTCTGGGTGGGGAAGGAGCTCTGGGTGGGCGAGGTCTGGGTGGGGCAGGAAGAGCTCTGGGTGGGTGCAGGAGCTCTGGGTGGGGCAGGAAGAGCTCTGGGTGGGTGCAGGAGCTCTGGGTGGGGCAGGAGGAGCTCTGGGTGGGGCAGGAGCTCTGGGTGGGGCAGGAGGAGCTCTGGGTGAGTACAGGTGCTCTGGGTGGGTGCAGGAGCTCTGGGTGGGTGCAGGAGCTCTGGGTGGGGCAGGAGGAGCTCTAGGTGGGGCAGGAGGAGCTCTGGGTAAAGCACAGGAGCTCTGGGTGGGGCAGGAGGAGCTCTGGGTGGGGCAGGAGCTCTGGGTGGGTGCAGGAGCTCTGGGTGGTGCAGGAGGAGCTCTGGGTGGGGAGGGAGGAGTTCTGGGTGGGGCAGGAGGAGCTGTGCATGGGGTAGGAGGAGCTCTGGGTGGGGAGGGAGGAGTTCTGGGTGGGGCAGGAGGAGCTGTGCATGGGGTAGGAGGAGCTCTGGGTGGGGAGGGAGGAGTTCTGGGTGGGGCAGGAGGAGCTGTGCATGGGGTAGGAGGAGCTCTGGGTGGGGCAGGACCTCTGGGTGGGGCAGAGGAGCTCTGGGTGGGGCAGGAGGAGCTCTGGGTGGGGCAGGAGCTCTGGGTGGGTGCAGAAGGAGCTCTGGGTGGGGCAAGAGCTCTGGGTGGGGCAGGAGGAGCTCTGGGTAGGGCAGGAGGTCTGAGTGGGTGCAGGAGGAGCTCTGGGTGGGGAAGGAGCTCTCAGTGGGTGCAGGAGGAGCTCTGGGTGGGGCAGAAGGAGCTCTGGGTGGGCAAAGAAACTTTGGGTGGGTGCAGGATCCTTTTGATTTCCTTCATTCTCTTTGAGTAACTAAGTCTGATGGGTTGAAGCATTGAAAGGGGTTTCTGAACTATGACACACCAAGGGTTCTATGAGGAGCCGTAGAGTTCAGTCATTTAAATAGAAAGGAACTTCTGATCCCACATGATCCCGGCTCCTAAGGGAACCTACAGGGACAATCTTGCCCTCCAGTAAGACCCGGGCACAAGGTGGGCCTCCTTCCTCCTGCAGAATTCAGTGGGAGACATCGCCAAGTCCCCGCCTCAGACAATAAGCCGTGTCTCTGAGACTGAAATCTATATTATGCATATTTTTATAAAAATGCAGCTGAAAATGTTAGAAAAGGTCACAGGGCGGGGTGGGGGGCATGTCGAGAAGCAGGGACTGCGGTTGCCACAGGCAGACATGACTTATTTCATCTTACGTGACTATTTACTCTGATATTGAATAAAAATGGAATGTGTTGCTATAGCAACTACCACATCGCACAGCTCTCACCTGCCTTTAAGTCACAGGAAAGTATTGAGAATATGTCCGTGAGCCGGTGCGACTGGGAACCTGTGCCATTCATAATCCAGGAGGAAAAGATGCTGTTTCATAACCAACTCCTATTTGTCGATACGTCAAGTGCAGTTAATTATATCGAAAATACGTAATTTTGTGTTTTTCTTCACTTTTGAAAAATAGGAAAAGGGTGAGAAGAGCAGTAAGTAGCAAGCACGCTGGTGGGGTGCAGCTGGGCCCCCCACGGTAGGGCTGTCCCAGGGCCATGGAGGTCCTTGTCACAGAACTGAGCCCACAGAGGGCCTGTCCTGGGCCACGGAGGTCCTCTTCAGCTGACCCCACCCACAGAAGGCCCATCCTGGGCCACGGAGGTCCTCTTCAGCTGAGCCCACCCACAGAAGGCCCGTCCTGGGCCACGGAGGTCCTCTTCAGCTGACCCCACCCACAGAAGGCCCATCCTGGGCCACGGAGGTCCTCTTCAGCTGAGCCCACCCACAGAAGGCCCGTCCTGGGCCACGGAGGTCCTCTTCAGCTGAGCCCACCCACAGAAGGCCCGTCCTGGGCCACGGAGGTCCTCTTCAGCTGACCCCACCCACAGAAGGCCCGTCCTGGGCCACGGAGGTCCTCTTCAGCTGAGCCCACCCACAGAAGGCCTGTCCTGGGCAATGGAGGTCCTCCTCAGCTGAGCCCACCCACGGAGGGCATGTCCTGGGCCACGGAGGTCCTCTTCAGCTGAGACCACCCATGGAGGGCCTGTCCTGGGCCACGGAGGTCCTCTTCAGCTGAGCCCAGTCACAATAGCCCGTCCTGGGCCACGGAGGTCCTCTTCAGCTGAGACCACCCATGGAGGGCCCGTCCTGGGCCACAGAGGTCCTCTTCAGCTGAGCCCACCCACTGCAGCCCCTCCTGGGCCATGGAGGTCCTCCTCAAAGAGCCAAACCAGATATGGGGCTGCTCCTGACCTCCAGCCTCCCACAAACCGAAGGCTCATCTGGGGTCCTCAGATGGGCTGAATGAAGAGCAGCCTGGGCTAGGCTGATGCACATATTCTAATGAAATTTTGTGCACTTTTCCCTTTCCAGACACAAATTAGGAACATTTACAAGCAAACAGGCTTTTCTTAGGACTGATGCACTTTTGCATTTGTCTGTCAAGCATGGCACATCAGAATAAAATAAAGAGAGTGCAGGAAATGACAAGGAAGCCCACTCCCCCCATGCTGACTCCCCCCAGTACCTGCTCCCCCAGTACCCGCTCCCCCAGTACCCGCTCCCCCAGTACCCACTTCCCCAGTACCCACTTCCCCAGTACCTGCACCCCCAGTACCCACTCCTCCCATACCTGCTCCTCCAGTACCCACTTCCCCAGTACCCACTTCCCCAGTACCCGCTCCCCCAGTACCCGCTCCCCCAGTACCCACTTGCCCAGTACCCACTTCCCCAGTACCCGCTACCCCCAGTGACCACTGCTCCAGGCCTACTCACCCCAGTACCTGCACGCCCAGTACCCACTCCTCCCATACCTGCTCCCCCAGTACCCACTTCCCCAGTACCCACTCCCCCAGTACCCCCTTCCCGAGTACCCACTTCCCCAGCACCTGCTCCCCCAGTACCCACTTCCCCCAGTACCTGCTCCCCCAGTACCCACTTCCCCAGTACCCACTCCCCCAGTACCCCCTTCCCGAGTACCCACTTCCCCAGTACCCGCTCACCCAGTACCCACTTCCCCCAGTACCTGCTCCCCCAGTACCCACTTCCCCCAGTACCTGCTCCCCCAGTACCCACTTCCCCCAGTACCTGCTCCCCCAGTACCCACTTCCCCCAGTACCTGCACCCCCAGTACCCACTCCTCCCATACCTGCTCCTCCAGTACCCATTTCCCCCTGTAACTGCTCCCTCAGTACCTGCTCCACCCAGCACCCACTCACCCCAATACCCGCTACCCCAGTGCCCGCTACCCCAATACCCACTCCCCCCAGCGCTTGCTACCCCCAGTACCTGCTCCCCCAGTACCCACTTCCCTAGTACCCACTTCCCCTAGTACCCGCTCCCCCAGTACCCGCTCCCCAGTACCCACTTCCCCTAGTACCTGCTCCCCCAGTACCCGCTCCCCAGTACCCACTTCCCCTAGTACCTGCTCCCCAGTACCCGCTCCCCAGTACCTGCTCCCCCAGTACCCGCTCTCCCCAGTGCTCGCTCCCCTCAGTACCCACTCCCCTCAGTACCCACTCCTCTTAGTACCCACTCCCCCAGTACCCATTCCCCCAGTACCTGCTCCCCCAAGTACTTTCTCCCCCAGTACCCACTCCCCCAGTACCCACTCCCCCATACCTACTCCCCCAGTACCCACTCCCCCATACCCACTCCCCTCAATACCCACTCTTCTCAGTACCCACTCTCCTCAGTACCTACTCCTCTTAGTACCCACTCCTCCAGTACCCATTCCCCCCAGTACTCACTACCCCCAGTACTCTCAGAGCCTACCACACACACTGAGTGGGCAAAGGCCCTACACAGCATCACTGCCCCCCACATCCCACCCCCAGCAGAGGTTCCAGCGCTGCTCCTGGGCTTCCTGGGTGGGATGCCACAGGTTCCCTGAAACTCAGCTGTCTCAGGGTGTGTGAGTGAGTTTGTGCTCCTGGAGAGAGAGTCCCTGGGTTTCCCTGAGCTCATAGAGGGTCTGAGGTTCCTGGAGTCGAAGCTTCCACCCCAGTCACCGCAGCCCGTTCTTTAGTCTGAGCTGGCACTAGGGGCAATTGTGAGATGTGGGGTCCAGTGGTCCTGCGGGCTTCTATCCATGGTGTGACACAGAACTGCCATCAAACACACTGTTACTTTCACAAGCTCAGCTCAGTCACCTTGCCTCACGCCCTGTACCTGCTCCCCCAGTACCCGCTCCCCCGGTTCCCCATGAACTCTGACACCTAGGGCTTTCTAGAGCCACTGTTCTGAGCCTCAAATGCTGTGATCTCTTCCTTCAGATACTCCTGAACCCACCGCGTTTGCTCCATTCTGACAAACCTCTGACCACCTGAGCTGAGCTTCTCTTCCTTCTGGGAGCTGCTCCTCCCAGCTCCTGCTCTAGAGGCCCCGTCAGGAATATGTGGCCATGCTCTCTGCTCCACTGACCTGTCCTGTGCCTGCCACCCACATCCACAGCCCCTTCTCTTGAATCCTCAAACACAGGTCCTCATCTAAAGGCCAGCAGTGATTTTAAACCTTCACCGTGCGTGCCTGTGCACAGCACCATGTCACGCAGATGTGTAATGACTTCACAGATGTGTAATGACTTTGGTTACTGAGAGCGTTTCCCATGGTGGCTACAGTTCACAGGTCACAGAGGCTGCCCATGCCCCGTGTGAGCTTTCCCCAGAGTGGCCACGGTCCACAGTTCACAGAGGCTGCCCATGCCCCGTGTGAATATTTGCCACAGTGACCATGGTCCACAAGCCACAGGGGCCACCACATCCCATGCGAGTGTTCCCCACGGTGGCCATGGTCCACAGGTCACAGTGGCTGCCCACATCCCATGTGAATATTTGCCACAGTGTCCATGGTCCACGGGCCACAGGGTCGCCCACATCCTGTGAGAGCATTCCCTGCAGTGGCCATGGTCCACGGGTCACAGAGGCTGCCCACGTCCCATATGAGCATTCCCCACAGTAGCCGTGGTCCACAGGTCACAGAGGCTGCCCACGTCCCATATGAGCATTCCCCACAGTAGCCGTGGTCCACAGGTCACAGAGGCTGCCCACGTCCCATATGAGCATTCCCCACAGTAGCCGTGGTCCACAGGTCACAGAGGCTGCCCACGTCCCATATGAGCATTCCCCACAGTAGCCGTGGTTCACAGGTCACAGAGGCTGCCCACGTCCCATATGAGCATTCCCCACAGTAGCCGTGGTCCACAGGTCACAGAGGCTGCCCACGTCCCATATGAGCATTCCCCACAGTGGCTGTGGTCCACAGGTCACAGGGGTCGCCCACGTCCTGGATGGTGGCTGTACCCTTCATGTCCACACGTTTGCTACTGTGTGTGTAAACTTGTTAGTTGGTTACATGCTATTTCTTTATTTAGGTTGTAAAAGGCAGTACTCAAGGTAAAATGAGATAAAGCTAGACACACACATTGTTTCAATAACAATCTCCTGGTTTTGTCATAATTGGCTTTTATGATTACCCAGAGGGAACCACCAGGGGAAAGCCTTGCTGGGTAAGGGATACATGAGACTTCTCTGTTATAACTTTGTAATTCTCTGCAAATTTATAATAATTTCAAAATAAGAAGTCAGAAACAATATAAATAATTTTGGAAAACGGAGAAAACTCACTTGCAAGTCCCCTGAGAAAAATAAAATCCTAAGCCCCCAACTGACTGAATGACCCACTTTTGACCAAGAGGACCTCAGAGAAAGCTTAAAACTGAGTTTGGACCGTGCCAGGATGAAGGTCAGACCTACCTGGCTACCCTGCCCTCCGTATCACCACCAGGCTTCCCTCCCTGAGGGCTGAACAGAAACCAGCCCTTTAAAAAGACTCCATCCCTGATATCCATCACCTGCCTGAAGCTGCTCTCCCTTTCATGGTTTCAACAATCAGCATTCCTTCCTCACAAGAGACCCCAACCATGGCCTGCGTCTGCGTGGTCTGTGGAAGCTGCACACGGAGACCTTCATGTCCTTGGCTTCACCTTTTGATAATAAGGCCTGACGGTAATACGTGTAAATGCTCAGACTCCACCCCCACAGTGAACATGGGATGCACTGTGCACATGTTAGCTGCCCGTGCCTCCCCTTCATGAATATTCATGAATATTGCTGGGTAAGGGACATGTAACCTGCTGAATAGGTATATCCAGCCACCCGCTCAGCATAGATCCCTGTACCCTTTCCCTCTCACTGGAAGTGTCTGTTTCTGGCTGGAGGCTATGCTTCCCAGCTGGTCAGGACAGTCACCCTGCAGGGTGCAGCTCCTTATGAGGAGCAAGGCTCTCCTTTCCAAATTCTGAGCCTCGTCATGCCTCCACTGCTGCCACCAACCCCATAAGGGCTGTGGATAAGGGCTGCTCTCTACTCACCCATTCCATACGTGGGCTTCCGACATCTCTGTGCACACACTTGTTTACATGGCTGCCTTTAGGTTTAGAGTTCTCAAAACTTTTAATGAAATTTCAGAATTCAATTTATTTGATTATTATAATGAGTTATCTTGCTACAGGCTTATATTTTAAGTCAGTTTTTCTGGTAACGGTTTTGTTTTTCTGTTTTCCTTGCCGAATGGACTATCTTCCTAGGATACATTTCCGGGAGGTTGATCACTGAGCCAGAGGGGAAGAGTTTCTGTCTGTCAGTTCACAGATGACCGCTGCTCTCCCGCCTTCTAAAGAGCTGGACTCATTCACTCTGCCTACCAGGGAGAGTATGTACACGAGTTTTATCCCATTTGGTCTTAATTTTTAAAGCCAAAACTGTTGTTCTTAAGCAACCTTCAATACTAATCTTAAAAACAGGGCTTTGGACCAAACTTAGGATGTGATGAGCACATCAGGGGACCTCTCACCCCATCACGGCTCGGACACTTCACCTGCGCCCAGCATGATGGGGCCTCTGGTCACACACAAACCATTTTGGCTGGAGAGCCCTGTGCAAGTTGTCTGCTTGCCAGCTCTCCACCTCACCTGTTGGCATCTCCTTGGTAGCAGTTCTTCCAGCCAAGAGCCTCGTCCACCCACCTGGACCCACCTGAAATGTTTAATGTGCTTGACAAAGGCAGGGTCGTGCACTGGGGCACCACAGAGCGACAACAGCTGTCACCCAGACAAGCAGGGGCAGCCCCTTCCCCCTTCCCCACCTCCTTACTCCAGGGCTCTCTTCGCCTGTGGGCAAAGGCCCCCTCTGTCCCATCCTCTTCTGGGTCATCTCCGGGAGTGTAGAACTGGGTGGTTGGTGAGGCGGGCAGGAAACCCGCATCTTCACAAGACCCCTGGGAGAAGGTGCGTGGCCAAGTCAGGCCACCACAGCTGACGTGCTCCTGCTATTGATTTGGCCAAAGTCTGCACTGAATGTCCAGGCTCCTCTTGGCACTCCCCAAGCAACTGGATCGGAGCTGTCTACACTCGCAGCACCTCTTTCAACAGACGGGAAACGACAGGGTGGGAGTCGGGGGGACACAGCTGGTCTGGAACACACCTGCCAGGCGTCTCAGTTGTGCCCCACTGCCTATTCCCTGTGATCACTCTGAGTACCAGCACACGCCCGTCCCCCCACCCCAGGTAACACACATCACACAGCGATTCACGTTATTCACGGTGTGGATGCATGACCACAGCTTCACAGACTTTTAAGAGACTTCTGGGATCGACATGTTCTTAGCCACAGAATCCTTTCTAGGAACAGTTTCACCCAGAAGTCCAGTGAGCAACAGGCCACAGAAGCCTGGAGCTCGCTGAGCCAGAGAGTGAGCGTGGTGTGAGCCAAGCAGGGTTCACACCCAACCGCCTCGAAGCCCCCAGGGCTCCCTGAACCATCTGAAGACCTCTGACCTCACCCCACACTGCACAGACAGGAGGCTCCCTCGGCAGAGATGGGGGCTCCCTGCCACCCAGGCAGCCCCTGGTCTGCTCAGCTTCTCCACTCAGCTGCTTCTCACGTCCCCCTTGTGCCCGCTCCTGAGCCCGCAGGGGCTCTGCTGAGGCTGCTGGTTGGCCGCTTCTCACCGACACGCTGGGCAGGGCACCTGTCTGCTCTGTGTTTCACCGTGCTGAGAAGCCGGAACACACTCCTAAATCCAGACACGACTGAGACAGCCATGCCCACGCTTCTGCCTTTATGCAGATAGTTTCTCTTCCAAACTTTCGAGCTTTGCTTTGTGTTGATTATCGTTTTTCTTTGGAAAAAACATGGCTTTATTAATTTGAATAAAACACAAACACTTTTCAAGATATCAGAAGTTAGATTCTGAAATATATCAAAATGCCACCAATCTATGAGGGGTGTGTGTCTGTGCCGTAATCTGCTCATTTCCTTTAAATTTTGTTTTGAGATATTTCCATTTGGCTTCAAAGGTTCTGACTTCACTATCTGTTATCACATGCATCAGACGCAAGTACAGGAGAGAGATTTTGTAAATGCTGTGAGATTTCTGTAATCAAACTCTGCTTTATATTCCAGAGTCAGGGATTAGAAGAATTTTAAATACATTTTAAAAATCAAAATTGTCTAATTCTGGCTTAATACTGAATAAGGCAATTAAAATTAGCAAAAAAAAAAAATCATTAGTTTTAAAAAATTTCTTGACTTGTACCCCTTCCTCCCATTTCCCCACCACAAATCTACTCCAAATACGTAAACCTCCTTCCCTGTTGAGAGCAGCATCCACGTGTAGACAGCAGGGACGAGGCGAGGGGCACAGGTGCTGGGCTTGAGGGCCCACTGAGCACGTGTCTGTTGAGTCAGGAGTTCAAGAAGAATCATCTTTTGAAATGTAAAATGTCCACATCGAGCAGGATGGCACTCCAGGAGCTGGTCCCGTGTTTGGAACATGGAAATACATAGAGTTGGCCAAGAACACAGGCAGGACAGGGTGGCCAGATCTAACTGATAGGTGAAATGAATGGTCTAGCATTTCATCATTTTCTGTCCCAGGGATGGCGGAGCCTCTGTCCCTGGGGATGGCGAGGTCCATCCTCTGCTCACTCAGGGGCCAGAGAGGACACAGGTCAAACATGGATGGAAGCAGAGGCATCGTGCCACACAAGTGAGCTCCTGCTCCTGCCCTCGGCCCCCACAATACCCCCAAAAAAGCCCATCAGCCCAAGAGTCAAGGCAGAACCTTCCTGCCCACACATGAGACAGGTGGGCATCAGGAGCAGGCAGAGGCCAATTCCTTCTAGAGTTAAACAGTCCACCTCACAGGTAATCTGCACGGCAATTCACATTTCCTTGCATGGAATCAATCCACTTCCTAGACAGAGCTTCACAAACAAGAGTGATGCCATTTCCATCAAGAGATGAGAAAACCTCGGGGGAGAAATGGCTCTGGCAGGAAGATCAAGAGCCCCGTGTGGCCCGCATTAAGTGTGAGTCCCCACAGATCCCCCAGGAGAGAGACCCAGGAGGTTCCTGGCCAGGCACCTCGGTTAATCAGTAGAGACTTAAGCTTGGGGTCATCATCGAATAGTTTACATAGAAAGGCAGGGCCCAGGTGAGTTCCCCAGGAGCAGAAAGGAGGGACCCAGGCCTGGAAAGTCCCAGCTGTACAGCTCACGGGGGAGCTGGTCGACTTGAAGGGAATAGAGAGGGCTGCCCAAATGAGTACGGAAACAGGTGACAGCCGGGCTTTGCCTCAGAGGAAACAGTGGACCTCATCCTCAACGCACCTCCAGCTTCACCTACAATGGGAGCTCCGTGATGGGAGGGAGTTTGTCTGTTTTCTTCACTGCTGTAATTTTAGTTCTTAAAAGCTGCCTGGCACATGTAAATATCTTGGAATGAATGAATGAACAGTGCACTAAGCGGAGGCAGAGCGGGGACCCTCACGCACGCACAGCTGGGAGCTGCTGCTGAAGTGGCCCTTGGACATGTGGAACCTTCGTGTGGATCCAAGCACATGGGAGTGGAGCACTGCGGTGTGAGTTCCTGCAGCCACACAAGGTCAGCCCATGCGGCTCTGGGGGGAACACCACATGAAGTCAGGACCTCGAGGACCTGCCTCCCTCAAGAATGGAGCCCAGGAACAGACCACCCTCTAGCTGGGGAAGTGGAGAGGGGGCTGAACCCCAGACCTGTGCATGTGCCAGAGCAAGGTCCACGGTTTGTTGAATGGTGCGGAAACTTCCAGGTGGGCAATTGACACAAAAGTGGAGCCACTAGGACTCTGAGGGTCGTGAGTACAAAACTTCTTATCCAGAAAGTGTCACATAGAAACTGACGCTTCAGCACGCTCAATCCCTGCAGAAGGTAAGCTCGAGATTCTAAGGAAAGATTTCATAAGCCGCGTCAGAGGACAGACCTGCAGCAGGCGTGATGAGCAGGAGTCACAGAAGGGTGTGAACGACGCCATAAAGTAAGTAGGTTTAAAACGACTGAAAGGATAAAAGAATGTATCAAGCACATAATCAAAGTGGGAGACAGTAGAACAGATTTGAAAAATTACCAGATAAAAATTTTTTTCTAAGTGAAAAATACAGTAACCAAAAGAAAAGTCCCCGGCATTTGAGTTTTACAGCAGATTAGATGTGGAGGAGAGAACGTGTGAGACAATTCCAGGAATGAATCGGTCAAGTGGCACTGTGTGAGGGAGGGGTGAGGCACGATGGAGGAGGAGGGGTGTGGAGACACGGGGGATGAACAAGAGGGTCCAAGAGCTGCCTAGTCCAAGTGCCGTGGAGGAGTCAGGACCATAGCGGTAACAGGAGTGGGAGTCAGGACCACAGCGGTAACGGGAGTGGGAGTCAGGACTACAGCGGTAACGGGAGTGGGAGTCAGGACCAAGAGTGAGGAGTCAGGACCACAGTGGTAACGGGAGTGGGAGTCAGGACCACAGCGGTAACGGGAGTGGGAGTCAGTACCACAGCAGTAATGGGAGTGGGAGTCAGGGCGGAGGTGGCGGTAACGGGAGTGGAAGTCAGGGCCACGGTGGTGACAGGGGTGGGAGTCAGGGGTGCGGTGGCGGTAACAGGAGTGGGAGTCAGGGCTGCGGTGGTGACAGGGGTGGGAGTCAGGGGTGCGGTGGCGGTAACAGGAGTGGGAGTCAGGGCTGCGGTGGTGACGGGAGTGGGAGTCAGGGCCGTGGAGGTGATGACAGTGAATGTTCACAGGTGCTCACTCGCCTGCACTCTGCCAGCCCAGAAACCTGCACACACCCAGTGGTGCAGGTTCTGTGATGACACATGATTGACGACAGTGGAAGCAGAGTCCTGGGGTTTGCAGAGGCTGCGGGAGGCAGCTGTGACGGAGACGGTGAGTGGCAGCTCTGCAGAGCTGACACAGGGTATGGGCGAAGGGGAGCACTGAGCAGAGCACAGGACAAAACTTGGATCCCCCAATCCAAGCGGGCAGTGTTGGACATCACAGGTGCCCAGCGGAGGGTGTGTGCAGCTGGGAGGCTGAAGCCACCGCGTCCGGGCCCTGTGCTCCTCCAGTGTGGGAAGGAGCTCCGTCCTGACAGGGTGATCGTGGAGGCGCCGTCCCCCAGGCTCAGGTGTGCGTGGGAAGGAGCTCCGTCCTGACAGGGTGACCGTGGAGGCGCCGTCCCCCAGGCTCAGGTGCGCGTGGGAAGGAGCTCCGTCCTGACAGGGTGACCGTGGAGGCGCCGTCCCCCAGGCTCAGGTGCGCGTACACTATAGCACCTGAACTTTCTATGCTTACGAGGCAAAGGGCAGCGAGGCACATGACAGAAACCCCTTGAGCTGGAGCTGCCCAGTCAGTGGCTCCGCCTGTCACCACGTCCTCCCTGTCTCCTGGAACGGCTGGAGTGCAGGATTCCATGAGGAAGGCGTGTGTGCACGCCATGCACCACACTTGTCACCTCTCAAATGAACCCCACAATCTCCCAGTCTCCACCCCAATCCCCACCCCTCCAGGCCCTCAGGGCAGAGCCTCCTTCATGTCCACACAACCCACCATCCCACACACCACAGCTGCTCCTCACAGGCCCCAAATATTCCACGGGACAGCAGAAGGCCCCGGCCTCAACACGTGCTCTGACCAGCCTACAGAGACAGCTCTGATCTGAGTCCATCCAGATTTGTCCCCAATCCCTGGACACCATTATCTTTCCTATAGGAATGACTTGGCACCAAAACACCCCTGACTTGATGAGCTCAGAGGGGAGACGAAAGGCAGGAGGACACCACACCTCCTTCCACACAAGGAGACACGTGGCAGGGCCTCAGCCGCCCTCCACAGGAGGACACCACACCTCCTTCCACACCAGGAGATGCGTGGCTGGGCCTCAGCCATCCTCCACAGGAGGACACCACACCTCTGTCCACACGAGGAGATGCATAGCAGGGCTTCAGCTGCCCTCCACAGGAGAACGCCACACCTCCTTCCACACCAGGAGATGCGTGGCTGGGCCTCAGCCGTCCTCCACAGGAGGACACCACACCTCCTTCCACACCAGAAGATGCGTGGCTGGGCCTCAGCCATCCTCCACAGGAGGACACCACACCTCCTTCCACACCAGAAGATGCGTGGCTGGGCTTCAGCTGCCCTCCACAGGAGAACGCCACACCTCCTTCCACACCAGGAGATGCGTGGCTGGGCCTCAGCCGTCCTCCACAGGAGGACACCACACCTCCTTCCACACCAGAAGATGCGTGGCTGGGCCTCAGCCGTCCTCCACAGGAGGACACCACACCTCCTTCCACACGAGGAGACGTGCAGCCAGGTCACAGCCACCCTCCACTGACTCCCACCTCAAAGCCCCCTGGCCTCCATGTCCGTCACTGCACCTTTCATGGGATGCAGCTGGCTCTTGGCAGCCCCACCCACTCTAGCTTCTTCCTCACCCTTCACTGGTGGCTAAAGACACAGCACACTGCCAGGAAAGACCAGGGCATCACCAGCTGCCCAACACCTCATTCACCCAGCACCAGCCATAAAGGCATCAAGAAACACCAAAAACTCGAGCACCTGCTGGGACCCCGCACGCAGCTGCTGAGAGTTTCCACCAGGCACTGGCCACTCTCCTTATACCCCACCCATCATGTAACCGGGACCTGCCGGGACCCCGCGTGCAGCTGCTGAGAGTTTTTACCAGGCACTGGCCACTCTCCCCGCACCCCACCCATCATGTAACCGGGACCTGCCGGGACCTGCCGGGACCCCATACGCAGCTTCTGAGAGTTTCCACCAGGCACTGGCCACTCTCCCCACACCCCACCCATCATGTAACCGGGACCTGCCGGGACCCCGCACGCAGCTGCTGAGAGTTTCCACCAGGCACTGGCCGCTCTCCCCACACCCCACCCATCATGTAACCGGGACCTGCCGGGACCCCGCACGCAGCTGCTGAGAGTTTCCACCAGGCACTGGCCGCTCTCCCCACACCCCACCCATCATGTAAACGGGACCTGCCGGGACCCCGCACGCAGCTTCTGAGAGTTTCCACCAGGCACTGGTCGCTCTCCCCACCTCCCACCCATCATGTAACCGGGACCTGCCGGGACCCCGCACGCAGCTTCTGAGAGTTTCCACCAGGCACTGGCCGCTCTCCCCACACCCCACCCATCATGTAACCGGGACCTGCCGGGACCCCGCACGCAGCTGCTGAGAGTTTCCACCAGGCACTGGCCGCTCTCCCCACACCCCACCCATCATGTAACCGGGACCTGCCGGGACCCCGCACGCAGCTTCTGAGAGTTTCCACCAGGCACTGGCCGCTCTCCCCACACCCCACCCATCATGTAACCGGGACCTGCCGGGACCCCGCACGCAGCTTCTGAGAGTTTCCACCAGGCACTGGCCGCTCTCCCCACCTCCCACCCATCATGTAACCGGGACCTGCCGGGACCCCGCACGCAGCTTCTGAGAGTTTCCACCAGGCACTGGCCGCTCTCCCCACCTCCCACCCATCATGTAACCGGGACCTGCCGGGACCCCGCACGCAGCTGCTGAGAGTTTCCACCAGGCACTGGCGGCTCTCCCCACACCCCACCCATCATGTAACCGGGACCTGCCGGGACCCCGCACGCAGCTTCTGAGAGTTTCCACCAGGCACTGGCTGCTCTCCCCACCTCCCACCCATCATGTAATCCAGACGCCGACGTTTTCAGAGCCCTTCAGGCTACTCTCAAGCAGGCCCTGCACGGGAAGCACAAGGCCTCTGTTTGGTAAGAACGACCAATTAAGCAGCTTCTCATTTCAAAAGCCACGTCTTGGCCTGGTGAGGATGAGATGTCCCCACAGAGGCGGCCGGTCCTGAAGTGGCTCCGCGAGGGCGGCTCTGCTGTGTGGCAAGCACTCTCGCAAGTAAGCGCCCCTTCACAGTTAATTACCTCTAATGTCGAGTGCTGTGAAACCCGAAATCGCACACGCGAGCACTCAGATTGGTTTCGGCCCACACTGACTCACGAGAGGCCACACGCCATTCCTGAGAGGAGGCGCGCCTGTGTTCTGTGTGCAGTTCATTAAGTTATCATGTGAGGGGACGGCGGTGGCCGCGGGTGGGGAGGCGCCTGCGGCTCTGGCTGCTGGAGGAGCCTGGCCGAGCAGCCCTCTGATGCCAGCATGGTGATGTCTGCATGCACGGCGGCTTGATAGATTTTAGATGAAGCTGTGGAAGCATTTCCTGGCTTATATTGCCTCTCCCAAATACGTGTCTTCCAATACGGAAGACACAAGTGCGTCCCACTGATCCCAGGAGGAAAGAGTAACTCCTTTAGGCCTGTTCATTTTCCCACACTTAGCAACTAGGAAACCGTGGAAAGGAAGAAAGCCCACATTTCCTCAAGGCTTCTCTGTGCTTAGCCATGGGCCCCTTTTCTTGTGAGGACAGCAAACCCGGACTTCAGAAGCACCGTAAGACGTCATCGAACCCGACAGGCACACTTCATCACCATCCCCACCCACGGCAGGACACTCCTGCCACAGCCCGCTGGTCCTCCAGGAAACAGGACCCCGGCTGAATTAACCCGCAGGTCCAGCCTCGGCTCTCAGGGTGCTCAGCAGCACCCAGACCACACCGCAGGTCGCAGAGCAGAGGGCGCCTCCCGTTACTCACCGAGCCGACTCCGGTTTGAAGAATCTTCAGTCCAGAGGTTTCCTCCAGTTTGTCTTTGTTGTCAACTGTTAGGAAAAATTGGAAAGCACAGGGGTCAGCTCGGAGAGGCCATCGGTCTCCAGGCACCTCTGAGCATCTTCGTCCATGTTGAAAAGTGCAACAACATGACTGCTTGACCCACTTCATTTAATGGAAGTGTCATGAACAGACATGGAATCAGAACCTGTACGAGGCTCCATTTTCCCGTGGGTCCACCTCGGGCCAGCACAATGGTGCGCCTTTGGTTCCATCTAGAAAGGGATGTCCCGCCAGGAGCCCACAGGACCACTGTGAGCCACTGAGGAGAAACAACTGGACCTGCTCTGCAAGGTGCAAAGGCTCATTTTAAAATTACACAATCGTTCGTTGCTATATGATTATTGGGAAATATGTTTCATTAACTAGCATTAGGTGTTGATAAAAAGACTCCCTAGAAGGCAAAGCTGAATGTGTGTGTTTCTGTCATCAGCGCCAGCTATTACTGTGCCTCCTCTTCATGCCCTGACAGGAACATCCTATAATAATTTAGCTCCAATAAAAGCCTCATCCTGGATTTCTCCTGATGTAGAACAAGGAAGAGGTGCCCCCTCCTCCCTCCCTCACCACCCTCAGGGCAGCCCTGCATGTTTTACAGTTCACGGTGTGCAGGCTGCCTGTCCCCTGCACAACACAATTGTGAATTGCGGCACAGGGTGATTTCTGCTCTGTGTAAATGCTCCCATCACGGTTGACTTCGGTGCTCACATGAAACTACTGAAGGGGATGGGAAGAGACACCGTATTAGTCCATTTGTGTTGCTGTAAAGGAACCCCCGAGGCTGGGCAGTTTACAAGGAAAAGAGGTTCACAGTTCTGCAGGCAGCACAAGAAGCATGGCGTGGGTGTCTGCATCTGGGGAGGCTGCAGCTGCTTCCACTTTCTGTGGAAGGTGAAGGGAGCCACATGCAGAGCTCACGTTGGGAGGGAGGAAGCAGGAGAGGGTGGAGGGAGGGCCAGGCTCCTATTAACAATCAGCTCTCACTGGAGCTAAGAGAGGGGGACTTTGCTCCCCTCCAACCGGGAGGGCATGAACCTGTTCATGAAGGATCTGCCCCTGCCCCAATCCAAACGCCTCCCACCAGGCTGCGCCTCCAATGTGGGGACCAAATTTCAACATGAGGTGAGGTGGGGCTGAACCAACCAGAAGCAGAGCCACAGGTGTGTGAGGAGGAGTTCCCACCGTACAGACGAGATGGACAGAGCAACCTCAAGGGTGCAGATGACAGTGAAATGCAGACACCAGTTATGCAACGTTGAGCTTGAGCACTGATCGCCTCTGCTCTGAACAGTTTGTTTAAGTGTATGTTTTTGTCATTTGATGTTTCACAATGGCTGTCCTGAATAATGGGCTCACAAAATTCCTGAAAAAGTAAAATTGGTTCTACTGAGTGGGTCCAAGGGGTTCCCATACTGCTGGCACTGCTCACTGTTCACACCCAAAGTGGGGCCCTCCTGTGCCTGGTTTCCTTGGTCCTGAAGTGCTCATTTCCCCCACAGCTGAAGTGTGGTCGCAGCTGGGGCCAGCTCAGTGGTGACTCTTGGGAATTCCTACCACCCTGAATCAGCAGCACAGCACATCCTTGGAGGCCGTTGGGGAGGGAATGAGTCCTTGTTTCTACCTGAGCACTTTCCACCGGGCCTCCCAAGAGGCCAGGAATGTGCCGCAGCAGAACTTCCAGAAAGGGCATTGGCTGCACGGTCAACAGTTACTCCAAAGGTGATCTTGTTGGCTGCAGTGGAACACACGTGAGAAGTGCTGTGCTGCCAACCCTGCCCGCGGTGGGAATCTACTCCATGTGGCCTGGAGAGCATGTGGGAATGTAGCCCACATGGCCTGGAGAGCACGTGGGAATCTACCCTGTGTGGCCTGGAGAGCACATGGGAATCTACCCCGCGTGGCTTGGAGAGCATGTGGGAATCTACCCCGCGTGGCTTGGAGAGCACGTGAGAATGTAGCCCATGTGGCCTGGAGAGCACGTGGGAATCTACCCCGCATGGCCTGGAGAGCACGTGGGAATCTACCCCGCGTGGCCTGGAGAGCACGTGGGAATCTACCCCGCATGGCTTGGAGAGCACGTGGGAATGTAGCCCACGTGGTGTGGAGAGCATGTGGGAATGTAGCCCACGTGGTGTGGAGAGCATGGGGGAATCTACCCTGTGTGGCCTGGAGAGGACATGGGGATCTACCCCGCATGGCCTGGAGAGGACGGGGGAATCTACCCCGCGTGGCCTGGAGAGGATGGGGGAATCTACCCTGCGTGGCCTGGAGAGCACGTGGGAATCTACCCCGTGTGGCTTGGAGAGCATGTGGGAATGTAGCCCACGTGGTGTGGAGAGCATGGGGGAATCTACCCCACGTGGCCTGGAGAGCATGGAGAATCAGCCCTACTGTGGCCAGGAGAGCATGGGAGACCAGCCCCACCTTGGCCAGAAGAGCATGGGGGACCAGCCCCACCGTGGCCAGGAGAGCATGGGGGACCAGCCTCACCATGGCCAGGAGAGCATGGGGGACCAGCCTCACCATGGCCAGGAGAACATGTGGGAACCAGCATTGTGCTGTGGAGGCCCTCAGTGGAAGGCTCCAAGTGTGAAATGCTTCAGGATTAACCTATTGATCACTAAAACTCCTCTCAGATGCCCATGCAAGAGAGAGGCTGATAAATGAATCTGAAGGAGTTTGTTCAATCCATACAAGCTCATCCGAGGTGATTCTGAAGCATCTTCTGTGGTTCAGTGTCACTGTCTGGGTCGTGGCTTCCAAGTCAGTGAAACAGGCATCGTGGTGAGCTCCCAGTGGGTGGGGCTGTCTCCTGAGCCAAGGGTAAGCCTCTCGAGGACAGGCAGGGCAGGTCTTCTGTGATCTTCAGGGTCTATGACTGTGTTTTAATTATTAGGGGTCTGTGTTCTTTCTTCAACAAATCCATCCACATTGCTGCAAAGGACACGATTTGGGGCCACCATCCTAAGCAAATTAATGCAGAAGCAGAGAGCCACATGCTGCATGCTCTCACATGGAAGAGGGGAACAGACTCATCAGAGAGTCACACACCACCGCATGCTCTCACACAGAAGTGAGGACCAGACTCATCAGAGAGCTACATGCCACAACATGCTCTCACACAGAAGCAGGGACCAGACATCATCAGAGAGCCACACGCCACTGCACCCTCTCACATGGAAGTGTGAACCAGACATCATCAGAGAACTATACGCCGCTACACGCTCTCACATGGAAGTGTGAACCAGACATCATCAGAGAACTACACGCCACTACATGCTCTCACATGGAAGTGTGAACCAGACATCATCAGAGAACTACATGCCGCTGCACGCTCTCACATGGAAGTGTGAACCAGACATCATCAGAGAGCCACACGCCACTGCACGCTCTCACATGGAAGTGAGGATGAGACTCATCAGAGAGCTACATGCCACAACATGCTCTCACACAGAAGCAGGGACCAGACATCATCAGAGAGCTACGTGCCGCTGCACACTCTCACATGGAAGTGTGAACCAGACATCATCAGAGAGCTATACTCCGCTACACGCTCTCACATGGAAGTGTGAACCAGACATCATCAGAGAGCTACACGCCGCTACACGCTCTCACATGGAAGTGTGAACCAGACATCATCAGAGAGCTACATGCCGCTACACGCTCTCACATGGGAAGTGTGAACCAGACATCATCAGAGAGCTACATGCCGCTGCATGCTCTCACATGGAAGTGTGAACCAGACATCATCAGAGAGCTACACGCCGCTGCATGCTCTCACACAGGAAGTGTGAACCAGACATCATCAGAGAGCTACATGCCGCTGTACACTCTCATATGGAAGTGTGAACCAGACATCATCAGAGAGCTACACGCCGCTGCACGCTCTCACATGGGAAGTGTGAACCAGACATCATCAGAGAGCTACACGCCGCTACACGCTCTCACATGGGAAGTGTGAACCAGACATCATCAGAGAGCTACACGCCGCTGCACGCTCTCACATGGGAAGTGTGAACCAGACATCATCAGAGAACTACATGCCTCTGCACGCTCTCACACGGGAAGTGTGAACCAGACATCAGAGAGCTACACGCCGCTGTACACTCTCACATGGAAGTGTGAACCAGACATCATCAGAGAGCTACACACCGCTGTACGCTCTCACAAGGGAAGTGTGAACCAGACATCATCAGAGAACTACATGCCGTTGTATGCTCTCACATGGAAGTGTGAACCAGACATCATCAGAGAGCTACACGCCGCTGTACGCTCTCACAAGGGAAGTGTGAACCAGACATCATCAGAGAACTACATGCCGTTGTATGCTCTCACATGGAAGTGTGAACCAGACATCATCAGAGAACTACATGCCGCTGCACGCTCTCACACGGGAAGTGTGAACCAGACATCATCAGAGAACTACATGCCGCTGTACGCTCTAACACGGGAAGTGTGAACCAGACATCAGAGAGCTACACGCCGCTGCATGCTCTCACATGGAAGTGTGAACCAGACATCATCAGAGAGCTACATGCCGCTGTACGCTCTCACACGGGAAATGTGAACCAGACATCATCAGAGAGCTACACGCCGCTGTATGCTCTCACATGGAAGTATGAATCAGACATCATCAGAGAGCTACACGCCGCTGCACACTCTCACATGGGAAGTGTAAACCAGACATCATCAGAGAACTACACGCCGCTGCACGCTCTCACATGGAAGTGTGAACCAGACATCATCAGAGAGCTACACGCCGCTGCACGCTCTCACATGGGAAGTGTGAACCAGACATCATCAGAGAACTACATGCTGCTGCATGCTCTCACATGGAAGTGTGAACCAGACATCATCAGAGAGCTACACGCCACTGCACGCTCTCACATGGAAGTGTGAACCAGACATCAGAGAGCTACACGCCGCTGCACGCTCTCACACGGGAAGTGTGAACCAGACATCATCAGAGAACTACATGCCGGTGCATGCTCTCACATGGAAGTGTGAACCAGACATCATCAGAGAACTACACGCCGCTGCATGCTCTCACATGGAAGTGTGAACCAGACATCATCAGAGAACTACATGCCGCTGCACGCTCTCACATGGAAGTGTGAACCAGACATCATCAGAGAACTACATGCCGCTGTACGCTCTAACATGGGAAGTGTGAACCAGACATCAGAGAACTACACGCTGCTGAATGCTCTCACACGGGAAGTGTGAACCAGACATCATCAGAGAGCTACATGCCGCTGTACGCTCTCACATGGAAGTATGAATCAGACATCATCAGAGAGCTACACGCCGCTGCACGCTCTCACATGGGAAGTGTAAACCAGACATCATCAGAGAACTACACGCCACTGCACGCTCTCACATGGAAGTGTGAACCAGACATCATCAGAGAGCTACACGCTGCTGCATGCTCTCACATGGAAGTGTGAACCAGACATCATCAGAGAGCTACACGCCGCTGCACGCTCTCACATGGAAGTGTGAACCAGACATCATCAGAGAACTACATGCCGCTGTACACTCTCACATGGGAAGTGTGAACCAGACATCAGAGAGCTACACGCCGCTGCATGCTCTCACATGGAAGTGTGAACCAGACATCATCAGAGAGCTACACGCCGCTGTACGCTCTCACACGGGAAATGTGAACCAGACAACATCAGAGAGCTACATGCCGCTGTACGCTCTCACATGGAAGTATGAATCAGACATCATCAGAGAGCTACACGCCGCTGCACGCTCTCACATGGGAAGTGTAAACCAGACATCATCAGAGAACTACACGCCACTGCACGCTCTCACATGGAAGTGTGAACCAGACATCATCAGAGAGCTACACGCTGCTGCATGCTCTCACATGGAAGTGTGAACCAGACATCATCAGAGAGCTACACGCCGCTGCACGCTCTCACATGGAAGTGTGAACCAGACATCATCAGAGAACTACATGCCGCTGCATGCTCTCACATGGAAGTGTGAACCAGACATCATCAGAGAACTACATGCCACTGCATGCTCTCACACGGGAAGTGTGAACCAGACATCATCAGAGAGCTACACGCCGCTGTACGCTCTCACACGGGAAGTGTGAACCAGACATCATCAGAGAGCTACACGCCGCTACACGCTCTCACATGGGAAGTGTGAACCAGACATCATCAGAGAGCTACACGCCGCTGCACGCTCTCACATGGAAGTGTGAACCAGACATCAGAGAGCTACACGCCGCTGCACGCTCTCACATGGGAAGTGTGAACCAGACATCATCAGAGAACTACATGCCGCTGCATGCTCTCACATGGAAGTGTGAACCAGACATCATCAGAGAACTACACGCCGCTGCATGCTCTCACATGGAAGTGTGAACCAGACATCATCAGAGAACTACATGCCGCTGTACGCTCTCACACGGGAAGTGTGAACCAGACATCAGAGAGCTACACGCCGCTGCACGCTCTCACATGGGAAGTGTGAACCAGACATCATCAGAGAACTACATGCCGCTACATGCTCTCACATGGAAGTGTGAACCAGACATCATCAGAGAACTACACGCCGCTGCATGCTCTCACATGGAAGTGTGAACCAGACATCATCAGAGAACTACATGCCGCTACATGCTCTCACATGGAAGTGTGAACCAGACATCATCAGAGAACTACACGCCGCTGCATGCTCTCACATGGAAGTGTGAATCAGACATCATCAGAGAACTACATGCCGCTACATGCTCTCACATGGAAGTGTGAACCAGACATCATCAGAGAACTACACGCCGCTGCATGCTCTCACATGGAAGTGTGAACCAGACATCATCAGAGAACTACATGCCGCTACATGCTCTCACATGGAAGTGTGAACCAGACATCATCAGAGAACTACATGCCGCTGTACGCTCTAACATGGGAAGTGTGAACCAGACATCATCAGAGAGCTACACGCCGCTGCATGCTCTCACATGGAAGTGTGAACCAGACATCATCAGAGAACTACATGCCGCTACATGCTCTCACATGGAAGTGTGAACCAGACATCATCAGAGAACTACACGCCGCTGCATGCTCTCACATGGAAGTGTGAACCAGACATCATCAGAGAACTACATGCCACTACATGCTCTCACATGGAAGTGTGAACCAGACATCATCAGAGAACTACACGCCGCTGCATGCTCTCACACGGAAGTGTGAACCAGACATCATCAGAGAACTACACGCCGCTGCATGCTCTCACATGGAAGTGTGAACCAGACATCATCAGAGAACTACATGCCGCTGCACGCTCTCACATGGAAGTGTGAACCAGACATCAGAGAGCTACACACCGCTGTACGCTCTCACATGAAGTGTGAACCAGGCATCATCATGGTGCCTCCCAACAAGCTCCCCAAACTGACCTGACCTTTTAAAATTTAGTTCAGTCAGTCTAAATCAGCAATTGAAGCAAACAACCTGAATTAGTGGGTTTTAATTTTAAGTACTAAAAGGTTTTAAGAGAGTAAGTCAAAATCGAAGCCACAGAGTAAAATAAGTCATAAAGCTGGCAGTGACTAAGTTCCTGCCACATGCCAAGGGGCAAGCGCTTCCCACGCTTCAATACGTGGGGGCCTCTGAACCAGGCACAGCCCAGATCTCGGCACACAGCAAGGGGCTCATCAGTGACCCTCGTGGTGGCAACTGTTTCACTGCATCCGTGTCCTGGCCGGGCCACTGTCGCTTCACAAGGAGAAGATGCTGTATCTGCTCTGTGTCTGGGGCTCCAGTGTGCTCTGGTCTCTGGTGCTGTTAACTCACTGACCAGTGCTTCTGCTCATGTTTCAAATGTCAGACACCAGCTGGAGCGTCGCTCGATGACTCTGCTCTGGATGACTCAGCCATCAAGGTCTTCCTCTCACAGCAGAATTGCTGCATCCCCTGCCAACAGCACCCACAGTGACAGGACCCTCTTCTAACAGCATAAAGGTCACTGGGATTCTCCCACTTTCTTCTGTTTCCAAGAGCCTCTTCCTTCCCCTGCTTCCCAGAAGAGGGAGTTCAGATCCCTCGACTTTGGGGACTTTGTAAAAACATTGTTTCCTGGCCCCTTCCAGACTGTTGAATAGAGATCCACGGGTAGGATCTCGTGAGTCTACATTTAAAAAATGCACTCCCCTCTCTCACCACCAGCTACTTTTTTGGATTAGCCAGATTCAGGCACCAGTAAACAAGAGGGCATTCTCCTCCCTCCGTCCCCTCCCTGTGCTCCTTCGTTCATGCACTCACCGGGCACTGTGTGAATCAGGAGGAGTGAGGCAGGCAGCCAGGGCTGTATGTGATGAGGCTGTGGAGGGTGTGGCAGAGAGTGGCTGGGACAGGGCCACCTGTGCCTGGTTCCTCCTAACTGGGGAGCAGCCCCTCCAGGCATGGCTGGCAGTGGCAGAACAAGGGATCCCGCCTCTCAGGGTCTGGGCTGCACTTCCCATGACCATTTGGGAGTGCCACCTGTCTGGCAGGTGTAAGATGTGAGCCTGAGCAGGTGTCCATCGCACTCTGGGCCTTCACTGTTCCAAGTGGCACCAAGTCTTAGCTGGCACTTCACCCTATGAGTTGCCTCCATGCTGTTAAAATTCACTCTGCAGTGTCTGTCCTGTCCTGCAATCCTGTGGCATGTTCTCCTGGAATGTGGGATGTTAGCTGTCCCCCCACATAGGTCAGCCTTCTTTATTTCCAATAAATAACAGCAATGACACAAAGACAGGCTGGGAACAGGGCCCTGCAGCGCACCAGGTGTGCTGCTGTTAAGGTGCCCAGGAACCCATGTCTTCCTCTTTGATTCTAGTTGCCCAACACATGGTTGGTGTGCCCCTTGCTGACTTCTGTGCCCTGTTTCTCCCCCCGTCTCAGGAGGAGGACACCCCGAGGAGCCCAGGTTGTGGTTAGGTGAGGACAGTCAGGGCTCTGTGCTCCATTGCACAGGGCAGCTCCCTCACAGGAGGAGTGAGGGGCTCTGCAGGCTGCTTCTCTGCATCCCTGCCCCCTTCCTGAGGCCCTGCACGCTGTGCACTGAGTGAGGCCCGCCAGCACGTGCTGGGCACTGACGGCCAACCCACCAGCTCACGTCAAAACTCTATCATGCTCTGGAAAGCCTGACACTGCCCCAAGCAGGTGCTGGGGAGTCTCACGAAGCACAGAATCCGGGTCCCAGAGTCCCCAGACTCCAGCTTCTTGCCAGGGAAACCTCTTTGGAGATGGCTGAGTGCTCTTCCTCTGTGGCATCCGCGCACATTCCCTTGGCCTGCAGGAGGCAGTGTCTGTGGGACATCAGCTGACTTCCCGTGGCCATCCAATCCAGTCCCTTTCAGCGATGCCTGTCTCACTGTTTCACTTTCTGACTCTGAGATTTCTCGCTTGTGAAGAGAACAGAAACACGGAAAGGCCGCACTTCCCTCCTCCTGGCATTGGGAGTGCTGCACAATGCAGCCTCTGCAGCCTCCACAGCCTCTGCAGCCTCTCTACCCTCCGCAGCCTCCGCAGCTTCCTCATCCTCTGCAGTCTCTGCAGCCTCTGCACCCTCCCTATGCTCTGCTGCCTCCACAGCCTCCCTACCCTCTGCAGCCTCTGCACCCTCCAAAGCCTCCCTACCCACCACAGCCTCTGCACCCTCCCTACCCTCTGCAGCCGCCACAGTCTCCACAGCCTCACTACCCACCACAGCCTCCGCAGCCTCCCTACCCCCTGCAGCCTCTGCAGCCTCCACAGCCTCCCCACCCTCTGCAGCCTCCACAGCCTCTGCAGCCTCCTTAGCCTCTTCAGCCTCCCTACCCTCCACATCCTCCACAGCCTCCCCACCCTCCACAGCCTCTGCAGCCTCCCTACCCTCCACATCCTCCCTACCCTCCGCAGCCTCCCTACCCTCCCTATCCTCCACAGTCTCCCTACCCTCTGCAGCCTCCACAGCCTCCCCACCCTCCACAGCCTCTGCAGCCTCCCTACCCTCTGCAGCCTCCCTACCCTCTGCGCCCTCCACAGCCTCCATAGCACAGCCCTGCAGTTTGTTGCTTCGGATTTTTTAACCTCAAATGTGTCTAAGAGGAAAAATGATCCTCGTGGTCCCCAGCATCCTGTGGGTGTCAGGCCACCCCCGACATCCTTCTCCATGTTATTCCTGCACACCTGATGCTCCACTGGGTTTCCCTAAACAGCTCAGTGGTTCCCTTTTCCACCATCAGTGGAAGCGTGACATGTGCTGAGCTCCGGTCCCGAGTGTCTGCACTGGGGAGCCTGCTGTCCTGAGGGGACTTTGGCCTGCACACATCTAACCGAGGACTCACACCTACTACTTTTCTGGAAATAATATTTAAGTCTGGAGTGACCATCTGCTGATGCCCAGGGTCCTTTCATTCCTTTTTGTGAACTGCATGGCAATACTGCCAAGTTTTAGGTCTCTGCTGAACATTTTGAAGGAGGAAGAAAAGAAAAAGCCTTGCTTCAGCCAGGTGTCCATCAAGTTCCCGGTGTGAGGTATGTTTGGAGCCAAGCTCCGGGCCTCCTGCATCTGTGTCAGACCAGGGCATGGAGAAGGCTGGAGAGGCTGCCTTGTCTGTGTCGGACCAGGGCATGGAGAAGGCTGGAGAGGCTGCCTTGTCTGTGTCGGACCAGGGCATGGAGAAGGCTGGAGAGGCTGCCTTGTCTGTGTCGGACCAGGGCATGGAGAAGGCTGGAGAGGCTGCCTTGTCTGTGTCGGACCAGGGCATGGAGAAGGCTGGAGAGGCTGCCTTGTCTGTGTCGGACCAGGGCATGGAGAAGGCTGGAGAGGCTGCCTTGTCTGTGTCGGACCAGGGCATGGAGAAGGCTGGAGAGGCTGCCTTGTCTGTGTCGGACCAGGGCATGGAGAAGGCTGGAGAGGCTGCCTTGTCTGTGTCGGACCAGGGCATGGAGAAGGCTGGAGAGGCTGCCTTGTCTGTGTCGGACCAGGGCATGGAGAAGGCTGGAGAGGCTGCAAATTACCTGAAGAAGCGGAACCCTGTAATGTTCTCAAAATTCTGCAATAGGCTATTTAATTAGTATTTTAATTTATCAGACTAATTCTTTGCACTTGACAATTTATGCAGCATTCCATATAATTAAGCACACAGCTCCAGTGGAATAATTTTGCCTACTCTCTTTATCCTCGTTATTTTAACCTAAAAGAATGTGTAGAAGTCTCCTTTGAAATCTAAATTACAATGGGGATCGCTTAATGGCTTTGCCCCATTAGAAGGTGGGAGGGGAGGGGAGCCCCAGGCCCGGGGTGAAGCTGTCCCCTGGGAACCTGCGGGCTTTCTGGACCACTGACTTCCTTAGGAAGGGTCCTCCTCCCTTATGGGGTGGAGCCTGGTTTCCAGTCTTGTGGAAACCACGTCCATCCCCAGGATAAGATCTGCATCCTGTGCACAAAGCCACCACAAACAAGCTGCCCCAGTGCCGCCACTTTCCACCCAGGGCCCCAGCGTGGGGGGCCGGCATCTCTGGGTAATTCCGGGACCCCTGACGGACCCTGCCCCTGCCCTGAGATCAGCCTTGCTGAAACTGGAAGCCACGGTCAGGATTCCCCGTGCATGTCAGCGAGGTGCCCAGCTGAGGGCTTTCCTTAAAGAGGGTGTCATTCCTGGGAAGAGGAAGGGGAACGAGCTTTGAAGGAGGCCAATTCAGTGATCAGAGCTCTGGCCCAGCCGGTACCTCCTTTTCTTTTTGGGCATCCCAGGGTGCCCACGGACCCACTGGGTGTGCACAGGCCTCCAGGGCCCAGGTGAGCTGCCCTGTCGAGGACTAACATGGGTCCCACCTGGTCTCAGGGCTGATCACATTTCCTATAAAGGAATCTTTTAAAAATAAGCAACGTCCACGCTTTCCCATTTCAGCCCATTTTCTTTCGGCGTAAGTGTTTTCTGAAAAGAACTTAAGCAGGGCCGTGCATGAGACCCACGAGGGGCGGCTGTGCCCTGCCTGCTCAGGGCATCATGGCCGACAGCACCAGCAAGGCCCCACCTTCCCTTGGAGTGGACGCTCCCAGACTGGGCTCTCCCAGTGGTAATAGGTTGTCTATAAAAAAATAAAGTCTTTATTCATACAAGTTTGAGAAACAGCCTGTCAGTAGCTCAGGCCAAGCCTAAAAAGTCCTAAAGAAAGGTTTAAAAATTGGGAGCCTTCTCGACGCCTCTCACTCACTGCTGTGCGCTGTGGCCCTCTGGGCGCTGGGGCACACGCTGTTCTCCCATGACCATGCGCGGCAAGGAGGACCCGCTGGGGCCAAGGCAGACCGCAGGGAGGGGCAGAGTAGGCAGGCCCCATGCTTCCCGAGCCCCTCTAGACTGGGGGCTCACCAGGATCTGAAGCTTCCTAGAGAAGACCCCACTCTAAGCTTCCTTGGTTCTGGGACCTCTAACATGTCTTAATATCAACCATGTACAGTGGCGCCTCCTCAGTCTTCATTTCAGAACCAAAGTATCTCTCACTAAGCAAATCCCGAGCTCCCGAGATCCTGACACCCTGTCACCTGTCAGAAAGGTCTGGAAGCCACCATGGAAGCTGTCACACAGTCCCTTTGGGATGCTGGGCTGTGGAAGGCCAGTGTGTTGTGTCCCCAAGGGTGGTGTGTCCCCGAGGGTGGAGAGGCTGGCCCTGGAGGCAGGTGTGGGGCAGGGTCCTCACCACCGCTGGAGGCAGGTGCATAGGCACAGGCAGGGTCTCTAAGGGGATGGTGGCCACCCAGGATCCCCCACAGCAGGCTTTCCTGTACCAGTGAGAGATCCTTTCTCTGGGGACGCCTGCTGCCTGGCTCGTCCATCCACGGTGCCAGCCTGGACCTGGGAGGGGCTGCCTGGTTGACCCGCAGGCCTGTGTGCCCCGTGCCCAGCACTTCTGCCATACAATCCTGCCTGGGAAAGGGCCTCTAACCCTGTAGCCTGCCTTCCGTGGAAGCCACGTTATGTGAGCCCTTTCATGCCTGGGAGCAGGGAGGTTTGAACAGCGGAAGCACTTAGGCAGGAAAATAGACAAATTAATGAATGTGTCAAATCCTGCTGTTCAGATTGCAGAAGAGCCAACGATTTCTGCATAAAGAGGTACCGGCTCCTGGCGGTGCTGCGCGCCCACGCCTGCGTTTCTTTGCTCACAGTCTGGAAGTGCTCATGGACGAACATGGAGGTGCCTCACAGCACTCTGCCATCCTTTTCACCTTTCCATTTTTATGTGGGTCGGTCTAGCTGTGACGTACACGGTGCACACCACGAGCTCACTACATCGGCAGCTGCTGGGATCTTGGATCCAGCATCACAAATGTCTTATTTTTATAAAAATATTGACTACAATTTGATTGAATTGTTAAAAAATAGAATTTAAAATTCAGCTTTATTTAAATACTTTTGATGGAAAACTTCGATATTTTGTGAACTATATTTTGCTTTAGAATTTTAATAATGTTAAGTATTTTTGAAGAAAAACCTTTTTGAAGCATAATTTTAGTTTACAATTTTAAATGCATTTTTATGTTTGATGAAAATACTTTTACATCTTACACTCTGTGTGTAATTACAGTTGAATCATTTCTGTATAAAACACCCCAATTTTATGAAGATTATCATTAAACAATCTAATTGGTGATTTCATGAAACAAGGGGATAAAATGCATTTACAAGTATATCTACAATAATTTACAAGTGTACGTATGTCAGTAATCTACTATCATCAGGCCATCAAAAGAACATCACTACTTACAGGGTTAGAATCCAATCCAACTGTCTTTTTCATTTGATTGATTTGCAGAAATAAAAACTATAGCTTTATGCACATTTAAATAATTTTTTCACTATGAAAAAATATTTTCCAAAGTATGAAGCATGTTTTCAGCAGCCTACTAGCCTGACATAGACTTTTAAATGTCTAGAAGCCCAGCACAGAGAGCCACGCGCACTCTGGCCTCGGCCCCTCGACAGCTGGTGGGGGTGCTGGCTCCACGCACAGTGGGGAGGGACGACGCTGGCCACTCACACACACTCAAGCCTCTCCACAAAGCTCTGTGCTGCCCATCTCACCCAGAGTCAGGTCTACAGTCCCAGCCCTGGCCCTTGGCTGCTGCCCTGACATCACCTCCAACAGCCCCCTGGCCTCTGCTCAGCTAGTCCAGCCCCTTCTGCATGGGAAGCTCCGGCCAGCTCCTGCCTCACGGTCTTTATATCTGCCGAATGCCTGGCTGCAGCCATCTGCATGGTCCTCCTGCTCTCACCCAACGCTGTGCCCTCACCCCATCACCTGCCTGTCCCCTCACCCGGCTTCGCCCTTTCCCAAAACATTCATCACCCTCTGACATGATGCATGCTTATTTATTGTCTATTTTTTCTCTAGAATGTCAGTTCCACAAAGCAAGGATTTTCCCCAGTTCTTAGCACACTGCCCAGCACATAGGAGGTTCTCAATGATGATCTGCTGAGGGAATGAATACGTGACCCACAGGAAGAATGAGCAAACCCACTCCCTAGTGGCAGTGCTAGAGCCTTACTCTCACTAGGATGATCATGCTGCCGCTGTTACCTCTATTACCAAGACCAGTGGTGGCACTGGTGATGCAGGGCGGGGGTTTCCTATACCTTCCACGCCCAGGTTCTAGCTTTGAACCAAAGTGCCAAAGAAAAAAGGGTATCTGAGGATGCCTGATTTGCAGTCTCAATTCTCTTCCATTGTGGGCTGCCAGCTGTGGGAATGGGCGCAGGATCACGCACGTACGTACACTGTGGGAATGGGTGCAGGATCACGCATGTATGTACAACGTGGGAACAGGCGCAGGATCATGCATGTATGACGTGGGAACGGGTTCAGTACGCCGTGGGAACAGGCTCAGGATCGCGCCACGTACATCGTGGGAAGGGGCGCAGAACCACGTACGTACATCATGGGAACAGATGCAGGTCACGTACGTACGCTGTGGGAACAGGTGCAGGACTGCACATGTACACCATGGGAATGGGCGCAGGTCACGTATGTACACCATGGGAACGGGTGCAGGAACACACATGTACACTGTGGGAACGGGTTCGGGATCACGCACGTTCACCGTGAGCGTGGGCACAGAGTCCCGCACGTACACCGTCATGCACAGCTGGGCGGGCTTCCTCTTTCCCACCTGGTGTGGTGTCACCTGATCGTTTGTATGCAGAGCAAACCCATGCACAGCTGACTGTGTCAAAGCACAGCCAGAAAGACGCCGTGAGGTGTGAGCCTGCGTCCTCCCAGCAGCCAGAGCATGCTCCTGTAATGTGAAGTGATCCACTACACAGCAACAACACAAAACAAGGAAATATTTTGATGTTAATCATTTTATATCAAGTCATCTGAAAGTAGCATGTTGCCCCAATGTTTGGATGTTTAATTTTGCTAACTGTCAGAAGGAATTAAAATAATCCTGGAACATAACTGCTTCCCTGACAATTATTTACTGAAACTAGAAACACCATTTGAAGCTTAATTCCCAGAGAGGGAGAAGGGAAGGGGAGTGCCCTTGCCTGTGCCTGTGCTGTAAGTGGGCTGTTCCTTTCTCTTCTCTCCTTTGGCGGTGAGGCCAAAGACGCTGGGGCACAGGAAGCCAAGAGGAGGTGACAGATGAAGAAGTGAGGTCTCCATGCCATTGTGGATGAGAGCTGATGCCTGACCCCCAAAAGGAAGAAACAAGGCAAGACACACCCATGAGAACCACCCCATGGAGAAGCGTCTGCGTAATGACTGGGCTTGCAATGCGGTGATCTCCAGGATGAAAAGATGCCCCCTTGGAGATTCACCACGATGCAACAATACTCATTTCTACCTCAACAGCCAGGATCCCACATTGCTTAGTATAGAAATAGTGAAATCATTTAGGGAGATAAACTAGATGTGCACAGACTAACGTGTATAACATACAGTGTTTTACTAAACATGCTTATCACGGGTTCCTGGAAAGGATTCCTCTCGCCAACTCAGGATGACTTTCTCTTAATGTTAGAAGTATTTGGTTAATTTGTAATTCAAAAATATTAATATTTTATATTTATATTCCATTAAATGTTAGGAAGATACCAAAGAATATTATAAAATATGTGTTGGTTGCAAAGAACAATAAGACAGCAAACACCCAGGATACCTGTCACTCCGAAAAGAGGTAAACATTAAAATTATGTTTGATATTCTTTCTGAGTTCTTCTTGGTCCTATCAAAGCTAAGAACTCTCATGAATTCTGAGTGGATACTTTCCTATGTAGACTTATTTTTTTACATGTGTGTATCCCTAAACAAAATACTGCATAAGATGACATAATAACATACATGTTCTGTGACGTGCCTTCCGTCTTCTGCTGACCCTGTGTTCGGAGGCTCACGCCACAATGGCTCATGCATTTTCATTGCTGTGTGGCTGCATTCTATACATATGGAGCATCACACTTAACAAAATACTGCATAAGATGACATAATAACATACATGTTCTGTGACATGCCTTCCGTCTTCTGCGAACTCTGTGTTCTGAGGCTCATGCATTTTCACTGCTGTGTGGCTGCATTCTATACATATGGAGCATCACACTTTATTTGTTCAATCCCTTATCCAATCCGGTGGGAAACTGCTTCTTATTTTTCCCTCCATCTCTGAAATGGCGTAGCCATGAACATTCGCATACATGTATCTAGGCACATGTAGAGAATTTTCTCCAGTACAATCACTAAGAAATACATATCCCATAGGGATTATATCAATTTACACTCCTGCCACCAACATAGGAGTTCCTAGTGCTGAGTCCTCATTGGTTTAAGCTGTTAAACGCTGCGCCAATCTGGTAGATTGACATTGTATCTCCATGGGCTTTCAATGTGCATGTCTTTGATAACTCATCAGTCTGGGCATCTTCGTGTATATTTATTCATCATTCATGCTTCTTCTTATATGAAATTTTTGTTTTGCCCATTTTTCTAATGGGTTATTTGCCTTTTTCTTACTGCTTTGTAGAAGTTCTTCAAACATTCTGGATACCAAAACTGTCAGTTATGTAGGCTGCAACTATCATTTCTCAGTTTGTGGCTTGGCTTTTTGAAGTTCCTGATTTTAATACAGTCTAATTTATCATTTTCGTTAAGGTTTACATTTCTGCCATCTTGTTTAAAAAATTCTCCTTTAGCCCAAGATCATAAAGACATAATTCTGCTTTTTTTCCTAAAAGATGTAAGTTTTGTCCTTCACATGTTAGTCTTACATTGAAGAACTGATTTCTGTATGTGATTCAAGGTAGAAGTCATTTCATCTTTTTCTCATTGAATACTCCATTTCCCCACCACGGTTTCTTGCAAAGGCCATCCTTCCTACTGATCTGTGATGTCACCTCTGTTACCAGTCAGTTCTACTTAAGGGTCTCCTCCTGGGTTCCCTCTGTTCCTGGCCCAGGTATCTCCCTGCACAGACCCGTGTGATTGTTCTGACTTTAATGTAAGTAGTATATGCCTTCTAAACACGAAGGCAGGTGTTGGCTCTTTGTACTTACTGATACAGTTTAGAATCAACTTGTCATGTTTATAAACAGATAGTTTCTGGGATTTTTGTTAAAATTTTATTGAATCTAGAAGTTTGATCATTATTAATAGCGTCATTATTCCCAATCTGTTAACATGTAAACTCTCTCCATTTATTTAGGTCTTCAACATCTTTCAGTAAAGTTTTCTGATTTTCCCCATAAAAGTCTTACACATTTAAATAACATATATTCCTGGTACTTTATATTTTGATGCTATTTTAAATGAATATCATTTTTAAACAGCATTTTCTAACCTTCTTCCTAAGTATACAAATACAGCTGACTTTTGCACAATTTCATATAGAGCAGCCTTCCTAAAGGATCCGACTGATTCCAGTAGTTTATCTGGATCATCATTTGTCTCTTCTGAGTAGTAACGAGGCCATGAGTGAAGGACAGGCCTGCTCCTTCCCTCCTGAGTGCGCCTTTCCCTCTCTTTCCTGCTTCACTGCCTGCTGACTGGATGGACCCTCCTACGAACGCTTGTAAGGGTGAGAGCTCACATCTGTGTCTTATTTCTAGTGTTCAAGGGAATATTTCCAATGTTTTGCTGGGAAGCATGACGTTTCTTTAGGGTCTTTAAAAAATCAAATTGAGAACAAACTAGTCTTACTTTATTAAACATTTTTGTTATGAATGCTAATTTTTGGCAAATGTTTTTTAACCTTTATGAAGAAAATCTTTTTTCTCTTTTCATTTATTAATGTGATAGATTACATTAATTATAGCTCTAACTGGCTCATGATATGTATTTAAAATAAATTGCTCGATTTAATTTGCTATTATTTGGTTTAGTTTTTACACCTACGTTTTTGAGGAAATTTGTCTCTAATTGCCATTCCTTGTACTGTAATGACTGAGTTTTGGTATCAAGCTTATGCCAGCCCTATGAGTTGTGTAGTCTGGGACGTTTTGTGCATGAGTGGATGTGTCTGGATGCATGGAGCAACTTGCTTATAAAATATGTGGGTCTGATATTTTCTGTGGGAAGACTTTTAACCATTAACTCAATTTCTTCCTCGGCTACAGGCTATTGGAGTTTTTCATTCTGATATTGTGGTCATTAACATTTCAAATATATGACCATGAATTGTTCGTGATAACCCCTTGTTACCCTTTTATGCACCAAAGCATCTACATTAGCATTCCAATTTTATTCTCATGGTTGTCTTTTATCCCCTCTTCTCTTTTTAAAAATCACTTATGAGGGAGGAAGTTTCTCAATTTTATAAGTTTTTTTAAAAAGACAAAAAATGTTCCTTTCTAAACAAATTGTCTCTGTTTTATGTTTTCTATTCACTAACCTTGGCTTGCATCTTTATTACTCCTGCCTTCTCTGCTCTTTGGGTTTATTCTGTTGCCCTTTTTCTAATTTCTTAAATAAAAAAGTTACTTAACTTTTAATCTTCTCTTCTAATGTAAACAGTTAAGGTGATGATACATTACGCTCAACTTGCCACTTTCCATGGAAATCCCAGGTTTTGAAATACAGTTCAGTACTTCCATCATTGTTCAGTTACATGTTTTTAAATTTCCATTTTGATTTCTTCTTTGACCCATGACTTCTTATAAGTATGTTTTTTACTTTCCAAGCACATGAGGTTTCGCTGTCACTCACAACGGTGCCACCACGGCACGCCATTGGGTGTGTTTGTGAGACGTCAATTTTCACGGATGTTCAATGTGCGCTTGGAAAGAAGATGTGCCCCAGTGCCCCATTGGCCGCTGGATTCAACCTCAATACCTGTGCAGTTGAAGTCTTCCGCGCCTTTTCTGATTTTCTGCTTAGTCCGCTTCATTCCTCAACAACGATGTGAAATGTGTAAAACCTCCCACGACAAGCATGGATTTGTCTGCTCGTCCTCAGGGCTTTGTGGATCTGTGTTGACAGAGTTTGAGACCACGTAGTCAGGAAGCATGTACGCGTGGACTCACATCTCAACAGTGACCCGGTATGCCTCCTCCCCTGGTGACGGCTTTCCCATCGAAGTTGGCTCTCCACGTAGGAGCCACTTTTTTTTTTTTTAATCGTATTTGCTTTGGTTAGAGTAGCTTTATCTTTTTCGGTCTTTTTATCTATGTCTCTTATAAACAACGTACACATATATCTGATTTTAACTGGAAACTCTGTTCATTTACATTTATTGTGGTTTCTGACCTCTTTACCTGCATTTCCATATCCTACACTGTCTTTCTGTGTGAAAGTTCTACTATTTTTTTCCAGCTGTTGCTCCAGAGATTTTGATGGTCATATGTAACAGATTCTCATATTAGTAAACATCTATACATTCTAAAATTATGAAAATCTTAGGATACCTTAACTCCAGTGACCCTCATCTTATTTTCAGTATTTTGTTTTCATGTTGACTATTTTAGTTCTGTCTTGTTTTCTGCCTCACAAAACATTGTTTTACACCATGTTTTACTCAGATGCATGCATATATTGATATACTTTTGTTCATTATTCCTTCTGCATCTGACTTTATGAGATTTTTTTCTTTTGCCTGTAATAAATTCTTCAGAATTAACGTAAATGAGGTCACATTTGTTGGTCACAAACGATTTTCTGAAAGTGTCTTTATTTGATCCTTGTTTTAAAGCCGACCCTCATTATTGAAAGACATTTTTCTTTGGTATTCAATTGTAGGTTGATGACTATTAATATTTCCCCTCAGTAATATGAAAATATTATTCTGTCTTCTGGTTCCATTTTTGCCACGGGGAAATCAGCCGTAAGTCAAACCAGTATTCCTTCCCGTGACCTTATCTTCCCTCTGTGGCTGCTTTTAAGATTCTCTCTCTGTCTTTGATGTTCTGCAGCCTCACTGTCAGCAATCGAGGTGAAGAGCTTTTTCGCTCCGTAGGCTTCTGGAATCTCAGTGCTGGTGTCTTACATCGGTGGTGGAATTTTTTTTCTTCCACTGTATCTTCAAATATTACCTCTGGAGCACTCTGCTGGATGCTTATGAACCGTATGTAAGATTCCAACTCTGCTGGAACACTTATGAATCATATGTAAGATTCCCCTACTCTACTGGAACACTTAGGAATCATAGTTAAGATTCTAACTTCGCTGAAACCTCATGGATCGTGTGTAAGAAGTCTCCTCCTCTGCTGGAATGCTCATGGATTGTGTGTAAGAGTCTCCTTTTTGGCTGGAACACTTATGAACTGCATTTAAAATTCTCCTACTCTGCTGGAATGCTTATGAATTGTGTGTAAGAGTCCCCTGCTCTGCTGGAATGCTTACAGATTGTGGGTAAGATTCTCCTATTCTGCTGTATGCTTATGAATCGTAGGTGAGTCTCCTACTCTGCCCGCTATGGCTCCTACCCTTAATTTCATATTTTCTATTTCTTTGTCTCTGGGCTGCATTCTGGAAAATTTCTTAGTTCTATCTTTTAGTTCTCTAATTCTCTCTTCAATTATATTTAATCTGCTATTAAACTCACCTCATCAGTTTAGAATTTCTATTATATCTTTGATTAAAATATTCTATTTCTTCAAAAATTGCAGTGTCTTTTACAACTAGATCTGTAGGTTATATTTAGCTTCCTCTTATGTTTCTTTAATCATATTAAAATATTTAAATTTATGTCCTATGTCTGATAGTTACAATATCTAAGGCTTTCTTTTGTCTATTCTTTCAATTGACCTTTGACCTGGTATGTTTTGAAATTTTTTATTGTGGACTCAACTTTCTTGGAATTTTACTTGCAGATGTTCTTTACGAGGAGAGGAAAGAAAGGATTCCTTCAGAGAGGATCTGCCTTTCCCTCTGCCAGGCATCTGGAGGCCTGCCCACTGGGAGCGTTTGAAGCTAAATTCCCTGCTTGAGATGTTGTGGCTGTCCAGGCAGCATGCAGTCAGACTGCACATCCCCGTGAAGCCTGGCTGTGGTTAATAACCTTAGGGCAAATGCCCTCCCTGCCCCCACCTCCACACACATCCAGGAACAGTGCTGAATCAGGCAGTTTACCATCCTCCAGTCCGATGGAGAGCCGAGAGGGCACTCTTCCGTCAGTCACCATTACCCTGTGGTCACAGTTCTTGGGGGTCTCAGCTCCATGTGGCAGGCCTTCTATTCGCCTTCCCATATCTGAAGTGTCCTAGTGTCTCCTGCCCTCCACAGCCTAAAGGGTCATGAATGCCGAAGTTCAAATTCACCCCGGTTGGAAAACAGTGTCAGAATAAAGGCCAACGTCACTCATCCACCTGTGCCCTGGGTTCCTGCTCTCACTTGGCTTGGGATCTCCAGTAATTTAATTATTGCCAGATGTCTTATGTGTTTAAAATGATCTGTGTGTCTTCATATTCTAGTATTTTTGTTGTTTTTGGAATGAGGGTCAGTCCTAATGTCTGTTTCTTTCAGCGTACTGATGGAAATGGGAGCACTCATGTCTTCTGAGAAGTCTCTGCCCCGACCCCACTGCTTTGTGTTTATGGAATAAAAACTCATTTCAATTCAGGTTTGGGCAAAACCTCCTGTGAGGCTAAATATGAAATAATCTAATGATTTTCATATTGTGCTATTATTAAACGCAGATGTGCATATAAAATTGCTAATTCGGTGTTCCATGGACTCTGCCGTGACTCTTGCTAGGACTGTGAACTAGAAACAGCATTACGTTTTCTTTGTGTTGTGCTGGGTGTGGACACTGGTCTCTCCTCCACCCCAGTCCACATTTTCCCCAGGTTCTTCGTTTATAACACTCCTGGCAGCAGTGTTGGGTCAGAGGCTCTTACCCCAAATGGCCCAGGGTTCCTGTGCAGGGTCCCATGGTCACTGGTCCCAGATGGGTGGCTTGAACCTCTTGGAGATGGATTTCGCCCAGTGCTACTCAGTTAAAAACGGGGGCTCTGGGAAGGAGAGCTAGGTCTCTCAAACTTGAGGTGGCTTCTTGTGGACTTGAAGAGGTACATGTTTTAACACAACGAACTGCTCTCCTCTACCTGTTATCCCTAAGACAGAGTGAGGACAGTTCTGGGAGCAGGTGTGTTTGAGAAGCAGGAAGATACATCGCCTGTCCATTCTGTTTATGTTCTGAGAGGTGCATGGCACTCCACTGCAGAGCACGCAGCTCCTTGCTCTGGCCACTGCACCACAAGGGCTGCTTCTGATGTCACAAGCGTGGCCTCAAGAGGATGCTCAGGAGCCCCTCAGGCCAGTGCACATCCCCTACCTGGATGAAGGTCCCCACCATGGCAGGGGCTGGCCATGCATGCCGGCCACTCCGGGACATATCCATGCATGCCAGGCAGTCCAGGACATATCCACGCATGCCGGCCACTCCAGGACATATCCACGCATGCCGGCCACTCCAGGACGTATCCGATACATGTCCCTTTCTCCAGCTGAAGGTCCCTGCCATGGCAGGGGCTGGCCACATACCTTGGCCACTCTGGGACATATCCAGTGCACATCCCTCTCCCTGGCTAAAGGTCCCCGCCACAGCAGGGGCTGACCGTGCGCCCAGCCAGTCCGGGCCAGGCTGCCACAGCTGGGGAGCTTTCGCTTCACTTTGCCATTCCAAACTGCTGTCTCTGTCTTGTTTTAAAATGTCCTGTATGAAGTGAAGGCACGGAACACACTCCAGCCTCCAGCGCAGAAGTGGACATTGGAGCGGAGCATTTGAAAGGCATTTTCTCCTTGGAAACTGAAAGGTCAATTTGTCAAACTCCACTCCTCAGGGTTCCAAGAAAGGTTCTTCAGCTCTTGTTTTCCAGCCATAACAGGGTAAATAAATGAGACTCTTATCTGCAGGTTTCCTGTGAATTCTGCCAGTGGGCAGGGCTTCGGTGGAAACGGAGCTTAGCTGCGTGGCAATAATAATGACAGGCTGGTAAAAGCTCGTGTCAGCTTCAATTTACAAGTCATTTTTCAAATTATTTTAATTAGATATTGTTTCAATCCCACTTACATTAATTTAATATCTGATATCAACATTTCAGTTTTCGATTTGTTCAAATGTGTTTTTTTCAGTCTGCCTGGTTGCCTGGAGTAATTTAAAATACAGTGTTTATCTTCAGCAATTTTCAATGCGTGGTCCTGGGCAAACTGCTATGTTCAATAAAAGTGATGAGGAAGGGAGGGCCCCAGGTCTTGCGTGTCGACGAGGAAAATGGAAATTGTGTCCTTATCGCTCATCTCTAGCCATTAGAGTTAGCAGGCGAGCCGGGGTGGGGGCTGTGATAATAAGATTTTCCACCCACCTCATGATGTAATTGGCTTTCCCAGTGCAAATTTCACTGAAATTTGACTAAGGGTTTTTGTATTAAAAGACATCTAGATAAATTTGCCACATTCCCTCATGTACACATTTTCTGAGAATGTTCAGCCACAAGCCCTCAAACCTGCCCTAGAAGATTCTTCCTAGACGCACTGGCGCAAGCAGCTTTAGGTTCTGCATTTCCTTAGTCTGTTCTCTTCTTAGATGTCAGCATGGACTCTGGAAACACGTGCCCTTTAAAACGGCAAACCCGAAGCTGAACCAGGCCTTCGCCTCCCCATCTACAGAATGTGGGAGAAATGAGGTATTCTGAAGTGTTCTTCTAAGACAAGGAAATTAGTACTGTTCTTGAAGTCAATAGTTAGAAATCTGAAGATCCTTCCTGTTTTTGAAAAGTGTGAAGAACGTAAAACAGATTACCCGGGAGCAACATAAAACCAAACGAAAACGTCCTCCACATGGCAAGGGGCAAACCGTCAAAGGAACAGGAGGGAGCGGGGGAACTGGAAAGCGGGCGGCGTGATGAACGAGAAACGCGCGGTGCGGACGGCGCGTCGGGGCAGGTGAGGTCACCCTCCTAGGACAGGTGCCCTCGCCGGGGTCACACCACTCATTATCTACAAGCAACATGCGTGAACTGACACCGCAGGGAAAATCCGTCAGGCAAAGGAAGAGAAAGAGAGGAAGAGTCATGGCGTCAGCATCGAGAAGACGTGCAGTTCGTTTAACAGTTATTTATTAGGCCGGGCACGGTGGCTCATGCCTGTAATCCCAGCACTTTGGGAGGCTGAGGCGGGTGGATCACGAGGTCAAGAGATCAAGACCATCCTGGTCAACATGGTGAAACCCCGTCTCTACTAAAAATACAAAAAATTAGCTGGGCATGGTGGTGCGTGCCTGTAATCCCAGCTCCTCAGGAGGCTGAGGGAGGAGAATTCCCTGAACCCAGGAGGCGGAGGTTGCGGTGAGCCGAGATCGCGCCATTGCACTCCAGCCTGGGTAACAAGAGCAAAACTCTGTCTCAAAAAAAAAAAAGTTATTTATTGACGTGGAATACGTAGATGAATGTTATATTCATTTCTAAAATGACAGATGAAGGTATGGGGCTAATGAGCAAACATCAGTTTGTGCCAAGAAACAAACATCGAAATTAATGAAGAGGATCTGAGCACAGTACAAAGAGATGGCACCCGCAGCCCGAGGGACGGAAGACCTGACGGCAGCCACCCTCTGCCGGCCGTATTCTGGGGCTGCGCCTGGCACTTCAACTGCACCCAGCACCAACCCACATAACAGCCACCCAAGGTGGGGACCTTAAATGCTCCCATCTGATTGATAGAGTTTTCCGTGCCGGGCGTTGTGGCTCACACCCGTAATCCAAGCACTTTGGAGGCCAAGGCGAGTGGATCACCTGAGGTTGGGAGTTCAAGACCAGCCTGACCAACATGGTGAAACCCTGTCTTAAAAAAAAAAAAAGAGTTTTCCAGGGGCCAAGCAACTTACCTAAAGTCCCAGGGCTAGTAAAAGCCAGAGCCTGATTAGAAACAAGTCTCTCGAGCTCCCACAAGGGTCCTAGCGAGGGTCTTAGCACATAGTAAAGAGTTCAGTAGCAACTGATCAAGCTCTGTGGTCTAGAAACAAGAATGTAACTGATCAGGTATTGAGCCTCAGAAAAGGCCTTCATGCCTTTCAGATCACAAAAATCATGAATGTTGCATCCTCTAAGCAAAACTTAATAAATTAGAAATTAATAACCATAGAAAACAAAGCTCTCCCATCAGGTGGGCATTAAAAATTTCCTTTTCAATAATTCTTAAGTTAAGAAAGAAGTGGAAATGAAATTACAAAATACAGACCCATGAGAATGAGGGTTCTGTAAGTAAAAGCTGTGGGAGGCACCGACATGATTCACCGGAGGGGGTTTCGAATGCTGAGAGCTTCCAGGATGCTGACAGAAGCACAGCGAATACAGAGGGCACTATGTTTATGAAGTCAAAGTAAGCAGGTAACAGCAAACTTAAGAGAAGAAATTAAGTAATAAAAATATAAATTAAACTATAAAAAGGAAAACGGGATTGGTGAATAAACCCAAGAGCTTGATGTTTTTGGGGAGAAAAAACCATAAACTCTTAGAAGTCTAAAATCAAGAAAAGTAAGACATCTCAAATTCTAAAATTACCAAAAATTAATAATTAGGAGAAAACATAACCACAGATACAGTGGAAATTTAAGACTTACAAGCAAATAAGACCAGTTATACATCTATTTACAGTCACACACCACGTAATAACGTTTTGGTCACTGGAGCCATGTCCCCCCACAAGTCGTGGTCCCATAAGACTATGATGGAGCTTAAAACTCCTACCACCTAGTGACGCCACAGCCATCGTAAAGGCACAGTGCAATGAGATGCCTTTTCTATGTAAGGATGATACACAAGTGCTCACAATTGTGTTACAAACGCCTGTGGTAATCGAGTAACACGTTACACAGGTTTGTAGCCTAGCAGCAACAGGCTGCCTCATACAACCTGAGTGTGTAGGAGGCTGTGGCATCTAGGTAGGTTTTGTGAGTGCTGTCTACAGTGCTCACACAATGACGAAATTGCCAGAGGATACATTTCTCCAAAGGCAGCCCTGTCATTAAGCAACACATCACTGTGAAAGAATTTGAAACTCTAAGGAATTGAACTGTGAACAAAGAAAATATAAATTACTAACCTGGCTAAGAATGAAGAAAGAAATGTGAATAGATGAATATGAAAATACAAAAAGTTTTTCAAAGAAACTCCCTTCAAGAAAAGCACAAGGCCCTGAGTGTGACATGGAAGGTTACCTCAAAAGCTTGAGGAATAAAAGATTCTCAAGTCAGCACCTCCCAGGAGCACCAGCACCAAGCCCTGTCCACAGTTTACAAGGACACGCTTGGCAATCCATGCGTGGGTCTCATGACACAGCAAAGGCCTCTGAGCCTGTCCTGCCTGCTTCTTCCTTTGTGAAGGTACAAATGCCAGCGAGTACAAATGCTGAAAGGTTTGAGACTTCCCAAACTACTTGTGTTTTATCGATACATTTTATAAGCCAGAAGTTAAGAGTCAGCTGCACAGAACTGCCTGACCCTTGGCAAAGCAGCAAGGGAACTCAGTGGGAAAAGACCTGGCTTTTCAGCAAATGCTGCTGAACCAATGGGATACTCACATGAAAAGGTGAATCTAGATGCCAACCCTGTATCCTCCCCAGAAATCAATTCAAAGTCAGACTTAGATGTAAAATGCAAAAGAAACAACTTGTAGAAAATACAAAGAAACTCTAGGTGACCTTGGGCTTGGTGATGACTTTTTAGGGCCAGAACCCCAAAAGCACAGTTCATGAAAGAAACAATTGATAAGTAAGACTTCGCTAAAATTAAACACTGAATATATTCTTAGTACACAACCCAGCAGTCACGCTTTTTGGTATTTGCCAAACAGAGTTGAAAACTTATGTGCACACAAAAATATTCACATGGATGCCTATTGCAGCTCATTCATAATTGCCCTAACTTGGAAGCAGCCATGATGCCTTTCAGTAGGTCAATGGATACACTGTGGCGCATGCATACAACGAATTATTCAGGGCTAAAAAGGAATGCGCTGTCAAGCCATGACACAAGACTTGGAGGGACGTAATGGCCGATTGCTAAGTGGAAGAAGCCATCTGGAAAGGCTACTGTTGTATGTTTCCAATGCTCAGACGTTCTGGAAAAGAACAAACTTTGGAGACAGCATAGCTTGTGGAGGGGTAACAAGGCCTTGGGGGAAGAGAGAGGAACCAGCAGAGCATGGAGGACTCTCGTGACAGGGAAACCACTCTGTGTGATGCTATGATGATGGGTATGCATTGCCATACATTCATTCAAACCCACAGAATGTACCATCCTGCTGTGGCTCAAATGTGGTTTATACCGTCTGAAACCCATGCTGAAATTGGATTACCATTGTGGCAGTGTTGGAGGTGGGACCTTTAAGAGCTGACGAGGTTATTAAGGGGGACTGATGCGTTCTTCCAGGAGTGTGACAATTCTTGTGGGAGTGGTGATGACTTTTTAGAGATACAACACCAAATTCTTGTGGGAGCGCGCTGCCACAAGAGGGCTGTTGTAAAGCGAGCCCAGTCCCTCGTGCTTGTCTCATTGTACGCACTCGCTGGCCCTTCCTCCAGGGGGCAGGGCAGTGAGAAAGCTCTTGCCAGAAGCTGCTGCTGTGCCCTTGGACTGCCCAGCCTCCACGACTGTGAGCTAAATAAACTTCTTTTCTTATAAACTACCAAGATTCAGGAATTTTCTCATAGCAACAAAAAACCACCTAGAGTGAACCCTAACATAAACTATGAACTGAGTGACAATTATGTCAATGTGGGCTCATCAACTGTAACTAATACGGATGGGAGTAACAGGGAGTCTGGGTGTGGGGTGGAAGCTAGGGCACATGAGAACCCTCTGGACTGTCAGTTCAATTTTTCTGTAAATGTAAAACTGTGCTAAACGCAAAACTGACTAAAAACAATTAACAAAGGTTAAGAGTTGCTTGTTTTTATTTGAAGTACAGACGTCCCTGGGTAGATGTCCAAATACCTTAAAAACTTTAGGTAAAGTGCATTCTATGTGTACAAAGATTAATGCTCCAGAAAAATATTCAGGAGAATTTTGAAGAGAGATTATTATTTTCTGACTCAACTGACCAGGATTCTGTTTAACATCTTGATACAGGAATCTTTGTTTTTAAAAACTGGGTGATGGGGACAAGGAGGGGTGACTGGCAGAAGGGCAGCTTTGCTGAGGGCACAGGGCCCCACACTGCATCTTGACTTGGAGCAGAGTGAGTGGAAAGGGAAACGGGAACTGGATCTCAGGCCTGCAGTCCTGCGCTGGGTAGGACCACACCTACTGCGAAGCTGGAATTGCACTGAAATTGGAATTGAATCGAAAATTATGCAGAATTGGAATTGCATTGAAACTTATGGATGGAAAACAAGAGCAAAGTCATCCACTGCTAAGTGCTGATTTAAACAAGATAAATGTTCTCTTTAGCTGGACACAAACCAGCCAGAATGACTTTGCTCCCATGGGTTTCTCAATATAAGCTCCTTTGGCTGGGAAGGAAAGAGGGGCGTCTGTGCTAAGGTTGGGTTCTTTTCCTTCCAAACCACCGGCAGCTAAAAGCATCCCTCCCTCTCCTTAAAGCCATTTTAATAAGGACCCCAGAGTCTGTTTGCTCAGGTGAACACATTTTTGTGTAACCAGTGTTTAATGTAAAACGTAGCCTAGGCTGTGTGTGTTTCGATAAAGATCTATAAATAAAACATCACTCTGGGATTTTATCTTTACCTCAACACCCTATGCCGCCTGCTATTAGAGACGCGCTTCCACTGGGCCTTTTTATTCTTAACCCCGACCTACAAAAATCAGGAAAGTCACCAGAAGCTTTTCCTATGAGCCAGTGCAGATGGGGTGGGAGCAGCTGGCAATAAATGATGATGCTTGTGACTCAGAAGACAACAGGTGGGTGTGTCCTGGCAGGGCAAGATGGCAGCGAGGCCCCGGGACCATCCAACCACACTCCACCTGCCTGAGCCTCGGGAGACGCGGTCTGCACGTTGACGTGTGAGGTGAGCTCATTCCTCACACCTGACAGAGCATGTGCCACTAGATCGCATTTAGTCAGAAAAATGCAAAGGACATCACCCATCTTTCTGCCTGTGCCAGTTCCCTCAAAGAGAGGCCCAAGCCCGCTGTCTAAAGATTCTGCTCCAGTGATCTGTGGGCAAATGTCTGAATGTCAGACCTTCGACGTATCGCTTCCCATCTCCCCACCTGACATAGAACCCCAGAAACTCGGAGAGGCTCGCACTGCTGCAGAGGGTGCGGACAGGAAGAAACCCTGATCGAGAAACCAACGAGAGGCAATTTGACAGATAAAGTGAAAACGCTGCCTTTTTAGGAACGGACAGTGTTAGCGTAGGATGTTGGGGTGAAGGTCAAGATGGTTCTTTTGCTAAACTCAGGGAGATTTTAACTGAATTTGCAAAATGGTTGCTAACATATCTACCTGTTCCTGAGCAGGATTCATGAATTAGAGAAGGTGGGCTTTGGTGTGCTCTTTGGGTGGGACCACATCTCAGCACTGTGTTCCGTTCTGGGTGCTGCTGTTTAGGGGACTCTGCGGACACCCACAGCACACAGCAGGGACGGGACAATGCGGGAGGGAAAGGTTGTGTGTCAGGTTGGGGGGCGGGAGGAGGGGTCTGGTCCTGAGCATTGCAGAAGGTGGGGTGGGGCCATCACATCCACAGCCTCCTCACCCGGATAGAACGAGAAGGAGGTGTAGCCCCAGGCAGGCGGAGCCTCCTCACCTGGACAGAATGAGAAGCAGGTGTAGCCCCAGGCAGGCGGAGGGGCGTCTATGGGGCAGAGGAGGTCTGTGGGGCCTCCTGGGGGTGGCTCTATTGAATCCATACTTGTTCTCCTTTTCTCCCCGACCTGTAACAAAACACTCTCTGTTGGAGCATCGGAAAGGGTGGCCCTGGACTCAAAGCTGAGGATGCCCACCCTGACCTGCGGCTGGCGAGGTGCACAGCCCCTAGAGGGGAGCAGAGCCACCTGCCCTGACCCCACAGCCCCTGGGGGAGGAGCAGAGCTACCTGCCCTGACCCCACAGCCCCTGGGGAGCAGAGCCACCTGCCCTGACCCCACAGCCCCTGGGAGAGCAGAGTCACCTGCCCTGACCCCACAGCCCCTGGGGGAGGAGCAGAGTCACCTGCCCTGACCCCACAGCCCCTGGGGAGCGGAGTCACCTGCCCTGACCCCACAGCCTCTGGGAAAGAAGAGTCACCTGCCCTGACCCCACAGCCCCTGGGGAAGCAGAGCCACCTGCCCTGACACTAGAGCTCCGTTGCTTTTCCCAGCCTGGTTCTCAGTCATGGAATTTCCCACCCTGGATGCCTCCAGAGGCCCCGTCCACAGGGCCCTGCTCACAATTGGACAAGGTGCCTCCCAGAGTCGGGGCTGGTTCCTGACCTCTGCCCGGGACAGCGATTCTCATTCTGGGGCTGGAAAAGAGGTCATGTGGAATCTACACGGTGCAGGGGGAGGACCCCTCGCTGTATTTCCGGCCTCGCTTTATTTCAGTCATTGCAGTGAGAAGTCCACTGCAAGTGGACTTAAGAATTGCCAAGTCAGCCAGGAGGCCACTGCCTGTGCCACTTGGCACGGCACCCTCTGCCCACCCAGCTCCCATGACTGAGACTCACAGTTCTCAGCAGCTTTAGGTGATGAACCACCTCCACTGAAGTTCACACAGGCAAATGCAGCTATTGACATGTAGTCAGGATGCAGGCACCTGCTTCAGCATCAATCCCCTCCAGAATCTTCCAGAATCCTGCAAGTCTAAATGCCCGCATTTGCTATGTCTAAATCACAGCTGGCAGAAGAGCCCCTTATGGGTTCTACTTCCTGGTGGCTCCAGGTCCCAACTCAGACCCAGCCTGGCCCCTCGACCTCTGGCTGATTTCGGCTACTGGCAAACGCTGCCTGTTTGGGGGTGGTCAGCATTGGACTCGGTCAGGAAACCACATGGGGCCACAGATGTGCAGTGCACCCAGGAGCCGCCGGGGACCCTGTTAAAGCGCAGACCCTGATGCAGAAGGCCCAGCTTTTCAAGCCAGCCCTCAGGTTAAGCCAGAGCTGTGGGTCATGGTCCTAGAGAGGCATCACAGAGAAACAGCCCCAAACCACCACCCGCTGAAACCATCAGGAACCAACAAGGGACGGAAACAGAGGGAAGCTTCGAGGAAAACATGGGCAGCGCTTCAAAGCGCAGTGCCACAGAAAATGCTTCCACGGATGTCTCTTCTACTGTGTAATTCTAAAGCCTCTTCTCCCAGAGATAAGGAAATTAGTTCCCACAGAATATATTTTATGGTTTTGTCATCATTTTCAGTATTTGCCCCGTAATTACAGAAAATTGGTTTAGACTTTATTAAGCTTTTGAGTCTATATGAGAGGCGAAAGGACGGATTTAATTCACATCCGTGTATTACATCCCTCTATCTGTCCACCACTAAACCACGGCCACAGGAAACTGAGGACGAAAAACACCTTTCATAGAGCATCTACCACGTGCCAGTTCTGTGCTAAAAATTTCACATACACCTCATCAAATTCTGCATCCATGTGAGACAGTAATTGCTGAATTCTTAAAAAGTTGAAAGAGCAAGAAGGGATTCTGGAGATCATGTAATTAATTTCAACATTACAAAAATGAGAAGTGGAGCCGGGGAGGGCCGTGCCCACAGTGAGAAGTGGAGCCAGGGAGGGCCTTGCCCACGGTGAGAAGTGGAGCCGGGGAGGGCCATGCCCACGGTGAGAAGTGAGCTGGGAGGGACGTGCCCACGGTGAGAAGTGGAGCCGGGGAGGGCCGTGCCCACGGTGAGAAGTGGAGCCAGGGAGGGCCGTGCCCGCGGTGAGAAGTGGAGCCGGGGAGGGCCGTGCCCGCGGTGAGAAGTGAGCTGGGAGGGACGTGCCCGCGGTGAGAAGTGGAGCCGGGGAGGGCTGTGCCCGCGGTGAGAAGTGAGCTGGGAGGGACGTGCCCGCGGTGAGAAGTGGAGCCGGGGAGGGCTGTGCCCGCGGTGAGAAGTGGAGCCGGGGAGGGCTGTGCCCACGGTGAGAAGTGGAGCCGGGGAGGGCTGTGCCCACGGTGAGAAGTGAGCTGAGAGGGCTGTGCCCACGGTGAGAAGTGGAGCCGGGGAGGGCTGTGCCCACGGTGAGAAGTGGAGCCGGGGAGGGCTGTGCCCACGGTGAGAAGTGGAGCCGGGGAGGGCTGTGCCCACGGTGAGAAGTGGAGCCGGGGAGGGCTGTGCCCACGGTGAGAAGTGGAGCTGGGAGGGTCGTGCCCACGGTGAGAAGTGAGCTGGGAGGGACGTGCCCACGGTGAGAAGTGGAGCCGGGGAGGGCTGTGCCCACGGTGAGAAGTGGAGCCGGGGAGGGCCGTGCCCACGGTGAGAAGTGGAGCCGGGAAGGGTCGTGCCCACGGTGAGAAGTGAGCTGGGAGGGACGTGCCCACGGTGAGAAGTGGAGCTGGGAGGGCCTTGCCCACGGCTGTGTGCTCCTGCATAGCCCGGCAGGACTCCCTGCATCCCAGGCTTCCCAAACAGCCTCCAGCACCCTTTGTCCAAACACTCTGCAGCCACGTTTTCACTCAGGAACACCCACAGCCCCTTTAAAAGGCTGCCCTTTGCTTCCTGCTTAAACCCGGGAAGGATCCTCTTTCCCTGCAGCCCTGGAGAGCCTTCATGCTGATCTTGCTGGAAACCTCACGGGCCCCATTTGCTGTTGGGTAAGGGCCGCCTCCCCCTGCATCTGGAAATGTGGCTGCAGGGATCCAAAGCCCCATGGACCTGTCTGAGAGCAGAGGCCTTGGTTCTGCAGGGATCACTCGGTGCATGCAGGCACGTGTGGCGTGTGGGAAGCAGGAGGGAAAGGGAGGTTTGATTAAAACACAGATGTTTACCTGCAAGCAGGAGTTAACATTTTCCACGGAGTTCTGCTGTGAAGCCTTTGGGGTTTCTGATCAGGCTGAGCAGACCGGGATGTTTATGAGTTCTTGTGCACCCGCTTCCCAGGTGAGGGTCTGCAATTCATGCTTGTGGGCAATTCATGAAGAAGTGAGGGGCACATCACTACCTCCATTTTGCAAACTGGGGCTGGGGTCAGGAGAGCTGCCCTACCCTTAGTGGGAGCATGAGCTCTGTGGGCGATGGACGTCATGACAGGTGGCATTTATTGAGCACTTACTGGTAACACGCCCTGCTGCAGCGCTTTATGTGAAGTCAAGCATTTAAGTGTCACCACAACCCAGGAGGAAGGTGCAGACAGGACTCCGAGGCCCGCCCAGGACCATAAAGCCAGGGCGAGGCCACAGGCAGATGCAGGACTCCACCCAGAGCCCACACTCCGCCATGCTGCCCCCGGGACTAACCGCCTGGCTCAGGTGGTCCTAGTAGAGCAGGTGGTGTCCAGGCCTCTGCTGTTGGTCTCCTGGAGATCCCACAGCCAACAGGGTGTGCCCAGCCTCGCTGAGAAAGATAGAACTGGTCTGGCTCCTTTCCCTGGGCTTAGGGGGCTGGGGCCAAAGACAAAAATGGTAGGCTCTGAACACTTCCTGTGAGGTGGGACGGACATGCTATTCGGGAAAACACCAGCTGGCTCCCCCACGAAGTCAGCACCAAAGGAACTGGTTCCCTTAACACACTTGGTACAAGAGAGATTGCAAAGCCACCGCAGGGCACACTCGGTGATACAGCGTCACTGCCAGGGCCTCTCCCACATGCTGACCAATCCCAGATCACCGGGGTTTGAAGGCGCCAGAGTTGGGAGTGCGAGTTCCAACTATGAAAAGACGGAGGCATAGGATAGAATGGGGGGTGGGGCAGGGGGCAGGGCAGGGGCGGTGTGGGGGTGGGGTCAGGACAGGGGCGTGGCAGGGGCGGGGTGGGGGTGGGGTTAGGACAGGGGGCGGGACAGAGGATGGGACGGGGCGGGGCAGAGGATGGAATGGGGCGGGGCAGAGGATGGGACGGGGCCGGGCAGAGGATGGGGGGGACAAAGGATGGGAAGTGGAGGGACAGAGGATGGGATGGGGCGGGGCAGAGGATGGAACAGGGGGCGGGGCAGGGTGGGGGGGGTCAGGACAGGGGGCGGGGCAGGGGCGGGGTGGGGGGGGTCAGGACAGGGGGCGGGACAGAGGATGGGATGGGGTGGGGCAGAGGATGGGGGGACAAAGGATGGGAAGTGGGGGGACAGAGGATGGGACGGGGCGGGGCAGAGGATGGAACAGGGGGCGGGGCAGGGTGGGGGGTCAGGACAGGGGGCGGGACAGAGGATGGGACGGGGTGGGGCAGAGGATGGGACGGGGCGGGGCAGAGGATGGGACGGGGCGGGGCAGAGGACGGAACAGGGGGCGGGGCTGGGCAGTGGCCTAGACAGAGCGGGACTGGGGTAGGACAGAGGACAAGACACAGGCTGAGATGGGGCAGGGCAGAGGGTGACAGGGAGGATTAGAGGGTGGCCTGGAGAGGGTGGGGCAGAGGGCCGGACAGGCTGCAGGTGATGCTTAGAGTGCGGCCACCCCATGTCCAGGCAGGAGGGATTTGGAGATGGTGGAACCCCGTGCCCACCATGGAGGCAGGACAGTGGGGTTCCCGGGTGCCAGGTGTCTTCCTAAAGGTCGTGAAACGAGGAACGTGAGACCCTTCCTTCCACCCTTGTTTCCCTGGCATATCTGTCAGCCAGCCAGTCAACACCTGCTCTGTTAGCAGATGCTGAAGCCAGGGTGGTCCCGGGCCCGACCCCTCCCGGTAACCTACGGCCCCTCTTCCCCGGCACACTGTGTCAGCCTGCCGTCCACTCTGCTCCCTTCTGCAACCTGCCCTTACGGTGCGGATGCTGGCTAGACAGGCATTCAGGAGTCACAAATGTCAGCTCCTCTGTGGTTCCTGCAGCACCAGGAGACCCTGCACGGCCCCTGAGGGCTTCAGCCTCGGGTTGTTCCTCTTAGGAGGAAGCCACCGGATGGTTTTCCAGGCTTAAGCTCAGATGCCCAGGTAGGGCAGCCTCCGCAGCACTGGGTACTTTTTGCCCTGGAATTCCCCTCCTTTTACCACTTTTGCCACGTCTGGTCCCATATTCCTTTCAGAGTCCAGGCTCTGATCTCCGTTCACCAGCCTCCTCTGAGTGTCTATTATAAGACCTCCCTGTCCCTCTGGCCAGCAGTATTCGGGTGGGGGCAGCATCCTGGCAGGGTAGGGAGCTCTGTGCTGTCCGTTGAGGTGAATGTTGTCAGAAGGGAGTCTTTCCGAGCGCTCTGGAATGCAGAATCCCAGTGCCCACCGACGGAATCCCCAGAACACCAGGTCCTGAAGGTCGGCAGCTTACTGCTATGAATCTGCAGGCAGACCCCACCGACGCGCTGGCTGCTTGGGGCCAGGCATGAAGCGAATTCAGTCCACGTCAGCAGAGGCCCAACCTGGAGGACACACGTCCCAGCTCAGCTCTGGGCCGTCCCCCGTCGTTCAGCCTGGGTGACACAGACGTAATGACGGTGCCTTCACGTGCATTGCTCCGTGGAGCCAGGTGAATCACACCACAAATGCAGTTTGTGGTTTACCTCAAGGCGTTTTCCGGGACCTCCCAGCAGACACAGCGTGAGGCCCACAGAAACCATCGTGAGGCACCTGCCAGGCTCCAGGTGGGAGCTGCACCTTTCCGTGAAACAGAAGTGCCGCGCTCCTCCTCCCCGGTTCAATTGACCACACTTCTAAAATATTAGCAGCACACAATGTGTTAAATGATCGCAATTAAAGTCTGGTTCACTCCTATTTGATCACAAACGTCTCATAATAAAAGGTCGCTTACCCCCGCCGCCCCCATGATTTGAAGCTTCCTGAGAGGGGGTCTCTGTTGAGGCTCTCTCAGCTGCTGCTTTTAGCCCCTTTGTGGGGTACAATCCTTTCCCAGGATGCTGGAGTCAGGTTTGTGCTCTGGAACCAGCTAAGAGTTTTCCATTTCCTGTGTGAAACTCGGGGTGGTAAGCACACACACGTGACCACCGTGACACCATTAGCTCTGCCTGGGGTGCCGGAGGGTACCAAGGGGTCTCTTCTGGGCTTCTATTGCTGCCCCGGCCCTGAGGTGGTGCCTGAAATCCCTGCCAACACCATTCCCGTTCCTGGGAGCCTCCTTGGGCAAAGCTGGGTCTGGGGTGGGTGAGTGGGCAGCTTCCTGAGGCGCCAACCCCACAGGGAGGCCAGCATGGGAGTGGGAACACCATGTCTGCTGTGGCAGCTCACAGGGCAGTGCTGCCTGGGAATGAAATGTATATTTTTATGGGAAAATGTTAATAATTATTTTGGCTGCCCAAAATATCTATTCTGTTCTCTACGTTTTAAGAATCTTTTTCTTCTTTTTTTAAATTTATTTTTGGGAAGAGGTGGAACCAGCTTCCTGCTGTAGCAGCTGAGAGGCTGCACTGGAGGGCAGCCCTCCCCTCCCCTCCTTTGCCTCCAGCACAGGGGCCTCCTGTGGATCCAGAGAGGTGCAGCTTTGGTTACAAACTAGATTGAATAAATGACTAGAGCTTAGCGGAGACTGTGGTCTGGGCCCCAGCAGGAGTTATGGCTGCTGCGCCGGGCGAGGCAACATGGTAAAGCTTGATGTGCGCAAAAATAGCAAAGACCTGAAACCAACCCAAATGCCCATTGATGATAGACTGGACTGGGAAAATGTGGCACATATACACCATGGAATATTATGCAGCAATAAAAAATGATGAGCGTGTGTCCTTTGTAAGGACATGGATGAATCTGGAGAACATCACTCTCAGCAAACTGACACAAGAACAGAAAAGGAAATACCACATATTCTCACTCATAGGCGGGTGATGAACAATGAGAACACATGGACACAGGGAGGGGGTACTACACACTGGGGTCTATTGGGGGGAAGGGGGGAGGGACAGTGGGGGGGGAGCTGGGGAGGGATAGCCTGGGGAGAAATGCCAAGTGTGGGTGAAGGGGAGGAAGGCAGCAAAGCACACTGCCATGTGTGTACCTATGCAACTATCTTGCACGTTCTGCACATGTACCCCAAAACCTAAAATGCAATAAAAAATAAAATAAAATAAAAAACTGGGATTCCCCAGCACCAGGAGAAAGAAACTGTTTTAGGTGGGTCATGGTTTGCTACTGGTGCTCGAAGTCGCTTCCTCCTCCCCTTTAAAAATACGTTATTTTGATGTAAGTCAGTTTTATAGGTAAGTTGTAAGACTATCATACACGACTCTCTGACACTCTCCACCCGATTCTCCAAATGTTAGCATTTTAGGCTTGACTCTCACCTGCAAAATCTCTCTCTAGATTTATATTTACACTTATATTTGTATTTTTATTCCAAACCGTTTGAGATAAACTGATGACACGATTTTCCTCCAGTCCTAAATACTTTGGTGTCCCTTTCCTAAAACAAAGCCATTCTCCTACATAACCACAGTACCGTTATGAAAATCAAAAGTTAACACTGATATGGTGCTAACATCTAATCAATAGAACTTACACAGTTCGCCTACTTCTCCCAAGAACATTTCTATCACAAAACAAACACCCATGCCACGCCCTGCATCCTGGTGTCGTGTCTCTCTAGCCCCCTTCAATTTAGAATACCTCTCAGGCTTTCTCGATCTTTCTGATACTGACGGTTTTAGAATGGGGTGTCACTTTGATTGACAGTTTTAGAGTAGAGGCAACTCACTTTGACATTTTTAGAGGAGGGGGTGAGTTATTGTGATTGACAGTTTTAGAGGAGGGAAGAGTCACTTTTGATTGACAGTTTTAGAGGAGAGAAGAGTCACTCTGATTGACAGTTTTACAGGAGTGGTGACTCTGACAGTTTTAGAGTGGGGGTGGGTCACTCAAACAGTTTTAGAGGAGGGGTTAGCCATTCTGATTGACAGTTTTAGAGGAGGGTTAGTCACTGACTGACAGTTTTGGAGGAGGGGTGAGTCACTCTGACAGTTTTAGAGGAGCAGTGAGTCACTCTGATTGACACTTTTAGAGGAGCAATGAGTCACTCTGATTGACACTTTTAGAGGAGGGGCAAGTCACTCTGACACTTTTAGAGGAGGGGTGAGTCACTCTGACAGTTTTAGAGGAGTGAGTCACTCTAATTGACACTTTTAGAGGAAGGGTGAGTCACTTTGATTGACAGTTTTAGAGGAGGGGTGAGTCACTTTGATTGACACTTTTAGAGGAAGGGTGAGTCACTTTGATTGACAGTTTTAGAGGAGGGGTGAGTCCCTATGATTGACAGTTTTAGAGGAGGGGTGAGTCCCTATGATTGAGTTTTAGAGGAGGGGTGAGTCACTCTGATTGACACTTTAGAGAAGGGTGAGTCCCTCTGATTGACAGTTTTAGAGGAGGGGTGGGTCACTCTGACAGTTTTAGAGGAAGGGTGAGTCACTTTGATTGACAGTTTTAGAGGAGGGGTGAGTCCCTCTGATTGACAGTTTTAGAGGAGGGGTGAGTCCCTATGATTGACAGTTTTAGAGGAGGGGTGAGTCACTTTGATTGACACTTTTAGAGGAGGGGTGAGTCACTTTGATTGAGAGTTTTAGAGGAGGGGTGAGTCCCTATGATTGACAGTTTTAGAGGAGGGGTGAGTCCCTATGATTGAGTTTTAGAGGAGGGGTGAGTCACTCTGATTGACACTTTAGAGAAGGGGTGAGTCCCTCTGATTGACAGTTTTAGAGGAGGGGTGAGTCCCTATGATTGACAGTTTTAGAGGAGGGGTGAGTCCCTCTGATTGACAGTTTTAGAGGAAGGGTGAGTCACTCTGATTGACACTTTAGAGAAGGGGTGAGTCCCTCTGATTGACAGTTTTAGAGGAGGGGTGGGTCACTCTGACACTTTTAGAGGAGGGGTGAGTCCCTCTGACAGTTTTAGAGGAAGGGTGAGTCACTCTGATTGACACTTTTAGAGGAGGGGGTGAGTCCCTGTGATTGACAGTGTTAGAGGAGCAGTGAGTCACTCTGATTGACAGTTTTAGAGGAAGGGTGAGTGACTCTGATTGACAGTTTTAGAGGAGGGGTGAGTCCCTATGATTGACAGTTTTAGAGGAGGGGTGAGTCACTGATTGACACTTTTAGAGGAGGGGTGTCACTCTGACTGACAGTTTTAGAGGAGGGGTGGGTCACTTTGCACCATGCCCCTTGGCTGGTTGACCGAGGCTGCCTCATGAATAGATGTGGGTTTTGTATGTCGTCCAGAACACCAGGGCCAGACCATCATCTTCTGTCTTCTTCATGCATCAGCTCGTGGGCACACGTGCTGATCCGTCCTCCCGCTGGTGACATTTGCTGGCGTCCCTTGTTAAGGCTGCCTGCCTGTTTTCTGCACTGTGCATGCTGCTTTTTTTCTGATCACATCTTGTGGTGTGAGCTACACTGTGGTTCCCCAGGATTTCGGCTGCTCATTTTAGCACGACTTGATTATTCCCATCTGAATCAACTAGTATTAAGAATTTATTTGACTTTAACATAGAGAATATCCAATGTGAGAGGATTTAAGTAATAATGGCTATAGATGTCAAGCGTGGGCAACTTACCTTCCATTCCCCTTCAACTAAGCCATGGGAGCAGAGAGAGGGAAAGAAAATCTGGGCCAAGTCAACTCGCACATCAGCTCACCTCGATAGTGTTTATACATTTGACTGGAAGTCACTGGCTTGCGGACTTTTTTTCCCAGTATAGTGGAACACTCCACTTTGATTTTTACTTAAAAAAAAAAAAATCTGGTGTTTGTCGTTTCCGCTCTGACCTGATCTTTGCTCTGACGTGGGGACTCTTCACTTGACAGTGATGAACCAAGCATCAGGTCTCTGACCTATTGCTTCCCAGAGCCCACAGGGCCGTCTCACTTCCTCCCAAAGCTTTCAGTTCCTGGGTTCCTCATCCTCCCTGCAGACCTGGGTCTCCATCTGCCATGATTTCCCGTCAGTCGGAAGAGCTCCACGGCATTTTGTGCAGTGCAGATCTAACACAGAAGATTCTCTCGGGATGGACTGGCACGAATGCAGGTTTCTTTGACCCTATACTGAACATGTTTTTGCCGGAGATAGAACTCTGGGCTAACTTTTTTTTTTCCCCTTGCAGAACTTGAAAGAGTTGTCCAATTGTTTCCTGGCTTCTGCTGTTTCTGGTGAAGAATGAAATCAGTCTTTGTGCATATCATTGTTCCTGGGAATGTAATGTGCCTCCTCCAGGCTGTTAAGATTTTCTATCTTTGATACTTTAGCACTTTGACGACAAATGTGCTTATGTTAATCTTCTTTGCACTTACTCTGCTTGGGGTTCTCTGAGCTTCTTGTTTTCGCCGGGCTGAGGGCGGGTGGGGGTGCTGGTTTTGAACATTAATTCTTCTTTTTTGTGTCCCACCTTTCTATGCTCGTCTTCTGGAGCTGTCATGCAGGTCGAACCACTTGACTTTGTCCTGGAGGCCACTTTGGCTCTTTTTTGTGACATTTTTCTCTGTCCTCCAGATGCAATAATTTCTATGGATCTGCCCCAAGTTTGCCAAGTCTTTCTTCTTCAGTCTCTGATCTGCTGTAAAGTCCACCCAGTGAGTTTCCCGTCTTATAGGCTCTCCTTTCTAAAATCTCCAGGTAGCACTTCTGCACAGCCTCCGTCTTTCTGCAGTGGTTCCCACGTGTCCACTCTTCTGTGTCTTTTCCTTTAAGTTCCTGCACAAATCTGGAATCACTGTGAAGTCCTCGTCTGGTTTATTTCAGTGTCTGTATCATTGGGGTTTTCTTTTTTCTTCTTTACAGGTCCTGATTTCCTGCTTCTTCATGTGTTTAGCAATTCTGGATACATCCTGAACACTCTGTTGGGTACAGCACAGGAACCTAGCGATGGTCCACCCCTTGCTTTTAAAATTGGAACTCCCTGAGAGCCGTCAGCATCTGTGTTGTTCCCTTGGGGGGCCTGGCCATCCTTACGGGCCCAGCAACACCGTTTTGTCCCGTGTGCTTTGCAATCCAAAAGTGAATCAATTGTAGGTGTGTTACTACAGCAAATGCAACGCATTCTCCCCACTTTAACTCCTTGCCACAGTTCTCTGGTACAAAGATGCTTGATTTTTTTCTCACTGAGTTTCACTGATGCTACTATGTGAAAGTCTGAATTGATTTTGCCTCAACTAGTCAGAAAAGACTGAGACTGAGTGAGCCGAAGCCCTCTGCTTTCTCGAGGTGATGAGATGCTGTAGATCATGGGCTCTGTTCCCCTGTCACGTTCACCCGACTTCCCAAACCAGACTCTCCTGGACTCCTTCCTCCCCTTCTTCCTGTGTCCAATCAGTCACCCTGCCAGACTCCCTGAGCATCCTCCCTACAGCTCTCAGGCCACCCACCTGCTTCTCTTCCATGGAGGCACATCTGTGTCCTGGATTCCCACCACCCCTCACTGGTCTCCCGAGCGCCAGTCCATCTTACTGCTAGTATCTCCTCCACTTGGAAGCTGGGCTGGGGTCTACAGCACAGGTCTGGACACATGTACAACCCACAGGTCTGGACACATGTGAAAAGCTCTTCAAAGGCTCCTCATGCCCTTTGGAGAATTTCCAAGTGTGCAGGGAGTGTATGAGGCCATCCTGCCATTTCACACCTCTCCCTGCCTTCCCGCCATGCCCAGTCATGGGAATTTTCATAAACATAACCTCTTTCTTGTCTGTAAAAAGTGTTTTTTTCTCTTGTGGAATGTCTTTCTGCCTGCCCCTCTCACTTGCATGCCAGGCCCCTTCCCTAGGGCAGTTTCTCTTCATCTCCCAGACTCAGCCTGGGCCGCCTTCTCTGGGAAGCCCTGTCGACTCCCGAACTCCGTGGCGCTGACAATATCTTTATGCTCCTTCCACACCCGGGCACCTGGAACTTGCGGTAGGCATGGCTGTCGTGGGTCCTTAGCCCGAGTGACCACCGGACTTGCAGCTAGCCCACGTAGGTGAGAGTGGCCAGTGAACCTGCAGCCGGCACACACAGGTGAGTCAAGTTCAAAACTGGGGGCTGGACAGCCTAGAAAAACAGCTTTTGCTTATTTACCCAAAGTGAGCAGTGCTGAGGAAAGGAAGAGGAAGGTTCTGAAGGTGGATGCAGGATTTCTTTCTACTGAGCACATGGGGACCGGGGCAATTCACGGAGAAATGAAAGGCGCGAGAGTAGTCATGCCCTTGATTTTTGGAGCAGATGGTTTCGGCTACTACGAACCCTCTATAGTCAGTACAGAGAAGACACTCAGAAAGCGCCGGATGAGAGAATAAAGCTGCCTGCGCTGCGGCTTCTCATCCCTCACAATAGCGCTCCCGAGTGTGGCCGCTCCACCTTTCACATCCAGGAGAACCCGCTAAAAAAGCCAGGCAGGGGCTCTCAGTCCAAAGGTTCTGCTCTGGACTCTCGCCAGCTGCCGAGAGCAGGCGCGGCGTCTCTGAGTTCTGGCCTGAGCTGGGGCCTGGAAAGACCAACTGCCTAGTCGGCCTACAGAGCTAGGAAAAGATGAATGGATTCATGTTCACAAGGACGCCACAGAGTCTGTCTGAACAGTCCCGCGCACCTGAAACCTGCTCGTCACCCATCCCCTTGTGCCTGGCGACGTGAGCCCTGTGAGTCAGAAGCGCCATATGCAGCCCTGTGATGGGAAACTTCACAGCTGTGTGACATGCCCCCCCGTCTCTCTCTTGCTTTATTTGCCTTTGACAATGTCAAGCTGGAAATTAGAGGCAGTGTGGCACGTGGAGCCACTCGGATCTGAAGCGGAGCGCGTGGTGGGGCCATCTAAACATGGTTTTCTGCACCGTGTGACCCCCAGCTGTTCAGAGCTAAGAGCCGCCCAGTGAAGGCGCAATGCTGCGGTCAGAGGAGGTCACCTCAGCGTGGGCCCCCCGCGTGGGGCTGGCAAACACACGCATAGATTACACTTCACGAAAGGTTTCCTTTGCCTTGAATAGTTGGCTGTTTCAGAAAAGCCACAGCAGCCACTGGGTGGAAATTGCTTCTGAACTGCAGTGGAGATCCAGGGAGACACAGTACGGGAGCCTGAGTGAGGGGGCGGCTACCCGTGCCGGCGGCATCATCCCTGCCGCTTCTCAGAGGCAGCTGCTTCTGCCCGGGGGATCCCGCCCAGAGGTTCTCGAGCTGCTGCTCGGCAGGAACACAGGAGACGGCTGATGTGAGGGGCACGTGCTGTGACAGGCCCGCAGGCCCAGCCACGCCGCAGGCAGACCGCTGCCCGCCCTCTGCAGACGGAAAGGAGAGGCCCGGGAGGCTGCCCGTCTGCTCGAGGCCACACAGAAAACACAAAGGCAGGACGTGACCCGGCCTGCTTTGCAGCGAAAACCTCAGCTGTTACCATTAGATGTACCACATCAACAAATTAAATGTGAAGTGCTTAAGTTGTGTCAAACTCATGAGATTTGGGGAAACTCTTTTCCAAAAATTGTCTTTAATATCAAAGACACATTATCCTAGTACACCAGGCATCACTGTTTTTGAATAAAAAGAACCACCTTCTGGGGTGTCGGCACTTATGCAGGACGATCTGACCCTGACGGTAGAAGGCAGTGTTTTAAACCTGCCGAGTGGCCCACAGGAAACCCAGATGCTCGCATCGGTGCTGAAGGAAGGACGGAGGCTCTTTGGGAGCATCGGAGCAAACGTTTTCTTGTCTGTGATCCATGCAGGGGATGAGTCCCTGCAGTGCCCCGTGTCAGCTCACACCAAAAGCCTGAATTACAACAAGACAGAAAGAAAGGACACAGGTTCCCCATCTCACTAGGAAGGTTTCCAGCACTCGGTGGCCACAGGGGCTGCTGGCTGTCGTGCTGTACAGCACCTATCTGGGCCCTCCTGTTGCCACAGAAAGTGCTGGAACAGAGCTGCCTTGGAACAGAGCTGCCCTGGAGACCAGTCCCCCGGCTGGGCTCTGCACGGAGCAGGGTCAGTGTGTGGCCAGCTGCTGCCAAGGTCACCCTCCGAGGCCTCTGCCCCTCTTTACCACCTGATCTCCATGCTCAAGCCTTGCTGTGCAGCCAGGCTGAGATCCACCTCCTCACAGGATACAATGCTCTCTGCAGGGCAGGGCAGGCTGATGGGGAGGACGACGCTTGGCGTCTCTTCCCCTCCTGAGTCTCTGCCCTCGCCTGGCCTCAGCTGTCACCGACAGAGTGGGCACCCTCCTCCCAGGGAGTATCTTGTATCTTGTCCGGGGACACTTGAAGATGGGAGGCCAGGTGACCATGTGTGACGATGGACAGAATGACAGACATGTCCCCAGGTACAGGAGGTGGGGTTTCCTCACAGTGCTGCTGAAAGGTGGGGTGGTCCAGGCATGCCATGCAGCATCTCTGGGAGACATGAGTGTGTGTGTTGAGGCTGGCTCTAGCGGTGCCCAGGAAAACCGGCCAGACCCACCCCCACCCCGTGCATGGGACCAGACTTGGAGCAGTGCTGCCCGCACCTGCCTCCTGCCAAGTCCGTCCCCAGCACATCAGGGAGCCTTAACATCCGCTGTTGACAGGTCGTTTTTTCTAATTCTTCCTTCTGACTACACGGTCCTCAGAAGCCATCTTCCTGAGCAGTGTTCCCTGCCGAGGCCTGTTATCTTCCCAACAGAACAGCGGCTCCGGGCAGGTGCAGGGCCTGGCTTCTCTGTCCCCTTCACTCATGTCAGCTGGCACTTCCGTTTCCGCACAGACCCTGCAAACATGACCCATCGCGCTCTTCTCCCTACCGAATATTGAGACTGCAGAGGCTGCGAACCCGCACAGGACTGTTTTCTAACGAGGAATGCGCTTCCCTAAGAGCGTGGCGGAGGGCGGCGGCGGTGGTCAGGACGCTGTATCTAGAAGCCCGACAGACCCAAGCACAGCAGACCCTCCAGAGAGGCTCGACCTCACATTTTAACAAGTTATGGCTAAAGCTTTAGATACTTAAACTTTTCCAGGCAAATATTCCCTTAGACCCTGACACTCGTCCCTCCGTTGCACACATACATTTTGAGTTCAAGCACATAAGATGCTTTCCTAGGCACTCAGAAATTTGGAGGAAAAGCAAAGACCCCTAAGGGAACTGCAGTAAACGCTAGTGCCGTCTCCGCGTCAGGATGGCTAAGGCGGCAGCGGGACCCGGCCTGCACCGGTCAGTTTGTGCCGCAGGAGTTTCCCTGGTGACCTGCTTGGTGGCCAGTGCCTCTCACCACACAAAGCATGGCTGAGGTCTGGCCTCCTGGCCCCGACGTGCCATAAACACCTTGAGAGCTACCTGGACATGACCCAGGCTGGGGACCCCAGCCCCCGGTGCAGTGCCTGAAGCACAAAGATGCTCCCAAGTGCTCACACGTGGACGGGCCTCTGGTGGTTGGGTCAGCGGTCCTACAGAAGTGGGCAGAGGGCCAGCTGCTATGGGGGACACTGGCCCAGCTCTCTCAATGGCCAGAGCCTCTGTGCTCTTGGAGGCACACTGCAGGAGGTGGTGCCCAGCGGCATCCGGGAGCAGGCTGGCATTGGTGGTACTCAGGAGGGGAGCACGTGGAAGGCTGAGTTTCAGGGCCATGTTACGCTCTTGGTGGAGGGGAGTTAAGCTTTGAGAAACTTTGTTCCTTCATCTGTCAATTCAAAGGTTGGATGAGACGATTTCACAGAGTGGAAGAAATAGTCTTGCCCACATCTGGGTGAATTCACAAGCAGCCGTCCTTCACAAAACCATGCCAGCTATGTCTGGGTCACCCACCAGAGGCTGAGTGACATGGTGTCCAAAGCCATGAAATGGCATTCTGTGCAGACCCCTCAGTTCTGGTCAGTGCTCCCCCGTGTAGCAATTAGAGAGTCTGAGGGAGAAGCACATTTCCCCAAGGTCCCCACGAACCCAATGAATGAACTTGACACAGTGGAGTCCTCAGCTTACCCTCCACATGCGGGGTCCTTCACATTCACTTGCACACCCGCAAGTATCTATTCACGAGCTCCAGACCCACCTCCTCCACGCTCACCTGCACATCTGCAAGTATCTATTCACGAGCTCCAGACCCACCTCCTCCACCCTCACCTGCACATCCACAAGTATCTATTCACCAGCTCCAGACCCACCTCCTCCACGCTCACCTGTACATCCACAAGTATCTATTCACGAGCTCCAGACCCACCTCCTCCACGCTCACCTGTACATCCACAAGTATCTATTCACCAGCTCCAGATCCACCTCCTCCACGCTCACCTGTACATCCACAAGTATCTATTCACCAGCTCCAGATCCACCTCCTCCACGCTCACCTGTACATCCGCAAGTATCTATTCACAAACTCCAGACCTACCTCCTCCACGCTCACCTGTACATCCACAAGTATCTATTCACCAGCTCCAGACCCACCTCCTCCACGCTCACCTGTACACCGGCAAGTATCTATTCACGAGCTCCAGACCCACCTCCTCCACGCTCACCTGTACATCCACAAGTATCTATTCACCAGCTCCAGACCCACCTCCTCCACGCTCACCTGTACATCCACAAGTATCTATTCACCAGCTCCAGACCCACCTCCTACACGCTCACCTGTACATCCACAAGTATCTATTCACGAGCTCCAGACCCACCTCCTCCACGCTCACCTGTACATCCACAAGTATCTATTCACCAGCTCCAGATCCACCTCCTCCACGCTCACCTGTACATCCACAAGTATCTATTCACCAGCTCCAGATCCACCTCCTCCACGCTCACCTGTACATCCGCAAGTATCTATTCACAAACTCCAGACCTACCTCCTCCACGCTCACCTGTACATCCACAAGTATCTATTCACCAGCTCCAGACCCACCTCCTCCACGCTCACCTGTACACCGGCAAGTATCTATTCACGAGCTCCAGACCCACCTCCTCCACGCTCACCTGTACATCCACAAGTATCTATTCACCAGCTCCAGACCCACCTCCTCCACGCTCACCTGTACATCCACAAGTATCTATTCACCAGCTCCAGACCCACCTCCTACACGCTCACCTGTACATCCACAAGTATCTATTCACGAGCTCCAGACCCACCTCCTCCACGCTCACCTGTACATCCACAAGTATCTATTCACCAGCTCCAGATCCACCTCCTCCACGCTCACCTGTACATCCACAAGTATCTATTCACCAGCTCCAGACCCACCTCCTCCATGCTCACCTGTACATCCACAAGTATCTATTGACCAGCTCCAGACCCACCTCCTCCACGCTCACCTGTACACCTGCAAGTATCTATTCACCAGCTCCAGACCCACCTCCTCCACGCTCACCTGTACATCCACAAGTATCTATTCACGAGCTCCAGACCCACCTCCTACACGCTCACCTGTACATCCACAAGTATCTATTCACGAGCTCCAGACCCACCTCCTCCACGCTCACCTGTACATCCACAAGTATCTATTCACCAGCTCCAGATCCACCTCCTCCACGCTCACCTGCACATCCACAAGTATCTATTCACCAGCTCCAGACCCACCTCCTCCACGCTCACCTGCACATCCACAAGTATCTATTCACCAGCTCCAGACCCACCTCCTCCACGCTCACCTGTACATCCACAAGTATCTATTCACCAGCTCCAGACCCACCTCCTCCACGCTCACCTGCACATCCACAAGTATCTATTCACCAGCTCCACACCCACCTCCTCCACGCTCACCTGTACATCCACAAGTATCTATTCACGAGCTCCAGACCCACCTCCTCCACGCTCACCTGTACATCCACAAGTATCTATTCACCAGCTCCAGACCCACCTCCTCCACGCTCACCTGTACACCCACAAGTATCTATTCACCAGCTCCAGATCCACCTCCTCCACGCTCACCTGTACATCCACAAGTATCTATTCACCAGCTCCAGATCCACCTCCTCCACGCTCACCTATACATCTGCAAGTATCTATTCACAAACTCCAGACCTACCTCCTCCACGCTCACCTGTACATCCACAAGTATCTATTCACCAGCTCCAGACCCACCTCCTCCACGCTCACCTGTACACCGGCAAGTATCTATTCACGAGCTCCAGACCCACCTCCTCCACGCTCACCTGTACATCCACAAGTATCTATTCACCAGCTCCAGACCCACCTCCTCCACGCTCACCTGTACATCCACAAGTATCTATTCACCAGCTCCAGACCCACCTCCTACACGCTCACCTGTACATCCACAAGTATCTATTCACGAGCTCCAGACCCACCTCCTCCACGCTCACCTGTACATCCACAAGTATCTATTCACCAGCTCCAGATCCACCTCCTCCACGCTCACCTGTACATCCACAAGTATCTATTCACCAGCTCCAGACCCACCTCCTCCATGCTCACCTGTACATCCACAAGTATCTATTGACCAGCTCCAGACCCACCTCCTCCACGCTCACCTGTACATCCACAAGTATCTATTCACCAGCTCCAGACCCACCTCCTCCACGCTCACCTGTACACCCACAAGTATCTATTCACCAGCTCCAGATCCACCTCCTCCACGCTCACCTGTACATCCACAAGTATCTATTCACGAACTCCAGACCTACCTCCTCCACGCTCACCTGCACATCCACAAGTATCTATTCACCAGCTCCAGATCCACCTCCTCCACGCTCACCTGTACACCCACAAGTATCTATTCACCAGCTCCAGACCCACCTCCTCCACGCTCACCTGCACATCCACAAGTATCTATTCACCAGCTCCAGACCCACCTCCTCCACGCTCACCTGCACATCCACAAGTATCTATTCACCAGCTCCAGACCCACCTCCTACACGCTCACCTGTACATCCACAAGTATCTATTCACCAGCTCCAGATCCACCTCCTCCACGCTCACCTGTACATCCACAAGTATCTATTCACCAGCTCCAGACCCACCTCCTCCACGCTCACCTGTACACCCGCAAGTATCTATTCACCAGCTCCAGATCCCAGCTTCTCTGCACTTACCTGTACATCCACAAGTATCTAAAAACACAGTGTGTCCCCTCCCAGCCTCTCACTGTCCTTCCCCAGATCACATCCCCAGAACCCCGTGCTCATGGGGAGCTGCCCCCCCCCAGGAAGGAGGCTTTGGTTATCGATCATCCTCCCACCATTTCTGATGACAGGTGGTAGCAGGGGCTCAATCTCGTCCTTCCTTCTCATTCCCATCAGTGTCACCCAGGCCACCTCTTATCCCCGTGGCCTGCATCACTGTGACCTAACTGGGCCCTGGATCTCCACCCTTCACTCCCAAAGTCAAACACACCATCCCCCAACCCCGGCATTTCCACGCACTCACTCAGTGAGGACTGGCAAGCGACGGGCTCTGTGGTGGGCAGTGGGCGTGCACAGTAGGAGGACCAGGCCTGGGGCTCCTCACCAGCTTCCTCAGACTTAAGAGTGACTGAAGGCTCCAGGAAGCCTTTGCATCGGTAGCTGTGGCTATCAGTATTCACTGCACCAAAATTAAATGGAGAAGTTTCCAAGACCCAAGAACACAGAGCACCCAGTCTACCAGCCTCAGAGTGGCGTCCTCACACATCCCAGCCCGGGAAGAGGGTAAACAGGCAGAGAATGCTGGGGCGCTGCTAGGAAAATGTCGGACTCCCCAGAGGGTCTCAGGGACCTCCCGTGCTCCAGATGGTACTTTCTGAATAGCTGACTTAGACAAAGGCTCCACCTTTAAATTCAGTAACAGCCAACACAATCACTTACTGCCACTGAAATCTAACAATGCCTCTAGTCCACAGGAAGCTTCTGCTGGCTCAGCATGGCACCAGCTTCAGCCCTACCTCCTCCGCATCTCTGCTCCTGGACCTGCTGGTTCCGAGGAGGCCCTGGACGCCAAGACCCCCACGCTGGATGCCAAGACCCCCACGCTGGATGCCAAGACACCCCCTTGACATGGAGGCCCCCCATACTGAGGCCTCCCCAAAATGCTGAAGCCCCCTCCCCAGACACCAGAGAAGGCCCTCCAGGACAGTGAGGTCCCCCCAAAATGCCAAAGCCCCTAGAGGCCAAACGCCTCTCTGCCAACACCCAGGCCCCTCCAGAACAGCGAGCCCCTACCTCCTCCACCGAGGAAGCGCCACTCCCACGGAAGGCTGGCTCAGCCTCCCTGGGCCAAGCTTCTGCCTCCTCCTAGGCAGATGGGAGTTCACTGAGGCCGCAGGTGCCTGAGGGCCAACTTGATCGGACACAGTCCCCTTTCCGTGATTTTGTGTCTGCTTTGACTCCCTCTTATTTTATCACAGTTCACCTTTTTATGAGTTTCTAACTAAATCCATCCGGACTATACTGTTCTTCCTCTGCCATTTTTCTCCACATTGTAAGGGTTTTACACCAGTGTTTCTAAGGGGACATTGGGTTCATTTCCAGTAAGTATTAAAAGCTGCTCTCACTTGTCCCTGATGCTGCCAGTTACAGACTCTGTGACCCCAGGACAGTCTCCAGACGCCCGGCCGTCGTGCTACAAACACCTTCCCAGGGAAGGAAGGTGGAACTCTCTTTCCTTGCCACAGAAAATGATTCTAACGGTGTTTGACAAAGACTGAGCATGGTGCGACGCGAACGCCGGCCCGCCGCCGGGGTCACGTCCAGCTTAACCAGCACATGGCCCAGCAGAACCCACCACCCAAGGGGGTGCGGCACCCACTCCCACCATTGGCTGAAACTTAGATTCACTACAGTGCAGGATAGAGTGATTCATTTGAATTATAGTGTTAAGTAACATAAATACGTGTTTATCGAGAGAAACCTAAGTTTGTGAGAAAAGGATCTATTGGCAAATTCTCTTTGTTAAAAAGTCTAATGGAAAAAGCTTATTGCAAACATCCACACCGCTGCTAATATAATAATTATTCAAAAGCATAGTACTGAAATCAGAAGCATCCCCAGGCATGTTGATTAGAAATAGTCTTAAAAGGGTCAAAATATGTCCCCAGAGACTGGAACCCAAACAGAGGCCAGAATCCTCTTTGGTGGGTGACTGGTCACCAGGCCAGCGACCACTGTCCAGCGGGTCCTCATGCATGGAAGAGAGCCGCATCCCATCTTCCCCACGGCAAGGTGCTGTTGGCACAGGCAGCCCCACCTGCCCCAGCTCACCAGCTGGGAGGCAGTGTGTTTCTCGGGGGGCAGGCACTGGCGTCTACAATACAGACCATGTAGTGTGCAGTCCACGGCCTGCACACTGTCTATACCATGCAGTCTACACTCCTGCATAGTGTTTATACAGTGAACAGAGACTCTGAAAGAAACACTGTGCCGAGCAGATCCCGTCTGGCTCCCAGCGCCGTGACCCCACCACGATCCGAATGGCTCCCAGCGCCGTGACCCCACCACAATCTGTCCAGCTCCCAGCGCCATGACCCTACCACAATCCGAATGGCTCCCAGCGCTGTGACCCCACCACAATCCGAATGGCTCCCAGCGCCGTGACCCCACCACAATCTGTCCAGCTCCCAGCGCCATGACCCTACCACAATCCGAATGGCTCCCAGCGCTGTGACCCCACCACGATCCCATCTGGCTCCCAGCGCCATGACCCCACCACGATCCCGTCCGGCTCCCAGCGCCGTGACCCCACCACAATCCTGTCTGGCTCCCAGCACCGTGACCCCACCACGATCTCGTCCAGCTCCCAGCGCTGTGACCCCACCACGATCCGAATGGCTCCCAGCGCTGTGACCCCACCACAATCTGTCCAGCTCCCAGCGCCATGACCCTACCACGATCCGAATGGCTCCCAGCGCTGTGACCCCACCACGATCCCATCTGGCTCCCAGCGCCATGACCCCGCCACGATCCCGTCCAGCTCCCAGTGCCATGACCCCACCACAATCTGTCCAGCTCCCAGCACCATGACCCCACCACGATCCGAATGGCTCCCAGCGCCGTGACCCCACCACGATCCCGTCCGGCTCCCAGCGCCATGACCCCACCACAATCCTGTCTGGCTCCCAGCACCGTGACCCCACCACGATCTCGTCCAGCTCCCAGCGCCGTGACCCCACCACGATCCTGTCCAGCTCCCAGCACCATGACCCCACCACGATCCCATCTGGCTCCCAGCGCCGTGACCCCACCACAATCTGTCCAGCTCCCAGCGCCATGACCCCACCATGATCCCATCCAACTCCCAATGCCATGACACCACCACGATCCCGTCTGGCTCCCAGCGCTGTGACCCCACCATGATCCCGTCCAACTCCCAATGCCATGACCCCACCACGATCCCGTCCGGCTCCCAGCGCCATGACCCCACCACAATCTGTCCAGCTCCCCGCGCCATGACCCCACCATGATCCCATCCAACTCCCAATGCCATGACCCCACCACGATCCCGTCCGGCTCCCAGCGCCGTGACCCCACCACAATCTGTCCAGCTCCCAGCGCCATGACCCTACCACGATCTGAATGGCTCCCAGCGCCGTGACCCCACAACGATCTGTCTGGCTCCCAGTACCGTGACCCCACCACAATCTGTCCAGCTCCCAGCGCCGTGACCCCACCATGATCCCGTCCAGCTCCCAGCACCATGACCCCACAACGATCCGTCTGGCTCCCAGCGCCGTGACCCCACCACAATCTGTCCAGCTCCCAGTGCCGTGACCCCACCACGATCCGTCTGGCTCCCAGCACGATGACCCCACCACGATCCCGTCCAGCACCCAGCGCCGTGGCCCCACCACAATCCTGTCCGGCTCCCAGCACTGTGGCCCCACCACAATCCATCTGGCTCCCAGTGCTGTGACCCCACCACAATGTCTCACCTGCTTCAGCCTGCACACTCTGCCTCTCTACCCATTTTCCTGCTCTCATGAGTCAGGCTGCGGACCCCCCGCCCCGTACAGGCTGGAGATGTGTTTGGTGTGGGAGGAACACAGTGAGAGGTAGAGATGGAGCAGGGATCCCAGAGGAGGCCCCAGAGCTCAGTTTTCAGAGCTGACTCCTCCCTCCCTAGTCACCTCCTTCCAGAGTGGCCTCATGCTCCCTCCTGGTTTCAACCCCCACATTCGCAGCAGCCACATCCCCACCTGCTCTGGGTTTCTTCCAGACTCACAGCCTCCACTGCTGGCCACTCCCAGCCAGCCCCCATGGGCATCCAGGCCCAGCATGTCCCAAGAACCCCCTGCCTCTGAAGGCCCCTCCATCCTATTGCTCCTCCTCCACCCTGGCATCTGACAAACCAACTTTTCTTTCCTCGTGGGTGTTTCTGTAACACATTCACTCTTCTCCACCTCTGTGACCTGCCCCTGAGCCTGCCGTTCCCAACTCAGGCAATGTGGCCTCCCCACCTCTCCAAAGCCTCCTCCTAAAGAGCAAGTCCGGCCTTGCCGCTTCCTGGCTTCAGCTGTCCCATCAGACGATGGGACACCAACAGCTGGAACATTCTCAGGAGCCAAACTGGGTGCCCTTCCCCTTCCTTGGCATCCCTACCCCCCTTGCTGGGCCCAGCTCAGGTTCCGGAAGGTTCTGCCTTTCTGTTCAGCTGTCCCGCCTCTTAGTTCTGAGTGTGTGAACCTTGTAGTTACAGATTCCTAATCTGGGCCTTGAAGACTCAGGCAAACTTAGGAGCTCCTGGCTTCAAACTTCTTTCCTGCTTTGCTGCTCATCTTGAGATGACAGAAGCAGCTGATGGTGAGGCAGGAGGATGGGCTCTGCAGCGGGGAAACAACCATGCTTTTCCAGCCTTATGAAACAACCAAAGCAGCCATCTGAAGCCACTTCAAGCTGGCCCATGCCTCATGGGAGTTCTGTAGCTCTTTCTGTGTTTGACAAGACACTAAAAAAAAAAAAAAAAAGTAAACTCCAGCTGTCCTTAGGGATAAGAGTTCTTCAATCCAGGAAACTCAGCAGGAAAAATACTACGTATGCACTGAATGAAATCACTGAGGCCAAGAATAATTTGTTCACACCATTTCATGCGTGCCTATTTTTGTCCCAAAATAAAGACTCTGCATGTCCCATGTTGATGCATCTGGACACCACCGAGGGGCTTTTAGTTGTCAGCACACAGTCCAGAAGGGAAGGCCCACAGCAGCTCCCGAGGGCGCATAACCTTGCAGGAACAGGATGGTCCCCACCGGCTGCCTGGGCCATCTGTGTCAGGGTCCTGTGGACTGAGCAGTTTATGACCGTTAGTCCAGAAGCCACAGGGATGGTGTTGCCACCATGGGATTCAACACATTGAAGATTTAAGGCCAAGGTTACTTTTGTTTGTGTTTCCACAAAAATACATCCTGCAATAAGAATGTGGCTACAAGTAATTTATTTGGAGGATGATCCTAGGAGCCAAGTGAGAAAATGGGACAGTGAGCCTGAGAAGGGTAGAAGCCATGAATTGCATGCACACACTGCCAGTGTGGACAGCTGAGGCTGACCTGCATACACATACTATCGGTGTGGACAGCTGAGGCTGACCCACATGCACACACCGCCAGTGTGGACAGCTGAGGCTGACCTGCATGCACATAATGTCAGTGTGGACATCTGGGGCCCAACCCGCATGCACACACCACCAGTGTGGACAGCTAAGGCTGACCCGCATGCACACACTGCTGGTGTGGACAGCTGAGGCTGACCCGCATGCACACACTGCCAGTATGGACAGCTGAGGCTGACCTGCACACACACAATGTCAGTGTGGACATCCGTGGCCCAACCCTTATGCACACACCGCCAGTGTGGACAGCTGAGGCTGATCCGCATGCACACACCGCCAGTGTGGACAGCTGAGGCTGGCCCGCATGCACACACCGCCAGTGTGGACAGCTGAGGCTGGCCCGCATGCACACACCGCCCGTGTGGACAGCTGAGGCTGACCCGCATGCACACAATGCCAGTGTGGACAGCTGAGGCTGACCCGCATGCACACAATGCCAGTGTGGACAGCTGAGGCTGACCCGCATGCACACAATGCCAGTGTGGACAGCTGAGGCTGACCCGCATGCACACAATGCCAGTGTGGACAGCTGAGGATAACCCGCATGCACACAATGCCAGTGTGGACAGCTGAGGCTGACCCGCATGCACACAATGCCAGTGTGGACAGCTGAGGCTGACCCGCATGCACACAATGCCAGTGTGGACATACAGGGCCCAACCCTCATGCACACACTGCCAGTGTGGATGGCTGGGGCTGATCTGCATGCACACAATGCCATGTGGACAGCTGAGGCTGACCCGCATGCACACAATGCCAGTGTGGACATACAGGGCCCAACCCTCATGCACACACTGCCAGTGTGGATGGCTGGGGCTGATCTCCATGCACACAATGCCAGTGTGGACAGCTGAGGCTGACCCACGTGCACACAATGCCAGTGTGGACAGCTGAGGATGACCCGCATGCACACAATGCCAGTGTGGACAGCTGAGGCTGACCCGCATGCACACAATGCCAGTGTGGACAGCTGAGGCTGACTCGCATGCACACAATGCCAGTGTGGACAGCTGAGGCTGACCCGCATGCACACAATGTCAGTGTGGACATACAGGGCCCAACCCTCATGCACACACTGCCAGTGTGGATGTCTGGGGCTGATCTGCATGCACACAATGCCAGTGTGGACAGCTGAGGCTGACCCACATGCACACAATGCCAATGTGGACAGCTGAGGCTGACCCGCATGCACACAATGCCAGTGTGGACAGCTGAGGATGACCTGCGTGCACACAATGCCAGTGTGGACAGCTGAGGCTGACCCGCATGCACACAATGCCAGTGTGGACAGCTGAGGCTGACCCGCATGCACACAATGCCAGTGTGGACAGCTGAGGCTGACCCGCATGCACACAATGCCAGTGTGGACAGCTGAGGATGACCCGCATGCACACAATGCCAGTGTGGACAGCTGAGGCTGACACGCATGCACACAATGCCAGTGTGGACAGCTGAGGCTGACCCGCATGCACACAATGCCAGTGTGGACAGCTGAGGCTGACCCGCATGCACACAATGCCAGTGTGGACAGCTGAGGCTGACACACATGCACACAATGCCAGTGTGGACAGCTGAGGCTGACCCGCATGCACACAATGTCAGTGTGGACATACAGGGCCCAACCCTCATGCACACACTGCCAGTGTGGATGGCTGGGGCTGATCTGCATGCACACACCACCAGCTGGGGCCTGAACCTGCTGCAGACCCTCTGAAAGTTATGTGGGCTATGCCTCAAATAATCTGAGGGGCAAAGAGGCAGGGTTGCCTATACATTACTTATATCCCATCTGGCTCCCAATGCTGTGACCCCACTATGATCCTGTGGGGATGGGGATGCCCAGCCCTTACTCTCTGAAGAACTCCTGAGCAGCCCTAGCCTGCCTTAGGCATGGGCCACTATGCTGCTCAGCTCAGACAGAAAGGGGCAGGTGCTTAAGGCCAGAGCCATCAGCATAGAAGGGAGCTACCCCACAGGACAAGGGATGTGGGCAGGACATGACAAGTTCTGTCAAAGAGGAACTTCTTCCAAATGTGCCAAACACTCCATCAGGTTGAGTGGTGCCATGGAAATGGCAGAGCAGGTGGCTCCAAGGACCTGTCCCTCCACTGAGGTAACCAGTAACCTGACAAAAACAGACAGAAATGACTGTTCTCGGATTCTTAATCTAATTTTTAAAAACCAGTAGCAACCAGGAGATGTGAAACTTAGGGAATGCTAAATTTTGGTTAAAAGGCATTCTGGGGTTTTCGTTTGTCAAAAACATATTATTCCCCATTCCTCAGTTCAACAGCAGCCACAGGATTGGTGGCCAGAGTTCCTGCTAAGATGTGGTGGTACTAGGGGGCACTATGGACCTTGTTCTCAAAAAACTGTAGCTGTGTGTTTTGAGGTGTCTGGTGGTTCCCTGAAAAACCAGTGCAAAGGGGAACCCTGTTTTGGCACCTTTAGGCCAGACTGGCTTTCCAGGAGGAAGCTGCCGAAATCATTCATAGAGTTATACTGATCAAGACTGTCCCAAATTTGATGAAAGACATGAACATACATATCCAAGAAGCTCAACTAACCCCAAGTAGAATTGATTTAAAGAGATCCATACTGACACATTATCATCAAATCATCAAAAACCAAAGACAGAAACTTGAAAGCAGCAAGAGAGAGGCAATTCATCTTGTACAACAGATCATCAATAAGATCAACGACAATTTTCCATCAGGGACCATGGAGGCCTGAAGGCAGTGGGATAATGTATTTAATGTTCTGAAAGAAAAATAGCTGTCAACCAATTATTCTATATCAGGCAAAACTATCCTTTGAAAATGAAGCCAAAATTAAGACATTCCCATAGAAGCAAAAGCTGAAAGAGCTTTGTCACTAGTAGACCAGCTAACTAAGAAATGCCAAAGGAGTCATACAGGCTGAAATGCAAGTCATTGAGGCTGAAATTCTAAACAGCAGCTGGAAGTCATATGAGAAAATGAAGAACTCCAGTAAAAATAACTACATAGTTAAATATAAAAGCCAGTATTGTAGCTCTGGTTTGTATCTCCTCCTTTTGTTTCCTATACTATTTAAAAGACAAATGCATAAAACAATAATTATAAATCTATGTTAATGGCACACAATGTAGGAAGAGATAATTTGTGACATAACATAAAACTGGGAAGGAAGATATTCTCAAGTTTTTGTGTGCTTTTGAAGCTAAGTTGGCATGAATTCAAACTACATTGTGATAAATGTGGAGTGTTAATTGTAATTCCCATGGCAACCACTAAAAAAATAACCAAAAAAATGTGCAGAAAAAGAAAATGAGAAGGGAATCAGAACAGCACACTAAAAATTAAATTTCAAAAAACAAAAAAGGCAATATTTGAGGAACTGAAGAACAGAAAAAGGTGTAAGACATACAGAAACCAGCAGCAAAGTAGCATAAGTAAATTCTTCCTTAGCAGAAATTACTTTAAATGAAAAGGGATTAAACTCACCAATTAAAAGAGAGACTGACATAATACATTTTTTAAGTCTGACCAACAACAGGTTGAATGTCCCTAATCTAAAATAAATTTAGATGCTCAAAATAAATGCCCACGGGAGCATTCCAGATTTCATATTCTCGGACTATGGAAGTTCAACTGGTGAGTCCCGAGCGCGAAGGCTCATCCCGAGAAGCAGAGCCTGAATGTTTTATCTGACATGTGCCACCGAAGGCAGGAGGAACGCACCAGGCTCCTGAGACTCCTCGGGTCCGTCTGCCTCTGCATGTGGGGAAAGTGGCTGCTGCTGCCTGGGCTGGCGTGGGGACAGTGGTGAGAAAAAAACCATTTGCACAGTTTCTGGGCTTTCCACCCCCACCTTGGAGTGAGTGGTTTGGGGTAGTGAGAGCTCTTCCCTGGAATGTGAGGACACATCCCCAGCAGGGCTGAGAGGACTGTAGTCCCCATGGACCCGCCGCGTGTGGGAAGACCTGGTGCCGACAACACAGACAGCTCCAGCCCAAGCTCCTTGTGATGGCGCTGGGAACCGCGGCTGCTCAGTGACAACCTGCACCTGTATAAATGCTTTAGGTGATCTCTGACACAGAACTCAAGATTACGACATTGTTACATAGAAATTAAAGTTCTACAGATACGTATCTCTAGCCCTCAGGAGTTCCTGAGTTCGGTTCCCAAACCACATAGAAGTCACTGAGTTTCTACACACACCTCCCAGGAGGACGCTCTCCGGGTGCTGGGTGGTGCGGGACCAGTGTCTGAGATATGAGTACCAAGGGCTGGTGTGGGCTTTGCCCCGGCTCCTGCCAGGGCTGCTGGGCTGACTCCATGTCAGCCTCCACCATCTGAATGCCTTGGAGTTAAATGGTGGAAGTCAGGGCTGGCACACGCCCTCCTCAGCCCCTGCAACCATTTTCTCCAGACATAGGAGAGGTTGGGGTTCTTATGTTGCCAGCCAGGCCAAGTAGCTTGCTTGTGATTGAAGGGTGTTTCATGCGACCAATGTGCACTTCTAGACACCAGCACCAAGTAGTAGAGAGATGCTCTCAGCAAGAAAACTGCAGGGGAACGGGACTGAGGGAAGAGGGGACACTCTCCTCCACAGCACTTCCCTGAGTTAGAAACGAAGGCCAGGAGCGGGAGGGGCTCCCAGTTGAGTGTGCAAATGTGTTTCATGATGCAACTCCATGGTAGCATCTGAAGTGTCCATAGTAGGACATGTAGTTGGTCCTACTATGGGAAACGCTTTGTTGAATTGAATGGGGGATGGGACGGCTGCCTGGGCAGGACTGGCCAGGGAGAGGCCTCAGGGAGGGAATCTGACCCTGCAGGCTCACGAGAGGCCTGAGTCCCCGAGGAGGAAGGTCCATGGTGGGGCAAGGCCCAAATACATGCTTTATCTAAAGTGATCTTCATTGTGGAAGGTCAGCACCACTTTCAGGCTTTCTCTAAATATTCTGGAAAAACTCTAAAGAAGGGCACGTTCCACCTGCTGCGTGTGAACTTCACAGAAACTGAGCACACGGACAACACCAAGGCCTTCTGTCTTCTGACAGGAAGCAACTGTGGGGTCTGGCTGGGGAGATCTGTCTGGCAGGTTCCTCCTCCAGCCAGTAGCTGGGAGAGCACAATCCATGCGGGAAGGTCCGGCTTGGCCAAGGTTCAGCTGCCCAAAGGTAGGACAGTGTCTTTTTTTTTTTTTAATGGAGTCTTGCTTTGTCGCACAGGCTGGAGTACAATGGCGCGATCTCGGCTCACTGCAGCCTCTGCCTCTCGGGCTCCTGTGATTCTCCTGCCTCAGCCTCCTGGGTAGCTGGGATCACAGGTACTCGCTACTACACCTGGCTAATTTTTGTTTTTTTTTAGTAGAGATAGGGTCTTGCCATGTTGGCCAGACTGGTCTAGAACTCCTGATCTCAGGTGATCTGCCCACCTCAACCTCCCAACATGCTGGGATTACAGGCATGAGCCACCGCATCTGGCCAGACAGTGTCTTCTAATCCAACCCACTTCATACTGCAGGGTTAAGCGCCATGGATTCCCTGTTTCAGCTGCTAATAGGAATGTCCCTCAAAGCAAACCCTCCTGAATGAAGCTGCTTCTGGGCCTGTGAGCCCTGCTACATGTGAGGTGACCATGACAATGTCAGTGCTCCATGGTGGGGCCACCCCTCACTGTGGTGCCTGGAGCAACATCCAGCATCCGTGAGTGCCCAGGTCAAACACACTGTGACAACAGAGGAGGCACAGGCTGGACCCAGCCCCACACCCACCTGTGCCCCTCGATGTCCTGTTTCCTTTTACTCAATGGCTTCTCCTCCTGGATTTAGAAACCCGGCCACCACCTGCTGCCAGCTGCACCTTCCTGCTGATGGAATGGCTGCCCTTTCAGGAGGACGAATCTCCATCAGCACAAGGTATCCAGAAGCCATTTGCATTTCGAGCCTTTTGTCTTTTGCTAGAGAGTGAAAGGTTTTGTTCTCTGCTAAGATTTCTGAAAGTTTCAAGAAAATGAGATCATTTTTGCGGGTGTTTTGAGGAACTTTCTCCTCTTTCTAAAAGCCACAAAGCCTCTGACAGCCCCTCCCAGCCACGATGGCCCCTGCAGTGAGATAGGGGAGTCCTCATCAGCCTCTGCTGGGACATGAAACATCTACCAGAATGCTGGCTGGTATGCAGGCACCATCCTGTACACCCCTCTTCACTTCCAGGTGACCCAGGCTGGAATGCAGGCACCACCCTACATGCCCCTCTCTGCACTCCCTGGTGACCCGGGCCAGGGATGTGGGTGCCACCCTGTGCAGCCCCTCCGCACTCCCAGGTGACCCGGGCCGGGATGCAGGTGACCCAGGCCAGGGTACAGGCACCACTCTGCGTGTCCCTCTCCACACTCCCAGTGCAGTGCTGCCCTTGGTGTCTGCTGGGTGTCTTAGCCTTGGTCTCTGCTGTCCCTGCCATCCCTGAGCTGGGGGGCCTGATGTCATCATTTCTCCTGGGCTGCTGAAACAGTCTCCTTTCTTTGGTTTTACTGTTTACGTTGTTTTCAGTGTTCATTTTTCCACCCACCATCCACAGGAGTGTGGAGTCGTCCTTCCTGATGCTCAGAGCCGCTCACCTCCTCTTGTGCATAGAGCTGTGTTAGTGGTGGTGTTTCTCAACCCTGAGTGTATATTTATCTAGCCTTGGCAGCTTCCATGTGGTGTTGGTCCTGTGGGTACACAGAAGACAGTAACAGGTTTGGGAATCTCTGCCTAGAGTTTAGAGGATGTATGGAAATGCCTGGATGTTCAGGCAGAGGTGTTCTGCAGGGGCGGAGCCCTCTAGGTTCTGCCCTAGAACCTCTGCTAGGGCAGTATGAAGGGAAATATGGGTTGGGAGCCCCCACTAGGGCACTGTCTAGTAGAGCTGTGAGAAGAGGGCCACCACCCTCCAGACCCCAGAATGATAGATCCACTGACAGCTTGCACTGTGTACCTGGAAAAGCCACAGACATTCAATGTCAGCCCATGAAAGCAGCAAGGAGGAGGGATGTACCCTGCAAAACCACAGGGGCAGAGCTGCTCAAGACCATAGGAACCCCCCTCTTCCATCAGCGTGACCTAGATGTGAGACCTAGAAGTCAAAGGAGATCATTTTGGAACTTTAAGGTTTAATGACTGTCCTACTGCATTCTGGACTCCTGTGGGGCCTGTAGCTCTTTTGTTTTAGTCAGTTTCTCCCATTTGAAATGGGTGAATTTACCCAATGCCTGTAACTCCATTGTATCTAGGAAGTAGCTAACTTGCTTTTGATTTTATAGGCTCATAGGCAGAAGGGACTTGCCTTGTCTCAGATGAGACTTTGGACCATGGACTCTTGAGTTAATGCTGGAATGAGTTAAGACTGTAGGGGACTGTTGGGAAGGCATAATTAGTTTTGAAATATGAGGACATGAGATTTTGGGAGGAGACAGGAGAAGAATGATATGGTTTGGCTGTGTCCCCACCCAAATCTCATCTTAAATGAATCCCTGAATCCCCACATCTGGGAGGGACGCAGTGAGAGGTAACTGAATCATGGGTGTGGGTTTTTCCCATGCTGTTCTTGTGAGGGTAAGTGAGTCTCACGAGATCTGATGGTTTTACAAAGGGCAGTACCCCTGCCTTCCACCATGTAAGACGTACTTTTGCTCCTCCTACACCTTCCACCATGATTGTGAGGTCTCCTCAGCCATGTGGGACTGTGAGTTCATTAAATTTCTTTTCCTTTATAAATTACCCAGTCTCAGGTATTTCTTCATAGCAGTATAAGCATGAATTAATAGAGGCCTATATTCCAAGACCCTTAGGAACAAGCTGTAATTGTTTACCTGTCTAGGTAAGACTCTCCTACTTGGTAAAAGTCTCCTACTCCACATCCCCACAAACAGTAAATTTATTTGAAATTAATAAATGAAGGACTGAGCACTGTGACTGGAGAGGCCAAGCAGGGTTCTGTTTCCAGATGTTTCCCAGGCATTGGTGATTCAGTTCCTGGGGCCCAGCAAGTTCTCCTCAGGGTCTCCTCAGAGAATTCAGGCTTCTTTAAGCTTTGCCAGCTTGTAACTCTCTGACTCAATTCTAAATTGGTAGGAAAGTTACAAAAGGTTGTACTAGAATCGCAGTCCCGAGATCGTGGATTAAGATGCTTTTTACTGAGCTTGTGCATCATCAACGTTTAAAAAGTATTTTGGTAAAAAAATTATAATAAATGTTTAAAGTTTGTGTTATGACAGGTTAAGTATTTGATGCCACACAGTGTGTATATCTCAATGGAAATGTGTTCTTGTGTGTTCAGTATCTGTGTGCATATTAAATCTTCCTGTGAGATCAGAAAGCTCTGTGAGAGAAGGGATCCAATTGTCTCATCTTGAAAATCCCAAACCTAGCAAATGCCTAGTGGGAGATACGGACCCACAGGCATTTCTGAGGTAACAGAGGTTGTGCTGGGTCAGAGATACGGACCCACAGGCATTTCTGAGCGAGCAGAGGTTGTGCTGGGTCAGAGATACGGACCCACAGGCGTTTCTGAGCAAACAGAGGTTGTGCTGGGTCAGAGATACGGACCCACAGGTGTTTCTGAGCGAACAGAGGTTGTGCTGGGTCAGAGATACGGATCCACAGGCGTTTCTGAGCGAACAGAGGTTGTGCTGGGTCAGAGATACGGACCCACAGGCGTTTCTGAGCGAACAGAGGTTGTGCTGGGTCAGAGATACGGACCCACAGGCGTTTCTGAGCGAATAGAGGTTGTGCTGGGTCAGAGATACGGACCCACAGGCGTTTCTGAGGGAGCAGAGGTTGTGCTGGGTCAGAGATACAGACTCACAGGCGTTTCTGAGCGAACAGAGGTTGTGCTGGTCAAATGCTCACTGCTGGTCCTGACCTGCTCTAAAACAGTCATATGTGTAGCTGGTCATTTTTGTTGGTATTTGGGTGGTATTTTTGTTCTATGACCTCCTATCACTCTGACATCTCTAGATTCCTTTGTTATTTGTGACTTCTGTTTCTGGTGGTGACAACAAAATCTGCCATTGCTGTGCAGCTGTTTTACCCATGGAGCAGGCTTGTCCTCTACAACTATGCTACGAAACAGATAAGCAAGGTCTGTGTGGAGTGAAAGTTCCTTCTTTCCGTATCAGATGCTGGAAGCAGTAAAGACGGCAAATGGGTCTTTGTGTGAAGTGCTGTGCACTGAACCAGGAAAGGGAGGTGCAGACACTTTGGGCAGAAGAGCTACAGTGATGGCAGGTGGTCATCATTCCCTGGGAGAGAGTGTTTCCTTTATTATTAACAAAATAAAAACTGAACAAGCGTTCCCATCGAGTTTGCTAGTTCTTCTCTAGGAATATTCCTGGCCAGTTGACCTTCATTTGCTTTAGTCTGATTTCATCCAACACTTTATTTTACTTGCTGCCCACACCCCACTCTGAGAGGGTGTGCTCCTGGTGGGACCCCGTCCCAGGAAACCGTCCCATGCCCCAGGTGCTGCCCCCTGACCAGCCAGCCTCGCTCTCACAGACAGGGATAAAATGTATGTGCGTATCCTCTTTAATTCAGTTCAGAGCAGGGTTATCTGTTATCTGAAACTTTTACCACAAAAACTCTTTTAATCTAAACCTTCAGAAAATTTGAATTTTACTCCTTGCTAAGATTCTTTGGTAGAAGAATTTTTAAAAAAGATGCTCACAACAATTGACATATGACTGGGGATGGGTAAGAACAGCAGACAGAAGTGGACAGGCTGCGCCCTGGGAGCAATGCCCAGCTCGCAAACCGCTTTCCATCTTCCCTATCAGCACCTTCAGCCCTGCTCCTACAGAGAAGCCGAGGCCTTCATGACCTGTCAACAGGAGGGTCCCATGGGCTCCATCACAGTCGCTGGGACCCAACTTGAGACGCAGGGGAGTTGGCAGGTGCCGTGCAGCAACATCTCGACACCGGGTGGAAAGAGAACTATCTCACCAAACAACGCTCCTGTGATCAGAATCATGGGCTACTGTCCCTCTGCTTCCACAGTCTCAGGCCTCAGCACTGCAGGTGACATGAGCTGCGGTGCATTCCTCCTGCAGGAGTGCCACAGCATCTCGGTATCTGCCCTCCACCTCTCCCACCATCTGCCCTGACCATGGCCCTGCTCTGACTGATTTGTTTGTCCTCTGATCCAGGTGGGGCCGGAGTCTAGCAGTGGATGCCAGTGAGTCGGCCATAGCTGGCAGGGCCTGGCTGGCTGCCACCCTCTCCTCACCAGCCCCACTGGCCTGGCCTGGGCACCCACTCACTCCCGCTTCACCTGCCACACTCACGGGCTGATCCTGCTGCTCTGATGCCCGCTCACATCTCCAGCCTGTGCCCCTTGCTGCATTCTCTGCCCATTCCCTCCCAAGTTCACAGTCTGGCTGCCAGGCACCTGCTCTCCTTGTTCCGTATCTGTTTCTGCATACCCTGCAGGGAGGCCAGGCTCACCCAGGAAAAGAGTCAAGGCTGTGCCGCAAAGCTGCCTGGGCTGGGCAGGGAGTCCAGGCCACAGGAGCCACCCAGAGCCCCCTGCGGAACACAGAGCCAGCCTCTCCAGACACGGGTGACAGGGCTGAACCCCGCAGGAACAACTCAGGGGGAGTGAAGAGTGGAAGAGTGTCAGATGCAGGGGGCGGAAGGAACCTGGGGAGTGTGTGCCTGAGACGGGGTGGGGGCACGGGGAGAGAGGTGAGGGTGGGGAGGGACGCTGACTCTGCAGTGGAATGTGGGTGAGAGGCTGGCTCCGGAACTCTGGAAGCTGAAGCAGCCCCATTCTGGATTTTGGTCCACCAGGTTGGCTCTGATTTGCTACCTCTCCCATCGTCTTCCCTGACCACGGCCCCCCTCTGAGGCCTTGAGAATTCCAGTCCATCCACGGCTCCTGTGTAAGAGCAGGTGCCCCCAGTCAATCCTGCCCTTTGACGTTGCTGCAATTCAACGTGGCCTCCCTGAGCTGCCCCTGCCTGTGGTCTGGAGGTGAGGGAGCCACCATCTCACCTTAGCGCCGTGGAGACACAGGTGTTTCTTCTGTCACACATCTCCAAGTGTTTCCTTCTGAGAAACAGGGTCTGTCACCCTCTCTCAGGCCTGTCAGTTCCCTCAGACTTGGGGGTATGTATGCACAAACCTGCCTGCGGGGACAGGAGCCCCCGGGAAAATGAAGGTGATGCGCACACCCAGACCGCCGAAGGCTCTGAACACACTTGTTTTCTTCCAGGTGGAAACGTGCACACTGTCCTGGGTGCAGCAGACTTCATATCACACAGAGAGCTCCTCTCCAGGACTGGAGATCTCCATATCACACAGAGAGCTCCCTCTCCATATCACACAGAGAGCTCCCTCTCCATATCACACAGAGAGCTCCTCTCCAGGACTGGAGATCTCCATATCACACAGAGAGCTCCCTCTCCATATCACACAGAGAGCTCCTCTCCAGGACTGGAGATCTTCATATCACACAGAGAGCTCCCTTTCCATATCACGCAGAGAGCTTCCTCTCCAGGACTGGAGATCTTCGTATCACACAGACAGCTTCCTCTCCATATCACACAGAGAGCTCCACTCCAGGACTGGAGATCTTCATATCACACAGAGAGCTCCTCTCCAGGACCGGAGATCTTTGTATCACATAGACAGCTTCCTCTCCAGGACTGGAGATCTTCATATCACACAGAGAGCTTCCTCTCCAGGACCAGAGATCTTCATATCACACAGAGAGCTCCTCTCCAGGACCGGAGATCTTCGTATCACACAGACAGCTTCCTCTCCAGGACCAGAGATCTTCATATCACACAGAGAGCTCCTCTCCAGGACCGGAGATCTTCGTATCACACAGACAGCTTCCTCTCCATATCACACAGAGAGCTTTCTCTCCATATCACACAGAGAGCTTCCTCTCCAGGACTGGAGATCTTTGTATCACACAGACAGCTTCCTCTCCATATCACACAGAGAGCTTCCTCTCCTGGACGCAGAGTTCTCCATCACTGTGACATCAGCATGGCAGGCAGGGGAGAGCCATGGACACAGTGACAGGGGACGGCCTCCACTGACCGAAAGGGTGAGCTATCCAGTGCCAGGAGCCATGCTGACTGATAGGGTGAGCCGTCCAGTACAAGGAACCACCTGACCCATCGGGTGAGCTGTCCAGTGTAAGGTGCCATGTGACCGAGTGAGCCGTCCAGCGTGAGAAGCCAGCTGATCGACGGGATGAGCCATCTGTCAGGAGAAGCCCTCAGCGATGTCTTTGGGTCCTTTGCATGCACCATGTTGACTGTACTGGTGTATGGCAAATGCACAGAGTCTCCTGCAGGTCTGGGAGGGCTCTGTGTTCACCGTGTGACAGGCTTTCGGGAAGGACAAGAGAGCCGGGTGTGAGGAACCTCCTTCCTGGGGCCCGTGTCTCTGGAGTGCACAAGGCAGAAGGATGGAGATGCAGGAGCAGGGGCTGGCGGCACTCCCCAAGCACAGCGGGAACGGCCTGGAGAGTGTTCTCCCAGGAAACAGCAGTGCCCTTCACTGCCTGCACACTCTTCACGCCATGAGGCTGTTGGCGCAGTACCTTTGCTGCTGGCTGGCATCTGCACTGCCCTGCAACCTGGATCCCCACTGCTGGAGGTCGGCGTCCCCAAAGCCTTTTGTGACATCCTGACACTGCCCTCCTTGGACACTCTCTGGACGGGCGACAGCTCACCCCTCACAGACATCTCATTTTTGCAGGGCTGCACCATCAGAGCTGTCAGGGGACAGGAGGACCGAGTCTGAGGACTCAGACCCAGGGCAGCCGGGGAGGCTGGGGTCAAAATTGGGATCCACGGCTGAAAGGTGCTCCTGAGGGTGAGGGGCAACCGGGAAAGCAATGAGCAGTGCTGGAGAAATCTAAGCACGTCCATGTTTCGGAGCAGAAATCGCTGATTTAAATGTTCTCTCCTTTCCCTCACCCTCGAATGCGCACGCGCCATTTAAATAGTCTCTCCTTTCCCTCACCCTCGAACGTGCCTTGAAGATGCATGTGGTTAGAGTCTCACCCAGGGAACTCTCTGAAAAGGTCATTCCAAGAGTTTCACATGTTCAAATTCGTATCTGAGACTCCAACAGGCAGAGCCACTTTCAGTTTCTTGACTAAAAAGTGAAAGCCCCAGAAACATTCCCAGATCATTACCTTCCTCATCTAAGGAGGCTATAAATCACCTCTGTGTACACATGTGTGTGCTGTGTGGTGTGTGTAGTGTGTGTGTGGTGCACCTGTGGTGTGTGATGTGTGTAGTCTCTGTATGTGCATCTATGTGGGTGGTGTCTGCGTACTGTGTGTGTCTGTGTGTGGTGCGTGTGTGGTGTGTGTGGTGCACGTGTGGTGTGTGATGTGTGTAGTCTCTGTATGAGTGTCTAAGTGGGTGGTGTCTGTGTACTGTGTGTGTCTGTGTGTGGTGTGTGTGTGGTGTGTGTGGTGCACGTGTGGTGTGTGATGTGTGTAGTCTCTGTATGAGTGTCTAACTGGGTGGTGTCTGTGTAGTGTGTGTGTGGGGGGGGTGTCTGTGTATGTGGTGTGGGTTGTGGTGTGTGATGTGTATAGTCTCTGAATGTGTGTCTGTGTGGATAGTGCTTGTGTACTGTGTGTGTGTGTGTGGTGTGTGGTGTGTGTGTGTGGTATGTGATGTGTGTAGTCTCTGTATGTGTGTCTACGTTGGTGGTGCCTGTGTACTGTGTGTGGTGTGTGTGTAGTCTCTGTATGTGCGTCTGTGTGTGTGGTACCTGTGCTCTGTGTGTGTGTGTGTGTAGTCTCTGTATGTGCGTCTGTGTGTGTGGTGCCTGTGTACTGTGTGTGGTGTGTGTGTGTGGTCTCTGTATGTGCGTCTGTGTGTGTGGTGCCTGTGTACTGTGTGTGGTGTGTGTGTGGTCTCTGTATGTGCGTCTGTGTGTGCGGTACCTGTGTACTGTGTGTGTCTGTGTGTGGTGTGTGTGTATGGTCTCTGTATGTGCATCTGTGTATGGTGCCTGTGCTCTGTGTGTGTGTGTGGTCTCTGTATGTGCATCTGTGTGTGTGGTGCCTGTGTACTGTGTGTGTCTGTGTGTGGTGTGTGTGTATGGTCTCTGTATGTGCATCTGTGTATGGTGCCTGTGCTCTGTGTGTGTGTGTAGTCTCTGTATGTGCGTCTGTGTGTGTGGTGCCTGTGTACTGTGTGTGGTGTGTGTGTGTGGTCTCTGTATGTGCATCTGTGTGTGCGGTACCTGTGTACTGAGCGTGTCTGTGTGTGTGTGTGTGTGTGTGTAGTCTCTGTATGTGCGTCTGTGTGTGTGGTGCCTGTGTACTGTGTGTGGTGTGTGTGTAGTCTCTGTATGTGCGTCTGTGTGTGTGGTACCTGTGCTCTGTGTGTGTGTGTGTGGTCTCTGTATGTGCATCTGTGTGTGTGGTGCCTGTGTACTGTGTGTGGTGTGCGTGTGGTCTCTGTATGTGCGTCTGTGTGTGCGGTACCTGTGTACTGTGTGTGTCTGTGTGTGGTGTGTGTGTATGGTCTCTGTATGTGCATCTGTGTATGGTGCCTGTGCTCTGTGTGTGTGTGTGGTCTCTGTATGTGCATCTGTGTGTGTGGTGCCTGTGTACTGTGTGTGTCTGTGTGTGGTGTGTGTGTATGGTCTCTGTATGTGCATCTGTGTATGGTGCCTGTGCTCTGTGTGTGTGTGTAGTCTCTGTATGTGCGTCTGTGTGTGTGGTGCCTGTGTACTGTGTGGTGTGTGTGTGTGTGGTCTCTGTATGTGCGTCTGTGTGTGCGGTACCTGTGTACTGAGCATGTCTGTGTGTGTGTGTGTGTGTGTGTAGTCTCTGTATGTGCGTCTGTGTGTGTGGTGCCTGTGTACTGTGTGTGGTGTGTGTGTAGTCTCTGTATGTGCGTCTGTGTGTGTGGTACCTGTGCTCTGTGTGTGTGTGTGTGGTCTCTGTATGTGCATCTGTGTGTGCGGTACCTGTGTACTGTGTGTGTCTGTGTGTGGTGTGTGTGTGTAGTCTCTGTATATGTGTCTGTGTATGGTGCCTGTGCTCTGTGTGTGTGTGTGGTCTCTGTATGCACATCTGTGTGTGTGTGGTGCCTGTGTACTGTGTGTGGTGTGTGTGTGTGGTCTCTGTATGTGCGTCTGTGTGTGTGGTGCCTGTGTACTGTGTGTCTGTGTGGGTGTGTGGGGTGCACGTGTGGTGTGTGATGTGTATAGTCTCTGTGTGTGTGTGGTGTGTGTGTGTGTGTGTGTGTGCAGTCTCTGTATGTGTGTCTGTGTGGTGTGTGTGTGTGTAGTCTCTGTATGTGCGTCTGTGTGTGTGGTGCCTGTGTACTGTGTGTGGTGTGTGTGTGTGGTCTCTGTATGTGCGTCTGTGTGTGTGGTGCCTGTGTACTGTGTGTGTCTGTGTGGGTGTGTGGGGTGCACGTGTGGTGTGTGATGTGTATAGTCTCTGTGTGTGTGTGGTGTGTGTGTGTGTGTGTGTGTGCAGTCTCTGTATGTGTGTCTGTGTGGTGTGTGTGTGTGTGTAGTCTCTGTATGTGCATCTGTGTGTGTGGTGCCTGTGTACTGTGTGTGGTGTGTGTGTGTGTGGTCTCTGTATGTGCGTCTGTGTGTGTGGTGCCTGTGTACTGTGTGTGTCTGTGTGGGTGTGTGGGGTGCACGTGTGGTGTGTGATGTGTATAGTCTCTGTGTGTGTGTGGTGTGTGTGTGTGTGTGTGCAGTCTCTGTATGTGTGTCTGTGTGGTGTGTGTGTGTAGTCTCTGTATGTGCGTCTGTGTGTGTGGTGCCTGTGTACTGTGTGTGGTGTGTGTGTGTAGTCTCTGTATGTGCGTCTGTGTGTGTGGTACCTGTGTACTGTGTGTGTCTGTGTGTGGTGTGTGTGTATGGTCTCTGTATGTGCATCTGTGTATGGTACCTGTGCTCTGTGTGTGTGTGTGGTCTCTGTATGTGCGTCTGTGTGTGTGGTGCCTGTGTACTGTGTGTGTCTGTGTGGGTGTGTGGGGTGCATGTGTGGTGTGTGATGTGTATAGTCTCTGTGTGTGTGTGGTGTGTGTGTGTGTGTGTGTGTGTGTGCAGTCTCTGTATGTGTGTCTGTGTGGTGTGTGTGTGTGTAGTCTCTGTATGTGTGTCCGTGTGTATAGTGCCTGTGTACTGTCTGTGTGTCGTGTGTGTGTGTGGTGTGGGTTGTGGTGCTTGTGTGAGGGAAGTGGTTTTAGCCGGGGTGAAACTGGTCTGCAGTGTGGCTCCAGACCCTGGAGCAAGGCCCTGCCTCCCCTGAACCCCAGGAACCCCCTTTTCAGGGGTGGAAGTGGGGTGGCCTCTCCCATGGAGTTGGGTGTTCTGAGCGGGAAAAGTTCTTTCTGGCATCTTTAGAACCGAGTCAGGTAAGGCATTTAAACATCCCATAAGTTGTTTATCATCATTTCTATTTAGTTCTGCTAAACTATCTTTTAAGATAAAAGAATAAGCCAAAATACGAGACTTAAAATTTAAAAATTTAGAAATTTCTAGCAATCTTTTTGTCTTTGTAAAATACCACTTCCTAGTTTGCTCCTGTGTTGTGTGGGAGTGAAGCGGGCGGGTGGAGGGTGCCGGGCGGGTGTGCCTCTCACTGTCCCCAAAGAGCCCCTCAAGACGCAGTCCAGAAAGACAGATCCCCAGCTGTCCATCTACAAGAGCAGCACGCACGAATGCTGTGTTTGTGCCTCACACTAGAACGCAGGTTGGTGTCACCGGGAAGCTCTGGAATTTTCTACCCAGGTGTATCTCTTCACTGCTGATTAAGCTACCTCTTTTCACCCAGCACACTCTAAATTTGTGCTGGATCACAGGTGATTTGGTGGAGAAAAGCAGCTCCAAGGAACACGGCGGGAAGGGAGGGTCATGTTTGTGATGGATGGAATTCCCTGCGGCTAACCCTATGGAGATTGCTGAGCTGGGCTCACACCCCCTGCTGGGAGCTATTTCTAGGGCTCATCAGCAGCCAGGAAAGGGCTTGCCAGTAATTTTTAAACCATTTCAACTTCTCTGAAGGCAAAACCTGGGAAGGCACTTCGGGCCCATCACAGATCCCCTGAGAGAAGTGACTCCACGTCTCCTCCCAGACAGCACACAGCAGGAGGGTTACCCAAGCATTTGAAGAAATGCTCTCCAGGATCAACTGCCGTTTTTAGACAACTCCCAGCCGTTGTGGTTTTAAGTGGCAGGGCACAGCTCAGAAGAGAAAGACAAGGAGGGCAAGGCGGTGCCGCAGCTCAGCCCTACGGGGCCACGAGGCTGAGGGTGGAAGCCTGTGAGGTTTGCCTGGGCCCTGCGTTCCCAGCCCTTCATTAGCACAGGGTTGTGGGACAGTTTGCACCCAGCTCTGGGTCTTAATAGGTGGAGGTCAGGAGAATCCCAAATAGCACATCTGAGAAACCCCCAAAATTGATGCGATTTCCAACAATACGTAAGACCTTTGCATATTTCTAGAGAGCCGGAGGTTGGAGGGAACCCAGGAGACCAAGGAAGAGGCCTGTGCATTTTGACAGGTGTGTTTTTCAATCAGGATGTCAGCTGCCGGGACACCGTCCCAGCCCATTTGTATGCTGCTAAAACCAGGATGCATTTCGCATGTGTTCGGATGAGATTTTATTCTTCCTACATGCTGGCGTTTAGTGCACTGTTGCTTACGGCTGTTTCATGGGAAAAGCCTGGGGAACTCTGATGCTCAGGGAAGAACACTCCGTGAGTTCTCTGTGTACCCAGGGCTGTGAGGCAGCGGAAGACGCTGGCTCACGGACGTGCTGGACACAGCTCATCCAGAGGGGAGGGTGGGCTGCCACTGTGGCCGTGATGGCTCCAGTCCACATCTGGGTGCTTTTGCTGTATGGACACAGGCATTGATCTGGAGGACTTTATCTGAGTTAGACTAAACAAGGCTGTGAGCCGGTCCCAGAAGATGCTGGGCCCCGGGCTGAAGAAACACTGGAGAATCCTCAGCCAGGAACAAACCCATTAGGCTCGGTGTGTACTCAGCAACTGACTGGCCACCCCCAACCCCGCTGGGGTCTCCCTTTGTTCTTCCCTGCCTGGGTGTCAGCCTGCACACAGTCAACAAAAGCAGCAGGCTCAGAGCCGCCAGTGCTCCCCAGGGGAAGGACTGACTGACGGTGTGGCACTGAGACAGGGCCGCCCTCCTCCTGGGGAATGTCCAATCCACGGCCTCCAGAACCAAAGGCCCACAGAGGAAGTCAAGTTTCAGGGGTCATGTTGGGAGTTTTTAATGAAAACCTCACATTCCCAGAGGACCGACTCTTACACAGAGGGCACGACTTCTTTTGGTTTCTTAAACCAGTGAGTTGGAAGTTTTAACTGCCACCAAGGAAAGGGCTCATTGAAATCGGCACATTGCTGGCATGCCTGGCTCATGCCGCTGTGAAAACCTGCATCTGAGCTCATTCTGTTTTGAAGGGTGGACCCCGAGAGAGGAAGAAGGAAAATGGAAGGAAAGGGTCTTCCCAACATCAGAACCACATGGGCAAACAGCCACTCAAAAAATGGAGGCACGTTTCACCTCCATGGCTCAGAGAGGTTCAGAAGGGTTAATAAACAGCGCGGGCACTGGCACCTGAGAACCCATTAGAGCGGGGCACAAGAGTCACTCAAAGTGACTGCAAGTCCCCACAAATTCATCTGCTGTGCGCCTCCCAGAATCTGCAGCACCCTGTACCAACCCCCATCCCCTCTCCACAGCAACAGGGAACCCTAGCTGTGAGCTTCGGAGACACGTATTTTTGGCACCTAGAACTTGAATATTAATCCCTGGGGGGTGAATCCCATAAACTAAGGACAGGTGCAGTGAGAGGATGAGACATTTAAAGAGAAGCATCAATACAATCAAAACGTAATCAGAGAAATGATCCCTAAGAAAAACACTGATGGTATACGAGACAGATACAAGATTAAAAATAAATCATTAATGAATACTTTTAAGGGTACTATTTTCTAATTATTAATATATTACTATTAATAACTATTATTTTTATGGTACAAAGTGAAAAGGATTCTAAGTGGGTGTGAGAGCATGTGCACACCCACAAACTGGATAACACAAGAAACAGAACGATTCCTAGAAATATGCAACCTACTGAGACTGAGTCCTGAAGAACTAGAAAACCAACCCGACCAGTAATGAGTAAGGAGACTGAAACTGTAGTCAAAAACCTCCCAAGGAAAATCCTGCAGTCGCTGGTTTGATGGATAAATCTTACCAAACATTTAAAGAAGAATTAACACCACTCCTCCTTAAATTGTCCCAAAATACTGAAGAGGAAACACTTTCTAACTCATTCTATGAGTCCAGCATTACTCTAACATGAAAGACAGACAGACGCTGCAAGCAAACAAAACTAAGAAGCAATATCTTTTATGAATACTGAGGCAAAAGTCTTCAACAAAATGCTAGTAGACCAAATTCAGAGGCATTTTAAAATGATCCATGTACCATGACCAAGTGAGATTTATTCCTAGAATGCAAGGATGGTTCAACACATAAAAATAATAAAGACAGTACAACCCACTAACAGAATGGAGGACCCATATCATCATCTCAACTGATTCAGAAAAAACATTTGACAAAATTCAACTTTCATTCATGATAACAACACTCAGCAAACTGGGAGTAACAGAAAATCACCTCAACGTCATAAAGGCTGCATATGAAGATGCTGCAGCTAATGTACCACTCCAGGGTAAAAGATGGAAAGCTTTTCCTTTAAGACTAGGAGTAACATAAAGAGGCCTTCTTTCACCACTGTTACTCAAGACAGTATTGGAGGTACCAGCCACCTGAATTAGGCAAGAAAAATAAGTAAAAGCCATCAAATAAGAAAAGAAGACATATGACTATTTCTGTTCACTGATTATATGATTCTATAGGTAGAAAATCCTAAAGACTTTACACAAAAAATATGTTAGAACCCATTAATATTAATTTGGTAAAGTTACAGGGTACAAAATCAATATACAGAAATCATTTGCACTTCTTTACACTAGCAATAAACAATACCAAAAGGACATTTAAAAAGTAATTCCATGTAGAGTAGCATCAAAAGAATAAATTACTTAGGGTAAGCTTAACTAAGGAGGTGAAGGACTTGTATGCTGAAAACTACAAAATGTTGTTAAAATAAATGAAAGGAGACACAAATAAGTGGAAAGACATCCTATCTTCATGTATTATAAAACTTATTATTGTTAGCTTTTAATACTACCCAAAGTGATCTGCAGATTCAACATAATCCCTGCCAAAAATCTTAATATTATTTTCAGAAATAGAATAATACATCGAAGTATTTATGTGGAATCTCAATGGACCCCAAATAACCAAAGCAGTTTTGAAAAAAAAAAAAAGACAAAATTGGAAGACTTATACTTGCTGATTTTAAAACTTACTACAAAGCTATAGTAATGAAAACAGCAAGGTCCTGGTAGAATGGCAGATGTAGAGACCAGTGGACTAGAAAATGGAGCCCAGAAGTAAACCCTTTTATGTACAAATGCTTTTTGACAATTGTACCAAGACCATTCAATGGGGAAAACAATAGGCTTTTCAACAAATGGTTCTCAGACAACTTGCAAAAGAATAAAGGTGGGCCCGTAGCTTACACCATATACAAAACTTAAAACTGATCAAATATCTGAATACACAAGATGAAACCATGAAACTCTAGGAAGATGTAGCGGGAAGCTTCATGACACTGGCTTTGGCACTGATTTCTCAGATATGACACTAAAGGCACAGGCAATAATGAAAAATAAACAAATTTTATCAAAATTAAAACCTTTTGTGTATTAAGGAACATTATCTAAACAGTTAAAAAGTAGCCGAAAGAATGAGAGAAAACATTTGAAAATTACATATCTGATTAGGAATATCTAGACCCTATGTAAGATTTCTACACCCAACAACAGAAAACAAGGATTGGAATAGACCTTTCTCCAAAGAAGACGTACAGATGGAGAGTGAGCCCATGGGGAGCTGTTCAGCATCACCGGCCATTAGGGAAATGAAAACAAGCTGTGAGATGCCACTTATCCCTCCTCAGGACGGCTGCCCTCAGAAAAACAAAAAACGGGTGCTGACGAGGGTGAAAGAGACTAGAACTCGTGTGCACTGCTAGTGGGAATATAAAATTGTACGGCCACTCTGGGAAATGGCTTGAGGATTCCTCAAAAAATTAGACATAGAATTACCATTTGGCCGAGGCAAATACTCAGGAGATGCAAAAGCAGGAGCTTGAATGGATGTTTCCACGCCAACGTGCAGAGCAGCACTATCCCCAGGAGCCCAAAGGTGGAAGCGAGCTGAGTGCACATCAGGGGATGAACAGATAAGCAAATGTGTTCTGTACATGGTGGGGTATCATTCAGCCTCAGAAGTGAAGGACATTCATCCAAGCCACGACAAGGGTAAACCTTGAGGATACTAAGGGAAATAAGTTTTATGTGGCAGAACAAATATTACGATCCTACTTCTCTGAGGTCCCTGGGGTCATCAAATCCATAGAGATAGAAAGTGGAATGGTGGGTGCCGGGGCTGGGGGAGGGGAGTAAGGAGTTTTTATTTAGTGAATACAGAGTTTCAGTTTGAGAAAATGAACGTTTTGGAGATGGATGGTGGTGATGATTGCGTGACAGGGGGAGCATACTTAATGCCACTGAACTGCACACACAAAAATAGCACGGCAGAGTGCGCCACTGCAGCCTGTGTGACAGAGACAGACTCTGCCTCAAAAATAAAAAATTACTGCAAAAAGTTGATTAAAACAGTGACACTTTTAAAGTAAAAATAGTGACAATGGTAAATTTTATTTTATGTATATTTTGCCATAACTAAAACATCACTGCAAAAGAAGTATGGGAGCATGTGTCATCAGGTGCTACTTTAAACGTGAATCAATAGAACCTTTCTGTCAAGAATGGATACAGTACAGATAGATTTTAACCATCTAATTTCTATTTTAAAAACACATCTTTAATTCTTTCCATTAAAAATGTATCAGAAACATTAGATATAGAAATAAAAGTAATACGAATAGGGAAATTGCTAAGTAAATACATTTTCATGGATGGAAAATCATTCATCTGTTAAAATTATACTTACAAATGCTGAAAAGACCTAGATATCCTTATGATACAATGTTAAATGAAAAAAAAACATGGTTGGTCATGGTGACTCACGCCTGTAATCTCAGCACGTTGGAAGGCGGAGGCGGAGGCGGAGGCGGGTGGATCACCTAAGGTCAGAAGTTCAAGACCAGCCTGGCCAACATGGTGAAACCTTGTCTCTACTAAAAATACAAAAATTAGCTGGGCATGGTGGCGGGTGCCTGTAGCCAGGCATGGTGGTGGATGTGAGTAGCTGTAAACCCAGCTACTCAGGAGGCTGAGGCAGGAGAATCACTTAAACCCAGGATGTGGAGGTTGCAGAGAGCCGAGATAGCGCCACTGCACTCCAGCCTGGGCGACAGAGCGAAACTCTGTCTTAAATAAAACAATAACAAAATCCATAAAAGTAAAATTCTCAATTATATTAAAATATGTATGTACAACACTCTTGAAGGAAATATGCCAGAATATTCACAGTAGTTAGAGCTTATTAGAGAGAGTATAAAGAATATTATTTTTCTTTCCCCTTTTGATATTTTCCAAAAATTTCACAATGGCACACAACATAGATACTGAGAATTACTAAAAGATCAGGCACAGTGGCTCATGCCTGTAATCCCAGGACTTCAGGGGGCTGAGGCAGGTGGGTCGCTTGAGGCCAGGAGTTCGAGACCAGCCTGACCAACAGGGAGAAGACCTGTCTCTACTAAAAATAATTTTTAAAAGATTATCTGGGCATGGTGGTGCATGCCTGTAATCTCAGCTACTTGGGAAGCTGAGGCAGGAGAATCACCTGAACCCAGGAGATGGAGGCTGCAGTGATCTGAGATTACACCACCGTGCTCCAGCCTGGATGACAGAGAGAGACTCTGTCTCAAAAAGAAAAAAAAATCATAAAAAGTTGATTAAAACAACAATTTTTAAAAGAGGGCAGGAAGGTGGTCTAGGAACCAAGAGACCTGAGTCTCAGCAATAAAGCATCCACTGAATAATGGTGTCACCTTGGGTTTGTTATTTAACTTCTCTATTCTTCGGTTTTCTGATTTGTAAAATGAAATTTTCAGGTGACTCCCTTTCAGCACTCACACTCTCAGGAACTTAGGAAATTCGGCACTCACGCTCTAAGGCATGAAGTAAATTTGTCTCCTTATGGCAACCCAAACATGAGCCTCTGCCAAGTTGATGGAGAACGAGTTACAGTGGGAAAGAGGCTCCCTGAGTCACAGTGAACCCAGGAGACCCAGCGGCCCACACTAGGACCCCGGGGGTGGGTGTGGGGGGCTTCAGGAAGAGCCTCTTTGTGTCCCACCCTCTCTTTCCTCCCGATGAAGAGGCCTCAGTGCCCAGCAAGTGCACACAGTGCAGCCCCATTCCAGTGGGAACCACAGGCATGTGGAAGTATCTCATGAAAGAGTTTAAAGAAGAAAGTGGATCATCTTCCTTTTTGAAAAATCCAAGTCTTCTATCTTTCTTTGAAATTTAATGAGAAGTAAAGTGCTTTTAACATCTGTTTGTGGATTAGCATAAATGACTAAAAATATTTGTATGTTTCCTGGTGGATGGAAACATGGTGCCAGTGGATGAGATGTGGGTGTGAACTGCCAGGCTCGGGCAGATAGATGTGGGTGTGAACTGCCAGGCTTGGGCGGATGAGATGTGGGTGTGAACTGCCAGACTCAGGTGGATGAGATGTGGGTGTGAACTGCCAGGCTCGGGCAGATAGATGTGGGTGTGAACTGCCAGGCTTGGGCGGATGAGATGTGGGTGTCAACTGCCAGGCTCGGGCAGATAGATGTGGGTGTGAACTGCCAGGCTTGGGTGGATGAGATGTGGGTGTGAACTGCCAGGCTTGGGCGGATGAGATGTGGGTGTGAACTGCCAGACTCAGGTGGATGAGATGTGGGTGTGAACTGCCAGGCTCGGGCAGATAGATGTGGGTGTGAACTGCCAGGCTTGGGCGGATGAGATGTGGGTGTGAACTGCCAGGCTCGGGCAGATAGATGTGGGTGTGAACTGCCAGGCTTGGGTGGATGAGATGTGGGTGTCAACTGCCAGGCTCGGGCAGATAGATGTGGGTGTGAACTGCCAGGCTTGGGTGGATGAGATGTGGGTGTGAACTGCCAGACTCAGGTGGATGAGATGTGGGTGTGAACTGCCAGGCTCGGGCAGATAGATGTGGGTGTGAACTGCCAGGCTTGGGCGGATGAGACGTGGGTGTGAACTGCCAGGCTTGGGCGGATGAGACGTGGGTGTGAACTGCCAGGCTTGGGCGGATGAGACGTGGGTTTGAACTGCCAGGCCTGGGTGGATGAGATGTGGGTGTGAACTGCCAGGCCTGGGCGGATGAGACGTGGGTGTGAACTGCCAGGCTTAGGCGGATGAGACGTGGTTTTGAACTGCCAGGCCTGGGTGGATGAGATGTGGGTGTGAACTGCCAGGCCTGGGCGGATGAGATGTGGGTATAAACTGCCAGGCTTGGGTGGATGAGATGTGGGTGTGAACTGCCAGGCTTGAGCGGATGAGACGTGGGTGTGAACTGCCAGGCTTGGGCGGATGAGACGTGGGTGTGAACTGCCAGGCTTGGGCGGATGAGACGTGGGTGTGAACTGCCAGGCTTGGGCGGATGAGACGTGGGTGTGAACTGCCAGGCTTGGGCGGATGAGACGTGGGTGTGAACTGCCAGGCTTGGGCGGATGAGACGTGGGTGTGAACTGCCAGGCTTGAGCGGATGAGACGTGGGTGTGAACTGCCAGGCTTGGGCGGATGAGACGTGGGTGTGAACTGCCAGGCTTGGGCGGATGAGACGTGGGTGTGAACTGCCAGGCCTGGGCGGATGAGACGTGGGTGTGAACTGCCAGGCTTGGGCGGATGAGACGTGGGTGTGAACTGCCAGGCTTGGGCGGATGAGACGTGGGTTTGAACTGCCAGGCCTGGGCGGAGGAGACGTGGGTTTGAACTGCCAGGCCTGGGCGGAGGAGACGTGGGTGTGAACTGCCAGGCTTGGGCGGATGAGACGTGGGTGTGAACTGCCAGGCTTGGGCGGATGAGACGTGGGTGTGAACTGCCAGGCCTGGGCGGAGGAGATGTGGGTGTGAACGGCCAGGCCTGGGCGGAGGAGATGTTTTATGGTTTACAAGGCAGCCTTGCACACCTGACACCATGTAACAAATGGTAACTGTGAGAAGTGGGGATGCAGGACCAGGCCTTCTCTCCAAACCCTGAGGTCGCCCTTTCTGGGAATGCAGAGCTTTCATAAGGGTGCTCCGAAAGGCTGGCATCCATTGTGCTCACTGCAGGCCAGCCTCCAGCGCCTGTGCTGACGGGCACTGTCTCTGGTAAGTGAAGAGGGCACGCATCCTCCCACCAATCCGTTCAGAGCATGTCTCGCTGCAAAGTGACTTGTGAAATCTTTTGTTTTTCAAGGGCTTCCGGGTCTCAGGGTTGGTGAATGGACATGAACAACGCTCCTTATGTTTTCCCAGAGATCTAACAAGACTTGAGGGGTGGAGCCGTGTGTGTGCGATCACTCAGCAGATGCCAGCTGGAGCTGGGCTCCTGGGCCTGAAGCCCTGACTTTTCTATTCTGCACCTCTCCTGGGTCACCCTTGAAGATAAAGAATCCAGCCTGGGGGTCGCCTGACCCCTTACGCAGCCTAGATGGTGTGTATTGACTTTTCCAAGTAAATTCCTGAAATCACTTTAGTTATTTTATTGCCACGTGTAGAGTGAAGGTGAGGGAAAAAAAGAGTGAGAGAAAAAATCCAATCGATCCTGGTAGATGGGATATGTGGGAACTAATTTTATATCCACGCAGGAGTTAAAACACATGGTAGGCACATTTCCCGTGGGCTGCAGAAGTGACGTCTGTCAGCTCCGTGGAAGGTGCTGAAGAAACAGCAAGAGGCCTCCTTGTCCCAATAGACAAAGGAATTTCCTTTCTAAATTCATGCTCGTTTAAATTTTTAATCCAGGATAAATGATGAGTCTACTGCCTGCGTCAGAGGCTGCGCATGTTTTCGCATCTTGCATCATCCATGGCATCAATGTCCCCCTGTTTTTTTTGAGACAGCATCTTGCTCTGTCATCTCAGGCTGGAGTGCAGGGGGACCATCGTGGCTCACTGCAGCCTCCACTTCCCAGGCTAATCTATCTGCCTCAACCTCCCAAGTAGCTGAGACCACAGGTGCATGCCACCATGCCCGGCTTATTTTTCTATTCTTTGTAGAGACAGGATCTCACCATGTTGCCCAGGCTGGTCTGAAACTCCTGCCTCAGCCTCCTAAAGTGCTGGGATTGCAGGCATGAGCTACCACGCCTGGCTGCCAGTATCTCCTCTTTGCACATGTCCTGTGCTTGCCAGTGGGCACTTGTCCTCCTCTGATTTCTCAGGTGAAATCATCACAAAAAGGGCATGGGTGGGGAGTTGGGAGCTGGGTGCTGCCTGGACTTCATCATGACCTCCCGAGGTGGGGTCAGGAGTAGCCACGGAGTCAGGTGTGGAGGAGGGGAGATGCTTGGGAGAAAGCTGCGGACGGGGTCTCAGTGGGGGTGGCTGTGAAATACCCTGGCTTGGCTGTGATTCATACATCTTAAACAATCCTGCCAACTCCATTTGCCCACCCTGAGCTATGTAGGGCATTCTGTTCTGAGAGCTTGTGGTCTGAGACACCTGGCATCTTTGTAACCAATTGTCTGAGAAACAGGGCCCACCGGCCCATACACCCTGTACCTGCAACTGCTCACCCCACATCCTGAGTAAAAAACAACTTTAAATAGAATTTTTTGTTAGGCACTCCCCACTTCCCCTAACCTGCTCCTTCTGCTTCTGTGGTAATCTGCCGACCGCCCCCTGACCCTAAACTCGTATAAAAATGTTGACCGCCCTTCATTCTGGGCCAAGACCCGGCCATGTACGGTGGACTCTCAACAAACTCAGTGCATGGTGCTTGTTTAAACTGGCTCGGGTGTAAAGCTGAGCCCGAAGCTGGAGTTGAGTCCTGGTGGGAGCAGAAACCTCGGGCACCTGGGAGCTTGCATTAGACACATCGGGCTCTGCATGGCAGTGAGAGGCCCAAGCAGAAAAGCTCATGAACGGGCCTGGAGCTCGTCACAGCAGAAAGGCTGGAGTTGCAGACCTGGACATTGAATCCCCTGAACCCCTAAGGGTGAGAGGAGAGGGAGAAATGAACAGAGGGTCTCAGGGGAAATTCCCCAAGAAATAAGTAAGTAGGAGAAACAAACACTGAGGACGGGGGGTCCCCAAAGGTGCGGGGACGTAGCAGAGCCACCGAGAGGATGCAGGTGGGAGGACGAGAAGCATCACTGGGCTGGCCTGGGGACCACGGTGACCCCGGCGAGGGATCCGCAGAGGCTTTGTTCCAGCAGTGCACTGGGGAAGGTAAGAGACGTTACTTCCCCACAGGGCCAGGGCTCTACCAGCTCAGCTTTGTAGAAGACACTGTGGCCACAGCATTGGAAATAATAATTTAGGTATAACTACACAATATACTTGCCCCCTTTTCCCACAAACTCTCCAAAAGCTTGGGACACACATCTAGAAACACCAGCACATAGGAACCCAAGCCACCTGCGGCAAATAGAAACCATCGCAGAAGCAGCGCTCATGAGACCTGCACGCTATCCCAGGTGCTCTGCTCGGCAGGACCAGGAGGGGACAGAGACACCATCCCAACCAGCAGGGAGGTGACGGTCCAGGGGCAGAAAGGAGGGGAACGTCTCCACTCTGGCACAAAGGCTTGAAGTCATGAAAACACAGCACAGCAGGAAGCGAAGCTGCGACAGAGCCACGCAGGTGGCGTCCTGACCGTGGGCGGGGGAGGGGTGGCGGGACGTGGCTGTGCTGATGGTGTCCTGGCCGTGGGTGGGGGAGGGTGGCGGGACGTGGCTGTGCTGATGGTGTCCTGGCCATGGGCAGGGGAGGGGTGGTGGGATGTGGCTGTGCTGATGGTGTCCTGGTCGTGGGCGGGGGAAGGGTGGCGGAACGTGGCTGTGCTGATGGTGTCCTGATCGTGGGCGGGGGAAGGGTGGCGGGACGTGGCTGTGCTGATGGTGTCCTGACCGTGGGCGGTGGAGGGGTGGCAGGACGTGGCTGTGCTGATGGTGTCCTGGCCGTGGGCGGGGGAAGGGTGGTGGAACGTGGCTGTGCTGATGGTGTCCTGATCGTGGGCGGGGGAAGGGTGGCGGGACGTGGCTGTGCTGATGGTGTCCTGACCGTGGGCGGTGGAGGGGTGGCAGGACGTGGCTGTGCTGATGGTGTCCTGGCCGTGGGCGGGGGAGGGGTGGTGGGACGTGGCTGTGCTGATGGTGTCCTGACCGTGGGCGGTGGAGGGGTGGCAGGACGTGGCTGTGCTGATGGTGTCCTGGTCGTGGGCGGGGGAGGGGTGGCGGGACACGGCTGTGCTGATGGTGTCCTGACCGTGGGCGGTGGAGGGGTGGCAGGACGTGGCTGTGCTTATGGTGTCCTGACCGTGGGCGGGGGAGGGGTGGCGGGACACGGCTGTGCTGATGGTGTCCTGACCGTGGGCGGTGGAGGGGTGGCAGGACGTGGCTGTGCAGGTGGCGTCCCGACCATGGGCGGGGGAGGGGTGGCGGGACGTGGCTGTGCTGATGGTGTCCTGGCCGTGGGCGGGGGAGGGGTGGCGGGACGTGGCTGTGCTGATGGTGTCCTGGCCGTGGGCGGGGGAGGGGTGGCGGGACGTGGCTGTGCTGATGGTGTCCTGGCCATGGGCGGGGGAGGGGTGGCGGGACGTGGCTGTGCTGATGGCGTCCTGACTGTCGGTGGGGGAGGGGTGGCGGGACACAGCTGTGCTGATGGTGTCCTGACTACAGGGGTCCAGGGGCTGGCACGTTGCAGCTTTCTGATGGCAGGGAGCATGCTTCCTCCTCTCACTATAGCTGGCAGCAGTGGGCTTCACTGTCATGCTTGGAGCTGACCCCTCCCACAGGTACCCGGCCCAGGGCAAGACCAAGATCCTGGCGAGACTTGGTGGGACCTGTGCTCAGCACAACACACACGTATAGCCCAGCAGGGGCAGCTGTGCAGAGAGCAGTGTGGCTTCCGTGCCCTGCACACCCTCTCTGGGGCTCATTCCCGTGTTTCCTATCCCAATTCTGAGCTCGTTCTTCAGAGCTCACAAGGCCCCTGGCATACCCTGGCCCCCTGTCTGCCCAGTGATTGAAGCCAGCTTGTCCCTGTGTGCACGAGGCCCCACTCCATCATATGACTTCTTCCATCGCCTGGCAAATCCTCAACATTTTGGAAGCAGCTGAAATCCCATTTCCCCCGTAAAGTCTGCTGAAATAATCCTAGAGAAGGTTCAGCACTCCTGCTTCTGCCTGTGCCTCTACCACAGATTTAACAACACACCTTGTCATGTATCTTGCTTATGTGGGTGTTTTCTCCAGCAGGTCTTCAAGGAAAGAACTGCATTATGTCCTGTTTGTTCTGACCCCGAATAGAACAGGGGTCAGAACACACAGCTTTGTACATAATAAAAATTTGTACTTGTACTGAATATTTTTTGGAATGAATAAATGCAATTTTGAAGCATCAGCCCCTCAATAAAAAGGTTAATTTTTTTTCTAATCCATCATGAATCCATATTTGAAGACTTCTGGAAGAAAAATGAATCAAAATCAGAACACCCGGGTGAGTCTGGGGATATTCCATCCCAGCGTGGCACAGACACACCTCAGGACAGAGGAACTCAACTTGGTGGGGTTTCTCACCGCCGTTGCTGTCACGAGCACCGCTTGGAAGTAATGGCCTAATCGTTATTAATTTCTTTGGTATTTCCTATGATAACATTAATCACAGCAAAGTCATTTGATGTAATGGAGGCCAGGAGCCCCCCGGAACATTCCCCGGCAATTCGACGCTAATTAACTGAAGCATCTTGTAAAACTGCCACCCTGTTTTACCATTAAGTGCATTTCTTGCACACTTTGATTAAGACACAAATCCTGAACCAATAAAGAAAAAGAGTGGGAATGAAAGAAAAGAGACCCCACCGTATTAGAATGCAGTAATGAGAGCATTGGTAAAGTAACAGACTTCACGCCAGGGGCAACAAGAGCTACTACTTGAATTGAAGCAGAAAGAACTCCCCAGGGATGCTGTAAACGGAGACACCTTCTTCTGGACCTTCATTTATCAACTGCATATGTACAGAAGCAATTTTAAAATGCATATTAAACACTCAGTGAAAGAAAAGAGGGTAATTTGCAAAGATGTCCGTTCTACATATACAAGTGAGGACTGTGAAAGCAGATTCCTATGCAAACTTACATCACAGTATGGAAAACACCTTTTACCACTTAAGGTAAATGTTGGATTTCCAGAGGGCAAATTGTGGGCCGCCTCATTCAGCAGCAGAGTTTCTCTCCCGGGTGACTGACATTTGGCTATCAGGGCAGAAGGAAAGAATGAGTCACGAGATTGCACAGTTTGGAATGTAAGCAGCGCTCGTTAGAATCGCTTCTCCGGCACCCAGCACGCCAAAGTCCTGACAAAAATCATGTCAAAAGTCACGTCAGTCATTCCGCGTGTTTTCTCCACTGGTTCAGATGTGCATCTTTCTAAGGATGACAGACACAATGCAGAGGCACTTGGAATGTGGCTAATGGGACCTCAGGTCTTCAAGGATGAAACCAGAGCACATGGGCCTGTGCTAACCTGCTGACTGACCACTGCTCAGGATGAGGGGATGCTGACATCGCCCAAGAGAAGGGGGTCCAGGGCCTGTGCAAGAGACCGCAGGAATCCCACGCCAGGGGAATGGGGCTTCGGAGACCGCAGGAATCCCACGCCACGGGAATGAGGCTTCACAGACCGCAGGAATCCCACGCCACGGGAATGGGGCTTCACAGACCGCAGGAATCCCACGCCACGGGAATGGGGCTTCGGAGACCGCAGGAATCCCACGCCACGAGAATGGGGCTTCGGAGACCGCAGGAATCCCACGCCACGGGAATGGGGCTTCACAGACCGCAGGAATCCCACGCCACGGGAATGGGGCTTCAGAGACCGCAGGAATCCCACGCCACGGGAATGGGGCTTCGGAGACCGCAGGAATCCCACGCCACGGGAATGGGGCTTCACAGACCGCAGGAATCCCACGCCACGGGAATGGGGCTTCACAGACCGCAGGAATCCCACGCCACGGGAATGGGGCTTCGGAGACCGCAGGAACCCCACGCCACGGGAATGGGGCTTCGGAGACCGCAGGAACCCCACGCCACGGGAATGGGGCTTCGGAGACCGCAGGAACCCCACGCCACGGGAATGGGGCTTCGGAGACCGCAGGAACCCCACGCCACGGGAATGGGGCTTCGGAGACCGCAGGAACCCCACGCCACGGGAATGGGGCTTCGGAGACCGCAGGAACCCCACGCCACGGGAATGGGGCTTCGGAGACCGCAGGAACCCCACGCCACGGGAATGGGGCTTCGGAGACCGCAGGAACCCCACGCCACGGGAATGGGGCTTCGGAGACCGCAGGAACCCCACGCCACGGGAATGGGGCTTCGGAGACCGCAGGAACCCCACGCCACGGGAATGGGGCTTCGGAGACCGCAGGAACCCCACGCCACGGGAATGGGGCTTCGGAGACCGCAGGAACCCCACGCCACGGGAATGGGGCTTCGGAGACCGCAGGAACCCCACGCCACGGGAATGGGGCTTCGGAGACCGCAGGAACCCCACGCCACGGGAATGGGGCTTCGGAGACCGCAGGAACCCCACGCCACGGGAATGGGGCTTCGGAGACCGCAGGAACTCCACGCCATGGGAATGGGGCTTCATGGGGACTGTAACCACACGTCTCCACTCTGCCAGCTGTGTTACCAGCCATTGGTGAGCTTCCTTCCAGGGAAAATGCCAAATGCCACATTTACATTAGATCTCTCTGACCAGTGCTGCTGACCTTGGCGGGGTAGCAGGTGTGGCTGTGAGGCGGAGCACGGGCTGAGCTGCCAGACTTCCGCTGCTGGCTGGTGGTTGGCAGCACTGATGCTGCACAGGCGGTGAGTGCCGGCCCCGGAGACCCGAGAGGGCAATGATCGTTATGGGAAGAGATGGACAGCCTCCTGGTCGACCTGTAGAGTGACCTTGCAGTCAAGTCCATTTGCATACCCCGGCATCTGCTCATCTCTGGCACGGTGCCAGTGGTGCCACTCCGACCGGGCCACCCTCCCCAGCCGGGTCTTCTACGGGGCTCCTCCCCAGCTCACAGGGAAACCCCACATTTCAAACAGGATATTTCCACCTGCCCGTGATTCCCTGTGCCGCCTTGGGAGCACGGGGCTGCCCTACTGTGGAGCTGAGGGGTCCACTTCTAGAAGACAGGGACAGAGTGAAGCCTCGAGAACAGAGTTCACTGGCAGGGAGACCGTGGCACTGTCAGCCCTGCAGGGCAGCAACAGGGTGGGGTGCTTGCCGGGGACTCCTCTGGTCTCAGCCAGCCAGGGTGGGTGGGACGTCAGACCTCAGTGGGAGTGCAGGCTGGGGCGGGCAGGGCTCTTTGGGGAGGTGCAGAGGGCATGGGCTGGGGTGGGCAGGGCTCTGTGGGAAGATGCAGACAGCATGGGCTGGGGTGGGCAGGGCTCTGTGGGGAGATGCAGACGGCATGGGCTGGGATGGGCAGGGCTCTTTGGGGAGGTGCAGAGGGCATGGGCTGGGGTGGGCAGGGCTCTGTGGGAAGATGCAGACGGCATGGGCTGGGGCGGGCAGGGCTCCGTGGGGAGGTGCAAAGGGCATGGGCTGGGGTGGGCAGGGCTCTGTGGGGAGATGCAGACGGCATGGGCTGGGGCGGGCAGGGCTCCGTGGGGAGGTGCAAAGGGCATGGGCTGGGGCGGGCAGGGCTCCGTGGGGAGGTGCAGAGGGCATGGGCTGGGGTGGGCAGGGCTCTGTGGGGAGATGCAGATGGCATGGGCTGGGGTGGGCAGGGCTCTGTGGGGAGATGCAGACGGCATGGGCTGGGGTGGGCAGGGCTCTGTGGGGAGATGCAGACGGCATGGGCTGGGGTGGGCAGGGCTCCGTGGGAGGATGCACAGAGCAGGTCAGGTGGGATGAACGGGGAGGCGTTTCTGGACACGGTGGGTCTGGAATGGATTCACAAATATGCAGGGTGGTCGGGGGTCTGGCAGGTGTAGACACAAGTGAGCCTGATGGGGCAGAAGTGGACGCAGTGTCTGTGGGTGAGGAGCTGGGCAGGCAGGCGCTGAGAAGAGGTGCCCACATAATCCCTGGCACCTCACACATGCTCACCCTCACTGGGCATGTGCCAGGAGTGAGCAGAGGACCATCGTATGGAACAAGCCCTAGTCGGAAGGGCTTCCTGATGCCCATGACCTCCCAGCAGGACTGGTGGGGGGTTGGGGAGAGCAGAGGGCGTTTCTGGACAAGGACCCACACTAAGGGTCTGGCCCAGTCCTTGCCTCCATCAGCAGGCTGCAGCCCAGGCCCCATGCTTTCTCCTACTCCAGGGATCCCACCCTTGGAATCCCCGAGGCCCATCTGGTCCTTGTGTTCCTGCCATCACTGCTGTCCACCCCATAATTTCAACCATTGGCTCCACATGCCTGCACCCCCACCCATTTCTCTACCCCCAATTTCTTCCAAGTCTCAATCCTGCACTTCTGGATTAGGACTAGACAGCAGCCCGTGTCTCCTCATGTCTGCGAGCCTCTCCTGTCCACCCCCACCTCCTCGTCCCTGCAAGGTCACCTCTGGGTCCTCTTGGCCTTGCCGGTCAGCCACCTGGGAGGCCCTGAACGCAGGCAAGGCCCCCTCAGCTATCAGCTAGCTCAAATTCCCATGGCCCCACGAGAAGACCTGCTTCATTTTACACAAACCTGGGCAAGCTCCCTAACCCCAAAGCGTGTTTTCCAGCATGTGTCATAGACATCACATGGGTGTTTGATCCAAGGATGAGGCCAGCCCGTGGTGCTGGGTGTGGCATAAATCAGCCCCAGCACCCCATTTGTCATCCGCGTGTGGTATCCATGTTTGAAGGAGTCTAAACCCTCAGTGTCTATTCTGTGTGATTTTGCCTTTCTTTCCATTGAATGTCCTTTAAATAACCACCAGGTACCTACTGTGAGCCTGGGCACTAGGGATGCAGATGGTCCTGGCCATAATGCCCATCTCAGGAGTTCCCAGGTTGGAGGCGCAGCTGCCCTGAGCCTGGTACAAGGACAGCCACAAACTAGAGAAAGGCTCCAGATGACGCAGAGTGGCCAAGGTGGGGTGACGTACCCCACATGAAGTGGCGAGAGGGAACTTCCGCCAAGGACGGCGGAGTGAAGCTGGGCAGCGGCCTGGCACGGGGCCCTCCCTCACCCTTGCACTCACCTTCCAAGACCTCATGGTGCAATGTGAGCTGGAAGCAAAATCCCCCCGGCGCAGATGTCCTAGTGAAGTGTGGGGAACGGGGCCTCAGCCAGTGCGGTGGCAGTTCAGGGCAGGCTCATCACCTCAGCAGCAAACGGATCTTCCAAATCCAGTGGGGGTCTTACATCTCCGATGAAGGTGCTCGGCAATTCCTGGAGGCACTGATGAGGGGCAGCTCAGCCTGGCAGCTGAGTCCGGCAGAGTGGAGGCCCCACGGATCCCCCAGCCACTCCACATAGAGCTTTCTCTTGTTCCTGGCACCTGCTGAGTTGAGGCCCCCGCGGCTCCTCCAGCTGCTCCTGCGTAGGGCATTCTCCACTCCTGGAACCCGCTGCGTTGAGACCCCGCGGCTCCTCCGGCTGCTCCCGCGTAGGGCATTCTCCACTCCCGGAACCCGCTGCGTTGAGACCCCGCGGCTCCTCCAGCTGCTCCCGCGTAGGGCATTCTCCACTCCCGGAACCCGCTGCGTTGAGACCCCGCGGCTCCTCCGGCTGCTCCCGCGTAGGGCATTCTCCACTCCCGGAACCCGCTGCGTTGAGACCCCGCGGCTCCTCCGGCTGCTCCCGCGTAGGGCATTCTCCACTCCCGGAACCTGCTGCGTTGAGACCCCGCGGCTCCTCCGGCTGCTCCCGCGTAGGGCATTCTCCACTCCTGGAACCTACTGCGTTGAGACCCCGCGGCTCCTCCGGCTGCTCCTGCGTAGGGCATTCTCCACTCCTGGAACCTGAGAGTCACGTGCGGGCCTGTGCGGCTGCCCTGCCACACCCTGAGGCCTCGAGGTAATAAACAAGTCCATTCCTCTCCCCGCCTCCGAGCATCTGGCCAACCTCACTTGCCTGCAGCCGCGGACTTGGGCCGTAGATTGGGATTAATAATCCTAGAACAGATAACTAAGGTACCAACTTCAAACTAATCATAAAAGGAAGTAATATTTTGCTTTTAAATGTATCTAAGCCCATTTCATCTTGTTGATATTAAGCTGTGGGGGTCTGAGGTATGGCAGCATTTTACGAAGTCACAGAGGACATAAACACGTCTGCGTAGGTTCCCAAATCATCAAGCCAAGCATAGGGGAGAGAAGTTAGTTGAATCAAATCAAAGTTTATTAACAGAGAGAGCTGACATGCCAGGAATTGTTATAGATTTCATCACTTTTTAAAGGCATATGGAATTGTGAACAGAGCCAAAAATACAGGAGTCTCCGTGAAAAACTGTTAGTAGGAATAGAAAATAAAACAGATACGAGGGTAGGAACCACAGCTAATCGTTTATGAGTCTCATAAATAGATACGAGGGTAGGAACCACAGCTAATCGTTTATGAGTCTCATAATTAGTTCACTGATGAGTTACACACTCACTAAACACACCTGTGGAGAGCCTCTTGCACACAGGTGCTATTCCAGCCCCCGGGACTCACTGGGGTGACCCACAGGTAGGGTGGCCGCCCCAGGAAGCGTGCACAGAACTCCCATCTGTGGTGGCACTGATGCAAATGGAATGAACAAGGTGATCTCTGACCAGGACCCTGAGCTCTGAATCGAGTAGAAGAGGTTCATATGCTCTACAGTGATGGGTGGAGTCAAGGAAGGGCTCCTGAGGGGACATTCAAGCTGACACGTGAACGCCAAGAGCCACCTGGGCAAATACGGGATTGTGCCGGGCAGGTGGAGGGCACACGGCATGCAGAACCCCAGGTGTGATATTGTGAGTGTTTTGAGGGGACACGTGCAGGGCCTCAGGTGTGATACTGTGAGTGTTTTGAGGGGGCAGGGGCAGGGCCCCAGGTGTGATGATGTGAGTGTGTTGAGGGGGCAGGTGCAGGACCCCAGGTGTGATGATGTGAGTGTGCTGGGGGGGGCAGGTGCAGGACCCCAGGTGTGGTGATGTGAGTGTGTTGAGGGGCAGGTGCAGGACCCCAGGTGTGATTATGTGAGTGTGCTGAGGGGCAGGTACAGGACCCCAGGTGTGACGATGTGTGTTGAGGGGGCAGGTGCAGGACCCCAGGTGTGATGATGTGAGTGTGTTGAGGGGGCAGGTGCAGGACCCCAGGTGTGATGATGTGAGTGTGTTGAGGGGCAGGTGCAGGGCCCCAGGTGTGATGATGTGAGTGTGTTGAGGGGGCAGGTGCAGGGCCCCAGGTGTGATGATGTGAGTGTGTTGAGGGGGCAGGTGCAGGACCCCAGGTGTGATGATGTGAGTGTGTTGAGGGGGCAGGTGCAGGACCCCAGGTGTGATGATGTGAGTGTGTTGAGGGGGCAGGTGCAGGACCCCAGGTGTGATGATGTGAGTGTGTTGAGGGGCAGGTGCAGGACCCCAGGTGTGATGATGTGAGTGTGTTGAGGGGGCAGGTGCAGGGCCAAGGTGTGATGATGTGAGTGTGTTGAGGGGGCAGGTGCAGGACCCCAGGTGTGATGATGTGAGTGTGTTGAGGGGGCAGGTGCAGGACCCCAGGTGTGATGATGTGAGTGTGTTGAGTGGGCAGGTACAGGGCCCCAGGTGTGATGATGTGAGTGTGTTGAGGGGGCAGGTACAGGGCCCCAGGTGTGATGATGTGAGTGTGTTGAGGGGCAGGTGCAGGGCCCCAGGTGTGATGATGTGAGTGTGTTGAGGGGCAGGTGCAGGACCCCTGGTGTGATGATGTGAGTGTGTTGAGGGGACAGGTACAGGACCCCTGGTGTGATGATGTGAGTGTGTTGAGGGGGCAGGTGCAGGACCCCTGGTGTGATGATGTGAGTGTGTTGAGGGGGAGGTACAGGGCCCCAGGTGTGATGATGTGAATGTGTTGAGGGGCAGGTGCAGGACCCCAGGTGTGATGATGTGAGTGTGTTGAGGGGGCAGGTGCAGGACCCCAGGTGTGATGATGTGAGTGTGCTGGGGGGGCAGGTGCAGGACCCCAGGTGTGATGATGTGAGTGTGTTGAGGGGCAGGTACAGAACCCCAGGTGTGATGATGTGAGTGTGTTGAGGGGCAGGTGCAGGACCCCAGGTGTGATGATGTGAGTGTGTTGAGGGGGCAGGTGCAGGGCCGAGGTGTGATGATGTGAGTGTGTTGAGGGGGCAGGTGCAGGACCCCAGGTGTGATGATGTGAGTGTGTTGAGTGGGCAGGTGCAGGACCCCAGGTGTGATGATGTGAGTGTGTTGAGGGGGCAGGTACAGGACCCCAGGTGTGATGATGTGAGTGTGTTGAGGGGCAGGTGCAGGACCCCAGGTGTGATGATATGAGTGTGTTGAGGGGCAGGTGCAGGACCCCTGGTGTGATGATGTGAGTGTGTTGAGGGGGCAGGTGCAGGACCCCAGGTGTGATGATGTGAGTGTGTTGAGGGGCAGGTGCAGGACCCCAGGTGTGATGATGTGAGTGTGTTGAGGGGCAGGTGCAGGACCCCTGGTGTGATGATGTGAGTGTGTTGAGGGGGAGGTACAGGGCCCAGGTGTGATGATGTGAATGTGTTGAGGGGCAGGTGCAGGACCCCAGGTGTGATGATGTGAGTGTGTTGAGGGGGAGGTACAGGGCCCAGGTGTGATGATGTGAATGTGTTGAGGGGCAGGTGCAGGACCCCAGGTGTGATGATGTGAGTGTGTTGAGGGGGCAGGTGCAGGACCCCAGGTGTGATGATGTGAGTGTGCTGGGGGGGGGCAGGTGCAGGACCCCAGGTGTGATGATGTGAGTGTGTTGAGGGGCAGGTACAGAACCCCAGGTGTGATGATGTGAGTGTGTTGAGGGGCAGGTGCAGGACCCCAGGTGTGATGATGTGAGTGTGTTGAGGGACAGGTGCAGGACCCCAGGTGTGATGATGTGAGTGTGTTGAGGGGCAGGTGCAGGACCCCAGGTGTGATTATGTGAGTGTGCTGAGGGGCAGGTACAGGACCCCAGGTGTGACGATGTGTGTTGAGGGGGCAGGTGCAGGACCCCAGGTGTGATGATGTGAGTGTGTTGAGGGGCAGGTGCAGGACCCCAGGTGTGATGATGTGAGTGTGTTGAGGGGCAGGTGCAGGGCCCCAGGTGTGATGATGTGAGTGTGCTGGGGGGGGGCAGGTGCAGGACCCCAGGTGTGATGATGTGAGTGTGTTGAGGGGCAGGTACAGAACCCCAGGTGTGATGATGTGAGTGTGTTGAGGGGCAGGTGCAGGACCCTAGGTGTGATGATGAGTGTGTTGAGGGGGCAGGTGCAGGGCCGAGGTGTGATGATGTGAGTGTGTTGAGGGGGCAGGTGCAGGACCCCAGGTGTGATGATGTGAGTGTGTTGAGGGGGCAGGTGCAGGACCCCAGGTGTGATGATGTGAGTGTGTTCAGCGGGCAGGTACAGGGCCCCAGGTGTGATGATGTGAGTGTGTTGAGGGGGCAGGTGCAGGACCCCAGGTGTGATGATGTGAGTGTGTTGAGGGGGCAGGTACAGGACCCCTGGTGTGATGATGTGAGTGTGTTGAGGGGGCAGGTGCAGGACCCCAGGTGTGATGATGTGTGTTGAGGCGGGGGGCAGGTGCAGGACCCCTGGTGTGATGATGTGAGTGTGTTGAGGGGCAGGTGCAGGACCCCTGGTGTGATGATGTGAGTGTGTTGAGGGGGAGGTACAGGGCCCCAGGTGGGATGTGAGCATGTTCAGGGAGCAGAGAGAATACTGCTCTTTCTAGTGCCTGTGAACAGGGACGGTAGGCATGGGCGAAAGTGAGAGTTTGAATCTGGTCCTGTCTGGAAAGGCTGCAGCAGGGATGGCTGAAGGTCTGATGACACCTGAGACATCCCTGTTGCTGGTACTGGGGAGCAGGGTTTGGGGTCACCTTCAGAACCCGTATGTCTCTCTCGACTGGCAGGACTCAGCGCTGCAGGCACAGGCACTTTGGTACCAAGGCCCACATTAGATCCTGAACTCCCCGCATGTCACAGGAATACCTACAGAATAAGTACTGAAGAAGTTTTCTAAAAAGGCTAAGACAGGTCAGGTGGACCTTAATTGTTACCACTAATTAGTATAAAGAGGTTAATCACATGCCTTGGGGCAGGGCAGTTTCTTGGAAAGTCTGAAATCAGCTCTCGGGCGTCTGTGTTTTGTGGAAGACGGGCTCTTACGGTACAAGGCTGTGAAATGCCGCCTGCCCTGCTTCTCAAACAGCCCCCGTGGGAACGTGGCCTCCCGGGTGGTGCCACCCTCCCTGCGGTCAGGAGTGGCTTTGCAAAGTCATCTATGCTGACCCCATGTCTGTTGGCTTTTCTTTTCAGGAGCCAATCCCTTCCTCCTAGACAAGACACAGCAGACACTACGGCTTCATGTCCTCCCAAAGCAAAGCCGGAGACCACTGGGGAAATTGTTCAGCAATGCTCTGAGTCTTTTACTCTCTTGAAAACTTTTTTTTTTTATTTATTTTTATTGCATTATAGGTTTGGGGGTACATGTGCAGAACGAGCAAGATAGTTGCATAGGTACACACATGGCAGTGTGCTTTGCTGCTTTCCTCCCCTTCACCCACACTTGAGCTTAAAACACTCTTAGTTTCTGGCATGGTAAGCCCATTCATTCACACCTAAAGCTACAGCATTTGTGAAAATAATGGAAAGGTCTTAATGCTGGCATCTTTTTTTTTTGACAGATTCTTGCTCTGTCACCAGGCTGGAGTGCAGTGGCACAATCTCCGCTCACTGCAACCTCCACCTCCCAGGTTGAAGTGATTGTCCTGCCTCAGCCTCCCCAGTTCTGGCATCTTTAATAAACCCTTCAAAGTCACAAACACTCATGAAAGCAGAAGCTTGGCTTTGCCCAGTGGTGAGCCGCTGATCACAGCTCAGGGGTCCCCTGTGATGATTCTTCCTAAAGAGGAGTCCTCGGCTCCCCCAGTTCTCTCTGGGACTGCACAGTTTACTTCCTCAAGGGAGGCCTTTTCTGGCCCTTTCCCCTGATTCTCTGTCACAGTGAGGTTTCATCCATGGTGAAGTCTGCCCTGGTTTTGGGGTGAACCTCACTGCTCCAGGAACCATGGCACTGTGACAAGAGAAAGGTCCCCGGGCCTTTCTGGTTCCATGATAGGAGAAAGATGTCCCCTGGGCCTTCCTCATGACTCAAAAGGCTGGACACTGTTGTCTATGACACATGCCCAGACGAAGGTCTGGAAGGCAGTGGCTCACTGCAGTTGACCCTGCAGAACGCTGGCAGGGCCAGAATTGGGAGCCGTACACACTGGGGGCTGCCCTCCCCAGGTGCTCCTGCGCCCACTTGGCCTTGCCTAGCTGCCATCTCTCATCACCCACTGCGGCCCTGGCAGGAGGGATCATCCCTCATTCTTTGTACAGACAGAATGCACCTCAGGACCCATTGCACAGCAGATGGCTAATGAATGTCTGTTGAATTGATAGAAAAAGAAAAAGGTTTTACATGTTCCAAGACCTGAAGGAGATGAGAGGACATTGCTTAAGTTATCAGGGAAATAAATTCCCAACAGAAAGACAGGCTAACTCTAAGTTTAGAAAATATTATCTTTCTGTAATCCCAGCCCTTTGGGAGGCCAAGGCGGGCGGATCACGAGGTCAAGAGATCGAGACCATCCTGGCCAACATGGTGAAACCCCATCTCTACAAAAAATACAAAAAAATTAGCTGGGCATGGTGGCGGGAGCCTGTAGTCCCAGCTACTCAGGAGGCTGAGGCAGGAGAATTGCTTGAACCCAGGAGGCGGAGGTTGCAGTCAGCTGAGGTTGCACCACTACACTCCAGACTGGCGCCTGGTGACAGAGTGAGACTCTCTCAATAAAATAAAATAAAAATAAAATGTTATCTTTTAATCCATGGTTTTCTCTGGAAAAACCACCAAACTTAAGAGCGTTCAGCATCTGAGAAAACGGTCTTCATGTAGCTATGGCTGCGGCAGCAATGGTGGTGACAATGGCAGTGATTTCATGTAGCTGTGGCTGCGGCAGCAGTGGTGGTGACGATGGCAGTGATTTCATGTAGCTGTGGCTGCGGCAGCAGTGGTGGTGACGATGGCAGTGATTTCATGTAGCTGTGGCTGCGGCAGCAGTGGTGGTGACGATGGCAGTGATTTCATGTAGCTGTGGCTGTGGCAGCAGTGGTGGTGACGATGGCAGTGATTTCATGTAGCTGTGGCTGCGGCAGCAATGGTGGTGATGATGGCAGCGATGCTGGCAGCCGCACTTTTGGCTGAGTGCCCGCTATGCATTGGTCATGATTCTAAGTTCTCACGTCATCTTTAATTTATGACAATCCTCTGAAGCAGACGTCATGGGAGCCCACGTTTTCCAGATGGGGAAACTGAGGCAGCTGGGCCATAGCGACTTGGCTGCTACACAGAAGAAGCTTGCAGTCCGGCTCCAGAGCGCCGTGCTACTACCTCCCTGTTCCTTTATCTACCCCTGGTGCTCCTGGGGGCTAACAACACCTGCTTGTATGTTCTGCTCTCTGCAGGGACTGCCGCTGAGTGCCCGTCCTCCGAGGTGGGGGCTGGAGGTTATGACTCGTATCTGTCACACAGAATAAAGTGCATGACGCATGGCACAAGAGGTACCTTGGCTTCCTGCTCCATCGCAGCCAGGCCAGCCAGTCGACCACACCCTCATGGGGGTCCCTGAGCCAGAGACTCTGACTGGGCAGCTGGGGGGTCTGTGACCAGGGGCACTAAGCTGGTGAGTTTGGGGTAGTGTGTTGTATAGCATCAGATAACTAATGCAGTCTATTTCCCCAGCGATACAAGGAGCCCCCAAAAGCATCATAAAAATAATCACTGAGGAGTCCTTAGTCTTTGAAATGTCATCCTGATTTCATTAACAACTTGGTAAAAATTCAGTACTGACGGAAATGACCACATTATTACCTCATTGAGTCTTCTCTGCAAAAGAGGAACCTGGTGATCAGGATATTCATTTTATGCAGCCTGAGATGCAAGCTTCACAGGGCATCGGTGATAGGAGGAGGGATAAGGAGTCAGTTCCCACCGAGCCCCACCTCCCTCACAGGCATAGGTGACAGGTGCAGGATAAGGAGTCAGTTCCCACCGAGCCCCACCTCCCTCACGGGCATTGGTGACAGGTGGAAGATAAGGAGTCAGTTCCCACCGAGCCCCGCCTCCCTCGCGGGCATAGGTGACAGGTGCAGGATAAGGAGTCAGTTCCCACCGAGCCCCACCTCCCTCACGGGCATTGGTGACAGGTGGAAGATAAGGAGTCAGTTCCCACCGAGCCCCGCCTCCCTCACGGACTTCGGTGACAGGTGGAGGATAAGGAGTCAGTTCCCACCGAGCCCCGCCTCCCTCAAGGGCATCGGTGACAGGTGGAAGATAAGGAGTCAGTTCCCACCGAGCCCCACCTCCCTCACAGGCATCGGTGACAGGAGGAGGGATAAGAAGTCAGTTCCCACCAAGCCCCGCCTCCCACATGGGCATTGGTGACAGGTGGAGGATAAGGAGTCAGTTCCCACCGAGCCCCGCCTCCCTCACGGACTTCGGTGACAGGTGGAGGATAAGGAGTCAGTTCCCACCGAGCCCCGCCTCCCTCACGGGCACTGGTGACAGGTGCAGGATAAGGAGTCAGTTCCCACCGAGCCCCACCTCCCTCACGGGCATTGGTGACAGGTGGAAGATAAGGAGTCAGTTCCCACCGAGCCCCGCCTCCCTCGCGGGCATAGGTGACAGGTGCAGGATAAGGAGTCAGTTCCCACCGAGCCCCGCCTCCCTCACGGGCATTGGTGACAGGTGGAGGATAAGGAGTCAGTTCCCACCGAGCCCCGCCTCCCTCACAGGCATCGGTGACAGGTGGAGGATAAGGAGTTGGTTCCCACCGAGCCCCGCCTCCCTCGCAGACTTCGGTGACAGGTGCAGGATAAGGAGTCAGTTCCCACGGAGCCCCGCCTCCCTCACGGACTTCGGTGACAGGTGGAGGATAAGGAGTCAGTTCCCACGGAGCCCCGCCTCCCTCACGGGCATCGGTGACAGGTGGAGGATAAGGAGTTGGTTCCCACCGAGCCCCGCCTCCCTCACGGACTTCGGTGACAGGTGGAGGAATCATTACTCAAGGGTTTTGCAGAGCAGTGATTCTCCAAATGCAGCCCTCACACCAGGCACCACCTGGACGCTGTTAGAATTTGCAGAGTGCAGGGTCCCACCTTAAACCCCCGAGTCATAAAGACAAGGGGGGTGTGGATCACATTGCACCCCATCTTCCAGGTGCTTGTGACGCAGCTGAAATCTGAACCCGTGACTTTCAGGACTGCGGCCTCCCCCGCGCTGGCACATGGCCACGGCAACCTCCCTGGAAGGCCTGATGAGGAGCCCGCTCACCCAGCGCCGGGAGCCGTCTCTTCCTGACTCGCAGAGGGCCCGGGAGGTGGAGAATCCTGCCGGACAGGTGCACTCACACAGCCAGGCACCAAGAAGGAAAGGTGGCATTCCCTCAGCTGCGGAGAGAGCCGGGAATCCAGCGGCCTTCGCTGCTCTGGCTCCGTCTCTCATTATTCCGAGGGCTTTGTCCGGGTGACCATGACCTTGTCTAACCAGTGTCCCTGCCTATGAGTCCTGTTCACCTAAATCACCCCACCATGCCAGGCTCCACCCAACCCACAGGGCTTGTTCTGGCTGGAAGTCCCCGACCCCAGGGCAGGGTGTGACCGCCGTGGCCCTGTGAGTGCCGTGGCGATGGGCCCTGCGGTGCGGGCGCTGTTCCCGCCACTGCGCTCTGTGAAGCTGGCTCTCGGGACCGCTCACTGACATCCGTGTGCTGACCGCGCAGTGAGTCTGTCCACTTTTCTCCCTGGCTCCTGCTCGCCCCACACGCAGCCCGCTCCCCACGTGGGCTCTTATCCTACCAACCGCTACTAAAGACCTGCAGAAGCTCCGAGTCCCAGGACACGGCAAGGCCAACACTCACGTCTGCCCTGACTTCTCACTGGCACCGTCTCAGCCTCGGGCCTCCTGCCTTGTTCCCAGACTGAGGCCCAGGCTCTCTGTGCAGAGGCCTCCTCGCCTCCCCGCCCTGTGCTACTCCCCTGCCTGAGTGCCCGCACGTCCCTTCTCCAATCGCACCGGCGTACGTGGTCTCTACAGCTTCCCTTGGTCCCACGGGCCTTGGCCAACTTTCTCCTGCAGAATCCTTTCCGCAATTCTGGGAACATGGACTGTGCTCGCCAAATGCTCCCTTCAACGAAAGTGACGTCCGCCCTTTGGGCCCTGCTCGCACTGAAGCCACCCGAACACGACACATAAAAAGCCTGCATCTGAAGGAAACTAAACAATCACAAGCAATCACTCTTTTTTAAGAAAAAAGCAGAAGCTCTCTCAATATAGAGCAATTTGCGGGTCTGAACTAGACCGGGCCAGCCCTCCTGTCTTGCGAGTTTGGGCGCATTTGCCCGTCGACAGCGCACTCAGAGGAAGCTGTTCTGTGTGCGTGCGGCGCCTTCACAAGTCATTTCTATGGAAAGCAGCAGTCAGACAGTCATACGGGCCCAAGGTGACCTCATTACCAGAATTTGTTCTAGTTGTCATTAGACATATCACACTATGCCACTCAAAGCGAGAAAGAAATAAAGGATGCTGACACGCCACCCCAGCGATTAGAGAGGAAAACACGGTCAGGACAGTCTCTGCTTGCAGACGGCTTGTACAGTTTGAGATTCAGGCACCCCTCAGACCCGTCACTGTGGTCGCCAAGGCTCTGTCCTTCCTGTGTCCGTCGGGACTTCTCTGTGTACACACAGCAAGTGTGTCCTGTACTTACTGCACGGCCAGCGCTGCTCTTGAACGAACTCCTGAGAGAGGCGTATGGAAGCCATTTGTTAAAATCCGGAGAGCCCGGAGACCAGCCAGGAGGAGTGGAGTGGGGAAAGCTCAGAAAGCTCAGAAAGCTCCTCCAAGACGCCGCCGGGTGTGAAATGCTTGAGGCTGAAACATAACGACTCTCTCAGAACAGAAACACACTTCCGGGTTCCGGACGGTCGGAGGTGGGAGGCGGGCTTCTGACCATCGTCTCCGGAGCTCAGTTGGAGGCGACAGCATGAGATGATTACCCTTATCTGCAGCCCCAATCTCCAGTCCTGGGGAAGCTGTGGGGGGGCTGCAAAGCTGCCAGCGCGTGCATCGGACCAGTCACTGCTGTGTGTTAGGCACCCTGAAGGCTCCACCACCGGGACCCAGCCAGACTGCAAAGCGGATGAGGCTTAGCTATAGCACCACGGACTGTGGGGGCCGGTGAGGGCCTGAGAGGTCAGCTAGTCCAGTATCTTCATTGTATCAATGCAGAAACTGACCCCCAGAGACGGGGGCACCTGGTGTGTGGCCACCGCGGTCAGTGGAACAGGTGGGACTGGAGGTCAGCACCAGAGAGGTGGGACTGGAGGTCAGCATGGGCTGCCTCGTCTCCGTCTCCCCAAGCACAGGCTGTGCCCTCCTCTCCCGGCTGCCATCTCTTCTCTGTAGCTGTTCCCTCCTGCCTGCCTTTCTGTGACACCTACGCTATTCAGATACCAGGCTTCCCTTCCTCCTCACTCAAGATTCCCATTCACTCAGCATCACCATGGTTTGCTATTAGGACTGTTTGATTAAAGCCACTAATGCTAAATTATAAATAATCAAGGCCTCGCTCTTTCATGGGATTCTGCACTTGAAAGATCTAGAGAAACCCAGGGAGCATCCAACTGGCAGGACTGGAAGTGGCTGGGCAGAGGAGACATTTTGGAATGGGTAGTCGATGCCTACCCACTGGCAAGAGCTGCCAGCTTCTGACCCACTCCACTCCTCCTCCAGGACCCTCCAGAGTAGACCTGGAGCTGGGGGTCCAGTGACTTTGGGGTCATCTGCATGGTATCAGCAATAGCCGCAGTGAGAGGGGGGCTGCTTGACTTTCTGGGGTTCACCTGTGTCCCAGGAGAGCCCTGCTTCAGGAGGTAACAGGTGCATGCACCAGAGTAGCTGCTGGTGCACATCTAGGCAGCGACGGTCCCCTCCACTGACCGGTGGGGAGATGCCCAGGAAGGTCACAGCGTGCCGGACACAGCTGCACTGCCCCAGCACGCTGCCCACGCTTGGTCTGCAGCACAGGGATTCCATTTCTTCCTGGGATTAGGAAGCGCAGAGTCCAGATCTGCTTGTGAAATCTCTTACCCCCCAAGGTAACGAACTGTGTGCAGCTTACTGGAACCTCAACCAGGGCCAGATGACCGGTCGGCAACGGGGTCAGGATGACTGATCACTAATAGGGGCGAGATGATCAGTCACTAAGGGGAAAGGTGGTGTGATGGCCAGTCACTAATGGGGCCATGATGACCAGTCATTAATGGGGGCAAGATGACAGCTCACTAACGGGGGCATAGTGTCCAGTCACTAATGGGGCCATGATGACCATCATTAATGGGGGCGAGATGACAGGTCACTAACGGGGGCATAGTATCCAGTCACTAATGGGGGCATGATGGCCAGTCACCAAAGGGGATGAGGTGACCAGTCACTAAGGGGGTGTGATGACCAGTTACTAAGGGGGTGTGATGACCAGTCACTAAGGGGCCGTGATGACCAGTCACTAATGGGGTGTGATGACCAGTCACTAAGGGGCCGTGATGACCAGTCACTAATGGGGTGTGATGACCAGTCACTAAGGGGCCATGATGACCAGTCACTAATGGGCTGTAATGACCAGTCACTAATGGGGTGTGATGACCAGTCACTAAGGGGCCGTGATGACCAGTCACTAGTGGGGCCGTGATGACCAGTCACTAATGGGGCCGTGATGACCAGTCACTAATGGGGGCGTGATGACCAGTCACTAAGAGGCCGTGATGACTAGTCACTAATGGGGGCGTGATGACCAGTCACTAAGGGGCCATGATGACTAGTCACTAATGGGCTGTAATGACCAGTCACTAATGGGGTGTGATGACCAGTCACTAAGGGGCCGTGATGACCAGTCACTAGTGGGGCCGTGATGACCAGTCACTAATGGGGGCGTGATGACCAGTCACTAAGGGGCCGTGATGACCAGTCACTAAGGGGCCGTGATGACCAGTCACTAAGGGGCCGTGATGACTAGTCACTAAGGGGCCGTGATGACCAGTCACTAATGGGGCCGTGATGACCAGTCACTAATGGGGGCGTGATGACCAGTCACTAAGGGGCCGTGATGACCAGTCACTAATGGGGGTGTGATGACCAGTCACTAAGGGGCCGTGATGACTAGTCACTAATGGGGCCGTGATGACCAGTCACTAATGGGGCCGTGATGACCAGTCACTAAGGGGCCGTGATGACTAGTCACTAATGGGGCCGTGATGACCAGTCACTAATGGGGGCGTGATGACCAGTCAGTCAGTCGTTGTTTCTTCTATAAGAGACTTCCCAGGGGCGGGCAGACCTGGTGGACAGCAGGGCCCACCTGGCTCCACTGCTGAGTTTCATGCCTGGATGGACAATAGCTGGAGGAAGCAGCCTGCGGGCTTTATTCAGACTGGGTGAACAGTTGGAATTTAGGTTCCTCGGGCCTGTCCCAAATGCTATCAGTCTTACTCTAGAGATGGGACAGTTGCTATGCAGCATGGGACCCACAGTTACAGAGTGGATGGGGGACTGAGACCGTCTTTCTGCCAGAAGAGAGATATTCGGGGCAACAGGAAATCTGCTTTTCAACACAGCTTCCTAGTGGGGTGGCCCCAGTACCTGTGACGCCTCCATCAGGACGCCCCAACTCTCGCCGCACCTGTCATTCCCCACGCTAATGCAACCGGGGTCCAGGGAAGGGCCTCTGACATGCGGGAGGCCAGGGTCCTCCCTGTCCGCCTTTCGCCTTCTCCAGGGCACAGTCACAGCTGCCTCCTGTGGCGGGAGGGGAGGGCGTGTTTCCCACCTTTCCTGAATCATTTGTGGACTGTGAGTGGCGCATGTCCTGCTGCCCCATGGGACCACCGAGGAAGGCCAGGCTGGCTCCCTGCAGCCTCCATCGGCGTCCTGGCCACTTCCAGCTTGTCCCCCGAAGGTGGGCTTGTTCGCACTTGGTTACCTGCAGAATGATCATTGCAGTCTCCCCCAGTCTCTCTCTCATTTCCCTCTTAACTGCCATGATGTTGCAACTCCCAGGCATGCCCCCCGCTCTCCAGGGCTGGTTTGCAGTGGCCCAGCTAAAGCAACTGAACCTCCAGAGCGGAGGGCAGTGCCCCACCTGGACTCTGGACATGGCCCCACGCATCTGTCACTAGCACCACTAGAGAAGGTCCCCTGGCTTTGAAGTGCTGACAAAGACCGAATGCATTCCCCAGCAGAGGCGAGGAACGGTCATGATCCGGGAACCTTCTTCGTAACCACAGTGAGTCAGACAGGTGCAAAACCTTTGAAAGACCCAGGCTGCAAGCCCCTGGGAGCACAGAGGGTGCTGGAGGGAACAGGGAAGGAGAGGCGCAGTCAAGAAATGCTGCTGAGCTGGCCCACAGACCACGATCGCCCACAGCTCCCCTCATACCCACATCCCTGCCCACAGACCACCATCACCCACAGCTCCCTCATACCCACATCCCTGCCCACAGGCCACCATCGCCCACAGCTCTCTGTCATACCCACATCCCTGCCCACAGACCACCATCGCCCACAGCTCCCCTCACACCCACATCCCTGCCCACAGGCCACCATCGCCCACCGCTCTCTGTCATACCCACATCCCTGCCCACAGACCACCATCGCCCACAGCTCCCCTCACACCCACATCCCTGCCCACAGGCCACCATCGCCCACAGCTCCCCTCACACCCACATCCCTGCCCACAGGCCACCGTCGCCCACAGCTCCCCTCACACCCACATCCCTGCCCACAGGCCACCATCGCCCACAGCTCCCCTCACACCCACATCCCTGCCCACAGGCCACCATCGCCCACAGCTCTCTGTCATACCCACATCCCTGCCCACAGACCACCATCGCCCACAGCTCCCCTCACACCCACATCCCTGCCCACAGGCCACCATCGCCCACAGCTCCCCTCACACCCACATCCCTGCCCACAGGCCACCATCGCCCACAGCTCCCCTCACACCCACATCCCTGCCCACAGGCCACCATCGCCCACAGCTCCCCTCACACCCACATCCCTGCCCACAGGCCACCATCGCCCACAGCTCCCCTCATACCCACATCCCTGCCCACAGGCCACCATCGCCCACAGCTCTCTGTCATACCCACATCCCTGCCCACAGACCACCATCGCCCACAGCTCCCCTCATACCCACATCCCTGCCCACAGGCCACCATCGCCCACAGCTCCCCTCATACCCACATCCCTGCCCACAGGCCACCATCGCCCACAGCTCCCCTCATACCCACATCCCTGCCCACAGACCACCATAGCACACAGCTCTCCTCATACCCACATCCCTGCCCACAGGCCACCATCGCCCACAGCTCCCCTCATACCCACATCCCTGCCCACAGGCCACCATCGCCCACAGCTCCCCTCATACCCACATCCCTGCCCACAGGCCACCATCGCCCACAGCTCCCCTCATACCCACATCCCTGCCCACAGGCCACCATAGCACACAGCTCTCCTCATACCCACATCCCTGCCCACAGGCCACCATCGCCCACAGCTCCCCTCACACCCACATCCCTGCCCACAGGCCACCATCGCACACAGCTCCCCTCATACCCACATCCCTGCCCACAGGCCACCATCGCCCACAGCTCCCCTCACACCCACATCCCTGCCCACAGACCACCATAGCACACAGCTCTCCTCATACCCACATCCCTGCCCACAGGCCACCATTGCCCACAGCTCCCCTCATACCCACATCCCTGCCCACAGGCCACCATCGCACACAGCTCTCTGTCATACCCACATCCCTGCCCACAGGCCACCATCGCCCACAGCTCCCCTCATACCCACATCCCTGCCCACAGGCCACCATTGCACACAGCTCTCTGTCATACCCACATCCCTGCCCACAGGCCACCATCGCACACAGCTCTCGTCATACCCACATCCCTGCCCACAGGCCACCATCGCACACAGCTCCCCTCACACCCACATCCCTGCCCACAGGCCACCATCGCACACAGCTGCCCTCATACCCACATCCCTGCCCACAGGCCACCATCGCACACAGCTCTCTGTCATACCCACATCCCTGCCCACAGGCCACCATCGCACACAGCTCCCCTCACACCCACATCCCTGCCCACAGGCCACCATCGCCCACAGCTCCCCTCACACCCACATCCCTGCCCACAGGCCACCATCGCACACAGCTCCCCTCACACCCACATCCCTGCCCACAGGCCACCATCGCCCACAGCTCCCCTCACACCCACATCCCTGCCCACAGGCCACCATCGCACACAGCTCCCCTCATACCCACATCCCTGCCCACAGGCCACCATCGCACACAGCTCTCTGTCATACCCACATCCCTGCCCACAGGCCACCATCGCCCACAGCTCCCGCATTATATGTACATCCGCTCTTTCTAAAAACCCTACCTACAGGAAAGGCCTCGTGTCCTGGTGTCAGTGGGGTAGAGAATGTCAGTGCTGGCTGCACCCCAGGCGGCATCACCACGCCTGAGTCTGTTCTTGGGGTGCACCCCCTTCTCAGATCCATGTCTAAAGCCAGGAATGGGCAGTGTGGCCTGAAGGAAGTCAGAGACACCCTCTGTGTCCTCATGTAAAAACCTCTCTCATGTACCAGTTAAATGAAGAAAAAGACAGGACCTAAACCCTGAACTCCTGTGGCTCTAACGCATTCCTCTGTGCTCAGGAACTGGTATTCTAAAGCACAGGCAGCCCTGTTCTGGAGGCTGAATGCGCAGGAAGACCCCACACAGCTCCAGCTATCTGAGTCCTTCCAGAAAGAAACACTGTGGTTTTTGGCTGGGCAAAGTGGCTCATGTCTGTAATCCCAGCACTTTGGGAGGCTGAGGCAGGCTTGAGCCCAAGAGTTTGAGAGCAGCCTGGGCAACATGGTGAAACCCCGTCTCTACTAAAAATACAAAAGTTCGCTAGGTGTAGTGGCGCGTGCCTGTGGTCCCAGGTACCTGGGAGGCTGAGGTGGAAGGATCACCTGAGCCCAGGAGGCGTAAGCTGCAGTGAGCCGAGATTGCACCACTGCACTCCAGGCTAGGTGACAGGGCAAGACCACGTCTTAAAAAAAGAAAAGAGACAATCAAAAGAAAGAAAGACAGATGTTTCCATAAGGGGGTGAGACTCAGAGCGCAGAAGAAAGGGAAGTCTCGTGGGGGGCACCGTCTGTGGCCGGGTCTGAGGGGCCAGGACCTCCCTGGCCCTTCCTTTCTGCACCACCCAACCGAGTGCAGCTACAGGGTCAGGGGAGGTGAGGGGTGGAGGCCTCCACGGCTGCTTAGCCATGATCTGCTGGACACCACGCTCTGGGGGAGGCAGCGGGGGCGGGTGCTACTTCACCTTCTGTTACCTGACAGCCAGAATGACATGTGCTTGTGATGTCCATCCCACGTCACAGATGGGAAACCAGGCTCGGAAAACTCAAGGGAAGAGAAGCACCACTGGGGGGTGAGGGCAGCACCACTGGGGGGTGTGAGGGCAGCACCACTGGGGGGTGAGGGCAGCATCACTGGGGGGGTGAGGGCAGCACCACTGGGGGGTGAGGGCAGCACCACTGGGGGGTGAGGGCAGCATCACTGGGGGGGTGAGGGCAGCACCACTGGGGGGTGAGGGCAGCACCACTGGGGGGTGAGGGCAGCATCACGGGGGGGTGAGGGCAGCATCACTGGGGGGTGAGGGCAGCATCACTGGGGGGGTGAGGGCAGCACCACTGGGGGGGTGAGGGCAGCACCACTGGGGGGTGTGAGGGCAGCACCACTGGGGGGGTGAGGGCAGCATCACTGGGGGGGTGAGGGCAGCACCACTGGGGGGGTGAGGGCAGCACCACTGGGGGGGTGAGGGCAGCACCACTGGGGGGGTGAGGGCAGCATCACTGGGGGGGTGAGGGCAGCACCACTGGGGGGGTGAGGGCAGCACCACTGGTGGGGTGAGGGCAGCATCATGGGGGGGTGAGGGCAGCACCACTGGGGGGTGAGGGCAGCATCACTGGGGGGTGAGGGCAGCATCATGGGGGGGTGAGGGCAGCATCACTGGGGGGGTGAGGGCAGCATCATGGGGGGGTGAGGGCAGCATCATGGGGGGTGAGGGCAGCATCACTGGGGGGGGTGAGGGCAGCATCATGGGGGGGTGAGGGCAGCATCATGGGGGGTGAGGGCAGCACCACTGGGGGGGTGAGGGCAGCATCACTGGGGGGTGAGGGCAGCACCACTGGGGGGGTGAGGGCAGCATCACTGTGGGGTGAGGGCAGCACCACTGGGGGGGTGAGGGCAGCATCACTGGGGGGGTGAGGGCAGCATCACGGGGGGGTGAGGGCAGCATCATGGGGGGGTGAGGGCAGCATCACTGGGGGGGTGAGGGCAGCATCACGGGGGGGTGAGGGCAGCATCACTGGGGGGTGAGGGCAGCATCATGGGGGGTGAGGGCAGCATCACTGGGGGGTGAGGGCAGCATCACTGGGGGGTGAGGGCAGCATCATGGGGGGGTGAGGGCAGCATCACTGGGGGGTGAGGGCAGCATCATGGGGGGTGAGGGCAGCATCATGGGGGGTGAGGGCAGCATCACTGGGGGGGTGAGGGCAGCATCATGGGGGGGTGAGGGCAGCATCATGGGGGGGTGAGGGCAGCATCATGGGGGGGTGAGGGCAGCACCACTGGGGGGGTGAGGGCAGCATCATGGGGGGGTGAGGGCAGCACCACTGGGGGGGTGAGGGCAGCATCATGGGGGGGTGAGGGTAGCACCACTGGGGGGTGAGGGCAGCATCACTGTGGGGTGAGGGCAGCATCACTGGGGGGGTGAGGGCAGCATCATGGGGGTGAGGGCAGCATCGCTGGGGGTCAGGGCAGGGTTTCTGCCCAACCCACTCCTGCCGGCTGTGTTGCTTTCACCTCCGCCAAGGTCTTTGCCCCCGCATACTGGCCTGCCACCTCCCCCTCCTCCTCATTAGCTGGAAAGAAAACTTTTCTGGAGGCTGTCAAATGCAGAGCCACTTCCTGTCCCTTCTTTAATAGTAAACATTGTTTTCTTGGAAATAATGAAATCGAATTTGTATTTCTCAACAAAACCTGCCCTCCATCCCTCTATGAAGAAAAATGCAAGTTGCTCTTCTGAGCTCAAAATACACGGAGATGAAAACAGGCCCAGGCAAAGCTGCCGCTGGAGACGTGAGTTACGGTGCGTGGGCGCCTGGGGCAGAGCGGCCCCGGTAAATAATTCATGAACGACAGTGGGAGAAAGCCGGCACTCATCAAGTCCACCAGATCCTATCCAGGGCCGCAGGAGTGACATGGATTCCCAAACTGCCGAATGACGCAGAGCACAGAGGGGAGGGACGGGGACAGGCGCAGCAGAGATTCGGCGCGGGCGGGGACGCATCACGGTGCCCAGAGATCGGGCAGGGGCCAGGGGAGTGTCATGGCACCCACATGCCAGGGTGGCCTCCCGGGATTCCGAGTCCTCAGGGATCCAGGTTGCCAGGCCGGTTCCACCCTGGCTGAGCGAGGGTGAGGCTGAGGGCAGACCTGCTTCCTTGTTAAACCCTGGCACCGGCACAGACCTGCAGCTTGCCTGGGACCCACTGAGGATCTGTGCAGACGGGCAATGGGGGTGTCGGCGTAAGGGGTGTGGGGGCTGCTCCCCGCAGGTCCCAGCAAGTGACATACCCAAGACTGGGGACCCAGGATGGGGCCAAGGGCACCTATGGGCCGAGCAGGAGTGAGATCAGACCCTCCCAGGGCTCCAGAGAGGCTCAAAGCATTGGTCGCAGGCCAGCACTGCTGCAGCCCCAGTGTGCCGGAGGCTCCAGCCAGTACCTGAGAGCAGACCCTGGGGCAGCGGGAGCACGGCACAGCAGGAGCTCACCAGGAAGCCCGGGGTCCCCGTGCCACCCGAGCTGCCATGCCCTCAGCATGTCCAAGGCCTCACTTTTCAGTCACATCATCTGAAACTGGGCAAGTGCACATCACTGCTGTAAATGAACAGAATCATTGCCATGGGAGGCCACCCTCGAGGTGAGTTCCGTGAAAACAAAATGCCTAAATTTTGTTCATTTCAACGTGATCAAAGACTGCATGGCGACACGTTCTCTGGAGAGAGGGGCTGCTCGTGGTCCCCCCAGTCTCCCACTCTCCGGGATGAGGTCAGGACTGGGCATTGTGGTGCCCACGAGGTCCCCGCAGCCTCTGAGCTGCGCCTGTGGGAAGAGCTGGCGGGTGGTACTCTCAGCGCTGCCTCACTCTAACAGGAGGGCTCCTGAAATTAGGGCCTCACGGTGCTAAGGTTTTAACAACACATTAGAATACACAGAACAAAATAAAATACAAAAGCTGTAGAGGATTTCTGCTCTGGAAGATGCCCATTCAGACAAGCCTTTCCCTGGGGGTCCCCTGGAGGGGTTCGGGGTGGCCCTGCGGAGAGCAGGGAGCAGAGGCAGATGCGGGGGCCGCACTCCACCATGGCCACAAGACAGCCACGAATGTGGGACCGTCCTCCAGAGTCCAGCTGGAATCACAGCCCGGGGCCGATGCCCGAGAACGTGCCCGTGAGGGAAAGACCCTTTGGTTTCTTCTGTTCAGGAAGCTCAGATCATCTTCAGTTTTGCCCATGCAGGCCCCTTGAAGGGGACATACAGACCCCAGGACAGACAGGGCGACCGGGTCTCCCCTGGTGGGGGCTACGGTTTGGGCGTCTGAGCCCGGAGCTCCCACTTGCTGGGAGGCGTTTCCTTATGACGAAGCCCACGGGGTCTGTGGGTCACAGTCCCCTCCCGTGGGCCGTGCTTCTGGAGGCTCATCGCGGGTGGCTGCGTCTGCCGGGCTCTGAGTTCCACTTTCCACTTTCTGATCACTGCCTCTAACTCATTCTCCTGCAGCATATTATGGGCGGCTCATAAGATTCTCTATCAAAACATAAATAGATCGGGATTTCGCTGAAGAGCAGGTTTTCTGTATCAGCGTGTAGCAGTCCGTGTTCACATGGAGACCAAGGACGAAAGAGGAAAACTGATTTTTTCCTAGGTTGTATAACTTTGTGAAATTAAAGAAAATACCATCTAAGTAGCCCCTAGCCTCAGCAGGAAAAGACCCCACAAGCACATCCTGTGCTCCGTCAGAGCCAGGCCATGCCCAGGGTAATTTTTTCCCTCCCCTTTCAGAAACATAATTTCCAGGTCCACCCAGGACCTGGAACTGCAGAAGAGAAACAGCAGCAGGAAGCTTCCAGAGGCTCCCACGAGGCCGCAGGAAACACGGGGAAGCAGTGACCAGAATCGCCCGCCAGGCCTGGAGCGCCAGAGGCTGGCCAGCTGGGAGCTGTCCTTTACCCAGGTCCCCCTCCTGGCTCCACTTTCATGCAAGAGAGGGGCAGGGCAGGCCAGAGAGGCCCCCTGGGCAGCCAGAGCCAGGGCCTGGGGAGCCACACCTAACCCAGCACGGGCCCAGGACAGTGGGAAGACCACCCTCCTAGGCTGGAAGTTCAAATCTCTGGTTTGAGATGAGTGTTGACCCTGCAGCGGTTGAAGACCTCTCTGGAGAGCAGCGAGTGAGCAGACAGGCCCCGAGCAGGACGATCTCTCCCTAAAATGCCAACAGCCACAGAAGCCCAAGCCCAAGAGGGTCAGCGGCCCCCCGGGCACTGGGCTCGCTGGGTCTCCCTGCATCCGTGTCTGGTATCACACACATCAATGTTACTTTACCGCCTAATTTCAAAATGCACTGCCACAATTTATACACTGAGCGGTGACTGAATATTTACCGCGAAGTCCCTGTCTGAGTGACCAGTGTGCTGGGTGTCCCCTTGAAACCCACGGAGGAGACCTCATCTATCACATTGTTCTCTCCCTTCAAGCATTTTTGGCACAGCAAGCTTCACTACGGGCCAGTCACAATCTGTGCTGTAGAGGGGGCAGCACCGAAGGGCGTTGGGGCAGGTGACGGCTCTGAGCCACTCCAGCTACCGGCAGCAACTGCAGCCCACCCCGTCTCCTTCTTCACTTAACTCAGGAAGAAGCACAGCAAAGCTCCCTCATAGTTCTCTTCTTACAGCTGACAGAAAAGGAACAAACCAACAGGAAACAACACCACATCTGAGGGAGAATTCACACGAGGGCCGGGAGCCAGAGACAGACCTGACCGGTCCCCCGCACTCGGGAGGAATTCACACGAGGGCCGGGAGCCAGAGACAGGCCTGACCGGTCCCCCGCACTCGGGAGGAGAATTCACATGAGGGCCGGGAGCCAGAGACAGACCTGACCGGTCCCCCGCACTCGGGAGGAATTCACACGAGGGCCGGGAGCCAGAGACAGACCTGACCGGTCCTCCGCACTCGGGAGGAATTCAGACGAGGGCCGGGAGCCAGAGACAGACCTGACCGGTCCCCCGCACTCGGGAGGAGAATTCACACGAGGGCTGGGAGCCAGAGACAGGCCTGACCGGTCCCCCGCACTCGGGAGGAGAATTCACACGAGGGCTGGGAGCCAGAGACAGGCCTGACCGGTCCCCCGCACTCGGGAGGAGAATTCACATGAGGGCCGGGAGCCAGAGACAGACCTGACCGGTCCCCCGCACTCGGGAGGAATTCACACGAGGGCCGGGAGCCAGAGACAGGCCTGACCGGTCCCCCGCACTCGGGAGGAGAATTCACATGAGGGCCGGGAGCCAGAGACAGACCTGACCGGTCCCCCGCACTCGGGAGGAGAATTCACACGAGGGCCGGGGAGCCAGAGACAGGCCTGACCGGTCCCCCGCACTCGGGAGGAATTCACACGAGGGCCGGGAGCCAGAGACAGACCTGACCGGTCCCCCGCACTCGGGAGGAATTCACACGAGGGCCGGGAGCCAGAGACAGGCCTGACCGGTCCCCCGCACTCGGGAGGAATTCAGACGAGGGCCGGGAGCCAGAGACAGACCTGACCGGTCCCCCGCACTCGGGAGGAGAATTCACACGAGGGCTGGGAGCCAGAGACAGGCCTGACCGGTCCCCCGCACTCGGGAGGAGAATTCACACGAGGGCTGGGAGCCAGAGACAGGCCTGACCGGTCCCCCGCACTCGGGAGGAGAATTCACATGAGGGCCGGGAGCCAGAGACAGACCTGACCGGTCCCCCGCACTCGGGAGGAATTCACACGAGGGCCGGGAGCCAGAGACAGGCCTGACCGGTCCCCCGCACTCGGGAGGAGAATTCACATGAGGGCCGGGAGCCAGAGACAGACCTGACCGGTCCCCCGCACTCGGGAGGAGAATTCACACGAGGGCCGGGGAGCCAGAGACAGGCCTGACCGGTCCCCCGCACTCGGGAGGAATTCACACGAGGGCCGGGAGCCAGAGACAGGCCTGACCGGTCCCCCGCACTCGGGAGGAGAATTCACATGAGGGCCGGGAGCCAGAGACAGACCTGACCGGTCCCCCGCACTCGGGAGGAGAATTCACACGAGGGCCGGGGAGCCAGAGACAGGCCTGACCGGTCCCCCGCACTCGGGAGGAATTCACACGAGGGCCGGGAGCCAGAGACAGACCTGACCGGTCCCCCGCGCTCGGGAGGAATTCAGACGAGGGCCGGGAGCCAGAGACAGACCTGACCGGTCCCCCGCACTCGGGAGGAATTCACACGAGGGCCGGGAGCCAGAGACAGACCTGACCGGTCCCCCGCGCTCGGGAGGAATTCAGACGAGGGCCAGGAGCCAGAGACAGACCTGACCGGTCCCCCGCACTCGGGAGGAGAATTCACACGAGGGCCGGGAGCCAGAGACAGGCCTGACCGGTCCCCCGCACTCGGGAGATAAAAGCGCCCAGTTCAGTCAGCATTGTTAAACACACCCCAGGGTTTGTTGCCATGAATTCTAAATTCCTGGAAGGCAGCAAACCTGGAGTCTGAGAGCAGGATGGGGCCTTGCAGCCTCTGAATGTGCATTCAGGCATGGACACGAAAAGGACATGGGAAGCCTGTTCTGCCTCAGCGTCCACACCAGTGGCGGGGTGACACCTCCTGTCAGAGGGGAGGATCTACCTGTGCACGTCGAGGTGCAGAAGGAGGGGTCATCCACGTGAATCCAACTTCTACAGCAAACTCAGATTTAAGCAAAAATAGAACTACCCTTCAAAACTGCACTGGCACAACAGCAAAATATGAAATCAACCTAAGTGTCCGTCAGGATGAACGGATAAGAAAATGCGGAGCGTACACACTATGGAATACTATTTAGCCATAGAAAAGGCTGAAGTCCTGTCTTTTGCAGCAACTGTCCCATCCTTGGAGCTGAGGACCCAGGCACTGTGTCATCCATGGGGACCCAGGCCAGGCAGGCCCAGGGAGGCAGTCACTCCACAGACACAGAATAAGTGGAGTTGCCTGGCAGTCTGCAGGGCACAGGGGCACTCAGGGGAGCTCAGTGCACAGCTGGCAGGCATGGCCCAGACCCTGTCGGATGTACCCCCAATCCCGTTCTCCTGGGGAGGACAGATACCCCACATCAGGGGACCTGGGGCCAAGCCCTCCCAGCCCCTGTGCTGGCCGCACAGCACTGTGGGACTGCTCCCCATGCCTGGAGGCCATTATCTTGAGTGAAATCATGCAGAATTAGAAAGTCCAATACTTCACATTCACACACATAAGTGGAGCTAAGTTACGTGTGCACATGGACATAGCGCATGGAACAGCGGATACTGCAGACTCGGGAGGCTGGGAGGGGGCAGGAGGGGGAGAAATCACGGAGGGAAGCTGGGAGGGGGCAGGAGGGGGAGAAATCACGGAGGGAAGCTGGGAGGGGGCAGGAGGGGGAGAAATCACCATGGGAAGCTGGGAGTGGGCAGGAGGGGAAGAAATCACCATGGGAAGCTGGGAAGGTGCAGGAGGGGGAGAAATCACCATGGGAGGCTGCAGGGGCAGGTGGGGGACACAGTCTACGTGATTCAGGTGAGGGCTCACTCCGAGCCCAGACTTCACGCTACACAATAGATCCAGGTACTGCGACCACACTTGGGCCCCCACAAATTTACACAATAACACATATGACTAAGAGAACTAACAGGTGGATCTTGCTTTTCTGCCAGTCAGTGCCAGGGCAGCTTCCGTCTCACACTGTCTAGAGCCCTTCCTTCTGCTGGGCAGCTCCCGCGTGCACATGGGGGCTCCTGCCCCTCCGAGGGCCGTGTCCCCACGCCTGTTGGATGGCGGTGCAGGTTTGCTCTGGTGGCTGTGGACAATCCCTTAACCCAGAACAGGGTCAGGGGACCCACTAGCTTTCTTTTTCTCTGGATTTCTTTTTCTAAGGCATTTATTGCTCCTGAAAATAATTTGGGCTTGCAAAGAAAAAAGTCATTTTGCTTCCAATGCAGTGACACTGAATGGATCTTTTCTTCTCCTAGGAATCCATTTGCCCTCACCCCAGGGGATCGTGTATGCCCTGATCCATCTTCCCCCAGGCCAGGCCCTCAGGAGACCCGACCTCCGTGCCATGTCCTAGGCCCTGGGGGAGGCGGGGGTGTGCGAGCTTCTCTGGAAATCCACAGCTGTCGCCTGCCTGCACCTCCATCACTGAGCTCCAAGCGCCTCCTGCCTGCTCAGCAGGCATGGGGAGCAGTCCCACAGCACAGTGTGGCTGGCCCGGGGGCCCAGGAGGGCTCAGCCCCAGGTCCCCCGTCAGAGGGTGTCACCCTCCTCAGGAGGACAGGGTTGGGGGCACATCCAACAGGGCCTGGGCCACGCCTGCCAGCCCTGTGCTGAGCTCCCGAGTGCCCCCGTGCCCTGTGGGGGTGCCGGGCAGCTCCACTTGCTCTGTCTGTGAAGTGACTGCCTCCCTGGGCCCACCTGGCCTGGGCCCCCACGGAGGTCACAGTGCCTGTTCTGTAGCTCCAAGGACAGGGCAGGCCTGTCCTGGGTCCCCTCCTGGCTCTCAGGGGCTCCTCACCCACCCTCTGTGAGGTCCACGGGGCAGGACCCTCACCAGCACTTTGTGCCTGACATGGGAAGGCTAGGGAGAGAGACCCTTGACTCCAGACGAGGGGGCTGCTCTTTCTGTGAATCCCCCTTGTAGGGGCCCGGAACCCAGATTCCCCCCACACAGCTGATGGTTCCTGCCATCCACACTGGCCCTGCAAGGCCTGGAAGGGCCACAGGTGGGCCTTACTCAAGAGGGAAGACCAGGGAGGAGAAGGGACACATGCAGGCCAGGCTGGACAGGCAAACCCACGCCAGCAGCCGGGACATCCCTGCAGATAAACCTGGGAGGGAGGCGTGGCAGACAGCCAGGTTTCTACAGACACTGAGGAGGCCGGGGAGGCAGAGACCCAGGGAGAGGAGGCTGGGGAGGTGCAGAGACGGGGGGAGGAGGCCAGGGAGGCAGAGACCTGGGGGGAGGAGGCCAGGGAGGCAGAGACCTGGGGAGAGGAGGCCAGGGAGGTGCAGAGACCTGGGGAGAGGAGGCTGGGGAGGTGCAGAGACCTGGGGAGAGGAGGCCAGTGAGGCAGAGACTGGGGGGAGAAGGCCGGGGAGGCAGAGACTGGGGGGAGGAGGCCAGGGAGGCAGAGACTGGGGGGAGGAGGCCGAGGAGGAAGAGACCGGGGAGAGGAGGCCAGGGAGGGCAGGGGAGAGGAGGGCAGGGCTAGGGGAGGGGAGGGCAGGGCTGGGGGAAAGGAGGACAGGGCTCAGGGAGAGAAGGGCAGGGGAGGAGAGGGCAGAGCTGGGGGAGAGGCCCAGGGGCCCCGCTACAGCCTGGCTTCAGCTTTTTACCAGCAGCCTCAGAGCTCTACTTTTAATTAAGTGCCCGACCAAATAATTAATTTGTATTCCTCTGTGGAATAGGAAAAGAGCCATGGAATAATTAAAGAATTAGAACACTAGCTCAGAGCCAGGAGTGGCCATCAGGGCCAGCCCAGAGGCTCCCGGGCCCTGCCGCACCGTCTGTCCACTGAGGACATCAGCAGGCCACTGGCAGGGACACAGAGGAGCCGCCGCTCTGCCAGGAGACGAGCCCATGGTGAGCCCCAGCTTAGATCGTGTGCCCAAGGGAGTGTAAGCGCAGGCTGAACAAGCTACCTCACATTTCCATCTCAGTAAATGTGATGCTTAATCATGCCTGTAACCCCCACACTTCGCTGAGGCAGGTGGATCACCTGAAGTCAGGGGCATCATCCTAGCAATGCAGGGCTGATGGCGCGGGTGGTCCAGGGTCCGATGCCCGCTGTTCCTCTGAGCAGCCCTAGGGGTCTGCCCTTTAGGCCCCTACACCACGTCCACCTAGAGGGCCTCCTGTTAACATGAGCCTCGTGCCTGAGAACCCACAGCCAACCCCTCACACCACTGCGCTGACTGGCCTTTATTTCTAGCCTAAGAGAAAAGAAGGCAGATTTATCTGCCTAAACACAACACTTCTCCCTCACTCAAGCCATCAGAGGGTTCCAGTCGGCTTGCCCACTCTCATCTCTCCTTTAAATAAAGAGCAAAACTATTTTCACGACTCATCTCACAATATGAAATTAGTTTCATGGTGACTGAGCACCATGGGCTGCCCACATTTCTCACAAACCCGAGACGCCCTGGTTTTCACATGCCACCATGCCACTCAAGGAGAAAGGCAGCCAATGGCGACCCGGCTGATGGCTTTGGTTTTCTCTCGCCCTTGCCCACTTACTCAGTGTTTTCCACCAACACGGGCAGGGGAGACCTTGGCTTGGGAAAGTGAGTTCTGGGACCTGCTCCCTGGCTGGACTTGCCAGCACCCATAGGGGCTGAGGCCTCCGGGAAACCCGTGATTGGAAGACTCACCTAGTCCCCACGGCGAGACCGGGGAACGGTGTACTGTCTGCAGCTGCTCTCTGCCAGCGAGTCCCTGGCCCACAGGCTAAAGAGTTCCATAGCTGGAATCATCAAGGTGATGGTGTGGGTCTGAGACGTCACCACGCTTTACTAAAGCTCAGCCGCTCAAAGGCAGGGGCACGGCCAGGGTTCACAGTTCTGACACACCGCACTTGATTTCAGATGTTTACCTGACGAACTCTGGCCTCTGGTTTTTATTTTTACTGTAATTTTTGTATTTATTATTATTTTATTTGAGACAGAGTCTTGCTCTGCCACCCAGGTTGGAATGCAGTGGCGTGATCTCAGCTCACTGCCACCTCCACCTCCCGGGTTCAAGTGATTCTCCTGCCTCAGCCTCCTGAACAGCTGGGGTTACAGGCGCCCACCACCATGCCTGGCTAACTTTTGTATTTTTAGTAGAGATGGGGTTTCACCATGTCGGCCAGGCTGGTCTTGAACTCCTGACCTCAGGTGATCCACACACCATGGCCTCCCAAAGTGCTCGGATTACAGGTGTGAGCCACCACGCCTGACCTAGTTTTTATTTTTTTAATTAACTGCTTGCCTCACTAATACAACTTTCTTTGGCCAAGGATGCCTCTCAGGTTGCAGTCAGGGGAATGACCAGAGGATGAAAACAGGTGAAGTGATCAACAGCAGTTCATGAGAGATGGGGCATCAGAGCGCGCCGGGCAGTCACCAAGGCCCATGAGAGACGGGGCATCAGAGCGCGCGGGGCAGTCACCGAGGCCCATGAGAGACGGGGCATCAGAGGGCGCCGGGCAGTCACCGAGGCCCATGAGAGACGGGGCATCAGAGCGCGCCGGGCCAGCCTCGGTTTCCAGCCAGAGGGTCTCAGCCTGAATCTCCCAACATGCGGAAGCACTGGCGGGCCCGGTGGACGTGCCTGGTCACTGCTGACGCCCTGCAAACCGTTCCTTCTTCCTCCCCTCCTTATTTCTTCACAGGGAGCAGCTTGACATTTCAGCTCTGGGACCTACTGGGAGGGGTGCGGGGTGGGGCTGGGTTTCAGCCACAGGTCGGGAGCGGGATGCCTCCTCCCGTAGGCCTGTTCTCGGCCATGCACGCCACGGAGGGGACCACATTCCAGGCTCACAGCAACCCAGACATAGAGTTCATGTGCAAAGAATCGGAAGCTTGGAGCCTTCCATAATTTGCCTAAGCTCAGGTGGTGGGGAAAGCCAGAGCCAGCACTTGGAAGCAGGTACGGCTGATTTCAAACCTGTCTCCTACACCCGTCACCCCCCAGGACCACAGGCCCTGAGTCTGAAGGGAGGCGTGTGCAGCAGGGCGGTCTGAGGACGGCGCCTCAGCCTCACGGGCACTCCCACGGTGCAGACCGATGTGGGCGGCGCTGTAGCTGGTAAAACAGCACCACCCGAAGCCCCCAGCCTCAGCACTGCCCTGCCATGATGCCAACTCCCGGTCCGTGCTGAGAGCTCCACGCTGTGGTTGGGAGATCAGCAAACACTTTTCATCCGTTTAGACGCAAACAGCTTGCAGACGTGGACCGCTGGCCTTCCGGGAACGCAAGTCTGCACGGCTCACTATTGCGCCCTCGCCCGGCACCGTGCCAGGCTTCCAGGAGGTGCTCAGTGAACCATGGGGTTGCGTCGTATTTGAGGCCCTCCGGAGGTACCCGCTGCTCCGCTGGAATGCCGGAGCTGCTCCTCCTCGAGCTGGCAGCTGGCCGACCTGTCTCCAGGTCCTGGGGTCCCGTGGTTTCAGTGGAAGACCATGGCTGCAATCTCCAGACTCAGAAATGGCACTAGTGCCCCTTCCCTTGGAGTCAACTTGGGTGACACGGGGTGGTGCCCACAGCCAGCGCTGGCCAGCTCTGCCCCACACCGAGTCGGGGGCCACATCTCACGACCAAACACCCTTCCATGGGAACTGAGGAGCAACGTGGACACTTGAGGTAGGCTGTCCCCGCGGGAAGTATGGTACAGTCATCAGACAGGTGTTGCCTTAGAGACCTGCCCACCCGCAGAGGCTGTGGGCTGGACGGTCACTCACTCACTCTTTATTAAGAGTTGGTTCTGCTGAGGATGAGAGAGGGAAGGACATGTGTTTTGGGAGGTCACACGAAAATGAGTGCCATTTTGTTACACCCCCTAGAAAGCTTCCAGTTTCGCGGTGGTGAGGGGAAACGTCAGAAACTAACACCTCTCGGGGGGGGGGTCACCTTTGTTCCCTGAATCCCCAGTCCAGTGGCACCTTGAGAGCCGCATGGTGACCGTTTCAGCAGGAGGTGAAGGAACACCGGGGCCAAATGCCGCAGGTGTGGACGGGGAGAAAACCAAAGCTCCCACCGCGCCCCTCCCTCCCTGGAGCTTAGGGTTCACCTGAGGGCAAAGGGGAGGGTGTGAAGGGCGCCACAGGGGGCAGGGAGCCCAGGGAAATGCCCCAGAATTGCAAGGCCTGGCCTGGCCCTGGAGGTGGATCTGACAATGTTCTGGGCAGGTTGGCTGCAGCGAGAGAAATGGACTTGCTGGGGGGGTCTCCCGGCCGCCTCAAAGCTCAGCGGGTCCATGGAGCACAAGCCCCGCACAGCCCTCCCTCCAACACGCCCCGTGAGGCGAGAGCTGGCCTGGGCCACCCTGGCGTGGATACTGCGGGGCCAGGCTGGGCCTCAGCTGTGGACTCCTGGCAGGAGGCGGAGGGCCCTGGTCCTGCCTTTGATTGGAAGCACAGGTTAGAGTGAGCTCCAGTGGGCTGGGATCTAGGAAAGGAGAAAAGACGGCAGAGAGGTTTGGGTGATGTCATGGGCTGACCTGTGTTCCCCAAAGTCCACAGGGGAAGCCCTGACCCCTCCTGTGACTGTGCCTGGAGGCAGGGCCTGTGAAAAGGTCCTGGAGGTAAAATGAGGTCCTGGGGCCCCAATAGAACCTGTGTCCTCTGAGAAAGAGGAAGATGCACAGGAGATACGTCTACACAAACGGATGGTCCCTGAGGATGCCGCCAGGATGCAGCCACTGTGAGCCAGGAGCAGGGGTCTCAGCCCCACAGCAGCCACTGGGAGCTGGGAGCAGGGGTGTCACACCCACAGCAGCCACCGTGAGCCAGGAGCGGGGGTCTCAGCCCCACAGCAGCCACCGTGAGCCAGGAGCGGGGATCTCAGCCCCACAGCAGCCACCGTGAGCCGGGAGCAGGGGTCTCAGCCCCACAGCAGCCACTGGGAGCTGGGAGCAGGGGTGTCACACCCACAGCAGCCACCGTGAGCCAGGAGCAGGGGTCTCAGCCCCACAGCAGCCACCGTGAGCCGGGAGCGGGGGTCTCAGCCCCACGGCCTTCAGAACTGCAAAGGGGGAATGCCTGCCCCACCTGTGGGCTTCTCTGTAGCCACCCGAGCTGACCAACACAGTGGGAAGAGCGCCATCCCATCTGGGCTCCGTCTGTGCCGTTAGCGGGGAACAAGCTCCTCACGTGGGCTTGGCGGCACCACCCACCACAAGGCCAGGGGTAAAACGGGCCTCTGCTTTTTCAAAGAAGAGCTTGTCTAATGACTTTGAGAGCATCTATTAACTCCATCACTGTTGCCGACTTAATCAGCAAACTGCGAGAAATCATTTGCTACTGTCATTTCCGTACAGGAAACCTGTCAGCACCTTGGAAGCCCGCCCATGTTTCCTTTCACCGGGACTCCGGCCCTCTGGCGGGAGCGACTCCCACCGCGCTTTCGGGCTCCCCATTCAGAAAGCTTGGTGACCCTCTAAAGTGACAGGAAAAGCAAAACCTGCTCTGTTCATGCTTCCAGTGTCCAATTTGGGGGTAAAGAATGGATTTGATCGCCAAAAAGAGAGTGTGCGTGATGTTTCTGCCTGAGAGAAGTAGGCAGGGTCTCCGGGCCACCTGAGCCTCCTCCCCAGCCTGGAGGGTGAGAAGGGAACGTCCACTTCCCGTGTGGCCCCAGGACTCAGAGCAACACTTTGTGGAACCTGGATTTCTAGACCTAACCTCTCCCAGATGCTTCTGTGTGTCCACAGCTAGGTGGTGGTTCTAGTTTTAGTTCTTTTTATTATTTTTTTAAAGCAGCAGATAAAAAATTTACCAACATCTATTTTTAAAGAACTGCAATGCATTTTTTTTTCTTTTTGCTATAAATAACATATTAGTGGACTCTAAGTAATTCAAAAAAATCCAACTTGGTTTTCTCTGTTTTTGCTGTTTGTTTATATGAGATTTCTCTGAGATAACAGGAACAGGCAAATCTTATCACTTTCCTGACAGTTTCATTTTCAGGATTTGATAACACTACGTGTGCGTATACAGAAAATATCGATCCCACTACACGCTGCTCCTCCTAAATTCGTTTTCATTTTTTAAAAATTCATGACAATATTTGATTCCCAGAGGTTTTACAAACCCTGCCCTTCAAGCAAATAAATGTAAATCTCACTTCTGTGACTGAGTTCATTTTTAAAGAATGGTTTTAGAAAATCTTCTTCGACTTTGCCGAATTTCATCTTTCAAATGCTTCTTTCTGCTCCTCTCGCAATAATGGTAATGTTTATGATGTATGACTTTAAAACTTCTCAGGGTATGAGGTGTGTTGTAGAAATGCTAAATGCTGATAAATACATAAACCACCGGATGGATGTGGGAGAAAAACACACTCCCCCTCTTTCCCCACAAGCCTCAGAATTTCCGGCTTGAGGAAATGGGCCCGGCACCCACGAAGGGCCTGCGGTACGAGCTGTGCGGCCACTCTTAAGGTAGGTGCAGCTTATGGTGACAAATAAGAAAGGTTACCATTGTTGGCTTTCTCTGATTTCTTTAAAAAAATGCACAGAAGAGAAAGGTCACTAAGCACGGGACCTAAGCTGGTTTGGAATTTACTAATCTAACACTGGCTAGAGTTTAAAACGTGGGGCTAGTAAAGCCCACTTGAGATGCAGAAAATAAGGTCAGCGGCAGCGTTTTGCCGTCCGCGCTGTCTGAGAGAGCTGGAAGTCAGGTGCGAGAGAGGCGTGGGCAGGAGGCGTCTGCGGCGCGGCCTCTGGCCGGTCACTGCATGGCTGGATAAGGCTTGGTGGTGCTGGCAGCACGTGAGAGGCTCTGCTGGGAAGGGACGGGAGAGGCCCGCCATAGCTTCCCACAGAGACGTCCTCATGCACCTTGAGCTCACACGGGATGTGGACGTTATTAGTGTTTAGCACACTGGGTCTACATTGCATGTTCCGAGCAGGAAGTCTGCACAGCTCCTTCTAACCCCAGGGATGGTGAGGAAAGCCAAGCCTCAGAGGCTGAGCAGCTTCTGCCCTGGGCTTGCATCTGAATTTCTCTGAAATGCTCATGTCAAACCTGATGGAAATGTGGTACTAGCAGCAGCCTCTGCCCAAATAAACATGTTCAAAACTCCTTTTCGCCAAGGCTTCTGCTGTGAACCTCTCCCTTTTTGGGGCACCTGCAGCCCCTTCCCTGTGCCTCTGCTGGGGCAGCACGGACACCTGCCCCCAGCTTACGGGGCTCAGCAGACTGCAGGTGTGACACTGAGAAGGAGGCGGCCGACACTGTGTCCGCCCGGAATTTCTGCATTCACACCATTCTTCCTTTTTAGAGAGAGAGGTCAGATTGGCAGCATGAATGGAAACACAAGGCCTCTCGATTTTTACCAACTTTTCCAAGGAGAGTCCAAATCATGCCGGCTCCTCCGTTGGCCTGGCCTGGCCCTGGAGGTTCCTTTGCATCCAGAACATCTCCCCGACACTCCAGAAATGCAACTGACCTCCTGCCACCCTGCACCTCACAAGCTTGCTGGACACCTGAGGTGAGTGCCAGCGAGGGCCGATCCCAGTCAAAAACACGGTGAGGGAAGCCCCGCCTGGATGCGGCCACACTGTTTACTCCCTTGCGCTTCACAGAACCTCTTTCTTTGCAGCCGTGGACGGCAATGGACCCTCAAGGGCCGCCCCACAGGTGTGGAGACAGACGCCAGGGTGGGAGCCACCGGTGTGGCTGTGTGAGCTGAGTGTCCTCGTCACTCAGAGGAAGGCAGACCGAGGGTTACTTAGGCTAAGAGACTGGTTTGTTCCATCACAGAAACACACACTGATCAGGGCCACCCAGCTGTCCCCACATTTCCAGAAGTAAACCTGTGATGTATCACGCCTCAAAGACACCCCGTGGACACCCCAACACTATCAGGTGGCCACAATGGTTGGACCAGGAGGCCCTCCTGTGTGGTTGGTCCTCCGGCAGGAAGCCAGCTCGTCTCCCTAGGGCTGCCCTAACACCCCATGGGCCGAGCGGCTCAAACAACAGAAATTTCCTCCGTCACGATTCTGGGGGCTGAAGTCTGAGGTCCAGGGGCCGGTTTCTCCTGCAGCCTCTCTGGCTGGCGGTGGCCGGCTCCTCCCTGTGTCCTCATATGGCTTCTTCCCTAGTGTCTCTCTTTCAAGGACATCAGTCCTGCTGGATCTGGGCTCACCCCATGACCTCACGTAAACTCGATCGCCTCCTGAAAGACCTTTCTCCAAATATAGGCACCCTATGAGGTCCTGGGTGTTAGGGCATCACTGATGAATTTTGGGAACACACTTCAGCCCAGCACAGGGGAGCTGCAGGGATGTGGGGTGTGGCTGGTGCTGGGGTGGGCCGGAGAGTTAGCAGGAGGATGAGGGACCGGCGGCAGGAGGTGTCCTGACCCTGATGTTTCCTTTGCTCCTTGTAAACCTTGTCTGAGCCCACTAAACACCAAGGCCACACTGAGGAGAGTGGACAAGGGGAGAGTGACCACAGCGTGTGACAGTGACAGAGGGGCCCCGACACAGTGAGTGGGGGTGGAGCAGGGTCTCTCAGGGCACCTCCTCCAGCGAGCAGAGAGCGGACGACGGCCGGTGGTGACGGGACGTGGCCCTGCTGTGGAGGAAGCTCCCGTGGCATCTGAAAATTCAGAAGGGGACAGAAAGTAAAGGGTCACAGGCAGCCTGGCCCCGATGCTGCTTGCATGTGCATGTGTGTGTGGGTGTGTGCACATATGTGTGGGGGTGGGAGCATGTGTGTATGTGTGTGGTTGTGGCATGTGGGGGTATGGGGGTGTGCATGTTCACGTGTGTGTGTGCTGTGTGTGGGGGTGTGCATGTTCTCATGTGTGGATGTGTGCATGTGCACATGTGTGGGGGCATGGGTGTGTGTGCTGTGTATGTGGGTGGGTGTATGCTTACGTGTGGGTGCGTGTGCACATGCACGTGTGTGCTGTGGGGGGTGTGGGGTGTGCATGTTCACTGGTGTGTGGGTGTGTGCTGTGGGGTGTGTGGGGGTGTGCATGTACATGTGTGTGTGCTGTGGGGGGTGTGGGAGTGTGCATGTTCATCTATGTGTGTATGTATGCTGTGTGTGGGGGTGTGCCTGTTCACTTGTGTGTATTTGTGTGCTGTAGGGGGTTGCATGTACATGTGTGTGTGCTGTGGGGGGTGTGGGGGTATGCATGATCATGTGTGTGCTGTGGGTGTGTCTGTGTGTGTGCACTGTGGGTGGTGTGGGTATGCATGATCATGTGTGTGTGCTGTGGGGGTGTGGGGGTGTGCATGTGTGTGTGTGTGCACTGTGGGGGGTGTGGGGGTATGCATGATCACGTGTGTGTGTGCTATTGGGGGATGGGGGTGTGCATGTTCACGTGTGTGTGGGTGTGTGCATGTGCACATTGTGGGGGCATGTATGGGGTGTCCATGTGCATGTGTGTGTGGGTATGTTTCTGTGGGTGCATGTGGGTGTGTAGGTATGTGTGTGCATGTGAACATGTGTGTGTGCTGTGTGTGGGGGTGTGGGTGTGCACACATTTCTGTAAGTGCATGTGTGTGCTGTGCATGGGGTGTGGGTGTGCTCACATGTGTGGGTGTGTGTGCATGTGCACGTGTCTGTGGTTGTGTGTGGAAATATGCATGTAAACGTGTATATGTGTGCTGTGTGTGTGGGGTATGGGGGTATGCGTGTGTCTGGGTGCATGTGTGGGTGTGTGTACGTGCACGTGTATATATGTGTATGTGTGTGCTGGGCATGGGGGTGTGCATGTGTCTGTGGGTGTGTTAGTGCATGTGCACGTGTGTATATGTGTGTATGTGTGCTGGGCATAAGGGTGTGGGGTGTGCACATGTCTGTGGGTGTGTGGAAGTGTGCATGTGCATGTGTGTATATGTGTGTATGTGTGCTGTGCATGGGGGTATGAGGGTGAGCATGTGTCTATGGGTGCATGTGTGGGTGTGTATGTGCATGTGCACGTGTGTATATGTGTGCTGGGCATGGGGATGTGGGGTGCACACGTCTGTGGGTGTGTGTGTGCACGTGTGGAAGTGTGCATGTGTATATATGTGTGAGTGTGCTGGGCATGGGGGTGTGGGGGTGCATGTGTCTGTGGGTGGGTGTGTGCACGTGTGGAAGTGTGCATGTGTATATATGTGTGAGTGTGCTGGGCATGGGGGTGTGGGGGTGCACACGTGTCTGTGGGTGCATGTGTTGGTGTGTAAGTGTGCATGTGCATGTGTGTATATGTGTGCATTATACACGCTGCCTGATGAGTTCTGAGGAATAAACGGGTCAATGATGCAATGATTACACCGACCAAAACTTCTACTGATTGCATGATGAGAAAATAGTGACTCGTTGCCCATTCTTATTTTCATTTTCAGGAGAAAGAAAACAGGAGACACGGAAACGCAGGGATCTGTGTTCAGAGGAGGCCACGGGGGCTCCTCCCCAGGTCTGAGCACCCAACTCAGTTCTGTCCTTCCCCATAAACGGACGAGTGTGTCCTGCGCTCACGACGGCGGCTCACACAGCGGAAATGCCCTCAGGTGCTTTCTCACCATCAAAGAGCAGCTTACCATTTATTTCCTATTTTAGTCTTCCACTGATTCTTACTTACTTGACAAATTGCACTGAACAATAAAGGGAGTCTTCCCAAAAGCAGCAGTGTGCCCCCCACCAGCAGCGTGTCCCCCACCAGCAGTGTGCCCCCCACCAGCGGCGTGCCCCCCACCAGTGGCGTGCCCCCCACCAGCGGCGTGTCCCCCACCAGCGGCGTGCCCCCCACCAGCAGGGTGCCCCCCACCAGCAGTGTGCCCCCCACCAGCAGCGTGCCCCCCACCAGCAGGCAGCAGCGACCTGTCTCCATGGGCCCGTCAGGACTTCGGGGCCATTTTTTGATGGATCTTCACACAGCACTTGGCACATGGCAGGCATCCAGCAAATGTTTAGAATGTAAGTGACACTCCCGCAAGTTTCATTTCCATATTCTCTTCCCTGCACGTGTCTGTCTTTCTCATGGTCTAGTCACTGTAAGTTTGTTTTTAAAAAAGTTTTGCTAAGTACGTATGCGACTAAATGTGGTGAGTAAATGTTTACTGTTCAGTTTTATCACATAGGATGATATTCTCAGCCTTCTTCTGAAACGAGACAGACTTTCTCCCTTCACCTCAGTTTCCAACATGCTCTTACTGCCTCTAAGCTCCCCGTGGCCCCTGTGCTCACAGAGCTTCCTATGCGATCGGTGCCACCAGGAGCAGCAGGAATTCTTCTCGTTCATCCAAACCAACAAAACCCCAGCAGCCCCCCTGCAACCTGGTGCCCATGACCGCCCACCCTCAGTGAACCCGGCAAAGGTGCCCACTCACAAGGTGACTTTCAGGCTTTTCATCATCCTGCTCTCCAGGTTGGACTTGAAAATACCTTCATCAGTGACCAAATCTGCATCCACCCAATTTAAATGCAAGTAGTTCTGAAGCCCAATTATACACAATATGTGCTATTAACTGTCACCACTCAGTAAGTCCTTGGCCAAGAACTTCCCAAAAGAAGTCTTCATTCTACACAGCAACTTGTTCTTATCCACGGGAAAGGTAGTGTCTTATTTTAAATGCAAATGAAGCCAATTCCGCATTTGTAAGCAGAACCCGCAAATGAGAGAAATGTTGGTAAATGTGATTTGTAAATAACAGTATATTAAAAATATAATAGATAAAATGTTTCCAATGATGAGGCCAGGATTCTTAATGGTAATTGGGTAATTTTAATCAAAAATCTTAGATGAATAAAATTTTTCCACTTAATATAAAAACTATGACATCAGACTGGGTATCAGGACACGTTTAAATTCTGGCCAAAAAGCAAAGCTTATCCTGGGAGTTCCACAGCTCCTTTCAGCATGAGCTGGGGTATAGCTCTTTCTGGGTGTATAAAGCATGATAAAGAAATCAGTCTTTGAGCTTTATTGGAAACAGTGCAAGAGGTAACACTGACTAAGAATCTGAATTTCCGATTTGTATCTATGAGCACTGCTAAGTACACAGTGCACACTTGAAACTCTTGGGTTTGCACACTCCTCCATCATTGATCTATGCCACGCCATTCCCAGAATTCCCCATGCCACCCTGCCCTGCCATGGGCACCTGCTAGTCCCACTGAGCAGTCGCTGCCTCCCGCCCAGCCTTCAAGACCAGGCTGGCCTCTGCCTGCCCCAGACCCTGCACCCTCACTTCCGGCCGTGCCCCTCAGGACCCCGTAGGGCACTTCCTCTTGCCCCTGTCCTTGTCGAGGAGGTGGGGGCCTGTGGGAACTGCCCTGCTTACCCTGGCCTTCCCGGCAGCCCTCAGCAAGCTCAGCACAAGGCAAAGCCTCAACACGGGAGGACGGTGTTCACTCTCCTCCACCACGAGATCCTGGGGGCCTGGAGGCTCCGGGTCCGTCCTTTCCTTCCTCTGCTCACCCATCTACCAGCTCAACACTTACTTCAGACCTCAGGCACCACAGGTGCTACGGAGGCATCTTGAGAGTGAACCCAGATGCGAACGCAGACACACGAATGTCTTTGGTGACGGCACCAACGGTTCCCAGTGGAGGAGACAGCACACCATCTCTACACTTGAAAAAGTAAGACTTCCAACACGGGTGGATTTGCTCAAAACCAGAGCAACACCCCTGACCGACTGCCCCTACAAATGTCAAGGAACACCCCTGACCGACTGCCCCTATAAATGTCAAGGAACACCACTGACCGACTGCCCCTATAAATGACAAGGAACACCACTGACCGACTGCCCCTATAAATGTCAAGGAACACCACTGACCGACTGCCCCTATAAATGACAAGGAACACCACTGACCGACTGCCCCTATAAATGTCAAGGAACACCACTGACCGACTGCCCCTATAAATGACAAGGAACACCACTGACCGACTGCCCCTATAAATGACAAGGAACACCACTGACCGACTGCCCCTATAAATGTCAAGGAACACCACTGACCGACTGCCCCTATAAATGTCAAGGAACACCACTGACCGACTGCCCCTATAAATGTCAAGGAACACCACTGACCGACTGCCCCTATAAATGTCAGTTCCGAGCTGTTGTACCCGCTATGCACTTAGGCTAACGGGCAACGAAGAAGTCTGGTAACTATTGGAAACTGCAGAAAAATTCTACTTTTAAGGAAGATACAGTAGCACCGCATGTATATAGCACCAGTTAGGAAAAAGTTATTTCAAATCAAGATGTTTTCAGGGTAACCTAAACTTACCTGCATAACACCGGTACAGGAAGTTTATATACTTTAAACTGGCTGTTGTTTTAATATTGCTTATTTCTCTGCTTACACATAGGGACATGAGCTAATTTGTTCCTGATGACTAAGACTCCTCCTTTCAAATTTCAGCAGGGAGGTCTTGGGCCCCCACAGTGCAGCTAAGATGCTGTGAAGAGCAGATGGCCCCCAACAGGCAGGGGAGGAAGAGCCCCATTTAACCAGACCTTTCCACTTGGAACAACTGTCTTTACACACAGAAGGTTTTAGAAGTTACCAGTCTGTAAACACAAACAGAATCTGAAATAGGACAGTCAGGTGTACAGAGCCTCACCTTGCACCCTGCACAGAGATCCCAGCAAACACGACTTAGTGGCATCTGCTGGGATCTCTGTGGCGATTTCACCAGCACGAATCCCCATCTGGGGCTGTATGTCGTTGCTGAAGACACTGAATGTGCCTGTCGGAGGCTCTGAAAGTTCTTCCCATCAGCCTTCTCACAACATAGAAAGAAGGGGAGACTCACAAAAGAACACGCCAGGGTCTGTCTCCCGATGTTTGTGGAAAGTTGGTAGAGGCTTCTTCTCTGTCATCTTTATGTCTGAAATCCTTTATGATTTAAAAAAACCCCAGTGCCCTGAATCAAAGATGCACAGGTGTCTGATTTCATTCCAGTTTGAAGCATCCATTCAACCAGAAGAGGGAGCACATGTTTAAAAGAAACCGCCAAACCACCAGTCTGTTGGCACTGAGCATCGCCATATTTAGTGATGGGAAATGTTACAAATGAAGAACGTTTCAGGACGCTTATGTTCATAAGGAGCTATGAGCAATGAAAGATACAAAATTATTGAACCCTAAAAGTGAAAATGAAAGCAGGAAGCTACATGTTACATGTTGTCCCTCTGTTGTTCTGGGGCACTTGTTCTACAAACTAATAATTGGGGACAAGGGGTTTGAAATAACTGTCACCCCTCATGTAATTTCTGTCTCGCAGAGGAGTTCCCTCGGACCCACAGAGAAAGTGAGAGTGGGTATATGTGAGACATGTCTTGTTCTTAAAAAGGGAAAAAGAACAATCTTGCTTAGAAAAACATCCAGCTGCATTAGTTGGTCTTGATAGTTATTTTATACTAAGGTACTTTTTTCCCCACAGTTCTTTCTTAGTCAAATCATAGTTTTTTTTGTTTGTTTTTCTGGTTGAAAAACTACAATGATCAGAGATCGAACGTTCCATAACTTACCAAAGATTTCAGAATCAACTCGGGTGAGAAGAGATTCCTTTTCTGAACCTGGAGGAAGCCACCGATCCTATTTTGTAGGAGAGCCTTTTGTCCTGGAATGGTTGGATAACTGCTCCTTCCCACTCCTTGGCTGAGGGAGTCTCACGCCTGGGGCAGGGACCACACACCTTCTTTGTGCGCTGTTCTGTGTCTGCCACGTGCCTTTCAGAAGCAGTTGCTTAAAACAATCTGCTCAGTGAGTGAGTAAGTAAAGAGACAGGAAATGAAGGAAGACCTGCCTGGGACTGATGCATAGGTGACACCATGTTGGCTTTACCCACACGTCAGGGTGAGACCAGCTCCAGCGAAGATTTCAAAGACAAATTCCACAGTATTTGTAAGCCACAGGAGAACATTTTAAAGTAAGGAGTAACAAGTCCATATGGAAGAATTGCCAAGCTCCAAAACGTAGAAGGATGATTTTTTAAAAGTGTGTCCAGTGATTGACTCGGAGCATGGGTCTGGAGGTTGTGGAGGCACAGGGAGTGGCCCGAGTGCTGCCTCTGCTGGTAGCAGCTTTGGCTGCAAATACCACAGCTTGAATCACATGGCAGATTTGTTTCTCACACCAAAATGTGAACGCAGGCAGTTCAGGGCTAATATGGGGACTCATCCATGAAGCCCTCCTTTTCCCTCCCTTGAAGCTCCCAGGTCACCTCTTGGACCACGGTGTAGCATCAGCTCTGGCCATTACATCTATGTTCTGGGAGCAGGGATGAGAAAGGGAGACACAGGAGCCCAGACACATACATAACCATCTAGCTGAGACCCACTGGCCACACCTGGATGAAAGGAAATGGGCAAATGCAGATTTTATTCTACGTAGAGGTGACTGTGACCCAAACCAAACTCTCAGTTCTATTTCTACAGAAGGAGGGGAGGATGGACGTTAGGTTCGGCCACATCTCCATGGGGAGTGGAGTAGACTGAGAACAGTCCCTGTGCCCACCTTCCACCCACAGACAGGACGCCAAGCACTCCCATGTCTGTCCTCTCATACGTGACTCGTAAGGAGAGTGAACACCTACAAGTCACATCTGAAGGAAAATCCACCATAAGGAGAAAAGTTAATTTTACCCCATCGTGCTTAGGAGGGCTTCCGTAAGCTAAAGAGCAGGCTCCTGGATACTCAGTTCCTTGAATTCCACTTCAGAATCATGGCCCTGTGCCCTCCCTTCTTAGCCAGTAAGCTCCCTGAGCAGGTTAAGCAGGTTTCCAAGAGACTGCTCCATTAGGCAGGGCTGTTGCAACTGATGAAGATTCTCCATCCAACTGCTCACCTGTGTACCCACCTGTCATCCACCTACCGTCCCTCCATTCAGCTAGCATCCATCCATTTATCAATCCATTCCTCTAGCCTGCCTTCCTTCCTTCTTCCACCCATATACTCATCCATATATCTATCTATCCACCAATTAATCTGTTCATCCATCCATCCCTCTATCTATTGTCTACCAACTATCCAAACATCCATTCATCTACCAATTCACTTGCTGATCTACCCATTCATTCACCCATCTATCCATCTATCATATAGCTACCCATCCATCCATCATCCATCATTCATCTATTTACCCATCCATCTCTCCATCCATTCATCCACTCACCCACCTGTCCATCTATCACCTCACGTATTCATCCATCCATCTATCCCTCTATCCATCCAATCATCCATCCATCCATCCATCCATCTACCCCATCCATCCATTTGTCTATGCATCCATCCAGCCAGCCACCATCTATTCACCCATTCACCTGTTCATCCATCCATCCAGCCCTTCATCCCTCCATCCACCCATTCATTCACTCATCTATCCATTCATCACCCAGCATCCATCCATTCAGCCATCCATCCCTCATCCATATTCAGCATCCACCTACACATCATCCATCCATCACTTTATGTTTGTTCATCTATCCATCCATCCACCAAAGAATTCACTTGTTTATCCATTCATCCATCCTTGCATTCATGCTTCTATCCATCTACCCATCCATCCAACCATCCATCTGCTAATATCTATCCAACTATCATCTACTCATTCATCAACCCAGCCAGCCAGCCAGCCGGCCATCTTTTCAACCATTCACCAGTTTATCCCTCCCTGTTTCTCCCTCCCTTCACCCATCCAACCATATCCATCATCAATCATCTATCCATCTATTTACCCATCTATTCCTACCTCTGTCCATCCATTCATCCATCCATCCACCCATCCAGCCAGCCAGCCAACTATCTCTTTACCCATTCATCTGCTCATCCATCCATCCATCCCTCAACCAATTCATTCATCCACCCATCCATATACTCACACATCCATCCATCCATCCATCTACCCACCTACCCACCCATTCACTTGTTCATTCATCCATCTGTCTTTCCTCTTATTCCAAAAAGATTTAAGGCTGTTTTTCATGCAGTATTTTTAATGCAAAGCTTACTTTCATTTCCTAATTTTTAAGAGAATAAGAACTTCCCCAGAATGTTTTCCATTTTCCCTCTCTCATTTGTTTCTCTTTTTTCTTCCCTTGTGTCTTGCAAATCCCTCAGATAAAAGTGGGTTACTGAAATGAGAGGCTCAGACAGAGCCGAGGAAAACAATTCCAGCTCCAGATACCCAGGGGGTCTAGGCAGTCAGCTGACCTTTCTTCATGAGCACTGCAGAGTGCCAGTCTGTGCCTCATTTCTATTCCACGTTGAGTCTTTGAATCTAGTTACTTGGTTGTTGATCTTTGAACTTCTCTGAGCCAGAATATCTTTAGTTCCCCTGCCCCATTTGTTCTCGTGATTGTTCATTTTGTTTATAACCTAAAATAAACAACCCCCCAGTCTACTGATTAAAAACTATGAGATCCTTTTAGTTAATTTGTGGCAAATAGAGGAAAGATGGGGAGAGAGAGGGGAAAATGAGAGGAGGGCTGGTGAGAGAAGGAGGGAGAAGGGGAGGAAGAGAGGGGGGGTAGAGTGCGGGGTGGGAGGAAGAGGGGGGAAGAAAGGGGGTAGAAGGGGGTGGTGGGAGAGAGAGAGGGACAAAGAGAAAGGGGTAGGGGAGGGAGGAAGAAAGGGGGTGTAGAGGAAGGGGTGGGAGGAAAAGAGAAAAGACCTCACCCACCCTCCACTCACTCCTGAATGAGCATTTGGAATCCACTTTCATGGGAAAGCAGCACCCTTTCTCTTTACTCACCAGCAGTTCATATTAATTTTTAACTAAAGAGAACTGATTTTTGCCAGTATCAGAGAACATATGAGGTCTTTCTTCCTATTTTCTGCAATTAAGCAACCAGCCATTATTACGAGTTCAAAACAAATAACAAACATGTCTGTCTATTACGATTGCCTGATGGTCTCAGGTTCAACACCAAGGGAAACACATCTATTCACTAGAGCCTGGTAATTAAGACCAAAATATCCAGGGAAGCCAGGATAGAGAAGGAAGGGGAACGAAAGGATGGGCTTCTGCTCAGAAAGGCTCAGCCACGTCCCTGGGGGAGTTTGATCTCTTCCCTCACACGTGGAGGGAATGACCGTGGAGACCCAGCCTGTCGCCTGTGTGGCCTGTTCAGATTCTGGGACCTTGGTGGAAAACGCCCACGCTGCGTGGACTGACACCCATCCTTTCTCCTCGCTCAGGGAATGACAGCCACTCCCAAGAACGCTTCATTCAGACTGGTAATCAACAATTCAACATGGACGCCTCTCAGAGAAAGGAAAAAGATGCCTCCAACTTCAGGAGCCCCCTGATGATTCTGAGTCTCTTCATATGAGGAGAGGTGGAGAGGATGGGCGGGGGCTCAGGAGGTCTGGACGACTTTCCCCAAGGACGCAGGCAGATCGTCACACTTCACAAGCCACAGATGCCTTGCGTGGCCTGTGTGTGCCATGCCCGGCCCATAGCACAAACACACCTGGCTGAGCGGGGAGGAGGTGGGCTGTGGGTGTCAGCAAGTCACCAGAGGAAGGCCAAGTCGCAAAGGGGCCACTCAGCGGCCACCGTGTCCGAGGCACAGAGCCCAGCACGGCTGACTTCCTCTCTGAAGGTCATTAGAGACGGATCCCAGTAAACACACACCCTCCCATCAGATTAGCCGACACAACCGTCTCCATGGCAACAATTGGACAAGCAAGTCGCCTGCAATTGGCATTAATTTAAAATATTTTTCCCCGGGTCTCCTTGGAGTCGGTTCCGTGAAACACAAGTGCTTGCCAGCTCTCTAATCTGCGGCACCCTTTGAAATTCCATCCAGCGTGTGCTGAAGCTGAGCCAATTAACGTGGAGAGAATTGGGTGGATCGCGGAGAAGCTGGCAAGACCGTGTTTACCAATTAGGCTTTTTTTTATGATGCAAATGTTGCACACCATGCGGCAGGAATAAAAGCCGGCTTCGCTGAATATGAAACTGTTAATTGCATTTTCAGAGACACAGCTACAAGGTGAAACTAATCATACAAATGATAACCGGCTTCACCACCTGCAGCGCTGTGCTGCCGCACCTCCACTCCTCTGTATTAAAACAGCCCCCGCACGTCCTCGCAGGAAGGGAAAACAACACGACTGGTATAACCTCCCCATTTTAAAGAGAAAAAAATGTGCCTCCGTGGGAAGCAATATAAAGGATGATTTTCACTTAAATCAGATTAATGACGTTAACAAACACCATGGCCGAGGGCCCGGTGGTGCTTCTTGAAATGCATTTTTTGCTTAAAAATGATAGTGAGGTGCATTTGCAAATGAACGCCAGCATGTTCTGACAAGAGTGGCTGAAAATGAAGGAGCTTGTTTAAGAAGAGGGGCCACGGCAATTATAGAAGCTGGCTTTCCCAGCTAGCGACATCAAAGAGGCCAGCTGGCATCCCTGCAGAGAGGCTTCCCAGGGAGGCCAGTGCTCCTGAGGGTCCCAGTGCCCAGTGCCTCCCTGGGGTGGGGAGGACGAGGCCCAGGAGCAGGGAGCAGGGTCTGGGCTTCAGGCTGCACCCCTGTGCTTGGGCGAAGAGGGGGTGCCCAGGCCTGTGCTAGCAGAGACAGCTCTGAAATGGGGCATGGCCACATTAGGGGCTAGGTCAGCTGTTAAATCGCCCATGAGAATTTATGTTTCAGCATTGACGCTGACATTGACTAACTCAGCAGTCGAGAACAGGGCTGGGAACAGGAGGGAACGTCTGACTCCCCAGCAGCAGCCAACGCGGGCACCCTCCTCAGAGGGGTTTGGGGTGCCAAAGAGCAGCAGCACCCAGCCAGGATTGGGCAGCCAGCTGGGACAGAAGGACACAGGATTCCGCATGGCTCCACAGCTCAGGCCTCAGGATTTCACACACACGCACAGAGCTCCTGAGACAGAAGCGCCTGAGCTGTGCCCATCGGGTCCCCTGTTATTCTGCATTGCAGTCAGCCCAGGAGCTCTGTGATGGAAGCCTCTGCTCAGAGACAGGGTGAGAAGAGCCTCAGAGCCTGTCGCTGTGGAGCGGGGCGTGGCTGTGCACTCCCAGTACCTGTGAGGCTGCTGTTAGATTCCACCCGACCCTCGGGTTCCACACGCAGCCCTCGGCAGCCCAGCACGTCTGCACCTCACGGTTTCTGGGAACAAGTGGAGAGTGGGTTTGAACGTTCCCAGAGATTCTGAGCTGCCAAGGGCCAAGATGGGGAACACTTTGCAGACTTCTAAAGGGTGGTGGAGGGAATTTAAAAGGACCAGAACACTTGGGGCTGGAGCTGTGCCACGTGCACTGTTGAAGAGGTGGGTGACCAGAACAGTCTGCCTGTCCACGGCACTGCTGGCCATGTCAATTACCAAACAGAACTCCGCATCGCCTGCAGAAGGAAAGGCCGTTGCCTGTGTGAGGTCTCCAACACACCGCTAAGGTGGACGGAGAAGACTGAGGTGTAGCATGTGGCTCTGATGGAGTTCATAACCAGGAGTGCAGGGTCCATAAACCCGCCTGTGAAGCAGAAACGCGTCCAGCTGGATCTGCCTGCAAATGCTGACTTCTGGGAGCTTAGCATTTTTAGCCTGTACTATGAATGTGCTCTGAACTTTGACATTTATTTCAGAAAATAAGGCCTCTACAGGGAAAATAATCTGCTCAAACTGGGTCTCCTGTCCCACAGAGGCTGCCTCGGTGTCCGTGACCATATGTGGTAGAGACTGTCCCCGATCAAACATTCAGTTTGTTTCTCCTTAAGAACAGAAGAGAGTATAAACAGTCAAATTAATTCATTAACGTTAGGCAGCAGACACTCACTATAACGTGTCCCACACCGGCAGGAGATACTGTGCAATGGAACGGGGTCTTCATTGCTCCAGAAGGGCCTGTAGCCGGGACCACCGAAGGGCCTGGTGCAAGCCCGTCCCCCTACCACCGGGCTCCTGGCACCAGCAAAATGGCACTCAGACGGCAGCTGCAGGGCCTCCCTGACTCTGGGGCTGTTTTTGTAATAAATAGAGTGTTTTGTCACCAAATGATGTTTGTTTTGTTTCAAGCATTACTTGTAATGAACAAATATATGCTAAATTAATCGGAATGTAATTGAACAGCACACGGACAGGACACGCACTAGGAAAGGAAGTAGAGGTCACGGCGCTTCTAACGCTGCCTCTCTTTTCTTTTCTCGAGCCGGAGTCTCGCTCTGTTGCCAGGCGGGAGTGCAGTGGTGTGGTCTCGGCTCACTGCAACTTCCACCTCCTGGGTTCAAGGGATTCTCCTGCCCCAGTCTCCTGAGTAGCTGGGATTACAGATGCACACCACACCCAGATAATTTTTGTGTTTTTAGTAGAGACGGGGTTTCACCATGCTGGCCAAGATGGTCTCCATCTCTTGACCTCGATCCGCCCACCTCAGCCTCCCAAAGTGCTGGGATTACAGGCGTGAGCCACCGCGCCCGGCCCGAGGCTGCCTCTCTCTAAGGGTGGCTGCAAGGACGTCAGAGGGAGTGAACGTGTCTGACAACGTGGTGCAGGCAGAATGGGCCCGTGCATCTTACGCCCACAAAGCCTAGTGATTACCTGGCTTCATTTGTGCAACTATTTCTTCTCCTTCCTTAGTATCTTTCTTCCAAAAATTTTCAAAGAATGAAAAAGGATACTTACATTATATTAAATAAGCAGGCTTTTTTGAGACCCATCATAGTTAAGACATATATTTAGCAAACCAGGCTGGAGAGCTAGTGGTCAGGGGAAGAGGGTAAGCGGGCTGTGACCCCAAGTCCTGCCTCGTCTCAGTGACCCCACACCTGTGGGCCTGGCTGTGCCTGGTGATGCCGGGGGAGCCCCTGTGCTCAGCGGAAGAGGGCAAGCAGGCTGTGACCCCAAGTCCTGCCTCGTCTCAGTGACCCCACACCTGTGGGCCTGGCTGTGCCTGGTGATGCCGGGGGAGCCCCTGTGCTCAGCGGAAGAGGGCACAGCTCAGCCTCGGAGTGGCTAGGGCTGCACAGACAGGACAATGGCCCCCAGGCATTCCCAGGACATGAGTTTCCACCTGCTTCACCACCCCCTTGGCTTTTCCAGACTTTCCTGGACCTCAGACCCTGCTCCTCAGGTCCAGCCACTGGCCAGTGTCCTGCGCCAAACCACACCAGCCATCCAGGATCCAGGTTCTATGCCCAGCCCGAGGCCTCTGAACTGCAGCTCATCCTCTTGGTGAGAGTCCGAGCTGAGGCTCCACGTCCTTGTTGAGTGTGGTTTGAACTGAGGAACATCCGTGCCAAGGCCAGAGCCAAGATGGGGTCACCCCAGCCCCAGCCCTGCCCATTCCTGCTGCAATTGTCACTATCACTGTGGCTCTGTGAGCCGCACCCCTGCTTCTTAGCTACTGCAACTCATCTCTTTCAGCCAACACTACAAATACATGCGCTCCGGGGAGGGAGGCCTTAGGCAGCCATCTGTGTAGAGACGCAAGAGTTCTTACAGTGGGTGGGCTTTGTCTGATCAGAGCTCTCAGAGATGAGGGGGCAAGGGGAAGGTCCTGGGAATGGGTGACGCCTGTGCGGGGGGCCACATGCAGCTCTGGGTTGTGGGGAACGCGAGGGACGAGAAGAGAGGGAGGGGCAAGGGCACAGGAGAGGGGGTTTGGCCTACGTCCTGCGTCCCAAGGTCACCGCGGGGTTTCACAGTGGGTACGGAGAGGAGACGCCAACCCGGGGCCATGGTGCAGCCGTCAGGGCAGAGGCCATCAGGGCTGGGGCAGACTTGTCCACCATGTTGGGGGTAACATGAGCACACGTGCTGCTCCTCTGATGTGGGTGTCGCAGCCTCCAAAGCCCACCAGCCAACTCCCAAGGATTATGGCAGAAATTGAGACAGAAAGGAAATAGGCAAGAAAGACAAAAATGGGGATCCTGTGTCAGGTCTAAGGGAGTGCAGGGGAGCTGCGTTTGAATAAAAAGGGAAGAAGCCTGGAGTCTTCGGGATTGTCGCAATAACCTTCTTCTTCCAAGGCCTGGTCCTGCCGGAGGTGTGGATGCCTCACTCAGGCTCCCCCACCGCCAGAGCCCGCTCTCTAGAGAAGGCTGTTCCCAGACGGCATCGGATCAGATGGTTTTTGCTCATGGTAATTAAATTCTTTCTACCACCCTAAAAATAATTCCTTCTCCTTGACATTTCTATACTTAAAATTCTTAAAGGCACGGATGCCCCTCTCTAGCTGCTCCTTTGCCAAGACAAACATACTCAGTTCCTTTCCACTTTTCTCACAAACAAATCCTTCAGTCTCTTAATCATTTACGTTGCTTTTCTCTGAATTTCCTCCAATTTGTGGACATCCTTTGGTTTCTAAAGTTTTAAATGCCTATATTTGCTTTGTTAGAACACAGCAGGTATTAGGAGGGAGTTGGATATTATTCAAGCCACAGCAATTATAACGGAAAACAAGTTCAAAAGCCTTGAATGAAAGCAGCAGGTAAGAGGGAGAAACCCAGGAAGATAATGACAAGGCACACAAGGCTTTTGTAATTCAGGACAAGACAGTGAGAAACCTCATCAGTGATGCCGGCAAAACTGAACACCTAAATAGATATAGGAATGTGTCTGTACACACACACACAGACACACACACACACAGACACACACACACACAATGAGAAACCTCATCAGTGATGCCAGCAAAACTGAATACCTAATAGATATAGAAATGTGTCTGTACACACACACAGACACACACACACACACACACACACAATGAGAAACCTCATCAGTGATGCCAGCAAAACTGAATACCTAATAGATATAGAAATGTGTCTATACACACACACACACACACACACACACACACACACA